>CM029932.1:7427582-8755221 GCA_017639245.1 Myiopsitta monachus
CTCCACAGGGGGACAACTCGTTCGTGGTGATGACCAACTTCATTGTCACCCTGGACAGAAACAAGGAATGTGCCCAGAGGTAAACATCACAGTTCCCTTCAGTGGCCTCAGCTTCTGTAATGTGGGGAGTTTGGTGATGGCACTGGGAAACAGTTCTGACATTAAGAGGTTTAATAAAAGTCTGAGCCTGGCTCCATAGTACCCTTCCTGATCTGGAACTGTTACATGAAGGCTTTTATTCTGCTGAAACCAGCCAGCATCCATTTAAGTTTTCTTCCCTCTGTGATGATCAAGCAGAGCAGACTTGAGGCTTAAACAAGAGCATCTGCCTGGAGTTTACAAAAATAAACCTTCCCTTTTTCCTGCTCATCCTGTTTGGGAAGTGGTGCATGGATGAGGCTGTGGCTGCAGCAGAGCAGCGTTTCCTACAAGGAAAACCCTGCCTGGAGAGGCAGGAGGACCAAGGGGCTGAAACCAGAGTGTGATGCTGAGGGATGGCTGCTGCTTTCTCCAACACTGCCAGATGCCGGGCTCTGCGCGAGGGACAGCGACTGCACCAAAGGCAAATACAGCCGCCAAGGACAAGGTACAGCATGAGGCCACTGAGCCTGGCACCGGCAAGGCTGCGGTGTGCCAGGGGTACAGGCTCGGGACCATCAGCTAACGGGGTTTGGGAAGGGCAGCTCCTGTGTGAAGACAGGCTGAGAATGTTGGGGCTGTTCAGCCTGGAGAAGTGAAGCTGCGTGGAGACCTCAGAGCAGCTTCCAGTGTCTGAAGGGACCTACAGGGATGCTGGAGAGGGACCTTCATCAAGGACTGTAGCGATAGGACGAGGGGTGATGGGTTCAGACTGAAACAGGGGAAGTTCAGGTTGGAGATGAGGAAGAGGTTCCTGACTGTGAGGGTAGTGAGGCACTGGCACAGGTTGTCCAAAGATGCTCTATCCCTGGCAGTGTTCAAGGCCAGGTTGGACAGAGCCTTGAGCAACATGGTCTAGGATGAGGTGTCGTTACCCATGGCAGGGGTTTGGAACTGGATGATTTTAAAGTCCTTTCCAACACTAACTATTCTATGATTCCTCTTCTGAAAGACATCTGAGCTGCAAAAAGCTCTGCCAGGAAATGGTTAATCCAGACTAAACCATTTCCCCCAAACTGGTCTCCTTTGGCATTTTCTGAGGTGTGTTTTAGCAAGGAAAATTCCCAGTTGCTCCCTTGTACAACAGTGCAAGAGAAGCCACTGTCCTAGCGCAGAGGCTGCAGTTCATTACTCTTTATATAAATAGGTACCAAAGCACTGGGTATCTTGTGCCTTGGATGTCCCTGGCAGGCTGAAGCTCCAACCAACTCCCACCCACCCCTGTGTGAGGCTGGGATTTCCCAGTATCCAGGGTGTGAGCAGCTTCCTTCCCCACAGGGCTCATGACAGGCAAGTGCGTGAATTTCAACATCTCTGTGAAGACCTGTGAGATCTTTGGCTGGTGCCCTGTTGAAGTCGATGACCATGTTCCCAGGTAAGGCATGATGTTGACCCATTTTGAAGCCTGGGCCCACCTGAGCTGCACCAGCAGCACTCATATAGGGCAGAGCAAGATGTGGCTGCCCCCTGACAGAAACTTCCATCCTTCCTTGGGGCTTTCCTGAACTTTGTTGGGATCTTTCACTTAGAAAGGGAAGGGATGAAATCACCACTTTTTCTGGGTCCTGCTCATTCCAGTTTGGATGAATCCCCATCAGGTGGGGCTTTCCCTACAGGCCAGAGAGCTGAGTGATGGACACAGGTGAATACTTGTGTTTTTCAGCCCTGCCCTGTTGTCAGAAGCAGAGAAGTTCACCTTGTTCATCAAGAACAGCATCACCTTCCCCAGGTTCAAGGTGTCCAGGTAAGGAGAGGTTTGGGGGCTTGCTTCTGCCCGGTTCCCTCAGGGGAAACCGTGGGTGTATCCAGATGTTTGGCATAGAGGATGCTGTCCCTTATCAGTGAGCCCAGGACTACTCTATCTGTCCCACCTCAGCTGGGAGATGTGGTTACAGGAAAGGTTTCTGGAGTTAATGTCTCCTGAGTTACCCTCACATGATGCACACGAAAATACCATTTCTCTCAGCCTTCATTTTGATTCTCCCTTTTTCTCCCTGAAGATAACAGTAAAAAATAACATGGCACAATGGGGTGTGAGCAGCCAGACAAGCTTGATGCCCCAAAATGAGTAGAGGTCCCTCTTAATATCACAGTTCCCCCCTGCTTCTGCAATGGGTTAGTGCCTGGAAGGGTTGGCCCCTTCCAGCTAAAGGCACACGTGTGAGAGTATTTGTGATGACAGTAGTCAGAGGTCTGATTTGGAACAAATTAACAGGAGCTATTTGTGCTGAAGACAGTGCATTCCTCTTTCTAAGCTGATCACATCCCTGTGCTGTAGCCAAGGTTAAATGCCCTGGCAACCATAATGCTTGGCAAAATCTTGAGCCGACCCCACACTGCACCCCAAGAGGTGTCTGGGAGAGGGGATCCCCACCAGCAGCAAGGAGAGGTGGCAATCAGAGCGAGGGCAGGCAGGAGGTGGGACGTGGTGGAGACAGCAGGTCCTGGGAGGTGAGAGCGGCTGGGCTGGCTGCTGCTGCAGGGGCTGAGCTGGAGCTGGTTGGGGTCACAGGGAAGCTTCCTGCCTTTGATCACTGCTGCTAATTAAGCGCTGAGCATAAATGATGGGATGGGGTTGAGCAAGGCACAAGTCTTACAAAACCATCTGGGTCATGGAAGCGTCACAGGAAGGCTATTTTTAAGCAAAAGAGCAGAATGGGGTGGAAGGCAAGGCATTGTCCTTTCCCATTCACCCTTTCTGGAGGAGATAGCAAAATCCAGCTAAGCATAAAAGCTGACGGATATACTATCCAAAAGCTGTCCCAGCTGAAAATTGTTGGTGCTTGGAGCATTGCCTGGCAGAACTCATGAAGTGGTATGTGAATGAGAGAGGCAGCTGGAAGAGGAGCTGGAGGCCATGGGAGGATTTGCAAAGCTGAGGAAGAAGAGAGGGGATTGCTAGAAGAGATGAGAACAGGCAGATGTGTGCTGGGTGTGGGCAGCAGGTAAAGCAACAAACTCAAAGCAGAGGTGGAAAACATCTGCAGGAATATTCCTCCATAGGAACACAGTGCAGAAACACTTCATAGGAACATAGTGCAGAAACATTCTGTAGGAAGACAGTGCAGAAATGCTCCATAGGAGCATAGTGCAGAAACACTTCCTCCATAGGAGGAGGTTCAGGGGAAATGAGTGGCTGATGGGGTGGGAGAAACCAGGCAGGGCTGGAGGGAAAGGGTCTGATGAGCATGCTGGGGAGGAGGTCCTGAACTTTGACATTACCTGGCTTTAGGTTGGTTGGAATAGTAGCTGTAAGTTGGATCAGCGACATCCAGAGGTCCTTTCCCACCAAAATTACTGGGTTATTCAGATTCATTCTCTTTTCATTCCCAGGCGCAACTTGGTTGAGAGTGTTACCAAACAGTACCTGAAGAAATGCACCTACCACAAAGTCACTGATTCCTTATGCCCAGTGTTTGACCTGGGATACATAGTGAAAGAATCGGGTCAGAATTTTACCTTCCTGGCTGTTAAGGTACTTCAGTTTCAAGTAATACTTCTTGCTGACATGGGAAAGGGGACACTGTCAGAGCAATCATCCCCAAGCTGTTGAGACAGCTCAAGACCTCAAGGACCCATGAGGCAGTGTCAGAATTAGCTCTTAAAGATTATGAATCTCCTTGGACATGGTCTAATATTTAAGCTTTTATGGGAAACTCCCCTGTAAGAGTGACAGGATTTGACTTGCTGGCAGTAAATCCAGGGTCTAGTTTGGTTTAATTTGTGCAATGACTAACTACAGCTGCGTGGCCAAATCCCATCCGACTGAGTTTGGAAACCATGGTAAAGCATCAGTGGTCATTGCACACTGCAAACTGCTGCCTTTCCCCAGGCACAGGGTGCAGATCAGGAACAAGAGGGCATGAATTTAGATGTGTATCCAATGTTTAGCACAGAACCAAGTGCCTCCACATAGGGTGATGTATAAGGCACAAAGCCAAGGCTGGCCAGAAGGGCTGAGGCAGCAGTGAGGCCCATGTTCCCATGGAGAGCCAGGACACCTTGTAGTATCAAGAAAGGCCACATATGAAGCTGGAAAGCATTTCTCCCTGTGGGCCAGATCCAAGGAGGGGCAACGTGGTAACTTCCCTCTCGGCTGCAGGGTGGAGTGGTGGGCATCACCATAGACTGGAACTGTGACCTCGACTGGCCCATCCGGCACTGCAAACCCATTTACCAGTTCCATGGCCTTTACAATGATGACAGTAACGTTTCACCAGGCTTCAACTTCAGGTAAGGAGACCCCTGTTAACTCTCCAGGCAGAATTCGGAAATGACGTCTTTAAGGACACCACAGCACTCAAGGGATGGTGGAAGATCAGGTACTGTTCTTCCAAACACAACCTTTGCAGTGCCAGGCAGCAGTGCTCCTTTTAGAATGGCATGAGAAAAGTGATAAGCCATCCCTTGGCCTCAAAATTACCCCATTGCCTTTCTCTGAGACTCTCCTCCCCCTTGCAGACTCTCCCACTCAGCTGAGCTCTAGAGAAGCCCCTTGAAAGACTGGAGATGGTGCAGGGTCATCTTGCATATCCCCACACTTCGAACCATTCAGCTTCAGTTATGAGCTGATGATCCAACTGCTGCTTTGTGTGGAGCTGCCACTAGTTCTGCACTAATATCTGCTGTCACATAGCATCAGGGGTCATTGGGTATCAGCACAAGCAGAAGCTTGAACTCCAACTTGAAGGCAGGGAAACTGAGGCACAGAGGGAGAGGTGCCAACAGCCCAGCTCCTTTAGGGTCTAAGGAGAGGGTTAGGAACAGGTCTGTGGCAGCACATCCCCAGGTCTTTGTCCTGCTCTGGAGGCCCCGATGCTGTTGAGTTGCAGGGGGCTGTCAGACACCCTGGCAGGCCACTAACGCTCACCATCCAATTGGACAGGTATGCCAAATACTACAAGGAAAATGGGGTGGACAAGAGGACACTCTACAAGGTGTTCGGGATCCGGTTCGACATCCTGGTGAATGGCAAGGTAAGGATGGACAGGCCCTGGGTTCATCCCTGGATCCCTGGGATGGCAGTGCCACATCCTCAGGAAGGTACCAGCTCTGTAACACAGCCCTGGGGTCTCATGGGGCCAGGAGAACCAGCGTGAGTGGTGTACTTGGGTGCTGGCCTGATCACAGCAGCCTTGGGGAAGTACCAGGGAAGGGAAGATAGAGAGGAAGCCCAATTTATAGGTCAAGTCTATCAGCTGTGGTTTGGGCAGTGGTTTGGTCCAG
The DNA here is from genome assembly GCA_017639245.1 of Myiopsitta monachus. NCBI lineage: Eukaryota > Metazoa > Chordata > Aves > Psittaciformes > Psittacidae > Myiopsitta > Myiopsitta monachus. The sequence goes on from CM029932.1 coordinate 7,432,947, forward strand.
AAAACATCATGATGGGTTGGGGGAAACAATGGAAAGTCAAAGACTGTCTGGTATTTCCAAAAGCTGAATATTTGCCTTTTCCTATTTTGTCTTTTTCTTCCTTGAGAAAAGGCTTTCCCTGTTGTTTTCCACTGGGAATATTTAAAGGGGGTGTGTGTGTATATCTCTGTGTGTGTATATGTACATATATATATATATAGAAGCAAAGTAATTTCAATTTATGTCAGCCTAAAACCAACCTACTAGGTTTTTCTGTTTGGCCTAAAACTTAAACCCAGCTCTTACCCAGCTCCTCTTTCTGTGCTGTGGTTCTGGTTTGAGCTGCTGCAAAGGCACTTTAGCTGAACCCTACCTACAGCTCTGGCTCCCTTTTACTGCCTTTTCCCCTGGAATGACTGTCACATATCACCTATTTTCTCTGGTTTTATTCAGGCCGGCAAATTTGACATCATCCCGACCATGACCACCATTGGCTCTGGAATTGGTATTTTTGGAGTGGTAAGTTCAGACATTTCCAAGCCTTTCAAATTATTCTCCTTGCCTGTGAAGCAGAAGTGACCCTCATTTGTGGGGCAAACTGGGACAAGCTGGAAGTACAAGGTGGCACAAGTGGTGTGGGAGGGGAGCTCCAACCCTAACTGCTCTTTGATTTAAGGCCTCTGTCCTCTGCGACCTGCTCCTGCTGCATTTTCTCCAAGGACGGGATTATTACAAGCAGAAGAAATTCAAATACGCAGAACAGGAGCCTGTAAGTAACAGCTCTACAGAGGCTTTCGTGGGGGTGTGAGTGGGGATGTGTGCATGACACAACATTCATACTGAGGAGCAACCAGGTGCCTTCCTGAGCTAGTGGGAATCCCGAGCCCTTGGGACTGCCAGAGACTGGGATCCATGACTGTCCTCTCCAAAAGGAGACGTCTTCTGTGTGTGACTCACTGAAAACAGCTTTATTCCCTCCTTTTATGCGCAGATATTCCAATGTCTGGTAACACTTGCATTGCTTTAAGGGAAGCAAGGGCAGTCCAGTGCTTTAGTAAACTGGAAAATGTACCCTCTTCTGCTTCCTGAAAACACCTTCATGGCCTTTCAGGCATGAAAACAGCTCCCCTCAAATTCATCTGAAAACATGCTTATACCCTGGGGGTTAGAAGTTGCTATTCAGCATGTTTCCTGGCATTAGAAAGGGGTGGGTCTGTGAAGGATTCACTGTTTTCTCTCATTCAACCCTCAGTCAAAGTCACATAAGAAGGAAAAGAAGCTGGACAACGCGCAATGAGAGGTGAGTGGTGTTTCCCCAGCCCTGCTAGTATACAGCATATGGGTCTCAGGGCTATCCCAAAGTCCTGGGAAGGCAGTAGGGCTCCAGGGAAGGCATGGAGGAGATGTGAGCTGTGGGCTGCAATGTCTAAGCTGGGGTCAGCAGCTCTTCCCAAGGCAGGAAAGAGCACAGGGCATCACTGTGTGCAGGATGTGGGATTGACATCACATCTGCAATGGCAGCATCCCTTGAAGAGGGGCTGTGGGGGGCAAGACACCAGAAATCACTGTGCACCTTTCTCTTGGCAGAATCCACATTGACTGACAGCCCTGCACCTTCTTCTTCCTTCTTCTCTCCTAAAACATGGTCATCATCCCCTGTCACCACCCTGCATCAGCTCCAAGACCAGCAGGAGCAGCGTCTGACACCAGCTCAAGTGAACATGGCACCCCGCAGCCAGGGCAGGGTCCGGCCGGCCCAGCACCCTGCCTCTGGTGGGACACACTGCGATGCTCAGGGTGACTTAAGCTAAGGGACCCTCAGGGCCCTTCACCAGCGCTGCTGCACCCTGACTCGTGCGCTGGGGCTGTGCCGGGGAATCCTGCACCTGAAGCCCCTGGGAGAGCATCACTGCCTCTCCTTCCCCAGCAGCACTCTTGGACAGCTCCAAATTGAGACGGGGAAGGAAGGAGAGCAGGCTAGAGTCATCCCCAGTCCCTCAGCATGGGAGGAAAACCGGTTATTTTGTAAGGATGTATTTTATTAAAGAAAATAAACCTTTAGTTTTTCTACTACATCCCTTTGAATGCCCATGCTTGCCCTGGGTGTGGGGTATGCAGCGCTTTGTGGCATGTTAGGAGGGTTGTGCATGCAAAGCACTCCTATCAGTTGGGCTGGAGCACGAGGCTTTCTGTGGAGGCTCCCCTGGGCTCTGCCTTCCCCTGCAGGGCCCCTGGGCCTTTGGCCACGAGCAGGGGTTGTTATCAGGGTTATCACTTGGGTTTCCTCCTAAGACAGGCTGGCTGGCGGAGAGCACTGGCACACTGCCGGCCATGGAGAACTGCTGCCCTGAGCCAGCTCAATCTCCTGCTGCCCACAGCAGTCAGTGTTAGCTGGTCAGAACTGACCTGCTTAGCCTTGGCCTCAGCCTCACAAACCAGGCCTCTGCACCCTGGAACACAGCTTCCCCTCCCTGCTGGAAGATTTGCACCACTCAGCATGTGCAGTTGGACCCAAGCTCCACATTGCTATGAGCAGACCCTGTCCTGTGCTGCTGGCTCTGTTCAGTTCTCTAGGATGCATCAGCAGAGGCTTTCCACAAAGTCTCTCTCGGAATGTTGTTTTGATTCCCCTGGGGGAAATTTTGCCTTGGTCACTTCAAAACTGGATCCCAGCTGCTGTGGGAAAGTCAGTGAAGAAGGCATAGCAATTGCTCTGCCTGTGGCTGTAGCGCCGCTGGCTGTGGTGCAGAGCATGAGCCTGTGGGATGGATACACCATGCTGGGCTTGTAGGGCCACAATGGCACAAGCCACAAGCAGTTCCATATGATATCTGGTCATAAGCTCAACAAGAATTTCAAGCCACGCTTTCCCCAGGGGGAGATCATCTGCTCTCAGAAGGATGCCTCAGCTTTCACAGGCAGGGGTTCTTTTAAGATTATCCATTGGCTGTTTCACCCTTTCTCATGATGTGTAAGGGAGGTGCCAGGTGCTTATACTAAAGATGCATTGATGAAGGTGAGGATAAACTCCCTGGTCCCTGGGGGAGTCTGTGCTGTCTTAGTGGGCATCGAGGGCAGAGGCTGGTGGCAGCCCTGCTCTCCTGCAGCACTCACGGAAATGAAGCATTGCACAGTCACTGCCAAATGTAATGGTGCAGCTCTCCAACCAGCTGCAGCCAGCAGAGGGGACTGGAAGACCATTTCACACAGGCAAGCCTGGGGAAAACTCAGCTGCTAAAGATCAGATGCAGAGAAGCAAGAGTGCTCAGGTAACCTTTCACATCCACTTAAACTGGGTCAGTCCCCAGTCATAGCTTAAGCAGTTCTAGGCTGCAGGCAGAGCAGGGCGCTGTTTCTGCCAGCTTCATCTTTCAAGCTGCTTGTAATGAAAAGCCCCTACTCTTTTCTAGGAAGTATTGAAAGGCAGAATAGGAAATTAAGAAAAATGCTACTTGTAAATGATCCCCTGTAGTTCCTATTCAAAACCTCCGAGTTGGAATCCCTGAAAGTCCCAAGATTGCTTTTAAAATCGTAGGAGGGTTTATTTTCATCTCCTTGTTTGTTTTTTAAAATGCACCATCTGTGGCGGTCCTTTCCTTTGCTTTTCATTCATTTCTGCAACCAGCAGAATGAGACACTGTAATTCCCATTCTTTCACCAAAATCAGCTCCCCGTCTAAGCCAGCATCCCAGTCCATGGCTTTCAGGTGGGTGCCATGCAGACCCGCAGCTATCTGGAGGAAAACCAAGAGAGTGTCTGGTTTTAACATACAGTGGTCCCTTCTGCGGCATGAAAAGGCAGGGAAAGGTCATGGCAATAGTTTCTGTCCCTCCTTTTGGCAGAGGGGATGGAGCTGGGGCACAGGGGTGGGAGAGCAGGGAGGAAGGGTTGGTCCGCTCAGCCCCATGGGGGAGCCTTTGCTGGCATTGATGCTCTGTTTCAGTTTGCTGAAATTCAAGCAGAATTACTGAATGCAGGGTAGCACACAACATCTAAAACACTGATAAATAGAATTAATGGCAAGTTTATGATCTGCCCTGAGAAAGGCTGCACCCTGCAGTGTCCCTGTGCTGCTGCTGAGCTTGTTGCATGGAAGTCTTTCAGTGCAAATCCTAGCAGGAGGTGTGGGTGACCAGCAGGACCATACTCCTATCCTCTTCCTTTGCCCTGTTCTTGCTCTTAGGGTCAGGGAAGAATTTCCTGTACTTGGCACTTGTTCTGGTCAGAAAATGACTATATTTGAAGCTGTTACAGAGCAGCCAATGAACTCTGCTGCTCTGTGACTCCTGAGCAGTGAGCTAAAGTGTCACAGAAACCCAAAGGGATTTGACTATCATGTGAAGACTCCTTCAATGACAATTTGCTGTGTTGCTTCCTATTTATGCTGTGGCAATTGACGGTTGGGTTGGTTTAGTGTTTGTTTTTTAAACTTGTTTAACTGCATTTTGGTTTCAACACAGTTATTTAGCTACTAGAAAAATACTAATTGAAAGGGAACCTTAAGTAAATCAAACACTGCCTCTGGTCCTTTCAGACAGAAAACACACAGGAAAGAATATATATTCTCCAGCTAATCATTAGCATATATAATCTCCAGCTAATCAATCTCCTTATCATTGCAAACACCACCAAAAAGCCCTTGTATGTGATGCTGTCAGGGTCTAACAGAGGACTCTTGCTCCAGTCATGGGTGTTAGACAAAGAAAGAGTGAGCCGGGAGTGCAGTGTGACTATTACCATTTCACAGAAAAGAAAACCAAGGTACGAGCAAAGAATTACTGAACATGTATGCAAATGCGGTGAGCAGATTCTGCCTCTGAGGAGATATTGTTATCTGAGAAAGTTACCAGGTTTTCATCCCTCAGGCATGGTTACTCTGACAGCAACCAAATGGCATAAATATTCCAGAAGAGCAATTGCAGAAAAACTTATTTGGCTGCAATTATGCTGGTCAGTGATGATGCAGGGATGAGGAATTATATTTCAACCTCTGCAGAGCTGGCAACATTTAATCATTATGTTTGTGCACAATTCCCAGCACAATGGGGCCCTGATTTCCACCTGGGGCTTCCAGACACTGTAACAATGTAAATTAAAAATGAAGAACACTGTGCAATCTCTACTGTCTCTAAACCCACTCATTCTTTCTCTGGCACAGCAGAGTCCCTTTTATTTCTAAGCCAGTCCTCCACTTAGGACATTGTTGGTTTTTTCCCTAAAAAAACACCTGCCTTTCTGGATGCACTAATTCCCTTTCTCTTTTGATGTGAGAAAGCATGTTTTCAGTCAGATAAATCCTCTGGCTGGCACACAGTGAAACACTGACAGGAACATCTGTGTCCTCCCAGCTCTAAAGGATGCTTTTATTTCCTTCTGTCCCAAATATGCGCATTCTCGGGCTAGATTGTGCTGGGTGGCAAACGGACCCTCTTTGTCAGTAGAGCACTAGGCATCTGCACTTTAGTCAGCACTCATACTCCTGGTGACAGTACAGTTGATACAGCTCATTTTCACTGCTGCCAGCTCTGCATTAATTATGCCATGCTATTTTCTTTTGATTTCTTTGGTGAAGATCTATTTCTAATTGCTTTATTGCCTTATTTTAGAAAGTGTAAAAGTCAAAAGTGTCCAAATGGATTCTGAATATAGCAATGGCACAGTCAAATGATGGGCTTTTTAGCGGGGGTGAATCAAGATCTTTCCAGTTAACAGAGCTCTGCCCACTGGTACCAGGCATGGATCCTGCTCAGCTTTAAGGCAGCAGAAGGAGATTGAGCCCAAGTTGTTCTTAGAAGAATTGATGGGTTCAACTTTTTTTCACCTAAACATACTTGTGAACTGCCTGGGGAAATGTCAAGTCTCCCCCTCATGACCGTAACTCAAGGACAGGTTAAATAAACACCCTCCTAGTCCCTGCGCCCAGAAAACTCATGGGAAATAACACGTTCCAAACAACTACATCTGATCATTATTGAACAGAAATAACAAAGTCTTCTGTTAATGTTGTTATAGCCATCATGGTCTAAGCATCAGAGACATCTGGGGCTCTTTTTTGCACTGGTTATTGCTGCTCTTTAGTCCAATCGTCTGTGTACTACGAAAAGTGAAACTGAGGCACATGATTTGTTGTTCTCTGGAAAAACCAGCAGGTTCTGACGGGGAGTAGCTAACCAGGTTATTCCATTTGGTCAAGTGCCAGCAGCCTCTGCCAGAGATGATAGTTTCAGACCCTGATGTCAGTGCTAAAACTGCACTCTAGACATCACTGGTGATTTAAACTGCCTGATGCTAAAGGAGACAGGTGCTTAGGGGACAATCCTCTGCACTTTCCTAACAGTCAGCATCTTCTAGGCAACTCAAAGCCAAATGTGAATCAGTCCAAATGACTCTGAAACCTTTGAAAATGCTTCTCAGCAGTAGTTACAGCAAGAGGAGAGGAGAGTTTCGCTCATTGCTCAAAAGATGCTAAGTTGAACCTGTGTGAGCCTGAAGATCATTGATTCCAACTGTTAACCCAGCACTGTACTCCTCTGGGCAGCCTGTTCCAGTGCTTGACAACTCTTGGTGAAGACAGTTCGCTAAGATCCAGTCTAAACCTCCCCTGCTGCAGCTTGAGGCCATTTCTCTTGTCCTATCACTTGCTACTTGGGAGAAGAGACCGACCTCTACCTCACTACAACCTCCTTTCAGGTAGCCGTAGAGAACAATAAGGTCTCCCCTCAGCTTCCTTTCCTCCAGCTAAACAACCCCAGTTCCCTAATGGTTAGCGTATCTTAACTACTTTTTGGTACTTCTCTGAACACAGTGACAACCTGAGTCAGGCTTTTGGGGATGGGAAACAAAGTTGGTAGGAAACCACAAGCTGCATTATTAATATGTTGAGTTGTTTTGAGGTATGAAACCCATGGTAAGAAATGCATTTGTTTCTAAAGCAGAGGATTATTTGAGACCCACTGGACGGCATTTTTATCTGCTTGTTGTCCCAGCGGGAAGGAGCAGCAGCCTGCAGTGGGCTGAGTCAGGATGTGGATTTAATCCAACTCTTGCTCTCTGGCTAAAGCCAAGATCCCCTGGTGGGGACCCTGCCTGTCACAGCGGAGCCCCTCGAGCCTGGATGAGAGTCACTTATCACAAAATCAACATCCTCAATGAATCCCACAGGAAACACACTTCACAGCGGGGTGCAGGGCTGCAGTGGGAACCCCTCGACCCAGGGGCAGGGTCAGCTGCGAGCCAAGTAGGTAGAAGAGACTGGGAGGGAAATATAAAGCCAAGGCATGAGTCATAAAACACAGGAGGACATCTGCTCGTAGGAATTCCTTGAGCGAAGGCAGCGGAATTAGCTGGCGTGCACTGTGTCCTGCGTTCAGCCTTAAACCACGACAACAGCGTTTCTGCCCACTGCCTTCAGGCTTCAGAACATGCTCGTACATAAAGGTCAGGGTTGACTGTTAGAGCCTGGATGAGGGGACACCATCCCATGCCGGCACCCCCGAGAGCAATTCCATCCTGCCCAGGAAGCGTGAGGCGCGCTCCCACCGCCGCCACCTCAGTGCCAGAGGAGAACACGCTGCTTTGGCACCAGGAGAACCACCCACAGCCCGGCCACCGGTGCCCCAGGGAGCAGCCAACTTGCTGCCTGTCCGCACACCAACGGGGTGCCCGCACTGCGTCCGTCGCACCCCATCCCTCTGCCTGGAGCCACTGCCCCAGGCCCAGCGGAGCCTGCTTACACCGGCAAAAATCCCCGTGTTTGAACCCAGGAACCCGTCCCCAGCCCCAGGTGTGCTTCTAGCCAGGCACCACACAGCCCCGAAAAAGGGCCGTTTCACCCCAAAACGCCCCTCGGGGCAGGGCACGGCGGCAGCCCCAGCGCCGCCTCACCCTCACGGGCAGCAGCCGGCGGGAGGCGCGGCCGCCGCCAGCCAATGGGAGCGGGCGGGCGGGCGGTTCCTTACGGCCCACGGGCGGGGGCGCTCGGGCCCCGTGCGCGGCCAATGGCGGGCAGCGCGCGCGGACGGTGGCGCGTTAGAGCCGGGCGGCGCCGGGCGCAGGTGAGCGCGCGGGCTCCGGTCCCCTCAGCGTGAGGGGCCGCGCTCCTGCCCCGCTGCCCGCCCGCGGCTCACGGGGCCCGGCGGCCGCTCCCCGGCCTGGAGCAGGTGCAGCGCGGTGCATGGGAGGAACAGCCGGGTTTGCTCCGCGGGCAGCGTCCGGTGGGGCAGGGCGCGGTGCGGCCCGAGCGGCCGCTCTCGGAGGGGTGTCGGGGCGGGCGGTGTGTGTGGGTTCCCTCAGGCCGATGCTGCCTCGTTCCCCGCGCGGCGCGGCGCCGGGCAGCCGCAGCTCCGGAGGGGTTGCTTTTACTGAGCCCCAAATAAATGGGAAAACCCAAATCCTTAAAAAAACTCCCGTGATTTTGAGCAGTTTACTCGCCGCACCGGGCATCTCGCTCCGTTTTCTTGAAGGGGGCAGAGAAGGTGCGAGGTGTGGTGAGCTCCGTGCGGGTTTGTCACTGCCTCCCAGTCATTGCTGCCCGTGGGGACCGCTGTGAGCTCCTCAGGGTTTGAGTTGTCCCGGGGTCAGTGCTTTGGTCTGAGCTGCTCTGGCACGGTCTCAGAGCACACGTCAGGCTGGCGTGAAGAAGGTTTGTCTTCCTCTCTATGCTTACCTTGCTCGGAGGTAAATAAACCGCAGCTCTCAATGGCCTGTGTGCTGTGAGCGAGGAAAACTGCTGATCCTGCAGGGATACAGCTTTCTTCAGCTGCTCCGATGGGGCTGAAATTGACATTCTGTTGTAGTTGGAGCTTAATGGGATAGGTTTTATTTAATGGGAAACTTTTCTATTTGCAATAGGCTGTGGTTCCACGTTAACAGTGCCACTTCCCATTGTGTGTTAATTTCCTCCCTGTGAGGCATCTCTGGCAGCTTCAATTTGTTCTGGTGTTTGACATGGGATGGCTTTGAAGTGTTGCTTTTGAAGCTGGATAAGGCAAGCAGGGAGCCGTTATCTCAGTTGCTTGGAGAGAAAAACCATGCTGGGGCCATGCTCCAGCATGTCCCTGTGCACGGCTTGGCTTGCTGCGCTGCGCCCCGTGCTCAGGCTGGGGTGTGTGGTGTGACTGGGATTAATCTCCAGACCTGGCCATAAATTGCTTTCCTGGGCTTGCTGCTTTGGCTTGTACCTCAGAAGGACAGATCTTAGCAACCAGAAGGATAAGCACCAGCCTCTTACCATTCTGGCGAGGATTTCAGGTATGTTATTGTTTGATATGATGCGAAGGCTGGGCTTTGAGACACAGTAGGTACTGGGTACTGTGTTCACTGGTGTGAAAACCTTCAATCTGGAGCTGCCTTGAGCTATTTCTTCTTGCTTTGGGGATGTCTTGGGGTTTGAAGCTGGAATGCTTGAAGTGGGACACGTGTACATATGCTCCCAGGATGGCTCCTGGCCCAGAGAGGCTGGGCAGAGCTGCTCATCCAGCTTCTTCTGGCACTCAGCTGCAAGGAGACCTTGCCCCAGAGCACATCGAGGTGCCCCCACTACTGCTCACAGCCTGTTGGTGCTTTACTTCTGCTCTGGCTTTCAAATCCAAATTAGGGTGTTTGTTAAGCACTAAATGTCTTGCCTGATATAATTAATTATCATTGTACTAACCAGACTTTCAAGCTCCAGTTTTCTTTTGCTGGGGAGAGATTGTGACATTTCTCTTATGGGCTCTTGTGTGGTGGCTACAGTGGGAATCCCATCAGCCTGCAGCAGAGGAGGTATTTGGAAGGACAGTGCAGCAGTGTTCTGTTTGATGGAGGAAGACGCTCTGTTTAGGTAGTGGTCACTACAAGTGCTTGTGTGGTTTAGACCTTGGCTGGGTTTGAAGAGGTGGCACTGTGCTATGTGTCACTGTACTTCAGCCAAGGGTCTGCTTGCCAGAGTACAGCATCTTTTCTTGCTGGTGTTAGTTCCCTGCGGTTACTGAAGGGTGTATTAACCCAGTCATTTGTGCCAGCCTCTGCAGAAAGAACAGTCCTGTCTGAAAGCCAAGCCTTCTGTTACATGTCAGTCCTGACTTTAGGAGAGCCTTTCTAGAGTCGCTGCTACCTGGGAGCAGGGGGAGGAGAAACGTCTTTAGTAAGAGGGTTCAGGAAGAGGCTGAGGGTGCTTCATGGCTTCTGCAGGCTATTGGCAGAGTGGCTTGTGTCTCCAGAGGTTGCATCTGCCTGCCTGAGGGGCAGAGAGGATAGATCTGATGCAAATCAGGGTGTGCCAAAGTAGTGGAGGGGAAGGTGTGTGTTAGTGAGGAGCTCAGCGTGAGGATTTTCTGTGCTGGAGTTATAGGAGCAGTTTGTCTGATAACATCTGAAATCAATATGTGCAATTACTCTGCGTTGAAGATGCCTGGAGAGAACATACCCATTGCTGCCCTAAAGTGCAGGTGGCTGGGTCTGTTCAGCAGCTTAAAAAGCACTGACAAACACTGGGTGTGAGACGAGGCAGGCTCTGCTTTTGTGCGGGTTTCTACCCATCTCTAACTTGGGGTGGGGGATTTCTTCCTGCACAGCCTCTGCCAGATGTTTGCTGCTGCTCAGCCCTGCATTGCTGCTGAAGCTTGGCAGCTGGAGAAGACAGGAAGCTGAGACTGTTCCCTTGCTGAGAACCAGTGAGGAGGCAAGTTACCCCTTTGTCTTTTGGATGAAAGTGAGAACTGGGCTGTGAGTGTAAAGCCAAATATAAAGTCTGTATGAGATAAAATGTTGTTGGCTTGTACCTTAAAAGGTAGGACCTCGAGCACATCTGGGGAAAACTACCTCTACAGTACCCCTTATCAAAATCCTTCCTCTTATGTCATTTCCTTAATGGTTTCTTCTTTTCTCTGTTCTTCAGTCCTTTATTTTTTGGCATAGGATGTCACTTGCTTTGGGAAGCAAGCATCCAACATACAGGGCAGTGACCCATCAGCAGAAAATATGTGGTTGAAGAAATGACTGTGAGTGGCTGTTTGTAAAAGCAGTGGTGATGATTGAAGTGTACAGAAGCAGTTGCTGGCATACTGCAGTCATGGTGGCAGACCTGAAGGTCAGGTAGAGATGTCTGTGACAGACGAAGCATTGGGTACAGCAGATAAATGAATGATATCAAATATCAAATAATGTCATGTAATCAGGCATGTTTTAATTAAGGTAGCGGTTAAGCTGTGGCTGGAGAAAAATGTCTGAAATCTAGAGAGAAGAAATGCTGATAATTGATAGATTGGGGTAGGACACTAATCTGAAAGATAAAGGTGGGAAGAAGCTGCAGTGACTTTCATGGATGAGTGGGAGGGTGGTTGCTGACTTGTGGTGGTAGGTGAGGTGTAAGTATACCTGCATGCTTTGGAACATGTAAGTATGCATGTCATTTTCTTTTCAAAAGAAACTGACATGTTTCTCAGACTTGTGCAGTTCCCAACAGGAAGGATAGTGTCTTTAACCACAGAAAAACATGCTCAGGAACATCTGTACCAGGTCAGGACGTGACAGAACTGTCAAGAAATGGAGCTGCTCAGGCCCTGGGCAGAAGTGCAGCCCTGCACCAGCAATTGTAATATGCCTCAGGAGCTGCCTGTCCTAAGGATGGGGGCTCCTGGTGTTGGTCTGAGTGAGAAGTGGTACCTGGTGACAGGCACAGGGGAGAAGGCATAAAACCAGAGATGTGGTGAAGCAGCGAGGTCTCTGTGGGTTCCTAGGGGAGGCTTATGCCTTACTTCAAGAGTTGCTATGCATTGTTTTCCAGAATGAAATATTAGGACTATCAAAAAATCCATTGGAAATCTGACTCAACCTTTCCTGTTTTCCTAGTTTCCAGCTACTGTGTTGCTTTCCAGTCTATTTTTTTCCCTGTACCCTATACAAATATAGTAATTTTATAGACTTCATCATTAATGATGGGGTCAAGCACTGCGTAACTTGCATTCTAACTTGTTTAGAAATTTGCAGTCTGGATTTGTTAGTCACTTTTCCTACTGGGTTAAGTCTTTAGAAACATTTTCCTGTTCCATTGCTGTTTTCAGGTTTGTTTTTGGCATAAGTGATATGGACAGAAACAGTGGGAGAAGCATAAATATGTCGTAAGTGTGAAGTGCACTACATTGGAGAATTTTCTTTATTGCTTTCATGTGCTGGTGTCCCTGGATGGGGAAGTTCTGAAAGGTCAAAAGTTTCAGAGGACACAGTGGAGAGAGGCTTGCAGCTGAAAGGGAAGGCTGTCCCATGCCAGCTGGGAGCTTCTTAGCCCAGAAACCTGCTGGTTTAGGGAGTGAACCTGGCTGAATATGAACCCTTGTATTTTGTTTCTTCATGGCATCCAGTGCATGAGCTGAGTCATGCCTTGTGGATAAAGGTGTGGTTTGTTGAGGACTTGTTTCTTTTGAGTTACTGCCCTGAGCAGGCATTATTTTAGGGCGAGTACCTCTGAAATAGTTGTAGTTCTTTCTGCCAGAAGCCATGTGGGATTAATTTAGCTGTTTTGTCTCTGGGGTGGTTTCAGTGTTTCTGCAGATTGGTGTGTTCAGGGAAGGCTGTGAAATGTTGTGATTAATTCTTCAGTATTGTTCAAAGTGTGTAGTGAAATTTTTAGCTAGTTAACAGTGACAGCTCTAATTATTCTGGTGTGAGTGTAAATAGCAGGGCTGTGATGTGCCACTGTCTGCTGGAACAGCGCTTGAATATATGTCTTTAAGGCACAGGCATCCTTTCCTTTTTTCATGTTCCCATGTTATACTCTGCACAGCAGCCTGCGTATGTCATGAACAAGCAGGAAAGCCATGGAAGTCCAGCCTTCCTTTCTGCTGATGCTGGAGCTGAGAGGCAACTGCTCCCCTGAGGTCAGTGGAGCCAAATGCATTGCCTCACTTTTTTTTGCTACCTCCTGCAATTCCCTCTTTCCAGTAGTTTCCACTCACTCACACCAGTAGAGTGAGGAAGACTGTCCCAGCCTTTTCAGCTGGCAGCAGAGCCTGTGGTTTTGGTTTGAGTCCTTGCTGCAGCGTAGAGATGGAGCCGAGGGTCTGTATTAAGCCATCAGGAGCAGAGAGCTGTGTGCCAAGGTGGGAGGAAGAGAGCAGCTCTCTGAGACCTGCAGTTCCTCTGCAATACCCTGTGAAGGTTTCTCAGGTGTGCTGATTGTTTTTCTTAGCCAAGTGGCTCCATAATTGTGTGACATTCTGAGGACGAGGCATTAATGACACATTTTGGATGGATTTTAGGTCCCTCTTCCCATGGGGAAGCTGTTCAGGGCAAGACTTCCTGACAGTTCTGCAGCGAACATTTTCTTCAGAGGAAAAAAGTCTTCTGTGGTATTCTCACTTTACATGGACTTCTGGTATGGCTGTTGAACTCTAAGCATGGTATATAGAAGCAAGTCCTACAGAACCACCACAAAGCTTTCAAGGGAGAAGGATGACTTGGTATGTAGGACATGAAATTAACGCAAAGAAGACTCATGCGGTTATTTCCTCTGGCTAAAGATTTCCTTGGTAACCTGGAGCTCCAGTTCACAGATAGACCCAAACACTGAGTGCTCTAGCATGAGTGTTAAACTAGGAGCAGATGTGAGGGGCTCAGCTGGGTGGGGAAAAAAGAGGGAATAAAGAAGTGCTGTGGAAGCCCAGGCTGAATAACCCTTTCTGAGGATGTGTTAGTGTTTTTGTGATTGTGGTGAAGGTGTAAATCAGTCATACCAAGGGGTGTGAGATCATCATACTCCAGTGACCTGGACTGTAGAACCTACATTTGACAGTTTGGTACTGTGCTGGGGCAGTGCTCTGCAATCAAATGCTACTGACCGTCTGGTGGCTTGTGTCTCTCTATTGCAGAGCTTATTCACAGTTTTATCTTGCAGTCTTGAGTGCAGCAAAGCTTGGACCAACCACCCCGTAGTTTGCCTTGGGTTTGCCCTACATTTGCATATTATATGCAATAACTCAAAGACTATTTTGCTGGTGATCTCTTGTAGTCATGAGAGACTTTATCATGGGTGTCTGTCTTTTCTTGCACTCTCCTACTCCAGGCAGTAGTTCAGGTTTCTATTCTATAGAAGTGAGTCCTAAAACAACAAAATTGCTGGTGAGGACAGGATTTTTTATTATGCTAGTAGCATGAGCACAGCCTCATGAAGCCCCCAGTTGCAGGCTGTCACATATAGAGTAGATAAAGCTGAAGGATTCAGGTGACAGCAGGAAAGAAAAAGTGCCAGCACAGCTTTGCAGAGTACTGTGGCATGCACACCTCCCTGAGACTGGCTCTCATTACCAGCTCCCATGCTGTTGCATTAGCTCTGTCAAGTTACTCTCAACTAGCTCCTGCCTTTGTGCTTCCTCTTCATGGTATGGCAACATGCTGGCATTGCTGGAGCTGTTCTGCCTCCAGACCTCCTCATGTGCTGGATTCAGCTGGTGGTCTTAGTCTGATCTGCTCCTCTGGTGTGTGCTCTCAGAGAGAAATTGGGATGTTCAAAGAGACCCCTGCTAGAAGAATATCTGTAGCTGTTGTTTCATGCTGGGTGTCTGCTACCCGACCCTCTCCTCCCCTCATACAGCACATGGGGCCTTATCTATTCATGGACAAGAAGCTGGAAGATGTGTGAACTGCCTCCTTATTAGGAGCCCGGGATGGATGTGATCTGGGGATGAATCACAGGGAAGGCGGCTTCCTTACTGTGACATGTGAAAAGTGATTGATAGTAGCACGAAAGACAAAGAATGGATTGTCCCCTCAAGGGAGTTGAGTGCTGCCTCAGAAAAGTGTATTCCACTTCTTCAGAGCTGTCCTCCCTGTCTTTTATGAATGGTTACAGACCAGTATGGAAAAACTGGGAGGGAAGAAGAGAACTTGGTTTGAATACTGATGATACAGAAGGCAGTAACCCTGTGCCAGAGAAATCAAGATACTTGAAAAGCAGCAGGACCTGGTGCAGTGTTCCTGTAACAAAAGTTCTTACAGTACACATGCTCGACCCAACCACTTGGACAAGTGAAGCTTTAATTTTGGCACTAATGCCTGCTTTTGTTAATGCTGTCTGGGTAGTGCTGTTCTGCATATTGTTTGTGCTGGAATCAAGGCCTCAGTTTGTCTGTGCTAATGATGTGCCTGCCTCAAGTGGCAGTAGGAGGACAGAAGATTCACCCATTGACCTCTCACTGATGAGATGTTTTGATGCTGAAGTCCAGATTGACCCTTCTGTGGCTTGACTGACAAAGGTTAATAATAGCTGCGGTTCCCAGCTCTGTGAGGCAGTGTAAAACAGACCCAAGATGAGGGGCTTTTTGTCTTGCTGTGTCATCACCTCATCGCCAGGCTGAGAAATGGGCCTGGAGATGTGGAAGAAGTCTCAGTGGAGCTTTGTCAGCCCAACCATTGCTGAGTGCAGAGGGAACAGAAATGTGTGCCTCTGCCTCCGGGTTGGAGCATGGCATTACTGCTTGTGCAAAGTATGATTTTTTGGAATGGTGAGAACAAGGTCCTCTGGCACAGCTTCTTAATGTGTGCAGCACTGGCAGAGGCAAGGCTGGGGAAGTGTGAACATCTGAGGAATGAGGCAGAAGGGTTTTATGCAAACTTGAGAGTCCTTGGAGCTTCTATAGTGCTGTCAGGTTAGTCTAGTCCATTTGAGGTTGTGATACAGGCATTGCATGTCTTGTAGTGGTGGTCATGAACTTCAGTGCTCTCAACAAGCAAATCAGGCCGCGTTACTACTGTGCACTTCCATGTTAGAGAGATAAGGCACCTCTTCCAACATGTTTCCATACTCTGAGGCTTCTGCATTTTGCTTTCTCATACAGTATTGATGTGCTTCTAATTGGCCTTGAAGCCAGAGTAAAAAGGCATGGTTTAGTCACAGCAATTCCTGGGAGTCCAATTGCTTCATGGCAGATAGATTGATATAAGTCAGGCTGCAGAATGGAGCTGGCATTTTTTGTTAATTTTTCAGGGTTTGCTGTTTCCAAGGAGCCAAAACCTGGCTCTGCTCCATGCAAAAGCCACTGCTCTCTGTCTGCCATCCAGAGTGATTATCACAGATGCAAAAAGGCAATCTATGATTATGCCCCACTTTTGAGAATTGGTTCTTCTGTGGCATGTCCTCCCAGCCACCAAAGGAATGAATGAATGAGCAAAACCAGTACAGCTTTCCCCATGCTCATCCCAACATCTGTCTGCTTGCCTCATTGTTTCTTGTGTTAAGAGCATAAACTTCACAGCAGGGACAAGTGCTCTCTCTGTAGAGCATCAGACACAGGTGATAACTGTGTCTGAAATGCCACAGCAATGGAAAATAAGTCTCCAGGTCTGAGTGAAAGAGCTGCAGATGTGCTGGGGATATGAGGCTGAAGAGCTCTTTGTTAAAGTGATGTGTCTGATTTGACTCCAGCATAATGTGTTGCAGGGCTGCCTTTGGTTCGGTGTCTGCTCAGCTTCCCTGAGAAGCCCCCTCTATTCCCAGAGATGTTCCTCACCCTTGCTGCTTTCAGTGATGAAGCTGCTCACCCTTTCTCGCTGCTTGCAGTAGATTCACCAGCCTCCTGCTAATGGCATGGCTGCAATGCCAAGGGATGTTTGAGGCTTTGCAGTGAGCTGAATAAAACCACCTGGATTCATTGAGGGTGTGTTGTAGTTACTGCAGTGCTGAGAGTCTCATTCCACTAAAATCTTGTGGAGGAATGAAACTGTTCCAGAGTGTTTAATATTCCAAGCTCTTTAGGTGTGAATAAATATTTCCTTGGCCTGAAACACTCTCCTGCTGTGAAATCCATTCCAGTCTCTTTGTCTAAGACAGCCTCCGTCCTTCTCTCTTCTGTGCCTCAGCTTTTATTAACCTAGAAATATGCTGACACTTCACCATCAAACTGTTTTCTAACATGTTGGGGAGCTCTGCAGAGCGTCTTGGGAAGTTGTTTATGTAGCTGCATGCAAGAGAAGAGGAAGGTGGTTCAGAGTTGTTCATCTCCTGGGGAATTTGCTCTTCCTAGCTGATGGCTTTCTGCAAAAGTTTGAGAACTCTGTCCATGTGTGTCTGTTCCCCTCTAAAAGAAGGGTACAGGACTGGGGAGTCAGTGAAGAAAGATACTTCATCATCGTGCTCTTGGCAGTGCTCCCTCCTATAGAGAATCCCTGTCCTGCTGTGCAAGCATACTGATTTGAGCCTCTCTAAAGCTGTCTGTTCCACTGTCATGACCTGCAGGTAACTCGGTGCTTCTGCAGTTCTTGTTCTACTTTCTTGGCAAGAAGCCTGTGACTCATACTGACATAAGGAAAGCAAGTGCCTGGAAAACATAGGATTAAAATGCTTTTAACTTAGGTCTAAGGTAGAGAATAAGGTTTGTATTGTAAGTCTGTGGTGTGATAATAGAATTTAGTAGTCTTACTAACAAGAGTGAATTTCTATCCTTCTAATGAGTGAATTCTTTCTTACTATCCTTCTAACTTATTAGTTAGTTTGGAGACAGTGACTCCCAAACATCTGCTAGCTTGGGATACTCCTTGTCTCCCCATCCTGTTCTGCTTGCAATACACTTTGTACAAAGGTCACACTGCTCTAAATCTTTGCCAGCTATCAGAAACTTGCAGATACGGCTGGTTTCAGCTAATTGTGATTACTGGGGCATCCAACTGTGCCAAAAGTGAAAAGTGCACCCTGAGGAAGACTGCTTACTTCGTCTTGAAGACCCCTGCCCACATGAGGAAGATTGCTTACTTCATCTTGAAGACCCCTGCCCAAGACCATCAGAGGGCAGTGCGCAAACGCCAAAAGGGAGGAGACTTATGATAATGAGTATCTAAACTAACTGTAATATCCCCCACTCTCTCTCAGGAACCTAATGAATATGCATGTTTGTGTGTAATAAATATCTGCTTGCTTAACCCCTTGGCGTGCAAGTTAGGAGGAGTAATCCCCCTTGCACCCAGCACCGTAATAAACATACCTGCTTTATAACTCTCCTTGAGTTGTAGGGTCTGATTCCGTGCATCAATACAAAGTGTCTTCCTGCTGCACTCCCCAGGAGGCAGAGCTGTCTAACACTCTCTCATAAAAGAGTTTACTTGTTCATCTGTGGGATTTCTGCAGTCTCCTCATTTGGTGGCAGATGTGATTCCTGAGGGGCAGGAGGCCTGAGTGAAACTCAGGCGACTACTGCACTGCTCAGGATAGACTGAGCTCCTGCCACCAGGTGAAGGCAGCTTGCTTGTACCTGGACAGTTAATACCTTGAGGCAAAGTCATCCCAGCCACTCCTCTTTTGCTAACATGGAGAAGCACCATTCCAGCAGCAGCAAAGTCCTTTTCCTCCTCTGAACCTTTCTGCAGCTTTGGTATCTCCCAAGCTGAGCAGTGCTGGCAGTTGGGAGCTGTGGTGTCCAGGCTGAGGCACTTGTGGTTGGCCAGCTCTGAGGCAAATGGCAAATCCACTTGGGCTTGCCACATCTCTCACACGGATGCTGGGGAGCATCAGCTGCTTCCCCTGGTGCTGTGTCCAGTCTACAGTGTATTAAAGCAGATGTTTGGGTGGGCAGTCTCTCTCAAACTTTCCTGGTTACAGTTTTGTCTTCTTGGAAGCTTGTAATTTTCTAGCCTTTCAAGCCCACCTCCCAGAGAGCATGGGAATTGTAAGTCTTTAGACAGATAATAAGAATGATGTAATTAAAATCCTTAATTTTATTTTTTCTTGTTGGAGTTTTTTAATCCCTTTGATTTAAAGGGTGGTAGTGGATAATTGGATTCTGGGCCAGCCTTGCACAGGCAGCTAGGGGGGAAGGGACTGCAAATGAGCCCAGCCAGGAAATTGCACATTTAAATATAGTTCTTGGTAGGGTCAGCAAACACCCAAGGGACAAATCAAGAATAAAATTTCTGCTGTAATGTGTTCATTTAGCTGCAGACATCATCTTAAGAGAAACAAAAAGGAAGCTTGGGAGTGAGAGGAGCAAATTGAAGGGTAGGTGTCCCTTCTGCAGTGCAGTACAGTATGTACTGCTGCAGGTCTCTCCCAGGCGGTAGCATCCTTCTCTTGTCCCCTGGCTGGTGCATTGGCCAATTTCCAGAAGAAACAACACTGAAGGAAATTTCTGGGTTTGGGGGCTTGTTTTTTTCACTGGGAGATGTAATTCTATACTTCACATAATGCTGTGGGGCTTATGTTGTTATCAGCTTTGGCACAGGTTGCCTGGGTCACACTGTTCATCGGGTGGCAGGGAGGTGGGACCAGCCATGACCTTGTTTGCACTGTTTGGGTTATCGGGGGACAGCTTTCCCTGTGAGGCTGCTGCTTTCTTCCCAAATGGGTGAGATGCTTCCTACTCACGTGGGTACTGACCAGCTTCCCAGAACTGATGTACCGGGAAGGTGATTGGAGTTGGTGGCAGAAGGTGGATTCTGCCTGAATAAAGGGAATTTAGGGGAGTGAAGAGCTGCATTTGTCCCTTTGGGAATCCTCAGCCTTGTGTTTTTCCTGCTGGGACCTGTGGCCCTTTCAGCAGAGGGACAAGATCATTGCCCCTGCTGTGGACATGAGTGAGGAAAGCAGCGTGTAAAGCAGCCAAAGCCCAAGCTGCGGGACACAGCCTATCTGGAATAACCCCGGGCTGACAGCCAGCACTGCTCTTGAGCTTGGCTAATATAAGAGTTAGTTTTCCAGCCCTGTTTGTCCCTTGATTTCTGCATGGCTGATGGCACGTGCAGCAGAGCTCACCTACTCCTTGGTGGCACTTCAATAACAGCCTGAATTAGACCTGTGCAATTTGAATTTCTCCTTAAGGCTACTTCTGGAGATGCAGAAGAACAGCTTGGTTTGTGTTTCCCAGGACCTCAAACCCAACCCTCTGTGCTCACCCTTTTCTTTGCCTTCGTCTCCAGGGGAAGGCTGAGGATTAAGGGAGGCAGAGCTTGCCAGGAAGGAGGCCTGATCCTGCATTCCTCTCCTCTCTGGGGGGCTGCAGAGCTGTTGGCTCTTCAGTGTAGCTGCATTAAGGTTTCACCAAAGCTTTGCACCCATGAAGAAGCACTGGAGAGCTCATTAGCCCACCTTGCCTGCAGCTTTTCAGAGCTCTTTGTATCATGCTCCTGGGGCCAAATTAAGAGCTGTATGTGCAGCCAGGGCATGGTATTTAGGTGCCTTCAAAACCTGCTGGGGGCCTGTAACTGAGTAACTTTTACCTTGTCATTTATAAATGGCATACAGAAATACCTTAGCATCATAGAGAAACAGTTGGAACCTTAACTTTGGAAAGCTCCAAATGTGGGAGGAAAATGAAAGGAAGAATTAAGGAGGCAGCAATTAAAGCTTTTTAAATCTGGAATTGTGACTCATCTACTGAGTGGTCAGTATGTCACACATGCTGTTATATTGTATGAGCATTTTGAGAAATCACACCTCAGATGCCCTGTGTCACTTGGTAGGGTTCTCCCTGAACAGACATAACAGGCTTGTTTGTGCAGGTGCTGGTTGGGGTTAGACTTTCCAGGGAGTGAGTTTAGCAGCCGGTTAAATGCACTGGCCTTTGGGGGTCGTTTATGTCCTGGCTTCAGTTGGGATGGAATTAATTTTCTTCCTAATAGCTGGTGCAGTGCTGTGGTTTGGATTTAGGATGAGAATAATGTTGATAACTGCCTTTATCTCAACCTAAGGATTTTAACACTCCCCCCCCCCCCATTCTCTCCCCTATCCCACTGCTGGGGGGAGTGAGCAAGCACCTGGGTAGTGTTTAGCTACCAGCCAGCTTCAACCCTGACACTTCTGAAGCTCCCTAATTCCTGCTCTTGGAGCCAAAGCTTGCCTTTCAGTGTGCCTTACAGCATTAAGCACAGTGGGCAGTGAGCTCTGTATTAACTGGTGGTGTTGCCAGGCTATTGAAAAGTTATAAGAACCTGGCCAGATTTTCAAGTGCTGGTCTCAGCTTTCTGCCTGAATGTCAGAAAGGGGAAGGTAATTGCAGTGTTAACCAAGGAGAAGAGCCTCAAGGAGCTGTTGTTAAGGTTCTTCTCAGGCCCCAGGTCAGACCATGTCAAATCACAGCTGCATCTAACTCTTAATTTCTTCTTTCTTCAGTTAAATTACTGCTAAGTGATTTCTTGCAAGTGTAACCACCTTTTATACCAAACTAATACTGGCCGTTTTCTTTAAATCTAAGTAACACTGATTGGGATGGGATTGCAGAAGCAAATTGAAGACAGCAGTTTCTCTGCTTGCCTTCCTTCTTGCTCTGCACAGAAGCATTGGTTTCCCCCTGTGCTGGAGTCTGCCATGGGGCAGTCAGTGTGTGTTTCTGTGATTTATTCTCTCTGACACCATGTGAGATGGGTGTTGGGGGTGCTTCAGTCTCACAGCGTGGCTGGCAGATATGGCACAGATAGTGCTTTCTGTGCAGTGCTTGTCATGTTGTAGAGCTCAATTCCCTGCGGTATTGTGGAGATTGAAAATAGAAGTAGCTTCAAGGTGGTGGTAGACAGCTTCAGAGATGCTCAGGGCTCACCAAGTGACTGCTTGAAGCTGGGAGGCAACTCTAAATTCTTCCTCAATACCATTACTGTTTTTAAACTCTCCATTCCTGCACTTGTACCCCTCCAAGCACCCACTGCTGACCCCTCCTGGGGACAGATGAGGGCCTGACTCCTGTGGCTTTTCCTAGACATGATCTGCTGGCTTGTTTTCTAGAAGTTGTTGACGTATGTCTCAAACTTAGTGCTGGTTCAGGAAGGAAAAACCATCATAATGAGGCTATAATGAACATGAGCGCAGTTTCATCGTTGCTTCTTGCAGCTCCTTCTCAAGGTGGGAGGACTTGGTGGCAGCTGGGGCCAGGAGGTGGGACTTGAGCCATGTAAATCAGAGGTAAATCAGAGCTTGCTGTAAAAAACACATAAATTATTCAACCTGGTTTCCTTCTGACAAGCTAGATACGTGCAGGGCATCTCTGTCTGTCAGTCCTATCTACTACCCTGCTACCTATCAGCCTCTAGAGCGTTCATCCTGGACTCAAGTGTCTTGCAGTGGTTAAAACTTCAAAGATTTGTTATGATTTTTCACAGAAATGGATGGTTGGGGAGATGGAGAAGATGTTATGGGGAGGGAAAGGTCAAGGGCTTCAGTCATCAATTCTGCTCATACCAGAACTGGTTAAAAAAAGATCCTCAGAGGAGATTTAATAACTGGAGAGAATAATGGTGAAGTACTTCAGAATATTAACCAATGCATCTAAGTGGCTTAATGAAGCTGGGTGCTTGGGTTCCTTTTTAATCAAACAGATGGGCAAAATATTATGCACAAAAAATGAGATCTGAATACAATGAACATTTAATTAGCAAATAGAAGACAGAGAAAGGGTTTGTTTTTCAACTTGACACGGGAGAGATTCCTCACTGAATGCTCAAAAAGAGCCTTAAATGCAGAGTTTTCTCGCAAGTCTGACTGGTACAAGTGTTATTTGTAGTGGTTTGGGTGTCTGAGATGGGAGTCAGCCTGGGGGTGGCTGCTTGTGGCAGCAATGCCTTGTATCATTGCCTGCTTGCTGCAGGTTAGATTCCGTAACAGCTGACCCAGTAGCAGTAATACTACTTAACTGCCCTGCTCCAAATCCTTTTACCTGAGTGTTTATATGTGATCATCTCTGTTTTGCAGAAGGAGAAAGTGAGGAAGCAGCAGCCTGAGGTTAAGCATGGCATAAGTTCATATGGTGCTGGTTCAGGTACCCTCAGTATTCAGAAACCTGCAGAGCATTTCCCTGATGTCCTATGCTTGTGTGATTTGTGCCTGGAGTTCCTGCAGCCACCCATGTGTAATGCTGCTGGCCCCAGTCAGTGGGATCAATTCCTGCCACTGATTTCACTGGCCTTGCTGCTTTGCTGGCTCCTGTCCCTGCTGGTGCCTGTTACAACATGCACATTCTATAATCTGTCTAACCAGCTTTGCTGTGCCATTGAAACCTGGTGCAAATCAATGCCTTACCTCTCCAGACAGGAGACTCCCACATGAACCTCAAGTGTTTCTGTAGGTGTGTAACATAGACCTGAGTCTTGCCAAGGCTGAGAGCATTTGCTCGAGTCTAATGTTAAAAGCTGAACAAGCCATTTTGATATTAAGCCTATAATAATAACACCTTGTAGCTAAAGAGTATGGTTTTTACCACTGGTGGATTACTCAGCTCTGTTCTTTTGAGGCAGTGTTTAACAAAAGCAGAGTCTTTCCCAGACTATAATTTAACAGAACTCAGAGAAATCTTCTGCTTCATTTCAGTGCTGTGTTGCTCTACAGCCTCATCTCCGGGGGAGTTATAAATGGAACTTGTGCTCTGCCAGCACACAGGCCAGGCGGGTCACTGTCACCTGCCCAGATGTGCCTGTCCAAATATGCCCAGCAGTGTGCTAATCCTGGAGGGGCTCATGTACCTAAGGACACGTGGTGAGGCACTGGAATGGATTGCCCAGGGAAGTTGTGGATGCTCCATCCCCGGTGGTGTTCAAGGCCAGGTTGGACAGAGCCCTGGGTAGCATGGTTTAGTGGGAGGTGTCCCTGCCCATGGCAGGGGTGTTGGAACTGGATGATCTTAAGGTCCTTTCCAACCCTAACTATTCTATGATTCTATGATTCTGTGACACAGCTGAGCTGGTTCTTTGATTTAGCCATGTGGCCCATTCCAGTGGCAGCTCAGCTAACATGTATTTGCAACTGAGATTTGGGGGCCTAATTTCTACCTGCATCCTTTTTTGTTGCTAAGGTTGGTAAGAGAGCATTTTGAGCTCAATGGCTCAATGGTTAACAATTGGATGCCAAGTGAAGACTTCACTTTGAAGGCTCCTTCTTTCTATCTTAGGAGGTGTTGGTGAGCAGATGGTGCTATGCTCTGGGTTTGCTTATTGTTGCAGATTATTTGCCAGATAATTTTTCTGACTAATCCTTTGGCCTGGAGGCTGTTTCAACTCCTGGAGTCAGGTTTCTGCTCAAAACACTTGTGTTTGCAAATTCTACAATCTGTCCCTGTGCCTGCTTGCTCATGTCCCTGGGAGTAGAAGACTTTGGGTGGCAAATGTCCTCTACTCCATGGGAGAGGGGCAGCTCCTAGAGCTGGACCTCCCTGCCAGTAGAAGGATGGGAAGTAGCACCTTCATGCCTGGTTTGGGGCTTGTTTTATTTTAAAGCATGGTATGGCTGAAGTCTTCGGCGTCACTACTGTCAGAGTGACCTCCTCTGAGTGGCATGGTGTTTTGTGCAGGTGATGCTGCGCAGCTTCACCTCTGCAGAGCAGCAGATGGGTGATTTACCTGTATGTAGGAGCGCAGAGCACTGGTATCAGCACTGATGGGGTTCCTGCAGCCACCAGCACAGGGCTCGCTCTGCCCAAAGCCTGCTGTGATTGATTTCTTTTTAATTACTATTCTTTTTCCCCTTCATCTCTGGCCATTTCTCCCTTTTATAAAGTAAAAATAATCTCTTGGCTGTCTCTAGAGAGCTGCCTGTGGTAACTGCTTGACTGATTTATTCTAGTATTTTAACATTTACTGGATTTACATAACAGCCAAACAATCTGTTTCAGGAGTTTAATATAAACCCAGCTCTAGTGAGTCACAGCCATGTTAGCAATAATGCAAAGGGAGGCAGCTGGGGGAGTGAGGAGGTGACTTGTTTCTGCATGGGAATATCTGCCTTCCTGAAATATTCCTGACACCTCATAGCTGAGTGATGCTGCCAGTTCTCTCCCATCAGAGATTAGTTCTGAAGCTCCGAAAGAGCAATGGGAGCATCACATCAGTGCTCCCATTGCCCAGCTTGGTGGCCTTTCCAGAGCTATGCAGACAGTGCTAAGAGTCACTCCTGGTGTGTTAGGTTCTTTTACCTGGTGCCTGCATGCTTGAAAGAGAAAAAACTATGAAGGTGGTGAAACACTGGAAGAGGTTGCCCACAGAGGTGGTAAATGCTCCATTCCTGGAAACATTCAAGATCAGGTTGGATGCCCCTCTGAGCAAGCTGGTCCAATGGAAGATTTCCCTGGTCATTGCAGGGGGTAGGACTAGATGACCTTTAAAGGTTCCTTCCGACCCAAACTGTTCTATGATTCTATGAGAGTTGCAAGGTAAAGCCTGTAGTGCTTGCTTTTTCAACTAAAAACCATGTAGCCTTTGCTTGTGTCAGAACATTGTGGGCCAGGTCCTCAGAGTGTCAGCAGGTGGGATGCTGATGTTTCCAGCGCATCCTCCTGGGATTTGGTGGCCCATGTGGAGGGGGGAGTGGATTTGAGCCCAGGTGGGTGAGAGCTGGCCCAAGCATGAGCTGGGCGAGCAGGGCTTGTTCCTTGGGGACAGCAGGAGTGAGATCCATGGGGATGATTAACAGCAGGCATTTCTCAAAGCATGATGTGTATCCTGCAGTTTCAGGTCCTGTTCAGGCAGAATAATTCTGGGACTCCCTCAGTTGTCTTGTACACTTGTATGAAAGCGGCAGAGCTCCAGATCAGCTCCACCATGGGCAGCCTGACCCTGCCTGCTCCAGGAGCTTTGTCACATCTGTAATGTGATCAAGTGAAAGAGTCTCCAACTTGAGCTGTCATTTGTGAAAGCTCCAAGCAAGAGACAGCAGGAATGGAACCACTGGGTTCCCGTTACTGCCTGTCTTAGAGGTTGGCTCCTGAGCAAAGCAAGTGCTTCTGTTGCAGCTTGCTTATTTGAATTCTTGTCTTTAGAATAGAAATAAATGCTGGCTGATGAGATCCATTACAGCACTAATTTTAGAGCATGCAAAACACTAGGAAATTGTTTTGTCTTCAGTCTCATTTATTGTCAATTCCCTTCCCCCCCCCAGTTTGTGAAAGCAGCCTTTGTGGTTATTCTAAATGCCCCGTGATGTCCCACTCACCAGTATCTTCAGGCATTCTCCTTCCAGCCCTCTTTTCTGAATCTTCATTCAGCCACTTGACCATGATGCTATGAAAGCTCTCTGGGGCTGCAGGCAGCTGTTTTGGCACAATGCAGGCAGTGAGCACTCAGCCAGCCAGTGTGCAATGCCAGCAGAGCCCCCTGCAAGGCTGGGGGGAGCAGGGAAGGCAGCACTGGAGTGGAAGTTCATATCTTTGGGCACCCAGGGCTTTATAAGTCTTTCCCGCCCCAGCCCAGCCTGCTTTCTCAGTGAGCAAGAGGGGAAAATAGAAATTTCCCCCTGGTCTGCTGAAGAGTTTAGGAAGCAGTCCCAGAGCTTCAGTGTTTTGTCCTTGGCGCTAATGAAAACCTGAGTCTCTGCTCAAGAGGATGGAGCAGGCAGTTAGTTAGAGATCGACATCCTCGATCGGTGCCTCAGGTAACAGCAGTGCACAAAATCTGGATTATTAAAACAGGATTCCTTTTCATCTGCTGGAAGCTCACACTGGGTTGGGAAGAGCCTGGATGGTTGGTTGTCTCCTTTGAAACCTTCATGGTGGCTGCAAATACCAGCACGAGCTTTAGTGCTGCTCCTGGCTCACAGTGTTTAGGAGAGACTGAGCTGCAGATTAAAATTGGTGGCAAAACTCCAGCGGCTTCACCCCATGCTATTTCCAGAGGCTCTCTGGCATATGTGTTTCATGAGTTTGGCAGCCAGACATCCCTGATGGCAGCTGCTGTGACCATTAGCAGGCTTGGTACCTGCCTGGGGTTGGAGGCTTGAAAATCTTCCCTCTCCTGCCCCCAGCTCCCTCACCCTACTCTCACTGGGAGAGTCCAGCCTGCTGGCAGTAGCTGTATCCCTCAGAAAGAGCTGTTTCTTGCCCTGGCTTCTTGTGCTGGAGACGTTTCATATCTGAACCCAAGGTGTCAGCCTGCAGGAATTCGGCCGGCAAATGTCTCCACAGTCAGCCTTGGTGAAGCATGGCTGAGATAAACCCTTTACTGAACTAAATGCAGTAACAGCTAATCCCTTGGAAACAGTCACCTGGGTCCTGCACGATGAAAAGAGGCTTTGCTGCTCTGATTAACAGTGCTGGCAAGAACATTAACTCACTTTTCTTTGGAAATGAAAAGCACCTCTCCAGGAGAGTTTAAGGGATTAGGTACCAGCTGCAATATTAAGGTAGGTTTTTTTGCATCTTCCTTCTAAATATCTAGTGTAAAAGCCCATTCAGCCCTGGTCGATGAGTGATTACAGCTGAGCATCCCCGTGCTGTGGTAGAGAGGGGACTTGATGTAGCACAGAGTCCAGTGTGAGTGTGGTGTTACCCAATGAGTTTCCCTGGGAGGACAGCAGCCGGTGAGCACCCACTGCCTGTGCTGGGGTGTCTTACAGGGCACCAGGGCTCAGTATTGTAACTGAACCCCTATCAAACTGGCCAGCCACCACCTGAAGGGCTGAAGCTCATTTAAGCCTTGCTAAGAGCCAAATGACATTGACCTTTTCCAGCCCCTCTTTAGCAGATGCTGAAGGCTGCAGAGAGCATTCCATCTGTTTTGATAACTCCACTTCTTGTCTAGGGGTGATCTGCTGATTTCTTTGCTATTTGTTTTTAATACAAAACTTGGTTTTGAAAGCCTGAACTAGAAATTCCATCTACAGTCAAAGCAAAGCACTTGGACTTCAGCGAGGGGCACTTTGGGCTGTATTTTTCAGGCCAGGCTTTTATCTCAGTGCTGGTTTCCATGAGGCTGCACACCCAAGTTCTGCCCTGACCAGCGAGCATCCCATGTGATGGTTGCTGATGAAGGCTGTTGGCCAGCAGCCTGGCCACCCAAAGGGACTCAACCAGTCGTATAAAATTTGTCTATAAAATAATGTAAGATTGAGAAAAGATTTAACATTTGTATGAAGTATTTGTTGCTCAGAGCAGGTTTGAATGCTCAGCACACTTCCAAAATCCGGTTACCTTTCAACCTGTCTTTCTCCAATCTAAATTTTCTCTCTGGATTTAAGTAAATAGCACAGAGCTAGCTTGGAAGGGAAAAGATAGAAGTGTTACTGTTCAAAGTGTGCTTTGCTGGTTAGGTATGGGAGACATTCAGGAAATGAGCAAACACTTGAAAGTATATGTATTATTTATTCTGTAGCAGATTAATTACCACTTGAAACCATTTGGGTGGTGCTATGTCTCTATATGGTTCACCAAGCTGTGCTCCAGAAATGTATACGCTGGCATTTGTCCCAGTTCAGCATTGCAGGAGATGAGTGCCACAGCTGATTTATGGAAGTAGGGAGTTTGAGCAGTGGAAGATGACAGTGTGGCACTAGGTGAAAGCATTGCTGGAAGTGAGAGACATCTGCAAGTGGACAGGACCCAGCACCAGGATGAGGAGTTGCCATTTTGGAGAGAAGCAGCAAGGTGGGGTCAGTATGTCTGAATCTATGTGATTGAGTAAAACTTGACTCCCAAGCATTGTGCTGCCAGCAAAGACTTGGGCTCCCCACTTCTACAGCAGCGATTCCTCATCTGAACTTGAATAGGGAAGTGCAGAGTAGGTGCTTGTCTTACTTGTCCCAGCTGTGCAGCCGGTTCTGAATCCATGGGCTTGCTGGGAATGCTGTACAGCACCCTGCTGGCTCCACGTCCTCCTCTGCCTTCAGCAAAGTAGGTGCAGTGCTCAGTTGCAATGGGAAGAATCCCTTTCCCCTTGCTACTACTGGTGTAAGCAGAGGTGGCCCCTTTCCCGCAGCACTGCCCATCCCTGCAGGGATCTACAAGACAAGTTTGCCAAAAGCTGCAGTCAGGAAAGTTCCTTTCATCAAATGCCTTCTCTGCAGGAAAGGAGTGAGGGGGCCTGGAGAGGAATGGCAGAGTCATAACAGAGACGTAGGGAAATACTTTTTATGGAATGAATAATGTTTGGTGCAGAGGTGGCAGTGCCGTATTTCATTCTAATTTGGGGGCTTTGGAGAGCAGGTGATTGACACCCCACGAGGGTGCAGGATGCTGTTCCTTAGCAGGCTGACATTCCCGTGATCCATTTACCTGTCGGCACTCCTGTGGTGGCTTCTCTCTTTGGATGCCATTAACCCCTTTTCCATAGCACATCCCTGCAGCCGCTCGTGGGGGCTGGGAGGACAAGAGGAGCCCTGTCCAGTCCCCAGAACCCCACACTTTGGGATTGTGCTTTGTTTTTCTTGGCTGTACCTTTGCACTGGTGTGCAGAAGCCTTCCTGCTCCAAGTCCAGCTGTGGCTTGATGCTGATGCACTTGGCACAGCCCAACCCTGCCCAGCCCTGAGCTGACTGAGGGCTCATCAGCTCCAGGCTTGCTCCTGTCAACACTTACGTTTTTACATAAGTTGCATCATCCCGAGCTCTCCTCTCTCCCCATGGCTGTCATCTCCCTGGCAAAGGACTGGCTCTTGTATGTGGGTTTGGTGCCTGGCCTGCAGCAGTGTGGGTCCCTGCACAGCATCAGTGCCCAGATCATGCTGGGTCAGGGGCAGCAATACTGGCACCAGGGCTCCTTTCTCTCCCATACTGGCCTTCCTCAGGAGAGGAGGGACGACTAGTCCTACCCTTATGAAAGTGGCCATTAAGAGTTTCATTTTGCTGCAGTATAAATTTCAGCCAAATTCTTCCTCTTGTCCTTGTCCTCCTGTGTATGCGAAATGCTATGAGCCCAAGCAGAGTCTCATTGCAAAGTGAACTGAGAGCCTGGGGACTTAAGTGAGTCTTTCGTTAATGCTGTACAGGGCTTATGCTAAGAACAACAGCAGAGATTGAACCCAATCCCTGATGAGCTTTCCAAGAGTCTGATTAATCTGTTGAACAATGGATCTGGGTTTTTGTTTTCATATTTTTCAGAGAGTTAAATTTGTGTCCCTTTCAGAATAGCAGTGGATCATGTTAGCGCAGCAGTGTTGCTTTCCTAAATGGCTACAGGCTTATCTCTATTATGTGAAGGGTTTGCAAGAGCACCCGTCACCATGGCATCAGGATGCTTCCTGTGCCAAAGCTGCTTGATAGAAACATACATAGATGTATGCACACACTTTCTGAGGTCTGTTGGAAAGTGAGAAGGCATTCTGCTGGAAGGTCATGTTCTTGCATGATTGTGCTCCCCAAACAGTTAGCTTTGCAAATAGCTCTTTTCTGCTCATGCTGGTGTTGTGGCTCTCGTCCACCTGCCATTGAAGAGAGAGACACCTTTCCGATGAGCTTAGGACCAGCCCGTGTACAAGCATGATTTTGCCTTTCTGTTGTTTATGGTTCGTCCTGTGGGGATGGCGATTTGCAAACGCAGAGTTGGTGACAGACCCTGAGTCAAAAGCTCACTGTCTAAAGGCCAAGATACTAGCAAAGGGAGGACAGCAGGCTGGGGAAGCAGGAGAAAGAGCATGTTTTTAGCCAGTGAGACTAGTGTCTCCCCTGGGCAAGCCACAAATGCTCTGTCTGGCTCTGACTTTCTGAAAATCCCAGCAGCAGGTCTGGGGAAATGAGATGTTTAAAGTGAAGATGCAGATGTTGGAGGGAACAGATTTAAAGGCTGCATGGCACAAAACACGTATAGAGCTGGAGGAACCAGGCTACACAATGTGCACTCGGGGAAATGTTCCACTATTTATAGCAGAAGCTTCTTCCTCTCTTAATTTTACCTCTTCTCGAATGCACTCAGTGATTGCTTTTCATGTATTAATGCTTGTAAAAATGGAACTTCCTAAACAGGCGCCAACTGTTTATACAAGTTAATGCTCTGGTTGTTTAAAAACAGAGTGGTGGTGAAGTTGCCTTGACCACAGTTGGCAGTCCTCCATGGAGCAGAGCTGGTGGTGGGACAGCGTGTGGTAACTGCACACAGCTCCATCCTTGGGGAGCTTTGTTGTCACTGACTTCACTAATGTGTTTATGGCAGGAAGGAGCTTCCCCAGGGGTGAGAAATCCATGTGAGTGTGTAATGTCTCTGGGATTTGGGCTGTCACAGAGCAGAGGGTGAATGAAATCTCACCAGTGACTTCCAGTTGGAGCAGGGTAAAGCCCTCAGGCTGAAACCAGGGTCTTTATGCAGTGTTTTATTCTGGGTGTTTTCCTACTGCTTATAGCAAAGGCTCCTCACAGTCTCCTTTGAATTCAACTGCCAGGGAAGAGCTGCACTGGTGTGCTGCTGGTTACCTCAGGGCAGACCTGCCTTGCTCACAGGTTGGATACAGAATGCTGAGGGAGTGTTTCCAGGGGTGAGACTGACCTTACAGCCCTGCAGTGGACTCCCAGAGAAAAGGATTAAGGATAACAGTAAGCTCTTTTCTGCCTGCCTCTTTCCTTGACCAAGGTACAGCTGTTTGTTGAGAGGATCAGTCTCTGGGTTCACTTCTCTCCAGTGCCAGAGGTGTAAGTTCAAAGTACTGCAGCAGTGTGCTGGTCTGTAATCCTCCAGCAGCCAGCGAGTGCCTTGTGTGACGGCCAGGAGAGCTGGAGGCCCCTGTTGAAGTCTTCCTGCCTCATCTGTGCTTGGGAGAGTGGCTTGGACA
This sequence comes from Myiopsitta monachus, assembly GCA_017639245.1. NCBI lineage: Eukaryota > Metazoa > Chordata > Aves > Psittaciformes > Psittacidae > Myiopsitta > Myiopsitta monachus. The sequence goes on from CM029932.1 coordinate 7,464,327, forward strand.
GAGACAGACACAGGGAGCAGTTATCGCAGCAGGGAACAGACAGATCTCATGACGTTACAACCGTAGCAGTAGAGCTGGTAATTACCCTTTATTCTGAAGAATGCATTTAGTCTGGGAGAGTGGACGTGTCTGCATCAGCGTGAAGCGGATTTGCGGTGGAGCTGCTGTGCACTCTTCTTGATGACTGTTGGGTTTTCCTCCCTCCTGGAGGCTTTGTTCGTGCATCCCGTACAGTCTGCATGGAGAACAATAGATGGTGATATGCTGGTGGGATGTGAGCTCTGTGTGTGCACATGTCTGTGAAGGTGTGTGTAAGTGCCTGTGCCATCCACAGCAGCTGGGCTGTGCTCACGGCTGAGTTGCTGGTCCTGAGATCCTCTGTCTGAACCCTTTGGGGTGTGTGTTGACCCACCTGCACCTTTAGTGGTGTTCGCTGCAATGATGCTGAAAATTGTCTTATCCTTTGCTAATCCTGTACGTGTGCCTGGAGGCAGCTGTTGTGACCCTTTGTGGAGAATTCAGGCCTTTTCATCCTTCCTCATCAATGCTGGCAGCTTCTGCTTTGTGGTATTTGTTACTGAGTTGTAATATCCAGGTTTTTCTGGGCTGCCTCTTTGGGTGTAAGCCTCTCCATCCTCAGGCCCAGCCTGTTGTCTGAGCTCTCTTCCCTCCTGCTGCCAGAGATGGGTCATTTTCCATGTCAGTATGTTATCTCAGTGGTGAAGCTGAGGTTCTGGAAGGGAAGGGGAGTGTAGAAAGGTGGCCAGGAGGCATGGGCAGACACGGTGTGACATTTCAGCTGGGGAAGATGACTGCCTCACTCCAGGACAGCAGCTGTAGTGCCAAGGTTGACTGTCTTTATGGGGTTATCTGACCTCAATTTGCGAGTGGTTCAGTTAGTGGTCAGTGGATCTGGTGCAAAGTTTTCCTCTGTGCCAAAGGGAGTAATGAAGGCAGAGCAGCCTAAGCTCTGTGGAGGAGAGCAGGTGAGTGTTGGCAATGTTTAACACCTCTAATCCAGCACAGGCAAACCGCAGATTCACTCCCTGGTGAGAAATCTCTATTCTTTTATATCTGCTTATGTAAAGGAGGATGCTCACAGGCAAGTGCAGTGAAAACCCTGGCTGCATTCTCCTATGGGTCTGGTGAAAGATCCAGAAAGCCTAAAAACTGTGGAAATGCAGTGGCAAGACACTGGTCATAGTGTGACGCCAGTGGTATCATCATGCAGAACAATTTGAATCAATTCTGTGAAGTTATTCCACTTACGAGTGTGGTTTTTTTGCTGCACTGATTGAAATGGAGGAAGCAGCAGCCTCACAGCAGACTGTGCTCTAGGCTGTAAACCAGACTAAACACGCTAATTGTTGCTGGGAGGGACCAGGCTGTTTGCTGGGGGTGTTAATGCTGCTTTGCCTGTGGCTGTCCTGAGGGAGCACAGCAGTGTGAGGGACCTGATGGCTAATGTCCTCACCTGGATGTTAGGAAGAGGGCAGAGGGATATCTATCGTAGACCTGCTGTGAGATCTTCAGCCAGCATTTCGAAGGCATCAAGGTATCTGCTGAGGTTTAAGAAGTATTTATGAGAATTACATCTAGTCCCCAGTGCTCTATATCCCTGCCCATGAATGTATCCCACAGGATGCTTGTGAAGATGAGCACATTTGTTTTGCGGGGTGCTCATATTCCTCCAGGATGGAGAGATATTGAAGTACCATAAGTGGTTTAACTTAATGCTTTTGCAGCTTCAGATAAGAGCTTTTGCAAGAGTAACAGAAGGATGTTGAAAGAGTTTGGCTGCAGTCCTGGCACCTGCCTGCTCTGCGTCCCTGCTGCCAGGAGCAGGGCTTGTGTTTGCACTTGTGCTGCAGGAGTGGCTGGTGCCAGCAACTTACCCCAAGTGTTAGCTGAGGTTGGAGGTGCCTTTCAGAGCACTTGAAATGCAAATTTCCCATGTGCTTTTCTACTGCTGTTTTAGCACAGGGTTTCCTGGTGGTGCACTGTTTGTCCTAGCAGTTACACTGGTGCTGGTTACAGGACCCCTTCCTGACCTGGGGCTGCTGCTGTATTAGCATCAAATGGACAGGTGATTTAGGTAATGAAATGATTTAGATATGGTCATGAATTGAATGAGACTTCTAGAGCCAATGTGCTTACTCATCAGATGATGATGACTCATATCTTAGTCACTTTTAGAGTAAGTGCTTCTCTTTTTGAGTGCTTCCAGAACAGCACGGATAGAGAGGAGCTTAAAATTTCTACCTCCCCCTTTGATAATGTTTTTAAAAAGTTTCTAAAAAAAGAATGATTGTGGGAAGGGAGATAATGCCATCAGATCAAGGCCTTTGGCAAGAACGTGATGGGGTGGTTTATCTGACAGGAGAGGAAATGGCTTTGTCCTGCATCACAGGAGCTTAGTCTGAATTCTGCTGCACTGAGACTTTAATTTTGCTGTTTCCTGGTCAGGCAGAGTGATCTCATGTTTCGAATCAGGCTTCTCAAGCTTTGCTCTCAGGTTACTCTAGTGAGTCCGCAGTGTGGGTAGCTGCAAGTCTGAGCCTATTGTCAAATTCCTGTGCCACCAGCAGTACATAAAAGCATCCTTAGATCGAAGCTGGCCCCTGGAGCACTCTCAGAATTGCTGTGCCAATAAAACTGGGCTGTTCTCAACTTGTTATTTATATGGAATGATATTTTTCCATTACCAGAATATTGAAGAAGCTGACTTAAACCTGAATGTTCAGAAATGCACACGTTTAAGCAACTGAATTGCATGTCTGAGAACCTGGAGGAACAGTGCAAAACTGCTTTGTAATGCACTGTAAGCTTTAGATAGCAAATAAACTGTTTGGGTTTTTTCCCTTTTTAATCTCTTTCATTCTAATCTCATCTAGTCTAATACAATATAGGCTATTCCTGATCTAACCAGGTTCCCAGTGTTGATTTCTGCTTTTTACCTGACCTATATGGCTGGGTGGCAACCAAAGAGAGACAAGCCATGAAGGGAGCAACATGAGGCACTGCTGCTGGCTTAGGCATAGGCTTTGCTCAGCTGGATGTGGTTAAGTTCTTATCAGTGCTTCAGATATTGAAAATGGGGCTGCGCTGACTGTCAGTAACAGCTCTGTGAGCATGGCTCCAGTGCAGATAGTTTGTTTTGTGTCAGGAGTGATGATGTAGTGGTGTTAGATTTCTTACAACAGTGAGTTAGAACTCCTACAACTCTTACAACAGTGTGTTCAGTTACAGGAGGAGTACAAAGGATGAAGTAGCCAGAGACTGGGAATTAGAAACACGGGATTCTCTTGCTGAGCATTGTGTCTGGGTGATAATGAGCCAGTATCTCTTCCTAGCTCCTCTCTGTAAATGTTCTTTCAACCTGTGGACAATAGGGACCATCTGTAAAACACAGTAGGTCATAGCAGGTGACAGATCCTATGTAAATGAGAATTTCCATTGAGATGTCTTAGGCCACTGTTTCAAACCCAGGAAGCTGAAGAATAGGGGTTTATTGTTAAACAGAACTGGTGAAAGGAAAGCCAAAAATAGTTTACTTTTGAGAGTCCTTTGTCAGGTACTAGAGAATAATTGTCAGGCTTGTAGGTTTGAAAGTCTCTCTAATTGTCTGTGCTGGAGCCCCTGGGTCACAAGCAGGAAGATTTTACCAGCAGTCCCTTTCAGAGATTTTGAGGCAAGAGGAATTTATCCCTTCCACAAGAAGTTTTCCAGTTTTGCCTCTTTTAATTGCAGAAGTTCCTTTGTGTTCTGTTTCAAAGTGTAACTAATTTACAAGCCTGTTTCTAAACCTCAAAGGCAAAGGTACTATACTAACACATGATAATAATGTTGTTATAATAGTAACAGTTAAAGGCAGATGTTAGTGGTTTGTTGTTACTGCACAGAAAACCTCTCCTGTGAGGTTAGTTCATGTGCAGAGAATGCAGATGAAGCTGCAGATAAAGCTGTTTCCATTTGGGTTACCTCTGTGCGTTTATTTGTACTTCTGCTGGGTGTGTGGTTGATGACATTTGATCTTTCTGGATCCGGGCAGGAGCTGTGTCCAAGTGCCGGACCATCATCAGCCTGTGGTGGGAGCTGTGATTTTGGAAGACTCAATCTGAGCATAGCTGGTCTGTGTAGCTGGGTGAGGTCTCTTTGCCACACCACGGCTGGACTGTGTCCTCACTCCCCATGTCTTGTGTGCAGGTAGCTGCAAACTCATCTGGACTGAGCCCAGCCCTGCCTCCAAGGGGTGTGTGACTGCCCCGGGGGCAGTGCAGTGCTCTCTCCTTGTGGTAGGATGCAGAGCTCAAGGTGGCTCTTTGTGCCGCTGCATCTTGAGCAGGTAGAAGGAAGAAGCTGGGTATGGGTGGGCTGCATCTAAGAGGATGGATGCAATGGGAATTACTTCCAGTGCTTCTTTGTGATGAGCCCTGCTAGTCTAAGAAAGAGCTGTAAATGCAAATGTGAAGAAAATGCTGTTGTCCTCCTCGCCTCCTGGGAAAAGAGGCCTGGGACAGCTCCAGTAAAACTGGGCAGCTCTTTCATTTAGACACATGTGAAATACATTCATCCAGACACTCATATGAATATTTGCACATTTCTGAGGCTGACATTTTAAGTGTTGTTCACACTTTGGCATGTGAATGTTGCCACTTCTGATGTCCTGAAACCATAGTTAATATTCAAGTATGTGCTTAAGTGTTTTGCTGGAGTAGAGCTGACATCTCCATCACATCAGCAGTGTGTTGAGAAACTCAGTGGCTGCATACAGACTATTGTTCTGAGATGCATCCTGGAAGGTGCTGTGCTGGGTGGGAGCCAGCAAGACTTTTAAACACAGGCTTTGCTTATTGCTTCATGTTGTTCCCAGTTCTGTTCTTTGATTTCTTTTTCCTTGGCAACAAGAGAAGGATATCTGAGCAGCCAGAGCAGTGTCACTGACTTGTCAGTGATACCCTGACCTGGACCACAGAGATGTCTCACAGGACATGGGGTGGTTGATGGGAGCAGGTATTGCTACCAGCGCCCAAGTCAGTTGGCTTCCGATTTCCAACTCTGCATTCACCTGCTATGCATGGGGCAGGCCAGGCCGCATGAGCAGTGCTCACACTACATTTCTAAACCACATCCCATCTTTCTACATGCCTTTGCTTGCTATTAAAATGCATAATCATATCTTCCCCCCCCCCCGATTGTATTTGCCTTTCCACTGCCTTGAATTTTTTGGCAGCAAACTGCCAAATTCAGGTTTTATTTGGAAGTAGCATCGTCTGCAGGGCAGAGAGGAGCCTAAAAATCCTCTGGAGGTTGATGCTTTCTGACTGCTCTTGGGTTTTCAAGGTGGTGTTCTATGGCTTTACCTGCTGTGTGCAGAAGAGTGCTGCAGCCCTGTGCAGTGACTAGGAAGGAGGCTTTGATTCTGCAAAGAGATATCCCTGTGTGTGCTGCCATTGGTATTGGCTGTGTCTCTTCTGTGCCTATGTGTTCAGCTGGGGCAGCTCCTCCTGTAGCTCAGCCTCCCTGGGGCATGCAAAGCGAGACTGCATCCTGTGTTGCTGTCAAAACCTGCACTTCTCTCAGCAAGGAACATCTTGGCAGCAGATTTACTGCCCCTGCTGCTCCTGCACCCCCTGACTGGACCAGAAACGTGCCCTTTTCTGCTGTTCTCGTTGTGGCTCTGCAGAAGTAGAGCTGTCAGATGGGTTTGTATTATTCCTAATGCTTCAGAAAGGCTCTGCCTGGTCAGGTACAATGTGCAGGACTTGTCCTGAGCCACAGAGAGCAGAGGGGCTGGTTTGGTGTCTCAGGGCACTCCAACCACTGCTGCCACTCAGCCCTGGGCTCACTGTGCACAGCCAGAATCATCGGGGTACAACCAGGGGGGTACAGGGTGGCACTTTCATGCTTGTTTTTCCAAGTAAAGCTGCACCTGGAAACTTTCATTGGTCTCTTCTTTTCTGACAAATGCTGAGATTATCATCAGCTTAAATATCTGCAGTAGGGTTGCAGTGACTCAAAAGAACAGCTTTTCCCCCAACAGCCTTTGCCTGGTGACTCCCTGGATAATCTCCAGTCATTGACCTTGGGGCTTTCAAAGTGCATGTTGGCTTAAAGAGCTAAAGCTTAAGGCTTCAAAGGCATTGGGAAGCCTGCTACCCTTTACATTACCAAGCAGTGTGGGTTATATATATGGACAAGGGTAATCACAGGTGTGGTTTACCTGGTTCTCACTCTTGTGGGACCTATTACACATCCCCTGGCACCTGTTCCCTCTGTACAGAGCCTCTCTGCTGCTGCCTTTGATTCTGTGCAGGTTAGTGGAGGATGTGGTTTCCAATCCTGGGGGTTCTAAAGATGTGAGGGTTATCAGAAGGTGGGAGTTATCCATGTGGAAATACAACAAATACTCTGAGCTCTGAATTTAAAGTCCATTTGTCTTTTCCTCCAGAGTTCAGTGCTTTTTGTCTTGCCCTGTGTAGTTCTTCTGTGCTTTGCCTTTTGCCTTGAGGCATACAGATTGGCAGAGCTGATGAAGACCTTCAGCCCATGGACACTTGGAGATGGGTGCTGGGATCATTTCCCTGGTTAAAACTCTGTAGAGATCACCTAGACTAGAAATATCTTCCCTTATTTGAAGTGCTGGGAAGAAAGCCTGCTGTGTTCTGTGCTGGACATTGGCAATCCTGGAACAGCTGGAAATGCTGGAAAAACTTCCCTGCAGCCAGCTTACAGAGCTAAGCAACTCTAATATATCCCCTGAAATACCTCCAGATCTCTCAAGGGCAGCCGAAAGCTTTTTGCTTATCTGGGAGGAAGATAAACCTCTAAGACTGACATGTATAAATTTGGCTTGTTCTGTTTGTTGTGGGTACTTTTTAAACAACACTAACTTCAGTGCAGTAAGATCTGAAGCTGGCAAAGGTATCTGATGCTGAATTACTTTGCTGTGTTGATGATCTTGAAGTGTGCTTTCCCAGATCCCACTTTCCTGCTCCTAAACTATACCAGCACCGCTCTGCAGTGGTTTGCCTCTCTGTCATGAAATTCCTCAATATTGCGCAGCAATAGGAAATCTGAGCATCCGTGAGCACCTCTAAAGCAGAGCTAGCCATGACAGTTGCTATGAAAGGTGCTAATGGGTGCAGGGCAGGAGACTGAGAAGTAGGCTGGTGAAATAAATCAAGTGGGGAGGAGGAAATGGCCTGGCAGAGGGCTGTGGGTGCCAGTGGTGGTGTGGGCTGCTGAAGCAGCAGTCTGGCTGCACCATTTCAGCTTGTTCCTTCTTTCCTTCTTAATTCACTTATTTACTAGTGTGTATTGTAGGCTGCGCTGAGGGAGGAGGACACTGCTCAGGCTCGTGGGACCTTGCTGCAGGATATAGCCCCAAAATTAGAGGAAAACAGGCCCTGGGTTGAGCTGGCAGCGTTCACAGTTGGCAGAGCCCTCTGTTCACTTGCAGCCTGTGTAGGTTTGATGCAGAGTGCTGAAAGCTCTGCTGCTTGACCTGGTTTGTTACAAGACTTGTGTAAGCTCGTCCTGGCGGGAGGAGGTTGGTGTGTTTTCCTCTCTGCTCCTCCTCTCTGCAGGTTTTGAGCCCAGATGGGCAGAGGAGGAGCCCTCAGAAGTGTGAGGCTCCTGCATGTGTGGTGGATGTTGGCAGCAGTAGGGCAAGGGCCTGGAGGAAGGATGGAGGAGGTTGTCTCCATGTATTTAAATGCTTGATGGGGGGAGACAGTAAGGCAGATGGGGGCAGATTTGTCTCTGTGGTGCACAGTGAATGGACAAGAAGCAATGGGCACAAACTGAAACACAGAAAACTCCTTTTAAAAGGATAAAGAAATAACATTTCCTGCATAGCAGGCAGCTAAATGGAGGCTGCCATCCTTGAGCAAAGCTGCCTTGCAAAGGGAGCAGACAGGCTGCTCCCGCGGTCTGCAAAGGTGGGCTCAGCTGTATGATCCTTGTGGCTTCTGGTCTCTGAACATGTGCAAGCACACTTTCTGTAGGCTGCTTGCTCATGCCGTGGCCCCGTTTGGATCAGATGTGTCTTGCTCTGCAGCATGATCATCCAAAGGCACTGCAGCAATTGCTGTGGTTTAGAGACAAGTTTGATTTGAGTGCACAGTTCCACTCCCGTGGGATCAGAGCGTATTTGGCCATTGTGGAGGGTTAGACATCGCCCTTGCAGACTGCTAATGCTCTTCAGGTCCTCTTGATTTCTTCATTTTGGGTTTGTTCATCACTCTATCATTTTCTGTGGCAATTTCGAGGTATCATTACAGATTGCAGCAGAAGATGGCTCACCTGAGATGAGTTTCCCATAGAACAAGCTTTTTCTCTTTAACCTGCCATTTACCTTGCCGTGGTACAGACATTTGAAAAGTCATTATTGCAAAGAAGACCCTGAATATTAAAGACTCCCTCATTCTCAGGGAATTGTTTTGCTCATGAATCAATGGGATCTGGCTATTGCTTTGCTTGTTAATGTTTCACAGGTCATCTAAGCCTTCCCAGCTTCTCATAATCTGACACGTCTCTCTTGTTTTCTGAGGCACCCCCTCGCTGGCTGTTTCAGTACCACCTCCAGCAAGCTGTGCTGCCCCCTTTCCTGGGAATCACACTGCCTCTCAGCTCAGCAAGTGGCAGCAACCATGGTGCTTCTTCCTCCTCTTCCTCCTCCTTCTCCTCCTCCCTGCTCAGGTTCAGCCCCTGGACTCTGCTCTCTCTGCTGCACAGATTCTGCCCTGACCCTACAAGGAATCTATGTGCTGATGTTGTGCATGCCTGCCTATGCAACCACAGGCTGTAAGAGCATGTACAGTTGGTGGTCAGAAGGATGCTTTTCCACCAGATGATGGGGTTCAGCTTCCTCTGTGCATGGTGCAAGCTGTATGTGCAGTGTTTCCTGCACTCCAGATGGGTATTGAAGAAGAGGTTGGGGTAGGCAGACTCTGAGGTCTGAGCCAGCATCAGCTGAGTGCCAGATGGGAGGATGCACAGGAGCAGCTTTGGAAATGGGAGTCTCCTGAGTTTTTGCTCTTCTCTGACCTCAAACCGAGTGATTCAAGTGTTGTTCAGGTTCTGTGTGTGTGTTACAAGCCAAATTCCTTCATGTTGCTTTCCCTCAGGATCTCTTGGAGGTAAAGCAAACCATGTGGTATGGCTAGGGATATGCCAGGACATCCATCCATGCAGCATGACTGGGCTACGTGTTCTCTACCTACCCCCTACCTCCATCCTCCCATCCTTCCTTGCTGTGGTGTTAGGAGCTGATGCCAGGCTGGCGCAGAGACTGGGGTCCTTCCTCAAGCCATTTGTGTCCCTTGTCACAAGGGCAAATGTGATATGTTAAAATCTGAGCCCAGGTTGTCTGCAGGGACAGTGTGGCCATGTGGAGTTGGGTGTTGGGATGTGCTGGGTTTGTGGGATGTTGCAGAGATGGTGACTCAAAGCACGTGGCATCACTACAAGCAAAGCTTTTGGGCTGTGTGAGCTCAGTGCCTCTTGTTGCCCATTTCCCATGCTTTCCCAGCTGTAATTTGCAAAATAAAACCACTTCCATTACTCATACACTGATAAACAGCTTTAGAAGATTAAAGCAGAAGCAAATACAGTCCAGCATCAGCATCTGATCCCCACAAGTCTCACCGAACCTCTCTCTGCTATAAAACAGGCAGCCAAACCTGTTGTACAAAAGCAGTTTGCAGCCAGGGTGTGAATACAAAGGAGCACGACTCCTCCTTAATTCAGTGCTGCTGTCCCCACCAAAGCCGTGATTGAAATATGCTGCCATAGCTGCATCCAGGGAGGGTTCTGGCAGAGCTCCTGCTCCCCCAGCATTATCTGGAGTGTTTAATGTTAATATTGCTCTTGCTTGGATAGATTTGGCACTCCTCAATGTTTTCTTGTTACAGGCTTTTCCTTAAGTAGAAACTTTTTCTTCAGAGTAATTTTGGGCTGATTATTGCTTATAGATGCAATTAGTGTAATTGCAGCTGATTATACAGATTTCTTTCATCATGTAATTAGAACATGGAGGGATGAAATACAGTGTGGTAAAACTTCCCGAGCTCTGTACTCTGTGCACAAGGTGATGGTTGTCTCTCAGGCTGTAGACTGGAGATTTTAGTTCAATATCCTGGCAACTTTCAAAATATACTTAAAACATGCTGTGAAATGCTCTTTAAGTGCTCTTCAAATTGGTTATTTGGCCTTCATGGTGTGAAGGAAGGTTCACTTTTTCACATGAGGAGCACAGAATCAACCAGGTTGGAAAAGACCTTGAAGACCATCAAGTCCGATCGTTCTCCCAGCATTGCTGTCTCACATCTGCGTCCACACCTTACACCAAGGGATTTGAAAGCATCAGTCCTGCATTGGACCCAGTCCTCAGATCCTGTCTTCATCTGGAGTCTTCCCTTGTGGGAAGAGAGGGAGAGCAGGACAAACATGGAGTGGTGGCACCTTGGGGTGCTCCTTGTCTGTAGCTCAGGGGATGAACTGGCTCTGAAACCCCTTTTGTGAAAACACTGAGCCATGGTAAGGACTAAGGAGGAGGAGGTAGAAGTGGTGCATTTTGCAGACCATGGTCTGGAGATGTTTGTTAATCAAGAAATCTGGCAGGAGCTGGGACCTGAACCTGCTTTTCAGATTTCTCACCCAGTGCTTGAATTACAAACCCTGCTGTTCTTTGTCATTCCTGGTTGCTTTCAGAGCTGCGCTAGGAGCTTCGGAGAAGTAATCCAAGCGCCTGGCTTTTATGATCTCAGTTTCAGCTGTGGCACAACAGCCAGGCTCACTGCCAGCAACTGTGGAGAGAAGGAAGCGAAGGACCAGGATGATTACAGCAGGATCGAGTGATTCCTCAGCAAGACACAGCTGACTGTGCTCTGAAGCAAGAGCCTGGGGAGGCACAGGGTAAAGCGAGCACATGGTGTGCATGCAGAAAGCAAAAGCAGTATATTCTTATTTATTACTTGGATTGTGTTGCTGTCTGCGGTTTCCAGTCAGGAATCAATACGAGCTGTGACTACCCTCTTCCCAGCAAGAGCACAGCCCAAATGGCTGGGCTGGTGTACATCTGTCTTGATTATCTCTGCAAGGGCTGCGGGGATTTGCTTTCTTTTTGGCTTTGCGGAGCTGCAACTTGTTGTTCTTTGCTGCTTGGTTTGGGCTGTCTTTTGGCCAGTGGATGGCTGAAAGTGGTTTTCCCAGATGCCAAGAAGCTCTTGTGCTTCTCCAAGGCAGCAGCATTGTGAGTGGAGGTTGACAGGAGGCAATCTCATCTTCAGGTGCCCTGCTCGGTGTGCCCTGAGGTAGCAGAGCTGAAATGAAGGTCAGCGTGCTCTGAATTGAGTTGCTGCAGAAAAACTGAACCCTCTGGCTGCTCTCTCGCTGCAGCAACTGAGAGCCAGTAAGTGGCTGGCTCCTTAGATCTGAAGAGCCATGTGTTGTAAAACACTCTGTGCTGTGGGGCTTGGGGCAGCTCAGATGTTGCTCCGGTGCATGGCTGTGGGAATAAGTCCCCCTTAAGCTTCTCCAGACAAAGGTGTTCGAAGAAGCTGGTCAAACTTCAGGCAAGTGCCTCCTCATGTATAAGAAGTTGATGGCATCAGGGTGGGAGGTGGAATTATCTCCCTCATATCAGGGTAGTGGACTAATGCTGAGTGCATGGGGAAGTCCTGTGGACCCCACTGCAGAACAGGGAGCAGAGGAGAGACTCTGGGATGGAAATAGTCCCAGGCTGTGCTGTTTGGTGTGGGGAGACAGCTCAGGCTCCAGAAGGGACTTGCTGACCTAACATTTCTAAAATGTCATTCGAGGAGCTGTTCAGGACTTGGCAGCTCAGCCCAGGGCTTGCTGCTTCTCTCCTTAAAGGGAGTTTCTGGCGCCGGTTAACAGCAGTCAGAGCAGATTCATCATGGCTGCGTGCTGTGGGGCAGCACCTGAAGGAAACACAACAAGCTCTGGATGATACAAGATAGAGCTGGATGTGCAGGTCAGCTCTCCCCCAGGGCACGGACTGAGTTCCTGGTGGGGGTCTGACCTGAGCTGAAGGATGATGGTGATGGAGATGGAGATGACATCCTCTTTGCGGGCACCCTTTCTGGAACTGCTAGCTACAGCAGTTAGACCACCTGGCTAGATTCCTGCCTTTGCTACTGTACACTAAAGCAGCAGACTGAAGCCTTCTGTGGTCTTTGGGACCTCTCTTTGTGAGAGTGCCTGTGGGTCTTGTGTGGTCAGAGGAGTCTAGTGGATGTGGCCTTCAACCCAGGCTTGTGTGACATCTCTGCTGTTCCCCATGCCGGTATGGAGGATGCCATCCACAGACATTTAAGAAGTCTCCAGCTCTGAAAAGGAGCAGAATTCCTGCCTGAACACTTTCCATGCAAATGCTCATTGTAGTCATCACTCACTGTGACTGATTTTACTGCAAAGACGCTTGGTGCCTCAGCACAGGGCAGGTGTGTTCTCAGAACCAGAAAGGGAAGCAGGACAAAGGGGGCTGAGGGCAGTATCATTCCTTTTAACCTGGGAACTGTGACAGACCAAGATGTAAAGTCACTTTTCTGGATGGCCTATAGCAAAATCAGGAGCTGAAGCTGCACCTGCTGAGGCCCAGGGCAGGGTGAACCTCCCCTCCATCCTTTCTCATAGCAACGTTTCTAGTTAGCCAGATGGATGGACCAAGCAATAAATGAGATTGATGATATTTTGTTGTTCAAACAATGCTTTGAAATATTTTATTGAGCAGCACAATTGCTTGCATGTGCTCATCTCCCACTCCCACATACAACACCACAATCCTGTTCCTTTCAAAAGGGTGTTTTGTGCCATGTGCCTGTCTGGGAAACATGTGCAGCCATTTGATAACTGTATTGTGAAAAAGTGTGGAAGTTTTAATCTGCCTGGAGCGGAGGAACAGCTACAGGGGAAAATGGCAAATAAGATATGTGTAAGTAAATTAATTTTGCTCATATAAGCTTGTTTTCAGCTTCGGCTCCTATCTGCAGCATAATCCTCTGAGCTACAGCAGATGTTTAGTGTTGGGGGGGATCAGGCTGGTGACCACACGAAGAGTGTCAGGCCCAAAGCTGCACAGGAGCTTGTGGAAGGTGATGATGGTGTCTCCGTTCCTCTGGGGTTTCCAGTCACGGCACAGTCACTGTGTGACAGCCTCACTAACTGCAAATCCACCACTGATTTTGCCTTGCAGAAACAAATAATTGCCTTTTGTCCTGAATTCTATGCACAGTAAGGCTGGTCTGTGTGTAACTGATCTGTTTATTCAGAAGCTATTGCTTTCCAATATGCTTCTGGAGGATTTGTCAGTGAAAGGGAATCCTTCAAAATAGCAGAACCTGAAACAAAGCCCAGCTCTCCGGATGAACAATTATGTGCTTTTAAGTCTATTTTAATGTACTTTTAGCAGCTTTGTAGTATTTGTTTGGGTCTGTTTTGATCAGATGAACTGATTTATGGGGGTTTACCTTAAGTTGTCATTTAGCTGGAGTTTTGTTTTGCAGCTTGGGCTGTGGGTTAGAGCTGTGCAAGTGTGCTGCTGCTTTTGAGGGGCTGACACCCTGGGGTGCCTCATCTGAGCAGTGAAGACCTGCACTAACAAGAGCATTGCTGTTTGCCAGGACCTCACCACTGTTCCCAGCACTTCTGGCTTTTATTCCCGTTGCCTCAGCAGTGTGAGATGCTCAAGTGCTCAGTCCAGGTGGGTGATTTGTGGGCTGTCATAGCCAGCCCTGCAGCAATGCGGGAGATGCTTCCCTCCCCTTGCTCCTGCGTGCAGGAGGGAAGAAGGTGGAGGAGCTGCAGACTTCAGTTGCAGGTTGATTTTCTGCTTGATGCTCCCTAGGAGTGAGGTGGGCTGGGACTGTCCAGAAGCTAAAGCTGCAGCAAGGAAAGGCCTGGAGTTTGTTTCTCTGTAGCCAGGAGAGCAAAGCCAATCTTTTTAGCACATGGTGGAATCAAAGGTTTCCTCCCATCCCTCGTGCAAGCTGCATTAAATGGTGAAATGTGCCAACCTTCACCCAGAGCCAAGCACAAAGGACATCCCATGAGGGTTCCTCATGGGTGTCTGGTTGGGGAATGTGCTGCTCCACGGACTCTGCAACGCAAGGAAAGCCTCCTCAGAGACAGCAGGGTGGCCACAGGCTTGAAGTTGCCCTGACATGGTGGTCCTAGGTCAGCTCAGGAGCTTTCCAAGTGCAAACCTCACACGAGCATTTTGCAGACAGCAAGTCCTCTGAGGACTTCCTGCAAAGCCATTTGGAAGGACAGGATCATTGCTGAGCCAGCTGAGGGCTACAGCTGGGTTTCTGGCTTAAAGGCTGGTTTGGGGGCCTGAGAGAGCAAAGAGGTCTTGCCTGTGGGTTTGTGGGACCACATGCAGTATGTGCTGGACCAAACCCTGCACCCCTTCCCTTGCTGCCACCCCCAGTGCTTGCATCCTGGGTCTGAAAGGGATTTGCGCTTTGGGATTGAAGAGTTTAAATATAGTTTTAATAGAAGCTTTTAAAGCAAATCTCACCATTTCATTACTGGTTTGAGTGAGTGATGCTTCTCTCAGCTTGTTTCAAACAGGCGCGAAGAAAAGGCAGAAGGGCGCAAGATTAAACCTAGGTGGAGAAGGATGAGAAGGATGCGGGGAGGAATGTGTTAGATCTGGATGTTTCCTTTCTGTGACACTGAGTGCCCAGCATGTGTCCTCTGTGACTGGCACTCAACCCAGGGTGAAGCCTCCAGAGCTTTTTCTAGTTTCCGTATTGATATAAAAGATTGCTTGAGCTTGGCTGCTTCACTTCTGCAGGGATTTGGGAGGTCTCTCCTTGCAGCAGAGAGTAGCAGTGGTGTGTTTATAACTGAGCCTCGCCGGGCAGCTTCCATCCTGGCTCCACCTTTGCTCTGAGCTCCTCCTGTGTCCCCAGGCTGATGCTGGATGGGGCTTTTTGAACTTGCTCAGCTCCTCCCTCCTCATGTAAATTAAATGTAGCCAGTGCGAAACCCAGGACAGTTGCAAGTGTCACCTGGTGCACAGCCTGCTTTGCGTGTGAAGGACCAAAGGTTGCAGTACTTCAATGTTAAGCCTACAATGAAAGGCACTGGATGCAGTGCAGACTGCTGGACTAAAACTAAATTCTCCTCCACTATCCCCAGAAACTGGGTAGAGTGATGAAGGGATGAATCTTGCAGCACTGCATTTTCAGAGGTAATTACGGGACGACGGCCGCATGCTTCAGAGCATCATTTCCTGCTCTGGACTGTGCTGGGAAGACTGAAATCTGTTTTGAATTGAGTCTGAAATCAGCATCCAGGAAAACGAGGTTTTATTCAGCAGTTTTAGCTTTGTATTGCGTTTCTGTGCTCTGTAGGACTTTTCCAAAGGAAAAGCTGATTCCCACATGCCGGTAGCCAGTTAAGTATTGTTGATCTGCAACTCAATATAGCTTTTACACATGGTGGGCAGCAAGGTTAACGTGTGTTTGCACACTGTGGGGGGCCCTAGTACCAGACTTCCATTTAAATTCTGCCTTTGCTGTTGTCTCCATTGCAAGTAACAGAGCGTGGAAGTCACTAGCCATGGCTTGGCTTCCAGGGCATTCTGTGACTCTTTAGAGCTCTACAGGGCAGCAGAGAGACTACTGTGGAGCCCTAAAGGGCTGTGGAGTTATGTGTGTTGAGTTTGGATACATACCAGAAGCTCTTGTACCCTATAAATAGGAATTTGAGAAGTCAAAAGTTTGACCCCTTCTCCTCAGATTATTCACTTCTCCCTTTATTGTAAGCTCTGGTTGACTGTTGGTCTAGCTACCGAAGAAGTTCGCTTTAACCGTGTCACTTGTTGCACATCAAATAAAGTCTCCTATTTATGGCTTTCATAAACCCTAGCCTGATGCTTAGGCTTGCCTTTCCTTCTGAGTGTTTGCAACTTGTTTACAACCTGTCAGTGTTTTGCCTTCCCTTTCTTTTACACTGGAAGAAGCCAGAGGTGGATGTCTTGGTTGTGTTTATGTTGAGTGAATACAATTATTCACTCTGTATTTATTCCTTTTAGGTATTTCATGGAGAGATTCCTTCAGGCCAGATGCTGTCTGTGAGCAGTCACAGCTCTCTGCAGTGCCATCTGAGACCTGTACAAGCTGGACACAGCCATGGGAGATTCTTCAGCAGATGCCATGGATGGAGATATAGACATGTGCTGCAAAGACACACAGACTGAACTGGCAGAGCAGGTAGCAGCTATAGATGTGGCTGTTGGCCCAGACGGAAGTGACCAAAATGGTGAAGGCAGCACTGAAGAGAATGACACAGTCTTTTCTGATAACCTAAAAGACAGCCAAAGAAATGGAGTCAACAGTGACATGGGAATGAATGAATTTCTGCCTTCCCCACGGTCAGAAGATGCTCACTGGAGGAATGTTCCCAAGAGACCTCTCACTAGACCTGTATTATCAAGTAGGAAGTTGTCTCTTCAGGAAAGATCATCAGGAAGTTATTTGGCTTCTAGCAACACACCAGGTTATGGTCCTTATGCCACAGGGCCATCACCACGTATAATGAGGAGACCAACGATAGAGTCCAATCGGGTCTCCATATCAGATTCTGAGGTAGGCATATTCTTTCCTGTACTTGTGGTGTCAAGGTGAGGCAAGTCTGTCTTAACTGGTAATGGTGTCTTCAGTCTTTTGGGGGAGTAGATCTGAAAGCAGTGTTTCTTCTAAGGGGAAGAAAATCCCTGAAACCAGGGAGTGTGTTAGCTTGGAATGGCTTTTGCATCCATCCTCCAGACCTGTGCTGGGGATAGCAGCACAGGTACCCCTGTAGTGGCAGCAGTGGCACACAGAAAGCCTCTTATGCTGTTCAGAGAAAGGGCTGCAGCCAAATTGCTTTGCTTTCATGTCCCTGCTGTATATGCCCTTCAGGAGTTTATCAGTCACAGCAGCTTTGCTGATGGTATTTTACGGGTTTAAGCTTCTGGAGATTATGTATCTCCTACTGTGTTTTGCCACTATTGAAGGCATGATTTAATTTTATAAAGAGGCTTAAATGCACTGATTCTTCCTACTCCTGTCAGGATTTCCCTTTGTCTTTAAAGCTTTTGTAACAGCAGTGGTAACCAAGGGCCGTGACCCTCCTTTCCTTCAGAGGAGACTCTCAGGGTGGCTGTGGCTGTTCCTGCTGTCCATCTTTGCTACCAGGCCTGGGCTCAGATTTGTCCCTGAAGTGTTACGTGCTGTTAGTGGTCAAGTGTCTTGTTGGAAACATCTGCTGGTTGTAATTCCCTGTGCTGTGATGTGTGTCATGTAGAGAATGGGGAGCAGAGGGAGGGGGCTGTTTAGACCATGCTGCTCAGTGTGGTGCTGAAGATGCTGAGCCTGCAGCAATGGCTGTGAGGAAGGGGCAGGGCTTCCTTTGACTGCCAGGCATGATGGAGGTGCTGTAAAATGGGTGCTTCTTGGGGCCACAATGTTTTTTAAAGTGCTGCTCTCTGGGGAAGGTTTGTAAGTAGTGAATGGGCTGTCTGGAGTACTGGAGAGTACATCATCTCAGCAGCACTGGCAGTTGGTTTGGGGAACATGGATTTACACCTGCATTTTCCCCCAAGTCCAGGCTGTGCCTTTTCCCAAGATTTTTATCTGCTATTTGTGGAGGAAAATCAAGTTTTCTGCGCCTTGCTGTTTTACTCCAGACTGAATTTCTTCCCAGTCACGTTTGTCTTGTGTTTCTGCTCTTGGGGAATGGGGCAGGGCAGAGGGAGTGGAGGGGGATCTCTGGGTGCCACAGCTCCGCAGTCTCACTTGGAGCTGCCATAACAGAGAGGAGCCAATAGTGGCATGGACCTGCTGGCCTTCCCCTGCAGGGAGGGCTGCATCTCCTGCTCTGTACTGCAGGAGAAGCCTTTGGTTCATCTCGTGACCACGAGCCTTGTTGTGGTAAAGGATAGGCCCTTTTCATGGGCATTTTCAATCCTTTTCCTCTAGAACTGGTAGTATAGCAATGCTCATCCATGAATTCACCTCTGCTGCTGTGTTTGGGCAGTGGAGCGGGACAGACAACAGCAGCCAGGGGCTCAAGAGCTGCTACACTCTGACTCTTCCTCACCCAGTTGATGGAAAAAGATGTTATTGAACATGGCTGTGCTGGTGCCACTGTGCCAGTGTGTTGTTCTTGGGCACTGTGGTGCTCCCAGATGAAATGCCTAAATCCCACTGTGGTCATAAGGGCCCAAACCTCTGAAGTTTAGACTTTTGCCAAGTGACCTGGAGCTCAACATCTGTGTGGTTTAGTGTTTCCCTCCTGGAATGTGAGTGTTTGCCTCTTGCACGTCTGAGGGGGTGGGTGCTGTGCACAAGCAAACCGGTCATTGTCCTCTGGGAAGTTTTGCAAGTCACATTAGCTGTGAGATGGGCTGTGACACCCCCCCAGGATAACAGGATATCCACAGAAGGTGCACTGCAGAGATTTCAGCTTCTTTGACAGCAGCCATATGCTTCAATAAGGGAGACAGGGAGGAGAGGAGCCAGTTTTGGAAGCGGACGTGACTCGTGTGCCAGCTCTGCCATCCTGCAGTACTTAGTGCCAGCAGTGTGGCTTGTCGGAAATCTGTTTCAAAGGAAGTGCGGTCGAGTGTGACTAGCACATTCCCATCTGCAAACAAAGCTGAAATACCCTGTCCTCTTCCACAGCATCTGCATCCTGGGGAGCAATAGTTACTGCCTACTGTTTGGAAATGCTTAGTTTGAAGTGCACATGTGGAGCCCTCCACTTCCCTGCTCCTGCAGCAATTCTTTACACAGTACTGTGTTTTTAATGGTCACTCTGATAATAACTATTCAGAGCCCTGCTCCAGTGCAGCCCAGATGCTTAACAAAGCCCTGCTCCTTGGAAACTGTCATTCATATTAATGGGGAATCACTGTGGTAGGAGGGGAAAGGATGCCCAGGTGAGAGCTGTGCAGGTTTGGAGGTGGGTGCTTGTTGTTGCAGCAGTGCTCTCAGGAGCTGTGCTTCATCTTCCCAGCTTATAGGGGCAGTATCTGTATCCTGTAAGGAGTAACGAGGACTGGGAAGATGCATACTTATTTATAGGAGGAAGTTTGAAGCTGGCCACTGAATAATGAGCATTAAGTGTTAGGTGTGTGACAGCAAGGTGAGCATGCAGCCTGCGCACAGCCCAGCTCCAGCATCCCATGGATGACCTACCTAAGTGGATATGTTGCACGGTCTTTGTCTTCACGGCTGTGAGAGGCACTGACAGTCCAAATCTGAGCTATACAGCAGGGAACACTGAGAAATGGAGAGCAGATCTTCTGCTCTGTTGTGCATTTGCTCAATGCCTTTTTTCAGTACATTTGCTCTAAGCAGCTAGCAAAGCTGTGCATATGGGCAGGAAAGGCTGTGCTGAGCCAGGAGGTACAGGCTGGGCTTCTAGGAGTTATGGGGGACTCCGTGTTGAGGCTTTTGGCTCTATGTGGGTTACAATAAACCTGTGATGAGAAGTACAGTCCCAGTGTATGAGCAGCAGCTGCTGTTGCGTTTTCTGTTGATGGTTTTGATACGCAGGCCCTCAGTGAGCAGGGAGGTTGGTGGGTCACTGACAAGATCCAGCTCACTGGTCACGGCATTGCCCCTGGTCTCCCTGCAAATGACTCTGACACATCTTCTAGGCAAGCTGCACATTTGTACTCAAGTCCATGGCTCTCACCTGCTCCTTTCTCCTTGCATTGAGTATCCAGCGCCATCAGTCAGTGCCTTTCAGATGGCAGTTCATCCATTGCTGCCTGAGTGAGTCACAGTGTGCAAGAATGAAAATGAAGTTGATGAGCATTTGGGCTTTATCAGTGGCACATGTGCAGGCACTGTCTATCAGGAGTGGAGATGGATGCCACAGTGCATATCAACGTTTCCTGTGTTGTGCTGATAGCCATCTAGGCTGGAATCTGCTTTTCCTCTCCAGTCATAGCAGCAGTGTCAGCTTGCTGTCAGCAGCTCTGTGTCCTCAACTAATCTGGAGGAATAATGGAGAGATATGCTATGAGGATACAGCAGAGGTGAATTTTCTGTTGTTCTCTGCTAAATTATGGAAGCACCATGTGTCAGTTAGAGAGACTGCTCAGCTTTTTAATGCTGCTTTGATATTTGATCACAGGTTGGGAGGAAAACTTATATTCAGGGTGAGAGGACCCAAGAGCTGAAGCTGAGGCTGTGATGCTGCAGGAGGATTCAGCCAGTGGCGAGCGGGCGGTGAATCTGGATGTCCTGTCCTTGCCTTCTGAGTGGGGCTGCTTGGGTTTGTCATTTAGGAAGATGATGGCTCCTGGGCTGGCAGGGCTGCAGCAGAGCCAGGGTTTGTTGTCTTGCACAGAGGCAGTTCCCAGTGCCCTGGGACAGAGTTGGCAGCGCTGGTGTCTTGTAGGTGCTGCTGCCAAGTCTGGATCTGTGGTATTTGCAAGAGAAGTAACTCGTCCTGCTCTCCTCACGGCACTGCTGTGCACTTAACCTGCTCTGCCCTGTCTCTATTAAAACTGATCTGTAATGTAAAAAGTCTCCTGCTCATTCTCTCCTTTCTTGGATTATTCATGGACTTTGGCCTTGGAAGGTCCTTTCAGTCCTACCTTCTCTGGATGGAGTGCTTGTGAGGCTGGTGGGATTTCTGCTGCCTTTGCTGCCCATCAGTGTTTTGCTCTAACAAGGGAGTGGCTTTTCATTTACCTGTGGCATGGAAGTGATTAAGCTGATGCTATAACCACATAACTGCAGAGCTGAGGCACAGGTCCCAGAATTTGGGTTGCTAGCCCACATTGCCTCTGTTGATGTGACATTCCCAGCTTCTGCTTGGTGCTGGCAATGTGGCAAAAGGAGAGGATTTTCCTAGGGCTCCTAAAAGCAGCTGCTGCTTTGCTGCATGGATGATGCTCCAGTGCTTGTAGGTTCCAGGGCCAGGCTCTTCAGACCATGTTTGTACAGAGTGATGGGCACTTTGTCACCATGTTTGACAGCTTGTCTCCCTTAAAATGGCAGGGCTTGTTATCTGGGAAAGGGTAGAGGTGCTGCTTGTTGGAAAGTGGCATTTGACAGTACAATGCTGTGGGGGCTTTTATTCTGCCATCCCAAACCAACCTTTATAGGTTCCTTCCTTCTCTTATTGGAGGGTGGATAGAAGAAGAATAAAAGATGTCATTTTCCAGGCTTTGTCCCCACACCTGCCAGCACACTTAAGTGCTTTGTACTTTCTCTTCTCCAGTCTCTTCTGGCTGCATAGTCTTTTCTTTCACACATTCCCTTTCTCTCCCAGCATCTACCCACTCCCTGGCATCCCAGCTTTTCCAGCCCTGGCACCTGCATGGTCTCTCCATCCTCTGGGATCAGCAGGAGGTCATTCCAGCTCCCAGCCATCAGCTGGGGCCCTCTGTGCTTTAGGAGGAATGGGGAAGATGAGTCAGGTCAGTGCATTCTCCCTCCTTGATGCAGCTGCTGCTGGCCCAACTGTGCAGGGAGGAGGATGAGATGACAAAGGGAATTTTCCAAAGCTTGAGGTCCATGGCTTATCCCAGTGGCGTGGAAACCACTTTGTCCTTTCTCTCCTTGGCTTCCTACATCTTTTTCATAGGTCTCCTGCTTGTTTGGCCAACTGGTTTGAAGCAACTGGTGTCCAAGAGCTGTGAGAGGCAGTGCTTCAGAGCTGGGCTGATCCAGGTCTCATGCTCCTCCAGTCTCTGGGAGCTGCCTGGCTTTGTTTGCAGTGTACAAAGGTGAACCCAGGTGGGATCAGGGCAGTGGTGGGGACCAAGCTCCTACACAGCGTGGACTGAAGAGCTTCCCTTTCCATGAATCTCCCAAACTTATCTCTTCCGTGGTGCTCAAACTGCAGCTCTTTTGAAAAGATCATAGAGACTTGGAAAACACTTCTTCAAAGAAGAGTCTCCCCCAGGCATTGTTAACTTCTTTTCCTTGTATTAATTAACCTTTATTTAAAGTTACATTGGCAACTTGTTGAAGGGCAAGGTTTGAGAGAAGGAGAAAGCCCAAATCTGCAGCTGCAGAGGGGCTGGAGAGGAGCTGCCTTCATCCCACTGGTCCCAGCCCCCTTTCATTCTTCTGACCCCTCTGCCAATGAGAGAATGCATCCGGCTTTGGGGTCTTGGGTGTGTGAGCCCAGCCAGTAGTGCTGAGCCTTGTGCCAGTGCTCCTGCCAGCAGCCACTCATGGTGCTGGGCTTCAGGTTCAGCACTTGGGTTTGGATGTTGTTCAGTTCTTTTACCTCCATGAGCTCTGGGCTTTCTGTGTGTCCTTCTCTGCCCCTGAATAACTTGTGTTCATTGCTGCCCCTATATTACCCCTTGTCTGGCTTTTAATTTTGTCTCTCTTTAGAACTGCTTTCACTTCCGCTTCCAGACAGGATGAGTTTAAACTGGTGTTAGTTCCCAATTTTCTTTCCCGTGCTCCTCTTTAAAGTGTATCCCTGGAAGGCTGAAACTGCATTCTTTTCAGATTCCTGAGTTTGCCTTCTTTTAAGGTATTCATTGTATAAGTATGTGGGCAGTCTGCTTAGTTTGGAAACAAGCAGACTCTTCCTCCTCATCCCTGCATCCACCCCTGGACAGCAAAGCTCACTTCTCAGTTTCTCAGGGTTTCTGTCACCCAGTGGTGTTGTCAATGGATTTATGGAATTGGGCCTGTACTCTGGACTTCATAGAATCATAGAATGGTTAGGGTTGGAAAGGACCTTAAGACCATCGAGTTCCAACCCCCCTGCCATGGGCAGGGATGCCTCACTCTAAACCATGTCACCCAAAGCTCTGTCCAACCTGGCCTTAAACACTGCCAGGAATGGGGCAGCCACAGCTCCTCTGGGCACCCTGTGCCAGTGCCTCCCCAGTAAAGAACTTCTTCCTTATATCTACCCTGAACTTCCCCTGTTTCAGTTTGAACTCATTCACTGTGCTTTGTGATTTTTTAATCAGCTTTTGTTTTCTATGGCACTGATTCTCCCCTCCCTCTCTTGAGTAATACCTCGGAGATGTGAACAAATGGGGCAGGTTGTTTTTAAGGTGGGACAATTCTTGCACGCTTGGACAGACAGCAGTCTGATTTGCTGACAGCTTTTCATTTAAGGATCTCATTCAGGTTCTTACTCTGTTCTTATTTAGCAGCAGTTGCAAATACATTGGCGTGATGAAATCAAGAGGATTGTACAATGTAATCTTTAAGAAACACTTGTCCCAGAGAAAAGTGTTTTACTCTGATAAAGGAGCAGTACAATTATCCCACTTCCTGCAGGAGAACCAAATTAACATCACAACCACCCTGCCAGTCTGCAGCAACACGTGGCACCAGTCACTTGAACTGTGAATTATGGGCTTTCTCCAAGGAAAAAAAGGTAGAAGGCACCTATAATCTGGTTTGATTTTGCTGCATTCAGCTTAAGTGCTGGAAGCATGGGTAAAGCTCAGATGATAGCCAGAGGGTGTCCTGGCATTGCTTACAAGCTCTGTTTATCAGCAGTGAAGAACTAGAGAGATGTCTCAGGCAATCAGTCTGGTGCAGGATGAGAGTGGTAATGAATGAGGCAGCATGAGGGGTGGTGGGAAGGTGATGGTCAGAGTCAAAGGAATTGGTGCCTTGGACACAGGGACAAGGAGTAGTCCTTCCTCGGTTGCACTAAATGCTTTGGGAGGGGGTTTGCCCACTGGATGGACCATATCCTGCACAAAGAGCTCTACTCCTTCTGAAGGGCTCCACAGTGTGTTGGCAAGAAGCGGCAGCAGACTTGGTGCTTTAGAGATGTCACCTTGGCTTGAAGCGCAGTATTGAGTGCAGACCAAATTGTCCATAGCTACTGGAAAAGGCTGTATTTACTCATGGAAGTAATCCTGACTTAGGGGAGGAGGCCTGGTAACAGGACCTGGTCATTGCAGGAGCAGGAGATACTGAGGTGGGTGGAGGCTTTCTCAGAGAGTGATGGCTTTTCCTGCCTGTCTCAGCCACTCTGGTGAGCATTTCTTCATCCCTGCAGTTTTGCACAGGCCTTGTGTTTTACATCTTTGCTTTTGCTGGGTCTTGTTCTCTTCTGTCTTGTTTCTCTTAGTTCTGATGTATTGGGTTTTGCCTTTGGAATGATACGTGCTTTGCTAGCAGCAGAGTTAATACACTTCTGTGGGCTCATTACTCACATTTGGCTCCTCTTCCCTGTCAGAGCAGTAGAAAAAGCTTTCCTTACTGAGAACAAGATTATGATTGAAATAATTCCTTGTATTCCTGACGAGCCAGTGCTTGCAAGCTTAAAAAGTCATCACTTCACCATTCCTGTATTCCCCTTCACTGTGATTTTTGCTTGTGTTAGGAGTGTCTTCTGTTGGTGATGGTGGGGCAAATAGAAGATATCATCTACCATGTCCGTGTTCTGATGCATCCTGAGAGGCAGAGGATGGGGATTCTGCATGGGGCCAAGGCTGTAACACCCCTTGATCTTGCTGAAGGCATCTGGCACAGCTTTGCTGTCCTGGCACTACTTCTGTAGACTGCAGGGCTATTTTGAGGTTTATGGGGAGGCTAATCTACCTGTTTGTGTATTTTATATCAGCTTTGTTCCTGGTGCAGAGGCTGGAAGTGAATTTCCAGCTTTTTTAGTGCTTGGCTGTCTCGGGGACAAATAGTGTGTTCCAAAATGCTGTGTGTGTGGAAGCATGTCCCATTTAAAGCTGAGCACACACCATCTCACAGGGGTCCTTCCCTCACCCCACCAAGCTTGGGGCTCTCCCTGCCCTGCAGTGCAGGTAAGTGCTGTGTGTGGAGTCCAGACAGTGGCAGAAACCCCCATAAGAGTGCTCTGACTCTGCCAGCAGCTCTGCACTGCAGAGAGGTGTGAGCTCTCCCCATGGTCCCCATTGTGGTGGCCAAGGCGGGCAGGTCCCTGGGTGCTTCCCAGCAGCTGGGCAGTGCAGGCAGAGCCTGGTGCAGGCAGAGCTGGGTGCAAGTAGAGTGCTTTGCCCACACTGCACTCGTGGTCTGGAGCCCCCCAGGGCTTCTGTGGCATCTGTGGGTTTCTCCTGTAACTAATGAGGGTGGAGGGGTCAGCTCCCAGTGAAACGGAGCTGTGGAGCTTTTACTGCTCTGTGGAAGTGTTTTCCTTTCAGTAGTACAATGCTAAGGAAGTGTGGATTTAATACCAGGTAAGCGCCTGGCTTTTCTGTCTCACCTGGCTTTCCAGCAGTCGATGCATGGGGCCACCATCACTCCCTGTGCTGCTTCTGGTCATTGAGTAACTTAGCACCCCACCATTACAGCCCCGTCACAGCTTGCAGCATCCACCACCTTCCTACCCCTTGGGGTTTCAGTGCTGGATAGCTTGCACGCAAGGATCAGACCTGCTTAGGGCTCATGTATTCTACCAAATCCCCTTTAAAGGAATCCTTTATTGTGTGTGTGGCACAGCAAAGGAACTTGGATCCATGTGCTCTCCTCCAAGACCAGCCCATGGTCCAGGTGAGGGCACCTCTGGGTGCAGGCACAGCCTTTGTGCACAGCCCACAGAGGGCCTCTGTCTTTGCCAGGCTGGTGCTGTGACCCTGGGGCTGGAGTGAGTGCCTGGAAGCTGGGAGAGCTCCATGGAGCTGGGGACGGGTGTTTTCCTGCTTGGTATTGAGCACAGTAGAACAAAAAGTGTTTCTAGTGTAGCACGTACCCGTTTCAATCAGATTTAGCCTTTCATTATTCAGCACTCGGCCTCTACTTGATACTGATTCTAAACTCAATCATTTCCTTTTACTAACACTTTAATTATGTTCTTTTGATCTGCAGGACTGCGTGCAGTTAAACCAGTACAAGCTGCAGAGTGAAATAGGCAAGGTAAGTTCCTGGAACTCGTGTTTGTCACAAGCAACCCATGTACACACGAGTATGAGTGGAAAGACTATGCCAGGCCAAGGGATCTTATTGGCCAAGGCCATACCTTGTGTTTGGTTTGGGAGTGTTTTGTTTGTTTTACGCCTTATTAGTTTGAGCAAGATTTGTTCAAGGTCAGAGTGGAGCTACTTCCTCTGAAAGCTAAATTTATCTTCCTTCCCTGTGCAGGTTGTTCAGCTGGCCCCCTTCCAGGGGATTTGCTTGCCAAGTGTCACGCTAACAGCCTCTGATGCATTAATACAACCCGTCAAGGAAGAAAACGAACAAAGATCAGGGCAGGTGTTTGGTCGCCACCAGGACGAGTTTTAAGTTTTTATGTCCATGAATGAAACACTAGTTTAATTCTAGACCACGTTTAAAAGCTGCAGACTGATTCAGAAGAGATTCCTCCAAAGTCATTTAGAGGTCTGGGCTGGTGAGCAGCTCAGACACCTGCATGTTTGGATGTCTGCCACCATTGCAGATGGGGCCATGAGCGATGGTGCTGTCTGGAAGCTTACGTTTGCAGTCAGGAGGGACTGCACCCTGAGCTGCAGGGACCTTCACCAGGAGTTTAGTTAGCACAAACTCCTCTCCAAAGCAGAAGGCCCCAGGCTATAGGAGGAGGGACCTTACCATCTGTGCAGTAGGCTGTGTGTTTGGCTGCTGGCATCAGTGGGTGAGGCTGGAGATACCACTGCTGGTGGTATGGCAGATCAGTCGATGTTATCTGAAACTCGCACACGGCTCATGGCTTTTGTCGTTGGCTTAAGTATTGTCTAAGGAGAGCATGAGGCCTTCTCCATGGTGGATTTGCCCCTGCCTCCTCCTTCCCTTTGGGTCACAGTGAGCAGACAGGCACTCTGAGGTTGGTAGAGGGTTTACTGGACTGCTGTGCTTCTGGATCATCTGGATGGCTTGTTGGTCTCCTCTGAGAACAGGGCCTTCATTCCAGCTCTTAGTGAGGTCAAGAGATATGTTTTGAAGGCTATAGTGTTAATCCTACTCATTTATTCGGTAGGTATTTGAAAGAGGGGAGATTTAGGTTAGGAAGAAGCTCTTTCCTGTGAGGGTGCTGAGGCACTGGCACAGGGTGCCCGGAGAAGCTGTGGCTGCCCCGTCCCTGGAGGTGTTCAAGGTGAGATTGGACAGGCCTTGGAGCAACCTGATCTAGTGGAAGGTCCCTGTGGCAGAGGGTTGGAACTGGATGAGCTTTAAGGTTTCTTCCGGCCCAAATCATTCCAGGTATCTGCCAGGGATGGTACCTCGCCATGATGTCATGTCTTGCTTGCATAAAATGTATAGTGTTGACATAGAACTGCAAAAAAATAGTGATTTGGATGGAGTCTGGCTCCAAGCTGTCACTGGAGCTGTGGTTACAGCAGCAGTCCAGGTCTGCATCTGCCTGGTCAATGTGCAGTTGGTGGAAAGCAGACAGCTGGTCCTCACTGGAGTCCATTTGTATCAAGAGATACAGAGGTTTTGTGCTGACAGTGGTCTTGTACACAAGCACAGGAAAGGGGGTCATGCAGAATTTCCAAACTTGCACAAAACAAATCTGCTTGGCAGTGATTCTCTCTGCTCCCCACCCACGTTTGAGGTAAGACAGACACATTGGCTTTGGCTCAGGGAAGGATGGGCTAACACTCAACTCCTCCAGACACCGTTAATCCTCAAATGCCCCATGGCTCCAACAGAGCTGCCAAAATATACAGCCCTGCTGCGGGGTCGCATCACCTGCAGACTTTGCTCAGGGGTAGGCGTAGTCTGGGACCTTGAAGGTGGGTTTTTTGGTCCCTGTGTACAGCCACGGTGTACCAGCCTTGAGCAGCAAGGAGACAAGGTGAAGCGCTGAACTGACTGTGTAATGTGTGTTTATTTTTAGGGCTCTTATGGGGTTGTGAAACTGGCTTACAACGAGAACGATGACAAATACTACGTAAGTGTCTCTCTCCCCTGCTCCTCGTCCCTCTTTGCCCCCCTGAGAGCTAGAATCCTCTCTGCCTTGCTCCTTTAACATCTGCATATCTGATTTGGGTAGCGTGCAAGGGATTGAACCAGTTCCCACTGGGTATGGAGCTGCTGCTTGTGTGCAGTGCCAAATGGAAGGGAGATGGAGTGGGCTGCCTTATGCAAGAGGCAGGCTCCTGATTTGTCCTGACATTTTCTTGCTATGAAGCAGGTCACCTGAAATTAGAGGCATGTGGGTGGTGGTATTCAGCACCTGCTGTGCATTGGAAGATTGGCCTGGAACCAGCAGGCAAGATATGTAAGGAAATGGGGGTGTTTATAAGAAAGATTCTGAACAGCATGGGCCAGCTGGGCAGTGCCTGGCTCCCCTGCAGCTTACCCCCATGTGGGACGCCTCCCTGTACACCAGACAGGACCTTACTTGTCAGGTGATGAGGGTGCAGGGCAGAAGGCAAACCTTGGCTTTTAAATCCTTTGCTGAGCTGAAGCCAGAGTTGAAGGGTTTCAGATTCAAAAAGGCTGCTCATGCTGGAGGCTCCTTCTCTGGTCCTCCCCTTTCAGAGGCAGGTGAATCCTGACTGTCCCAGCTGGGATTCCCATAAAATCCATCTGCAGATGTGCTTATGTCCCTGGGCCTGCCCTGTGGCATGGTTTGATCAGGCTGAGGGCAGGAGCTGGGCAGCTGGCAAAAGCCAAACTGCCTTGTGTGTGTGGCTGTGCCTGAAGGCTTGTGGAAACAGCTTCCAGCAGCTTCTGGTGGATCCAGGGCAGGTACCTGCCGGGCAGAGCTGGATGGTTGTGGGCTGTTGGGCCCAAACCATGCTGCCCTCCATGCAACCCTGCCTGCCTGGCTCAGCTCCGTACTGTGCCTGGTGGGAGGAGTTCTGCTTTGGCTGCTGCCATGGAGTGGCCACACATGGGTGAAAATGGGCCCATCGGAGCACCCAGGCAGACACTTGTGTGCTGCTTTCTCACTGTCCCAGTGCACAGAGCTGCTGGGAGCAAGAACATGCTATGCAGATATAAAGTGTGCTCATTCCCTACTACTCCCCAGCTAGCTTTTCATCCCTTACTCTTGGATTTACAAGTGACATACCAGGTTGGAGGGGTTGGGTGGGACTTGAATGTCTGTTAGTGTTTGTTAGCCCTTCCAGCAGGCATGAAATTGCAGGAGAAATGTCTTGAAATGAAGGATGGAAGAGATGAGACAAAAATCTGGACAAGGTGCCCAAGCAAAGGAACCACAATTCTTTCCATCTCCTTTCCTTTCCAAGCTGACTCACCCACCCCACCAGAGTAATTGCTGTTTCCAGCAGATCCCTTTCTCTGCTGCCCTGCGAATCCTCCCTCCCATGCCCTGTAGTGGGACACTTCTGCTGATAGGCAGTAGTGGCTTCCCTGATCCATCTGTCCCACCAGCTTAGGCAGTGCCAGGTCCAGGAACACAGAGTGGGAGCATCTCCCATCACAGTTATTTCCAGCTGAAAATATTGCTTTGAAAGTAGTGATCTTTACTTTTGGTGCTGCCCTTTTGTTCTGAGAACCTTGATGCTGTGCTGCGGTCAGGGTGGTTGTCACTACTTGGCAGGAGGGAGCTGGGTTTAGGTTAGCATTGCCTGTTGTGTTCTTGTCCATGTTTTGTAACACCATGGACATGGATTTAGCTGGTTGACTCAAAGTCAAAAGTGAAAGCCTGTGTCCAGGTTAGCCTGGTGTGTGTGAGTTAATCCCCACTTAATCTGCATTTCTTTTTCTAATCTAAGCAAACACTTTAAAGCTACTGCAGTATCAGAGGAGCTCCCATGCCTGGGCAGGCACTGTTTCAGCCTCACTACCAGAAGGGGGACAGGATATGCAGATCCCAAACCTTCTTTGGTTCACCCTGATCCTCCTTTTGGGGGTGTTTGAGGCAGGGTCTGAACCAGGTCTCAGCTGGGATAGTGGGGCTGTGAAGGTGATCCTGGGAGGTTTGTGAATGCTACAGCAGATGGAGAGGTGGGACCAGAGCAAGAACTCATTGGCAGTGTCTGCCTGTGTTTCATTGCAGTGGATATGGGAGAGGGCAGGTGGCTGCACTGCTGCCGAAGGGTTGTGATGCTGAAGTCTGTTTCATGCACTTCTTAGCCTTCAGCTGGGGTAGCAGAAGCTTTCCTCCTTCCCCAGCCACAGTCACATGCAGACAGGCTGTCACCCTTAATCCTTCCAGATGCCTGTGTAGATGTTTTCCCAGAGGGCAAGCCATTGTGGAGACACCTCTGCTTTTCCAGGACATTAAGACAGCCCAGGAGCTGGCAGACAAAGCTTCAGAGAAATAGCAGCCAACTGCATAACTGGCTTTCCCAGTGCTGAGATAACTTCCATGTCCGTATCACTTGTGTCCGAGACTGCGTTGCAGCAATGCACCCTGACACCCCGGGGCGGTACCTAATGCCTGTTAGTAGAAGCAATTGCAACTCTGATAGCCGGGGAGGACCTTTTCTTTGTGCCTTCCCCCAAATTTAGCTCCGGAGGGTTGGTTTTGTCTCAGTGCTGAAAAGCAATAACAGATAATGGAGGAAATCAGCCCTTGGTCTTTACTGAGCAGTCCCTGATCGATTCACATTTGCAGTGTTTTAGCACGAGGCCAGAGTGTTGCTGCCTGCTGAATTTTC
This sequence comes from Myiopsitta monachus, assembly GCA_017639245.1. Lineage (NCBI taxonomy): Eukaryota > Metazoa > Chordata > Aves > Psittaciformes > Psittacidae > Myiopsitta > Myiopsitta monachus. Next base: position 7,494,850 of record CM029932.1, read on the forward strand.
TTTAGTGTGCTGTGATAAAAGAAAACTCAAAGCAGAAGATTTTTATTTTGACGTATAATTCAGAGTGTGCCTCCTGGTTATTGCTGAGGCTGGGGCCCCTTGCTAGCTCTCGTAGAAAAAGCAGTTTATAGGTACCAGGAACTGGATCTAGCTCCTATCAAAGCAAAAGGGAAGATTTCTGTTGCTTGAACAAGTTTTGGAGCTGGCCTAGAATTAGGAAAAACTCTTAAGGAAAAATAAAAACTGATCACATTTGGGAAAAGTGTAGATTGGGCTGTATTTACTTTGTGGGGTTTTTACCTTCCATTAAAGATCAGAGAGTGCTTCCAAGAGCTTTATCCTTCATCTCTGTGAATGACTGCAGCGCTGTGGAGGGCTATGAAAACATGCTGACTTACATCAGTGGATGCAGAGAATGTATTAGGTCAAGGAAATGGAACTTTCAACACCAAGTATGTGACCCAGTGCTGTCTCCCAGGAGGACACCCTGTTGGGATGCAGAGGGCCCTGCCGCTGCACTCAGTTCCTGCTGTTGCTGCCGGGGCTTGTGAAGGTGTTACAGCAGCATTTGTGGGGCTCTGCCAAGGAACCCTTTACAGCTGGAAAGGTTTCAGTGTCTCAGTTTGCAGGAGATGCTTTGACAGTGACCATGGGAAAAAAGAAATGCCAAGCTCTGTGGATAAGCAGCAAATAAAAAGCAAAGGCAAATGTGTTCAGACGGAGATCAAGTTTGGAGTCATTGTACTGATGGAATTTGATTCTGTGATGCCTCAGGTCATGTCTCCTTCCTAGTTTCAATCTCTAAATCAGCTTGCAAAGAAACGTGGTTATGATGTACATTTGTTATGCTACTTCTGGACAAAAGCAATAGCATTGTAGGTTGTCAGTGGGCTTCTCTTTTCCTTTTTCTTCTTTTTTCATCTGGTTTCCTAAGAAACAAGATTTGTGTGGTTGTGCTGTCTGCCTCTGTTTGTACCTAACAACCTTTGCGTGTAAGGCTGCTTTCTACCAGCTCTCAATGATGAGGAGAAATTCCTTGCAAGTTTATGAAAAGAAACAGCTGAGCAAAGTGCTGCTGTAGAGGAGAAGGTGGCCAGCAGCAAGCCCAGAACTTTCTAGCCCCTGGAGAATCCACTTCGGTCACCATCCAGGTGGGAAGGGAAGGCATGGCTCCCATGTTTCTCCTCCTCTTGTTCACGTAACAGCTACTGAACCACTGTCAGCTGCATAGTGTTCCTCTTTCCTGCCAGAGCTTCCTTCTTAGCCACTTTATCTGAGGGATGTTGTTGTCAGGACAGGCAAGGAAGGGCTGGAAATACTCTCTGATCTGCTCAGCATTTCTGCAGGGTGCTGTCATGCACTAGCAGAGGAGTTAGGCAGTTTGTAGCAAACTTTGAGCAACATCCCACTCCCCTGAGGGTTGCAGTTAGGGACTGTGCGCAGGTCTTTGCCCTTGCAATGCAGGTCTCTGTTAGCAGATAAAGTGACATCCTAAGGACAGCTGGTAAGTTCCATTGGCTCAATCCATTCTATCACCCTTCCCTCCTGCAACTAATGGCTATTTTGCTGTTGTTACCAGCAGATTGAGGTCTTGCTGTGGCAAAAGCTGCTGTAACCCAGGCATCTCTCTTTTCCATAAACCTGGGATCACCTTTCCCCTAGGCAGCTTCCCTGTGATGCTAGGAGGAGAGCAGTAAGCTTAAATAATAACCATACAACAAAGAAAAGCGCATGATTCCTGCTGCCTCTCAAGAGAGTATGTCCAGACCCCATACACGTGAATAGTTGGAAGGAAGGTGGGTACAAGGGCATGTGTGGAGGAAATCTCCTCCAGGCTCTCTTTTCCTGAGGAAGCTGAAGCAGTGCTTGCCAATGCAAAGAGAAAATCCCTCAACTTGGCTCTGAGCTGGTTCTTTATCAGGAAGGCATTACCTGGGTAATTAGCTCTGCCTGTGAGTACAAATGTCTTTGGCTCTCTCATCCGTGTGAGCCCAGGAGGAGATGTTTGCTGAAGCATCCCTGTGCTGCTCCCATTATGCACAGCCACAATTCAGTGAGGAAGTCTTGTCCTGCCAGCTCGTGCTGTAATTAAAGTGTGGCTTCTCCACCATGTGCTCTCTTCTCTGCTCTTGTGATAATCAAGTGGCTCTGGCTGTTGCATGATGAAGCTTGCTCTTCATCCCCCAGGGGACAGCTCGTCTCTTCTGATCTGGCCATGCTTGTGTAGCGGCAGATATTGGTGCTTTGAGGTTGGTATAACCACATCTTGGTGTTTCTTCCACAGCAGTAGATGTGCTTTGCAGTCAGCTTACTTATGAGACAATAATCCTCACTCATCTCTCCCTTGTAGCTTCCTTTGAGGAGTTGGGTGTCATCAGTAGCTCTTGTTCCCTCCATTTCTGTCCCTAAGCTGTTGCTCCTCTCTGTACCTTCCTGCTCCCTCCAACCTCTCCCCAGAGCCTGCTCCCAAGCATTGATGCAGCTTGGGAGGTGTCAGCAGCAAATTGCATCCTTTGTTTCTTCTTTTCCTAAAGCTCCTTGATAAGAAGGCAGGTAGGACTCAAGGTGGGGTGGGAGCAAGGAAAGCAAGGTTGGACAGAGCCTTGGGCAACATGGGCTAGTGTGAGGCATCCCTGCCCATGGCAGGGGGTTGGAACTGGATGAGCTTAAGGTCCTTTCCAACCAAACCATTCTGTGATTCTGATTCTCCTCCCAGACTGATGATGGTTGGAACAGCAATAGGTATACCAATTCCTTTGGTTTTTCTGACAGATTTTTGTTGTGGAAGGATAAAAGTGGAGAGCATAGGAAGTCCTCCAAGCTTGGTCCTGGCTGTCCTTGGAGGTGGTTGCACATATCATGCATCTTCTTTCAGCAGACCATGAATCATTTGGCTGTGTGTATTGGCCGCAGCACTGTGCTAAGTACAAGATAAGCACTCTGAGTCTGTCTCTCAGCACCGTTGTTTCCAACAGTTGGCTCAGGAGCTGTCAGGCAGGATTGAGAACTACAGTGTCTCTTCTCAGTTACATGGATGCAAATCCAGAGGATTTCAATGGATCAGGACCAAAACCAACAATCCTTCCAACGAGCCGTGAACCTGGCTGCAGATGGAGCACTGATGGGAGGTTGGAATCCTGGGCCGTGCAGTGGCATTGCTGCCAGGAAAAACAGCTCAGGAAGGAGTTTGCTGAAGTGGGTTTGGTGACCGGCTCCTGGTGTACGTGTTAAAAGCAGGTAGTGTGCAGGGAGCCTGCCTCCATGGTATTAATGCAGAGTTCCTTGGCATTTGTGTCCTGCAGCAGTCCTTGCTTTATTATATTTTGCAGGGATCACTCCTTTATGAATTACACATTTGGATGCTTAATGAATAGGAGTAAGTACCAATTCTGGAGGAGGGAAGGAGTGACCATCACAGATCCCAGGAGCACAGGCTGTTTTCCTAAGCAAATTGTGCCATAAGCTGGTTTCTCATGAAGTATTTATCTGCTGGACCACTCGGGGCTGTTGGAGTGGCCCTCAAAAAGGTTATTAATGCAGAGAGCAGATGGAGGCACAGAGACTGCTTATTAAATTCACATTGCCTTTTGCCACTATGCTAATGCCAGTCTGGATGGCAGAAGAGATTACCCTGACCCTCTCCCACAGCTCAGCTGCCTTCCTGGCTTCATAGCAGTGCCAGCATCAGTCAGGTATGAGAATGGAGGGAAGCCATTAGCAAAACCCCACTTCCTTCCCTGTGCTTTCACTGTGCACCTGTACAGAGCTGGATTCTCTGTTTCTGATGGTGCAGGGATGGATGCCCACAAAATATCTCATTCACAGCCTTGGGAATAGTGCTGGATCACACTGCAGGTGCTCTGTATTGCTCTGGCAGCATGGAAGATGTTTACGGGGCTAAAGAATAGTGCCTGGGAACAGCAAAGGCATCCTCAGGCAGCACAAAACTAGTGGAAGGGCTGTGTCCTGTTCCAGGTCTGTGAAGTAGATTTCAAGGGTGTTCACTGTATGGCTGTGAGTCTCCAGCTCTTCTGCTTCCTAGACCCTTGGGCAAAGCAAAACATAAGGTGGAGCAGCCTTGAAGTGGCTCTGACATGCAGCATGGCTGTAGCATCATCCAAAACAGCAGGTACATAAAGGTCAGCTAGAGGAAGCCTCATCTTCCCTCAGACTTCTGCCCCAAATGCAGAAATCTTGATTTATTTTAAACTGGACAAAGAAAAAGGAGCCCAAACAATTTCTTTTTCAGGGGAAAAACATGAATGAAACCAACGGTTAGCAGTGCCTTTAGGAAAGCTGGGTCAGCACGTGTGTGTGTCTGTTGTGGCCACCGCTAACCAGGAGACCTCTAGTTTGAAGAGCAGACCTGAGCCAGTTCCTGATACCCAGAAAATTCATGAGTCACAGCTGTGAGCACTTTGGCTCTTGCTCAGTTTTAACACTGCTTTTCCTTCTTCCTTCAGGCCATGAAAGTCCTCTCCAAAAAGAAGCTCTTGAAGCAGTATGGATTTCCACGTGGGTATCTCACACTTAGAGGTCTGCCTATTGTCCTGAGCCAGGAAAACCTCTGTAGAAACCTTATCTGCAAGGACTGCAGAACTTGGCCTAATTTGAAAGCTGCCCAAGTAGTTGGGGGCTGATTAAAATGCAGTGGGTAGTGAAGGAGGCACAACCACAGGGAAATTCAATGCACTGGGTAATTGGGTTCCTGGCTTTGATACTGAGTCTCTTTGAAGTGCTGACTCTTCCATATTCACCATCCTAATTGAAGCCTAATTAAGTGCTGGAAGTTGGGCAGGATAGACCACCTCCTCACAGGGGCTCTTCTACCCTCTCAGATAGCACCTGGCTCCAGTGGCTGGGAGTCTGGTCTGAATGGGGCTTGGAAATCTCAGTTCCAGTTGGAGACTTTAATGCTTTGGGATGATAACAAGGTGATGACATCTTCCAGAACAGCTGAATGTATCGGCACAGAGGGGGCAGTGGCTGCTTACTCCTGCATACCAGGTGCTGCTGAGAAATGAGTTGTTCTTCACTATGTTATCCCACTTGCAGGTCGGCCACCTCCCAGAGGGTCGAAAGCATCTTCTGGAGAGCAGCCAAAACCCATGGCACCACTGGAGAGAGTCTATCAGGAAATAGCCATCTTAAAGAAACTGGACCATGTCAACATTGTTAAGCTGATAGAGGTGAGCTGCTCCTCCACCCTACACAGAATCAAGTCTGGTTCTTTTCTTCTTTCTTCAGCTGCTCCTACTTCAGCCAAAATTGATTTAAAATAGTTACTCAGAAATTTAGGCTGGTGATACCAAGCAAGATCATCCCAATCACATGTGTCAAACTGGCATAGTTACCTTGGGCTGGTGGCCAGGAGAAGGCAGCTAGCTGTGCTCGTGGAAGTACCAGCAAGCTTTGACCAGTGAAACTTGTGTGTAGCCCAGCCTGGGAAGGTACACAAGTGCAAGGCTTTGGTGTCATTTTTGTTAGTGGCTGAGGTCAAGCTAGGACAAACAGTGCCATTACTGGGAAGCTGTTTCTCCAAATAGAGTCAGAAGCCCAGATTTTTCTGGAGACAGGAAAATGTGTCCTTCAAAGCCCTTCTTTCTGCAGGAGTATCTCAACACCAGCCTAAGGCATTCCCAGTGCTTTGCCGCTCAGCACAGGGTACAGGGAGCAGGAAAATGTTACTTTTTATTTTCCCTGTAGTTTTTCTTTTCCCTCTTTCCCCTTACCTCTCTGTTATCCATTACAGGTCCTTGATGATCCTGCAGAGGACAACTTGTACATGGGTATGTGATGTATGCTAACAGAACAGTCTGGGCTTAGACATAGTGATGCAAGTAACAGGGCTCAGGGTCATTACTGAGAGGAGACTTGTACCAGCTTCAGCAGATTTATTCTTTCTGAAAAGTTAAATGCCTGTAAAGGCATCTGGGATGGAAGAGCCCCTTGCAGTAGAGTAAGGCAGCCTTGTGTCTTTGTACAGCTGTGCACATCCCCTTGCCATGGGGACACAAATAACTATGGGACAGAGACATTGCCCTCCCCATGTGTATGTCAGTTCCAGTCCTAGAGCTGGGAGAGAAGGAAATGGTGCAGGATGGTTTCTCATGCTCCTGGTATGAGGTTGGTCTCTCCAGACTGCCTGTGGGCAGTGGATAGTGGTGATGACTCTGGAAAGAAGTCTGGCCCCTGCAGAGACACTGAGCACCCCTCTGAGCCTCAGGACCCCTTACAACAGCAGCACTGAGGTGGCCTATGAGATGGCCCAGAGGAGGGGAGGGGGATGTCTGACTCTATTCTGTCTCTGTTTCCCTGTAATGTTTCCTCATGAGACAGGCTCAAAGGTTGCTTTTCATGAAATAGTTATGGGATGTGTTTGAAGCTGCCTGTGAAAGGGGGCTCTGCTTCGCAAATGAAGCTATGTGCCTTTGAAAGGCCACTTTTCCCTTTTGGCTGAAGCCCCAGTGGCACTCTGGGAGCATTTCAAAGCAGCCACCAAGGCTCATGCATGTGTGATGGGGAGGGCAGCTGAGGCCCTTGTTTAAAAAGGCCTGAACTCCTAGGGATGAGAGAAGGGGAGAAATGAGGTAGCAAGCTTTGTTGTATGAAGATAAGTGCATGAGGAAGTCAGACCAGCTGCAGCAGAGAAGAAAACAACCAAAAAAAAACCCCAGCCTCTTGTGGAGCAAGATTTCAGAACTGGCAGCAATAGCAGCTGGACAAGTGGGAAATCCCTTGGTCCCACTGGGGCTCCTGGGGAGGTTGCACTGGTCCCTGGGCAGGGGGCAGTGGTTGTGTCTCTCTTGTCCATGCCCCATCACCTCTTTGCTCCCATTTGCTCTGCCTGGAATCCCGTGAGTGGTTCAGGCAAAGCAATGCAAAATCAATGCCTCTGCAGCTCTCTCAGCAGCAAGGGGAAGCTGTGGGTACACAGCACTTCTCAGGACTGAGCCGTCTGCAAGTGGGCTTCCTCCCTCCTCCTGCTGACCCATCCAGTGAGAACTGCACCTTCCTCCTTCCAAAAATGCCCCCCACTACAGAGCAAAGCTAGAGAAAGTGGAGTTTGCTCTCTGCTAGTTACTGCTGGCATGAAGTACTGCTGTGAGCACTCTGCTGCGTGCTCTTTTGGAAGAAAGCAGGGGACGGAGGGTGCCAGTAGGAACTGGGCAGCCTGCAATGCCAGAGGATAGTTGAATATTGAAATGCTGCCATAAGCTGCAGCTTCTTCAGCCTGGAGAGCAAGATGAGCCAATGCAGGCTGCCTTGTTGTGTTCGCACCTTCAGCTGGTCCAACGCTGCAGGTATAAGCAGGGCTGCCTGGTGTTCTGGGGAAGGCAATCTGTCCAGATTGCTTGGGAGGTGCAAAGAAATCCCTTAGTAATTCCTGAGGAAAGAGTTCTCCTACTAGATAAACCAGATCCTTCTCCTGTTTGCAGGAGACAGGATCAGAGACCTACATTGCCACTGACCCCCTCATCAGACACAAAACCCGATGTGCTCTACAAACGTCAGCTCACACCAACAAATCCTCTCCAGTTGCTCCTGCCAGGGAGTGTTTGCCTCTGACAGTCATGTAGCTGTGCTGCTGATTGACACAGCAAAAATAGAGCAACATGTTCTTACAGCAGCGCATTCAACATCAGTAATCTAGCAGAAATATCACACCAAACAGCCTCCCTGGAGGTGCTGAAGGAGCCAGGACTCACATAAGCACTGGAGCAGCAGATGTGGCTGATAAATTAGCACCCACTGCCTCCCTGCGTGGAGCTGGCAGGGGTGGGAGATATTTGTCTTTGCTGAAGGGATGAATATTTTCACTGACATGGGTGAGGGAAGTGAGTTGGAGAGAAACTGATTTTGCAGGTACGGGAATGGATGTGTTTTTGTAGGTGCTGAAAAACCAGATAAGCCCAGTCTCCTCTCCTGATTCATTCATGGTTTGATTTCCTTTTCTTGCAGTGTTTGATCTCCTGAGGAAAGGGTAAGTAGCCCTCCTGGGATTCCTTCTGTCGAGAGTTTTGGTGTTCATCATTAGCTTCCTGGGTAAAATGGCGGTTCAATATGTGCAGTGGCAAACTGCTTTCTGCAGGCCAGCACAGAGGAGGCAAAATCCAGCTGTTTTGCTTTGTTACAGCAGGGAATGATGTGGTGAATAGTGATGGGCTGGAGGGCATGTCCTCGTGTCAGGCTTTGATCTGGAAAACAAATTGGAAGCCAATTCCCCATCAGGTGCCTGGAAGAAAAGGTTTTAATAGCAATACTCTGCTGGGTAACAGCCATGTCATGGCTTCCTCTGGCACAAGGGGTCTAAGGTTGCATCACTTACTTGCCACCTATTGCCTTACTTTGCCCCTACCTCTAACGTGGCGTAGGAGGCTGTTTTCTTGGCATGTTTTACCATAGCAGAAGAAGGGATAAGGTGATGGGAGTCTCCTCACTGCTTTTTGCTACTCCTGCACTGATTCTGCAGCTCCTCAGAGTCACAGAGAGCTCAGGGGAGCTGTGCCAGGATGGGGGAGATTCCCAAAGGGCTTAATTTTCCCTCTGCTCCCATAAGCAAGCCTCTTGCAGGCTGCCAGCTCCAGCGGGTTGCTGGTGAGAGACTCCCCAGTCTCCCTGGTGACCAGGCTGATGTCTGCCCTGTAGGAGAGGGGGCTGAGGGGAAGCTCCTGTAATCAGCTGTGGACAAGGAACGTGCAAGTGCAGCCTGTCTGCGGCTAGCAGAAGGCAATTAGACTCCATTAGTGGCTCTGCCAGTCCTGCCACTCACATTATTTCTCCCTGTTTCAGCAGCAGGAAAATGAACGTGAAGAGGGAGGGAAGACAGTGGCAGGAAAATGCAAATGGGAAATGGTCATCAATCAAATGAGCAGCAGGGGAGAGAGAGCAATGCTTCAGGGAGGATTTGATGCTGGGTGCTGAGGGGAAGAGCCACAGAGCCTGGTTTTGGCAATGGGCTCTTCTCCACCAGGGTTTGGTTGCAAGAACAGTGTCTCAGGAACATTCACTTAAATCCAGCTTCAGTCAGCGGGCATAGGTCCAAGTGCAAGGTCATGCTCCTGAGCACAATTAGGATTAACCCCCATTGCAGTGAAATCCTTAGCTCCTGCCATTCTTCCTCTGGGGAACAGAAGATGCTGATTAGCTCTCACAGAGCCTTTTTGCCCTCAGGCGCAGGGAGAGGGGGGGACTTTTAGAGAATACTGTGCGCCTCTCAGCAGTGGAAAGCTTACAAAGAAAGGAGAGGAGAAGCTGGCCAGGTAACCTTGGCTGTTCAGGGCTGAATGGCTGATTCCTGAGCAGCTAAATAGGTTTTCAAAGCAGTTTAGCACAATGCACTAGAAATATTCCCACTTAACCTTTGAGCCAGGGTTCATGTCTGGATTCTGCCTTGGCTTAGGCTCGCTGCATGCTGGTGTTGCTTCAGGACTGAGCCTCAGCAGGCATGACATCCAGTGCACAGCAGCAGGCTCTCCTTCCCCACTGCTGCCTGATACCTCCTGTTGGTGCTGGTGCTCACAGCCATGAGTAGCTTTGGCAAGAAACCCAAGACCAGATCCAGTTCTGTTCTTTCACTCTACTTTTCCCACTAGCACCCTGAGTGAATAGTATTTGCATTATTTTGTGCAGCCAGCAGCAGTTAATCCTGATGTTGACAAGGGCTCTGGATCACACTGGCTTCAGGGACTGTGAAAAGCCACCCGCCACCTCTAGTTGAGCTCACTAACCTTGGTGTCACCATGTCCAGAAGGGATGGCTGTGCTTCCATCCTATGTCACAGCGCCCAGAATCTATTGGGACTGTGGCCTTTAGTGGTGGGGATGTGGTGATGGAGAATGTGAAACTCCTCCAGCAAGGAGTGTTACTGCCATTCTTCAAAGTACTTTAGTTGCTTTCCCTCTTCTTAACAGGCCTGTCATGGAGGTACCAAGTGACAACCCCTTCAGTGAGGAGCAGGCTCGACTCTACTTCCGAGACATCGTCTTGGGCATCGAGTACTGTGAGTACCACCAGCACTGACAGCAGCTTTGCAGAGCCTCCTGCTCAGCGGAGGAGAAGCCTTTTGACTCAGTGAGCAAGAGAAGGTCCCTTCTAATTGCATGTGATAGGGTTTGCAGTCAGTGGTGGCCCTTCTGAGCCCAGATTTCCCCAGGCACTATCACAGATGCCGGTAGCTGGCTTTCCTTGGAAAGGACATTAGGAAAATAGTTGCTTCCTTTATAATTCTGTTTATGTCCTTCTGGAGAGTGTCTTTAAAGGCAATTGCAGAGCCTGAAAATGGGTGTTTGCAGTGACATGGACTGAGCCAATTAGATACAGCTGGAACAAAGTAAATAAGGATCCCCTGCTGCTCACTCATCTTAGAGCCCCACCTATATCCTCAGCTGAGCTACTTGCACTGGAGCAGTTCATGCACAGCATGCTGCCAGGACCCATGTAGCATGATCTCATGTGCGAGAGATACCCATGAGCTGGCTGGTCTGCAGTTACTGCTTCTGTACCAGCTGGGAGCATTGTCAAACTGCTGGTGAGCTGCACTTGTCTCTGTGTTTGATTCTGCTGTCCTCCTTGTAGACAGCCCTTCTGTAGAGTTTGTGATCTCATCACTGACTGCTTCTTTTGCACACTGATGCACTGAAGAATTGACCTTAGATGGCTGAATATGAGGAAGAAGAGACAATACAGCTTTTGCAGAGGCAATTCATTCCTTACAGATCTATTAGTTTTCCAGAGGAGAAAACAAACATGTAGATAAGATGATCCTGTTACTTCATTGTGACTGCCAAATAGCTTTTGATTAGATCCATTAACAATAGCTGATAAAGAAGCTCATAAGTCTCTTTGGATGAATGGCCTTTCATGGATTAATGACTAGACAGTCAGGAAAGCAGGAACACAGCTTTCACAGTGGAGAAAAGTCACTAGTGCTGTTAAATAGGAATCCATAATGTGGCCTGGGTTGTTCAATATATTCCTGAATGTCCAGTAAAAGGGTAGAGTACAATAAAAGAGGTTGGTGATGACATCTAATTATTCAGAATGCTCATTGTTAGAACTGACTGTGAAGTCTGGCTGGAAGATGCCATGATAGCAAGTGATGGAATGATAAAAATTCATTTTTATCAGTTGCTGACTGCAGAGTAATGCAGTGAGGGGGAGAAACACCACTAAAAATACGTGCATCGTGATGGGATCTAAATTAGGTATTCTCACTCAAGCTTCATTCTGGATGGTTCTCTTGAGAATGCCAGCCCATTACGTAGTGCCATTTGGCAAAGCTAATAAGGTTTGGGAAATTATTGGGTATGAAATAGAGAAGAAAACAGAAAATGTCATTATACTGTGATTTGGATCTGTAAGACTCCTAGGTACAGGCAAGGAGTACCTTGAATGTTTTGTACAAGTCAGCTCAGCCTGTCTTAGAAACAGCTCTCTAGAGCTGAAAAAGGCCCTAGAAGGGTGATCAGGATGGTGCTGGAACATCTCATGTACAAAGACTAAAGATTTCTCTTAAGATTTTAAGATTATTGTGGGAAAGTGCAATATGACGAAGGCTGATAAGATCCTAACTGTCAGGGAGGTGATGAACAGGGGATGAATTTCTGTGTATCTAAAACCACAAGAACTAAGGGGCAGCAAACGAAATAATGAGGTAGCCAGTTTAAACCAGAAGGAATGACCCTTTCCAGCTGTTTCAACCTTAGGAAATAAGAACCTGCTCCTTTAGCAAACCAGAGGGAATTGTTTTTAATGGGCTTTCAAAAAGCCAGGTGTTTACCAGTGTCAAACTCCAAAGTAACATTTCATGCTGCTGTGAAGCTCTGAGCCCCTTCTGCCTCATTTCATGGGTTTCCAGTGGCCCCTTGCAAGCTTTCACTCCTCTGAGCCAGTGTGAGCCCCTCACTTCTTTAAGGCTTTTGAAGGCTCACCTGGTTTCAGACACCTGCAAAGAAAAGTCTCTGAGTGTTATAGACCTTGCCGAGGCAGAGGAAGGTGGTTTGTAGTGTCCAGGTCTGCCTCCACACTGCAATACAAACACCACCTCTTGGTTTTGTCTAAAACAAGTGGGTGGAAATAAAATCCATGTTTGCAAGCCTGGGACAGTCCAGAAGCTTCCAGCTGCTGCCAGAATCAGTCAGGAAGTTGGTGGAAATGTGTATATGAATGGGAAGCTCAAGACTTTTTTCCAGTAGAGTTGGAAGGGTGAAGACTGCAGCTTTTTATATTCTCATTAGCATTCATGTTACAGCAGAACCTGCTTGCCTCAGCTGGGAGAGCCAAGCTCTGCTGTGCTGGATGCCGCTGGCATTACAGTTCCTGCTCAGACGGAGACTTGGAGTTTTGAAGATAGTATTAAATAAAAGTAAAGTGTGGGTAGTCCTAGGCAGACGGAGTGAAACTGGGTAATAAATTATAGGATGCCCAAGCATTCCCAGCAACAGGAACAATAGGATGCTTTGTTTTGGGCTATTGAGTAGCCATTTACTTTATTAGCAAATGGAAGTTAAAAATGGTGTTCTGGCTAAATGCATGGCAATTACTATGTGATTAAGAGGAAAAGCACACCAGTTTGTGCACACTGAAGAAGTGTTGCCAGGCAATGCAAAGATTGCAAGGTAATTTTGATGTAAGCGTACATAATTGTTATGTAATTTGGGAGGCTCAATAACCATGCAGCTGCAGTGAAGCTCGCAGTCATCACAGCAGCAAATGCATCGTTGCTGCTTGGGCTTTATTGAATTACAAGTTGCAAACTCCTGTTGGAGCCTGCAAAGTATTAATCCAGGGCAGTGCGTTGCTCTGAGTGCAGATGGGCTGTGACTGAGTGGGAAGGGGCTGCATGGTGGGAAACATGGGCTCACCTTTTAAATTACCAGTGGTGGCACATGGTCCCTGGCCACCGTGTGTCTATGGGGACTGGACTCCACTGGTTACTGGTGATGCTTGCCTGGGGTGGAGGCCTTTGAGAGGGCTGGCTCTGGGCAGAATTGTTTGAAGGGAGGCAACGGTCATGAGAGCAGAAACATCCCATGGTGGTTGGGAAGGCTGGCTTGGGCATGGTGGGAGGCAGGGACAGAGCTCCCCCATCCAGGCAATGGCACAGTCCCAGCCTCATTCATTAAGCAATGAAGAAACAGGCAGGTTCAGTGTGAGAGCAAGGGAGATCCACCCACTGTAGAGAATCCCCTCCTCTGGCCCCCACACTGCTGAGAAATACTTTGAGCTGAAGTGCCATAATTTAACTGGTTCACATGTTCTGGTTTTTGTATTCCTGTCTTAGATCTGGGCTCTGTTGTGTGGGCTATGTCAGGAGTTACTTAAGCACATGCAAACTTTAACTCCTGTCCTGGTGAAATGGGCCCTACAAAGCAAAGTGCTTTCGCTCCTGCTTGTAAGCCCCCCGCCTCGGTACTGACAGCATTGCACTCACCCCCTCTTGTGCTGGGGAGACAGGCTGTTGTCTGTGTGTTGTAAGTGCTACTGGAGTGGTAATTTCAGAATGTACTAAAGTGCTTTGGATGGCAAAGTCTTGCTGGATTATTTGTATCATTAACTAAAGCATGTGCTCAAGTATCTCTGTGAATTGGGGATATGTGCAATTACCTCCCTTTCCACTTGTAACTTCCCTCTAGTAGTGCTTATCTGGGGTTATTTAAGCTTCAGTCTCCCTTGTAGTAAGGCAAACATTGCTTTCCCAATGATACTCAGCAGAAATAGGTGTGCTGGCTAGTGAATAGTCACTGAGGGAGTTAGCAGCTGTGGCAGGAGTCAATCCTGAGACCTGGGAGGTGAATTCAGGGCTGAGTCTGATCCTGCAGATATCAGTGTCTTGGAAACAATCATGCCATCTCTGTGCCATCCCTGGGTTATAGATCTCTGTCACATCTTCATGGGTGGCTTTTCAAGGCAGTTCTAGTCTGTGCCAAGTGGTCTTCCACCCCTTTAGCCATCCATTAGAGAAAGCTTGCAGGAGCTGACATTATCCCTCCCTGCAACAAAGCCTAAAGGTTTGCTGGACAAAGATATTCTGCTGGTTTACTTCAGGTATCCTGGCTATGGTGATACCCAAATACAGGTTTGACTTCTCAAAGGCAGTAGAATTTCCTTCTGGACTAACTCATGGTGACTTATATTTAATAACTGGATAGTAAATGGGTTTGACTGAAGGAGAACTTGGTGTTTGCTTTGGCAGATGAACAGTGGAAACCAGTACCAGGTAAAACATGTAATGAGAAGGTTTTCTTCCAGTGTCAGGCTGCTGTCTGCTGGACAGAAATGTTTTCTCATTGTGAGCAGGTGTTTGGTTTAACACAAGGGGTAGATACTTTAAACTCTTCTCCAGTGGCAGATGTGTGTGGGAGCCACAGGAGAGGTTGTGAGGGAGAACTGTATTCGAAAGACTTGAGGGGTATGCCAGGCAGGTATCCATCCCAGTTTGGTTTTAGGACTGGGACGCAAGTAGCTTTGTTCAGTAAGAGCCTAAGGAAGGAATGAGAATAAGCAGAGGGAAGGTGTGTCTGGGCAGATAGCCTGGCTGTGACATTAGCCAGGAACAAATACTTAGCGCAGGGCACACATGCAAGCTTGACCTAGGAGAGAACCCTGCTCACTTGCACGGTGGAGATGAAGCACAGTGTCTGCCCCTGCTGCTGTTCAGCTGCCAGCTCAGTATTGTATCCAGCTCACAAGAAGCTCTAACAGTTGCTATCAGTATGACTGAAAGGAAGGAAAACCATTTTTTCCTGTATTCTCTACAGAAACTGCACAGTTTCCCTCCTGTGACTGTGTCTAAGGAAACTAAGGGTGGCAATTCTGGTCCCCTCTGCAGAGGAATGTTTGTCTTGTCCTGAGCTATTGGGTTGAAGGTAGGCTCATGGCACACAGGTAAAGCCATTGGGAAGTTACTTTTCCAGCAGCAGCTCTCTGCAGGGCACCTGTATGAATCCTTGTGATGCTCTGGAGCCCTGAGTGCCTGGTTTGCAAATCAGAGCTGGGTTTTCTGAGATGAGACATAATCTACTTGACCATCAGTATGTCAGTATAATTTCCATTGTCTTAAAAGGAAATTTAAGCTAATAAATCAACAGCTGAGTCAACACAGGCTTGTCTCTTCTGAAAATATCTACTGCAACCTGAGCCCAGTGTGAGTGCACCGAAGCATCAGGAGCATAAATGGGTTTGGTCTGGTTTGGCTGTTGGAAGAGGCAAGTTCCTCAGACCTCATGTTGGTGTGGGCCAGCAGAGCTGGGACATGAGTCTGCAATGGAGCTGCTACATGCTCTGCTGTGATTCCCAGCAACCTATTTGATCCAGTCTGTGCCTCTGTTCCCGTGTGGGAAATAGGGAACTGCTCCTTCTCTGCTCCTGCTTCTTGCCTTTGCAAGTTAGAGCTCCTCAGAATGGAGCATGTAGAGGTGAGGACTCTTGACTGCAGCTATAGCTGGAAGGTGCTGGCTGTTCTAAGTGACAGCACCAGGAGAAGAGGGGCTGGCTTGTGTTTTATCATGTGCAGACAAGCTCTGTTTAGATGATTAAAACAACCAAAAACCCTTTCACATAGCCGCAAGTGTTGCTGATGCTGGTCGATGAGGGCTTTGTGTAAGAGTGAGAGTAATGAGCTGGTGGAGCAGATCAGAGAGAAGTGCTAGAGCCTCTTAAGAAAGATCAGGCCATTTGATTTTTTTGATGTTGTTTGATGCAGTTATGTAAGCGGCTGTACTCAGGGTTAGAAGCAGCCCATGGCACAGGAGTGGCTGTTGTGGCAGTACCTGCTGCACATACCCTGCTTCCAGCTCTCCCAGTAATCCCTCAAACAACATTGGCATTTGTGTAGCCGTGGCAGGAAGCTTGTCCCCTGTGACTGGTGATATGTGATGTTCTCATATAGGCTGGAGGAGAGGTGTAGAGGAGCAGCCTTTAGCAAGGCTCTACCTCTTCTTCCCCTTCCCCATTGCTTCCTACTGGCTGTATCCTATCCCTGTCACCTTTGCCAAGAGTATGATGGTCACCGGGTGCTGAAGTTGGAGCACAAATGGAAACTGAACTCTTCCAAAGTGCTGGGCAGTGCTGGGTGTTGGGTTCCCCCTTTTCAAGTGGCGAAGCTTTGATGGATGGAGGAAGAGAGTGGCAGAATAGTGAAGAGATCTGGGATTCTCACCCCAGCTACACAAAGCTCCTGCAATGAGGTGAGCATGACAGAGAAGGTGTTCTCCTTGCACAGCCCACTACAGCCACATCATCTGTCTCTTTCTCAGTGGAACACTGCAGACAAGTACAGAGGCTTGCTTCAGGGAGCAGCATTCTGTCTTAAGCTCTGAATGGTGGTGCAGCAGTTTTCTTGGGAGGGTGTTAAATCATTTCTTTGCTACAGGGGTGATGTGAGAGTAATACTAAGCAGACTCTGCAGTAGCACCATATGGATTGCTTTTGCCCTTGAATGGGAATGGGATTCTGTTTCTAATCAGCTATAATTCAGCTTCAGACTCAGTAAATAATAGGATGTGCCAGTGCATTGCAGTTTTATATGGATAATTTTTAAATGAGTTTTTAACAAATTGATATTAGCTTGTTGGAGGCCTAAGGTTTCCAGAAGGGAATGCAGTGAAAAGCACCTCTTCTAAAAGGACCAAGGGACAATCTCTCTGTTTCTAGGACTTCTACCTCTGCTCCTTCTGGGTCTTCTGTGGCTGTCAATCTAGGCAGACAGTTCCCAGATGTTTGCTTCTGAATAAAAAGGAAAGCCTATTTAGTCTCTGAATGGCTTGTGGGATCTAGAAATGAGGAGCATTTGTGAAGTGAGTTGCACATTGCAGGAAAAGCCAAGGGACTGAATAGCAAGAAATGATGTGTTCGGTGGAGCTGTGCTAAGAAACAGTGATGGAGCAGAGAGGCAGAGTAACAGGAGACATGCAGAGAGGCCAGCAGGGCTGTGTGCTGCACTCACAGATAGTAGCCATTGCTTTCTTTTAATACCATTCCCAAATCACCCGCTGGCTTTTCAGAGATGATGTTCAGCATGTACGAAAACAGTGTCCTCAATGGGCATGTTTTGTGGCCTGGAAATACTAACTAGCTGCTCATTCCCTGGATAGTCAGCACCCGGAGTGTTTGGAGGCATCTGGATGGCAGAGTGCCACCAGGCAGCTGTGACAGCCACTTGACATTAAAGGCATGCTGTCTTGCTGTCCGAGGGCCAAGCATGAGAAACCATGTTTGTGGTGCTGATGAAGCAATGGGAGAAGTGGGTACAGACTGCCTGAAACTGTTGAAAAGATGTGAGTAATCCAGGTGTGCTGCTGAAGAGGCTTTCAGAGTCCATACTGGGACAAGGGCTGCCTTAAGGACCAGCTCTTCATGGAGCTCTGGGTGCTTTTCTTCCTGCCCCTCTTGGGAAGGTGGGAAAGCAGGAGCAGTAGGCAGCCCCAGTATGGCACACCCCACATCCTCATTGCTCTGAGGAACTTTGGATTGCTTTGTTTTGTACTTAAAACCCCAGACTGTTGTATTCATGCTGCTAATACCAACTGACTTAAAATACATCATAATGGAGAAACAAAGTCCTGTAAAGCCAGATTTTCGGAGACATTTTACTTTGGGCAGTTATTTCATGTGGTCTCAAATTTGAACACCCAATTCATGGGTTCATCCCAGCTACTACAGGCAGTAGGTGCAGCATACAGCAATTCTAATGCAATGTCTGTAATTGAGAGGAAGATATAGTCCTTTCCCAACTGCTGCTCACAGCCTGAGTGCTCTGAATCCTCTGAGGTTGTATCTCTCTACCACATAGCATTAGCCTTCAAGCCAGCTTTTCTTAGGTGTTTGCATTCCATGCCCGAAGTCAGGAGACAGGCTAAAGTTTTTTGGTGTGATTTCCCTTGTTTCTGAGCCCCACTGGGTGAAACATCACCCTGAGATGTGCCTGGTCAGGCTTTCTAACACAGGCTGTGATGACAGTGTCCTATGTGGGCTCTCACCTGTCCTGCCTGCTTCGTTCATGGGGTGGCTCTGAGGTTAGCAAACAAGTCTTTCTAATGTGCTTTGGGATCTTTGCCTAGACGATGCTCTAGAAATCCATGGGATTGTTATTCAGCTGCAAATAGCCCTGAACTACTGTCACCTTGATGAAGGATGGATCTAATAAAACCGAATTTAAGAGTGCTGCAGAATCAGACTTTCTCCTAAGGGCTCTGTGGTACCTTACACTGTTTCATTTTCATTACGAGGTGGTATTGATCTGTTCTTTGAATTGGGCCTGTCAGCACAGAAAGCACAGAACATCTTGGAGCCCAGGAAGGTTGTTCCTGTAAGCTGCTGGCCTCTGCTTTAGGAGCAGGATCCTTTCCAGGATTTTTGACTTTGGGAGGGATGCAGACAAGTACATTGCATGGGAATGAGTGCGTTTCAGCTGTTGATGTCCCCGTTGTGTGTGGTAGGTGGGGCCTGGGAGGGGGGCATGGATGGAATGGTCCTTCCCAAGGGATGTCATGGATTGGTTTAAAAGAATAATCCCCAAACCCTGATGGAGCAAGTTTAGCTGTTACAGAGGGTTATTTTGGTTATGCTTCTTTAAAGCTCATTAGGGGTTTTTATTCAGGTGTTGAAAGTGCTTTTCCTTCTTTCTGTGCCTGACACAGCCCTGCTCCTATTTGCTAGCAGCGGCATCACGGTGTGTCCTTAATCCCAAGGACAGGAAGTGTGTTTCTGGGACCTCTGGTTCTGGCTTCCAGTGACATTGAATAGGAATCCTAATGAAGGTGCCTTTCCTACCTTCTGCTCTTACATCTGCAGAGGGAAGAAACTTGCTCCCAAATGGTTCAGGCTGTTGACATTAGAGGGTTAATTTGTGCTGGTGATTGTGTTTGACTGACTGTATCTGTCCTGCTCTCCTTGGGTGGCTCTGTGTGTCCTGTCCCTTCTGTACAGTCATCAGCAGTCTGGAGGGTATCATTAGGCTTTTATTTCTGAGATGCTTAGCTCTCCCTCTGGAGTTCTGCAGGGATAACACCATCTTTCCCTCTGCATGTTGTGCTGGAAATCAGATCATGCTGGTTTAACAAGTACCTTTCCTGCAAGACAGCTCTGTCCCCAGCTCCTTCCGCAGCATGTGACAGTGATGCTTGTGTCACTGCAGGCACATCCCACTGCTCAGCCTGTCAGCCTTTGGCCAGCGCTGCTGACTTAATTGCTCCTGGCCCTTCTCCATGCATTGTGTTACCTGCAGGAGATCTGCACTTGCAGTGGGAGTTGGTGTGTTGGTGGGTTTTTCTGAGCTTAGTTGTGTTTCTGTCCCCCGGATGAGCAGTCCTGCTGCCTTTCTGCAGCTCTTAAACAAGCCAGGTTTTTCTGTTGCTTGGGCATGATTTGGGGGGACATCTTTTACTCTTCTCTCTGCAGTCCTGTATTGTACTGAGCTGTACCAGTGGCAAGGCACAGCGCAGGAGAGGATGAGACTGTGTGTTTTGCAGCCTGAGCCCCATTTTGGATAGCTGTGCAGGGGAGGACGCCCACAGCAGCTGACACACTGGGACTGTAAGAACTGTGTTGCTTCAGAGCAGAGAAGAGATTTCAGGCTGCCTTGATCAGGTTAGCAGTTCCACTCCAAATCATCTCTTGGCAGACATGAGCTCTTGCTCTTACAATTGTTGCAGCTGTGATGGAGCCTCATTCACTTACACCAGCTGGTGCTCGGTGCACAATTCCTGTCCCCCATCTTTCTCCCTTCATGGCTGTGTACAAGGCAGCTGGATTAGGAGGCGGAGGATTTGGAGATAGCAGAAGTCTTTGGAGCCAGCTGGCACAAGACTTTCGTTACTATCACACAAACAGCAGCCCTGTTGGACACTGCTGCTCCTGACCTGGCCATCCACTTCCCTCTGCACCCATCTCTTTCCCATCCTGGTGTATGGTTTAAACTGTGTGCTGGGTTTGCAGAAGCACCTGGCTGACATTGCACTGCAAAGCCCTGGGATGTGTCAGGCTCACTCCTGAAAGCACAACCTGTGCTCTTCTGCCCTGCAGGCCCTGTGCAGTAGTGCTCAGACTGTCCCTAACACTCACATCAAGCACACGGATGTTCTGGACTGGGAAGCACAAATGTTCATTGACCCCGGTGTTTGATGGCATTGACTTTTGCGAAGGATGTGCTTCTTTTTTCTTTGTTAAGCATTTGATATTGCTTCTGTGCCTAACAGCCAGCAGGGCCCAGACCTGCTGGGTACCAGGCTGAGCTGGGCACTGAACAAACACCGAGCAGCTGGCAAACTGCCTGCGTTTTCTGTCTGCTTTTATTAGGTTGCACAAAGGCAGAGAATGTGTTCTACAAAATAAATAGTTATTTGATATGGGAATTGGTTTATGGGTTTGGTTTGGGATTTTTACTTTCCTGTATGGAATAAATAATAAGAAGCCTAGAGTACCTGCTTGCCTAGCGTAACTCCCTGAGTTTCCACACTTAGCTCCAGGGATGTACTTGTGTATTTGTGCCCTGTATTTATTGTTTGTTTTAGAGGCACTGGGAATCTTATCCCTGTGGTATCAGGCAAACACCTGCCTGAAGGGCAGCTCATCATCTCCAGAAGGGAAACTTTGCTCCCCCTCACTTGTTTTTTCCTTTCCCTGTATTATCATAATGAAATGTCAGCTTTCCACCAGCTTCTCTGTGGAGCAGATGTCTCCTCATAATGACTGTTGTTGCAGGGTTTGCCATGTTTATCCTTAGTGTCTTGCCAGGCTGTTACAGCATTAACTGGCTCACATCACAACGTGGCCATGCAGTTTGTTACTGCACATCTGGAAGAGAATGTAAGCACCAGTGCTCTCCAGTGGGTTTTAGTCTGCTGGGTCTCCACATCAGCTCTTTAATGTGCCAAGGAGAGCATCCCCCAACGGTGCTTCAAACTAACAAGAGGTCCTTGCAGAAAAGCATACCTGCAAGTGGGACTTCCCCTCCTCAGACATGGCCTGCTGGAATGCTGGCTTAAAAAGAGCAGAACAGTTACTTGGAGCTTGTTCTTTCTTGGTCCTCAACCATAAATGAGGATGCTCTGTTGGACAGGGTGCCTTCGTGGTAATGTGTGGACCAGGTTTGTAAAGCAGGAAAGGGTTAGACCAGCATTACCTCCACCCAATTACGTATTTCCTAGGAGATAAGAAAAGGGCTCATGTGGAGGTATAAAAAAGCCCCCCATGCTCTGTTTGCAAGAAGGAAATGTGAAAACAGCGGTTGTGGCCAGTGGAGGAGGGAGGCCGAGGGGTCCTGTTCCCCTGGGAAGGGCAGTAAAGACTTGGTGCATTTCATCTCCTGTTCAGTAAAGTCTTTTGGGTTTTCTGCAGTCTGGCTTTTGGGATCATTTTGTGTTCTGAAAGTTGGGGTTTGCTTTTTAAACTTGTTCTCCAAGTTCCTGAGCAGTCAACCACTTCGCTACCACTCCCTGCTTCATACAGCAAGTTGCTCAACCCACCAGCTGAAACAATGAGGCCAAACAAATCTACAGAGTTTGAGTGGTTTCCTTCTTCAGCAGCAAAGCTTGGTCCCCCTGGTTGGGGTGTTTCTGGGTTCATGTCTATTCTTTGCATGATTACTGGTGAGAGATGTATTTGAGCGTTGTACTCTGGTGTACATCCCAGTGAGGTACCAAAAAGTAATAGCTATAGGAAATGGAACTGCTGCTACATTATATTACATATACAGCAGCAGCTTTGAGTGGGGTGCCTGGGCTGGCATCTGTTTTCATCCTCCTGAGCAGGTTTTCATCCTGTGGGTGTATTGGCTGCTGTGACAGCCCATGCTCCTGTGTTTTGTTTCAGTGCACTACCAGAAGATCATTCACCGGGACATCAAGCCTTCCAACTTGCTCTTGGGAGATGATGGGCATGTCAAAATTGCTGATTTTGGAGTCAGCAATCAATTTGAAGGGAACGATGCCCAGCTTTCCAGCACGGCAGGGACACCAGCCTTCATGGCACCAGAGGCCATTTCAGACACTGGCAAAAGTTTCAGTGGAAAGGTAGGTCTGTGCTCACAGCTTGATGTCTCATGGCACCCCCAGGCATGGCACAAATGGCAGGACCAAACCTGCAATCTTTGTGTGTTGCTCACCCAGGGATTTTGGTGCAAATTAGGGTTGTTCTTAAGTAAAATTGAGCTCTAATTCTGTGTTCAGTCCAGGCAGAACTCACACTGGTTGTTCTGAGCAGCAGGCAGACGCTTTCCTGTGCATCCCTGCTCAGACGGGAGCCATGTTAAGAGTCTTTTCCTTGCCCAAAGGGAAAGAAGGAGACTTTTGATTCCTTTCCAAAACAATCAAGAGGCACAGGGGGCTGCTGTGCAACAGAGTCATATCTTGATCTCCTGAAAGTGAGAGGCACTGCTGAGGGCTGTAATGCAGACATAGGGGTATCATCTAATGGAGTTTTTTTTCACCTGGAAGACTTTTGAGGTTCAGCCTTGAATGGTATCACCTGTAAGAAGAAGGAGCTGCTTGCTAGTCACTATGCTCCACAGCAAGGACAAAAGAGGCAGTGTCTGGCCCAGCACAGTCCTCATTCCTCAGGCATGGTATAGATGCCTTTAAGAGCCCAAATTCAGACAGAGTCTGCACAGTACAACAGAAAATATTCAAGCATACAAATAATGTTCTCTGAATCAGGGGGAAAATCCAGCTCATTCAGATAATCTGGATTGCATCTGATTTACTAACTGTACATGCTTTCTTTCAGGCACTTGATGTATGGGCCATGGGAATTACCCTCTACTGCTTTGTTTATGGGAAGGTAAGCTGGCTTTCAGCTGCTGGAGCTCTGCGTGGCAGTGTCTGTCTGCCTGGCTTTTGACTCATTCCTTTCCAAATAAAGGAAAATGTTAGAAACAAAGGCCTGTCTTCTGCAAGCTCCTGTTTTCCCCCATCACCCTGCAGATGAGAAGGAGCTAATGCGATCTGTGGAAGGGATGGTTTCTAGAGTTGATCCCTGCGTTCAGAGCCATTGTTCGTGCTACAATTCCAGAGCAGCATCGGTAGCACCAAGAATAGTTTATCAAAGGATTAATCCATGTTGCCTGTATTTAGAAACAAGCCAGACAGGGCATGGAGAGGCATAGGTTTGATCCCAGGCTACTGCAGCACCTCAGCAAACCAGATTACAGAAAGCTCTGTCTGCCATAGCTGAGGTAGGCCAAATGGGGTCCTCTTTGACAGAGCTGACTCTTCAGAGCTGCCTTCTGCAAACTCCATGTCCTGCCGTGGCTTTTCCCTGTCCTGTCACAAAAAGCCCCTCGTCCTCCCATCCTCTCCCAGGGCAAGCAGTACAGCAGGTATGTGGGGTCTGTGTGTGCGGGTATGTGGCCTGAACCTCCTGTCCAAGCACTGACCTCTGCAGATCCCACCACACAGGTGTAAGGCATCCAGCTCAGGGGTAGGAAGTGGCAGAGGAGATGGCAGAGGTAGAGCTGTCTCCACTGCTGGTGTGATATTGCAGAGCTAAGTCCGGATGGAAAGTATTCTTTGACCTGTGTCTATAATGATGTCTCATTTGGGCCAGTATCTCCATTTTGCAGTAGAAGTGGAGCAGGGAAAAGGAAAATGTGTAGTTCATGGTCACCTGATAGGGTGAATGGAGGGGGGTATCCCAATCCACTTAGGTATTCCCTAAATCCCTCTGCTGTTCTTCTGTGTTTTTCTTTAATAAGGAACAACCCAATTACTGTTGTGGGGAGATTGGATTTATCTCCATCTCTGTGTAGAATTGAGAGAGCAGAGACTATACTTGTGTATGTGAGTGACAACACCTAAGCAATGCCAGGATGCCAGGCTCTCTGACAACTGGAAAATCTTATGTTTGTTTTACAGTGCCCTTTTATAGATGAATATATTCTGGGTCTTCATAATAGGATCAAGAACAAGCCTGTGGAGTTCCCAGAAGAGTAAGTGAACTTTACTCAGCTACTGTAAAATAGCATTCAGTTCTTGGTGTTATTCACTCTGCAGCATTAATCCTGGTAGGTCACCACAGGGGGACAGACAAGGGGGGGTGAGGTGCTTTGCTTTCTCCTGGGTCCTTCTCATGGGTTTTGTGCTGATGATGTTGTTGAGGCACTACAGCTGCCTCTGCAGCTCATGTATTCATGTTGTGCAGACAGGGAGTAAAGGAAATGGCTCTTGAAACCTTTCAATGTGAAGGGATTTCAGCATGGATCTAGTAAGTTCTGCCCTGGCTACTTGACCCTGGAGATGCTGGATGCATGGTTTGGTTGGGGTTTTCTGTTTCTTCCCATGTGGTAGCCACCAAGTGATTCCATGTGTTCATTTTCTAAAGCAGTGTGGTTATACGTCTTGGTCTGAGTCTGAGCAAACACATGCTTTGGACTTGGAGCTGAGGGAAGTGTCTGACAGAAGGATGCTTGTCCTGAGATACACAACCACAGCTTGGTGCATCCCCACTCTTCAGTCTTCTCCAACATACTCCAGGAACATGAGTTTGTCCTGTGTGCTGTCAGACTAGGGCTAGAAAGAGACCCCAAGCAAATTAATTTACTCATTTGATATTAAGAGGCTGCTCCCACCCTGCTTTGGTGAGGGAAGGAAACCCTTGTTGGCCACAGTCAGAGCTGCATGGTGGGGACTGCTGGGCTGTGTTAGGTGGGCTGGCTTGCTGCACAGTCACAGCACACCCTCTAACCCACAGAAGTGCCCTCAGCATTGCAGAGGGACATGCCAAGGCCGCACACATGCCGTTTGAGCAGTGAGAAGTTCAGCATTGAGGTGCTGAGCGATGAGTGTTTGTGGTCTTGTCAGGGGAGCCTGGCAGGAGGTGATTACACTCAAGATATACTCAGTCCCTGCCACCACACCTTTTCCCTTCATGCATTTCCTCCATCTTCAGGCCTTGCATGACTTTCTGCTGGTGATTAATTTGTTTCTCCTGATTGCTATCAGATGAAGCAGCCAAAGCTGGACTCTTCCTTTCCTTTCCAAATCAGCCCAGTAGTCAGGCAAAGAATTTCTGACCCTATTGCTCCTTTAATAAAAATGTAGAGATAAAATGTCTTGATTTAAAACAAGCATGAGGAAATTAAAACTCTAATGAAAGGCACATCTCATATTGGAGAGGAAGGGAGGGGTGTTGTCAGGGAACTGATGATATGTGCATGTACCCAACATCTATCACGTGAATGTTTTGTGAGATGCTCACTGAATCTTTAGACCCCTCCAGTGAAGGGCTGGGGCTCTGTCTTGGCAGTCCCAGGCTTCCTTCTGAGTCTGCAGAAAGCAATGGGTGCTCGGGCTGTCCTAGTTTAGAAGTCTGCTCTGGGTGGGATGAGTCAGAGCAGCTCCACAGGCTGGTTCATTACCTCTCCACTGGCTCTGAAGCACAGGCACTGCAGATAGCTCGGATGGAGCCGTCTCTGCTCAGGCTCATGGAGCCCACATTTCAAGGACCTTAGAAACAGATGAACAAAGAGGTAGCAGCCTGGAGTTTATGAGCAGCCAGTGTTTTATCCCTTCCTCCTCCTATGAACCCCATCACTGAGAGTCTATAAGGAACTGGTACACAGAGTGCCAAGTTTCAGACCAAATCCTTACAGACTTCCTAGAATCCATTTTATCGGTAGCTGACAAAGGATATGAGAAAGTGTAATCTCCATATCAGCCTTACAAAAGTATCAATGCCTGATGAGTAGTTATATATTGAGAGAAAATTCCTCTGAAACACGATGGAGGGAAATCTACAGCTGTCATCTTTAAGCTGTGACTAAACTTTTCATGGACAAAAGGGATTGAATGGTCAGGTGAGGTTTAATAAATGCAGTTCTATTTCAGTTAGTTGCTTTGTCCAGGTGCACTTATTGAGTATCGTGGAATATCTCAAGTCGAAAGGGACCCATCATCCTGTGGCCACAAGGTCAGGCTGCTTGTTAGATGGCAAACACAGGCCCCAGTCATGGATATGAAGCAATTCTGGCAAGAACCCTGTGCTGTTGGTGCGGTTTTACAGCAAACCAGGCTTTGGGCTGTTAGAACACGAAGGCTGCTGGTGCCACATTGCTGTGTTCCCACTGGTTGCTCTATGGGCAGGGCAGGACTTGGTCTTGACAGCACTGCAGCAGCAGAAGTTGTTTATGTTTCCTTGGCAGCGTTCTCTGTGCTTGCTTGGGCCCTGGCAACATTCCCATCCTCTCAGCCATCATGTATTTGGGTTAGCAGTCAGCTTACAAGTGACTGTTCCCATCTGTCTCTGCAGTAAGTTATTAACATTTAATGGGCTAACTGGGTTGTGCTAAGAACCCTTTCTTCATTCAGACAGTTCCATCAGTGATAATGGGGATGTGATTTTATTTGGATTTCTCAGTGACTTTCTTTCCCAGCCTAAAAAAAGCTGCACCCCTGGTTGGGTTGTGGGGAAGCAGAGAGTTACTGGGTGATGACAGCTCTCTCTAAACTACATCTATCTGTTAGATAAAGGCAGCAACAGACACACACATAAAGCTGGAATTCACTGGAGTGGATCCACCCTGGCCTCCCACAGAATTAGCATCTTGTTACACTTGGGAATATTTTGGTTTCAATTTATTTCACCATGGCTACAAAAGATACATTCCTGTCTGCCGACAGTCCATGGAAACTCATTGCCTGTTTCCTGACAGCCTTTAGGACAGAGATGGAGCTGACTGTACTGGCGTCATTTGTCCCTTCCCTTCCCTTAGAGATGCTGGGGTAAATATTTATCATTCTGCAGTTAGCATTCATGCCAGCGAGTCCTTGGCATGACACAACGTAAATGGGACTCACACCCTGATGAAACTGGTGTAACTAAAAAGCAAGCTGGAGCAGTTTCAGTCCAGACATGTATTAAGAGAGCCAGAAGCATTACTGGTGAGTGTAGTTTCTCCTGGTGAAGAGCTGAAACTTGGGACAATGTTCTCTGACATGCAGGTACCCTGTAAAATGATCTGTGGTGGTGGCAGCCCTCCCAACTGGGTGCTGAGTTCTGTGATGCTGGGCCTTTTCCTGAGAGCTGTTACAGGACTACAAGTGTGAGAAATTCCACAAATGTATTCCATAGATAGTGCAGGCGTTTCAGACAAAAAATGCCATCAGGAACAGCGTGGAGAGAAGGGAAACCAGAGACAGGGTGATGAAAGCTGTTACCTGGCCATAACCCACCTGACACTTCGGTCCTGTTTACAGGGCTTTTCCTTATGACATTAATCCTGTGTTGTGTAGAAGTCTGACACAGAGAAATGGTAGGTGATGATGTATTCTGATTGTATTTTAAATAACATTGTTTCTGGTTTGGCACAGATCTGATGTTAAGTGTTTTAATAACACCATCTCACATGTATCTCAGTGTGGTTCTCCTGTGGGAGCCTGTTTATTCTAACCTTCTAAATGCACTGACGCTTCCCATAGCTGTTTCTCTGTGCCTGGAGCTCATCTCAGGAGCAGCACCATTCTTCCCATTCTCACTTAAATTCTTACCTGCAGTGCAGCCGAGGAAGTGGGAAGTCTCTGAGGGCTCATCCTGCCATTCCCCTTGTCTTGGCCATGATGCCTGTGGACTTAAAGCCCCTTGATGCAACTCTGAAAGTGTTCAGACTTTAAACTGAACCGGCTTTCTGCCCTCCTCACTGAACAAGCAGCGTTTCCTTGTGGTTGGTTGCTGATGATCTCATAACCAAAGTCCACAGAAAGTATTCATACATTATTAAACAGCAGCTGTGTTTAACTGAAATATCCCTTCCTGTAACATGGCCTTCATTTAGGTTTATGATAGTTTAGTCCCTCCTCTGCTTGGTGGGGCGCAGGGGAGGTGGGCA
Source organism: Myiopsitta monachus (assembly GCA_017639245.1). NCBI lineage: Eukaryota > Metazoa > Chordata > Aves > Psittaciformes > Psittacidae > Myiopsitta > Myiopsitta monachus. Next base: position 7,522,670 of record CM029932.1, read on the forward strand.
CAGCATCTAGTCCTCATCAGTGTTTTCAATCTGAGATCCAACCCTGCTGAGGAGTGACATTTCATGCTGCCAAATTCCATCATCTCAAAAGTCATTTGTGATACAGGCTCTCAACTGCCTAATACAATTCTGTCATACGCTGCCATTTTATTTCAATACCACTTTGGTAATACAGATCAAGTGTATTTTGAAAACATTGCCTGCATCGTTAGTGACCTACTAGTGGGACAGACTGTAGGACCACTGGCTCCGTGGGAATAGAATGGCTTCTGTGCTCAGGCACTCCAGTACTTATATCTTAGAAATAGTGTTAAAAAATCAGATATATTTTTCTTAGTCTGTTCATTCCCTCCTTCTGTTACCCCAAAGCTGAGCTGTACAGGTAGGAAATACCCACTTGCTGAACTGGCTGCCATCAGCATTCATGGAAGCAGTTAAATTAACACAACCTGCTTAGCTGAAACCTGGATGTCAAAGGGTGATGTTTTATCCAGCACATGGTTGCTCATGATGGAGGTTTGGCATATCAAGTAGTGCCCTTCTTGTATCATACAGTTCAACTCCAGTTCTGCCCTCAGTTACATTTTGTTGTTCCAGAATCCATCCTCTGAAATTCCCCTATAACTGTTCTTAAAAATGTCCTTTCATCCATTCAATTGATCCCTTGTCCTGCATTTTGAGTGTGCAGCTGTGTTAGTGGGCAGAACAGCACAACCCAGCCTTGTAGCAGTGACCGTGATGCCTGAGAAGGAACCAAGCCAACGAGACCTTCCTTTCTCAAGCCAGGTTTGCAGAGAAAATGTCGTCTGAGTGGAGCAGCTTCTCTACAGAGCATAACCACAGTAAGGACTGTGCATGCATGGAGCACTTAGAATTCCATGGTTAACTGTATACTGCTGTTTTCTTTACTCAGAGCACAGATAAGTGAAGAGCTCAAGGAACTGATTCTACGCATGCTCGATAAAAATCCAGAAACAAGGATAACAGTCCCTGAAATTAAGGTAATTTGGACATGGCTGTTATAGTCTTTTGGCTTAGCTGACTATGTGGTTCCTTTGGTACCTTCTAATGAGGCAGAGCTGTTCCCAGAGTTTGTTTGGGGAGCTTTCTCTGGCACACAGCCTCAGAAAGGGAGAGTGCTCATTTTGCAGCTTGTAACAGCTCTGTCATTGCTGCTTGCTTGGGGAATATTGACAAAAGCTTTCTTGTTTACTTATTTAAATTGAAGCGATTCAAAAGCTGCCTGATCCTCAGGGAATCCCTGGGAAAATCAGCACTGTCATGGGGACTGCTAGCTGCAGAGCCTGTGCTGTCAGTGTTGGACCTGTGTTACAGGGGCTGGAAGTGTGCTCCTCCTCTGGTGCTTGCATGGTCAGCAGCCTCAAGGCAGCACGTCTGTTTCTATCAGCTTTACTTGGGACATGCTTTTTGAGAATGCTCTCCCCTTTGTGCTCTAGAGGTTTACGTGGTGCCCAGGTGGCAAGGTGGGTTGTTTGCTATCTATTTAAGCAGGAGGCTGTTGCAGTAGTGTGAGGCCTCAGTACTCAGACCCAAGTATTCCATTTTAAGCATCTGAGCAACCTGATTTAGTTGGAGATGTCCCTGCTCATTGCAGGGGTGTTGGACTAGATGAGCTTTGAAGGTCCCTTTTACCCAAACTATTCTATGGTTCTACCTAAATCCTTATTTGTGCAGATGCATACATGGTCTTGATTTTCCCGGCTAGTGAGCACGCATAACCCTAAGTGAAGTGTGTGCACTTGAGAGAAGAAGATGAAAATGCTCTGGATAACTCAGATATTCAAGGTGTTTCAAACTCAATTGAGAAGGTGCTGGGTTCCTCCAAGATGCTGGCAGTGGGTGCAACAGTACTGGGAGTTAGAGAATGCCATCTGGCCCAGCAACATATTGCAGCAATTTCCAAGGGAGCTGGTTGAACCGCATCACTGGAAGTGGAAAACAGCCATACTGACAGCTTACCCCCATAATCAGTCCTGTGCCCCCATTTCTCTCTCATCACCAGCATCACAGCATTCTGCTGTAGAAGGGAGGCCTGCAGCTCTCTCTGTTCCTCCCCATGCAGGTGCATCCGTGGCTAACCAAGGGTGGTGAGGAGCCCCTGCCTCTGGAGGAGGAGCACTGTACTGTGGTGGAGGTGACAGAGGAGGAGGTGAAGAACTCAGTGAAGACAATCCCGAGTTTGCCAGCTGTGGTATGTATACACCACAATTGCATTCTCTGCATGGGTCAAGAACAGATGGGTCAAGCCACCCCAGAACACCAGAAGCATCCCAAGTGTGTTTTATTTCATTAATCTAGAGGTTGTAAGACACCTAATTTAGCTCCTCAAAATGAAAGCTCCAAGCCTGGAGGTGACCTGGCCACAGAAGCAGGGGGAGGACATCTGCCACAGTGTATATAGCTGGAACTTGCCTGCCAGCCAGTATTGAGGGCTTTCTTGGCAGTTTATGTGTGGCCAGATGGAGATCTGCTAAGGGCAGTTACTACAATGCAGGTACCTCTGGGGGGTTTCTCATGGGGAGAGAGGTGATGAGCATGACAAGGACCTGTTTTCACAGTTCTTGTGGTGTGATGCTATCAGAGACACTTGCCCAAAGAGCCAGCTGGGGGAGTGGAAACCATCCTTTCCCCTGGATAGCAGGAGCCAGCAGCACTCTGCAGCAGTATTTCCTGCCTGGAGAATGGCCCAAGAGAGCTCTGGTGCCTCCTTCTCATGGGCTTGGACCACCAGGAGTGACAGGCAGTGGTCAGCAGCATCTGCTTCACCTTTTGCCAGCAATGGTGTGCATCCAGGGGTCTGAGCTCACAGCCTAAGGGAGTGGCACTGTCACTGCCTGGAAGTCGAATAGCTGTTCTGTGGGTTCCTTTAGTTCGTGCTCTAGCTTTGAGTCACTCAGTCCTGCTGTTCTCACTGCTCCGTTTTGCTTCCTCAAAGATCCTAGTGAAGGCCATGCTAAGAAAACGCTCCTTTGGAAACCCATTCGAGGTTCAGACGAGGCGGGAGGAGAGGTCCATGTCTGCTCCAGGGAACTTACTGATGTACGTATACACAGCCCTGGCTCTGCTGCATGTGGAGGGTAAAGGGTTTGGGGAGGAGGAACAAAACAGTTTGCAGATGTTTTCTGTAGCACTTAAGGACAAAACTCCCTTCTAAATCAAACTCTAAAGGTTAAAATTTGTGTCAAGTCCTCTAGGATTCAAATCCAACGCATTAAAGGAGCCTAATTCTCTGTTTATAGAGACAGTTCTCCGTAAGATGGGTTTGGCTTAAACACATGTAAGCTCCTAAACTTGGGTGTGATTTTTAACTTGTTAGTTTGTAATACACTGTGATCAAATATTGATTACATCTTGGTGAACTGAAATAAGTTTAGTTGCCGTCTTGTCTAGATATATATTGGAGGGTTTAATTCTTCCATCCTTTTTTGTGAACAACAGGAAAAGTGCCGGATGAGCAGTTTGCATGTTTTACAAACTCAAAATGAGATGATGTGGTTTGACTGGGCAGAGACACTGTGGAGAAACATGGGCAGACAGTGGAGAACACTTTGATGTTGCCTTTACATTTGAGAAAACATAGAGTATTTTTTCACATTGGCAGTTATGAAATAGTGGAACACATTGCAGCGGGGTATTTTGGAGGTTGGATATAGATGGCTATGCTGGGATTAAAAAGGGAATAGATGAATTAATGACTATTAGATTCATCTACAATTTTTAAGCACAATGGTCTGGATGCACAGGGGTGGAGGAAAGTCTTCCTTGTCCTTTACTTGGCTCTTCCTCTTTCTCCCTTATTGTTGTTACTGATCCCTTTTAGAGCCAGGATTCTGGGCCATCCATCCTTCCAGTTACTGCTGGACCAGGAACAATTATTTTCATGTTCTCACCCCACAGGATCTGTAAGGCTGTGTCTCACAACAAAGCTGTGTTGTCCTAAAGTGATCCCTTCCCACTCAAAATCCCAGTACTACGCCTAGCAGACTCCCATGAGAGTGTGCCAAGAGTCTCAGAGTCTCAGTGCACCTTTGACAATGCAAATAGAAGAGTCTCGCTTTCATGAGTGTGTTGGTATTTAAGGGCTCAGCTCAATTAAGGATTATAATACTTTAGAGCCTTAGTGTGTATTGGAGACTTGAGTAAAGTCTTTGCTTTTGAGTCCAGGACCAGTTAGTATTGGATACCAGTTTAACATTTAAACATCTGGACATGAGTGCTGCTGTGGGGATCTATCTGGAGAGCACGGCAGTGACAGCTCCTTTGCTAGCTTAGCACAAGGGATTTGTCCTCATTTGTTTCCTTCGGCTCATTACCTTCCTAATTAGTTGTTGCTAATTTGACACATCTCTGCCCATATCTTCACTATTATTCCTGCTCACTGCATTGCATTGCTCTAAAATGTAAACATACATTTCTGTTCAGATGTAGTAATGTATGCTAATTCAGAGCAAGGCAGGACTTCTTGTCAAACCCTGCCTGAATTGATATTTCAAGGTGGTCTTTTCTAGTACCCTGAGCCTCTTCCCAAAAGGGACCTGTTTCTTCCACCTTCATTTGAGATGCTTAAAACCCCATGCCACTAACCAAGCAGCTGGTGGGAAAACTTGACACTGTGGCTGTTTCCTGCTTGGAGCTGGGTGCTTTATTATCTGCTCAGAATAAGTAAAGTTTATTTGATCTCATGTAGCTGTGAAGTTTCTGATTAACCATATTATCAATGTCTAATCCCTTTGACATCTTTTTAGGTCTTCAAAATTAGCTGTAAGCCTCCACTTTTACTTGCCTCCTTTCCAAAGCTGATAGACAAATTCTTTTCAGCTTATACAAACCCAGCATCTTTCCCTGTCTCTACTCGTTCCAGCCCTTTGTTTGTATTCAGGCTTCTTGTACAGGTTGAAAACTGTGTATCATTTCCACTTTGTGCTGTTGTGCCCAGTGCCCTTGGTTTGACAAGACATGTCAGATCAGGGATGGAGCTGTGACTGTGCATTGTAAGCACTTAGAAATGTCCAAAAGGAACGTGAATGGTCTTTTAATGTGCCAGTTCTCCACTGCACTAACTCCTGCATTTTCATCTCTCAGTCTCATGCCATCAGTGCCAAATTTTGGCAGTAACAATTGACTTTATCCTAAATTAATTCATGCACAACTGAAGCTTTGAGGACTCATCTCAAAACTCTTCTGTTTAAAAGCCTGACATTGGCTAAATCTCTTCAACAAATAGTGTTGTATATTAAACAGCACAGCAGGGAGGCTTTTTATAAGGAATGTGGATTATTGTTTCAGACTTTGAAAAATGCTATACTGGTGGAATCTAATGAAAATTACTTCAAATATAAATAGATTTGTTGAATCTAATTACATTGATTTGAAGTGAACCAAGTCTAAATGGGAATGTTCATTGTTCACTGAGTTATCTCTTGATTACAGTGTTATTTCCACCAGAGCAAACAGAGTTGGACACTGAACCCATCCAGTTGTTAATTCACAGTGGGGTTTCCTCTAGTAAAACCAGTTTTAATAGGCATATAAAATAGAACATCAGTGCAAATGTTATGAATAGTGCTGTATTAGTTAAAGGAAGTTTTGAGTGAGTCTGGATGACTATAAATTTCCAGGACGTGGCAGGAACAGATAACACTGTTGTAGCAAAAGGCCTCTGCAGAGTTCATGCATGTCAGGTGCCATTTCTACGCCCTGTAAATGGAGAGGGGACCCCAAAAGTGGGACTTGCCAGAAGGGCAGTGCCCACAGCCATCGCTGTCCTCTGGCCATGCTGCCGTGTGCTTGCCCACAAAGAGCTGAGGGAAAAACAAGCCACAGGTTCCCAAGCTCTCCACCTCAGAGCTTCTCCTCCCCACTGGCAGTGTCTTTAGAAAGGGATGTTAGCTTTTGTAATACTGTATCTCCTGATAGTTATGGGTAGAAAATAACTTGTTGTGTTTCTGTATTCCTGGAGTAATGGGTGGACTTGATGTTCTTAAAAGTCTTTTCCAACCCATTTGATTCTGTGGTTCTGTATAAGGAAAAAAGAAAGGCAATTAGAAGACTCCAGTTTCACTTGAATTTAATTAGGCTGCATGTGAAATTGCCAGAGCCTCAGTCACTGCTGCTTCGAGCATCTTACATCTGTGCCCATACTGAGAATGTGTTTTGCAGGAAATCCTCTGACAGCTGAGTCTGCTTTCTGGTATTTGATGTCTAATTGATGGTTCTTAAAATGGATCTGTCCTTTAAGCTCCCTCTTTGGGATTTGGAGAGAAGGAAACTAAATCATGTGGTTGAATCCTTATTTTTAATTCCTCTCTGCACTACCTATACACAGTGTGCTGGGCTCTGTTCTTGGAAAGGCTTTGTGCAGAAGTCTTTGTGATAGCAGGAAACCTTTCATGTTTGCCACAGCCTTTGCTCCTTTAGAGGACACCATTAAGACACCAGTGATTTGAAATAGCTCTTAAATTAGTACTGGGAGGAGAGAAGGCTTTTTTAGCACTCCTTAGATCTGGAAGAAGCAAATAATTTTCTGAGTGTTATTTATTGCTTTGTTTAATAGCACTGAAAAGTGAAAAGGGCTGCTGTTAAAATGGCAGACACAGTCACCAGGTAGAAGGGAACTAAAATGAAGATGCTCCCATTCAGCAGTTGTTTTACAACGGGAGCACCTCCACACACCTAGAAGCCATGTGTGAGTGCTGCTATCCAGAGCTCTAGCATTCCCAGCGAAGTTCTGGCTTTCTATTAACAGCTGTTTGCTACATTTCTTCTCCTCCAGATTTCTCCTAATTGAGTCAGCACTGGCTTTGCCACACTTTATTGCTCTCATTTACTGCAACTACTACCTGTCAAATTAATTGCTGTGTTTTGGCAGACCCAATTTACTATCTCATTATGGCTGCTATTACTAGTGATGAAGTGTGGTCGTCAGCTCCTGTATTGGGGATCAGGCTGGATTTAGAAAGCCTACCCTGTTTCCAGCCTTGCCAAAGGGAAGGCAAGAGTCATTACTGCCTTTAGGGCCATACTGTCCATGTAGGCTTAGGCACGAGGAAGCAGGAGGGAGAGGGAGGTAAAAAACTGGCTGCCCCAGGTCTCCAAGCAGAAACAGTTTTTCCCAAAGCAGCCCAGAGGTACTTGTCTCATGGGGGCTTTGTGCTGAGAAAGTCCCAGGGCTCAGTGCCACAGGGCTGCTCAGAACTGGGCTGCAGAGATCCCCCTGGGGCAGCCGGGTTTACAGCATCAGCTTTGACAAGACTGCAGACTGGCTTTAAGTTTGCCACATGTGCCCACTGAAGATGCTCCCTTGCTCTCTGCTAGTGCTTGGTGTCTCTCCCTCCAGTCCCAGGAAGATTTCAGATAGGTACCATGTAGATGTGTCAGAACAGTCTCAAACCCAACCAAAAGCCATCACAATTTTCACTGCAAGGAGAGAACTGCATGTCTCACAGGAAGAGCCATGCCCCATGGTGCAGGTAGGTATCCTTGTAGTCCACTGGTGCTAAATCACACAGCCCAGGAAAGCACAGCCAGATATCAGCCCCCAGTAGGGGCTGGAGTGGGTTTGTACCAGTGCTACCAGTGCCCATCTTTATCTGTGCTTCAGGCTGCAAATGAACAGGACTGATGCTCCATCCTGCATTTCATCTGCTCACTAGGCTTGTTAGGTACAGAAAGACAAGCTCCTTCCCCTGCTGCCATCATCTTCATGATCACTTTCTTTGTCTCACTGTTTTGCTCTCAGGGACAGGCTCCTCTTAAACACATATTTGCATCAATCTTTAAGGTAATTCAGTGTTTATGTTTCCCCTGGGTGCTGTAGAAACCTCTGTCCTCTCCTCAGCCTCTGTGATTTGTGTGGTAGTGAGAACATTCGGCTCCGTCCCTTCTTCCTGTAGGAGCAATTTTACTGCAGTAGTTCTCTGTACGTGAAAATGATGTTTATGTATGCTTTTCTTACTACTATTATTTGTGATTCATTGGCATTTCAGCCTTTTTTAGGGAGGGAGGGATGAAAAAAGCCAGTTGGGTTTTAGCAGGAACTGCTGTTCAGCCCCATGTTCACAGGGGTGAATAGCTACAGAATTTGGGAAACGCTAAGCTTTGGAATTCGGGCTCAGGCTTAATACCTACTGGTTATGCAAAAGAAAGAGAGCTGGAGCCATCTCTGCTCCACTGCTCCCCTGTGCTTCTGCCTCTGGTGCCACACTGGGAGAGCTCTGGGCTGACTGAAATGAGCTGCTCTCCATTCAGTCTTCAGCTGTGACAGCTTTCTCTGGTTAAATTGTAGTCATGGGCTGTCTTATGGATGGCTGGGCTGGGTAGAGGTGTCACTCCTCAAGAATGCCTTGGCATGCAGTGCATTAGCATCCTTAGTTGCATTCTTAGTTGTTGCTCAGTGCAATAACTTTTCAGCCTCGTGCTCTGCCAGTGAGAAGGGGCACAAGTAGTTGTGAGGGAGCAGAGACAGAACATCTGACCTGAACTAGCCAAAGGGATATTCCATACCACAGAACATCAAGCTCAGTGTAGAAAACGGGGGAGTTGGCCAGGAGTCACTGGTTGCTGCTCAGAGATGGTCTGGGCATTGGTCAGTGGGTGGTAAGCAATTGTATTGTGCATCACTTGTCTGGTTTGGGTTTTATTCCTCTCCTTATTTCCTATTATTATTTTTTACTTCAATTATTAAACTGCTCTTGCTTTGGAGAAGCAGTTATGGTATCAAGCCATCACTCTGATCCGTGAAAGAACACCTCAGATGAAAGAAAAGCAAACCACAACTCCCCATATGCAAACTAGGTAATCTGGAAACATTGCTGCTGGTCTGCAAGGCTTTCTCCAAGAGTCAGGGTACCTCCTTATGATGCTGCAGCCAGGAGAAGGACATTCGGGGAAGTGCAAAGCTCAGTCTTTCGGGGTGCAGATACCAAGCAATTGCATAGGCACAAGCTGCTCAGTACTGCAGTGCACTGAGCTGGTTACGTGGTATCAGCACAACAGGCTGATTATTTGCTATTTCCTCTCAATATTGATGTTGCTGAGCTGGGGAAGAAACACCCCTTGCTTTATTTCTGGCATTGCGGTGTGCCTATAATCTCTTTATTTCCTTGCCATTCATGTAGAAAACAAGGGAGCAGAGAAGGAGGCAGGGACCCGGAGCTGCCCAACGTGTGTGAAGATGAAGCTACATCCTGAAGCTGCCTGGCTGTCACGGGCTGGTCTCTCACGTGCTGCTGCCGTTGTACCCATCGTGGTGTTGTCTAGCACACATCTGCCCTCATCACCGAGTCTGGGGCCTGCAAAGCAAACAAAACCAGAAACAAAACACGGACCAACCCAGGAAACCAGAAAGGAGGAACCGAGCAGCAATAAGAAGAGCGAGTCCTCGGGCAGCATGGCTCCAGGGGACTGGCTTGGCCTAGTGGGCAGCTGCATTCCTCATGCAAAGTGTCCGTGTGCTCCTCCATGTGTGCCTTGCTCTCCACTTGTGCTTCACGTGTGGGCTTTGTAGTTGGGTGTCTTGGCTGATGAATGTGGTTTTATTTGTACCGCAGCAAACCAAACATTGTCTTAGGCATAAGTCTCCCCAGAGATGTTCTCTTTGCTCTTTGCATTCTTTATTTCAAGCATCAGGAATAACAATTACATTAAAGCCAGGTTAAAACCTGGCAACGGTTTTATTTAATGCACTTGTGTGTATCAGGACACAGTCCTGCTCCTGTTGGAGGTGATGGCAAAATTTCTGTGGATATCAGGTAAATGAGGATGAGATCTTGCTTTTGGAGTGAACACTCTCACTCTCTGCCTTTCTTCCTCTCCTATCCCTTCTCTTCTTACCCCTCAGTTTTGCACAGGGTGAATCCTGCCAGCATCAATGGCTTTGATCAGGGCAGCATCATAAAGCAGAAGAACTACAGGATCCTTCCTTTAATGTGCAGTCAGCCTTAGAATGTCATAAGAATCTGGAGCATTGGGATATGCTCTTACACAGGAAGGCTTAACCCCACTGAGGACATCTGCTAACCAAGTGTGCTTTTCCCAAAGAGCTGGGGCTGCACTCCATCACCTGCACTCACTCCTGCGTGCATGGACGCTGCTCAGAGCTGAAAAGAAGTGGCAGGTTTGGGGTTATTTTATGTAAGGGTGATTTTCTTCCCCTCACTCATCTCTTGGCTCCTATAAAATCACGTACCTGATGCTTTAAAACTTTAATTTCCTGATAAATGACCCAAGCTGGGGGAACTCCCAAGGATGGAACATGTTGGTAGAAGGTTTTTTAGGCTAAGGACAAGCTACAAATGAGATCAAAGCATGATTGTTGGGATTTTGAGGCTTTAATTCTTAGTTTTATTTTAAGACTGTACTTTTTCTGCACATGCTGCTATTTTATCCATAGATTGCTTCTAAACTTGAGATTAGAAGCTTCATCTCTACAGTTCGACACCAGGTGAGAGATTCGCCCTTCAAAGAGCAAATGCAGCTATTTCAGTGGCTGTTGGCTATGCAGACTGTGTGTATGCATCAGGGATTTTACTCTCAGAGTAAAAACCAGTGACATCAGTCCATCAAAATAATGTCAGTATTTTCCCTTGAGCTTTATGGGGTCTGAGCATGCCCCTGGGAAGCCAACTGGGATTCAATTCTTATTTTATAATACTTAAATAAAGGACCCTGGTAAATTTGGTTCCTACATAATCATCTTACTGTCTCTTCTTAGGTTAATCCTGAGGGCTTGGGACCTTTGTCCCCTAGCTTTTTTGTGTGAGGGGATATATGTATGAGGGCTGTAGGTAGCAACTGCTGTTCCCGTCCTGTTCACTGCAGTCTGGTTTGGTGGTTCCCAGTGTTTTTGCAGCTGGGCATTGTTGCCAATGCCTTCTGCTGCCTGTCCCCAGCCTGCATGTCTTCAGCCACCTCGGTGGGATGCCAGAAGCAGTCACCAGCCACATCTCGCCTCTAAATATTGGGAAATAATGTTGCAGCTGATGTATTTTATTTAGGAGACCTTTAATTTTTAAAGCAGGCAAAGGCATTAGATCATGTAAAGGTTACTGCAGCGGGCCCGTGCTCTGCATCCAGATGGTAACTCCTGCCTGCATTGGTGCATCTGCCCGCACCAACTGCACGCTCAGCATCCCCCAGGGCCTGTGGTCTGCTTGGATCCTGCTGCCTTGTAATGAAGAGTAAACACTCATTGAAAAGGAATGAAAATGGAGATGGGGACTTGGCAAGTCTGAGAGCACAGGGGGTGTCCACAAATGCAGGAGGAGGGGCTGGTCCAGGATGTTTGTTCCAGTATTTAAAGGGTGGCTGCAAAGAAGACAGAGATTCCCTTTTTACAAAGAGTCCCATGGAAAAGATGAGGGGTGATGGGCACAAGGGAGATTCCAGTTGGGCACAAGAGGAAGATTTGTCACAATGAGAACAATCAGCCATTGGAATAATCTCCCCAGGGAGTGGTAGATTCCTCAGCGCTGGACACTGTTAAGATTCAGCTGGACAGGGTGCTGGGACATCTAGTCTTAGGACATGCTTTGTCAGGAAAGTTTGGACCAGATGATTCTTGAGGCCCCGTCCAGCCTGGTGTTTCACAATTCCATGATGATTTTATGCCTGGTCAGGAGGAACAGCCGCCTCTGGAGAGGATGGTCTCTGGACACAAACTGCTCTGCTGGGGACAGCGCACTGGTATGCCATCACATCCTGCTGCACACAGGGGCAGGGATGAGCAGCCCTGAGGAAATAGCAGGAGTAAAGCATCTGTCCTCCAGTTTGTGGGAAAATGGGCTCTCAGCCTGCGTAAACGAGTGACCTTGGGCATGGACATGTCTTGGGATGTCACCTTACCCCAGGGAGAAAAGGAAGTACTGGTAATCCTTATCTCCCTGGGGCTACTGAGGTCTAAGCAATGCTTGGGTTGTGCCCAAAGAGCTCTAAGACTGCAAATGCGGGGTTACTTATTCTATATTTAATACATGGTAAGAGTAATGTGCTAATGCTATCAGTTGTTGGGGCTATTCTGATAATGCGCAAGAGGGTGGGAGCCAGAGGGGCAAGGCTTTTCTCAGCTTCAACCAAACAAATGATCCTTTACAAGTCAGCTCTATGTCATGGTCCTTTAGTGGTAGCTCAAGCATTACTTCAGTTTTTTGAGGGGAATGGATATGGTTTGTGATCATCCCAAGCATCTCCTATGAAAAGATTGCCTTTTCAGCTGAAAGAAATCCTCCTGGAGCTGCTTCCAGAGGCCCAAGAAATAACCCAAGGTATAGAGCTGAGCTTGTGTCAAACCTTGTTCAAACTGCCAGCCATGGGTGTCTTTCTTTTCTATCTCCACAAGTCATATCATGTCTCAGACAGCAGGAGAACTGGCAAGAAATGAAATGTAAACATGGCACAAGCAGCAAGAGAAACACATTTGTTCCGAGGCTGGGTAGGGCTCCAGCAGGAATATGCTCTACTTCTGGCTTGGCTGAAAAATGAATTCCTGGCTTCTTTACGTGCATGTTTAGGGCAGCTGGGAGCAACGCTGCTGCTGCTCTGAAGAAAGGAAGAGACTAGAGAGGGTATGCGTTTGGCTAAGTGAGCCGGCCCATTTATCTGCTCAGGAAAGTCGTTCTCTTCAGCTGGATGGTGAGATACTTGTCTTGTTTCTCTCTGTGAAGGAGGGGATAGGGTTTGGCATGGCAGGGCTCCTCCAGAAGCAAGAAGAGCTGGTGCAGGCGTGCTCTGATGCTTTTGTGTGTGTTTCCTTCCAGATCCTCACCTGTGCTGTTCCTGGAGCACTGGGATGCTCTGAACTGTGTTAGCTGGGCTCTGTGTGTTGGGGACAGCTCCTCTTGCCCTGACACGGGATGGCAGAGGCAGCCCTGGTCTCCTTTGGTTGGCTTTTCTAGGTGCAAGGAGAGACCGTGAAGGAAATCTCTCTTTTGGGGAAATCGGACATCTTTTTGATCTGCAGGAAGCAGATTGATTTGTCCTGCTCAACTAATAGCTCAGCCTTCAGTCTGGGAGGTAGTGCTAAGTGAAAACCATGGTTTAGTCTCTCCTGTCTGGCACAGGGTTGAAGACATTCACTGCGGTATTCCCCTTTGGGCAGGAATCCATCACTGTGAATGTCACATTTGCAAATAAATGAGGTTTTCAGCTCATTACTGATGTATTGCAGCATGTGAATGGATGCCTGGAAAACCACTCGCTGAGTTCTAACACTGAGCCCTGCACCGGGGCTCAGCTTTGGGCAATGGTTTTCCCAGTGATGTATCCATGAGAAATGGGAGATGAGGTGTAGCTATGTGGTTTAGCCCTGTAGCAGGAGCAGGGCCATGGGGTGCAGAACGGAGAGGGTATTTGTAGGGAGCTGTGGTTGGGGGTTTCCAGTGTCTGTGCTGCTGGGGGCAGGAGGAAGACCTGGGGAGCTTTGGCTGCAGCACCATGTCTCCAGGCTGATCCATGCAGGAGCCTGTGGCCGCAAGAGAAACCACATCCCCAGCAGCAGTGAGTGTGGCTGGGCTGTGATGATGTTCTATGTTCTCAGTGCCTTGAGACACAAGAAGCTGCCCCGCAAAAGACTGGGCTTTCTTGAAAGATAAGTTCCACGCATGTTTTCTTTATCATTTCAAGTGTGGATAGGTCAGGCCTGTCCTGTGCTGGTCATGGTGGCATCAGTGATGTGTCTTGTTCGTGTCCTCTGGGACCAGCATCTCCTGTCCGGATGGTGGGTAGCGCTTTGCACTTCCCTTGTCATAAGTGTTTGCTGTCTGCTCAGCAGTGCTCAGCCACAGTAACAGATGGTCCTTCCTAGGGACAGGGATCTCACCTTGGTGTGGATGGGGATAGCAGGAGAGGCTCCTTTCTGTCCCCAGGGGATGGGGATCAGTAAATGTAAACATCTTCCCAAGGGAAGGGCTGTGCTGAAGTGCTGCGGAGACAATGAGCACGTTGGGTGTCCAGCAGGAATACTGCAGACTGGAAGGCAGATAGTGTAGGGTTTGTGTGTTTGTATAGCCTAGTTTGGGTGCCAAAGTTCTCCGTTCACCAGGGCACATTTACAGTGGTGTTTGCTGAGCAAAGCAGTGGAAGGGGTTTCTTTTCTGGCCCAGAGCCTCCTGCAGAAGACCATGCTCTGATCAGGTGTCTCCCAGCCTGGATTCTCCCGTGACCCTCTTGCTCTGAATGCAGCCTTCTATGGGAAGAGGGAAGGAAATGAGCTTGGGAATCAGTGGCTGCCTTTCCTCTCCCCTTCCAGAAGGGAAGCTATGGATGCTCGGAGTCGCTGCTCGCCCAGGCCCTGGGTCAGTGACCACGAGCCATCAGGCAAAGCTGTTCCAAAAACTGGTGTGAATTCAAGAATAAGAGCTGCAGCTTTTGAGGGTACAATTTGGATCCTCTGTGCGTAGGTTTGCTGCTGTTTCTGACCTATAGGCCTGTTCTGTTGCTATTTAAGTCTCTTGTTACACTTGATGTTAACTATGACTGCTGTATGTACTCTGCTGTCATTCAAGCATGATGTATATGCACTCAGTACCGTAACGGCGCATGGCTGTTACACTGTAAATATGTACCATGAATAGAGAGGCTATTTTTTGCATGCTTTTCTACTCTAGACCTGAACAGAAAATGGCAATAAAGTCCACAGAAATGATACTCAGGTGTAAATGCAGTTCCTAACGCAGGGATTTGAGTTGCAAGGGACCTATGATCCAGTTCCAACCATCTAACGTGGGGATGCGACATCCTGGTCCCACCTCAATGGGGCACATCCATCCCCAAGGCTTGGCCAGTGGCATGTCCCAGGCAAGTAAATGCCTTCAGGGTTTATGGTTGTTTTGGGATCTCGCTGTGCACTCAAGTTGGGGTTTGACACGACACCCAGCCACGTAAATGGCTTGAAAGCTGCCTCCCCCTCATTTTCTTTTAAATGGGCTGCGTTTCAACATGGAATTCTTGAGCAGTAAATGATAATTTAGTGCTTAGTATAATATTCATTAAGAGCTGACTTCTTCTGCAGCGTTATAGCAAATACTAATTATTAGAAATTAAGGTGACAGGAGGGAATAACATTCCGAGTTGGGTAAGGAGGAGTAATAACAGCCCCGGAGGGATAAGCGGAGACAGAGCAACTGGGAGAATTCCCATTCCATAGGGACATGAGAGGTAACGATAGCCCAGCAGCAGGCGCATGGGTGAGGGCACACAGCGAGGGTATCAGCTCCAAAGGCTCAATCCTGCCCTGTCATTATTTCTCTGGTTCACTGGCTGAGTTTATTATTCTCTCCCTTTTCAGGCTGAAATTAAACTCCCCACAGGGATTTCCCACAGGCTGTGGGCAGATGCTTCTGCTGGGGCTGATGTTAGATGTGTGTCCTTAAGGACACTGCAGGTTTGGGTGCTGGTAACCAGTTGCTACCTTTGCTTTGGGTGGTGGGTTTGAAGCAGAAGCCTGAGCCCTTAGTTACAGCCAAGGCAGAGCTAAAGCAGCTTCTGAACCATGATTCGTTGGGTTTGTGGCTCCGTGCTGTTCCACACCATGCGCAGCCGCCTCCAAGGGCTTGCCTCTGGCAGAGGCTTGGTCGATCACACTCCCTCTTTCCTATGATTTAACTATGGGGAGGGAACAGAGATTTTACATGTGAAAGTGATCCCTTTCTAGCCAATCATTTCCAGGTTCTTCCTTCTCCTTCAGTAGGAAAAAGCCATTTACTGCGATCTTTCCTACAGCAGTTTCCAGGGAGGTCCAGCAAACAGGGCCAGGAGGCCTCAGCAGCTGAGCCCTGACGGAGTTTCTTCGCTTGAGTAAATCAGTGCTTTGCCACTAATGTGACCTGAAAGCCCATTTTCTGTGCCCCATTTATTTTAATGCCGGAGCTGGGGACACGGGGGGAGGCAGCACCAGGGCAGCTTTCCATAAATCCCACCAAGGCACTCGGAGCTTTCTCTCCCATCCGGTGTGTGATGTGCAAACACATTACGGGAGAGCGCACACCAGCAGGGATAGCTTGCATTGCCCCTGGTGCGTCGCAGTCTCCCTGCCTGTCAGTCTCTGTGGTTTATGGCAGGGGAGGTTTCTTAGGGCTGTTTTGGGAAGGGGGATGCTCTTGCTCAGTCTGGGCCAGCCAGAATCCCTGTGAAAGGACTTTTTTTGGCATAACGGGATTTACCCTTATAGTGGGATGTTGTTGTGTGAGCATCTCCTCCCTGCCCCTTTGGTCCCTTCAGCCCTGCTGCAGGGTGAGGATGGGGACAGGGATGGAGCCAGCAGCCCAAACACCTGAGGGAGCTGACTCACCGGCAGCTTGAGGTGAAGCAATTAAAACCTATGGCTTCCACCAGCGTTTCCTGTCTGTAATTAAAGCTGTTAATGAGGAGGCATATGGTACCCTCTCCCCCCCGCCCCCCCAGGCTGGCACTTGGCCGGGTGTGGGTTTATTAACAGCTGCTAATTACATCCTCATTCCCTGAATACATTAAGGGGGCTGCACCGCCCGGCCCCCAGGGCTCCCATTGGCTGTGAATGATGCCAAAACCACTCTTTATTGCAACTATCGTTTCCCCCTTGCATTGGGAACTGAAGCCCCCCCTCATTTGCAGGGCTTTTGGGGGGGTGCCACCACCCCTGGGACATGGTGCTGGCTCCTTTCCCACAGCTGAACACATCATAGTGCCAATGGCCACAGAGGGACTCGAAGCCTTTCCCCATCCTGATGCCGTATCCCGCTGCTGGGACATCCTCAGCGCTCCTGCATGTCCCAGACCAGGAGTGTGTGTTATCCTGGGAAGGAATCCAGAGACGTTGTTCGCCTTAGACCTCAGCTGTGCCGCTGGAGTGCTTGCTGGACCATGGGGCAGCCACAGCTGCTCTGGACACCCTGTGCCAGCGTCTCACCGCCCTCACAGGGAAGAACTTCTGCCTAAGATCGGAGACCGTCCTTATATCCAATATCCTTACCTGGGGAGACACTGGGTAATTCCTGGTGGACAGGAAAGTGACAGCGGGGGGTGGAATCCAGCTTTTCTGCGAGGGGAGCGCTGGGCTGGTCTCCTGGTGCCCTCTGCTGCCCGCACCCTCTGGCCAGCAGCACGTCGGGATCGGTGATGGGGGACAATGTGTTTCCTTCACTGGTGCTGATTTTGTGCTGTGAGTGTCCCCAGTTTCATCCCATCGCGTTGGCATCAGGCAAGGTGAGTGTGACCTCCTCACTGGTGAAGCTAGTGTCTGTCCATTCACCATTTAACTGGAAATGTTACTTTAATACACGTGTACAAGTACTTTTTGATCTGTTACATGTACTTTCAATGCTTATCTGAATTTCACAGGCAAGCACTTAAACAACTAGTGTTATTCCCTCCCACCAAGCAATTGTTCTTCAATATCCTGCTACAGAAACGAGCAGGATGTGAGATGTGTTATTACTCTTTGGGAGGGAATATATTCAGCAACACCCTTCTCCGTGTAGCCACCCCCCTACAATTAAAGACTTTGATTCTTAAAAGTGGGTTTAGGACCAAAAGTGAAGAGAAGTTGGGTTACAGGGTTTTAATAGCAATTGACTTTCCTGTTTTCTTCACAGAGCTGCTCTCATTTATTTCAGCTAAATGGCATTTAATCTTCGATCAACTGCCTTTCACACCTCTTATTCCTCCTCTTTAGCTCTGATAGAAGACACCAATCATTTTGAGGACTTAGGCCTTGACCTGATGAGGGGAGCAATGCCCCTGAGCCATGCCCTGGAGGACAGGCAGGGATAGATCATTTCACCCCCATTGTCGAGTTCTTGCTTGTAGCTCTCTTGTGGAGACCTTTGTGGGTTCTGTTCCCTATTTTTCCCACCCCTGAACCCAAGCCTCCATCTCAACAAACATCCACCGAAGAAGTCCAGAGCTCAGCATCAGAAATCAGTTTCCTCTGGGAGCATTTCAGGGCTGACCACCGAATCCCACAGACCCCAAGCACACATCAAGGCAATATATACTTAGATACTGTTTTTACCAAGCTGATTCTGTGTAAAGCCTTCAGAAGTCAGGAAAAAACGAATTGCAAAGTGTATTCATGCTTTTAATATGTTTTTTATTGCAGTAACCTCTAAATTATTCACAAGATTCATATCTGTCAAACATCAAATCTAGTAAAGGAGAAATCAGTATGGATAGTTCATGATAGTTCAGGAAGCTCAAAACCTGAGGCCAGTGGGGAGATGCCCACAGACTGTGATGTACTTTAAATCAAGTGCAGCTGGAATAAGCTTAAGCAGCTTCAATGACCTCAAGCCTAAGAGCCCACCTTCACAATGCTGCTACAGGAGAATGATTAAACATGAATGAAACTGACTTTGTTATTTAGTAGGAAAAGGCCACTGGACAACAAAAGTTAAACCAACCAAACTAACATGTATAAAGCAACACAGTTCCTAGTTCTTGGCCTTTAAAAGGCACTGCTAGCACCTTGGCCTTAGCAAGGCACATCTTCACTGGCTCCCTGAGCTGGAAAGTCACACATTCCTGCAGGTCTTACTCGTTTCTTCTTCAATAATCCGAAAATGAAACAAATACTGTGTTGTGTTCACAGTTAATGTTCATGAGGTCAGGAAGGCACCTTCAGAGCCAGGTTATCCAGGGCTTTTTTCTTCCGGTTTCCCTAAGGCGGTGCTAAGTAGGTACAAACAGGCACAGTTCAGCAGTCTAGATCCTAGCAGGGTGAGAGGGGTAAGCACTATGGGGGATGCTCCTGCAAAGACAAGCTCCTATCATTTTAAGCAAGCTGCCTTTTCAGAATCTTACGATTCAGTCTCACGCTTCTTTAGCTTTTTGCTTTTCTCTTCAATATCTTTCAGCTTGTCTTGCAGTTTCTTAAGGCTGGGTGTCAAGAAAGCAAAGCTCTCCCTGAAGCTGCAGTTCCAGTGTTCCCGGCAGATATTCTCAAGCCCAACAAAACACTGCAGTATCTTCTCCAGCTCTGCCTGAACAACCGCCTGCTCCTCCAGCTCCGCACGCAGCGCCTGCCCCGCGCACACCTCAGCCCTGTACTGCTCCTGCAGTTGGTGGATCTCATCCTGAAGTGCCTGGAACTGCTCTTTGCTGTAGGGATACTGCTTGTGGACCCTGTCCTCGGGAAGGAGCACGTTGTCCGGGATGTTCAGCACCAGCTGCAGAAGCATATCTTCCATTTTACTGAAGAGCTCATCGAAGTTCTCCTTCACGAAGAGAAGGAACTTCTCGGTGCTCTTCCGGATGTGGAGGGGGCTGATCCTGCTCCCGGGAAGCCCCTCCAGCTTCTTCAGGATGACGGCCTCCACCAGCAGCATCATGTCGAAGATGTAATCCTGGAACGCGGTGTAGATCCGCAGTATGCACGTCTGCGGCGTGAAGCCGAAGAACTGCGCTTCGTAGGCCATGGGATTGACCGACATGGTGGAGGTCGGGAGGCGGCGGGCGGGAAGCGCAGCCCCCTCCGCCGCTTCCCGCCTCGCTCGAGCTCCCTCAGGAGGGCGGCCCCGCCGCGGCCAATCGGTGGCCGCGAGGAGCGTCGCCCTGCCCAATCACCGAGCGCTGCAGCCCGCGGGGGCGGGGAAAGGAAGGGGAGCACCAATGAGAGCTCAGGAGCGCCGGCGGAGCCGAGCGGCTCTGGCGGGGGTTGGTGCGCGCCGCGGAAGGGGCGCGGGCCGCGCTAAGATGGCGTACCAGACGTTCCGGCAGGAGTACCTGCAGGTGCCGCCCGTCACGCGGGCCTACACCACCGCCTGTGTGCTCACCACCGCCGCCGTGGTGAGTCCGCGGCTCGCGGGTGAACGGGGCTCGCCTCAGGCACCGCCACCCGGGGCTCGGCCCTTCAGGGCGCGCTGAGGAGGGAGCCCGCGGCGGGCGGCGCTTCCCGGGCCCCGCTTCGGCCCGTCCGGAGAGCTGCGGAGGTGCAAAGCACCAGTGACAGCAACGGGAGCGGGGTGAGGGGGTACCGGGGGGCTTGCTGGCCTCTTTTGGCGTGGAGGAAGGGGGCTGCTTACTTGAGCGCGTGTAATTTGGTTCCGTCGTATGTTCTCTTCTTTTCCAGCAATTAGAACTAATCACACCCTTTCAGCTGTACTTCAACCCTGAACTAATATTTAAGCACTTTCAAGTAAGTGTTTTCTGAAGTACGTGGGGTTTTTTAAAGTACACTGTCGCGTTTGAGAGTGCCTGTTCTCTCAGAATTGACTGTGAGGTTTCACTCTAGCTAATGAAGTTAGAGTGCAGATCCTGGTATCTTAGCATGTCTTAGATTCATGGACTATAAAGGAGGCTTCAGTTACGTGGTTACCTGCTTTTCTATTTAGGCAATAAAAATAAGCTGTCCTGTTTAAAGCCCTTCTGTTTGTCTTATTTCCAGGTATGGAGGTTAATCACCAACTACTTATTCTTTGGACCAGTTGGCTTTAATTTTTTATTTAACATGATCTTTTTGTATCCTTCATGAAGTTTTCTTGCTTTACTTAGAAAGCACAACTCCAGAGTATAGGCACGTTGCTATATGTGCATGTAGGCAAAGGTCCTGTTCTGCTCCACCATGAAGTTCCCGGGACTTCAGCAATGATGACTTCACTGATGTCGGGAATGGGCAGCAATAGGATCTCCTTCATACGTTGTCAAGAATTTTGCCGTTTGTATGTGTGGTGCTAAGACTTTGCTGGACAAACCTGATCTTTCAGGTTGGTTCTGACGTACAGGAGAAAATCCCAAGTCCCCTTTTTTGCTCTCCTGGGTCACCCTCTCTGCTGAGGTACCCAGAAAGAGCCAATCGATGGAGTAAATTGCTAAAAACATCTAAGCTCACGTAGAATTGAGTCCTTTTCCACTTGGGTCTTTCTTCAAACTCATTTGCAATCAGATTTTCCTGAGTTGTGGCTTCAGATACCGTTACTGCCGAATGCTTGAAGAAGGCTCTTTTCGAGGTCGGACAGCAGATTTTGTGTTTATGTTCCTTTTTGGAGGACTTTTAATGACTGTATCCTTTTATTCCAAACTGCTTTAGTAAAGCTAAAGATACATGAATGAGAACTGAAAGCATGTTACTTTCATCTTTAATCTTAGATGATAATATGTTTTGTTTGTAGGACAAGGAATAACAGTATTTGTTGAAGTACTTTTGAATGCTAGGCAACTGTTGCTGTTAAATACAGGGCTGGTCTTTCAGGCTCTTTACTGCTTGACAGGATCATGGAAATGAGCTTTTGGATGAAAGGATGCTCAGTTTATCTCAGAGCAGTGCTGGTGCTTCAGTGATTTCATGCTAAATTATGTTAAAGACATTATTCCTGCTGCAGGTATGCTGAATCCTGCTATAGGTGTTGAATTTGATCTCCACTAGGTTTGATTACTTGAATGTGGAAAGCAGAGTTGGCAGTTGTAGGGAAAACACAGGGTGATGAGTTGTGCTGTGAAGTACTTCTCGTGCTTGACCTCTCAACGACTTAGTGAACTGCTTTCCTTAACTACCCATTGCAGCTTTTTGGCCTGTTTGTGAACTTGGTTTTCTTGGGCCAGGCGTTCACAATAATGCTCGTGTACGTGTGGAGCCGCAGGAATCCCTACGTCCGTATGAACTTTTTTGGTCTTCTCATCTTTCAAGCCCCATTCCTACCCTGGGTATTGATGGGCTTTTCACTGCTGCTGGGGAACTCCATCATTGTGGATCTCCTGGGTGAGCAATTGCAAGAATCACAAGGATCTGTTCCTGCCACTGTTCTACATGAAACAAGATGTGGAAAAACCCAAGGGCTAAATGCCTTTTGTTTAGTATCAGTTCTGTATACCAGGCTTTTCTGGTTTCTAAACATCACAGCATATTTTGGGCTGTTAGAAGGATGGAAAGAGCTTCTCATGGTTTAGCTTTTTATTGCTTGGAATTAGCCCAGTTATGTAAGCTGATTGTGGGCATCAGGCTGTTGAAGTAAAATAGCTTATATTGCTATTTTTATCAACTAATAAAGCCATAACATCAGAATGATTAATAATGACAAGCAGTTTTCCGTATGTTATGTAGCGCAAATTAAGCTCTTCATCTGATGCCAGCATGCTTTATTCTCTCTTATATTTTCTGTGAAAGAATCAACATGTGGGCTTTGGGTTGGTTTTTTTTTTCCTAAAAATTCTAGTGAATCATTTGAAAGTTGTAAAAGAGAAGTGTTGAAAAATCACCATTTGACTTCTCTTTGCATGCTAGGCATTGCTGTTGGGCATATATATTTTTTCTTAGAGGATGTCTTTCCCAATCAGCCTGGTGGTGGGAAGCTTCTGAGAACACCGTCTGTCCTGTAAGTACTAGTCGTAAAGCTAGAGACGTGAATGAGAACTGAAACAGATGTAGAAAAAGTGCTTGTGTGGAAAGCTCTTTATAATTCAGTCACAGCAACTTCTGGTAAATCAGGCAGCTTGAGGCAGAGCTGTGCTGTGCCTGTACCTGCTTTTTCATTTAACTCGTGTTGTCAAACAAGGGAGGAGGATCTTAGAGATGTGGAAATAGGAACTATGTTCTTCAGGACAAGGGCTAAAGGGTAACCTTTGATTTCTTCGGTAGCACTTGTTAGTCTTTACCTGTTGGTGGCACCAAAGATGCATGTCTGAGTCCTGCTGTCTATGAACAGTGACGGAGGTGTTAAATATAATAGATCGGATGTGTTTTGTTCTGTCAGTCGTCCTCATTTCACAGTTTGGCAGAAAACTTCAATGTTCATGGTTCTGAGTGCTACTCCTGCGCAGTTCCCTCTTGAGGAGAGGGCTGTAATCATGGATATAAGGAAAAATTTCTTCACCGAAAATGTGTTTCAGCTGAATCTTGTCAGTCTTGGTTTATTTTGGCACATAATTCCAGACCTTCTTCCCAGGGGGTCTAATTGGAAAGCAAGTGTGACTTGGGTACAAATGATGCATGCTTTGGCAACCCGTTTCTGAGGGGGGATGCTGTTACAAGTACAGAATTCGAGCAGTCTTGGTCTTATTGTGAAACACACGTTCTAAAGGGGGGAAATCTCTTTTCTGTTTTCCAGCAAAGCAATATTTGATACACCAGAAGATGATCCTAATTACAATCTTTTGCCAGAAGAACGACCAGGAGGATTTGCATGGGGAGAAGGTCAGCGCCTTGGAGGCTAATAAGTGTCTGTGCCAAAACACAGTGAGAACTGGGAGAGACTGACCTGAGCAAAGATCCATACTGGGGACTTCTCATTCCCCATTGCAGAAAGGACACTTTTTGACAGCTCTATGGTTTTGAATACAAGCACTTTATGCAGTCCGATCCAAGACACTTCCAGACTATCACTTCCTGTCTTTCCCAGTCAGGGAATGTATTGTGCTGGTAATGAAAATACTAATCCAGTGGAGCCAAAACCCTAAAACTGGAAACCATTTCCTGTCAGCTTCAGTTAACAAGGCCATGGGTACTTGTTTGAAGTGATTTCTAAAGTGGTTTGCTTTTTTTCCAAGTTATTTGATACAGGAATCTACATGGGAAACTTTACAGGAGACAAACCCAACTTTTTGGGATTTAAACTAATTTTTTACTCTTGGATAAAACTAGAAGATGGTCAAAAGTCCCTATTTCAATGGCAAAAGGTTTTTAATCTGAGGTGCTATTGTATCTAGTCATGTTTGAATGGTAAGAAATACAACATGCAGCATAATGCAGGGTGTTTTACTTTGCCAGCTGGGTTTCTGGAATGTGCCTCTATGTGGTTACACTTGCCAGGCTGAGACTGCATTTTGATGGCTTTGGCCCCCCCAGCATGTGTGTGCAGATTTGCATCTGACTGGTTTAAATAAGTAGTTCTACAAAATCCACTCCCCTACACATGCGCAGTCCTAATGGTCATTAAATGGCTTGGAGCTCTAGGGATGAAAACTTGTCTGGAGTCAGAACTGCTCAAATATCTCAGATGATGAGGTGAATAAAATGTTGTGTGCATCCTTCTGGTTAATCCTTCGTAAAATCCTACAGTCTTGAGGCAGTTGGCTGGAAGCAGAAGTAGGGAAAAGCGGGTCCCTGAAGAAACAGCATTAATGCAAGCTTTTCCCACAAGTGTGTCTTGGAACTGCTAGGAAGCAGGATTGTCTGCTCAAGATGTTTAATTTGTGGTCTGAAGTTTGTTATGGGATGATTGCGTGTCCATCACAGGTCAGTGGCACTGAACAGGATTTAGCTTGAAGTGATGTTGATTATAAATACCTAGATGAGGAGCCACATAAGGAGTTAGGAACATGGTTCAGTCACTCCTAAGATGCTATGGACTCTACTGCTGTAGCTCTTTATTGATTATACTGTAATAGATAAAAAGAGAGGTGGTTGAAACTGCATCTTCCTCCTCTATGTGGGAGGATGGGCTAAGCCTTGATACCCAGGTGGTCATCTTGTTCAGTCTCAGATACTGCTGCTGTTAAAAGTCAGCTACAGGTTTTTAACTTGTTTGTAGTCCAGGAGATGAGTGTGGTGGGATCTCAAGAGGAAATGCTTTGTCCACAAGCAGTGTATTAGATTCTGACAAGCAAAATCAGTGAATCCATTTGTATCTGCATTTTGTCTGTTAAGGGTTATAAAAACTTAAGGGAGATTTTTATTTTTTTTCTAAAATAGACTAAATCTTACTCTTCAGGAGTACTAAAAACGCTTTGGGCAATGTTGCTTCAGGAATTGCATCAAAACCTTTTTTTTACTTCGCTGTTTAAGAGCTGATGAGATGTAAGGAAGTGGGGATGGAGAGAAAAGACACCCCTGCTGCTGGGATAAAACCTTCTGTAGATCTAGAGCCTGACTCTGGAGTAGTGTTGTGCCCTGCCTGAGGATGGCTGCCCACATCATGGTAAGATCACTTGTCCTCGCTCTGCCAAAGCTGCTTTCCTTACATGCTTCCTTCCACTCTGGTAGAGTAAGATAGTACTCGTCTCTTTACAGAATAATACCATAGCATCCACACATCCACATCTGGGAGGAACTTCTAAGTGTGCTTACTTGTATCATCAACAAAATTGACTATTGCTGGCAGATTACTGCCTCACCCAGGCTTTAGTTGCCCTTGAAACCAGTCTTGGGCAGCGTGTCCCACAAAGAAGTGTTTTTAAGTACCAGGCTCCTCTTTGGAGGGTGTCTCCTCAATTGTTCGGGATGTTGGAGATTACTTCATAGAATCGTAGACTACCAGGTTGGAGAGACCTCAGGGGTCGTCCGGTGAAACCTTTCTTGTCAAAGCATGACCCAGACTGGATGTCCCAGCACCCTGTCCAGCCAAATCTTAGGAGTAGCCAACACTGGGGAATCCACCGCTTCCCTGGGGAGATTATTCCAGTGGCTGACTGCTCTGTGAAAAAATTCCCTCTTGTGTCTATTTGGAATCTCCCCACGAGTAACTCATACCCATCACCCCTCATCTTTTCCATGGGACACCCTGTAAAAAGGGAGTGTCCATCTGTTCTGCAGTCCCACTTTCAATACTGGAATATGGTGATAAGGCCTCCCCTGAGCCTTCGTTTCTCTAGGCTGAACAAACGCAGTTCTCAGCCATTCCTCACACGGCTGCCCACTCCTCGGATCACCTCTGTGGCTCTTTGGACTCTGCAGCCCGTCCACATCTTTTTTGTAGAGTGGGGACCAAGAACTGAGCACAGCATCCCAGGGGCAGCCTGGCAAGTGCCGAGTAGAGCTTTGTGCCAACAGCCCATAAGCGGGGACGCCGTAGGTGTCCAACCCGCCTCTATAAGCCACCGCCTGCAGGTCATCTGCCCCCCCTCCTCTGGGGTTTGGGCTCTGCGGGCGGGTTTCACCGCGGCAGCCGCTGCCCGCCCCGTGCCCGGCCCCGGCACTGCACTTCCCACGCAGCCGCGCTGACGCCGAGCCTGTGCGCGGTCGCGGCGGAAACGCGTGTCCCGCCGCCGGCTGGGGCGATGCGGCCGCCGGGCGAGGGGCCGCCGGCCAAGCGGCCGAAGGCGATGCTCCCGGGCCGCCCCGCAGTGCAGCCCCGCGGGCCGCCGCCCGCCGAGCAGCAGCGCCGCAGCCTGCCCATCTTCGCCGTGCGGGGCCGCCTGCTGGGCCACATCCGCCGCCTCGACAGCGCCGTCGTCATCGGTGAGTGCCGGACCCGGCGGGGCTGGGGAGGAGGGGGGCAGCGGGTTGTACCCCAGCGCCGGGGCTCGGCGAGCGCGGCTCCCCTCGGCCGGCGGCCCTGCGGGGGCTCTTCGTCTGAAGTGGGGTAAAGCGGTGACAGCTTCGTTGCCGAGTGCGCGCTGGTTATGGCAGCTGATGCCTTGGGGTTCATGAAGAGTGTTTAATAGAAAAACCACTCCCTTGGTGTTCCTCAGGAGAAACAGGCTCGGGGAAGACCACCCAGATCCCTCAGTACCTCTACGAAGCAGGAATTGGCCGTCAAGGCACCATCGCTGTGACCCAGCCTCGGCGAGTAGCAGCGATAGCCTTAGCTACCAGAGTCTCCGATGAGAAGAAGACAGAGCTGGGGGGACTGGTAGGTTGTTTTGCAATGCCTTTAGGGAGTTGGCTGAGTGCCGCAGTGTCAATGGGGCCGTGTCTGGGCTTAATGGGGAAAATAGTAACAGCCACGGCGATCGTCTTCATTTAATTATATGCCTAAATGGGAAAAAAAGGCTGTTTACCTGCTGCTGTGGCATTTAGCAGGTGTGTTTGACTTTGTATTTGTGGTATTTTACTTCTTGGTTATTCTCTGTGTTCCTCAAGTTGCAAAAGATACTGGTTGATGATGAAAACAAAAAGTATTGCACTCTTTTCCACTGCTCCCTGTATTGAAAGTCACTGTCAAGGAGAGCAGAGTGCTGAATCCATGCAGACCTGTGAATCTGTGGGAGAAAAGTGGAGGAGAAAGACTTCCTCTATCTAAAATCTTTGGAGATCATGGGGTAGTTTCTAGCAGGGGAGGAAGGAAAGGAAACTCAGGGCAACTGCAGTGCACTTCTAGTTGGGGAAAAGCCAGTTGGGATACGGTGTTGAGAGCATCCTTTGGGTGACTTGCAAGATTAACTGCTCTCAGACTGCAAATACACTGCTACACTTTCCAGAGCCTCCTTGGAGTTCCAGTTGGCTCTGTCCTACCAGAGTGCTTTGCAGTCTTCCTTTGTGGTACGATGCCAATGAGAAATACAAGTGACTTTGCGCTGTCTGTAACACTGGCTCCCATAGGTTGGCTACAGTGTCCGCTTCGACGACCTGACATCTGATGAAACCAGAATCAAGTTTTTAACAGATGGAATGCTGCTTCGGGAAGCGATTGGAGACCCCCTGATGCGGAAGTACAGCGTTGTCATCCTGGATGAAGCCCACGAGAGGACGATCCACACCGATGTGCTTTTTGGAGTGGTGAAAGCTGCACAAAAGAAACGCAAGCAACTGGGCAAGCTGCCACTAAAAGTATGTGACAGGGCCTGGGGCTTGGACTTTATCTCCTGGGATTTGCCAAAAGCATTTGAAATGTCAGCCTTGATTCTTTGTGTTTCAAAAGGTCCTTTTAAGTCTCAGTAGTTAAGGGTGGCTGGTTTATGATGTGTGGGCCAGATATGACGCGTCTGAACAACCTGTCTGGTCGTCTCCATGGTGCCCTTTTTCCTAAGAGCCCCTATATGACAGCTGTATGATATGCTCACACTGGGGAAAGAGATTGCACATCTGTGTTGGGTGGATGTGTAATGAATCTGTGTGAGTACATGATGAAGTGTGTGGAAGCATGTTGGTTTTGTTGGGGAGGGCATAAAGGGGACTGATAGGGTCCTAGCACAGCCTTGTTCAACAGACCACTCTGTAGCATAGCTTTGTGGGTGTCAGCTCTCTTTCTTACCTGTCAGAAAGAATTCTAACACGTCTTTGCTTATTTTATCATACCAACATGTTACCTTGTGGGATACCAGAGCTGATGGCTTCAATAAGGAAAGATCACTCTTTTCTCTCACAAACTCTGTGTGCTTTTTGCTGTTCTGAGCATATATCTCAGTCTCTGGAAGCTGATCTTTGGCTATCCCTGACTAGATCAAAATTGCAGTGCTAACCCATCTTATGCTTCTATTGAAGGTGATCGTCATGTCAGCAACAATGGATGTTGACCTGTTCTCCGAGTACTTCAATGGAGCTCCTGTTCTCTATTTAGAAGGCAGGCAGCATCCCATTCAGATCTTTTACACCAGACAGCCTCAGAGTGATTATCTGCAAGCTGCACTGGTGACAGTCTTCCAAATCCATCAGGTAGGGCAGTCTCATCAGGTTTGTGCCTCTCTGGGGCCATGGATTGTTGACTGGAGAGGCTCACAGGCTCCTGGGGCAGAAAAGATGGTGTGAGCTTGCTGCTGCCAAATTGGAGATGTTCCTGAGTTGTATCCTCTGGGAAGAGTGGATAGTTGGGGATCACGCTGAGGTAGGGAATTTGGATTGGCTCAAGGGAGGGGTTAATAATTGCCAGTGTTATTCCAGAAGTGAAAAGAAAGATTGGAACTGGTGAACTGTGAAGAGCACTGGGTTGCAGGGGGAAATCCAGATATAAACTAACAGTAGCATGAAGATGATTCTCATTTACTGTCAAGGCATAACTGCAGAGGAAGTAGAAATCTGTTCAAATGACAGTTTGTAGGCATTTTGTGACTAAATGTCTGTATGCAAAGCTGCCAGGGTGCTTGCTGGCTCTCTCCTTTGCATGTCCTGGACAGTTATTTTGTGAAACAGAGCTGTGACTTAAGCAATTCCTCCATCCTGTTAAGACTGAATCCTGCAAAATGCGGTTTACTCCTCACTCTGTTGAATCCATTGGGAACTTCAGGCTGTTGCACACCTTGCACCATGTGTGTATCTTTTCTGTCTTCCTTACCTGCTTTGCTGACTGGCTCTCAGGACAACATAAAATGATTGAATAGCTAAGGTTGGAAAGGACCTTAAGCTCATCCAGTTCCAACACCCTGCCATGGGCAGAGACACTTCCCACTAGACCATGTCACCCAAGGCTCTGTCCAACCTGGCCTTGAACACTGCCAGCAATGGAGCATTCACAGCTTCCCTGGGTAACCCATTCCAGTGCCTCAGCACCCTTACAGGAAAGAATTTCTTCCTCATATCCAATCTAAACTTCTCCTGTTTAAGTTTGAACCCATTACCCCTTGTCCTGTCACTACAGTCTCAAGCTGTGACAGAAAGAGTTAATTTTCATCCTAGATAAGATAGAGTTAATTTTCATCCTAGTAGCCATGTTTTGGGTTTAGTATTACAGTGCCTCATGACAAGATCTCATTACAATCTCAGTTCTCCCTCCCTATCCAAACCATCTTCACTTCTCACTTGCTTCTTCCCCTGGCTCCAGGAAGCACCCTCTTCTCAGGACATCCTGGTGTTTCTGACTGGTCAGGAAGAAATTGAAGCAATGACCAAAACCTGCCGAGACATTGCCAAGCATCTCCCTGACGGCTGCCCACAGATGATGGTGATACCTCTTTACGCTTCTCTGCCCTACTCTCAACAACATCGCATCTTTCGGGCTGCGCCCAAGGTGAGGGGATGTGGTGGGTAAACAGGAAGAGTTTGCTTGTGGGAGTGTTTGGAAGAAGTGCGGGATTTAAAGGGTTAAAGCAGTCTGTGCTGATCCTAAGTCAGTCTCCACTGTCCACTGGTGTTAGGCTGAATGTTTCCGGTGTGATATAAGACAGTGCAGCCGGAATGACATTAACTGGTGCATATGATAAGTCATCTGGGATCATAAAAAGCAGGAAGAATTAGGGAGTGAAAAGGGCAGAGGAATTGAAATTTGCCCTATTCATGGGAACTTTATGTCCATATTACAAAAACGCTACAGCAGTTATTGGACAAAACAGCAAGCATATTGCAGGGCTCTAAGAAAAAGAAATTGTGCTGCTCAGGCCCTTTTGTACCTGTTCAGCAAGAATCCAGCTCTTGTATCAGAAATGAAACCAAAATGGTTTAAGGACATAGTGATAACATCTGTCCTGGATGGTGTATTTTACTACAAGTGTAAGCACATGTTCTGGGAACTGGTAGGAACTACAGGTTATCTTAATTTACAAGAGCTGGCATAGTATGTGGTCTTAACATGCTGCGGTGATAAGTAGGCTTGCCCAGTGCTGGCCAAAGTAGCAGTATTTCTTCGTTGCAGCTCATCTAAGGTGGCTTGTGACTGGCTTTAGTTTGCTCTTCCTTCCAGGACTGTCGCAAAGTGATCCTGTCCACCAACATCGCAGAAACCTCCATCACCATTCCAGGAATAAAATATGTTGTGGACACAGGCATGGTCAAAGCAAAGAAGTACAGACCTGGTGAGAAAACCTAAGGAACAGTGCAGAGATTGTTTTCAGTTTTGTAAGCGTGGGTTTTGGTGGTGGTTTTGGTTGGTTTTTCGAGTGCCAGCCATGTGGGTAAAAATCCGTCAGATCTGAATCTCCTTCGTGGACACAGTGTGTGATAATCAGCTTTGCTTCAGCGTGCGAAACCAAGTGAAGTCCGAGCAGTATTTGGATGGCAGCCCCTGGGATGTTCTGTTGTTGACCTGACCTGTTTTCAAAGCTGTGCATTACATAAACATTGACTGCAGTGATGCTTTTCCACACACAGAAACTGGTCTGGAAGTGTTGGCAGTCCAGTGGGTGTCAAAGGCCCAGGCTTGGCAACGCACAGGGAGAGCAGGGCGAGAGGACAGTGGGATCTGTTACCGGCTCTATACGGAGAATGACTTTGAGAAGTTGAGCCAGATGACAATACCCGAGATACAGAGGTGAGGACAGAACCCTAGCACCATCACACTTCTTTCCACACTTCTTTTATGTACTGTTAAAGAGCTGAACAGCAAAACTGGATCTAGGGTCTAATGGGATGGCTTTTAAGACAAAGTAACTGTAGAGAATGAATAGAAAAATTAGGAAGCATTTGCTTAGGGACAGTTGGGTCTGAGTCTCCAAACACACATGGGCAAAAGTTCTCTTGACTTTTCCTGCAGACCTTGGACTCGCCTCTTCCCCTTCCTGGTTTAGGAAGTAAGGCTTCACCTGCCAGCACCGGGTTAGTCTCTGTCAAGTCGCAGCACAGGTCTGAGGGCTCTACCTCAACTTACAGGCAACTGAAAGAAAAGAATATGCTAATAAAAAAAGAACAATCTCGGTTGGTTCTTGTGTTTATGCAGGTGTAACCTGTCCAGTGTGATGCTTCAGCTCCTGGCCCTGAGAATTCCCAATGTACTCACCTTTGACTTCATGTCCAAACCATCCCCTGGTAAGTAAGTGGGTACAAAGGCAGCTGTGGAAGATGATGGTGAATGAGTCACTGAGGAATTGCTTAAAAAGTATGTCTGCAGTCCAGCTGCAGAAGATGGAGTGTGAAAGGTCAGAGCTCCGAAGGAGAAGCTGTATCTTCTCCTGGTGGTCCCAAAGGCTCAGGTTTATTTACTGCTCATTGATTGTACTCAGTCTCATCAGCAGCCATGATTATGGCAGAGAGCAGGAGAGTCCAGCTTCCAAACAGAGTAGGGGCAGATTTGAGTCATAAAATCCACACAGGTGTGCTTTGGCTGCCAAGGAAAGCCACAGGGAATCTCACTCGGTCTCTGCTCAAAGCTGGAGATGATGGCTTTAGTTTTGCCACTTAAATTGGAAGAGGTGATTGTTGTGGATGAAGAGGGATAAACCGCAAGGGCACTAATTTCTCTGAATAGGAACTCCTTGTCCCTGTGGCCAGGGGAAGGGGAAAGAGTTAGTGATGGTACCAGCTGGTCCTTCATTTCCCTGCCAGGAGGCCTCACAGCCTGAGCATCCTTCTTTTGACAGAGGCTATTCAAGCAGCAATTGAGCAGCTGGTCCTGATGGGAGCTGTGGAACGCAAGGACAATCAGCTTGTCCTGACCCCCCTGGGAAGGAAGATGGCAGCTTTTCCACTGGAACCAAAGTTCTCTAAGGTAAAAACTGCAGAAACCTCGTGTACTCTTGCTAAATCCATTGGCATTTCTCTTTCAAGCTTCTTAAACAAGATCTGGAATCTGGAGTGACTGCAGCTGTACGGTATATTTGCCATATGTGAATGAAGCACAGCTTTATTTACAGCAACTGTGCTGGTTTGATTGTCATTTTGCATTTCATTCAGGGAGGGTTTTCTAAAGATAATTCCTTTCTCTGATGCTTCTGAAGCTGACACAGGGTTTATTTCCTGGTGATCTCTGAGCTTGCTGATAGCACTGTTCAGCAGTTTCATGCAGTGTCTGATGCTGTAGCTGATTTTAGTTGCTCTGTTTGTACAGTATATAAAATGGCCCGTCCTGGGAAAAAGAACAACAGTTGCAGTTAAAGGTGCTTGACGGGCCCGTAGGAGGATTTACAGCTGTCTCTAGGCCTAAATGTTTATGAGATTGTCCTGAACAATGCTTGGTAAAGTTCCTGGGCTGCCAGTGAGCAGAAGGGTCTGCCCATCTGAAGTGGGTTTGGTTGACCAGAAATGAGTTTTGCTCTGCGATTTGCAGACCATCCTCCTGTCCCCCAAGTTCCACTGTACAGAGGAGATCCTGACCATCGTGTCACTGTTATCTGTGGACAGCATCCTCTACAATCCCCCTGCCCGTCGGGATGAAGTGCAATCTGTCAGGAGGAAATTCATCTCTAGTGAGGGGGATCATCTTACCCTGCTCAGCATTTACAGGGCCTTCAGGAATGTCAATGGCAACAAGGTAGGATGCTCTGGGGATGCCAGTGCTGGCTGGGCTCATGGTGGTGAGGAGCTTTTTTGGCATACAGCAGAGCAGCATCTGCATCCTTGATGATTGATGCAATGTGCATCCTGTACAAGTGGGTAACTGGAGAAAGCTGTTCAAGTGCCTAAGGTTTCTCCAGAAGGCTGTAGCAAAACTGGTTATCAAAGCTTTGTGAGACCAGTTCTGAATCAGAGCCACGTTTCTTCCTCCCCTGGTTCCAGCTAGAAATGGGAAGAAGTGGGAGAGTGTTGAGACTTGCTGATAAATACCTGGACGTGCTCTTTGACAGGAGTCACTGCAAAAAACCACTGAGTATGTTGTCAAGCAGATTTTGATTTGTCCTACCCTGTAAACTTCCCAGTTTGATTTGTGGGTCTGTAGATTCATGTACCCCATTCCTTGCAGCATTGGTCATTCTCAGGTGATCGCTTTTCCCCACCTGTGGGATAGCAAGTGCAGTTTCACAGCATTCTGTGGCCTTGCAGGGCCATTCTGAGTGGGAAGAGAACAACGATGTGCTGGGGTTTAGCACTGTGTAGACAGAGGGGAGTAGACAGAGGTAGAAATGTAGCCAGGAAATGGGTTAGCACCTTTCCTCTGAGGTGTGTTTGGAGGATTCATGCTTTTAGGGTGAAGAAATGGCCCCTTCTAACTCCCGGTGTCTGTGCTGCAGGGATGGTGCAGAGAGAACTTCATCAACAGCAGGAACATGATGCTTGTGTCAGATGTCAGAGCTCAGCTCAGAGACATCTGTGTGAAGGTAACTTGTTGCCACACTGTGTTTCTCTGTTTGTCCCCAAACTGATTTTGCTGTGCACCAAGTCCCAGGAGTGGGAAAATGTGGGTTTGTTTTCAGTCTCCCATGAATAGTCCGGTAAAATTCCTGACTGTGCATCTGCATCCCCAAATCTCAGAGCTGGGAGGCTCAGTGGGTTGAGCAGAGGTAAAGAGGGAAGGGGAGCTCTGGAAAAGCTTCTTGGGTAGAGAAGTTTTTCCCTAAGGAGTTCTGCCACTGGAGTGTGGTTGCGACTGTGCTATGTGCACTGCTGGGTGATGTCAGGCTCTGCAGCTTGTGCTGGCTGGCTTCTTCTCGGAGTCAGGCATTCGCTTTAACAGCAGCTTTCACATCAGCACCATTCGTGCCAGTCACAGAGCATCAGGCACAGTGCGGGAGCTGCTGCTGAAGTGCTCACAGTCTGCATGTGACATGGGAGCCACCATTTGGCACCTCTGTCCTGCTGCGAATGCTCCTTGGTCTAAAACCCACTCCCAAAAGAAGAGTCTTGATCCATTTTGCAGCTCATCTTTTGCTTCCTATTAGCCTGTTTCTATGGTCTCCTCTCTTACCGGCTTCTCACAGACCTTACAATGCCACGTAAACTGTAAGAAAGGGTTTCAATGCATTGGAGAGGCTGCAAAGGCTCTTCCCCTGGAGCAGCTGGGCTCCAGGAACCAAGGAGCGCAGCCTCAGCTGGTTTGGATTACTAGAGAGGAATAGTAAAGACCAAATAGGAGTCAGAAAACACGCAGTGACTTTACCTTGCAAGATCAGTTCTTGCTGGATCTCCTCCAGCACCGCCAGCTCATCGGGATCCTCTAGCATCTGGAAAAGACATGTCTATCTCGCAGTGGTTCAACCGTGCTGGCTGCTGTCCCTAACCTTCCACACCTGACCGAGCTGTCGCTATTCCCCACGCTGGCAGGATTTCCGACGCAGTATTAGTGGTCTCAGAAGCCCACTAAAGGGCTGTGTTTCCCCACGAGGGTCTGTGTAGACACTTATTTGTGTGTCTGTCTTCTGCACAGCTCTCGATGCCGATCGAGTCCTCCCGCTTGGACACCGGGAACATCCGCCGCTGCCTGGCCCACAGCCTCTTCATGAACGCCGCGGAGCTGCAGCCGGACGGCTCCTACCGCACCGTGGACTCCCACCAGGCAGTGGCCATCCACCCGTCCTCTGTGCTCTTCCACTGCAAGCCAGCCTGCGTGGTGTACAACGGGCTGCTCCACACCAACAAGTGCTACATGCGGGACCTGTGCGTGGTGGACGCGGACTGGCTCTATGATGCAGCGCCTGACTACTTCCGCAGGAAGCTCCAAGTGGCCAAGAGCTGAGCTGTGGGTCTGGCACCAGCAGGTCAGGGGGGTTTAGGGCTGGTTTTCGGCCCGTAATGAACGGATGGGAATGGTGGAGCTTTGCCTGGGTCAGAACCTTAGAGGAGAAGTGCTTCAGGAGAGACAGACCTCACACGTGTCTGTGGCTTAGAACAGTCATCCTTTTTAATGGGTGAGGTCTAAAAGGGGAATGTGCTCTGTGTACGGGGCATGGGATAAATCTGTCCCTGGAGGAGAGAGGGGCCTTGGTATCGGACTGCAATTTTAAACAGGT
Organism: Myiopsitta monachus; assembly: GCA_017639245.1. Lineage (NCBI taxonomy): Eukaryota > Metazoa > Chordata > Aves > Psittaciformes > Psittacidae > Myiopsitta > Myiopsitta monachus. Next base: position 7,557,776 of record CM029932.1, read on the forward strand.
TTGTGGATAAAATAAAACCCTAAGAGCATTCTTGGTGGGTTTTATGATTGTGCGCGTGTCCTGAGCAGCTTTTACTGCAGTAAATAAGTGAAACGAGTTGTAAATGTCTACATACAGGGGAAAAAAGCCTCTTCTTACTATTCCTAGAAGGGAGGTGCTACTGCCTTTTACCTCAGCAGTCATCTTCCTGCCGCCTTGTCAAGTTTGCTATCTTGGGACCACATGAAGGCCAGTAACGGCCTGCTCCTAGGCAGGGTGATCCCGAACGTGTGCGGATGCGTGTTGGAGACGGACGCGCATGCCTGTGTTGTGCCTCTTTGCAGTAGTGTTCTCTGGTGGTTTGAAAAGAAGGAAGAAGAAGAGGTGAGTGGGCACGGGCAAAACTTGGCACTTCTTTGCGTGAGCTGGGCCCTTTTGGGTTGGTATTTCCAGAGTGTGCAGCTATTTCAGTTGTTCTCGCTTGAATTGCAGGGAGTTATTAAAGCACTGCATCTGTTTCTTGGGTTTACAGACTTTGCAGCTCTAGGGGGAACTGTAATATGAAATACGCAATATATAACGTATATGAAAAGTAATGCGTTTTGTTTGGGCAGTATAATGGGACAGTCTGTTTAAGGGAGGGAGGGGTTTTATTTAGAGCTGATTTGTAGAGTAGTTCCCAAAATAGAGACGTGATGGCAGAAATCCATGGCCTGGGCGACGTTTTGTTACGTGGAAGCTGTGTGGATGTAATGAGGTATGGATGCTCTCCTGGTACAGTGAGCAGCAATGGGCCGTTTGTGCCTCTGCTCAATAGAGGGCAATAGCGCCAGCATATAGACAAAGGGAAACTGCCAGCACAGAGGTTGCCTTGGTCGGTTCTCCCTCTGAAATATTCATTGCCAAAGGAGGAAAAGCCACAACAGACAAAGGTCTTTCCTTCCTTTTCCGAGTGAGCCGCGGAGGGCTCTCCACGACGGTGCCCACCCCGAGTGTCGATGTACAGCAGTGAAGCTCTCGCCGCCCGCTGTCCTATTTCATCCTGCAGCCAGGAGGGAAGCGTCGCTGTCACTCCCACATCCTTAACGCCTTCTTTGCGCCTTCACCCCGGCGCTCCCGGTGCCGTCCCTGCCCCGGCCTCCTTTAACGCTCCGGGGTTTCCACCGCGCCGATTGCCGGCGCCGGGACTCGAACCCGCGACCGTCCGCTGCCGCGGGGGCCGCCGGGCCGGGGGGTGGCCGGAAGCGGTCGGTCAGTTCCGGGGCCGGCGGTGTCCTCTCCCCGCTCGGCGCTCCGCACCATGCTGCTCGCCCGGGCCCTGCGCGCCGCGCTGCGCCCCGCGCCCCGGAGCCTCCTTCCCCTCTCCTCCTCCTTCTCCTCGGGCTCTCCCCGCGCCGCTCCGCCGCCCGGCGCCGCGCCGGCCCTGGCGCGCTCCCTGTGGCAGTCGGGCGGCGGCGGGGCGCGGACGGCGCTGCTGCGGCCGTGGCGGGGCTCGGCCGGCGGAGTGTCGTGCGGGTGCGGCGGGCTGCACACCGAGGGTGAGCGGGGGCACGGGACGGGACGGGGCACACGTGCGCGACCCCGGCCCGTGCGCGCACGTGGTGGCCGTCGCTCACGTGCCGCCATTTCCCGCCAGGAGACAAAGCCTTCGCGCAGTTCCTGACGGATGAGATCAAGGAGGAGAAGAAGATCCAGAAGCACAAAGCTCTGCCCAAGGTGTCCGGCGGGTGGGAGCTGGAGGTGCACGGCACCGAGGCCAGGCTGGTGCGGAAGGTCGCCGGCGAGAAGTAAGTGAGGGTTGGAGAACGTGGTCACGGCGCCCGGTGGCCCTGTGCTCGTGTCGCTTCCTCTCCGGAGGAGGCCATGGGGATGCTGCGAGGGCTGGAGCAGCTCTGCCATGGAGCCAGGCTGAGAGCTGGGCTGGGGCAGCCTGGAGAGGAGAAGGCTCCTGAAGGGGAGACCTCAGAGCAGCTCCAGTGCCTAAAGGGGCTGCAGGAAACCTGGAGAGGGGCTTTGGCCAAGGGATGGAGGGACAGGACAGGGGAATGGCTTTAACTGCCAGAGGGGAGACTGAGATGAGCTCTTAGGCAGAAGCTCTTCCCTGTGAGGGTGCTGAGGCGCTGGCACAGGGTGCCCAGAGGAGCTGTGGCTGCCCCATCCCTGGCAGTGTTCAAGGCCAGGTTGGACACAGGGGCTTGGAGCACCCTGCTCCAGTGGAAGGTGTCCCTGCCCGTGGCAGGGGTTGGAGCTGGAGGAGCTTTAAGGTCCCTTCAACCCAGTCCATTTGTTGAGTGCATCGCTGTGTCCTGTCTGTGCAAACCGGGTGTTGCAGAGGGTCTTTGTTCTACCACCTTGGGTCAAAGGCACTTTTTGTTTAACACGAAGTTGCTGCTTTATTGTGTGTTACAAACGCCCCTGCAGTTAAAAGTAACAGTGCAGTAAAGCTTGACCATGAGTTGTGAGAGCCAGCTCCGTTCAGCCGAGCGCCTGCAGACTGCAGTGCCTGGCTGTGCTCCCGCGGGTGAACTCAGCACTTGTAACACATCCCTGCAACAGGGGCTTCAGACCCAAGATTCTGATGGGTGCCTTTTGGGTGTGTTCAGTAATAACTGCTTCTGGTTCTTCTGCAGGATAACGGTGACATTCAACATCAATAACAGCATTCCACCCTCAGCAGATGACGAACCGCAAGAGGGGCAGAAAGCGGATGAGCAGGAGGTAGCTTGGTGTTGATGTGTGCTTTAGTGATGGGTACACAGGGGGAAGGTGGAACCTTGCCCTTGAGCACCAAAGCCTTTTTCCCCCTCTCTCTTGATATTTGGGAGCGTTAAGTCACAAAATGAAGATTTTCCTGGGTTGTCTGTCACTTGGTTGTGACTTTCCTCTTTGCAGCAGAAGGCAGAGCAGGTCTGGAGGGATCTATAAGGAGAAATGAGAGGAACTCAGACCTTAGAGCAGCCTTCCTGCTCCAAAAAGGGGCTGACAGGGAGGTTTTTGTAAGGGCACATAGGGACAGGCCAAGGGGGAGCCCCTTTGACCTGCCATAGGGGAGACTGAGATGAGCTCTTAGGCAGAAGCTCTTCCCTGTGAGGGTGCTGAGGCGCTGGCACAGGGTGCCCAGAGAAGCTGTGGCTGCCCCATCCCTGGCAGTGTTCAAGGCCAGGTTGGACACAGGGGCTTGGAGCCCTGCTCCAGTGGAAGGTGTCCCTGCCTGTGGCAGGGGTTGGAGCTGGAGGAGCTTTAAGGTCCCTTCAACCCAAACCGGTCTGGGATCTTTCGCCTTTGCATTCCCTGCAGTAAATACTGCAGTTTGCACTCAGCTGGTGTAAGCCCTGCTGCTGGCAGGCAGCATCAGGGAGACACAAAGCTATTCACACTTCAGTTATGGAGCTTTGTTGGTCACAAGTGCCTCACTCCTGTTCTGTAAAACTCTTGTGAGTAAAAATGCTGGTAAAAACTGTAAAGGAGCAATATAACCTGGGGCAGATGCTTCATCCACAGTGACACTGATGCTGAGCAAGTCAAGGGATGCTGGTGAGGTTGTGAGGGGAGTTTGGGTTGTCCTGGCCAGGTCAGAGACTCCAGAAGGAGCTGAGGGGTGGGAACAACGTGTGCAGGATGGGCCGTGTGTTGGGCTGTACTGTGATTGCTGCTTTGGCTCCTGTTCAGATTCCAGTGCTGATGCAACTGTTCTCTTATTTAGCCTGATCTTACATCAACTCCAAACTTCGTTGTGGAAGTAATAAAAGATGATACAAAACAGACCCTTGTTCTTGACTGCCATTACCCTGAAGACGAGGTGGGTATCACACTGGTTATGTCACATCTGTAGCCAGCTCTGGGCTGTGATTTGCTGCACGGTTCCTGCTTGACTGCGGTGTGATTGTGCTCTGTTGAATCGAAGTGCTCTTTACAGCCTCTTGCTTCTCTGGATCTGCAGAAAGTGCAGCCCCCTCTATCTTTTTCAAACACAAAACCCAGGTTTGTGTTTGCAGGAAACCACTCTTCGGGGAGGAGACGCTCCATTGCATAACTCACATCACAACGTGGTGTTTCGGCTGCTTGTCAACCTGTAGATTAAATTACATTAGAGAAGGGAGGCACAGCTTAACTTGAAGAGCATGGCAGCTTGAGGGGGTGAACAAGAATGGCCAAAACAAGACATGTTTAATACAGTGTGTCAGTAACGCGCAAATCTCATTGTTGTGAGGGGTCACAATGAGAAGTAGGGATTAACAAAGCGGGGGGAAGGGATAAAACTGGGGGCTTTGATTCGCACTGGTCCTTGGGGTTTATTTTGTAAACCATAGCAGATCATTTATGCAGCCAGCCCTAGCGGACAAAGGGTGGGCAGATGCGGGAGGCACATGAGAGTCACACAGGGTTGTTTCTGGCAGCTTGCGCTGGTGGCCTGACCTCTTTCGTAGGTGATCTCCTGCATTCTCCTGGGTGTCTTCCCAGGCACGTGTTGAGAGGGCGGCAGCACAGCTGTGCTGCTGCTCTTGGGGTTTTGCCTGCAGCGCAGTGTTCCTGGCTTTGGGATGAGATGGCTGGAGGTGCCTGGTAATTAGAGCTAATTGTACACCTGGCATCTCATTCCCTGTTTCAGGTTGGAAGTGAAGGAGAGGAGGAAAGTGATATTTTCACAATCCGGGAGGTCAGTTTTCAGCCCACTGGAGAATCGGACTGGAAGGACACCAACTACACCCTCAACACGGACTCCCTCGACTGGGTGAGTGCTGCCAACACAGCCACAGGCTGCAGGGGGCACCTGAACTTGCCTCTCCTGGCTGTCCTCTTGCTCCAGGGCTATGGATGAAGCCTGTCCTGGATATCTGAGACAGGGATTCCCCCACTCTGCCCCAGCTGCTCATGACATGGTTCTGCAAACTGAAGGGTTTTTGTGGTCCCAGCAGTCTTGCAGTGCTGGTGGTGTTCCTGACAGACACACATGTGGAAGCTTGTTCTGCTCCAGGCTTCATAGGTTGATTTCCCAGCAGCTCTGTTACACTTAAGAGATGCTTTGACACCTGCTCAGACACGTTTTGGTCTGTGTGTTTAACAGCGTAGCTTATCAGATGCCACACGCAGTCACCGTCGTTTTGTGGGGTTTCCAGGTATGTTTTCATAGTTGTGACACTAAAAACTGACATGCCCAAGAATCTGGCATCTGTTCCCATGTTCTCTGTGCCAGGCTTTCAAAAGCTTAAATCATGGTTGGAGGCTGTGTATGGTTAGAACTTTACTCCTGGTGTGTATCTCTCTGGGAAGCACTCATGTTAAAACGGGTTAGTGTGCTCTCCAACATCCCACGCTGCTTGTTAATTTTCCCCTCTCTGACTTGAGACAGAAAATCAATTAAAAATGTGTACTGTGATGTTGTCAGATTGCAGGAGTCCAAAATGAATCATTTGCTCGGTAATATCACTCTGTTTAAAAAACACCACCACAACAACTGACCAAGAAACACAACAGGTATTATTTACTATTACTGCACTAAGCAGCCAGCACGAATCTGCTCTCCTGAGGAGCAAAGGGGGAACCCACAAGCATTAATGTGCTGGAGCTGCAGCAGTTAAGTAGGCTTAGAAACAAGAAGTTGATGATTGTAAAAGACTTTGTCTTTCAAATATTTACATCAGATACCACCCTTTACAGACACTGTTGTTAGGACCGTTCACCCCCAGGGCCATGGTGCTATATAGAGGGGACAAGCAGAGTGTGTAATCTTGGCAGGCTCTACCTGCTGACTCAGTAGGGTCAGTGATCATCTCCAGGGTGCAGCTCATTTGTCATGTTGGCTTTGGGTTTACACACTGAATTTGGATGGCCTGTTCAGGGCCACATCCCTGCACACGTCCCAGCCCAAGGCCAGGCCTGCCCCAGAGGGGATGGGAGTTGCCTGGTCTCCTGTGGGAGGTGGGCCTGATCTTCCTGGGATAAATGCCAGCTGCCATGGGATATTTTAAGAACAACCCCTACCCAGGTGGGCTCTGCTAAGGAAAGCTTCCTGTTCCTTGCTTCCAGGCTCTGTATGATCACTTGATGGATTTCCTGGCTGATCGAGGAGTGGACAACACATTTGCTGATGAGTTAATAGAGCTCAGCACTGCACTGGAGCACCAGGAGTACATCAAATTCCTTGAAGACCTTAAAAGCTTTGTGAAATGTCAGTAGGTTAAACTAGGAAACTTGCCTTTAAGTGTGGGTATTCCACAGCACTGCTCCAGCCAGCAATACCCAAATATATCTTCACAACATATACGGAGAGTAAGTAACGTTGAATTTGGAGGATGGGAAAAGGAGGATTCTCGCTTGTATTTAGGGATTTGTATTTATGTTGCAGCCCTGATCAAGTTCTCTCTGACATAAACGGTCCAGAATTGCCTCACCCCGCTTGGGGGGTTTTGTACAATTAAGGATGAATGTGAAGAATAAAATCGGTTCAACATATCACTGAAAAAATGGTGGTTTTCTCTTCTTCCGGCTCTACCTTTGCTGCCCAGAGTGCCACTAAAGCTGATGCTGGTGTTAGTACAGCTGCTCACAGAGCTCTGTGTGTGCTGATACAGCATTTTCTCTAGGGAGAGCTATTAAAGAACCTCCAACCACGCAGTGTGGCAGTTGTGCCTGTAGAAGGAGTGCTGCTGGCCAAGCAGTGCTAATTGTGAACATGAATCTCATTCTAGGGATCTTTGCTATCTGTGGCTGTCAGGGAACAGAATTCGGGTCTTAAATATCATGTTCAAGGAGTGCTTCTAAAAAGGAATGTGCTGCCATAATCTGTTACATTGATGTTGCTGCAGGAGGTTGGAGCACTACACTTCAACAGAAGGGCCAAGAGGCTGTGGGTGCTGATGTGGAAGGCAGTGGGGCAGCAGCTCCTATTGTCTCCTCAAACTGCTGTTGCCAGTTGTTACCTGAAGGTCACGTTACGTTTAAACAGAAACCAGAGCTGAAGTTCCACTGTGAGCCCTGAGTTAAAGACAACACAAAGTCTAAAATAAACTAAAGTATATTTATTTCAAAGTATATCCCGTGCCATTCAAAGTGCAGGTCAAGGCAGCGCTGCTGCCTTTCCAGGTATCTGACACAGTAGTTACAAGTATGTACATGAAAATACTAGCAGCTCTGGGAGGAAGTTTTAGTCTTGAAGTCCTTCCAATACAAAAGCAGCAGTTGAATCAACTTACAGGAGAATCGTCCAGGAGTCACAGACCTTTACAAAAGGCAAAATGAAAGGAGATCCTAATGTATAAAATGAATTATTAATGTTCAAAACTTGTTCGAAATGCTCTGTTCCCAACACTGTTCTCATGGTGATTTTAAGTCAGCAGCAAAGCTAAGGACATGGGAGCTGCAGCTTGAGCCAAAGGGATGGTGTGTGCTTTCCTGGAGGTACAGGTGAACCTTCTGAAGAGGCTTACACTGAAGTAATTCTTAAAACTTTTCCTTGTGAACCACTTATCTGAATGGGTGTTCCACACAAGACAAGGAACTTGTTGGCTAACATGTGAGACAGGTCAGGCCCTACATGTGACAGGTCCTTGAAAGATGCCCTAATCCAGGAGTTAAGGCAAGTTGTATCTTTTGGCTTTTCACAGTAACTGGTCACAACTAAAACCATTCCCAAGGAAGTCTGTGGAAAGACTCCAGCACAACCCCCCAGGGGTCAATGGACTTGTGGTTTCCGCCCATGTAATTGAGAAGGGGATCCAAGCAGAGATCCTTTCCAGGAATTTGACATTTAGACTCACCGCACAGCTCATGAGGAGACTGGCTTCTTCCTCCATTCCACTGGTGACTGTGAACTCCGGGTTGTGGAAGCACCTGTGGCTGTGCTCTGTTACAGTGTTTTCTAGGAGTGACTGAAGCTTCTCTTCTGTCATATCCTGAGGAAAAATGGGGTTAATAGAAGGCTTAAACTGTCTGTAGCTTAAACATGCCTCTCCCCAGCAGCAGACATGTCACATCTAACATGTTACAGTGCAGCTCACCTGTGTGCTGATGTATAACCCACACTGGCAAAAAACCACATGATTCCTCACAGTCAGGTTATTCCTAGAAAGAGCATTCAATGAGCAGCATCAGAACAAAGGCAGATGTTAGCAAAAACCCTGCTAGATTTAGGAGATCATTGTGGGGTTTACTTTCTTGAAATAACGCTAGCAGCAGCAGCCTCTCTTTGCCCATTGCTTTCGTCTGTTTGCAAGCCCGAACTACTGCAGGGGAGCAGAGAATCTCATTCCAGTGTTGAGGACTTTTCTTACTTTCTACACACCGGGCAGATGATTTTGTCACTAGCATCCAAGCCATCGAGCATCGCGTTGAGGCATTCCTCATCAAACTGCAGGCTCCGCTCGTACTCTTTCATAACCAGCTGCTCTGCAATAACACAATAAAATACCCTCAGGCACCCGGTATGAACTCAAGACAAAGCTGCACAAGCTGGAGCTGTTGGGGAGGCAGGGGCTAGGGGAGCCACTGGTGTCAAAGAACTTTTCTTTCCTTGGATCACATTTCTACCTAATGAAATCAACCCATTTTGTCCCTAAGGCTCAATCTTCAACCCGTCTCTGGTGACTTTCCAACCAGCAATTTAGAAACATTCTGAATTGATTTATACAGGTTCCTACCGCTCCCCAACACCTCAGCCCTGTTTCTATGGTCTCCTCTCTTATGGGCTTCTCACAGACCTTACAATGCCACGTAAACTGTAAGAAAGGGTTTCAATGCATTAGAGAGGCTACAAAGGCTCTTCCCCTGTAGCAGCATGGGCTCCAGGAACCAAGGAGCGCAGCCTCAGCTGGTTTGGATTACTAGAGAGGAATAGTAAAGATCAAATAGGAGTCAGAAAACACGCAGTGACTTTACCTTGCAAGATCAGTTCTTGCTGGATCTCCTCCAGCACCGCCAGCTCATCGGGATCCTCTAGCATCTGGAAAAGACATGTCTATCTCGCAGTGGTTCAACCGCGCTGGCTGCTGTCCCTAACCTTCCACACCTGACCGAGCTGTCACCACAGCACCAATTCACTCTGCGTCTTCTTCGGTCTGTAAATCACTATTTGCCAAACCGTGCACTGTGGAAAGCAACCCATTTGATAACCCCCTGTGCAGAGCCGACCAAGCTGGGTCAGAACACAGCCCGTGCTGCTCTTTAAAACACTGATGTTTTATTCCCTCTGGGGAGTGGGAAGCGACAGCCCAGCTCTAAAAACCACTGATGAGGAACCCACCCTCTGCCGTGATTCAGTTTCTGAAGGAAGCAAGGAAATTCCCACTCTCGGGCGCAAAGGCACTCACAGCACTGCACCCCATGTTACAGCTGTTGAGCGGGAACCCCAAACGCCCCGAGTCTGCCAGCTCCGAACAGCGAGAGACCCATTTACACAGCGACGTCTTTGACCGCCCGCACCCCGCAGGGAGCCGACACCGACCTGCGGCAGCGGCTCCGTCCCGCCGAGGCCCTGCAGCGTCCGCCACTCCTGCTCCATCACCTCCCGCACCAGCGCGGGGCCGCTCGGGCTGCCCCCGGCCCGGCGGTACCGCTCCAGCAGCTTCGCCCGGCTGCTCCTCAGCCTCTCCATGCAGCGCTGGGAGCGACAGACACACGGGGCGCGTCAAGGAAGGCAGCGAGCCGGGGCCGCGGCCGGAGGAAGGGGCAGAGCCCCCCGCCCGCCCGTCCCGTCCCGTCCCGTCCCCACTCACGAGCCGGTAGGTCTCCTTCCATGGCGGCCCGGCCCGGCCCTTGTACCGGGCCCGGCTCCGCCATGGCTGCGCCTCCATGGCCTGAGGGAGCCGCGAGCGCGCCTGTGCCGCGGGGCACGCCGGGAAATGTAGTCCCGGCGCGGAGGGAGCCGCGGATGGCGGCCATGGCGGCGGAGGGCGGCGCGGCGGAGCTGTGGCGCGCGGTGCTGCCGCAGCACGAGGTCCTCAGCCGCCTCCGGGAGCGCGAGGCCGCCGCTCCCGCCGCCGCCCGGCCCCCGGTCATCCGCAACCTCCTCTTCGGCCTCGATGGCGACCTCTTCCTCTGGGACGGCGAGAACAGCGCCCTCCACACCATCGGCCTCCGCCGCCTCGGCGGGCCCGAGGCTGCGGGGCTCAGCCGGTACCAGGTAGTGGGGGGCGCACGGGGGACCGCGGGCGGTTGTGAGGGGAGGAGGAGACCGTCGTGGGGAGCGGGGCTGAGGGGGTCCGGGCTCTCGGGGCCCCGGCGCTGCTCCCGCTGGGGCTTTGTTCAGAGAAACCTGCCGGCCTTGTGCTCGGCCGGTTGTGCCTCACTCTGGAACCGTGCAGCCGTTGTATGAATCGCTGTCTAGGGCAGGAGCGGGCAGTGATCGTCTCCATGTAGCCCTGGTGAGGCTGCACCTCGAATCCTGTGTTCAGCTCTAAGCTCCTCGCTGCAAGAGAGGACATTCGAGGTGCTGGAGCGGGGCCAGAGAAGGGAACGGAGCTGGTGCAGGGCCTGGGGCACAGTGTGATGGGGAACTGGCCGAGGGACCTGGGGGGTTCAGATGGAGAAGAGAAGGCTCAGGGGGGACCTTATCGCTCCCTACAACTGCCTGAGAGGAGGATGGAGCCAGGAGGGGGCTGGGATCTGCTGCCAAGGGACAAGGGGTGGGACAAGAGGAACCGGCCTCAAGCTGCACCAGGGCAGGTTTAGATGAAGATAAGGAACAGTTCCTTCCCCAGAGGGTGCTCAGGCATTGGAACAGGTACCCAGGGCACTGCTGGAATCATCGTCCCTGCGAGGCCCTCACTGACATGCGTTAGTGGTGGCCTTGGCGGTGCTGGGGAGCGGTGAGCTTAAAGGTCTTTCCAACCTGGATGATGGTGATAGAGATGTGCCATGCTTCTGTGAGCGCTTGCGGTGGCTTGTGCTTAACGGATGTGTTTGTATTTTCAGACCCTGATGTGCATAAACCCGCCCCTGTTTGAGGTTTATCAGACGTTGTTAAGCCCCACTCAGCATCATGTGGCGCTCATCGGTACAAAGGGGCTCATGGTGCTGGAGATGCCTAAACGCTGGGGGAAGAATTCAGAGTTTGAAGGTGGGAAATCCACGGTGAACTGTAGGTGGGTGAGACCTCAGGTGGTTAATGACACCCTTGTCCTGCTACTGTTCCTTTACAGCCTCTCCTGCCTTGGGGACCAGTGGATTAGGAAGACATTGGTTGTATTGGGGTTGTAGGGACAATCACAAATGAAGTTAACTTGGCTCAGGGACTTGCTGATTGTTAAGTGACCCAAATAAATGACCTTCTTAATAGGGTGCAATTGCTGAGGAGCTGAGTGCTCCTCTATAGTATTGTCTATTCTTTCTGGAGTCTTTTAGCCATGCCAGCTAAAGGCATACAGTCCAGATGGAAATAACACAGGCTCCAAGTGAAAGCTGTAACTCCAGCTTTAATAATAATATAGCTAATGGCTTTGAAATTTTTTAATTGGGTTTCTAGCTCCTCTTGCCCTCCCTTCCCCTTCAAAGTAACTTGTGTGGTTTTTGTAACAGTGCATATCTCTGCTGTGTATTTCAGTACTGTCCCTATTGCGGAAAGGTTCTTCACAAGCTCAACATCTCTGACTTTAAAGCATGCTGCCTGGTATCCCTGCGAGACACTGGAGCCCCATATTGTGCTCTTGACTTCAGATAACACTATACGGTAAAAGTTGATTGGAGTTTATTATCAAAGGGTTGTTTTTTGTCATAGCCAGTCTGATTCTTTGCTAGATGTTTGTGTCCTGCAATTCCTACCAGGATTACCAATAAAAAATAGGATGGGATAGATTTTTAGACTGATAGCAACTGTGAAACACTGCCTGCTGATTGACCATTGCTGCGTTTCTTTCCTCTAGGTTTTACAGTCTGAAGGTACCTCACACACCCAGTCAAAGTGATTGCTCTTTCAGACACTGAGGAGGAGACTTTTACAATCAAAAAAGGGTTTGTGTGGCTTCTTGTATTTTGAAATGCTTTTGACAGAGTAAGCTCTGTGTTCTCAGCTGTGTTTTTAATGAGTAAGTGATAAATCCGCCTGGAAGCATGATGTGATTTTTTTTTTTTTTCCTGGACTTTTTCAGCAGCAACTGCACTTTTTCTTGGTTTTTTTCCTTTTTTACTCATCCTGAAAGTGGTCACAAACTGTACAGTCAAGTGTTTGTCAGAGTAGTCATGTGAAAAATACACCTTGTCTTTCAGATGGGGTTATGAAGGGCTTTTTGAGTGAGGAGTGCAGAAAATAGATGCTTTTTTTAGTTCCCTCTTGGCCTACTTAGAAAGGAAGAACTTGAGGGTCTCAGTAGCCAAGTCACAGACTGGCACAGGGATCACCAGTACGCCCATTTCTTCTCTCCTGTGGAATGGCGCTGGCTGGTGGGTATATTGCAGAAATGAAGCACTGTGAGAGGGATAGTTACTCACATGCTTTTGCTGCTGAAAGTAGCACATGTCCAAGGACTGACAGGCAGGTGTTTGGTGGTAATTTGTCAGCACGTACCCGTGGTCTAGTTAAACACTTGTGTCCTTAGAATTGTTGGTAACTTCAGGTCTTGTTCTCACTTGTCCCCAGGAGAGCCTACACAGCATCACTGGGAGAGACCTGCTGTGGCATTTGACTTCGGCCCACTGGTGCCAGTCCCAAAGAATACACTGGGACAGCGAGGCACTGATGAGGTGCTAGCCTATCCACTCTACATTCTGTATGAAAACGGAGAGACATTCCTTACCTACATCAGCCTGCTGCAGAGGTAGGCTCATGTTCATCATTGGGTTTCACCATGTTCATCATCTGGGGTGCTTCTATGCACAGTGTTAGGGCTGGAGAGCCATCTCTTGGTTTGGCTAGGACTCTGTAAGGGATGCTGGGCCGAGGTTTATTGTATTGCAGCCAGGTTTATCTCTTTATGTCAGTGCTAGTAGGCTGAAATCCAAGAATATTTGTCCTCCTTTTTCATCTAGATATTAAGGGCGCAATTTCCACTGCTGAGAATTCACTGTCCATTATTTACCATTGGAAATCTGAAATGAAGACACCAGACTAGTTAGAAGATCAGCAGGTCTATGTCTGTTAAGGGTGTTTTAGGATCTCAATTCACAGTGCAGACATCCTTAGCTTAGTGGCATCTTAGGAAAGAAAGATTTTAAGGTCATAGAGGGTTTGCATCATGTTCCATGATGATATGTAAGAATGTGAATCAAGAATATAAGCCCAATATAAGAAAAAGTTACTTCAGAAAACTGAGAAGATGGTGGTTGGATCTAGTATAACTGAATAGTAAACCATGGGGTATTTTGGTTTGAAGCAGCACTGTTTGCTTCTGCACGAGAAATAGTGCAGCACTGAGCAGATCCTGTCTGCAGGCAATGAAATGGGCTCAGTTCTTCAAAAGTTCTACCAAGAGAAATGATGTGCTGCAAAATGCTGCTTGGAAAGTGCTTTAGTAAGCAAGAAACCAATTAGGTGTTGAAGGTAATAAACCTTTAGTAATGAATCTTTAATATTTTGCAGTGTAGCTTGGTTGCTTTCAAAGCATAAAACATTATTACTGACCTCCAGTTTCTTCTCCGACATCTTCACCAAGTAGTTGTTGTTCGGGCTCAATCCACAGAAGCCTGGGCTGCTGCTGGCTCACAGAAATCAACTAAAACCATTGGGTTGTTTGTATTTTGGATTATTTTTAAGTCAGCCTTATCTTATAGTTATTGTGCAGCAAACTTGTGCAGGTAACTATGGGGAGCTCTCCTTCCACACCTCATCTTGTGAACACATCTTTATTCCAGCACTGGGAATCTTGGCAAGCTGCTTGGCCCTCTGCCCATGCATCCTGCTGCAGAAGACAACTATGGCTACGATGCTTGTGCTGTCCTTTGCCTGCCCTGTGTTCCAAACATCCTGGTGATTGCCACCGAGTCAGGAATGCTTTATCACTGCGTGGTACTGGATGGAGAAGAGGATGACGATCAGGTACCTTGTCTTGGGGTTCTTTCTTTCTACACACATTTTTGTTTCTTTACTTCCCGGCTGCCAGGATGGCAGGATGCCCACAAGTGAATGCCAGGTGCCAAAGCTGCATTCTTTTATCATGAGGTAGCGAGTCTTCCTCCTCTTCCAGCCAGTCCCTGGGATTCTCTGATGCTTTTCTTCTAAATGTCAGGTCTGTGTATCCTGATGGTAGATCAGATTTTGATCCAACTTACTATGATCTGTTCTAAACAGAATCTTCTAAGAAGAAACTATTTCTGAGATTTTTTTTAAGTGGGTAAAAGAAAAGGGACTTGAACTCCTTCTCTGTCAGTTAATACTCTTGCCTGTGTTATGTGACCCTTGATGTTGTTTATCTTGGCATGTCTGTTTAAATGATGTCGCACAGAAGAATTCATTGCTCTTTACAGTCAGAAAAGTCATGGGACCCAAGATCTGATCTTATTCCTTCCCTGTACGTGTTTGAATGTGTTGAGCTGGAACTTGCACTGAAACTGGCATCAGGAGATGAAGAGGAGCCTTTAGAATCCGACTTCTCTTGCCCAATCAAATTGCATCAAGGTAGGGCTAGTTTTCAGGTTACTGGCTTTACTGGCTTTATTTCATGTACTTATAAATTATCATTTGTGTCAAACAAAGGGGTGTTAAAATAGGGATTTGATGTCTTCAGTAAAGCTGTAGAAGGAGCAAGCCCGGGAGGTGCTTTAGTGTTTGCTGAAGGGCAGATTACAGATGGTCACATACTACTAAATTCTTCTAATGTGTATTATAAAGTAGAATTTGTTGCATCTGTGTGTCAGCAAGTGCTGTGGGGATGGTGATCCTGAGGGAAGAATCGGTGTCTGCTGCTTAGACTCTGATGTAAATGTGGGGCAGGAGGTTGGGTAGCCCAGAGTGTCTGGGTCTTTCTAAACAAGAAGCTTGTCAGAATGCTCATCTGCTGGCTCTAACTGATCTCCCCTTTAAAATCCATTGGATAGATACAGGTGTGGGGGGATAGGAATAGTTCAAAACAATTCATCAGGTATTTCAAGTGTAATTATATTTTATGCAGAACTTTAATAACGTGGCCAAAGCATCAAGCTCAATTTTTGGATGGGGATGAGTTAGCACTTGTAAGATGTTAGTGCTGACTGAACAGTAAGTCGATGCACATGCTCAGCACTGCAGGTTCCAGTGGTGGGTTTTTCTCAGTTCAGTACCGCCTTCTACATTTCCTGTTTCAATTTCAGATCCGAAATGTCCCTCTCGCTACCACTGCACACACGAAGCTGGTGTCCATAGCGTGGGGCTGACATGGATCAATAAACTGCACAAATTCCTTGGCTCAGGTGAGTGGTGAGACCATTGCATGCAGAGGGAAGAGAGTGCTACTGAACACCCATGTTCTGCTAGTAGCAAGTTAGTAGATGGGGGTAGCACTGAGAATCCCTTACCATGCAAAGCAGATCTGAAGCATTCTGACAAATCTCTTTGTAGATGAAGAAGACAAAGACAGTTTACAAGAGTTGGGAGCAGAACAGAAGTGCTTTGTTGAACATATTCTTTGTACAAAACCGTTGCCATGCAGGTAAAAATCAAACTCTTTCTATTGGTTCCAAACCAGTGAGTTGCTATGGAAAGTATTTATGATTTGCCCTCTTCTGCTGCACTCTTTCCATTAAAATTAATGCAGTCAGCTCCAAAGAATGCAAATAACACAACTAAGCACTTTGTGCATCAGGAACAAAACTCTCTTGACTGGGTAATTTTTGTGCTTTCTTCCTGCAGGCAGCCTGCTCCGATTCGAGGCTTTTGGATTGTTTCTGACATCCTGGGACCCACAATGATCTGCATCACAAACACCTATGAGTGTATTACAAGGCCTCTCTTGTACGTGGGTCTGAATTGGTTTGAAATCTGTGGCTGTTGCATGAAAAGGATCTGAGGATATTATTTTATTACGCTATTACTTTCATCCCAGCCATATGCATCTCCTATGACACACAGGGCAGTTTGCCTCCTGAACACTCCCTGGCTGAGCACTTCAGTGTTATTGTAGTAGTTACTTGCTACTGATAAGGTGTTTGTAGGGGATATAACTAATGTGTAGCACTTTCAGGTGAGTATTAGGACTAGAGTTACATCTAAAGGTTCTTGAGGGTATTGTTGATTTTTCTTCATGGTTATAACGAGCAATCTGCGAATCAAAACCTTGTTTACAGCCAGTACAAAGATTCTGAATGAGCACCAAGGTGATGTGTGCTGTAAAGAGGAAAAAAAAGGATTCTTAAAGTGCTTTAAAGCAGTGGGATTTTAGTAGCCGTTTCCAAAGCCCCTGCACCTTGGGAGTGGTGGGAAAGATCCAGGCTCGCATGGTAGATTTGCATGATGAAGTGAATGCACTGAGTGGAGGGCATTGTTTTGGGTTTGTTTACTGCTAAGAACACTCTTCAACATGTGACAGGTGCCTTCAGCTGGTGTTAATGTCAGCTTCTTACAGACCTTTTATTACTCTTTTAACTACTTCTGCAGTGCTTTTAAATAGGTTTTTCTATCAGTTCTTTTAGACCCCATTATCAGAAGTAACACAGGTGGGCAGTGATGCAGCAGGCTGCTTTGAAAAGCAGGTCATGCCCCTGTTCAAGGGGCGCTCACCTTGTTATGGAACTCTCTTCTTGAGTAAAAAGATATTTATGATTCTTGCTAGTTTCAGCTGTGGCCAAGCAGAAAGCTGTGGGGATGTGATGCCACTGACCTCCTATAGACCTGGATTTACCACTTGGAATAGTCCCTCTTAGAACGCTTCTGAATTACTGCTGTAATACATTAATTCCACAGGGGTTGACCTTCCTTTAACTACTGTTTGACACGGTTTGAATGTTTCTGGTTTAACCTGTGTTCTCCCATTTGATGCTCTTTGGTAGAAGTACAGTCCATCCTGCATCCCCTCCACTGCTGTGTACCAGGGAAGACAAGGAAGTTACTGTTTCCCCTCTCCGTATCCTGGCTGCATCACAGCATTCATTTGAGAAGCATATCCGAAGCATCCTGCAGCGCAGTTCTGCCAATCCCTTGGTTCTGAAGTAAGCAAATATGTTTTCCCAGGGGACCTGGACAGGGAAGGCTTTCAGGAATACTGTGTGTATACCACAGGGATTTAATTGTAGCCCCTCACTTCCATAACAGCCCTGCTGAGCCCTTACCATAAACATGGGAACTTGTTTATCCTTGTAAAGGGACGTGTTGGAGTAAGATTGCAAACCCCTGTCTTACATTGTTCAGGTCTGCTGATAAAGATGCTGCTCCTCCCCCTGAAGAATGCCTTCAGCTTCTTAGCAGAGCCACCCAAGTGTTCAGAGAGGAATACATACTGAAACAGGATCTGGCAAAAGAGGAAATTCAGCAAAGGTAATACAAACCCCTCATAACTATGGGCTGTACAGCATTTGTGAAACAACAGCACTAAGTACTGAGCACTAAACCTCTGCTGGACTAACCCTTGTAAATGAGAAAAATATACTCGGGTAAGACTGCTGCTTCAAATTAGACTTACATTTGCAAAGTTAGGGCAGAATGGAGGAGGTTATTCCCAGCACTGCCCATCCTTTATTGTCTTCAGTTCTTCATAATCACTTCTGTCCTATAGGTCTGTCTAGCAGAAACCCCAATTGAACTGGGTTGCTGGTGGGGGTGATTTGATTTCATGTTTTTATTTTAAGAGTGAAGCTGCTGTGGGGACAGAAAAAGAAACAACTGGAAGAGCTTACTTACTGTCGAGAGGAAAGGTGAGGCTAATGCATCTGCTTTACCAAGTCAGACATCAGGAATGAAAGTGCTTCATACAGGGGCCTGTGTGAAATGAGTGAGAAGTAAATGCATGTCTGGCTCTTTGCCCGGTTTCTCACCTTGCCTGTGAATCTAAATAGATGTTTCTCACTTGCATAAAGGAAAAGCCTGCGGGAAATGGCCGAGCGCTTGGCTGACAAGTACGAGGAAGCCAAAGAGAAGCAAGAAGATATTATGAACAGGTGAGTGCAAGCTCTGCTCTGTTTCATCACTGATTACTTGCTCTTAAGTAGAGGTCTGACAGAACAGGCTGGGCAGAAAGTGCTCAGTTCGAATCCAGGGGTTCTGCAGTTGTCACTGCTGGGGCGCAGTGGTGACTTTTCAGTACAACTTCAGGCCCAGGCTGAGCCAGCTCATGGTTTAGAAATGCTGTGTGAGAGGAGCTGAAAGGGGAAAGTCAAGTCTTGAGCCCCTGAGACTCAGGAAGAGCAACAGCAGCACAAGGCTGGTGGTGTCTTAGCAGTAAGCTCATTCAGTGACGTTTCTTGCTTTGTACACCAAGGATGAAGAAAGTACTTCGGAGTTTCCACTCTCAGCTTCCTGTTCTGTCAGACAGTGAAAAAGATATGAGGAAAGAGCTGCAGACAATACATGACCAGCTGCAGCACCTGAGCAATGCCATCAGACAGGTGAGAGCATGTGTTACTGCACCCACCTCACTCACACCGTGATAGTGCTGGTAGAACAGGGTCCTTCCAATGGAGCAGCTTTGTGCTTGCATTAAATTAGCAGCAACAGACTAAAATAACTTCTGACCTTGTTATTCATACAGAGACCCTCTGCAGTCCAGCATAAACCCTGGGAAAGCCTATACACACCCTCCATAGTCTTAGCAGTAACATCCTCCTCTTCTGGAGTCCAGATAAAGTCCAAAAGCAAGCAGGTTTTAACCCAGTCACACTGTGCTACACCAGTTTGTGACTGGAAGTGGCTTTCACTTTGGCAGTCAGTGCCACCACTGACTGGGGTGTTCTTTTTGTACATAACTTCCAGGTTAAAATGAAAAAGGAATATCAGCAGAAAAAGATGGAGAGGGGTTCCAGCCCCCGAAAACCCAGCATTAACCTCAGTGCCTACCAGAGCAAATGCATCCAAACTGTCCTGAAAGAAGAGTAAGTTAAAGCTTGGATCCTCCTGTAGAATTCAAGCCCTAGCACTTACAAAAGCAATTCCAGTCGAGTTTCTGGGGCATGGTTTAACCTCTGTCCTGCAGGAAGTAGTGAGGGGGGAATCACTGATGCACCAGCTGGAGTTTGGCGAGAGGGGCTGAAGTATAAGCTGTGCCTGTGTGTGACAGCAGCACTGGCCATCTTGTGCTAGTATTAATCTGCTTTCAGTTGGCTTTTTGCCGAGGGATCTTTTGGCAGTCGTTTCCAGCCCATAATTAACAAAATGACTTGCAGCTCTTCCCGTTCTCTGTATTTCGCTTCCTGGTAAGTTCTGAGCAAATGACTTGCACTCTCCTGACTTGGATTTCTTTTTCTTGAAGGGGAGAACACATAAGGGAAATGGTCAAACAGATCAACGACATCAGAAGCCATGTGAACTTCTGATGTGCCCTCGGTGAGGAAGCTGCACCAACAGACTGGATGAGCTTTAATGTTCCCTGATACTTCCCCTTGTATATTTACCATTTTGTACGTTGAGCAACACACCTTTTACTTATTGTTTTGTAAAGCTGGACTGTGAAATAAGATACTTTTAATGAGATTCCTTACATTCTGTGTTCTTCGCTTTTCTCCTGGGAAGGAGGCATGTTACATTGTGCCTGTTCCACGGTGTAGTACTTACAACTAGCTCCGCAGTGTGGGAATTGCTCCCTGGGGTTATTCTGGGATACTTCTCCCCCCTTGGTCCGAGGTAGGGGAGGTCTGTGGCTGAAGGCAGAGTAGAAAGACCAGAGAGAAGCGCATACACTTCAGCAGCTCTGTTTAATTTGGAACACTTTCTTCATAAAGGACACACCTTCAATACAGTTAACAAATGGTTACACACGAATCCTGAGGACAGCAGAACTCTACACCCACGATTGCACGGGACACCAATGGCGTGGCTCACCGGAATGCAGTAGTAACTTCCAAACACTCAGTTTGCCTTTAGCAAAAGATGGCTCCAGAGTCTTAACTGACATTAAGAGGTCAGTTATTTACCTTCTGTAGACAAATGTCGGTGGACAATAAATAATGGCTGTCCCCTCACCCCAGCCCCTTAGAAAAGGTGACATGGTCAAACTCAGTTTTGAGAAGTAGTACTGCACTGCTACAGACGTGGCACAGCAAGAGGTGCCCCAGTAAAGCTGAAGGAAGGGGGCTGCTAGTACCTGCTGGGTAACGAGGGTACCAGGCATGCTGCAAGAACACTTGGGTTTTTGTACAGATTAAGACTATACAAGTAG
This sequence comes from Myiopsitta monachus, assembly GCA_017639245.1. Classification (NCBI taxonomy): domain Eukaryota; kingdom Metazoa; phylum Chordata; class Aves; order Psittaciformes; family Psittacidae; genus Myiopsitta; species Myiopsitta monachus. The sequence continues at coordinate 7,577,959 of CM029932.1, forward strand.
AGGAACGCATTCAAAACTCGATCTCATCCCTTTACAGTCTGCAAGAACAGAATCCAGTTTTCTAGTCCACTCACCCTGTGTACTGTGGCTGACCTGCCTGGCCAGCAGTGCCTGTTGAGAATCTCTTACTAACCGCAGAGAACCTACCACCCTACTCAGATCAAGCTCCAGAACACCAAGAACTGGAGGGAAAAGCATTTGTGTTCTGATGTTTTATGAACAGTAACACCATAATCCACCCAGTGAGTATCTACACCACGAGCTTTCACTACACTTAATTTACAGTCTTTTAACTTCGCCTTGCAAGTTTGGCACACGCTATTTTGTTTTTAAAGGCCCCTTTAAGTCTCTTGGGTTGCTGCTTCTGAAGCTGTGCTCTCCTTCCTGGGGAGGGACAGCCCCTCTGGGGCAGGACAGCTTTGCAGTGAGCGTGGCTCCCACTGCCCCTGTGAACAGGCAGGTTTCCAATCAGAAACTGTTAAAAAGGTACAGTATTAAGTTGCAACTGTTGGTAAAAAGGGTCACTTGTCTTCCAGCTCTAACACGGTCACAGCTGGGCCTTTAACAGGAGGGAAGGTGTTCAGGTGTGTGATGGAATATGGGGGGTAAAAGGAAACAACCGTACAGTTCTTGTACACCCTTCCTCTCCAAACTAAGAGGAAGTTCCTTCAGAGACTCGTGCAGTGCCTGGTTTACCAGTGTCCTTGCTCTTGTCAGCACTGCAGCCCTACCACTGCCTCCAGCCTCCTCTAACCAGACCAACTGGCCAGCATTGGCCCCCGAGACCAGCACAGGAGCATGCACAGCAACACACACACATACAGAACGCCACTGAGCAACCACTGTGCTTGTTACTGGGTCTCTCCAAGATGACAAACTGATTGGCACGTGCCTGTCTGCCCCATTGGGTTGCAGAGACCCAAAGCAATCCTGCAGCCACCAGCAGCAGCCTGACACTGCTGCACCTACGGAAAGCTACATCACCAAGCTGTGAAATGCACTAAGGAAAAGCCGCACCAGGCCTGGAGTGGTTGAAACAACCTAAACTGGTCAGCTCTGGCCACTGCTGGTTGGGGTAGGGCTGCTGAGAATGGGCACGGATGCAAGGGCCAGACAGGGATGCTGAAAGGCAGTGACCAGCTGCTTCCCCTGCTCTGCTCTAGAAGCACAGCCAGAAACTCAACCAAAACCTCTTTTCTGCGTAAGTCTTCAGGTGCAGTTCCTCACATCCAGCTTGCTGAAGAGCTGTATGGGATTTGGTGTAGTTTTGCTATACAACACTTAAGGCTTCCTTGAACAAACACTGCTGCACAGGTACCAGTAACGGTTACGAGTTAGTTTTTGGGAAGGAAAGGAACAGAAAAAGCTTTTCTTTCTGCAGCTCCTAATAAAGGCCTGTAGGATTTTTCTCCAAAGTTTACTCAACAGAATGGAACCAGTCAGAAAACCGAATGCAAAACATCTGGTATCAGATCTATGCGTCAGGACACAGCTGCTGTCACCTCATCTTTCAGCAAGTAGTGAGAAAGGTTAAAGAAATCCTGGTAATAGCCAATTAATAAAGAACCTGAGCCATATGCAGACACTAAGTGTCATTTTACGAAGATGACAACCCTGCCATCTATTAGTCTTGCCATTACTAAGGTAGGAAAAATGGCTCTTGGGTGTCATGATTATGAAAGGAATTAGTTGCCAGGGTGAATAAAATGCTTTAATTCTTGCAATGATTGACAAGCAATTGAGCTTGTATGTGTCTTTTGGGCTGGTTTAAGGCATTCCTCTTCAAAACCACTGGTTCTGTTAATAGCAGGATATACACTGCTAAAAATAGGGTTTAAGCACTTAAAATACAGTCATGTACATTACAGTCTGATGCATTTTGTGTCACTTCTTGTTTTCTTCATCACCTTCAGATCTATTGCCAAGTATGTAAAGAACGAACAATAAGTAAAAGGGGAAAGCTGCAACACAAATGTTGGACAGCAGCAACCTGCTCCTTTGGTCTCCTTTCCTTTAATGAGTGGCAAGTAGGGGCCAGTTCGAGAACTCCCTATGCAGCACCAGCACTATCAACACCTGTAGTCACACATGAAACTGCTGCTTGCCAGCTGTGGGCACAGCCCTGCGACAAGGGGAGGAAAGGGAGGAGGAATGGTCAGGTTAGTAATGGTCATGCCACCACCATGCATCTATAGAACAAGAAATCCAAACCTACCACCCGCTTGATCACAAGAACCTCTTGCCTTTGCTGTAATTTGAATGTACAGTTATAAGAATATGGGACAGTCAGCTCTGAGCAATGCCATACTTAAAGAGATGCACTGTACCTGTCCAACTTGACCCAGCAGAGTAACGCAGCTCCTTCACACTTGTGCTCTGTGACCGAGAGTGCAGTCACCATTCAGCACATGCCAGGCTGACCCAGGAGAGGTGGTGGGCCAGGCTGATGCTCCTTACCTTGCTGCTGCCCAACGAAAGCCACCAGCCTCACATCTGGCATCACCCATAGGAGCAGAGGCAGCCTGCAGCGACCCCATGCCAACGCTCAGACAATGCATAGGGTCTGTACTAGCTTTGTTTGTTACGCAGCGAAGTGATTACAGGTACTGCTCAGCTTTAAGAGATGAAAAAGAACCAGTTGTAGTTCCACATTCTAAATTACAGTTGTGAAAAGAGATTACAAAACAGTGCATTTCTTGTGCTTTTAAGTATCAGAATTCAACAGAAAAAATGTCAAGGAGCTAAATTCCCTGTACATTTGTCATCGTTTGTTTTTCAGATTAGCACTGATCTGTTTAGGAGACACAACTCGCTCGTGTCCATCACATCCCAGCAGCATTCAGGTTCTTCAACACAAAGGTCAATGGTTTAAAAAGGAAAAAAAAGAAGGGGGGGAAAAATAGTACTGAGTTACGAAATAAGATCAATATCCAGTGTCCTGCTAATAAAGTCATATTTTAATATAAAATATTCATACAGCATACTCTACACCTCATTCTCTCCGCTAGCTGAATACTGTTACCGACTAGTCAAACAGAAAAACTTCAACCACTTTGCTCTTCAATGTTTTGGAGGGACAATATGGTTTCCAGCAGCTACTTTGATCACAGTAGTGGGGGGAAAGGAAAGATGGAAAGACAAGGGGTAAATGTTCCAAAACTCTATATTAGGTTAAGGAGTCGGCTGAAAGAGGAGAAGGTTTTCAGAATGTAAGGACTGATCCCACTCAGTGGAACACGAAACACCACACGCATTAGTGTTTCCATGAGAAAGTTCTCCTTCCTACACTGCAAGTCACCCTTGTGCTCTCTTCCTGCCCAGTACAAAACCTTTTTCCCCCTCTAGAAACAAAACTTAACTCATTGCTCCCCTCTGTTGTCTTCTGCTCTTTCGGTTAGAGTTAAATAATAATTAATGTTGCTATAAAGATGAGTTAAAAACCCCAAACGCAGCCTTGGAGCCCGCTCATCAGGGTGTCATGTTTCCGGAAGCTGATTAATGTCCGTCAGTTTTGTGTCGTTCAGGATTGCACGGATTCTCTCCAGGGAATCTGCCTGCCGGATCCGCTCCAGCTGCACCTACAGGGAACCAACAGACAGGGCTGAGCTGCTGAAACATGCTGCCACAGAGCCAGAGCTGAAAAATCACCGTGTCAGCAATCCTGGTACCCACATAGGCAGAACTGAAAGCAAAGCATCATCAGCTGAGAAACACAAGCATGAAGGAGCACAAGCTTCATGTAGAACCAACAACAGGAGGAAGGAAGACAGAAGGCAGTTTTGGCTTTACAATTAAAAGCCACTTGCTGGGGGACTCAAGCAAGCCTTCGTCATCACTCTCTGTTTTGCCCAAAAGCCAGTCACTGACACCAACCAAAGTGGCCAGGCAAACTGGAGGAGATGTGCGAAGCAACATAAACTTGCACAAAGAGCACATAAAGGAAGTGCAGAGCTGCCTCATACCTGCCTTCAAGCCTTTCAAAGTCAAAGCTAAAACACTCTTGGAGGAAACACTCCATTTCCAAGCTCACTCCTACTTGCTTTCCTGATAATCTCCCTTGAGCTCTTTCTTACATACTGACAAAGTGCCCAGCAGCACTGTGTGGAAATGAATGCAGAGATCACAACTTATTTATTATTTCACTTTTTCCATTCAACCTTTCACATTCTTTCTATTGGGATTTCAGCTGTAAATTCCCAAGTAGTGGTTAACTGATGTTTAGCCCTTCCTTGCCACTGCTGACACCTAATTTGGCCAGTGGGCATCTCACACCAGAGACTCATACCAGAGACTCACCCAGACTCTGCTGCTGAGGACAGGAAGGAAATAACCCTGTGGAGCTTTCAAGAAACCAAAATCCTCATTCAGTGGTAATCTCTCGTGTTACACAGCAGATCTTGCACCACATTTTGTGATGGCATAAACTATGGTTTAAACTGAAAGCACTACACTGCTTATGTGTAATAACTGCTGAGGGGGGACAGAAAACACAAATGCCAGAGCTGCAGCACTCAGGCTGAGCTCACTGAAGGCCTGCTGAACTACCTGCACGTTTGGAAGAGTGCACCACATAACTTCAGAGTGGTGAACCTGGTTTTGTTCTTAAGTATGCATAATCCAGAGCAAGCAGTACCCAACAAAAAAGAGAGGGTGATGACAAACAAGAAGGAACTTCAGTGGTCAGGACAACTCAATAGCCTCCTTTGTCCTACCTACTCCTCCAGAAACAGCCAGAACAAAAGAGGACAGTTCGTAGTGTCCGTCCAGCTAAACTCTGCTGAGTAAACGATCTCAGTATATTCCTTATTTTAGTTTTGCAAATAAACCTGAATACTTGACTCAGACAAGTTGTATTTTTAATTCTGCTAAATTTCACTGAGCAGAATGGCCAAGAACTCAGAGCAGACAGTGCTGGAGTTCAGTACTGCTGCTGTGAGCAAGGCTTCTGGTAAGCAGCAATGTGAGGGGGGGCTCACAGACCCTGAAGGCAAGACCCATCTCTCCTGGCTTCCCAAGGAGCCAGTCAGTCACTCCACAGACACCAACGCTGCAGGTTCCTTCCTGCTCTCTACACTTAACAGAGTGATCTGCCTGACATACTGGAATGAGCCTTGATTCCAAAATCCCTTCCTTCAGCCACCTCTTGGTATCTCATCACCAAACATTGGCTCCACTTTTTGGAGGAAATACAAGGATAGTGAACAGCAACAACAGCAAGGATAGACTTTTGGATAGTACAAATAAAGCAGCAAATATAACACAAAGAACTAAACCATATATTCATATCAAACAGCACAAGTTCCTCACTTTGTTCTCAAATATTTGTACCTTAATAATTTGCTATGAAAAGTAACATCCTGGAAGACATCAGGAGATGGATAATGAAATACTGGGATCGAAAGGTACCATCACTCATGGCTCTCTACACTTTCTTTTAGTACAGTAATTGTGTATCTTTGATACTGAGAATTGGTTGGAATCAAGCAATCAGAATAAAATCCCCAGTGGGCTTTAATAGTAATACTGTCCTAGGAATACTTGATCAGTTTATTGTACCAATACCTTTAAAAATAGTTCATAAATGCCAATGTAAGAAAATTTACAACTGCTACTTCTTGTTTTACACAGCTGTGGAGAAGTAAAGAAACAAAAGCAGCACCTTACAAATTGGTTGCACTTCCCTTACCTGAAGCGTCTGAGAAAGCTTTACAAAATCTCTCTGTACTTGCTCACTGACATCTAATTCAGTCTGCAACCGCTGAGCTTTATTCTTCTCTTCAAATACCAGCTGTTCCAGGTTTGCCTGAGGAGAAAAAGATTCCTTATGCTGTGTTTAAACTGGATTAAAAAGGAGACGCTCACATAAACTGATTAAAGCATGATACTACAGCAAAGCAGTGTGGTTATTCAGAGCCCTGGCAAGAAATGAAACCACTTGCTCTTTCTACAACCTCAGTTTTCCTAACTGCAAAATCAGGGGCTAATACCCATCAAACATCCTCATTAGATCGGTTAAAGCATGAAGAAGCCACATGTCTTTTAAAAGCACTATGTCCAAGGATCTCAAAGTACAAAAGCAGATTTCTGAGCCTGTCCTGGGTTCAGCAGTAGCAGCCATTTCTTCTCCTTCTTAGTAGCTGGTGCAGTACTGTGTTTTTGACTTTCAGCCTGGGAACAGCGCTGATAACTACAAGTTGTTGCTCTGTAATATTTACTCCGATCAAGGACTTTCTGAGTCTCATGCTCTGCCAGGGAGGAGCGGAAGCCGAGAGGAAGCAGAGACAGGACACCTCACCCAAACTGACCAAAGAGGTTATTCCACGCCACAGCATGTCACGCCCAGTAATAGAAACAGGGCAGTTACCTGGAAGGGTGGGACCACTGCTCAGGTCAGGCTGGGTATCAGTCAGCAGGTGGTGCGCAGTTGTATTCTCTTCCCTTGTTATTTCCCTTATTACTACTGGTGGTAGCAGCAGTGGTTTGTGTTATGCCTTAGTTACTGGACTGTTCTTATCTCAACCCGTGAGAGTTACATTCTTTCGATTCTCCTCCCCATCCCTCCAGGAGCAGGAGGAGAAAGAAGGGGAAGGTGAGTGAGCAAGCAGCTGTGTGGGTCTGAGTTACTGGCTGGGCTTAAACCATGACAGAGTCTTAATGAAAGATGACCAGAGATGAAGGGCACTAATCTGCTGATAAATATGCAACCAGTTTGCTGTCTCGAGTTTTAGTCAAACAAGTCTTTGGGATGGGGGAAAAAACAACCCACAACCAAAACCAACAGACAGAGAGAAATCTGATCACAATCAATGTATCTGGCTGCCAAAGTAGGGCTCCTTCCTACAACAACAAAATGACATTCATTCAAAAGCATCAAAGCTTCAAACCCAGGTTTGGTTTGTCAGGATGTTTTCTATATGCAGAAGTGATACTGAAGCTTAACTTGGGAAGCCAATCCCAAAGAGATTCAACGTAGCAGCAATTCAGATCCACCACTTTACAAATCCAAGTGCAAAGTGACTGGGATGAGGATTTAAACTGCATCTTGTGGACACTATATCACTGCCAGAATATTACCAACATTCAAAAGCTGCTTTCTTCATTCTTACATAGCGACACATTTTCTGACCACAGTTTGATCATCACAGAAATGCGCATACACCTCACAGCCAGACATCATAGCTACCTTTGCTGCTGTCTCCTTCTTCAGCTGTTCTTCTAGAGTGGTTTTTGCTTCCTGCAGACTCTCCAGCTGCTGCATGTTCTCCTGCGAAGAACTTTCCAACTATATGATAATAATAATAAAGAAAGTATTAACTAAACCTCCCAATGTTTCAATTTCTCACAGACCCTCATTACAGGAAATACAGCTTAAGAGTCCTTCCTGGTACTCAGAAATACACCTAAATAATCTCTCCAAAGAACACAGAAAACAGCTCATGACATCTCTTTTTCTCCATTTATTTGGTTTCGGGGTTGGAGAGCAATGGCCAAACCTGACACTCAGGTTATTATTTGGCAGCCTAATATTAGTTAGGAATTATTTAACAAAGTGTTGAAGTTACAGATTAATAACAGACCAACAGCTCTTAAGCAACAGAACAATGAACATGTCTCAGTCCTACACGGGCACCAGTTCAGCTATTCTGTCCCTTAACATTCCAGGCACAACCTTATGTGTTCCCTTTGAAACAGACACAAAGGCTACGCGGGTGCAGATGAGAAACAAGTTCATTTTCTCTGATATGCAAAGGTTGATGTAAAAGACAACAACAGCGGCACTGACAGAACTAGCAGGAAAAAAAGAATCCTATTCTCTCTGTTTAAAAAACCCCCAACAAAGTAACAAAAAACCCAACAAAAAATCCCACTGTGAAAGGGCTCCTTACCTGTTCCTTTTCCACTTTTATTCTTTCCAGTTCAGCTTTTAAACTGGAAATGGAAGCTGAAAAATAAGAATGTTAAAGATTAAGTGCAAGAAAAACACAGGAAAGTGGACACATTCTGCTAGCATTTAAAGGAGAATTAAGCATGTGGCTACATCAAAGGTAAACAAAGAATTGTACTTTTGTTTTCAGCTGCACAGCCTTTGTGTATCTGCTGTCAAAAACGGGCAGTATTTAATACTCAAGGAAGTCTGCTTCTCACCAGAGCAAGGTTTAACTTAACTTAATGATTTCTAATATTCCTATTTTGAGGCTTTTACTCCTGCTGACCTATTTCCTCTTTGCAGTTCTCGATTTCCAGCTGCAGAGTTTCTTCTATGTTTTCTTTCAAATACTGCTCAGCTTGAATCTGTTCTTTTAAGAACAAAATCTCTGCTTTGAGCTTCTCCTCAAGGTGATCTGCTGCTGTCCGCACACTGATGATGTCTTCACGGTACTTTAAAATCAGCTCACGGAGCTCCTGAATCAATGATTAGCAAAGATTTGTGTTAAGATCTTCAGCTACACACAGTACTGCATTTATCAGCACACAAGACAGAGATCCCATGTTATGCTACCCTGAGGTTTGTCCCACAACACCAGAGCATCCAGCAATGTATTAAAACAAAACCACTGTTTGCTTGGCCTAGTAAATGAAGAATCTGTAAAGATATGCAACTCCAACAGGCTTATGATGCTCTCTCCCTGCTCTTCATTCCTGCTAGTCTTCTAAGTTTGAGTTCAAGGAGTGGCCATGAAAAGTATGATAAGGCTTATCATTATTCAAGGCTCCGGATTATTACTGGTCCTAATGCCTGGACAGATATTGCAGTGATTGACTTAGCTTCATTTATTGAATCAGTATCTACATCAGAGCCGTGGGTCTGACCACTTGTGTGCCAAGTTGCAAAATGCAGCTTAAACTGGGATAAACACACACTCTGCTGACAACAGAGCAGTTATAAGGCCATAGTTAATTCATTTATTATCTATCCACACCCTCCAGCATGCTCATGGCACAGAAGGATCAGCTTGTATACCACAGACCTACAGGGTTAAAATCCAGGTTACTTTTCACTGTGCTATTTGAGTCAGCTTTTTGATAAGGAAGATTCTTCCAGCGAGATCCAGTCACAGATATTATTTGTGTTAATGATTGTAGAATGTTTTACCTCTGTCGCTTCTGGCAGAATGAAATCTTCAGCTTGCTGTAAGGACATATGCAAGCTATGTTTTCCTTGAAGACTTTCATTATCTTTTTGCAGTCTCACCAACTCTTCCGAAACCTGCTCCCTCGACTGTATCAAGACAGCCTTTGATGCAAAGAAAAGCATAAATTCTCACTTAGGGTCATGCTCAGATCTCTTCATGCCCCATTTGCTGCCATTGCTTTCAAAAGTCTGGTGAATTGATTGGATATTCTTTGTAAAGAAGAGAAACAAAATGTGTGGAACAACAATATTTCTGGCCTATGCACTAGAAATAAAGGCAAGATCAATCTTAGCTGTACAGGCAGGCACATGGAAACAAGTGGTAAACACAGCCTGGTCAAGCCTCCCAGTTTCCTTCTGAGCTAGCTGTGTTCATGGAGAGGAGTAGGGGGGAAATCACATGTGGCTGTGGGAACTGTCAGTGGTGTTCATTAAAATCACTGAACAGCTCAGCTGCAGCATCAGGTTGTTCTAACCTTAAACATTCATCCTGAAACTTCCCAATGGCAGATGTCTGCCTCCCACTGTCTTTGGAGGAAAACATCAAAACAACTGATCCCTTGTAAAGAAACAGGATTTAGAGAACGTAGTTCTGCTTGCATTACAAACTAAAAAAATCCAGTGAACTTTTCCAAAAGGAATAATTGCTTCAGATGCAGAACATCAAACAGAATGTTTCTGCAAGCAATGTCCTGATGTCCTACAGACCATCCCAGGACCCCAGAAATGCAATACTGGGATTCATGGGAATGCTCTTAGTCCCCACAGTGCTGTGCAAAGGAGGAGAAAAGAAGAAACATGATTCTAATATAGAAGGTGTCATGAGTTCAGCAGCAGTCATTTTTCTCCTTCTTGGTAGCTGGTGCAGCACTGTGTTTTTAATTTCGTGCCTGGGAACTGTGCTGAACCAGAATGAACTGCTGTAAGGAAGTTAGACTTGTTCTGTCCTAGAAAATGAGGTCCTTAAGTAAGTTCCCACCCATATCTCTTCCTGGGTGTTAGGGCTGGTATTTTAGGTCTGACCTGTATAAACACTGAGCACTCATTTCCAACTGAAGAAGAAATTCAATAGTGATGGTATTTGTGATGAATCCCACAAAACTATCTTGAAAAAACCTATTGTGTCTTCAGATCTGAGGTGAAGTAAGATACTAAATGGGCATGGAATGTGCATAATGGATAAGGGGGAAAAGAAGTTAACTAGTGATCTCCATATTAATCAATCCACATACACACAGAAGTAAGACTGACCCACAAACCGCTACAGGTCCAGAACTTGCTATCAGAGACTGGTACCTTTACGCATTGAGATGCACAGCTCTCTTTAGCCAACCTTGGCTGGGCAGCAAGACAAAGTCTTTTACAAACAGATGGAACTCCAAAGATTAGACAAATAGCACCGTTCAAATGATCTCTGGGCTTAAGCTGTCTTACCATTTGCTCCTGGACACTTCTCTTCGCTTGCGAAAACGCCTGCTGCAGTTCGCTGAGGAGGTTCTCTGACTTCTGACATTTAGCCATAAGCAAAGAGATCTTAAAAAAAGAAAACCCACACAAAGATATAAAGCATGAAGCAGATTTTGGAGAAGAAAGTTCTCTTGCTTGTTATCATGATTAATATATAATTGGAAATTTCAAACTAATCCATTCATCTTGTCAGCTCTTCACTCTGATTAATCATTAATGCAGCTCAAGTTGGTAAGAACAGACACTGTCCTTCTATACCAGTAATATATTCTTTTTACCAAACTCTAAGCCACAAACAGTTAATTCTAATCAGACTTTAATGTAAGCCAGTTCAGAGACCCTGAATGGGGACTGCAGAGCTACCACCAGTTTCCAGTATTTTCTGTAAGGTAAGTTTTCATACCTTTCTCTGAAAGCACAGATCTTCAAAAGCTTTACAATTAAGTTATTCTACAGCACCACAGGCTTAACAGTAACATGAAGAATTACTTAATTAAGAGCACTCTGGTACAGCCAAAAGAATGGATGTATAAACATGTTCCTGTCATCTAGGACAGACTTTGCTATGGACTGCTTCCTTAGTAAGAAAAAATATACTGGGTGGGATGGAAGAGAGAAAGTCTTCCAGCTCAACTGAAATAAATTCAATGTCTTGTACACAGCATTTCCCTAATTAATAGGCCAAAGATGATGACTATTTATTTTTCTTAAAGCTATGACTACCACACATCTTATTTTGGCTCTGTTGTTCCAGGAGTTACGTACACAGCTCAGACCAAAAAAATCTTTTAAATGAGCTATTATTTCAAAGAAGTCTAAGTGCATACTTTGGCCCAAATACTGCTACTCCCTGCTCAGCTACTCATTAACTGGATGTGTTCACCACAAGACCATTAACTATGTGCCAAGTACTGATGACAGCAAGTGGTACAAATAGTACCACTCTTCTACTGACAAGGACAGTGATCAAGAACACAGGGCTACTTTTGCATGTCTGGCGGATTCCACAGACAGTTCACTTCAGAACTCAAACCCACTCAAATTCCAATTATCACCTCTGTAATGGATTTCAAGATTAGAGATGAAATTTCAGGGCAAAAATTGGGTAACATACTATTAGAGACACGTCAGACTTACCTAGAAACTGTGGCAGACTCAAGTGCAGCATAACTAACCCTAGAAGCTCTCACTTTTGTTGCCTCTACCACAGGTAGTTCATCCATATCTACCAAAGATGAGTTCTTGTATGTATTTTTGAATACCACTTCATGATTCCTATCACCTTGATTACAAAATGTACCTGGTTAGAGGAGTCTTCAGCGCTTTGTTTCATGTAATCCTCCAGTTCCTGTTTATCTTTCATTGTCTTCTCCAGCTGGTCATTGGCCTGCCTCAGCATCACCTGCAGCTTTTTCACCTGTGTTGGTACAAAACAATCATGTAGTTTTCCTTTCTTTTGGAGAGCACTTACTTCCCAAACAGCAATATAACCTACTCCATCATACCCCGAAAGCACAAAATCCCTCAAACCCCTGTGAAACGCAGAAGTTCCTTTGTTGTTCTTCTGAAACACCCTATATCCCTGACTACGCCAAACATAGGACATCAAACTGCACTGGACCAGCTTCCATCACTTATTTCAAAGCAGAATATGACTCATGCCTTCCGTACCCATCTGAAAAATGTTCTTCAGTATATGGCAGGAAACAAATATCCTCCAATACTTCACAGTCATTTTATGTCTCTAGGATATGGTCCTCTAATTTTTCCTTTGCTGTTAACAGTCCTTGCAGTACCAAAGATATTGAATTTAATGCATGACAAGCATTTTAGAATATAAATAATGAAAGATACTGACTTCAGCATGAGCACAACACTTTTTATAGAACAGTGCCTTTACTGCATGGTCTCACAACACCAGATAAAGAGGTTCTCCATGGTGAATCCTTAAGAAACATGTACACACGCGACTCATGAACACATACCAATAGCAAATCCAGTTATGACAATAACACGTCAGCAGTTATCCAGATTTTAACTATGTTGACATTATTGAATCAAAACCAATGAATAAACCAGCAGATGGGATACTGTTGCACCATCAGTAGTTCAAATAACTGCAAAGATCTTGCTAAAGCTGGAAGAGAAATCCCACCTGGTCTCTTGTCTCGGCCTCCTGAATCTGGATACCTTGCAACTGCTTCTCATAATTGGAGCACATATCACAGCGTCTACCCAGCTTGTTCCCTGCATTCTGCACCTGGAGAACACAGAATTACCACCTGCCATAAAGTTCTTTAAGGAATGCCAGAGTGCTATGTACTCTCAGGTGTGTTGTGTGATCATGAAAGTATTACAAATAAAAGACCATAGCAGAAGCATGTAATGGCAAGATTAAGTTGCTTTAAAAGTAAAGGATAATGCGTATTACCTGCAGGATATCAGCTTTCCTGGCAGGAGTCCCATGGCAGGGGTTTGGAACTAGATAATCTTAAGGTCCTTTCCAAACCTAACTATTCTATGATTCTATTAGCACAACAGCAATAAGCCACGATGTGCAACAGTTCGTCATCCAGTGTGTGAAACAGTAATGGTTTTGACCAAGGGGACAAATGAAAGTTCTACCAAAGCTGCAGCTGCAAGTCAGGTTTGAGCTGAAATTGTATTTTTATTTGCTGCTCCATGTCCCACCCGCATGGACACATTCACACACTCTGCCCCTGCTCCTGCCTCCAGAAACACAGGGGCAGCAGCACATTTCTTTTCTGAATTCTAAGAAAGAGTCGGAGTAAAGTGCCATTGAAATTTCAATAGGGCAAGAAAATACTCAAAAGTAGAGGATTTAACACAGCTCCGAGAAACACAGGAGCCCCACAATACTCTTCTTTTCAGCAGGAAACCAAATGCAGGCTCTGAATTGGCATCATATAAAGCCGCTGAAAAACAGACAGGCAGAATACCCAGAATCAACAATCTCCTTGGTCACCCATCCTGAAACTGGCACAGTGGTAAGTCTAATCTGCTGCTTCTTGCCCTCAGAAATCGGTATTTGATGATGCAAGTCCCCAACAATCTTCTGAAGCTTCCTTTGTGGTTGCTTTGTGCGTGTCATGCATATCTTAGCTGCTCATTTTTAAACTGCACTCCAAGCACAATCTTCAGTAAAACTCCTTGGCATACAGAACAGCACTCTTAGTTCTGCTCCTTTTATTAATCTTTCTACTTTCCTAGTCATCCCCATTGCACTGCAACAACCTTTCCTCAGCTTCCCATTTTATCCTTTTCTTTGAGTTCTCCTATCTTTTTTCATCCTCTCACGTATTTGTGTGATCAACAGCTACCTCTGCCAGACCCTCTAAGGGCAAAAATAGCCTGTGTATTTAGTAAAGCTGACTCCATGTAAAGCAAATGAGGAAGAGCTTGAACCTAGCAGACAGTCCCCAGCATACAGGCAGCAGTCAGAGCACACACATGCGCTGGGTACCCACCTCCTTCTGCAGCAGGTTCCACTCTGTCTCACTAACCAAGCGGTAACCACTAGGAGATACATAAGCACTTTCTACCCCTTGTGTAACACTGGAAAGCAGAGAAGCAGTCTCTTCTTGCTCTGGTGTCATTGCTTTGATTGCTTTTTCCTGATCTTTGGTTAACATGAACCCACTTGGCATTTGCAGAGATCCAAGGGAAGCTGTATCAAAGTTCTCAGACACTGAATCTGCTCCAACAAGTGGTCCAAAATCCGACTCATCCAGGTTCCCAGCAGATTTTGCTTTGTTGTTGTATCCTAAAGCTTTGGACTGTAAAGATCCAGATGTCCCCAGACTGTCTGTTGACTGTGCTCTCCGTAGTCCATCTTTAAACATATCATTATCTGATTTATTGAAAGATTCACCAGAAGAAAGAAGCAAGTCTGCATCCAATGAATGGACTGAGCCATGGGTGCTATTTACTTGCACCTGGAATTAAAAACAAGGAATTAAAAATTATACACTCCGTTTTAGAAGCATGGTACAAGAGGAACGATGGACGCTCATTATCAGACATAATAAAGGCCAATTTAAATTGGCTCTGCCAAGAACATCTGATCACTAAGCTTAAGATGGCAAAGGACACAAAACTGAAATGCAGCAGCTTGAATTAAAAAGCAAGAAACAAGCAAAAAGCCAGTTTTCTGTTAACAAAGTGCTTTCATAAGAATCTGTCTTCCTGCCAGACAAGCAAGGACATGGTCACCTTACATCTTCCAGTACATGCAACAAGGTCCTTCTTCCACTAAAAAGATACACTTACACTATCACTTCTAGATCTACGATCTACACAACAGAAAGAACACTCCACTGCCACAAGGCAATTCAGACATCTTTCATAAACCAAAAATCTTTAACATACAAATAAATGGAGAATAAAATGCTTATAATCTGTACTATCCAGACAAGCGGATATTCTTCTATTTCTTTCTTCTGCTTGGAGTGTCTGACAAAATATTGTAAGAGAAATAAATACTTTTCTTTAAAAGATTATTTGTACATAAAAGAAAAGGAAAAGGGAAAAGCCTGGGCTTAAACAGAAAGGTATCCTGGGGAATGCCAATAGCAAAAGCCACATTAACTGTCCTGTGACGTGTACAAGGCACATTAAGTCTCTTGATCTATTTTTAGTATTCGTAGCACTGAAAAGAGAGGAGTAATGGTTTATTTAAAAAGCATCAGACTTCTTTCAAAATACCTTCCAGTATATTATGTACTTCTGCTTTGCTATTAGACATACAAAGAAAATAACAGTGAGAACAAGCCTCTTGAGAAAAACAGTGATATCCGAAGTAGGCCCAGCAGAGACAAGCAGGCTGCTGGTACTTCCATATAGGTGTTTATAACTTAGAACTAAATTTTACATACCACTGGGTTTATGACTGTTGTAAATGCCTTGTTCTAATAATTTTAGGCATTTTATGTATATTTACATGTATATATATGAGCTCAAGCTCATAACAAAAAGCCAAAAGAATACAGACTTATATAAAATTTCATACTGGTGATACAGTTAATGAATAATTTGTTTTATTGCAAACTGCTCAACAGAGAAGAGTTCAAAAATGAAATTATGACAAGTTGTAAGATATGACTGACAATATGATTCACTACAACCTCTAACACATTCCATACAGTTAAAAACCATCAGAAATAGCAATAAAACCCAATCCGTAAACAAACCCAAACCACTCTGGAAGATACATCCTTTCTCAAAATGTAACCACTTCCACTATGTGTAATTCCTAGAGTTAAATAAATGCTGTGATGAAGGAACTACAGAGGATCCTAGAAAATGAGATTAAAGAAAATATTAGAAGATAAAAATTTTGCTTGCCATAATATGTCCCGTTTGCATAGGTGGACAGAAGTTTAGTATATAACACCGTATCTGAAATAGAAAGTTGTGTCCTTAGGATAGAGGGTAGAGCTAGATCTCAGCCATATTTAGCTGTTAGGCTTCTGAACATCTTTCTGCATTCTTAACTGTTATAAATCACTGATGGGAATAAAGGACAGACTCCAGAGCTATGTTTTTTTCCCTTCAAAAGGATAATAAATAATATTAAATAATAAATTAATACCTTTAGGATACAACAGTAAAATAATGAATAAAATAATAAGTAACACATTATATTAAGAAATAAAACAGGCAAAATACTGGCTCACACTGTAAATTCTCAAGTCTCCTGACTTGTCTCCAAGCAAGTCTAGAGCACAAGGTTATTTTATTTTATTAATTTGTCCCTATTATGACTTACAACTAAAATGGAACCTGCTAGATAGGCAAGCAAAATGCAGCGGAAAAGGATAAGTAACTGCCTATTTTGATACTGCATCCAAGTCCCAACCTTTGTGCTCATAGCGTTTGCTTCCTCCCAAGTTTCACTGAGGCAAACATCACACACAATTCTAGCTTGTCCCAGTGTATGACTGCCTACAATACCCAGATGGCTCCTAACTCACGACACGTAGCAGCATCCCTTTTTCTGGCTGTTGGAATGGGTTGCTAATACAGCTCAAGCAGCTGGGTGCAGAACCCCAGCTACTGGCTTGGCTAACAAAAAAAAAAAGCTCATTTTTGGCTGCTGAACAGATGTGGCCAAACTCCTCAACTTGCACAGTTGGATGCAGTTCAATACATACAGACTTACACTTCATACTGGTGTGCACATGCTAAGCAAGTGGCTAACACCCCAGTCAGAGATCCGACTTGTCTAACCAGTGCCAGTTCAGCACAGAATTCAAAAAGTAGGCTGGCAAAGCAGATACAATAGACTTGCTGAATGTTCAGATATAACTGGTTTAATTCTGAACGTTTAGATGTGCTAGAACGCGGACATAAATCCCAAGAGAAATTAACAGTAGTTAACATCCAGAATGCAGAAGGTAAATTACAGGTTTTAACAGTGCCTCTCAGGATTATAAAGTATTGTCTTCCATTCTTTATTAGAATTTATCCATTCAGGTGCAACTCCAAAGATTTTTCATTGCTTAATAAGAATTACAAGCTACAGAGAATAAAGGGCATTAATTCTGCATTTGTATTTGTAATCAACACCCTGAGGAATGCACGAGTGCTCCAAGTCACTTTGAACTATCCACTTGTTTTACCTCTTCATTAGACAGCTGGGTGAGTGTTTCCTCCTGGGCGAGAGAACATGAAGCTTTCGTTTCATCATCTGAATCTTTTTGCTTCTGCTCCTTTCTCTTGCTAAGCCTTTGCTGATCATCTTCTTCCTAGAAATCAGTGGTCAATACAGAACACATATAAATGAGGCAGAATTTTGCTGTAGTAGTCATGACATTATAGTTTCCATGATAAAACTAAGCTACAACAGCAGCACTGAGAAAAGACTATTTTGGTTAAAGACCTGGTATTTATTACATAAGGGTCCTTTTGGTTACAAATCTATTGTTCATTTCACAAGGTATTCAAACTTACTTTTCAAGTTTAATGGCCAATTCATGTTCTAAAGCAATTTTATTCAAAGAACACATTATCTAGATCAAAATTCTTATTATAAGAATTACCAAATAAGTAACAAAAGAAGCTGTTACACTGGCTACTGCATAGAACCTGGCAACATATTTGCATCGCTAATGGTCCTATTAACAGCCATTATACAAGACTGAATGTTAAAATGTGAAAAGGTGGAATGTAACATATAAAAAAAGAATCAAAAGAGATAGCACAGAGCACTAATCATGTGCATAAGCTAATTTACAATGAAGCTCTTGATTTACGTCAGAACTAGGTGCTGTATTGGAAAAACCTAAGAAGTGAAACTTGCTACCCTAACATCCTTAGCCCAAATGCTCTGCATCATAGATTACACTTTCTTCTTCCAAGATTAATTTGTAGATATTTTTATCTTTTCATTTAACCATAATGGCAGAATTACTTTTAAATTTACTATATACATTAATATTATTTACACAAATGGAGAGTTTCTGTTAGAACTGCCAGCTGTCACTCAAATGGAGAATTTCTATTAAAACTGTCAGCTATCGTTTTCTGAACTAGTAACACAAATAACTTGTCTCCAATGTGTGATTTCCATACCTGTTCTATTGCATTAAGGTCTACAGTATTAGCAAGAAAAAAGAGAAAAGCAGCAAGTAACCTGATCCTTTTTTTTCAGTTCTTCTACTTGCCGGAGCTGCTCAGAGGTCAGAACAATTTCCATACGTTGCATGTCCCTCATCAGCAAACGTTGAGACTCCAAGAACTGGTCATTGGCTTTTTGCCATGTGTGTTTCAACTGGTTGTGCTGCTGCCGCTCTTGCTCTAAGAGATGGCAGACTATTCAAGAACAGAGAGTTATTCTGAACTGGAACTTTCACCCTCTTTTCCAAAGAGAAGCATTTTCATGAATAAAAGTTATTATTGTTCTAATCAAGAACAGTCAGGCTTTGCTCAACTACTATTCAGGATGAAATAAAACATCATTTCAATTCCCAAACTTGGCTTGTGATTAGGGACACATTACTGACAGTTTAGGATTCCTCAATTAGGAGACTAACACGTTAACTTCATTCATGACCTCTATGTTGTTTTTTTTCTAGTGCTGGTTTCAAAACACTATCTTCTATGTCCCTATTTATTTCACCAGAAGGTTCTGGTTTTCATTCCTCTACAGCCATTCTGCATTGTACACTGAGATATCCATTCCACCACCAGGCATTCGAACTGACATACCTCAGGGTGATATATCAACACATTATGGAAATAATGCTCACAACTGTACACAAATAAAGGACATCACTAAAATCACTTGCAGTACTCTAAGAACTAAGCAGAAATTCAATAGCATCCCTCAAGAGAATGAATGGCTCTGTTGTTTTTCTCCATCATAGAAGAACTCTGCATTCAACTCTTCTGTAAACATTTTAAGGGCTTTCACATTTAAAAGTACTGCTTCCTCCCCCCACAATTTCCTCAAATCCTAATTCAAATAAGAAATCAGAAAATAATTAGTAGCTATGTTGGGGTTTGCATCCTTAGTGTAAAAGAGTCAAAGGATTCTTATTAGATAGATACCTTCATGCAGTTCTTTCCGCAACTTCTCTGCATCTTCTTGCAGGACTGATTTTTGCGTGTTGAGAACAGCCACATACATCTCCAAGTCTGTCCTACATGACTTCTCAGCTTCCAAATAATGGTTCAGCTCTTTAACCTGAATAAAAAGAGGGAAATCTACCATCTCAGTGCAGGACCACACTCAGGCATTTTCTTTTTGTTAGAAGTTCCACATCTCCTGTTTGGGTAATGTGCAGGTGCTGAAGGACAAGTTTATTTCTAGAAATGACAAATATTCAACCACCAGTGTGCAAATATATATGTGTGCAAATAGTACTTGCATTTACTTCCGAATATATTACTCATTAGAAAAAAAACCCCAGTTTTCAAACCCATGAAAGACTGCTGCAAAAAGACAGGAGAATCTGTCAATGCAAAGCAATTAGATGAAGACATACCAAAGAAATATAATAGGATTTTAAGAGAGGGTTACATAAACATCTGTCAAACACGATGCTCTTAGAAATGGATCCCATCTTAGGAGCAAGAAATGGGTTGAAAGGTTTCTTTTCCAGTGCTATTCAGTTTCATGGTTTGCTGAGTCAGCAATCACAGTTTTTATTTGAAAGGAAACAAAACCCTTCAGGCAGTTCCTAACTGGCTCCGCAGAGCTGCTGCTCCTCTTCCTCATCAGCAAGCACAGAAGCCACAGACATCAACTCAGAACTCAAGACAACCCTTTGGCTTTAACTTGCCACTCGCTGATGGCAGAGACAACTTCTCCTCCCTTACGGACACCAAGTCTCCTATCTGCTAAATGCCTTTTGGAATGGAGAAATCTGACTCCCAGGGAACAGCCCTTGGAAAGGATGGAACAGGAAGGGGGAGGTGGGGTGGGAGAGAAAAGGAACACATTGTTTCATTAATCCAGCTAAATACTTGACACTGAAAACCAAAACATGACTCAGTCAGAAGATGAACCAACTGAAAAGCCAAACACACTGCTCATTCTGCACGTCACTCTCATACCCACCTAGTAATACACATCATGTAAATAATATCTTGCAGTTTTATATCGCCATATATTAAAGTACTTACACAATTTCCTTAGTTTGTGCTTAAATGTCTCCTTGCTACATATAGACCAGCAATTCTTTCCCAATAAGCTAAAAAGGTGACTTGAAGTAGGACTTTAGGCAGCTTCAGACAGAAGGAATAATGCTAAAAAGTTGACTACAGGTAAGAATTAAGGGCCTTAAGTAATTTTCTTCGGTAAGAATCACCACCTGAAGCGAGACTTCTTTAAAACCAAACTCCCAATAAACTAGAACCATGTACAAAGCAATTATCCACTTTTTTCCAGGAGATGTGTGGTTGTGTTTTACTAACCCCATAGAATGACACTGCCAGATTTGAGAGGCCTGACAGAGACACCAGCACAATTTTATTTCTGAAGTAAATTGGTCCTGAAACCCTATCAATTTTATTCAGGCCTTGCCACAAGAATGACCTATGATTTTATAACCAAATTCAGCAGAAAAGTTCTAAGAAAAGTTCTAGACTGTTCTTAAGAAGAAAAGATAAAAAAGGAGAAAACCAAAAAGCATTCTGAGAACAAGCCAGCAAGAGAGTTCTCATTTCCTCATCTCCCCCACATTCATCCTGGCAATGAAAAGGAAGTATTATTTGCATCAAGAGAAAAAGCAGAACTACTTGCAGAACTGTTATTCCTAGGAACATTTCAACCTGAACAAAATCTGACCTATAAAGGACAAAGTATCTACGAGGAAAGAAACCACTCAAGCATGGCCTGTCAATCTAGCAAAAATATTTTTAGACTGTTAAATGAATTCACACTGTTCTCCTAAATCTCAGGGATTCATAAGGAAGGTATTTATTCCTGTGTCTTAAAAACATCCCCATGATAAGTTCCTTTGCAACTTCAGCCTGTTTGACTTTCAAGTTAAAGTATTTGTTGCAGCAGACATCTTCATTTCTGCATAAAACAGTTCATTAAATGCAACTGTCTTACAGTGCTGTAGATATTATTACACTTCAGAGCCGATGAGAAAATTTAACAGGGGTTCTGACATACCTGAAGAATATAGGAATGCTAAATAAATCACTGACCATGATTTCTTGGCAGCAATGACCAGTATCCCTTTCTATGAATCTGAGGTTAAGGTATAAAAATCCTGGTGATATTGCCTCAGTTTTATGCCAAAGGTTAGAAAATGAAACATAGCAGATGCTGGATGGAAGTAGATTACAAGAATTTTGCCAAATGCAAATCTTCTCGTGGCTGCAAGCCTGACAATATCCTGAAGGCCAGGCTGTTGGAGAGGTGCAAAGCAGCAGTTTTTCTAGAGCTTTTTCTTTTTTATTACTAGCAGACCCGAAGCCATGGCATTTGAACTACGCACAGATGACACACACATAACACAACCCTCAAAACAGGAAGATGGAAAAACATATCTAAGCCAAATATGTTATTTGAGCTCCAGGAGAAAAGACGTATTGTGCATGAACACTTTCACAAGCACATTTTTCTCTCTTATAAGATATTGACTTATCTACATCAAACCAGCATGATGCAAGATATAAGTTCAGATACAGCTGCAGCTCCACCTCACCTTTGATGCTTCTAACTCTTTGATTTTTTCTTCAGCTCCTGTCAGTTTCTCCTTTAGCGCTGCAATCTCTTTCTCCATGGGCATCACAACCGAACGCAGCTTCTCAGCATCTTCCTGGGCCTGAAGTTAAGGCAATAAATTATGAATAACACATTAGCATAGTTTTCACCACAACAGTTTCCATTATTGGAGACATTTGGAGAAAATCTCTATGCCAACAAATACAGCTGCCTGAACTTCCACTTTCAATACTCGTCTTACTGCTATTTATTTAGTTCAGCAGTCATCTCTATGACAACAGGCCAATATTACTCCATTCATAGGAGGCAGCTAAATTTTAAATCCATGTATAGATTAGGCCACAAATATCTGTTTTTTAAAGAGAACGTTAGTAAATCTATCACTGTTGATACTTGGGGAGAAAATTTATGGATCAGGCATTCCAAAATACTTTTGTTTTTGTTATTAAAGGCCTTTGCTGCCCTGCAATGTGCTACCACATAGCATATATCAAAGTGTAACACAGAACTGCAAGGTGAGTTATTGGCCATTTGTTTACTTACAAAGATAAAAGAAAAAGGACTGCACAGTAATGCATAGTGTAGCTTTGCTCTGCTTTAGAAGACCATTTTTCAACTTAAAATTACAACTGATGTAGTATCAGGTTTTGGTGTTACTGTACTACATGTTACAGTGCTATATACAAGCAATTGATCAAAACCCCCATGATTTTTCTCAAACACTAGTTCTGAATATATCAAAGCAAGACAACAGAATAAGAAGACTGATATAAGGGGAAAAAAGAGAAAGAGCCAGGTAAATATAGCAAGAATTAAAATGAGAAACTGCATTCAGTGCTCAAAATCAGAATTGCTCAAAATCAGAATTACTCATGTCAATGGGCGGTCCTGACATCCCCGTTTCCTAAATGGATGCACTAAAAACTTTCCAAATGAAGGTAACAACTCCCACAGACTCCGCAAGAGCACGCAGAACACTCAAATATTCACCACAGTAAAATTCTTCAAGCCATGAAGAATTCAAGCAACCTAATTTAGGTGGATTTATGTTTTGGAGGTTCAGAGCACTCAATTGTTCTCTCTCTTCTACTGGAGGAACTCAGCAGGGGAGGGAAGGCTGAGAACTGTGTCCCAAAGTTAAAGTGTCAAAGACTGATACTTTTCCTAACCTACCAGCAAAGGCAGCCACTAAAAGATAATGTTTGTGTCTTGTTTAAAATATAAACTAGAACCTCAGACTGGTTTGGGTTGGAAGGGACCTTAAAGCTCATCCACTTCCAACCCCTGCCAAGGGCAGGGACACCTTCCACTACAGCAGATTGCTCTGAGCCCCGTTTAACCTGGCCTTGAACACTGCCAGGGATGGGTCTGCCACAGCTTCTCTGGGCAATCTGTGCCAGTGTCCCACCATCCTCACAGAATGCAGGTCTTAAAGGCTACCCAGTTGACTCTCGGTTTCTGGTAAGCTTACTGACAACTCTGTTCTGAGCAAGACTTTCAGGAAGAAAAATAGACAATATTTTTAACCACTCAACTTTTCTAAACCTAAAATTAATAGGCAAAATAAACCAATATTGCAATACCATAATACACACGCTACTAGCACCTTGGGCTCTGAAAAGCTTTAAAGAAAACTCTGTAGACTAAACGAAATTAAATTGCTTCGTGTATCATTCACTTCTGCTACATTCTGTCACTCCTAGTTTGCTTGTCCAAAGAGTGCAAATAAAATCCATGAGGAAGGCAAGGGACATCACATGATGCAGTGAATTCAATACCAGGGACATGTGACAGTGTCACACGTACATACATATCCTATCGCTCGCAGCCAGCAACTCAGCAGTCACATTTTTAGAGCAGATGCGAGCAGTTCAACTTCACAGGTTGCTTTATACTTCATTTACTGTATCAGTTCTATTCATTAAATGCTACCTATAGCTGGCTCATATAGACTAAAGACAGGCCAACATTTTTAGGCCTGTTAAATAAGCTTTTTCCTCATTATTCCTGATAACTGAAAGAATATTTCATCACCAGTCTGATTTCACACAGTTCAACACTGAATATAGAGCAACAAACGCATCCATGAGGGAACCAATCCGTTCAGAGAAACAATCAGAAAGGTCTCTGAAAGCACAATCAGACAGCTGAACAGAACCAACTGGAAAGGCACAACTGCATCAAATTCCACAACAGAAGTTACTCTAGCTTTTGGCGCTTGGCAAACAGAGCTGAAGTTTGACACTACGGTTGCAACATAGTGCAAATGTGTCCTTTAAAAACACAAAAAGGGGAGGTGTGTGGAAGGTTGGGGGTAAGGAACTGGATTAAACATCAGCGTGATACTGAGCTAAGCACCTTGAATAGCCTCTATCTGCCAACAAAATGAGTGCTGGTCACTAGGTTTGCTTTTGAAGGTAAAGTAATTACTGAGACTCCCAAACTGAGGTTAAAGTTTCCACTCAAGCTTCTAATAGAATAATATTATCTATCCTGCTGAAAAATGCTACCTAAAGATACTATCATATGCAGCAAGAGGTGCACAGCATCTCATTTCCTGCGTTAAAATGCATGATTCAGCCTCTCCTAGAGGTGTGATCCTTAAAATCTTTTCTTTCATTCTAACATTTTGCCAAACTAACACCAATCTACTTCCATGAACTCTTCTAAGTCACAGATCTCTGAACAAAAGTAACAACAAAATGTTTCCAAACTCCAGGGCAATTATCTTTCATCATCCAGAGCCCGTTTTGTGACAGCATGGTTCTGCTCTTCCTAGGAAGCTACTAGTACTGCGTTGCACAAACATGACTCACCTTAAAGAACGACAAAAGACGTTTTAGATACAGCACCCATTAAAAACCTCAGAAGGAGACTGTATGATTGGAGAAAAGGAATAAGGGTGCACAAGTGTAAAAGAGATTTCATGATTCCACAGACAATACAGAAGAATCTGAACAGGGCTTTCCTTGAGTTCACCTGACGTTATAACAAGAGACTTTACAAAGCCTCCTGCTTTTACAAGGTCAAGGCCAAACCTTACCACCTTCTCAGGTGCAATCCTCAGAACGAATCCACACAATCATGTACAATATGTTTATGGACTCAAATGCAGGATTAGGTCATGATGACTTCCTTGAACAAAGAGCTGAAAGTTGGCAGAACTAGGCTGTGCATATTTCTGAGGAACTATGAGCAGGCAGTGAAAATTAACTCATCCATAACACTACAGGTCTATATTGAAACAGAAATTGAAAACCTAGATTTCAACATACCTTTTTCATTTCGTTTTCTAGGTTTTCTTCCTCTTGACCTTCAGACAGTCTCCTTCTTAACTCTGCTATTTCTCGTTCCACGTTTTCTCGATACTGATTCCACTGAGCTCGCTCCTGCTCCAACCTGTGATGATACTGGAGCTCATAGTCACGAACAGTCTCTATAAAACAACAGTTTCAAAACTTATTTTCAATGGAAGTTAAAAACCAGAGCCTCAGGAGCTCCACCTCAAACCAATCAATGATTTATCATAATTGATCAAAAATAGGACAACTCTCCTTTCCTCTCTCTTCCCTTTGACTCTTGCCCCAAACCCCAACAAACAGAAGCAAAAGATCCAAAGGAATTGCATCTCAATTTGTACCACCACTAGAATAGAGACAAGCAAGCCTCCAAAACTGTGTAACTCCTCATTTCAAAATAACATACATTTCTAATATCCTATTTACCAGCACATTTGTACCTCCAAACACATCACCCAAACAATCTAACCTTTACTTACTTACTCCAAAACACAAAGGAACAAGAACATGTTGTTTACACACAGACAGCAGTTGGCACAACTGCACCTTAATCTAGGCTCCTTTATCTATGTAGATCATAAATAAACAGAAACTTGTGTACTCAATATACATGAATGTTTGTCTTCTCTGGGGAGAACCACAATCAGGTTATGGGAAAAAAAGCCTACAGCCAACAGGTTGGAGGCTCAGGATACCGTGGTCTTGTTTGTGAACATTAAAAAGCAGCCAGTTATGGCAACAGTCTGTCCCCAGTTTACATCCTGCACTCTGCTCCTTGCACATAGTTTATCTCAGAAACATCAACAGCTGTGCAACATGCAAACATAACAAAGCACAGCTCAAAACTATCAAGGAAAAAAAAAAGACCCATGACAGATACAGAGCAGCATGTTCAGTCACTAGCCTGGGGAAAAGTCTGTGTGATAGTACTGCAGGGACACTTAACTGTCTGACAGCAGAACAATGTTTATACACAAGGAGAGAAGAGAATCATGCTGCCAGCCTAAAGCTGTTTTCAGACTTGTCAAGTTATATTCATTGCACTTATCTTCATGGAATGATGAAGTATCACACTCATAGTCCCTCAAAAATGCTTAGCATATATGTGGGAGTTCCCATTGCCATGATTCCTTCTAAATTCTACCCTCATATTAACAGAAAAGAATCACCAAGCTCCTTTTCACAAACTCGGGAACTACGCTTCATTCATCACTTCTGTAGCCAGGTTTTGACAAGCCATGAAAAGCAGCTACCCATGTTCTGTCCAAGAGCCAGCACACAGCACTGAACACTTACTAAAGAGGGGCTTGATCTTAGTGGCAGCAGCTTGCCAAGTTGTTACCTTTCATAATAGCTTGTAGTGAAGCTACTTCTTCTTGCCACTGTCTCTTCACTTCATCGATAGCTTCCTGCTTTGTATTCTCAGACACTGTAGCAATAGCTTTGATGTTCTCCATTTCGGCATGAGCCTCCATCAGCTGGGTCCGCAGTTGTCCCAGATCATCTTGGGCTGCTTGCAGCACTGCATTTTGTCTTTTCAGGTCCTCTGAAAAGAAGTGGTATTTACATTTAGCTTGACTAATATTTACAATTAGCCTGATTTACATTTAGCTTGATTAATAAATTCAATCTGAAGAGTATCCACAGCTGCTACAGCAAAGAACGGGGCTCTAACAAGGGGGTGAAGGAAGCACTGATATTAAAGCAACTACCCATAACAACTGAACAAACATTAGCAGGTACCTTTAGGGAGCATTATTTCTTGACTTCACTTGCCCTTGCCTTTCATTAAACAAGTACCTTCTCATGGAAGCAGACAAAAAGCAGACACTGTAGATATAATCTACGAATCAATACAATGGATGAAAGTGAAATGGGCTTTTAATTAGTTCATTATTATTTAACTCACTCTGGTAATTAATCTGGAAAATGTAAGAACAACAGACAGGAAACCAGTTCTTCCCTCACTTTTGGCACCAAAATGATCCTGAATTTGGATAGAACACTTCATATTTCTTGAACAGAAACACAGTGACCACTACATGGAGCCCACAGAAGAATTTGCACTTTACCATGGCTTTGCTAAAACCGAGCTTCTACTAAAAGAGTGATACATTTTGTGAAACGACCACTATTTGCCTAACTGTTGCAACTACAAACAGCAATTAAACTAACTTCACATTATCTTCCTGAGTTTTCAGTTAATCTGAAGCAAAAAGCTCTAGAAGATGCATATTATTCAACTGACTCCAAAAGCACTAACACAAAATATAGTCTTATGCCTACATTGCCTATTTCAATGGCAATCACTTTTAGCAGAAACATCTGGCCAGCATACAACAGACACCAAGTTATCTCCATGTCTTTTCCTCAATACCAAAAAGCTTATCAATCCTGATGCCCCACACCTTACCTCTTGAGAGACAGATTGGAACCCAGAGCTAATCGGGTACTCAAAAGGGCATTAACTCTCACGTAAAACAAAACAAAACAGGATCATATAGTATTTATATTACTTAGGTTTCAAACAGCATTAAGGATGGGTTGCAACAGTCACAATGTACATTTAGGAAAAGGTTTTGAGAACAAGGAGGGAAAAAAACTTGTGAGAGGAGAGAAAAGTAATTGCTTGTATTTTCTCCTCTGGTACCCTTTCACCTTCAGTACATGTGAAAGCTGGATTGCTTTTTCCATCACAATTGATTTTTATTTTCTTTTGTTTTTACTGTTCTGGAAAGGGAGAATTATTGCTGATCTCATCAGTAGTGTCTTGTATCTTAAATTTCCTTTTATCAAGCTGCTAGAAAAGCAAAGAAATAGGCTTTATGATCTGATCTTCATTATGCCTGTTGTATTTCTGCTCTCATAAGCTTATACAAACAGCTGCAGTCTTAATGCACTCCTTTTTTGGCTCTGCTTTCATATGTTAAAGACAGGAAAATCATCAGGATTAGAAATAAATCAATTTGGCTCTCAGAACAACAGCTATCTCTGCTCGGCAATTCTGCATCAGATATTTGAGCTCATATGGTTCAAATTTTCCTCTAAAGAGTGTTATTGAAATAGATGCCCTTGGCTGGTATTAAAATTTTTATGTTTGTCTGCTTATATTCTACCTCAGATGGAAATTGAAGACAAATTAATACTACATTAAAAAGCTAGGCACAAAGCACAAACAGTACAGCATCTAGACCACGTCTTTCCACTTACCGGATCAGCTGCTGGTCATGGAGAATGAGCACACCATGACTTCAGCGAGTATTAAAATTCAGTGGTGCTTTTCAGTGTACACCAAGTTACTCTGCTGATTCCTATCCATGCAGGCAAACTGAATCCTATAAGTTCATTCTAGGGAGCTAAGTAGCCACCTACTGAATTTCACTCTCTGCTTGTTTCTTATGTTCTTATTATAGCTGTGTAAAAGATTACTGTTACTGTTCTATTTTTGGCAAATCAAACACAACAATGCCTTATCCCATTAGCCACACTGGATAGCCTAGTACAACCCCCCCTTAAATCCTAATTATCCTTAAAAAAAGAAAGTGCGTGGTGTGCACAAGCAAATGGGAAATAGTAGTTGGCCTTAGAAACATTATTCTTCATACAGGAATTATTTGAAGTTTAATAACCTTTAGAATAATTCAGAGAATTGAGAACTTACCCTCCTTAGCCAGGTATAGCTCCTTAAATTTTGCTCTCTTTTGATTAAATTCTTGCTCAAGCTGCTGCTTTGTGCGCAGAAATTCTGCATTGACCTTTTCCAATTCAGCTACCCGCTGTAGAAGAGCAACTGGAAATGAAACAGAAGATAAGGTACATCACTAACAGGAGCATCCCATTCTGGAAGCTTGAGGTCTGGGGCTCATCGTTTTAAAAATGTCTTTACTCAGCTGTTGCCCCATGATACCTCAGGACAGCCAGTCACAGTCCTTTAAACAACAAAGGAAGACAAGCTGCCTTCAAGTATAGCACCAAACTGTAGATATCTTCACAGCACTAGAGGGTGGAAATTCTGTAGAAAACAAACCAACACCCCCCCCCCAAACCCCTGCAATTTTCTATACACAATGAAGGAAGAAATGGGAAAAAAACAGTGCCAGAATGACTTCTATTGGTGCTCCTTTCCAAAATGCCGGGAATTTAGTCACAAGGCATAGGAATAACTGCATGAAGGCTGCGCAACAAAGCACCAGGTTCTCAAAGATTAGGTCAAAGGAAACAAAGTGACTGCTCAGCAAACAACTACTGAAGAGCTAAGCACAGAAAAACCCCTAAGCTGAAAATTAGCTGCCATTACGTTTCCTGTGCTCAGTTCTGCATGTTCACCAGAAGGAGGTGGAACAGACTCTACCCAGTAAGATCAAACTCTCCCCATTTCCAGCAGGTAAAAATCCTCAGGCTACTTTCCACTATTCACCTCATTAGCAGTTGATCTGGTGGTACAACAAAAGAGGAAGAAGCCCACAAAGCACCTAAAGATTTTTACAATGCAGTTATTACTGAAGAAAACATATAATACCATTGTATTGTGCTAGAGGTCTCACACAACCACCAACCCTGTAATATTGATCTTTGCATGCAATGTTGACTACTTTGCGCCTCAAGAAGTATAGGTCTGGTTTAGGTACCAGACAGTTTTATACTGCACACCTCAGAATTCAAAATTCAAATATGAAACAAAAGCCAAAGACAGATGAGCCAGAATAAAACCCATCTCCACGGTGCAATGCACTGAACAAATAATGCTCCTCTACACAATTCTCTATCTGTTCTGCAAAAGCATTTTATGGACACGTTCCAAATCTGTTGTGCAAAGCTGAATCTCTTCTTTTGAGTTACAGCCTCTGTATAGCACAGGCTAGATACATAAAATACTGATCCATCAGTGGTCACACATGACACCCAACATGCTTCTCACCAAAAGCAAGTAGTGACAACATAGTACAAAGGCTGCATCAAACTTTTACTTACAAACAGCTGGAATTAGATCTAGAGCTTACAGCAGTAAAACAGTGATGTTCAATGCCACTGAGATTGGCTGAGTTTTATTTATTTTTAGTACCTGGTGACTTAGAGCAGATACAAACGAAAGGACCTTTTAAAAGCACAGGTACGTTGTACCAATTGCAAGCTATGAGGGCTTATAGTGTTACAAAATATAGCATTATTATCTGTCAGCTAAAAGATATATATAGATCTAGGACTAAAAAAAAATTTAGTGTAGCTTTTCTACTGAAATCCCAATTTATATATATTTTTTTATTACCTTAAATATCAATACATCAGTTTTTCTAGCCAGCAACCCTACCTGGATAGAGCAAAGGCAACTGCAGAGGAATATTCTCCATAAAATGAAAGGAACCTGTAGCAAAGACGACACACTGAGAGCAAAGCTTCAAGTGAGTTAGGAAGGTGGCTAGATCAAAACCAGGGAAGCAATAGCCCACACGGAGCCAGGACAAGGGAGCAAAAATGCTTCCCAAGGCTAGAGAGCTGCCTTTGATCTCTTGCTGAAGTCTTCCAAAAGGAAAGGGTTTGCTGACATCTCCACTCCCCGCTACTTGTGAGGGAGGATGATGCCAGCAAAGCCGCTTCCTGCTTCCACAGCCCGGAGGGAAGAG
Source organism: Myiopsitta monachus (assembly GCA_017639245.1). Lineage (NCBI taxonomy): Eukaryota > Metazoa > Chordata > Aves > Psittaciformes > Psittacidae > Myiopsitta > Myiopsitta monachus. Next base: position 7,608,682 of record CM029932.1, read on the forward strand.
CAGCTCACTGGCTGGCCCCTCAGCCTGCTGCCACAGTGCCTCACACCTCAGAGGAATGAAAAGCCAGGCTTGGCTCTGAAGAGGTGGGTTTGATCTCACAGTTTCAGCTTGCGAAGGGAAACCATTAGAGGCACTAAAGCCTAAGTGAGCTGTATGCTGCGCTTCGGGCAGCTGCCAGCCTGAAGGCCTGAAGCCACAGGCACATTTATAGAACCACAGAAGAGTTTGTGTTGGAAGGGACCTTAAAGCTCATCCAGTTCCAACCTCCTGCCATGCGCAGGAACACCTTACTCTAGAGGAGGTTGCTCCAAGCCCCTGTGCCCAACCTGGCCTTGGACACTGCAGGGATGGGGCAGCCACAGCTTCTCTGGACACCCTGTGCCAGCGCCTCAGCATCCTCACGGGGAAGAACTTCTGCCTAAGAGCTCACCTCAATCTCCCCTGGCAAGTCAAAGCCACTCCCCTTGTCCTGTCCCTACAGGCCCTTGTCCAAAGCCCCTCTCCAGGTTTCTTGTAGCCCCTTTTAGGTATTGGAAGATTGTTACAAAATCTGCCCTGAGCCTTCTCTTCTCCAGGCTGAACAAACCCAATCTCTTAGTCTGTCTCCATAGGACAGGTGCAACACAGCATGGAGCAATGTGGACATCACGCACCTTACAAACACTGCTTTGAAGACCATACCAAGAAGAGTTTAATTCTACCATTAATTCTGAAAGTTAAAACCACCTGCAGTCAAACCCCTGTCCCAAAGAAGACTCAAGCCCTCCTTGTTTACTGGTTTCTCTTTCCATCTATCTCTCACGGAAAGACAGCAGCAGCTGTGCCACTGAGCCCATCAGAGCTGTTGTGCAAAGCAAACAAGCTTTATTTCTTCCCAAGGTGAGAGTTGCTCCTGCAAAGGATGGAAGGATGAGAGGACACCAAAGCACAAAGTTCAAGGGTGTTAAAGCTGTGGGAACAACAGACTCAACCTTTTCAAATCCTCCTGCCCTAGCAGAAAGAGAGATGGCAAAGTCACCATGCAGGAAATGCAATTTAACTATTCCCATCTTTACAGTATTCCCCTCTCTGCGGCCTGGCAGTACACGTGTAAAAAGAAATAAATAATCAACCTCCACCACAACAGAGCTCTGCAGGACCAGCTGCAGGCATTCAAAACCCCAACAATCTGAGCTATCACCTGCAGGTCATGCACCACTGCTACTGTGTATTAACATCATTTTTTTATTCAGATACAAAGTCTAAAGTGGTTTTACCACCTGCACTAGATACATGGCTCAGGACAGATCTTAGCATACCCACATTGCAGTGATCCAAGGCGCACATAAACTGGAGGACGGCAAGATAATGCAAGCCGTTGTCCCCTTGAAATGCACATGCATAGAAAGTAAAAGCAAAAGAAGGTTTATTTTCTAAGACAGCACGACAACTACCTCCTTTCTGTTAAGTGATTAAAGCTTACAAAAACATTTTCTTCTTTCTACGAAGAAAGAAGAGACACTCCAAAATGTATGTATGGAGACACTCCAAAAGGAAAGTGTGAACCCAAGCTGCCAGATGCAGGTAACTGTAGGCTGCCCAACACTGATTAAAGTCTGCTTGGAAACATACTGAAATCAATGGCAGGAAATGGACTCATTCATAGATTTTTTTCAATTAGCCTTTGTCATTTATAGCTTACTTCTTGCTCTGAATTTAGGTCCAACTCACCCCAGCTCTGTAACAGAGCCGAAAACTTCTTATTTGCCATCAATAGGCTATCAATTTAAAATCAACCCCAATCCCAAACCATACAGTTTGCAGTGACAGTATTCATTAACTTGCCAGGATCTCTGTCCCTATGCACCTATTTCCATGCACAGAAATGCAGCTACCAGTGTAAGGACACCAGTCAAGTATACAGTAAACAAAGTCTGACAGCTGGTCAGTTCTGGTGGAGCTACACCTGACTGAAACAGGATCTTGTGTCACACATGAGATCAAAGGGCACAGAACATGGTGTAAGTCATAAAAGCATCAGTAGAAGGCTTGAATCCCTAATTAGAGCCCCAACTCATCCAGTAACAAACAAAACCCTTAAAGACCCATTTTCTTAACTCCTGAAAGCAGACTAAATTCCTTAACTCCTGACCACTGAGAAGAATTTAAATGAAAATTGATGTGCCAAACTGAAAAACAAACAAACACACAAGAAGTCCTTTTGGCCAATAATTTATTAGCTATAAATAACACTTTTTCCCCAAGGTATTAAGGCAAATAGGCTCCTGATGGCATGGATATGCCCATTAAATTACTTATTTGTTTCTAAGGATCACAGATTTTTGCAGTACACTTCAGGATCACCATCACCCTGTTTCACACTAACATATAGCCAAGTAGAGTATGCTGTTCAGTGACTTAACCAGGCAGAAGAACTCCAAAGAAGGGCAGCAAAACTTATTCAGAATGGAGTCATCAACTGATGGGAGAACCATGAAACTGCTGGATTACACGAAGAGAAACTCTAGTGAAAAAGTGACAACTTTCTCTTAACTCACTACACAGCAAAGTTCCAATTCAAGGAAAACCCAGGAACAAGCACACATTTCTCACTGAGTAGTTACTGAAATGCTGTTCCACAGATCAGCTCCCAAAAGGATTAAATTTTATGTATGAGAAAGCTTCCAGTTATGCAAACAGGAAGTGACCATTCCAGACACAAGAGAGACAAAGCTGATTATCAATAAGGCTATTTTTGAGTACTAAGTCTATTTATAGAATTAATACCACCAAGCTTTGTACTTGATATTTAAAGTGTCAAACATGACATCACGAGTTCAGTCCTACATAGCTGAGATCTGAAAAACAGAAAAGAAAAAAACCCCTCTATATACAATAAACTTTCTTCAGACAAAAATGAAATAATTATTTTAATAATAATAACAACAACCACCACCACCATACACTTCTGTCATTTTCTACCTCCTCCTTTTCCTGTCATGATTGCTCAAGACAGAAGTATGGACAAATAAACATATATGGCTGTATATTTTTTCTTCATACTTATTTCCTAACAGTACTCATTTTCATTTACCATGACATCATTCTGGAGCCACAATTATCTTAGCATATAAATTTTTAATGTAAGAGTCTGCCACCAGGATGTGTATTTAGACTGCAAAAGCTTTTCTTTGTTTTCTTCAAACAGGATTTGATTAATAAATACATAAATAACCCCCCAAAAGCTCCCACATTCCACACATTCCCACATATACTCCAATACAGCCTCTTCTGCAACAGGCACCCAGAAGCAAAGGAACAGATCATGGTTCTCTTAATAAATATGTTGAGCAGAAATAATTCCTGACTCATAAATGGAGGTTGCTTTATTTTCAAGGAACAAAATTTGCCCTTCCACAGAGAGATTCAGCAGTGGCAGACTAAACTGAAGGGGGAAAAAAAAGGAAGAAAAGAATTATTTGCTTTTCCCAAACTTGCATTTGGAAGCATTAAGCATTTTATTCACCTGGAGAAATGGTTAAATCCATTTCTGGTCAGCATACGCTTTCCTAGTCTTATTCGAAGACAGAGAATTACAACAGACTTCTCACTTGGCACTTGTTTTCAGGGTGGCAACAAATCCCTTTGGATGGTCACACCTCTCCTTTCCAGAGTACTTCACTACATGCAATGATGATAACTTAAGCTACAGAAGGGGAAAAAGAAATGGTTCTAACCAGCAGCTTTGCAGAGGAAGATGTGCTGTTGCTCACCAGTGTTACCACTAAATAGTTCTGTAGAAGTAACTCTGAGGCAGTTCCCCATTTTGGCTTTCAGAGACATTATTGCATTCATCCAACAATTTAATATCCACAGTGTGTTCTCTATTGACTAAGTTACCACCGGCAAACAGTCCAGTACAAATTAAATGCTATATACATAAAAACTTAGTATTGTTAACAAATGCAGATCTCATCTATGATACAGAATTGAACCTCGCTGCATCATATCTGTTACAATATCTTTTTATTTATTCCAATGACTCAATAATTGCAGGATCAAAAATATCCAATTGAGCACTGCATGTTATGAACATCTGACCACTTTATAATGATTACATTAAAGGAAGTTTGCAATACTATTAAACCTTGAAAGTAATATTATTTTTCATTCAAGCTGAATGACTGAAACACACCTTTCCACTACAACTTTTAGCCCCAGTAGTACCTATTCCTACTCTATTTTCCTTTATGTTAAACACTGTATGACATGCTACATTAAGGATCTCAAGAAAAAAAAAACAAACAGAAAGGCCACCACAATTAAAATCTAAAGAAACGAACATGCTTGACTAAATGGGAATATACTCTTCTATAATACAATCAAGACGAGAAGAAGAATAAAGGGAAGAGAAAATAAGGGTCCTTTAAATGGCTTAATTACCCCGGCACAGTTGAACAGCCATACATAATAACTGCTAAGCAATGTTTGCCATGATACTGTACAAACTTGCATCACTGTTTATATGACCATCTTCATGGCATTTGACATGAGCTGCTCGCATTTCACAGGGGCATCATCTCTGAAGATCTTGGTACTGTTTCCACCAGCTGCTGTTCACTGTGAAGCATTGCTCAAGATCAGCACCAAAGTTACATCGGCTTTACATCCATGCAGCAGGCAAACAAACCTGAGATCATTTCCAGGTTCACATCAAACACCAGTTACCAAAAATGTCACTCAGTACTTGTTAGTATGACAACGTGTTGTCCTGGATCTTTGGTGTACAACCTATTTTTACTGAAATCTTCCCCAAAGTATGTTTATCCAGCATCATTACATGGGAAAAAAGCCAACGTACTGTTTCTGCTTCCTCAGTTTTGTTTTCCACTTCCAGCTTTTTCTCCCTTTTCACAGCAGTTCACATGTTAACTACTTCCTTGCTTTGTTACTGCCTCCCTCCTCTTCTTTCATGGACACAAACCCAGGCAGTTGCTGTTCTGGGGTCCAACTCTCCATCCCTTGGCACTCCATTTGCACCCAGTAAAGTGGAACCACTCCTGACTTCCTCCCAGTTTTGATAAGCCCACTTCATGTGATGAGTAATGCTCCTCGCTTCTTTTACCTATTTAGTCATTCTGCCGCAGGTAACTTAAGTCTAGTTTTACACTGATGCTTAGTTAAACATTATATATATTAGATTGCAGTGGAACAGCATTCACTCACATCAAGTATCACAGGAATGCAGTTAATTGCATATGTCCATGTTGACAGAAGTGGGCTTGAATTTTCTTCCAGCAAATCTTTCATTGATAAAAGCACCATTTCTTCCCAAGGACAGTCCCCTACTTCCATCATTAAAGCCTGGCTTTTCCCACATCCCTTAACACAGAAGCTGGTTCTTGCCTTTGCCATTTAACTAGCACTACCATCAGCCCTCTCAGTTTTGGGCACACAATCTTCCCCATGGAAGTTTCAACTCGATGCGCGAGGGGGTTTGGCATCATTAGTTTTTACTTCATTTCTGCCATTGCTGAATGCAGGTGAGGAGAATAATCCCTCATAACATTTCAGGAAAATGTTATTTGTTAGCATTTCTCATTTTGGGCCTCATCATTTCAGTGATGACTTAAATAGGGTAGCAGTGGGTGAACCACAGTGTAGGAGAAGTCACCTGGACACTACAATACATGGTCATCCTGCAGAAACCATTTTGGCTGCATCCTGCTGCTACCGTCAGCGAATCTCAGGTAGGCAGAGTTGGTAAGCTCGAATGCAGAGCAGAGTATTTCAGAAGTCCACAGCAAGCTACAGTCCGGTGAACTTTGAATTCATCTCTAGAGACACAAAATGGAGAGAACCGAATTCCCAATCTCGTCCCGCTCACCAGCATCCTCCCTGCTCTCTCAGTGGCACATTCACTCCCTTTGCTTTAACAGATTTTCATTTTTATAACCACTCTTCACAAGAGGATCAATTTTAAAAGACGACTGCAGGAAAGAAGCTCAGTGACTTCTGGGGTTTATGAAGGGTTTATTTACTCTACAGGCTGTGTACATTTACTCAAACTAGGCACTGCCTGAGCAAACAAGACCATGGGGATGGCTGCACAAAACTCAGCAGGAGGTTAAGTATCCAAGTCATGGGGAATTTTGGCTCTTGCAGATGTGGTGAAGGGATGAGAGGTGTTATTGTGTGCAAATTCTCCACTTTCGTACAGTGATGTGATGATGCTATTTTGATTTTGGCACCGGGAATTCTTTTTTGTTGTTGATGTGAGTGAAGCCTGTGATTGTGCTGCATGTGGATTTTAGTGATAATTCTTAGATGCCTAAATGAGAGAGGTGAGGGGTGGAATGGGTTTGCCTAGTAAGGCTTTGATAGCAGGGGGCTGAAGGGGTGGCTTCTGAGAGAAGCTGCTGGAAGCTTTTCCTCTGCCTGACAAAGCCAGTCCAGCCAGATCTAAGACGCATCCGCCAATGGCCAAGGCCAAACCCATTAAGCAATGGTCGTAGCACCTCCGGGAAAACACAGTTAAGAAAGAGAAGGAGAAAACCTCTGCAACTGCAGCTGGAGAAGATTGGGAATATGCAAGAGAGGCAGCCCTGCAGACCCCGAGGTCAGTGAGGGAGGGGAGGAGATGTTCCAGGCACCAGAGCAGAGATTCCCCTGCAACCCATGGTGCAAACCATGGTGAGACTGGGCCCCACAGCCCATGGAAGCCCACACTGGAACAGATATCCACGTGCAGCCTGAGGAGAACCCCACACCAGAGCAGGGGGATGACCAAAGGAGGCTATGACACTGTGGGAATCCTGCATCAGAGCAGGCTCCCATCAGGATCTGTGGCCCCATGAAGAGAGAAGCCCATGCTGGAGCAGGTTTACTGGCAGGACCTGTGACCCGCAGGGGTCCCAGGCTGTGGCAGTGTGTTCATGAAGGACAGCACCCCACAGGAGGGAGCCATGCTGGGGCAGTTCATGAAGAACTGCAGCCCATGGGAAGGACTCATTTTGGAGAAGTTGTTGTTGAACTGTCTCCCATGGGAGAGACCCCACACTGGTGCAGGGCAAGAGTATTAGTCCCCCTCACCTGAGGAGGAAGGAGTGACAATGTGTGAGGAACTGACACCACCCACATTCCCTGTCCCCCTGCACCACTGGCAGGGAGGAGGTGGAGAATTTGGGAGTGAAGTTGAGCCCAGGAAGAAGGGAGGGGTGGGGGGGAAGGAGTTTTAATATTTGGGTTTATTTCTCATTATCCTACTTTGATTGATTGGGAATAAACTAAACCAACTTCCCCAAGTTGAGTCTGTTCTGCCCATGACAGCAACTGTTGAGTGATCTCTCCCTGTCATCTCAAGCCTTTCCTTGTATGTTACTCTCCCCTGTCCAGCTGAGGAGGCGAATGACAGAGCAGCTTTGGTGGGCACCCAGTGTCCAGCCAGAGCCAACCCCCACAGAAGGTTACATATCCAGATACTGGTGACATTTCTTTACAGGGGTTCACAGCTCGCACTGAGTGTCATTGCTACCGTGATTACACCACTATCGGCTCAAAGCCTGGATAAATCTATATACCCTGCAGTCACAGCCTGACTTGATCCCCTTGGCAAAGCTTTTTGAGCATTTAATACATAGAAGCTTAAACAATGCATCTGTCAAACATGTCAGCTTTCACACACTTTCACCACTCCTTTTATTTCATCAGGCTGTCCTACTGCATTAAGTGGTATGTTAAACATCCAACACAATGAATGCGTTAAGCAGACAGAGGCAGCTTCCGCCTGTAGCAACACCTCCTTCAAGCAGAGCCACCTACTCCACTGCCACAGTATTTTAAAGGCAAGTCCCCCAAAAATGTCAAGTCACTCAATACTTCCTGACCAAAGCAACACTGAAGACATGAATGAGTCCTCATACTTACATAGAACTGCTTCTGACAAGCTTTTCCATGTTACATCATCTCATTATTTGCATGATATAACCTCAAAATGCAGAAGAGGTTTAACTGCTTCACATAGCAACTGCACTTGACAGTGAGGGTTTTCAGTGTATCTTGCAAAAAAGCCAAAATTTAAAATGAGGATAATGTCTGTTTTAATAAACCATCAGAAATCTGCTCTTCTGATCAAATGAGAGAACATTCCTGACTGACAGCCACTGAGGGAGAGATTCTGACACGCACATCACTACATAGGATGCCATGTTCACGATCTGTCACTGAACACCACAAATATGTTTTCTTACAATGTAAACATTTGCTAAACCAAGACAAACTCAGTACTGATCTTCTTTCAAGATCATTTATTTGCTGATTCATTTGGGAATCAAATGAAAATGGGAGTGGGAGGGGAAAAAAAGTCCCTTTGACTCCTTACATTTATCCCTTCGCCTACAGATTTATTAAAGGCGGTCCTCTTTCGGGAGGAAAAGTGAATAGCGTATGACTCAGCTTTCAGGGGAGAAACCACACCAAACCAAACCTGCTGCATTGTTCTTCTATTTTAAATTGCTTCTTCAAAAATAAAACTATCCCATTAATTCAGAAATTCCCCCCAGACCACTAGTCTGAGATCTCACGCTTGCCTGACATTTGTCATAGGGACAACAACTGAGGTGTAGCTCTGAGACCACCCAGACTCTGGACCATCCCGAATACTCTCCTTCCCAGTTTCTGAGCAGAAAGGACAAATTTATGATGAGCTAACATCCTTGAAAATTCAAAGGAAGGTGACAAAAATGAATGTGCAATTGGAGACACAAGCACATGGCTAGACCAAGAAAATAATGCAGCAGAAAAACCCCAAGTCATCACTGTTGTGAAATTTATACAGGTAATGGCTTGTGTAGTTTACCATTACTACAGGTATGAAGAGACTGCCATTTGAAGGAAATCAGCATCTTTGGGGACATTTTCAAAAGCTGCTATAACCAATAATAGCATTCAAACCCACTTCCACATGTGCAGCTATCAGCACCACTGTACTGCTACAGGTATCAGCAAAGCTTCAGAAACAGCAGTAATTCATGCATAACTTATCAGTGTCAATAATGCATCACAAAAGGGAGTTAACTCCAGATTTCTTTGCCTCTGTGGCTCCCTATCCCCTCCTACACAACTTGGCCACTCAAACTGGTTGGCAGAGAAGATACTGAGAAAAGCAACAGGTGAAGACTTACTTCCAGAGTAATTTTGTAAATTAAGTGTTAGTTGTCAGAAGAGCAGGTTGCAGGCATGAAAACATGGTGCTTAGAGTGATATCTTAAAGGATATAAATCTTACTAAACGGCCTGGAAAATAATTTTGCCAGGTGACAAATAATAAATGATGATTAGCATCTCTCTTTGATAAGGAACAGGATATGGTTCCTGTCATTTGGAGTAAGGTTTCTACAGCAATTTAATAGCTTCCCTGAGAACAACAGGATACTACTCCCCCAAGCCTCTATAATCTATTTCTTGACAGAAAACACTGCCATCAGTCTATATATATGGTTTGGTTTTGCTGCCACTAGTCAACCAAATGAATTTCTGAGCAGCTAAAAGGAAGAAAATCCTCCTCCAGCATTAATATTTAATTAAATATGCCTGGAATACAAGCAGTATAGAACATGAAGACTTTACTAAGCCTGTAGTTATGAACATTTTACATCAACTTAAGTACTGATGGTCACCTGAAGAGGTAACGCAGCACTCTCACTTCACCCTGACCACGCATGACTTTTGTCCCCACCATGCTGCCTTTGAGGCTATACAACGACAGGATCAGAGAAGTAACACAGCAACAAGTTGGGGGATGGCAGGGGAGTTAGTCCAATCAGTTTTCAGCTTAACCAGGTCCCCAGGTTTATCACTTGGCTGATAATATACCAGAACTGCCACAAACATGATGGTGAGGATGTAGACTGATTTAAACTGTGATAAACAGAGACTGAACTATCCCCTTGGACACTCATATTACTACCACGAGGTCTCCACCCTTTCCTTTATGCTCATCAGGTCTGTCACTAAATCAAACTCAGTAATCCAGCAGTGAGTGGTTATCAACCAGGTGACTGAGTTGAACTGGCTGAGTAATAGGTCCAATGCACAGAGGTGGCACAGAAGAAATTATGGGAACGCCACTGTGGGAGCCGGAAGAAGAGAGCAGGATCACTCCATTCAGCAGCAACAACATTCTAGACTGCCTCAGCTGCAACACAAAAATACAGCCCATAGGTCCAGTTTGACAATCAGTTCAAACCTAAGTGCATGCTGCTTGCCAAAAGAAACAGCCGGGCCTTCCTTCTGTCCTGCACTTTCCCTTGTGGCAACAGATCACTGTACTCATGCAGCAGAACTTACTTTTTAAGACTTGATGACTGTCATTTGTAAATGATAAATGACCTTCCCCAAATCCTGATTTCCATTCAAGGCTCTCCAGGGGAAGCTTACAAACTTAATCTGTATCGAAAAGCAAATTCCAAAGCTCAAGTTTCCCATCAGTGTTTGTACATACAAGGGTTTTGAACAAATGCAGCTTTTGAAAGGGTGACTCCAGTATAGATGGATTTAGACTGGTACAAAACCTAGAGCTGTAGATAAAAATATATAAGAAAATATTTGCATTCCAGAACAAGATTAGGCTCACATTTGATTTTGTGATTCTGATTGATTTACTTCTGCTTAAAGGCAAATATGCTAGTACAACACTGTAGTTAGATTAGACCTATAATGTGCTATTACAACCCTTCCTGCTGTATCACCAGCTAAACCTAACCCTCAGTGTCTCAAACGAACATAACCTTCGTAACATCAGGAGTTCTGACACCATTTAGAAATTCAGCATCTTTATCTCCAGCTTCATCTAAAACTCAAACAGAAGCTGAAGACCTGACAGACAGCTATAATACGTTCACAGCTAGAAGCATCAGTCAAGCACAGAATCCCCAGTCTGGCTAATTGCTTTCTCATTAATTTAGCACACATCTCTAGATACAGCACAAAGATGAAGATATAAACATGCATCATGAGGTGGTAATTAAGAAAACCTTACCTGAAACCAATCTTTAAAAGAAAATCTAAAATAAGTGGTGGATGTCATAAAAATGCCAGCTTGTCAGATGGTTTGAATTAATAGAGCCAAATTTATGCTTCAGTATTTCACCAAAATAAACCAAGGAACACCACAGCTAAATTATATCACAGTGATTTTGGCACAGACTACTATTATTGCAAGATGAATGTTTCAATTCCTGTGTCTGAAGTCAATGGGAGTTTAATATGAATTTCAATAGGCCTTAGGAAAGGCAATTTTCTTAAAAGGGTACCAGATACGAAAATTTATAGCGGATGGTTTACCATAATTATTGCTTGAGCAGTAACTTCTAGCACTCATGTGTTTCTCCCTATGTATATTAAGCCAATGACACTGAAAATACAGATGTAAGGAATTGTTTTATACTCTGTTGTTGTACCCAAGTTACTGTTTGCAAGTTACTGTACATTTTTTTTCCAAGCAATCAACCATGGCACTTGTCTCATCATTTTGCATAGCACTGATGGAGTGCAGATGAAAATATAACACAAAAATAATTTCTGTTGGTATTTCAATGGTGACCACCCATGCAAATACTGGAAGTTACTGTACCAAGGCATACCTGTGGTGGCTAACAGTTCTACACAGAAACACTGGGACAAAAAAGGTGAAAGGGAGCTCTTTCTTCTTTTGTTTTGCAGATTTCTCTCTTTTGTTGCTCTTTAAAAAGCATTTCAAATCTTGCACAATTAGCTGTAAGTTAAAAACATGTATTGACAAAAGATGCAATAAAACCCACAGCCTATTCAGGTCACTTTCCTAAAGGCATGGGCAACACTGCTATAATCAAAGCTGGTTTGGTCTGATCCTCAGTTAAGCCCTTCCTCTTACCTACAGGCCATTCCCGTTGGAGCACCTCACTGTCAATGCTTCTGTTATCTTTCAGTTATTGGTTCTGATTCTTTTTGCCATGTGGAACATGGACCTGTTACTGCATTTCTGCTCCATCATTCTACTGAAAAGCATTTTCCACAAAATATAACTAGAAAATAAATATTAACAACAAAAAAAATCCCACCTGAATTTACATCTCTGTTCTCGGTGTGACTCATCACAGCAAGACACAGCTCTTCACTTATTAAGTAACTAAATCAGGCTGGTTTTTAAGATCTTACTTTTCAGTTCTTAACACTGCCAGACACACAAGACCAGACAGAGCTCACAGAACAAGCCCAGCAAATCTCAGCAGTGCGTGTTTCCTGCCCTGCTCTCTACTGATACTACCTTTCAGAACTGCTCTGACAGCCAGAAGATGGAACTTTGACATTTTTCCACCTTTTCAAGAGGCAGAAATTAACTTCCAGCAATTATTTTTTTTGCTATCTGTGAGTCACTTAGCTGCTTTAAAAGATACCAAGGAAGGTATTAAAGAATTAGACATTAGCCAATCTTACGATAAATAGATGAGCGAGTAATGGTCATTGCTTGCAAAATACTATAACCTGTTCTGAGAAAACATTCAGAACCTGAACATGTGCAAGGCAGGGTTGAAAAGCAGTTGAGCTGCTCTTGCTGTATACCAAGAGTAACGCATAAGATCATCTTCCCTTCTTAGTAAAAGACATGGAAAGATCTTAAATGAAGAAAAAGATATTAAACAAACCAAGATCCAACACAGCCAGGGAGCAATGCTGCTTGTAAGACATTTTTCACAGAGGAAGTTTGTAGGGTCATGCAATCTTCTCCAGAAGAAGAATGGAAGCATAGAGTAAATGGAGAGCAAAGGTACGCTCACGGCAGAGCAGAGCAAGCAGGGAGCAGCCAAAACAAGGGCCAGGTACACCAACACCCATGGAGTGGAGGTTGCAAAAGGCCTGTGAGAAGGAGAGCAACGTTTAAAGAAGATGAGGTGATGGCTGGGACTGAGGAAACTGGAGGATAAACTGAAGAGCAGGAGTTGCCCAAGACAAGGTCAAATGACTGGTTGTCGGACTGGAGAGGAAAAATCTGTGACCAAAGGTCAAGTAAGACCACATTTCTTCCGCTTAACTCTGTGGAAGCAGAAATTGCCAGGGGAGATGGAAACAGATGTGAAGTGTGATTCAAAAGCTTCTGTTTTCCCTTCTTTGTTGTATTTGGAGGAGTCAGGCCAGGGAAGACAAGCATAGGATGGCAACAGGAAGGAGAGAAGAAGTGTCACAAGTCAGCTGAATGCCAACAGCAGTTGTGGCTGACAGAAGCAGACATAAATGGAAATCAATCAATCAAACACAGCAATTCCTCATTACACAAGCAGCCATGCTGCAGTTCTGCATTCTTAAGGTACTACTGCTTACTACTGGAACTATTATAAAGCAACAGGGCAACCCAGATGTTTTCTCAAGCATCAGGTGTATTTCAGTGAAGAGCTAAAAAGCAATGCTCGTTTCTGAAAGACACAAATATTAACTACGAGTGTGCTACTCACTTGTTCCTCCTATGTCAATTTATGTGAAGATATCAAATGTTTGCAATTTTTCCAGAGATAATTCATCATCATGTTTAACTGACTATATCATGACTAAAATTACACAAAGCTTACACTATTTATAGGATCACTTCCAGAGGCTAGTACCAGTAACTCAAACACCACTAAATCAGTCACTAGAAACAATTCTATGAGTAAAGCCCATGAACCACTCAGAAGCACTAGACCTTTGGAGTGAAGGATGCTCCTCTCAAATACACACACACACCAGCATTTATAGCTACTTATCTTTTCTCCCCAACCTTGCTGTCAGAGTCTGCTTAGTACGTGCTGCTTATCAGTGTACCCAGTTCTTATCTGGGAAGATTTCAGTCACAGTAAAGCCATAACCTCCTGGGTTTGATTTTCTTTTTAACTACATATTTTTTTAACAATACCCAATATAACCAAATACCCAAATGTAACATCGAAAATTTCACATCTGAAAGGTATTTTTAATAAAGTGCCTGGAGTGCAAACCCAGGAAGTCTGACATTCAGCCATCACACGTGGTGAAGCCTATGGGATTTGGTCCATTCCCATGATGAGGGACACTGTTTGGTTTAGCTTCTTCGAAGTTTTATAACAAAATTCCTCTTCAGTCACTTTCAAGGAAGTGCGCAGAAACTAGTTCCACACAGTGGGAATCTGTTCCACCCACAAAGGGTTATGGGAAAGCAACTAAGCATCTTGAGGCAGCAGGCCAGAAAGGGAAGAAAACAGTTGTTAAAGCCATCTTCTCTAGTAAGGATGATCAAGTGGTCAAGCAGCAATAGAAATGGGCAAAGAATTTCTATTTTCCAGTGTTCAAAATATGAAAGTCAGTTCATGTGTTAAATTATATTCGTTGTGCCTTCAGGCAAGTCAACAGCTAATTACAATGAACAGGGCCAGGGTACCCTTCAAAATTAAGAGAGATATTTGGGACTTGGCTTCAGCAGCAAACCAGACACCCTGAATGTGTATATTTCTACTCCAGAGCAAACAGACCTGCTGAATGGATCAGAACTTGCTTAGAAATTCTGAAAAGTGGAAACATGTACATTCAAGGTATCTGCTTTTGAAGCCAAATCCCAGATTAGTCCATTGAACTGACATGGAAAAACAGAGTGCTTAAAAAAAACCCCAAACCTGTGAATGATTGCAAGGGTTTTTTATTAAAAATATATTTGTTTAATAATATTAGTAACACTAAATAATCATAAACCCAGGACAAAGCAAAACGAAAGTGAGGGAAGACATTTTTTGGCTCCTGGAAAGTACCAACAATTTTGAAGCTACTCCCCAAGAGAAAAGAGTTTAACGTTTGACAGTTACATCAACAGCTGAACTTCAGTGCTCAAAACCAGTCCCCTATCAATGACACCTGGCTTTGGAGATGAGTAGTCACATTTTCAGTCCTTCAATTTCATCTAAATGTGATACTGACGAAGAAAATAACTAGAAGCATAAAAGCATCTAAGGCTTAAGTTTTGTTACTTAAGTTTCTGTGTGACATCCCAGACCCCTCCACTAGCAATGCTCAGCTGTGGGAATATGTGAGAAGTACAGCAGCAGTGAGCCTTTGCTCTTGCTAGAATTCCATACTATTGCCACAGGGAAACAACGCTGCTCATGGCACTGCTAGTGGTACTAAAATCAATATGCCAACCTCCTCCAACCTTCCATGTAGAGCTGAGCGTTCTTGCCCCTGAGAGCTGGCAGAATCTCTGAGCACAACAAAAAGACACCATTTTCATTGGCCTAAGCACAGGGGCAGAAACAAGTTATTCCAATTCTGCATGAATGCTTTCTGCTGGCAAATTCTGATTAAGATATCTGATAGACTGTGCCATTAACAACTTCCTTTATCACAGAATAATACCAACAGTTATGCTAATTACCAGCCTGACTGTACTATGGCTCAAGTTTACTAGTGCAGTAAGAAGAGTTTAATAATTTGCATATTACCGTAATTCATTTTAGTCTTGAAGAATTAATGTTTTATGTAACTGCAGTTTCTTGAAGCTTTTTCCAGATATGAAATGGGGAGTAATATTAAAGCCTTAGCATTCTGATGCCAAAATGTTTGTTTGTAACCTTATTTTCAGAGCTGGCAAGCATCCAGACCCGAATCAAATCCAGGGAGGCTGAGAGCACACCACCCTCAAAAAGAAAACTGTTTGGAAAAATAAGGCATTTCTGTCCCAGTCACACAATCTAGACAACACATATGAATTAAAGCACTTTGACCAGGATCAATAAGCAGCACACACCTACTTGCAGCACAGGTTGACACCATTAGCTATGAGTTCACAGCACAGTGCACAGAGCTACACCAGTGAAAGGACTCCGCACTCAGCCTTTCTGTGATTGCTATCATATGGAAACTCTATTACCCCACACAAAAGAATTAGAGGGTTATTAACATCTATACTAAGGCAAAGTACAAAATCAGGGTAGGACCTGAACTGCATTTTCCTATTTCTTTGTGCTATGCTTTCCCCTCTTCTTGGGCCTATTTTCATTTCAGTATGGGCATTAGAATAGCATATACATTCTATATTATATTCCTCTCCTGATGTTCCATAGGTTATTACTACAACAGAAATACTAGTTGTTTTATACTTGCTTTCAACAACAAGAAGAAAATCGTAGCTGATGTGTCTTGCAGAAATAAAGAATGCATAAGGCATTTATAATCAATGTAAGTAGTTATAACAAGCCATTATTTTTCCTTAGGGGAACATACTAATCCAGTTCTATTTCATCACATGTAATCTTAAATCAGAGGTTATACTACTCCTTTAAGCAATAAATTCAGTGCAGACAAGTAAAAATACTAATTCCTTTCTTTAATATTTTCTCTATATGAAAATAGAATGGAGAAGTTTCAAGGCACACTCTTGGCAAGTTATTTGAAAACAATACCAACACACACGATAACAACAGTATAGGAATCTGAGTGGGTTAACACCCCCCCCCCCCCCCAACTGGTCCTGTTACCACGAAAGGAGGATGAGGGAGAGGAGCCACTTCAGGAGCTCTAATTCTTTAGTATGAGAACACAGCAACCACTTTCAGAATCCATCCGACGTGCAGGCAGTTCCCTTCTGCCATGTGCCTTATTTACAGCATCCTCATCTTCCCACAGCTAGTAAGCATGAGAAAGACAGTAATCGGTACTTTCTACAAGAAAGACTTCATCAACCTAATTACTAAATTTTACTTGCACCTTTTTGCCTTCTTTTATGTTAAAGAACAACATCAACAAAACAAAATCTTCCCAACTTGGAACTTCAGACATACGACTAACATACAACTACCTTTCCTGGTCAAGAGGCAGCAAACATTTGTACAATGCACAGCTCTGCTGCACACCTGCGATTGGACAAGTCTGCAAGAGCCAAGAAGAAAGTATGTTGGAAGTTGCTCTGTAGCTTTCAGAAGAACAGGCTAAAGAACAATAAACAATGGTTATTCACCAGAAAGTACACAAGAGCAACCCACACCAACACTGATCTTACAAGCATGACAGCAAGCAAATTCACCTTCCTTTTAGTGCTCTAGAAGGATGAGTGTGTAACCATTGACCTTAATGTAGGGAAAGCCCCCACAAGCTAAGCACCCTCATCTTTAACACTTTAAAAAGGTAGATTGAAATAGTGAAATCCCTGAGGAAAAGCACTTTCTTGTGCAACTCCACCAGAAAAAAAAAAAAAAAAAGCAAAAGCCCACACAATTCCCTGGATATGCATAATTAAGAATACATGATTGCCCTTTTCTAACAGTACTTTCCCAGGGAAACTCAGTTGCTCTCTAAAAAAAAGAGCTCTGGCTGGGTAAGCACCTATCCTTCAGGATTCTGCACATCTCTCTAGTCCCTACTTCCACAACCTGTCCAGCCTCAACCTAAATTTCTGGCTCTCTCACCCCCTCCCATACATCCCATACACTAAACACTGCCCCTTCAACCCCATCTGCCCAGCCAAGTAATACTTACACTTTTTCTGATATGCACACAGTTCTGCAACCTATTCTAAGGGGGAAAAATACTTCCTTGTCCGTAATTCCTCCCAGATCAGACACAAATAACCTTTCCATAACAAAAACCTTCAGGGAAAGCTTAGCTGCCTCTTGCACAGGTAAATACCATCTTGAGAGAAGAGCTGTCATTTTCTTAGTCTTTTCCAGCACAGGAATGAACTGTCCACACTAAGTGTCCTGACCTCAACCTCCTGAAAAGCCTTTCTGCTACATGCACAGATCGAATACTGCCCAACATCACCTGCTGCGGCTAAATCAATGACAGAGTCCTATCCAGTCGATCAATGTCTACCTGGATACAAGCATCACCACCACCCTTTCCCCCTCCTGCCCAGGGCGGGATGCTCGCCTCATCCCATCGCACACCCAGGCTGGGAGCCCCTTTCCTGGCAGGAGCCAACTACGCTCCTGATAATGCTCCGAAGCATTATCCTCCCTCCTCAGCGCTGGGGAGACGCCCTTGCTCCACATTATACACGTTTACACACTAATACCCCCCTGCGATGCCCCCTTCGCCTTCTCAAGGCCTTCCCGGCCCACCTCTCCCAGCCAAGCTCCCCCACCGGGCGCTCACCCGCCTCCGGCCGGGCACGGCTACCCCCGGGCCCCGCAGGCCTCCCCGATGCGGGCCGTGCTCCACGCACCCCGCCCCAGCCGATCCTACCTCCTCGCTACCCACACCACCCACCGCCGCGGCCTCGCAAGGCCGCCTCGTCCAGGCCGCTGCCCCCCGTCCCCCGGCCGGCGCGGCCCCGCAGGCGAGCCCGGGGCTGGGCAGGCCGCAGCCGCCCGGCTCCGCGAAGAGAGGCCGCATCCCCATTTACCGTCCGTTGGAGGGCTCGGGCCGGGCTGGGCCATGGCTGCGGAGGGCGGGCGGCGCCGCCTCGGCCTCCTCCGCCTCCAGCCGCGGCGTCGGAGCGGGAACCGCTACGCCAGGGGGCCCCGGCGAGAGTCGAGAGCTGCCGGCCCAGACCTCCGCCTCCTCCGCCTCATCCTGACAGCGGCCGCCGCCGGCGGGAGGAGGAGGAGCGCCGCGCAGGCGCCCACGGTGAGACCACGGGACCGGCTGCCGCCACCGGGGCCGGGAGGGCCGGGGCCGCCGCGGCTTCCCTCGGGCCGGCCGCCGCCCGGCACCTGCTGAGGTGCTTTGTCACCCAGCGGCCGAGAGGGGGGGCAGAGCCGGCCCCGGCGGGAGCGGGGCTGAGGCCTCCCCCCGTGGCGGGCAGGGCCGGGGCGGCGGGGGTTCGATGGCGGAGCTGGCGCGGCTGAAGGCGCCCGGCGGGGTTCCCGCCGCCCCGAGTCCACCCTGAGGCGCGGTCGCGGCCGAGCCGTCGCCTGCCCCCTCCGCCCGGCCGGTGCCCCCGCCTCGGCGTGGCCGAGCGGCCGCGGGACACCGCGGGGCTGTGAGGCCAACAAAACAGCGCTGTGCTGCACAGCGAAGCCGGCGTGCCGGGGCAGGGGTGGTGGATGGAGCTGACCGGGCCGCAGGATCTCTTCCCACCGCCCTTGGGGCATTGGTCTGCACTGACGGAGGAGGGCATTGATCCTGCTGCGCTGAGAGATGGAGGTCTGAGCTCCATGGTTTTAGCAAGAAAAAAATAGATTTACATCCGTTGAGAGCATGTAAAACCATAGAAAGAGAGTGAAGAGTTGATACCAAGTCTTGTCAGGGGCTGATCTGTAGCAGCCGGCCTTAGGGCTTGCATACCCCAAAATCAATCATTTTTAAGCTGAATCTCACTTATTCCTGCAGTTTTTAAGGCCTTGCAATCAAATACATGGTATGGCAAGGCATGGGTTTCTGCTTTTCAGGTTACATTTTTGCTCGGGTGAACCAAATACAAACTTGAAATGGGGAATCTTCGAAAATCAATCTTTCACCTTTTACCTATTTTGAGGTAAATCTCTTCAGGTTTTGCTGTTGTAACGCACAGGCTTAATCTGAAAGCAAATCTTCACTGTTCCGAACTTGATACATGTCGGGCTTTCTTTTTGTGGATATTGGGAGAATCCTCTTGAAAATCTATCCCTAACGAAGGGAACTGAGCTCTTGAAACTCTGTCCCAGTGTGTGTTCATATGAGTACCCCAAACCCCTCATAACAGCAGCTGTTTTCATCCTGTTCATGTCGAGGCAAAGCTCCCACATGTTTTGATTCGGCCTGGATCAGACTCATGCATCACCCCTGCTGCAAACAGAAGGTAAGATAATATCAAACTTGATATCTGTTGTACCGACAAGTGCTTATTAAGGGATAAATATCATATCTATTCCATCACTTCCACTGACAAAATATTGACTATTGGAATTGCAACATTCCAAAATCTTAATCAGAACTCTTGGGGGTACATATTAAATGGGCTTTATACAGTAGTTTGAAGAATAGAAAAACTCTTATGGGGCTTGTACTTCCCCCCCCTCCCCCCCTTCTTGTTTTCCAGTCTAAAGCTGTACTAGCTTTGTAGGTTTGGTTCTTACTTAATCTTTATTTCTTTTTCTAGACAGTAACTGAACATGGCAGAGGCCAAGGTTTATGTAGTATCTAGTCACAATGGCTTGTAACCTGGAACAACTGGGTAATTTCCTCTTTGCCTCCCAAAATGTCCCATTTAATTCTAATCACTTGTAGTTCTCATGGTCTTGGTCTCAAAGGATTTTCCGACATGACTCAGCTAAACCTTAGAAGAGGTAAGCAAGGTTTTAACAGTGTTATAGAAACAGGTCTGTTGCAGTGGCAGAACCAGCAGACACCAAAAATCCTGAATCCCAGTGCTGTGTTAGGCAAGCTCAGTGTTACAAATCGGTGAGGCATGGGTCAGAGCTAAGAGCTGCAGGCAGGCAGAGACTATTTCTGGAATAAGCTGCTCCAGGAATAATAAAGCCTCTAGGATCCCATGCATTTTTATCAAACACATTTGGCTTTCAAGTTGAACATGGCTGTTTTCAGCATCAGTACCACAAACTGCAGGCACGAGTTAATGGAAGATGCATCTTCCTGGGGAGTGTGTGCTGTGCTAGCACAAGCTGGAGGAGTAGCTGGCACCTTGCGCTCTGCCTCAAATGCAATCTTGCAGCCTTACTGGAAAGGAGAATTTTTGCAGCTTTTGTTTAGATAGTAACATCCAGTGAGAAGCAGTGAGCGTGTGCTCTCGGGGGAGACCAGGAGTAAATTGAGGGGGACTGTGGTGGTTTGGTTTGCAGAGAGAGTAGTGAAGTGATTTACATAACACATCTAGGAGAAAAGAAGTGTTTTCTTTTTGCCTGAGGAAAATAAAACAAGTAGCAAAAGAACTAATTAAACCTGTTTTCCTAATAGATCAGTCTTGTGATTGATTCGATGCTCATGTATGCTCAAATTCCAGGTGAAACTTCTATTTTTTAACCTTTCTGTGGCTTTCCTTTTTTTTTTTTTTTTTTTTTCCTTTTTCTTCTTTTGTTTGTGGTGGTTTGGTTTTTTTTTTCTTTAACTGGGGCACTTTAACCTCAACTGAAGCATCTGCTTTCATTAGGCTTTAAAGAATGATCACTGTCACTGTCTGTGAAACTAGTTGCAAATCCTAGGCCTGGTTGAGTTACCCTGGCTATGTCCCAACTCCGCATCAGGACAAGACCCGATTACATACATTGCACTGCAACTTGCCACAAAGTACACAGCTTTGAGGGAAGTCATTGCACGCTCCAGCAAGTCCCTTGGTGTGGATGATCAGAGGGCCAAGGGCTGTGGTCAGACTGATGAAGAGTATGACCATGAAAGCTGTGTATTTGTAGGAAGTGCAACTAATAGAATACAGAAGTAATTCCTTTAGTTTTGAAGGGTACAAGATACTGTTGTTTTATACAACAGCTAAGCTGATTATACAAAATCCAGAGTCTTTAAAAAGGTAAACTGAAGTTCTGGACTTGCAGGGCCAAGTCTACATCTGGTGTGAATTCAGTGGAAACAGGACTGATGTGTGGAAAATGAGAAGCTGGCCTGTAGCACAGAATCCAAATGGAGATCAAAAAGACCCTCTGAATGTGCTGTTTCCCATTTGTGCTGCTTTACTGGCCTACTGGCCACAAAGAAGTTCAGTTCTATTGTGCCCTGTATAGTAGGAGTATGCAGTGAATTACAGACCCTGCTCCCCATGGTGTTCATCTCATAAACCATCCAGCTGTTTAATTCAATTCATCCAAGAAAGCTGAGTAAGAAGGCAAATTTGGGAAGAGGCTCTGTGGGTTGCTAGACTAGACTCCGCTGCACTTGGAGAGGAAGAAAACTCTAGAACTCAGGATCCTCTGCCTGAGCAAGTAGGAAAACTAATTCCAAGACCAACTATCCCACATACTATCTGTAACCAGCTATCCCACATGACTCTACCTGTAGGTGTTACACAATGAAGACTTTGGTAAGGGACTCCTTCGCTGAACAAACCATGAAGTGATATTGTCTTGAGATGAGTGCAACAAGAATATTTGAATATAGAGAGAACATCTGTCCAGAAAAATTTGAGTGTTCTTAACTGCAGGTGAAGCCCAAGGAAACAGAAGTTGCATGCATCTTTAAGGAGGGACTCAGCTGCTCATGATAGCAAGTCTTGGGTTCATTCAGAAGGCAAGTACTTGCCCTCCTAGCAAAAGAAAAGAGGAAAAGCAGAACTTATTGCTTGCACTTTAAATATTTCTAGGTTTGCCAGAGTTTGTCTACTGTTTTCCTCACTCTTTTATTCGTTTAAAATAAAAAAGTCTTCAGGCTTTCCTAATGTTTAGAAGTTTATTTTCCTTTTGTTGAGATTGATTTGGCATTAGCATTAAGTATTAGTTCTGCAGGGATGAGTGTAGGTTTTGGTCCTTTCCTTTAAATACAAAGCTTTTGGACAAAATTTACATTCATCTAAGTATTACCGTAAAGAGGTTGGTTAAAAATCCCAAACCAGTCATGCTCTTTGCTTCCAAAGTTATTCTGGAATGCAAGGAATTCAGTCTGGAACAATTACATTATTTGCAATGGTAACTTCTTAGCAAACCCTGGAATAGTTCATGTGGTTTAAAACCTTTTCAAGAGCTATTGAAAAATTATGTTATCCAATCTATTGTTTAAAGGATTCCATGTGATCCAGTTCTTTGAATATATGGGAAGCAAATGAAGCCAAAAATGAAAATCTGGCAGGCAAAAATCAAAGTGCTTGCATTGGCCCTAAATCTAGATATATGCACATTAATGATCTCATTTGAAAGATGTCTATATTAAGATTTGAAAGCTTTCTGGGTTCCCAAGGGGCAATCTTATTGAATATTGCGATGTACCATGAAACTAAACAATTTTTCTTACTGCAAAATAAGCAAGGAATCAGAAACTCATTCAATGTGCATAGCAAAGGACACATTAAGAGCATAGTCCTTTGGGTAACCTTGCTCAGCAATGCTTCATTAGAATCGTCACTGCAGGGAGGCACAAAACCGTCACTGCTTTGTATTTACACACCCCTTCACTGGAAGATCTAAAAATATGCCATAACCCATTTAGGCTCACTATACCTCTATTAACAAAGCTGTCTACAGACATACAGAGAAGGAAGAAAAGGGGCTCAGCAGATATGCTGGCAAAATTTACCATACTGGTTTAAACTGGTAGTGCCCTATAGTCTGCTCTGCCTCATGTTACAGTTAAGCTTTCTTAAGATTGAGTATAGGATTGAGCAGTGTTTCACCTTAGTCCAAAACTGCCTTCATCAGTAATTTAAGCAGAGATGCTGGACTTTGTATTGCAGTAGTTGAAGTGTGGACACACAGTCCCTTCTGCCAGCTCTGTTATTGTAGCAGGATTTTGTGATGGATGAGAGCAGGCATCAGCAAGGCCCATGTCAGTCCCCACACGTTCATCAGACTTCGCCCAGCAAAGCCCAGCATGGTCCAGCAGCAGAGACAATGAAGGTAGTGGAACCCAGAAAGAGCTCTTGGGTTTTGCTGTGTTCAAGAGATTATACTTTTCTTTTAAAAAACCTGAAATAACAATGGGGGAGCTGCTTTTGGGGTCTGTTTTGCATGTTAGTATTGCATGGAATACTAATCTTCAGAAGAACAGACCATGTAATAGTGGTGTCTCATGCATTCAACTTCCAAATCTTGAGAAGACCAATTCATTAACATCAATAAGATGACCTATATCAGATCTGCAGGATTTGGGCCATTTATCCCATTTTCTTCCTCTGAGGCACAAGCAGAACAGATATCTCATAAATTCTAATGATTGCAATGCCCGTTTGCCAAGAGAAGGATGGAGTGTTGCAAGTATCATGAAATTCCTTGTCCCATGTGTGTTGTATTGAGTGGTGTAACCAGAAGGCTTCCATGTCAAGACTTTAATAGCAGTCCTCATTTTGGAGTGTTTTATTAATCCAACTCTCAGTATGTCCCTTTCAGAACTGCCTCTGGCGATATTTAGAATAACGTGATGTCCAAGAAAACTCAGCAATCTTTGTGTAAACCATGGACCAACTGAGGAGTTTTCAGAGGATCACCAGATCTTTGCAAATCCTTCAGCTTAACAAGACCACCCTTCTGAACTCTTTCATCCAGGTAGGATTGCTGGAAGCTCCAAAAGAATAGCTTGAGGCCTCAGGTGGGACTCTTCAGTGATTCCAGAGCCTTTTCCAGGCCTCTGCTTGTGCCTGTATGTCCAGAGGTCGACCAACCCAGGTACTTTTTAGTACAAGTTTAAATCCCACATCTTAAGTCAGTGAGTACCCCGTTAGTCCAGCTGTTTCCTCAATGTCATCCCATCCTTATGAATCCTTTTATTCCCTATTTCCCCAATTTCTCTTAGGTGTTACAGAGGTCTCTCTATTTGCTGCTATATTTTACTAGAGTGCCTTTTCCAGAACTGCATCCTTTAGATGCAGGCACACAAAATATTTTATACTTCTATGACACTTTTCAGTGGATCTGGAAGAGAAGAAATTATCTTAGATTTACAGGCCTGAGGATGCACAAAAGTCAGCAACAGTGGGGGAAAAATTGAGCATGTATCTCTTATCTCCTTATATTTTTTTTTGCCATAAAGCAGATTTCCTTTGATTGTTCATCACACCTTTAAAAATATCAAAAAGCTTCTGACCTTCCTTGAAAAACAGCTGAAGACAAACATCTGTCGTGAAATGAATGTTTCTTAGCAGGTAAAAAGATCAAATGAACTCATTTTCTATGGAATCTTTGTTTGATTCTCTCAAAAATGTTTGCTGCTGAGATATGCTTCCCTGCCTTACTCTTTCGCCATTCAGGCAGCACTAAAGATTCCTTCTTCTCTGAGGCCACATGAGGTTTCACATTATGTTGTTAACCTCCTTCAGATCATCTTCTCCATGCATAATCCAAGTTACATTTGCATGCAGATATAATATCATTCATCCTACTTTATTCCATTTGCATCCCTCTTGTTGCTATGGGGAACACTGATAAGGAACCAATTAGC
The DNA here is from genome assembly GCA_017639245.1 of Myiopsitta monachus. NCBI lineage: Eukaryota > Metazoa > Chordata > Aves > Psittaciformes > Psittacidae > Myiopsitta > Myiopsitta monachus. The sequence goes on from CM029932.1 coordinate 7,633,662, forward strand.
AAATAAAATATTTGAGGAGGAATGTGAAAGCCACTACTTGGTGGTAATAAGCAGTGACACTTGATTTGGCATTTGTCCTTACCTAGCTGAGCTGCTGCCCCTGCAGCTTCTGCTACATTCTGTGTAGTCAAAACATGCTCTTCCCACAGGAGTTAGAGGCTTAGGCATGCAACTGTATCTGACCCTGGGGAATTTTTTGCAATTCTCAGGAGGGGGGGGATTGCTTTGAAAGGGCTTTTGCTGGCATGGGAGTGCAAAGAGCACCATCCAGTGTCTAATCAAAGTAAATACACAAAAAGTCGATGGCATTGATGCAAAAGCGTCTCTGCACATCTCATAGTCAAGCTACACTTGGTGGGATGCATGATGATCTACATAAAAAGAGACTACAGTCAATTGTAAAAGAAGCTCTAAGGGGAGACTGGAAAAATTATCAGCCTTTCAGGAAGCCATGCGACAACCTGGCAGAACACATCTTTTAGAGAAGAGCTGTTTTCTGAGTTGGAGTTGTTGATGACTGAGAGAGCAAAAGGCAAAGGCAGGAGGAAGTGCAGGTGTCAGTGGATGGAGCTGGTCAAGAAAAGGATGCATATTAAATCCTTGAAGGGAAGGATCTACAGCAGAGAGAGAAAATAGGGCCGGATCCTTGTCCTGTAATCCTTCCCCTTTGCAGAGCGAAATCAGCACAAAGAGGCAAAGAAGTTATGCTGGTAGCTGAGAAAATAAGGGAGCAGTGACTTCAGCTGCCCCTGCCCAGTCTCAGCAGCCTTGTATTGTTTGACAAATGCAGATAGTCCTGGATTTCAAGAAGGAAAATTGTTTGGGAAAAGGTTTTGTATAGAAGTGTGCAAGAAGTAGTCATAATTCTTACTAAGCATGGTTGCGGGTTTTGGTGGACTAGAGATAAGGAACTAATAGGAGAGCAAGGAGTCCATGAGGCTAAAAATGGGCACAGGCAAAAATTAATATTGCCTGCAAAGAAGTGACACCCCAATAGATGTCCAAGAAAAACCATGCAAATTTTCCATGGACCAGTAGTTGTGCAGCAGTCTGTGGAAACTTCAGGTAAACAAGGAAACGGGAATGTTTGGTATATTATCAACAGGATATTTATTAATCAAAGATGCAGAGTGCTCCGGTTTAGCACAATGTGTGTAGTAACATACCACTAATATATCCTCCCTAAAGTCAGACTTTGGGCTGGCATAATTCAGAACTGCTGTAATCCGAGACAGCTCCTCTGTTGTATTCAGCCTTCCCAGGAACAACTTAGCATGTGTTTGTTCTTACTCTTTTTATATTGAACTTGTAGAGCAGAACCCACTTCTTTGATTAATATTAAGCAGCGTTTTGTTCATACCCTGTGGCAGAAGTGCTCAGACGGAGTGGTTTGAACACTGAAAGCATGAGAAGCATTTAACGTTCTGTGGAGCTCTGTTAAAGTTGTCTGAATAGAACATCTGGTATCAAATCTTTGGATTAAACAGTTTCTGCAAGTATTTGGACCTGCTCTGGGTCTGTGCTTTGTTCCAGCTTTACATTCCGTCTCTTCCTTCCTTGTTTCTAGAGCCAATAGCTGATGGTTTATTGCCTGGTGCAACCCATTAAACTCCCTTTGTTGGGGCTTGGCAATTAGTTGAGCAGTAAGAGTATAAAAATCACTTTGGCATCTGTGGGGTTGGAATGGCAACATTGACTTAAGATCTACCTGAAAGGCTTTTTATCTGGCCTCAGGGTGATGGAGAAAGAGCGAAGAGTGGTCATCCAGAGACTTAGGGAAGGTATTACCTGATGTGTCTGTGGAGTGTAACCCTGCTGGAGAGTTTTTGTCTGTAAACTGCCTCTGCCCCCCATAGGGACCTAATGTGGATACATCCATGCAAGACCTCCCTGCCAGGGGAAGAGAATGGTATCCCACTGCTAGTCCTGCTTTATGTGCAAGAAGAGCTCCTGCAGAGTCACAGAGTGAGAAAGGGAAGTGGGAACTATTGTCATGTTGTATGACTGATGCCATTCAACAGATAGAAGTGCCTATACTTGAGAGATCCACAACCTCAGTCTTCCAAAACACACATCACTTCTGGGCACAGTGAGGAAGGGCAGGCTCACGAGTTCTTTACTTCAGTAACTGAGACAGCAGAGGAGCATCAAGGTCTGATGCACATGGACCACCTAATATAGAGGTGTTTGAAATTAATTCCTTTCACTTGAGGAAGTATTTCAGCTAAGAAGGGCCAAGCACACAGAGCTCCCATTACCCTTTGTCCTGGGTTCAGCAGTAGCAATCATTTTTCTCCTGCTTAGTAGCTGGTGCAGTGCTGTGGTTTTGACTTTCAGCCTGGGAACAGTGCTGATAACACCGATGTTTTCAGTTGCTGCTTAGAATGTTTGGTTTGACCAAGGACTTTCTGAGCCTCATGCTCTGCCAGGGAGGAGGGGAAGCCGGGGGGAAGCAGAGACAGGACACCTGACCCAAACTGACCAAAGAGGTATTCCATACCGCAGCACGTCATGCCCACTATATAAACTGGGGGCAGTTACCCAGAAGGGTTAGATAACTGCTGAAGTCGGGCTGGGTATCGGTCAGCGGGTGGTGAGTGGTTGTATTCTCTTCCCTTGTTATGTCCCTTATCATTATTATTATTGATGGTAGCAGCAGTGGTTTGCGTTATACCTTAGTTACTGGACTGTTCTTATCTCAACCTGTGGGAGTTACGTTCTTTCGTTTCTCCTCCCCATCCCTCCGGGAGCAGGGGGAGGAAGCGGGGGAGCTAACAACTGTGTAGCTGATTTACAGCTGGGCTTAAACCACGACAACCTTCTTGGGCCTGAGGACACTTGGCTCTGCTCCTTGGCAGGATGAATGGTGTTGGAAATCACCTGAATTTACCTGTGCGGAGGCTCTGGAGCTGGGACCAAAGCCATGAAGGAGCATCAAATGGGAATTCCTAAGTTGCATTCAGAATATTGTGAAGCAACTGTTTCACGTGTAGTAAGCAAGAAAAATGTCTCACAATATAACATCTTATGCTATTGAGGAAATGAGATATTTTGAGTTATATTCCTTTAAGATGTCTTGTCATATTTAAAGGGCTGATTTGCTTCTCTTTTGTCTTGTTTTTAGGCTTGATACATCAAGCAAACTTCAGTGGAGTTATTCTTGCCTCACACCAATGGTAAGTGGAAAGAGAAGCATGTTTCATGTTATTTTGTGCCAGATGTTTTGTTGGTAGAAATCCATAGCTCCACAGGCACCAGTTTCTTCAGGATCTGGAATGTCTGGCACAATTTCTTCCTCCATTCTGGACGGTCTGTGAAGGAAACTGCTTTGCTTTGCAATAGTGAATATTCATGCTGGGAAGTTATAAGCAAAAGCAAAGTAATGAGAGACAGGGTCTCTAATAAGCTTCCTGTCACATGAGGCTCTGGTTCTGTTGAAGCAGATGTGGTTGCTGACTTGTTTCCAAAACGTTTGTTGAGTGGCGATTAAATTCTGTCGTACTGATGTTATCTCTCTCTGATGTCCTTCAATACAAGTAGTCCTGCAAACAGTGAAATCTTTTTTCCTATGGATTTATATCTTGGATTGTGTTTCACCATGGATTCTGTGATGTTTGTTGGAGATTGAGTTAATTTTAGCCTGTTTCTTCAATGAGAGATGCATAATGTATCTTCTTTACTTGGCTATTAACTTTCACAATTAACTATCTCAAGTATGTCAAATTTGAGTGGGAATTATGAACCAGTTCCAAAGTGATTTGGGGTCAACTCATGTAAAGAAACAAGAACCTGAGTCTCATTTGCTTACAAAAGCAACAGGTAAGAATCAATTGTATAATATCTTGTCCTTGTGTATTACCTGCCTTATTCTGTTTGGTTTATTTGTGACCAGTCCTAGAAGATGTGCTTTATTTGTAAAGCTGTATGAAATATGGGAATTGATTTGCTACATTGACTGCATGTCAAAACCTCATGAATTTATACTTGCTACGGGCTACACAAGAGATTACATTCTTCTTTTATTGTCCTTGCTGGAGCATGGGAAAGAGGTGATATGCATTTTAACTTATATGTGTGCACAGGCAAATGCAGAGAAAGAATGTACTGCTTTTCCTTTAGAAGTAGTCCTCATCAGTTCTGGTTTGGAAAGGAAGAAAGGAAACCTACAATTGAAAATGACCTTTAGGTTGCTGCGTACAGTCTTCTGCTTCTGCAGTGAGCCACATTCCCAATTTTTTTCGTAAAGAGATTGTGCTATTCAGAAATATGCTCTTTCCTCCTCGTCTCTCCTCTCCTCCCACTTTCCTACTTTATTTGGGTGTTTGCTCCAGAATTTCCTTCTTCTCATAGGAGGAAACCTTCTAATTTCCATGGTCAGTTTATGCATGTTTGTTCTTATTGTAGGAACATCTTTTATGTTGCATAGTTCTTTTCTACACCATGTATCTAATCTGAGACTGTACATGTGATCTGCTGTGCCAAGGCCAGTAAAGCAGCCAGGAGTTAGTCTTCCATTCACTTATTTCCCTCATACTTTCACTGTTTATAGCAAATTCTTCATGCATTTTCCCGATATGTCACATTAAACAAAGAGAAAGTTTTGTGGATCACAGATAATTTGAGGAACTGGTCAAGTGAGAAGGATGGTGGGAAGGTTGGCGGCAGTCTCATTTCACTTAGCTAGAGGATGTGTTGCACAGCCTAAAGAAGTCTTATGAAAGTTAAGGCTACAGTGAAAAAATGTGAGGATATCCTAGCCATTTTAGCTTGTTTGTACTAAATGAGAGGCCTGAAGTCTTTCCCCCCTCCTCTATGTTGATTTTCAAATGCTGATAAAATCCAGTCAGGCTTCATGTGGTTTGACAGGGGTTTCATGGGGCCTGACCTGAGAAACTGCAAGCTTCCTTGTGTGTCATGTGCAGGGTCAGGGTTCTGTACCTTCACCAAAGCTAACTTTTCTTTCATACCCTTCTCAGTAAGAATACAAATCCATCCTGATTTTAACCATTTTACTTTTACAACACATCTGAGTAACGTTATCATCATCTCTCTGATTAATAACCCTACACTAGCCCTTCAAACTCTCTACTTAGTTTTTACATTGAAAGGTAACATTTGCTTTATCTGCAGTAGGAAGTGGTTATATGGCTATTACAAAACGTCAGCAGGATTTAAGAATAAAACTTTAAAAACAATCACAGTCGGTTCTTTCAAACCTCTTTGATACATTTTAAGTTGCATTTTAAGTTGCACCTATCCAATTTTCTGCATGCCTGTTGAGAACAGTCCTGCAAGACAACTCTGGAAGTCGCCCTCACTGTCTTTTTTATTCTTGCGCAAGGTTAGTTTAGTTTGTTTAATGTAAAAGAACATTTTAAAATCAAAAGCGTGAAGGGGGAGCAATAATTAAAGAGGTAGAAAAAGTAGATGAGACAAGAAGGTAAGAAGTACATCACCAATTTGATGTATTCAGCTTCACTAGTGCCAGTGTAAGAGGTGGCATCTGTTTATGGTTACAGAGGAGCAATCGTGGAAACGGAGCAAGAGCTGGAGATCAGGGCTCACTCATCTTCAACTGCAAAGTAGCCAGATTTCGTCATTATGTTTGATAATGGCCCTTTAATCTGAGCTGGGTCTCTGAAAGGTCCCAAGAAAGATGGCAATGGAAATTTTAAATCCAAATTTTAGGACTGTGGTTGTTCTTGTGATGGAACTTTTCCTTTAGGAGACCATGTCAGCTGGAAACAGTGTCTGTGTTATGAAGTGATCTCCGTGCTGGTGCTAAGGAGCCACGCTTGGACGCTGGGTGCAGAGGCCTGCTTCAGATTCTTCAGATGTGAGTGATCTCTGAACAATGCTCATCCTGGTCTCCAAGAAAACATACCAGCAGCCAAAGATAACTGGAGTGGATTCTGGCTAAACCCATCATCTCCCACACTGGTCCCCTTCCTCCTCTGAGCCTCACCCTGTCCCAGGAGTCTGCAAGAGTGTGTGTGGCAGGCAGCCATCACCCAGGAATCTTCCCTCTGCCCGGCAGTTTAAGACTGGGAGGGATCTTTCCTGTTTTCTGGCCCCTTTCAGGACTGACAAAAGGAAGCCAGATACAGCCTGGAACTTATGCCAAAGTTTTCCAAGTCTTTGTTAACTGGCAGGATGATGGCTATCAGCCAGTAGCGTCTGGGTATAAAAGAAAAAGGAAATCAGATGGAGTCTCCAAGAGTCTAACAGGAACTGCAGATGGTTGGGAATGAATGTCCCAACTTTCATTTTTTTTGGAATATTAAACTTTAACAAATGCTACAGCAAAGAGCAATCCACAGCCACATAGCAGATGCTCATATCACCAGAACAGAAGCACACATGCATTCCTGCTCACCACAGACGTGCTGTTAGTGATCTCTTTGCCATGTTATTTGATTGTTAGCCTGGCTGTAAGAATATACTGTCTACCTGTGTGTCAGCTTGTTTATCTCACCTGTCCCTTCTTAAGCCATTGACTGTTTTCAGCCACATCTGGTAGAATGAGAAAAGTCTCAAAGTCATAAAAGCGCTAAAAAAATCATTACCGTAGGTAGCCAAGTCTGTATAGAGAATAAGGGAGGATACCCTTCTGAGAAGATAGAAAATCTACACTTCGGTAAATCCTTAAGTCTGTTGCAAACTGGCTTCAAAAGCACTTAGCATAACATGTTTATCTAACACTACCAGCTTTTTCTGGGACTGGCAAATGAATTATTTAGTAATGGAAACTGCATGTTTATCTTTTTTGCTTCTGTGGGTTCATGTTATAGAAAACTGTAGGAATGTCTGTAGGGGTCACAGCTTTGTGTCATAGACCCTGTGTCTTAACAGGAAGAAGAGAAGAGAGCATAGAAAGGCAAGTTTTAGCTTTTATTGCCAATGCTTTGTAAAATAGCCTTTGTGGTCTGCAGACTCAGACCTGCGCAGGTCTGTGTGACCTAAGATTTATTACACCACTACCATATTTATACATCTCTCTCCAGATCCTGGCTATGAAAGAAATTAAAGGTCCAAAAGTTCAGCTTCATGTTAATACATCCAGATATACCCAATATTTAACTTCTCTGGACAAAGGAACCTCATTGAGGGCTGGCTTGTCCTGTTACATTGTGCAGGTGTCAGCACTGTGTGCTGCAAAGCTTCATGCAACCTTAGGGATAAAAAAGAATAAAAGCCAAGTGTATGCTCAATGGGAACCAGATGGAGTTTTTATTAGATATGACTTCTAATGATCTGCTTTAAAAGTAAAGATACACTGTTTCGAGCAGAAGAAGGACCTCCTAACAGCTTTATTCAGGTCCCAGATTTATTATCTTAGCTACAGATAAGCAAGATTGCAAGATCTTTGTATCATTAGGAATTCCAGTCAAACTCTCCTACCATTATTAGAATTCCAAATACAGCAACCCTATTTTGGGGCCTTAACAATAATTTTCCCTAAGATGTATCTTTATTTAGTGATTCAAAGTTATTATTATGGGCCTGGCAGTTGCTTGCTCAGTTTCTGGAGTGTTACCATGTAACCTGGGTCAGAATAAAGATCCTGGAATATTCATTGCAGGGCAAAGCTTTTGCTTCTTCGAGGGCCTGGTTTTCACAGTGAGCTTTGGTGTGACTCTTCCAAGTGGTGTTCCTGGCTGTGAGAAGTGACCCCAGCAGTCTAGAAGGCCTCAAGATCCTTCCTAAAAGGATGAACCCTGCAATCCATGCCTGTATATACTAAATCAACTTCTGACAAGTAAAGAACAATACAATCCCAGGGTTTTAGGAGTAGATGGTTGTTGCCAAACCACAATAAATGCTTTTGTCTGGAACTCATGGAACAGTAACATAGCAATGGAGGGTGTACCCTTGTCTGTTATTCCCTCTGAGCAAATTCTCAGAGACATGTTACCAGGATTCAGATAGTTTTCATGGAACTAGTAGAGAAATAGGCATTCATTTCCTTACAAAGGGAGGAAGAGACAATGGAACTCAGCAGAACATATGGCAAGGTTTTGTTCCTGTCTGAGGGTTATGTAAGCAAAACCACTGCCCATCCTCAGATAGAACTCTCTAAAGTGAGCCTCACCTGAGAAAATCTGTGTTACCTCTTTTCTGTTATGAGTTGACCAAATTGCTTTACTTCCTCTGCCTATGTGTACTTACAACCTATGTCTCCAAATGATCTCCAACTTGTGAGCATGAATCACAATCCACGTTCAAGGAAGTTTGGAGCTGATGTTCTGGTTCACTGTCACCTTTGTAGAAAATATCTACACAACTAAAAAATACCTGCATGAATAAAAAAGCAATAGGCCTCTTGTTTTCCTAAGAGAAGGACTAGAGGGATCAAGTCCAGTGATACTCTATCACAAGCTATTCATTAAGCATTGTTCTGAAACCAGGTTTTTCCCACTCTCTCTGTTAGAAACCTTCTTCAGTTTCCAGACTAGAGTTACTAATGACTAGTTTGTTCACATATATTATTATGCCAAACCTGTCTTTAAGTTTAGATTGTACACAAATAGAATGTGAGCCTGGGTATTGGGTTTCTTATGGGTTTAGTCTCTTTCAGGGGAAAAAAAAAAAGTGTTTAAATACAAGATCAGCTTGTATTCTAGATCAAATTGTTTCCTCCTACAATTCAATAAGCAAGAGGAAGAGATGATAAGAGAGTGCTCTGTACTTATGTTTGTGTAATTTAGTCAGAGTGGTCCAGCCTTTTAGTGACAGCATCCCTGCTCTGTTGATTGCTCCTCTTACCTTACATCCAAGTAAATACAGTCAGTTTTCTTTCTTTGTGATATATTTGCAGAAATCAGGCATGTGCCCTCTCTCCCTGTGTTGCTAGAGTGAAAAAAACAAACACTTCTCATTCAATGGTTTCTTCTTCAGCCATTTGGGTGGCCTTTTTATGATTCAGGGGAGCTTTCTGAGCATGGTGACCAAACCTACACTGCATTTGCACAAAGCCAGTTCCATCAGATTGTGATTACAGTGAGGGGTAAGAGGTTTCCAGATACTAGTGTTTGTGAAGAGGACTGATTTTCTGAGGATGAATCCTCAGCAAATTCTAAGCAGGTGCCTTTATGAAGGATCTGGTTGTGTAAACCTCAGTCACTCAAGGGGAAATCTTGTCCTAAGTAAACAACATAAAATACACTCCTGAACTGACAGTGGGCCTGCTGCCTACACGTTAAATAACCCCCTGAATTGCCTGAAGTAGTAGCACGTGGTGTCTTTTATTCACAGGTGCAGTAGTGCTTGCATGTGCATGGAGAGCACCGTAAGTTGGAGTGTTTCTAGCATCTCAGGAAAGGCACCTTCTCAACAAGATCTTCTGAGGAATCTTTGCTGCACCACTGAAGTATTCCACCAGTGAAGATGTGTGGAGAAGTGGTAAGAGGAAATACAAGTGACCTCCAGAGCAAGGTACTCCTGTTGAAAAGTTAAGTTGTTTAAGATCTGATTTTAAGAGGTCCTGGATACCTTCTAGAAGTTGCTTTCTAAAGTGTCTGCACACCAGAACCCTGCATACTTTAAACTGAGCATGCAAAAACACAGCACGGATGGGCACTCTTAAATGTGGTGGCCTACGTGACTTCCTTGTAGTCACTTGGCAGTGCAATAATAGAAGTAGGAACATAGGATTTCTTATGTCTATTGTGTCCATTAGAACAATACTGCTGAGAGCAACTGAGACCAAAAGCCTGGCCTTCAAAATATATGACTTGAAAGGAGAGCTGCATTTTTTTGGTAAGGTCCAAATGTATTTCATTCGGCTTTGCTGCTGCTCCCAAAGTTTGGTTGTAAACAAGTATGATTTTTACCCTGGAAGCCACACATCTGGATTGCAGTGCCTGTAACTGTTTTCATCATCACAAGTAGTTATTTGCTTTATAATTTTCTGCGTGTGCAGAAAACAGCTTGTAAGAGGTAACCTGAGGAAACTCTATTTTACAATTGAAGAGCTTAAATGTCTTAAATTTATAGCAGCAGGGTGGCCACAGCCATTAACTTCCTTTATGTGACCCTGAAGTCTTTAAAGTCTGCATTTCTAGCCCTGCAGAGTTCTGATTCTGACTGCTCCCTCTCAAATGTCCATGCTGACTCTTTGTCCAGATAGGTCAACTGTCCAAAGCAATGATGGACCAAGTGCTTTCACAGGAGATGAATGTGAACGTGAGGTCACCTACAGCTATAACCCTTTTTGTAGCTATACAGCAATAAAACTTGGAAAGTAAATTCTGTACATCATAAATATAGTGATGTATCTGTCAGCATTATCAGTACTCAATGCCAAATGACAAAATAATGTTGCACCTGAATAACTGTTTAAATAACAGGTTGTTTCCTCACTGCACAGTTGGTGTATCCTGGAGATGCTGCACTGTGGAGGCTGAATGTATTTGAGTTTATTAGTATTTAAAATGTTCTATGCCCCTAATTCCATCCTCAGTTCTCCAAACCATGACAATGCAAGTGATCACTAAAGAAGTCACTGGAATGAACAGCCACTGAATTCCAGTATGGACAAGAAACCACAGAAAAGGACAGACTTCTGACCCGTGCACATACAAAGCAGGGGTTTGGGGGTACATGGCTGCTGACAGAATGAGAAGGGAACATGAGCTGTTCACTCTAAGGGACTGAAGACATGTAGAGAGGGCTGTATTTGTTTGGAGGACCTGGCAGACTTCACTGGTTCTCTGCCTGCCCTTGAAAAGGTCATCCAAAAAGCCTTTCAAGTGTACAGTCCTCAGTATGGACTAGTAGAATAGAATGCTTTCGCTGTTACCTTCTGCTCCTAAATTGTTGCTACTCCTGCTAAACCTGTGGCTTGCCAACTGACTTCTTGGTAACTTGTGGCTGATTACCTCAGGTTCTCCTTTACACTTGTCTGGGCAACTTTTTGCTCCCACGAGCAGAAATATGGACATGAAATACTAACCACATTGCTTCAAGCAAACAAATAGGACCATGCACCCCCAGTCTGAGTAATGCCATGGTGTGGTGTTGGTTGAAGTTCTGCTGCCTTACAGATAGCACAGGATGGGTGGGCTGTGAAAGCAGAGACAAAGATGTAATGCATGCTCCTCTGGCATTCTCTAATGCTCTAATGCTCCTCTTCTCAACTGGGTGATACTGTTGACCTGTTTCATAAATCATTAATAAGTGATACTTCTGAATAAATACTTTCTCTGTATCTTCTCCAGCACTGAGGATTAATTTTGCATGGGGCCTATGCATTTACTCTGTTCTTCAGCAGTGACAGAAAGTGATGTCTTGGCCAGATTTTATGAATTATGTTCAACATTTATTACATATTATGATCTTTCTGGATGATATAAAGGCAATTCCAGGGATCTGTCTTTGTTTCTAACTGTTTATCTTCTCTAATGAACAATGTGTTGCAGTATATAGATACCTGTAATTTACATCCTGTTTTTGATTTTAAAGTAAGTTCATGATGAATGTTTTGTATGAAGGAGGGTGGTGAATAGAAGAGTTCATTGACTTCTCAGCTCTGGAATCACCCAAACATGGGTTTACATTCCAAACAAAATACTTGGTGGGTTTCACACCAGTTTTTACCAGTGCATATCCCAGTGTTGCTGTTGGGAAAACCTGGATTTATTAAGGCAGTATTTTTGAGAGCTTGGCTTCAGAACCACACAGCTGGCAACAAGGAAAAAGTAATCTAAGGCAGCATGTGAAAAACTTGCTTAGTTAGACTGTGAATTTTCCAATAACTGTCTCCAATAGACCACCCTATAACACTGATTGCAAGCATAGAAAGCCTGATTGTTTCTCTAGTCACATAAATCAAATGTAGATGTTGAAATGCCAACCACCCACTATTTGCCTTCAATCTTTTCTTTTAATCTCTTACTGCTTATGTTGCGTTTTGGTTTCCTGGTGTCCTTCCTCTCATTGATGTTCTCTTCCAGTACCACCACACAGAACCGAGAGGGGCTTTTAGCTTTTATGGTGGAACAGGAGCCAGCAGACAGTGAAAAGAAGCTGGGGCAGCAAACTGTGCACACCAAGCACCCAAGAAAAGCACAGTGCAGGCTCTCTGTGTGTGTGCACACTTCACGTGCTGTGCCAAGCTGAGCATACCAGTGTATGGTTGGAACAGGAATTCTCTGAAGTATAAACCAAAGTCAGTTTTGGCATTATTTGTAGCCATTAGGTTTATAGCTTGGAACTGTTCTAAGATCTTTTAATCTTTCACTTTACATGCCTTTGTTTTAAATAAATAGGGCTTAATAATCAAAGAGAAAAATACCTGGAGAGGTACGAAACACAACTGGGATACAGAGGCTTTCAGACTCTAGCAATGCGTGTGTTGAGCATGAACTTGTAGAAGTGCTTCAAGCAGTATATGAAAATAGCTGAAAAATCTGCCTGAAAACAACAATAAAATAAACTTATTTGCAAGGCATAGAATGGTATGGGTTGGAAGGGACCTTAAAGCTCATCCAGTTCCAACCTGCTGCCATAGGCAGGGACACCTTCCACTAGATCAGGCTGCTCCAAGCGCCCTCCAGCCTGGCCTTTAACGCCACCAGGCATTAATGGGGCAGCCACAGCTTCTCTGGGCAATTTTAGCTAATGCCAGCCACATCAGTGACAAGTTTTGGTAAATATCTCTTGTTGGAGCTCATTAATGTACTACAAATTTCTCCCTGTTTTCCGTACTGAAACTTAAGCAAGTTGATAAGAATTCCACAAACCCATAATTAACTTTCCCTTGGAGAACAAAAAGGATGCATTTTTAAAATGTTTTTATTGCCTTAGTACCATGTTACAAGAAAAAATGTGTTCCACAGCAAAACATACCAAGAACAGGGATGAGTGCAAACCAAACACAGCAGAAAGTAAATTAGCTATGAAACCACTTACTTCAGTGCAACAGGGAACAGTAATATGTGTTTTGAAGCAGCTTTTCCTTCTCTGAGAATGTAGAACTTTTTCTCTATTGGAGCTCCTGACATAGATCAAAGCATTGCACTACACTGAAATTGCAATTCTTTTCCTCCCAGAGACACCTAAACATTGCCCCCAACCACACATTTCTTTGGAATAGAAGAAAAACCTAGCCCTGAGAAAGACTGCAACCTACTCTGCCTTGCAAAGGCAATCACTATGCAACATGCTCTCTGCAGATGCTGGACAGAAAGATAAGGAGAACTTGGAACATAAAACTGTGGATTCCACACCATGACTACTTCTCAAATCTCTATTCCAGTCACTTTGTACTGACTTCCAAAAGCATGTCTTCTCCAGGAACACAGCTAACATGAGCACTTTACTCAGATGCTTCAACAGAACTCCACAAATCTTCTGTTCTGTCAGGTCTTCTTTTAGCACCTCTACAAAAAGGGTTTCTGAAGTGAAGAGATAACCCATACATTTATCTTTTGGTCCACACTAACGCATTAAACAACACCTTCCTGTACCTGTTGCCAGATGAAACCGAAGTGCAGATAGTTACCCAAATTCCTGGATGTGCAGCCATCTCTGGCACCACAGTTCATCTGATGTCAGCACTTGTATATAGGTTGAAGTGTTCATAGGCTGGCATATTTCCCTTTGCGAGGACCTGTTCCCAGGCTAGCGTTATCTTACAAAGACAAAAGAATCCTTTTTCTTCCTTGTTCAGTACTTCTTTTAATGTTACGAGATAATTGACATTTCTTCCCTCTCTCTGCTCTCATTTATGAAGGTGATAATGCTTTTGAAGTATTTAATAAATTCCATCCGAACATCCTCAGGATCTTCTTCCAAGTTGGAGTGTATCAGTTTTAGCCTGTTCAGCGGGTAAGCTTTGAAGGTAAATAAAAAATAATTAGATGTATTCGTTTTATAAAAGAAATACAATTAAGGTCATGGGACAGCTCATGCTGAAGTCAGATGGGCTTCAGTAGTATCCAGTGTTTGATACCCCAGATAACACACAACACATGAAGAATAAATGCATCATAGCTTTTTAGCACTATAAGCAAATACAACTTGTTGCTAGATTAAATTCTTCAAACCTTAAAGCTTAAAGTCCTGAGTTTGGTCTCACATGCACTTAGAATCAAACAATTCAACACTGAACTGCAGTTTTACTACTGAAGTGTGTCCTGGTTTTAGGTAAACTATGACAAAGTGATAGGACATTCTTTGATTATATAAAAATAATGGAACAATATTGTTATATTAAATATGTATTAATTTAGTAATACTTGTAAGTATTTGTTTAATACTGGAATAGTATTTAACATTGGAACAGGTTGCCCAGAGGGAGTATGTGTTCTCATTTGTATGAACAGCCACAAATATATTTGCAGTACATAAGGTACCTATTACTAATTTTAAGAGGAAGATCATTAGCCTTTTATTTCAGAGGGCTCCTATTCTTTTGATGGATAAAATGCAGGCTTAAGCAGCCCCAGAAGTGTCAGTTAACAAAAGATAAAATTCAACATCAAAACCAAACTACGAGTGATGGCACAGTATGGCAGGAGTTCCAGTTCCTGGCTCAGCTGCATACTCACTGTGTGACCTTAGAGCAGTCACTCAACTTTTCTTGTCTTTACTTTCCCTTTTGTGAAATAGGCATATTGCTCACCTTCCAGATGACCTTTGAAATTCATTATTTCTGGTTTTGCAGAACACTCCGGCAGATGTAAATGAAAAGGATATGAACAATTGTAAAGATACACATATCAATAAAAAACAGTTACAGATTGAGTTTTCCATCTTCTTACCCAAGGACAGATCTTCCGTGTCGCCCTCACTGCCTGGCTTGTGATGTGCAACTAGGAGACACTGACTGTCAAGCAGTGACTGCTGCTGCACGAAACAGGAGTACCACATTTCAATTTCTTGCAGGTGACTGGGCTGCTCAGGATTGAAGATTATTATTACACCATGAGAGTCCTTCATCAGAGCTGGCCAGCACGTTTCAAACCTTGAAAACCAGAGTGATAACAGAAACACATACTCAATCTTCCTCAAGTTTCATTCTTCCCTCTTCAAGAACACATTTCAGTACTTTATTGTAACATTAGTGATATATCATATTCCAAATGTTTTAATTTACCTATTTACAGTAGTTGGTCCCATGACTTAGTGACAGTGCAGTATTTGGTCAAATGCTTATTTAAACTTTTTTCCCTAAAAATGGATCTGCCCAGTTCTCAATTGTATCTTTTGGAAACGAAGGCCTAAATCATGGGTACATTGTTTGAAGTCCACTCACAGAATAACGTCAAGGAGATAAAGACAATTACAGAGTGGGCCTCTGTCTCCTGTACCTATTAACTTCATTCTAGGAGCTATGGACTTTATGTTGTACTTGGTCCTTATCCAAAACTAAGTCAGCTGGGCAGAGAGCACCTAGCATCAGATGCTTTGTAACAGGAAGCTGTATAAAATATAATCAGGTAAAGAGTTGGGAATATTCCTCATCTCGAAAAGATCATCTGCTTTAGGCCTTAAGTATGACTATTTTGTGTAAACAGAACTATTCAGAATTAAGTAACCTAGAGAAAGTAACAGCAATGCTGGCTTACTTTTGATCACCACTGCAATCCCACAACTCAAACCGACACCCAGCTCCCTTGGTGTTAGCGTTCAGGTTTGGCTTCTCATACTCCAGGATCCTGTGAAATGGATGAATCTACAACATCACCATCACTACACAGCACCACAGCCAGAGAGCGGGACCTTCCGAGGGGCTGGGTCAGTCAGCGTGCTCCGGGTTTCGCTCACCTCAGACCCTGCGTCGGGCTGTAGCTGCCGATCCCTTCCGTGTTCTCCGAAATGAAGTTTGCCAACACCGACTTTCCAGACTGGCAGAAAATGAAGATCCCTTGGGAAGTTAACTTGCCAAAACCACACCGAAGAGCAGCGCACGGTGTTCTACCCAAGCCCTCTGATCTCCATCCTCGGCCCCAGTGCATGCGGATCAACCCCCCCCCCAGCCTCCAGGCACCCCCGAGGCCCTATGGCCACCTCAGCGGGTCCCGCCTAGGGACAGCGGCGCTCGGGGGGCCGGATAAAGGCGCTCACCTCGCGGGGCCCCACCAGCAGCACCTTGGCCTTCAGCATGGCGGCGCCGGCTCCTCCCGCCCTCGCGTTGCCTTAGCAACGCGGCCGCGGGAGGCGGGAAGGCAACGGGGGGGGGAGGGGGGGACACGGCGGTGCGTTGTGATTGGCCTTGCCGCCGTCACGTGCCTGGGGAGGCGGTGCGCGCGAGGCCGCCCTGAGGTGGCATCCGGCCGGGTCCGTTCTCGCTCCGCCCCGCCCGGCCGGGCCGATCCGGCCCTCGTGTGCTCGCAGGTGGCCGCGGAGGCGGATGCGGCCTCTCAGGTACCCCGGTGGTGGGTTTGCCCCCGGGCCCCTCCTGACGCAGTTCTGTGCGGCAGCGGTGGGCCGGAGCCCTGTGGACTCCCTCAGGCTGCCCGCAGTGAGGTGTGAAGCGCTAGACCCTGACCAGTGTGTCCTGAGGGAGCCCGCCGGGCGGGCCTGAGAGCCGGTCCGCTCCGTTCCCCTCGGCCTTTCTGCCTTCTGGAAAGCACGAATTGCATCCACGGCTACTAAACACACTTTAATACCACGCAGCGCTTATGCACTGCACTGGGGTCCCTCGCAGCTTGAGCAGTGCTGTCCTTGCCTAAAGTTTCATTGCGATTTTAACTGCAGCTTTCCCTTGAATGGACGATGAAGCAAGCTCTTGAAGTTTCTTATTAAGGCTTGTTGGGGAAGCAAAAGGCTTTTTAAAATCACAGCTTTTAAGAAAAAACCAAACCATCTGGCAGACAGATGTGCTGCTTCAGAGCTGTTTAGTGCCCAGGTACAACAGCAGTTTTAGACAAGCTTTCAAATAGAGCCTCTAGGCACTACCATAATGTAAATGTTTATTACTAGGACTACTAATAAATGTGAACCAGAATGGCTCTGCTCTCGCTGAGGGGGTAAAAAGTCTTTTTATCACACTGTAGATGTACTTACTGTACCACTCCTTACGAAGGGGGTAGTTCAGGATGGTTCAGAGTGGCAGTTTAAACTGCAGGACACACCTTCGTTTTCAGTTTAGTGGGACAAGGACAATGCAAATACAAGAGCTGCACCTAGATTCTGCTTTAGCAGACTGGATGTGTGTTGTCTGTGAAGATCCACATGTGATTCAGGACAAAATCCACACAGAACAGAGGCAACTCATAGTTAGTCCTTCCTGCAGCTATGTTGTTTTCTGTATTTCAGACCTAACTTCCAAGGAAAAGACACAAAGGGCGACCCAGAGAGAAGAAATTAGGACAGCCTCTCTTATTTGCTGGCAAATGTTATTAGCTGCCACTAGCACATGAAGAGGAATGTGTTATAAAGGGTCCTATTGTGGTCAGCAGTACAGAAAGAAGGGAGACAAAAAAAGGGTAAGAGGTGACTGAAACTGGGTAAAACTGGCTGTTTGTGCAGCTGCCCAGAAAGCAATTAGGATTAATTTTTAGATGAGGTGTCAGATAGGGGGTTTGTGTGTTTATGTTAGTCACTGAAGAGTAAGGAGAGCACAGCTGAATTAAGGCTGCAATTTTTGGATTTATCTGTGTGATTTAGGGTTTGAAGTCACTTTAGAAAGTGGGAATTAAACTTCCAAGCCACTTAGGGTGACATTTTCAAAGGCATCTAAATCAAGTACATTTTATGTTATCAGCATCTGCCTTAGGCATATGGGTAAAGTTAGGTTAGTTGCTGATGTACTGTTTGCTGAAAGTACATATGTGCCAATTAGTAAGGCCATTTTGTTTCACTTGTTCAAACCTCTTTGTTAGACTGCAGCAGAGAGAAAACTCCAGCAGTAAGTGAACTACTTCCAGACAATACTGGTAACGGTCTGTAAGTCTTGCATTTATTAGATGGCTGTTTTTCCACTGTAATGTGTTGGTAGCAAGCACAAATTATCATCTCCAGATGATTCTCCATGGATAGATCCTCCTTCTTCCTTCAAAAGCCAAAAGCAATTGCAGGCTATCGATAATACTTCAGTAAAACTGTTTTTCACTCTGGAAAGGTCTGTGAGAACTCAACCTGTGAGACACATTGGTTGCTGTGTCAAGGCATGTGACGGTTGTTGCCTGAATTACAGATAAGAGGCTCTGCCTTCAAGTTGGAGGCCCACAGGTTTTACTGGAAGCAGCAGCACAATGTAGTGCCAGTCATCTTTCAGATAATACTTTAGCACTTGCAAATCATTCAGCCTTTTGGATAACAGCATTTTAGGTTTTCATTATATTTCTTTTAATGTGGCATATAAAATTTTGCTATGAAAACAACTCAAAAAAAAATATCTTTCATAAGCTTCTGTGGCTCAGCACTGGTACTTTATGTATTGTAGCAATGTTTCCAAACTTGGGAAAGCATACCCTAGAGCACTTAACTTGTGTGTGAAAATAATGCCTTGGTTAGAAGTAGCACCACATGGTAAAGGCTTACCATGAGTGGCTGCTCTGCCTGCTTGTTGTGCATTGCATGACATTTATTGTGTGTGTGCAGAAACAGCTTTCTAGTGGGCACAGGCAGAAACCTGCCTGACATACTCTGTTTATTTTTACTGGTTCATTTGAGGGCAAGGCATAGAATACAAGAATTGAAAGGAAGAAATGCCTTTTTCTGTAAATCCTGTTACTAAACATTTATAAACTCGAAGCTTGTTGCTTCAGAAGCTCAGGGAAGGGATATGTCTCAGGTTCAAAGCCTAGTTGATCAAGTAAATGATGAAGATTGTATGAAATGTAGCTGTCCTCTTGAGAAAGTTTTGGTGGAGCTATGAGAAAAGACCAAACAGAAACAGGACATTACAGTGCATTGATATGGATGCAGTGCTGCTCTTTAGCATGAGTTTCCCTTAAAAGTGGCTATTAGGCAGGGGTAAACAGTTCAGTCTTTCTCTCTCAGAAAACCTATTCTGGAATCAATAGGAAAAGCTCACACAAAGCCTTGTGCTTGGTTCATGCCAGCAGATTGTCAAGGACTACAGCTCTTTGATTTATCTGTGGTCTCCAAGTCCTTCCCAGAGGAGATGGGGATCTTTATTTCCATTGTATAGAAACACAAGCAGCAAAAGGTAAAATGACTTGTCTCAGGAAGCCACCTGGCAGACAGCATATCTAAGATGAATTAAAATGCCTCTAAGTGTCATTGCAGGCTGTGGGCAGTCGCAGAGGAGGCAGACAACTCAGCAGCCAGTGTGTTTTCCTGACCAGTGGACATGAACTCAGTGACACCTTAAGGGGCTCAATTCTCCCTATGTACCTCCATCAAAGTCACAGAAAGTTCCCAAGGGATGAATTTGACTTTGTTCCATTTATGCAATGATGTATAAGCAAAACACAAGGAGCAGCAGTCTTATCTCCACAACCCCCACAAGAAAACACAGCAAAGTGCTCTGATTTTTGATCACACTACATGAATCCAAAAGTAGGATTTAGTTTCTACGATTTAAATCTTAAGATACAGCTGCAGATATATCTTAAGATGGCTCGATAGATGTTTCGCTTATTCAGAAGGGGTTGCTCTGATCACATTCTGTGGAGCAACAGTAACACCTAGTGGCTAAACGTGCCAAGCCATTGCCTCCTTTCTTCTCTCCAACAAGCATGAGTTGGAAGGGACATGGTGTGATTGACAGTTCTGACTTGTAAGGCCAACGCTTACGATCTCCAGGGATTTGCCATTTTTCTTTCAACCCCCACCACGTTCTGTTTTCTATTAAAAGTGGTAGATGAAATACGAGGCTCTTCCTCCCACCTCCCAACCCCCTACCCTTTTCTGCCTCGTGGAGGAGGTTGTTCCAGTCCGTCTTGATCTGTAGGTGGGTGGGCTGTGAGTGGCCAAGCCTACTGCTTCCAGCCTGGAGCACTCAGATTTCTGTCAGGAATCCAAGCTTTTTTCTTGTTCTTTTTTTTTTTTTTCTTTTGTGTCTGAAAAGGATCAAGCAGATCATCTGATGGAGGTTGGTGACCTCAGTGCATTTGATAATGTGGTGTTAACTTGCCTGTGTTAAGGCAGACCATTCTGATCTGTTCCAAGAAGTACCATTTCTTAAGATGTGGTATGTGGGATTGTTTGCCATAATCTGCTGGGACTGTTAATTCATCAGAGAGGTACCCCCTAGAAAAAATAGCATTTGAGAGGAAAGAACCCACAGATGTTTATTGTGTTAGCAGGAGAGGGTCTTCTTTCCTCCTCATGGGGGAAAGTTTCAATTTTTCCATGGAAAAAGACATTAAGCAGAAGTATTTCTGCTAAAGCCAAGACTATTTGCATTTGTAAATAGAGCCTCAACTCTTTGTGGGAATTATAGCATTGAGACATTGTGGTCTTGCCATGTTCCTGCTGTCTAATTTTAGGCTTCTGGTTTAGGTATTTGAATTACCCACTGGAAGCATCTATTTAGGAGAACCTTCACTGCCTGTTAACAGAACCTGGACTCTTAATTTATCCTTTGGATGTATGGTCTTTTACGTATGACATAAACTTGTACCACCACCTACTCAAAGGAGTAGTACTGCCTCCAGTCATGTCCTCAGCTCTCCATCTAGCTTCCTACCAATGACCTGTTTCGATGGAACTCATTAAATTGAAATGAGTTTTCTGAGCCTGTTCACTGCAAAACTGCACAAAAAGCTGGTATGACAGAAAGAAGGTGATGAGGGCAAGTGAGGACGTGGCTAAGTGGGACAAGGATGGGACCACTTCTTTTGGCTACTGTGCAGATGTACACTGAGTTAAGGTGTGTAGGTAGTTAAACCATTAGTCAGACCTCTTAAATATGATGTTCTCAATACCTGTTTGTGAGAGCAGACAAAGAGACATGAGAAATACTGTGCTGGGATGTGCTGGGACACCCTTTATATTTAGAAAAGAGCATGGCAGCCTTGTTGGGCTGGGTGAAAAACCTTTCTTCACATTCGGTAAAATGGTTTCATAGGTGGTAGACTAGAGGGTACTGAAATGAGACAATCAAAGGATAATTGTTATTTCTGAGTCACAGGGCTCATAGAACCTTTTGTATTGGAGCGGTATGCTCTTTGTTTTGAATATAGGATTTCAAAGTAAGTTTTGGTTCTCACTGGCAGCTGTGGTGTCTGCCGCCCCTGTTGGGCTGCAAGGAGCCTCCATTTATTAACACTCTCTGATCTATTTATTCACTCAAGGCCAGACCCTCAATGACTTCATAGGAAGTAGGCAAAAAAACATGTACTGTCTTTAGAGGGACTGCCATGTGGTCCTATAGGAGAGGAGATCCTGCTGACAGGAAGATTTTGTTTTCTCTCATTTTCATCCTCTGATTTGACTTATGTGTTACTTTGGAGTTTATGGCCAAACCCCGGAGTTCCTTAACCCTGTGGTCCTTCCAGGCATTATGTTTCTGCTCACATCCTGGACCAAATCAGCTGTCTTTTCAGATGTCTCACATTCATTTTCATTTAAGGCTCAATTACCTCTTGTGGGATGCAACAGATTTATACCATAAATTAATATAGAACATAATTAGTTTGTTTTGATGTGTCTGGAACAAGATCTTAAATCCTTGCTCCTTTGCATAGGCACCTGGATATAGTAATGAATGTTTAACTCTATGCCTTCAACGTAAAAATTTATAGTCTTGACTCTAATTTTGACTCTATTCCCTTTGAAACCTGGGAAAAGTAGTACATACGTTTCCAATGCTTGACTTGCCTCCTTAATATCTTATGGCTACAAATATGTGTTGACAGTATGAAAAAAGGAGCTGAAATGGTTCTTGCTTTCCATGCTGAGTCTGCAGGACAGAATGTCAGAGAAGGCTGTAGCCATTTTTAAAATCAACACCCTTAAAAAAAACTTCTGGAGACATTACATTTTATCCCTCATATCACAGTGTTAGTTCAGTAATAGTTCAGAGAAGCTCAACATGAAATGGATGTGTAATATAAAAGGGAACCACTTTCATCTAAAAAAGTTAAATTGGACTTTAGTTGAGACGTTGCACCAGCTTCTGCCCTTGTCTTTGTCTTACAATGATTCTCCATTTTAAAAATGTTCTATCTACAGTTGATGACTCTTGACTCCTAGAAATAAAGGAAAACTGACCACAACCCAGGCTGGCACTTAGGCAAGTACTTTGTTGAACACATCTCTCTACAACTACCTGAAAGGGGGATGTAGTGAGGAGGGGGCTGGTCTCTTCTTCCAAGTAACAAGTGATAAGACAAGAAGAAATGTCCTTAAACTGTGCCAGGGGAGGTTTAGATGGAGATGAGGATCAATTCCTTCCTCAAAGGATGCTCAGACATTGGAACAGGCTGCCCAGGGCAGTGCTTGAGTCATCATCCCTGGAATTCTTCACACACCATGTAGACGAGGCCCTCAGTGCCATGGGTTAGTGGTGGCCTTTGTGGTGCTGGGGAATGGTTGGACTTGATGATCTTAAAGGTCTTTTCTAATCTAGTTGTTTCTATGATTCTGTATGTGAGATTGGCACTTTGACTGGATGTGACCTGCCACTGCAGACTTGCTGCAAGTAAAGATCCTTGTGTTTCTGCAGGCAGGGCTAGCAGTAGAAGCAGCGTGGTGTCCTATCTACTTTAAACACCATGAGGAATGTCTTGGAAATCTGAAAAGCAGAGTAGACTGAGTACTGTAAAAAAGTTCGTATTTAGTATAGATTGTTGATCATGTAGTATTAAGTAGGTCGTTATTTTATTGTTCTTTAATAACGTAGAAACTTAAATCTTCTACTTTTGGCTCAGTTGGTGATGTTGTCTTGAGCTGGGTTATAAAAATACTGTGCTTCACCTAAGCACAGACTGTTACAGTTTTCATTTCATTAGCAAGCTCCAGATTGAGTGGATTAATGCAACCATTCCTTCTTTCTTTTGCCATGGAAGTTTTGAAGTATAATCTGTCACTTGTGAGAACATAAAGAATTGGACTGGAATCATTCCAAACTCTTTACTGAAAGTGTTCAAAGATTTAATGGAGTCCTCAGTCATAAAATCTTTAATTTGAACTAGACCTTTATATTCTCCATTCTTAAATTCCCTATTTTTACATTCAGGGGATTTCCTGTTATCCAAGTATGTATGGAGGCCCTTTATTTCCCTCTGTGTGTGTGTTTTTTAATTCAAATCAAATGTAAATGTCAGTGGTTGATTGTGCTTAACCTCCTTAGGATCATATTTCTTATTTAATTGCATTACATTTTAAGGTTTAAGGCTATCTATTTACTGCTGTTAATAGCACACCATATTTTAATGAAGCTGTTATCTTCTCCAAATATATACAGAACAATGGAGATGGATTATATAGGGGCTTTCGAAGAAACTGTGTCTCAAAGCCATTTAAAATGAATAAACACAGTAGAGAGTTTCAGTTAATGCAGTTCTTTACCTAACCCAGCTTCAAAACTAAGGAAATGAATGGATTTGGGTTATCAGGAGTGTTTGCTGTCCTCTTCCCAGCCAGAGACTGCACCTCAGGAGGTCACTAACCCAAACTGCAGTGCACCAGGGTGTATGGTTGTTCTCAGAGATGCTCCAGAATTGCAGCACTGCCTTTTCCAAAGGCCACTCACCTCCTCTGTAAGTTGGCCATACTCCCTCTCTGCCCGACCTACAGCTCAGCTCTGGAAATCTGTTGTCAGCCACTTCAGGGAGGGCTCAGAACATGGAAAAGAATTATTTCATTTTCTTGAAGCAGCTGAATAAAGGCAAGTATCACTTAAAGATCATCACAGAAAATCTGGGACAGATCTACTGTGCTCCAGTGGAAAGGCAGCAGCTCACCACCTGCTTTCAATGCAGAATGGAGCATCACCCTGCAGCTGGGGCACTGTACTGGGCTTTCCACAACAACCTTAGAGTGAAATACTCAAGATGTGAACTGAGCCAAAAAATGTTTTCCTGTGAGCCACTTCTTTCCAGGCACACAGTGAGTCCAATAGTCTTGTCCTATCATTCCATCACATACCAAAAATTTCCTTAGTCTGGTCAAGAGCTTTTCCTTCTTTTTTGGGGCAACAGTCAATTTAAACATTTCATAGTATCTTTCAGACTTTATTGTTTGTTTTCTGCAAAGAAAGAACAACTACCTCTTTAGATTATGTCTGATCTTGCTGCTTTTTCTTCTTTCATTATTTTTACTATTTATACCATACTATTTTTACTCCATTTCCATTCTCCTTACAATTGCCATGATATATAACAAAGCACTAAAGCCTCTGTTGTACAGGGAGGCACTGAGAGATTGCCTGTTGGCTCTGGTAATTCAGGGGGTTCAACCAGATTCTTTCTGGGTGTAGACTGACAGCTCATGTATCCTTCCTGCCTGTGACCCAATGGCATGAGGGGTTGTGAACCCCTGTAATCCCAGAGGATTATTTAGGGATTGGGTTTTCATCTGTAGAGATACTGATCTACCTTAAGCAGAACAGAAAATAGGGGGAAATGAAGAGCATGTCTTGTGATGAAGGAGAGATCTGTGTTCTATGCAAGGAGGTGGGTATTTGCAAAGTACTATTCAGTAGTTCCAGTTTGGAATTACATTAGAATAGAAGCAACAAGGGAAATCTGCATGCAACCAGTTCAAGAAGGTGCTCAGACTAGACTTGTCTGACAAAACCTCCCAGAGGCCCTTGAAGAGGGATGGATTTTGGATGCCAAGCCATTTGGATATCATACCTAATGATACGGTATCCATTGGGGACAATAGAGTATACTGTGAGCACCTAAGCTAGCATTAGTGTAGGTGTGCATAGCCAAGAAGTACTTGGATCCAGTTGCTTTGCATGACTTTAGCCTTTAATGCCTGCAATGATTCTTTCATACTTAGCACCTTAGCTGCCTTATTGCTTCCATGGAGGAATCTTGAAGATTTAAGAGAGATTAGATAGAGAGCCAGCTAAAGGGCTAGACAGTGCCACTGAACACTGCTGATGTTTACTTACATGATTGCTCCCCTTAGAATGAACTGAGCAAAATGTTCAGAAAGGTGAACTGATAAATCTGGAGAATATTCTCTTTAAATAATTCCCTGAGTTCTCAGCCTACCACACAGCTGTAGAAAAAAGACCCCAACAACTGAGCAGGATGTCAGGTTGCATTATTGTAAGAGCAGAGTATATATCAAAAGGTGTTACTTTTATTATATGGAACACTGGTGAGTTCTTGTTCAGAGTACTCTTTTCAGTACTGTCACTCCACCTAAGAAGGATATGATTAAGGGGATAAAGCAGAGAACATAAGAATAGTACTGCGCCTTTCAGCACTGAGTTATAAAGCAAGACTTAAGAGCTTTGGTTATCATCTTGTTTAAAAAGAGATCTTGCTGTGATTTTAACTGATTTTAAAGAAATGAAGGGGATTAATCACATTGAAACAGACAAAGTCTGTAAAAACAAGGAGACTGAATTTGAAAAATAGGATCCTGGGGAAAGAATGAAGACTGTGAAGGGAGAGGCTCACGTGAATGCTTCAAGAAATATGTAATGTCAATTATCAGTGGGCTCCTGTGAATCTGGATGCAAGGTGCTTTACAGCAGAATAAGGTGAATATAGAACTGTAAGGAAAATATGGGTATGACAGTTGGGCTATGGCTGACTCTTTACCAGTAACACACAGAGATAGTGAAAGCCGTGTTGGAGAAGGCTCTGGAAACATCTGCAGAAAAGAGGAAACAGAAGGTCCTGCTGCCTGTGTGGTAGGGTCCAACACAAGCAGACGTGGTGCAGGAAGGCACTGGCAAGGAGATTGCAGTGTGAAGGCAGATGGCTGGCAGGTAAGGAGTTCTTGGAACAAAGCGGAGGAGAGAAGAGGGAAGAAGCATATTGCTGTTATTAAGACACCTTAACTGCAGGCACCTAAGGTGAAAATAGTGGAGGCAGTTTCAGATAGCAGCTGGGCAGAATCATGCTGTGGAGGTGGTAGGCCCTGTACAATGGCTGGAGTGCAGCAATTTACAGCTTGCAGCCCACAGACTTCTGAAGGACCAAAGCTAGCTCCCAGGGGCCTGTGAAAGCCAGCTGAGAAAAGCAGACTCTTGTGGTTAGGCCTCACTGTCATGGCCCACAGGGTGAGTTCCTAGGAGACTGGGAAAAAAAAAAAATCAATAAAAGCTGGAAAAGTAAGAATGGAACATTTGTATTTGCTGTGTGGAAGAAAGGGGACTCCACATCTTCCGCAGTTCTTCTGTTCCTTATCTCCACAGGGCAGGTGGCATAGCCTCCAGGGTGATCAGGAGCTGGGAAGAGGGTGCTTATTTCCATAAATCCTTTCTTACCTGTTTTGTGTGCCTTTACTTTGTATATTTTGTCAGATGGGGTGGGCCTACTCCCATCTATGTGACTTGCACAGTACCGAAAGGGAACTCAGACTTCTATTCATGTTGGGTTGCTCATTAGGCAACCTGGGTCCAAGAGGAATTGAAAGAAGTAGGAGGATTTCAGGGCCAGAGCTTAAAACTGAAGCATTCTTTGGTCATGGAAGTCCTTGCTTCTCTGAGATTCAGAGAGACTCTGTGATTCAGGATGGATTTTCAAATCATCTTAGAATTTGGATCTCACTGAATCTGACTGTCCTATAGTCTGTGACTCCACTGAAAATTGGAGCCTGGGATCTGGTTACTCCTTCCACACTATGTTATAAAGTACTTTGTTTCCTTGTAGAAGTTCAAGACCGACTGTGGTCTGGAGAATTTGTAAGTTCAGTGTTTATGTCCTGCACAGCATCAAGCAAGCAGGCAGCCCTCGGTGACTGATTGAACAGGAACACAGTTCAAGGATACAGACATGGAGACAGACCTCCCAATGTCTTCTTGAGTGACCTCAGTGATGAAAGAGGGAGCATGCCTGTGAAATCTGTAGATGAGGTAAAGCTGGAACTGAATGTAAGAACACTGGAAGGCAGGATTTAAATTTCAAATGGTCTTGACAAATTTGTGATAGGATCTGAATAAAATAAGATGCAACTCATTAAGGATCACTGCAGGGCACTGGACCTTGGCAGGAATAATTTTCACTAGCAAATGCAGGATGGGGGAAAGTCAGACTAGCTCTTCTGCAGGAAAGGTAGAGAATCCCAAACT
This sequence comes from Myiopsitta monachus, assembly GCA_017639245.1. Lineage (NCBI taxonomy): Eukaryota > Metazoa > Chordata > Aves > Psittaciformes > Psittacidae > Myiopsitta > Myiopsitta monachus. Next base: position 7,660,786 of record CM029932.1, read on the forward strand.
AAACATGGATTAACAATGACGTACAGATGTCAAAAAGGCAAATCCTCAGCAGGGCAGAGAAGTACTGCACGGAAGTATAGGTTATGGGTACCATACTATGAGATAGACATAGAACAGCTGGGAAGTCCAGAGGAGAATACCAAAAAAGATCAGAAAGTCTGAAGGAATTGGGATTGGTTTGGCTCTAGAAAGCAAGGAGAGGTGTTAAAATATTTTAAGAAGTACTCTGAAGAACTAAAAATCTGTTCAAAAGGAGGAAGAATAGTTTTCTACATCTGTAATGGAGAAAGTAAGACATTCAGTGCTTAAATTGCAACTAAACAGCCTGAGGTTGGATGTTAAGAAAAACTACCAGTGCAGAGCACAAAGCATTGGAATATGTTTTCAAATGAGCATGGGGAGTTTCTGTCTTGAGGTCTTTCAGTATAAGGCAGAAAGATTTGTGCCAATAGTAATGTGTGTATAATAGATCCTGCCTTCTAGCAGCACTAAGGAAGAGGGAATAAGTAACTCTTGCCAGTCCTTCCTGGCTACCTCTGAATGTGTTTCTACTCTGGCAATTTTAAGTGGGATAGAGCTGGTACTGTTTTTTCCTTGGTTTGATCACACCTTTGTGAATCCCTGTTCTGTTGTATTGGTGAGGCTGATGGATCAGGGTGTGTTCACAAACTCCCTGCACTTGTGCAGATCCATGCTTCAGTGTGTGTCCAGTCGGGAGAATTCCTGCTGATGTCGAAGGTGACATAAATTATTTTTCCCAGGACACAATAATGCTCAGAATACATAGAATTCCACTTTGAGTCATCACATTTTCCATCTGCTGAATTATGTTTCAATCTGAGTTACTTTATTCAGAATATTACTTTATAATACCCACACAAGTGCTTCACTCAGGCAAAATTCTCATCAAAGGTCAATGAATTTTGCCAAAGTTCTGACTTCTGTATCAATTCTTATGCTTCACGCAGTATCGCTGTCTATCATGTTTACTGTCTGCTAAACTGCTTGTATAAGTGTGGTTGCTTTTCAGTTATATCCCATTTTGAGTTCAGCTGTAATTGATTCATTCCGGGTCAAATTCAAGACATTTTCACACATTAGCTACCTCCTGCCTTAAAAGAAAAACTACCACAGTTTGGATAAGGTTTGGTTTGACTCCCTAGTAATAGATGTGTTACAATAACCCTAGAAATCTTATAATTTAATTTATAAGAGGTCTTGAACTCCTTATGTCACTAACATCTTATCAATCTCTGCTAATTTTCCAAGGTTCCTTGACTGCTTTGTTATATCACAGGGAAATAACATGGGCATCTTAGGAAGCTACAAGAGGTTTATCCAAATTAGTTTTGGGTTTAGATGGTCTTATCAGTGACTTCATTCTAACTTCAAAAGGACACTTCATAACTCTAAAGCTACACAAGGTCTTATCAACTAGAACAAAGCTGCTTTTCCTTTGGTCTCCTCTTAGTTATCCACATGAAAAGTGCACTCACAAAATCCAAGGGGTGGCCCTTTCAAAATCTGTTTGCCATTATTCTAACAATATTGTGGCTCTTTTTTTGTCAGCTGAGCACTGACTTGTATAGAACTGCAAGTTGTGCTGGACCATTGAGATGCCATTGGCAGCACTGGAGCTGGGCTCTGCTTGCAGCTATGATATGATTGTGCTTTTCTACCTTTCTGAGCCACCTTTCAAACGGAAAACATTGTAGAAAACAAATCCCTCTCTTGCTGTATCGTTCCAGTTTTTTCCTTTGCAACTGAACAGAAATCAGACTAAGCTTTGAGTGTTCCTTTTATTGTCTGTATTTCCCCCCGCTTCATTTATTGGCTGGCTTGCATATGGTGTATATGCGTAAAGAAATAATAGATGATTTCACAGATATGGGATGTCTCAGGTATGCCCAGTGGACTAGGAAGCTGAAAACCACTCCAGACCATGTGAAACCCCATGTGCCTACACATGTCCAATAGATCAGTGTTCTGACATTACACTAAGCCTGTCACTTGCACGGAAGGTGAGCAGTGTGGGTCCCTCCAAGGACCACATTTTCATGACGGCAATGTCAATAGTGTCGCTAAATGGAAGACCTGGCCCTTGCCTCTACTATTTCCCTTTGTTATTCCATGCATCATGGCTTTCTGGTGTGTGTTCTGCCTCTTCTGTCTTGAACTGCTCTGGTAAAATACATGCAAATCATTTATTTAGCCCTGGTTGCCTGGGCAAACCTTTTATGACCATGCTTATGCACAGGCATAAAAAGTGTAGCTTTACATTGTGAAATATATTCTGTCTGGTTTAGAAGAATAAGACTGTTCAGATTTTAAGGGTTCTCTTCTCAAAGCTGGTCCTTCTGATAAATGGAATGGGTTATGTTTTTGTTGGCTGTCTTCATACTTCCATCCCTGTGTTCCCAATTTATCAAGATAGTTTTGAGAAATTGTTAGAATATGTTGCACCTGTAAGCACCATGGGGAGGAAAAATATTCCTTTATTACTGCTATTCTGCTTGATTCTATTATGCGTATCCAAAGGACTAAAATGAAAAGTCCTCTTTAATTCTCCCCTCACAGTAGACAACATCACCTTTTTTTTTCCCTCTTTCGAAAACCGGCTTGGAAGTTAATTCTTCATGTTCATTTTAAATCAGCCATACAGAGTAGAAGCAAGTGTGCAATTCGGGACATGGCAGAAGTAACAGGAGCCTGGAGACTTAAGCTCCATTTCTGGCTCTGCCTGTAGCTCTTTGCAGTCTTGAGCAAAGTCATTTGACCTCTGGTCTGTCAGTGCATGAAACAGGAAGAACATCAGCTTCCTACAGATGTCTCTAATAATTTGCCAGAATCATGTCTTGTCTAATCACCTGTGTTTAATATCTCCAAGGGTCTTGCAAAGTCAAGGAAGGCTGAAGCAGCAAATTTTGCATGCAACCAAAAATAAAATGCTCTTGGACAATTAAGATTTGAAGAGCTTCCAAAGGGGCTAACCAAAGCCAGGAGAATGGCTCAGAAAGCTGTTTGGTGCTGATAAATGATCTATCCCAGCACATCGTCAGGTGAGGGAATTTAGTGTGTATGGGACAAAAGCCTGAACCAGGCCCTCAGCACAGAGCCTGGTGCAGCAATAAGTTGCCAGGGTGAGGGTCCAGCTGCCCCCATTTTAGCTCTGCACACACAGCTGAGGATGATCACCCAGATTAAAGGGTGGTGGAGCCTCAGACAGCCTTTTAGTGGTTTGTGTGTGCAGGTTCTCTCTGCTTCTCCTGGAGGAGGGTGAATTTGGGGTAGTTTGTAGCCATACTGTGAGGGGTGACTACAGTGTAAGCTCTTTTTCTGTTTCTCTCTTTGGGCAGAGCAGTGGTTTCCTGAGGACTGACCCTGAGCAGAATGGCTGAGTGGCTCAACATCCTAGGGTGAGTTGCCCCAAGTCTATGTGTTTTCTTGGGGAGAGAAGGGAAGATACCCTTTTTGTTAAGGGTAAGGGGAGACTAAAGGGAAGGGTGGTCAGGGTTCTGTTATGTCCCAGTTCTAGGCACTGAGAGCCTTTTATAAATAAATAGTGTCTGTTACTAAGGCTGGGCAGCCCAGTGCTGCAGGACCAGACCTTTTGAGCTCCCTTTGGGCCTGGAGAGTGCTGATCCATTTCCTGCTCCAGCACTGTGACACCCGGGGGGGGCAGCTGTGGGGTAACCCTAGGGAGGCCGCATTGAGCTGCATTGCAGCCTGGACCTCTGCCTCTGTGTGATTTGCTCCAGTGATTAATGACAGTGGCTGTTTAAAAACCTGGTGCCTCGTTTGCAGTCTAAACTTGTCTGGTTGCAGGCTCCAGCCAGGGGCTATTTATCTCTGTGTGCAGGCTCTGGAGGTGAGCACCGTGGGGGAAGGGGTAGGTGCACATCACGGGTGGGGGATGAACTTAGCCATTTTCCCAGTGTTTTACAGGGGTCGTTTTCTACCCTTGGGGACTGTGTTGCCCCTGAGGGGAAGAGGTCTCCACCTTTGCAGAGCCTGCCCTTGGCAAGCCCTGGGCCCTTCTGGTACCCCAGCAAAGACCCGATTTCAGTGGTAAACCATGGCTGTCTTTGGATGGCCGCATTAACAGTGAAGGGGCAGAGGGGGTATTGTGAGCGTGCAGAATTTGAAGGTAAAAAAAACCTTAAGTTGCGTCATCTTAAAATATGAAATCCCTCCTTGTGTTGTTTGGTTCAGATGAGTTGTCTGGTCAGTGAGCTGCAACAGCCCAGGTTCCTCAGGGGCTGGAAAGGCCAGCAAGGAGGTCTGTGGCAGTCACCAAATGGGGGTTGTACAGGGGTTTTAAGCACATATTCTGCTGCAGTACGGAGAGTGAGCCTTGCTGCTGGCATCCTTATTGGGGTGCCGCCTTTGTGAAGTAGCCGTATCCTTCCAAAACTTCCTCCTGCCTGGGGCTGACTGTGCAGGTCTCCAAGCTCTGGGTATCCTGGGTAGCAAAGGGGTGACCCGGTGTTGTGCCAGAATGAGCAGGATGCGCGCATTATCATAGCGTGGTCAGGGTTGGAAAGGACCTTAAGATCATCTGGTTCCAACCTGTGAATGAACCGTCTTTAAAATGATTTATTTCCTACCTTGTCTGTGTAACTGGTGCGAGCGTGACAGCAGGTACCAGCGTTTGGGTTTTCGCGCCGCACCGCTGAAGCGCGGGGGGTTCCCCTCGCCCTGGCTCTCGGCTCATCGATGAGACCCAGCTCCCCGTGCTCCGGCGATGCCCCGGGGTCGGGCTTCCGGGGGTGCTCCCAGCGCTCAGCCAGGTGGGAGCGCGGAGCCCCGCCGCGTTCCGTTCCCGCGGCTCGGCTCCGCCGGTGGAGAGCCCCTCCGCAGTGGGGTCTGCAGCCAGGCCTGGCAAGGGTTAACGCTGAAGCCCCACGCCCCCTTTGACGGAGTCGGGCCAACCTCGCCAAATTTGAAAAGGCATCCGGGGCCGAGAGTGCACCCTGGGCGCAGAGAGCCGCGCTGGCCCCGCACCCCTGCGCGGGAGCCGCTGCCGCCGGGCTCAGCGTGCCGACGGACGGGGCTTCCCTTCGCGACCCGCAGTCCCTGTGTCCCGGCACCCCTGCCCCGTGGTCCCCGGTCCCACCTCGGCTACGTGGGATCCCGCTGCGACCCCGGTCGCGGGAGGCACGGGGGAGCCCCGCTCCTGCCGAGTGCTGTGAGAGGAAGGAAGGGGTGCAGAGGAGACCCCCGTTCTTGCAGAAATGCAGTTGGCTCTTTTCTTGTCCTGGTGCTGCTGCCTGCATGGATGCGCGCTGGGGACTGGCTTCCTCTATCAATTCCCAGCATCAACCCTGCAGCACAACTACCCAGAGCAGAGCTCGGGCTCGCCGGGCAGCGGCTTCGCCAGTCGCCGGTGAGTAAGACCGGGTCCGCCTCCCCGGCGAGGAGGCTGGGCCCCTCTGGTGGCTCCCGCGGGGAGCCGCGGGCAGGGTGCGACGGGCTGGCCCCGCTGCCGCCCTCGTCCCAGGTGAGATGGGCAGGCTCCCTGCCTGCCCGCAGCAGCGTCCCTCTATGGGCAGACAGCGACCGGGGAACTGAGGAGCTGAGCTTGGGCAAACCGAACCCACTGAGTCTCCTTTCTCGCCCGGCCGTCCCCAGCCCGCCGGGGAAGGGCCGGTGGCTCCTGCCCTGGGATTCCGACGTAGGGAACTGTTATAGCTCTCGGCTGCGAGGAAAGACTTGTTCAGCTCAACAAAGGAAAGACCTTAATTACAGCTCTCTATCCAAGAGCCGCAGCTTTCAAATAGCTGTTTAAAACCACACCTCCCACTCTTCTCTCCCCCCACTCCAAACCAATTTCTTACAAACTTAATGTAAAGCAGTTTTGATTTAGTGTATCTTGCTGCTTCAGTAGAGCAAACAATTTCGGCTTCTCCCCCTCCCCTCTGTTTTCTCTGGGTATTTCTCTAGAGGTGAAACAGCTGTTCAGATGAATGAGCCGCACTGTATGAAGCTGAGAGAGTGGCTTAACCTGATTCCAGTTGTTCTTGAATTTCACTTCTTTTTTCCCTCTTCCTTGTGATTGCCTTAAATGGGGACTTGGGAATTTAATATTCAGGGCTCGTCCATCCTGTCTCTACCTCTTTTCCTCTTTTCTTTGCTAATACCTGCTATGCATGAGTTATGCTGCAGTGGAGGAGGGCTGGTGTTCACACTGCTTACTTGGGTTAGGAGCTGGGATAAGGCATCTCCACAGCAGCTTTCCATCCGTATGTTAGTGGTACAGGAGTGAGTGCTAGCCTTGTGCCTTGTACAGTGCTTACATATGGTGCATATTTCATCTATAAGTGGGGGTGGTTTTGTTTGCTGGCCTGTCAAACAGGCCTCAGTCTGTAGGGGGTGTGATGTTAAACTACAGTAACTGTCAAAGGGTTTGAAAAGGCAGAAAATTATAGGAGAGTAATGGGATAAACCTATCCCAGCTGGATCTGTTCCAAGGTACCCCCTTCCCAAAGCATGAGCTGCAATGAGAACCACATGTCATTTGTCTTACATATCTATTAGCCTGCAGATCTTTGTTCAGAGCTACCACGCTTACATGAGCACAGGCTCTATCTCTGCTCACCAATGTCCTTCCCCAGTTCACACTCTTGCACTGTTTTCCCATGCCTCAGTTGTTTGGATAGCTGATGCTTTGTTAGGGGAACGTGTCCCTCTCCAAGTCTATAAAGTGGTGTATAAAACCATTTAAAACTGATTTAAACAATGATGTTGGGAAAGCTGGTAGATTTATTTAGTTTTAGGAGTTTCTTTTGTCCAGTGGAACTTTGCCATGTGAGAATCTCCCATTCTGGTTTAAAGCAGAAGGGGAAATAAAACAGAGGGATGGGAAAAATAACTGGTGGATATTTTGAAGTAAAACTTGAAGTGCTCGGTCAAATATTACACATTGAAGCAATCTTTGGATGCTTCAATTTCCCCTTAAATGGTGGAGTTTTGTTGTTGGCAATGTCTAACAGCTTCACTTTCTGATGGGAAAAATCTATGTGGGAAAACTGTACCCAGCCACCATGTCAGACCTTTGCGGGGAGCTTCCTGCAGGGTGCAGCTTCAGGTTGGGATTTAATGTGGTTCTGGAGAAGAATGAAGCTTTTTGCTCTAAAGTCTGACATTGATCTGTGTGAGTGTGAAGTCTTTTTTCAGGGGTCTGAACCAGTCTGGTATAAACTGTTGTTGACATCGTTAAGTGTCCCTTTTGCCACTTACACAGAGGATCTCTGTAGCACCTGAATTATGTGAAGCAGTAGCAGCTCCATCAAGCAGAGCTTGCTGGCCTCTGCCCTGAAGAGGCTGCAGAGGACACAAGATGGTGGGTAGGTGATTACTATCCACATGGCCGTTCTCACTTTCTCTTCTGCAACCTTCCCAGTGAATCCAGTGACTTTTGGTACTTTTCCTGGGTACCATCAGTCAGGTATAAGCAGGTCAGAGCCTTGAAATTTAGTGCTGCAGCTCCAGGCTTTGGTATGTTGCGGTGTATACTGATGTGATGTTCTACAGCTGGCACATTTCCTTGATACAAGGCACACCACATTCCTGCAGTTGCCCTTTTCTGTCCTTGATCAGCAAGTGAAGCTTCAGTTGACAGATCCTGTTTAGTTGACCAAAGCCACTTGCAGTCTGAGCATTGCTTGGATTGCTTTGAAGTTCTGTAGAGGATGTGCAAGTACCAGTGACTGAAATCCCGGCAGCAGTGTGTGTTGATGTTGCATAGATGCAACAATAGCCTCACTATTCTGCTTGAAGTACACATTCAGTGCATGCATTTCTAACTTGATACTGTGTTAAGGTGGTGAGAATGGGAAGTGGGTCTTACCCTAAGTGTAAGAATGGAGGGGCTGTCTGCCAAGCAGAAACTGTTGTCTTCCAGATTCAGACATGAGAAGCTTTGCTAACTGACTTAAGGGAAGCTTATTCTCATGCTGGAAGTAGCTTGGTTGTCAAAGAACACCTTCATCGGTGTTAGTTGTCTTTGGAATTAGTGTTCTCCAAGCTTAACTTCTCATCCTATTTTCTTGTACTTTTAAATAGTCATGTATCAAGCCTTAGTGAATTTGGCTCTGGGAGCTGGAGATTTGAGACTACATGCAGTGCTTAGACTGGGAAACCTCTTGGATGTGGACATAGCTGCAAGAAACCCCCAAACATCAACCTGAAAGCATTGTAGGATGATTCTTACTGCTAGCTTTACAGTAGCATCACAAAATCAGCTGGCATGGGTGAAAAGTCCATCTGTGTTAGACCTTCAGAACAGTACACCTAAGCCTGAAAGTTCCATTCTGTGAAGGAGCAATAGAACCGCGATGTTACAAATAACAGGACTGTCCAAACCGGCTTTGTTATCCAGGCTACATTGGGAATTACAAATTGGTACTTATTTTGTTCACTAGTAATTCCTACTGCTTGCTCCAGCACTGATGTTTCTTGAAGGTGGATATGGGGAGGAAATGAATATTAGACAATTAAAATCTATAAGTGGGAAAGGTATTTGAACTTAATCAGTTTGCTGTGCTGTAGCTTGCCTTACTTTCCCCTGAAAAACCTGAAGTGTTAGTGCTTTCAGTTAGTTAGGTGCTGCTTGAGATTCTCATCAGTTATTCCTTTAGGCTAGCAGGCTCCTAATAGGTGACTTGAATGGCTGGCTGTCAAGATCAAGATGTCTGGGTGGACCAGTTGTAGGTAGAGCTGTTTAAAATAGCTGCCTGCATTGTGCCTAGGTCCTACAGCTATGCTTTTGCTAGGATGGAATTGCTTCCTCCTCAGCCCCACTTGAAGGACTGTACACAACTGGCACTGTATGGTAATAACCTCCAGCCTCTTAGGTGAGGTGTTAGTACTTTTAAGTGTAGGTCTCTTTATGTGATAGAAGCCTGTTTTTAATATTAAAAAGTGATCTATAAATCAGCATCCTGACTTATGCAGTCTGTCAGAGTTCTTTCAGAACATGTATCTGAAGTTTTCCTGATAGTTGTCTGTTAATTCTCCCTCTACCAGAGATGATTTGAACCTGATTTCAGCCTCAAACTCTGAACCTCTTGTGGCTCTTAAGTGGGTGTGGAATAGAAAACTATACATATTGGAGAAATGTGGTTCTCTTTCCTTGTACTGACAGAATCTTGCTTTCTGAGTCATTCTCTCCATCACTTAATAGTCTGTTCGTTGCCTGAGGTCTCTGGTTTTCTGTGGTTTACTGTGGACTGTGGGAAGATGTCAAGCAGACAGACTGGGATTTGTGTCACGCTGTGTCCTCTGCACTAATTCCCTTTTGAAGCTCCCTACCCAGGTAACAGAGGAGGTCTTAAGCTCATCACCAAACCCTTGAACTCTCCAGTGTTTGTTTCCTGGACTCTGCAGCCACAGGATTTTCCTCCGACTTGCGGGGTTCAGTGCCGTAACTTTGCAGTGCCAGTGAACAGTGAAGCCAATGGTAGTAGTAAGGACCTAGCAACACTGGAATGGCTTTGAAATACCAGACATGACTGTAGTTACTGCAGTAAATTGTATTGGTTTAGGAAATCTCCTATGGTCCTGCCTTTCCAGCTGCTTGTGTGAATCATTTCCTCTCATGTAGGTTTCATTTCCCAGCTCTAGGAAGAAAAAGGGAGTGGAGAGGCAAAGCAGTGGGTGGCAGTGAACTTGTGCTCCCCTTGGATAAATTAACAAATGTCTCTTTCAATAACCCTTATTTGTTCGTTTTCTCAAAGCTGAGCTTGTTAGTGCACTGAAATCCTGGTCAAAACACACCAGGTCAGAAACTTCACAGGTCTGCCTTAAGTGGTTCTGTGACACCTGGATCATAGGATGTTTACTCCCATCTTTGTTTTATTGGGCTCTGTATTGATAAAGAGGGAAAGAATGACTTTGAGGTGATGATGAAAGACTCTAATGCACTCCCTTGAAAGAACCTCTTTCAAACACAGAGTGCATTAGGTCTGCTGGATTAGAATAATGGGAGTAGCTACTCATGCTCTTGCACTGGATTTCTAGCATGTCTGGAAACATTCCTGGTCTGTAAAGCACAGGCTACCTCTCCTGTAGGGTAATACCAGAATTCCTCCAACCTCATTTTTGCAATATGCTCAAAGCTCTCAACTCTCTTTTAATTAGAAAGATGCAGACAGTGGTTAAACTTACTTCCACTGAAGCATAACATTTATTTTGGGGCTTTGAGCATAAAGCTCCCTGTGCCAACTTGGATATCACCAAGACTCTGTTAAGGATCAGAGCTGCTAAAGATGAAAAAAGCATAATGCTACTAATTGGGTTGCTGTCCTGCAACTTCTCAACTTCTTATATAGTTGAATAATACTATAGCTCCTGCTTAGTGTTTTTATGCTCGATATGGCACTGAGCTACATCAGAGTCCTTAATACTAATACAGAAAGTAGGAGGGTGGGGACTGTGATATGGTTCCCTATCGGGTTTGTTCCTTAACTCCTTTTCAGGCAGAAACAGTGGTTTGTTGATTTGCAGTGTGTTGTGTGCAATAGCATGGTTTAGGTGTTTTGGCTGGTTTTGACAAGTTTGATGTTTTCCTCCTTTTGGAAATGAACAGCTATGTGAAGAGTATGCTTGAGTGAAAGTGTTGCCTGTAGTGTTCAGGCCTGGCTTTTGGATAATAGTAGAATCTTTTTGAGAGGACCAACAGATAAGAAGTTATTTCAGGGTTAAGTGTTCTTTTCAGCTTCCAAAGTAGTGAAATTGTAGCTCTGGCAGAGAAAGGAAAGAAAAAAAAAAAAAAGCCCTCTCCTGTCTCTTTAGAAATGGCTTTCACCCATCGGCCCACACAGTGGATGCCACTGAGACAAAAGCTGAGAGTAGCTTTGTCATGTTTCATGTTTGGGATAGATCAGTCTCCTCTCTTGTATCCTATGTGGTTTATCTGGAAAAAAGAATGTGCCACTTAAAATCATAGGTGATTTTGAAACCTCTTTGAATCTAGAAGATATCTGTGAGCTTCTCTGATGTAGGGCTCTTCCCTTTACTTCTGTGTTGTCTGCTGCATGTCCTCTGCCTCTCCTCTGAGGGCTGAGTAAGGCTATTTTTTGCTCAGCAAAAAAGTTGGTGACCGAATAAGAAAACATCTGCCAACTTTAAAGCCAACGTGAGGTAGCACTCCATAAAATGCATCTATTCATGTCCAGTCTTGACATCAGGTTCTGTAGTCAGATGTCTTTTTAATTGGTTCCAACTTTTCTTCCCCTAGAAACTGGATGGTAGTGATATTCCTCACAGTATTTGCACTTTGTATAGGCATGAGATAGATTGGAGCATCTCAGAAATCCAGTGCAATGAGGCTAGGGAATATCCCCCTAGACATGGTCGCATAATCAAATTGTACTGAGTCTGTAGAGTTAAGAGCAAGTCCAGGCCTGAATTCTCAATGAAATAGAAAGACCAAGTACATGTACTGGGAAGAGCGTGCCTCGTAAAGGCAGTGTGGGCAGAGGCATTTTATCAGATACCTGTTTCATGTGAGGACAATTCTGGGAGGACCCTGCAGAAGTGAGGAAGGAAGGGGTGCAGCAAATGCCGCTGCAGAACCTGGGTATTAAGGTTATTGTTTGTGAGAAACTGGCATAGGATGCTTCTTACCCTGTTCATTTTGGATGTTGGAGCTGTGTAGGACTAAGAAAAGGCAGCAGCATAGGTGCTAAGTGAGCTAAATACTCCTTTTACCCTGTTGGGATGACCTTGTGAGATGGCAGTTGCTCAGTTAAGGCACTGCACAAAAGCTTCCCTTCTGTCCTTGCCTTGTTTTGTGCCTGGGGTCAGTCAACATCTGCTTTTTCCCCACAGGACTCTGCTTGTTTAGTTGTTCAAAAGAGTGGTGCTGGGAGCTCTCAGCTTGGTTTGAAATGCTGCTTCTCATGGTGGAAAGGCTCGGGGCAGATGGGCTGCTGCGGTGGTGGGGATGACATAACGTCTCCTGGTGCCGCAGTGCTTGGTGGGGTGTGGTAGCCCTGAACGGAAGGGCAGACATTGCTTTTCTGCTCTCTGCTGCTCAGCCCTTATTAAACTCAGATGTTTCTAACCCCTTCCTCCAGGCTCTCATTGCTGTAAACACAGCAGAGCACAGAGAGCTTTTTCAAATTCTCTTTGGAGGCATCAATGGGTGACAGCTCTACCAGCAGCTCTCCAGCGTGCCTGTGTGTGAAGGGGGGTTGCTGTGAATTTAACACTCCAAACCAAGGGAGATTCTGTGTTTTCCCTGAAGGAAAGGACTTTATTTTTTTATCTGATGCCCCTTCTCTTCCTCCTGCCTCAGGTTGCTTGGCTCCCTGGTTTTCTTCTTGGCTGATTCGCTCTTCTGCTTCCCCAACACTGTCTGGTTTCAGCCACCCTGCTCCATGTGAGCTGCCTGTCTCACCACTGTATCTTGTGCAGACTTCTGAGTTCTTTGCATTTTCAGATGGCAGTGACTGGGATATCAGCTAAAGTCAGGCTTCTGTTGCTGTGCTAGGATGACTGAAAAAGGCTCTCCTAGAAGCAAACACCTTGATCTGGAGGCCAGCAGCCCTATATCTCAGCTGTACCTGTTCCAGGTTTACTGTGTGGCTCTGTCAGAGTTATTTTTCAGCTTTTTGTGAAAGGAGTAACAGAGGAGAGACTGCTGGGGTAACAGGATCTTAGATGCTTTCTGCTTATAAACTGCGCTTCACATAGTGTGAGCTACCATACCCCCTGCAGGGGTACTTGCCAGTCCTTGGTGTCTCTAAATGTATGCCACTGAGGTGGAACCAGGCTCTTCATAACCTTTTTGCATACAGTTCTCCAAGGACAATATCCTTTGCAAATCTGAGTCTCAAATATCTGTCTGTTCAATGTCATTAATTTTTAAGCTGAGAAATTCTCAGCCCAGTGAGGCGTCAGAGGTGCTTTGTACCTGGTGTCTGACTGGTAAAAGCTGTGTTCCTTTGAGACCTCTGTAAGATCATCTGTATGACTTGTACTCCTGACATTTTTGCATCTGTCCCCATTCTTGTAAATTGAGCTAAAGATCCTGGTTCTGAACTGTCAGGAGCTAAATAAGATATTGGGAAGATCATTGCCATTTTGAAGCTGTATTTAGCCACTAGATGCTGAATTTCCTTTTGGAAATCTAGGCTATCCTGAGACATTTGAAGATGAGCTATGCTGTTTCAAGCTTCTTGAAATCTGGTCTTCGAGTCACTGGCTTGGTTTAAATTGCCCTTCAAAAGTTTCTGGCACATGAGAGGTACAGAGAACTTTTCTCCTTTGGTACTCTACATCCCCAAGAAAACACTGATTTAATTAGTGGTCACTGAAGCTTTGAGGTGAGCTTTTAATGCTGCTTTTAATGAACTTAAAGCTAAAATGGCAGTGATCCTGAGAACTGAGCTGTCAGCTTGTGTCTGTCACTGGCACTATAGCAGTACAGGACAGAGAAAACCTTATATGCTTAAGGTTCAGTATTTCAGCATGGCAAACCCCACTAACCTAAACAGAGAGGGGGAAGCTGCATTCTTTGCCATGCCTAATCTCTGTATTTTGTTAAGCACACATTCCTGCCAGAACTTTATTAGACAGAACAATAGTGACCAGCTGGGCAAGTGACCCTGGCTTTTCTGGCTGGCAGAGGAATTCAGCATCTGAGGAGTTGAGATTCTCATGTGCAGCTTAAGAGCGATCTGGATTTAGTTGCTTTTAATTATCAGTTGGCTGATTCATAAGGCTTTGTTTTCCACCCTCTTTCCCAAGAAAAAGACCATTCCCTTAAATGCTCAGTGTATATTCTATAGAGCAGCACCAAGTCTGGGAACTGAGATGTGCAAGTTCTCTCTTTTCTTCTAAATAAAATGGGAATAGTAGTATATACCTTCATGTAAGAGAAGGCTCTGGGGAGTATTCCATGAGGGTGTGGTTAGATCTTAGAGGTGAAGCTGCAAAATCCAAAGCATTGTATATGAATATACTTTTATAGAGGCTTATTATAAATCTATGAATGCTAATACTTGGTGCTTGTATAAACTTCCACTCTTACAGAATAGAGGTCGTTGTTCTCCTTGTTCACTGCACCTCTCTGAGCCTGGATGACTGAAATTAGTCTACTTGATCTTTGCCGGGAAGGACTTAGTTTGGAGAGGTGGGAGAAGGAGGTGCTGAGCAGGGCGGGCTGGACTGAACAGCAGCAGAGCGCTGGGTCATGGCACAGGCTGTGGTGATGCTTTCCTTTCCCAGCTGCAGTGAAAGGTTTGTGGGAGGCTGAATGGTCACTGCAAAAACGCCTGCAACTGTTGCCACCAAACAGTGTTTGTGCTGAGCAGGTCTGGGCTGGGATGCTGCAAACATTCTCTGTTCCCGTGCAGTGTTTGAAGTGCAGCAGAGAGCAGAAAGGCAATTGGCTCTGTAGGATGTTGCAGCACGTGGCTTAACGCTGCTGTAAATCAGTGTAACCTGCAGTGCAGTACAGTCTCCCTGCAGTGTATTTCAGGATACAGCACTGAGCCAAACAGTTTAAACTATTGCACAGTAAAAAGCTGCCTCTTGGGCCACTGTTACTGGAAGTCACTAATGTATATCACAAATGATACAAAACTTTTGGATTGCAGAGTTGTAGGAATTCTTCGGCCTGTGGCTAAGCTTTGAAGGAGTGTGCATTGCAAGCAGAAATAATAGGGTCCCATTTTGCCAAGCACCAGAAAAACACTGGAGTCCTGATAGTGTCATTAAAACCCTTTCAAGACCTCTGCAACCAAACCCATTGGAAATTATTGCAAGGACCACAGCAACATATTCATTTTCTTGGGTAATGTCCTTTGAAACAATCAAGCTCTCTAATTATGTCAGGCCCTGCCAAGTGGTTACTGGCGTCTCAGCCAGAAGGTTTCCAAAGCAGTTTCTACAAATTACCAGAATTTTGCTGAAAGTGAACTTTCAGCTCCCAGGTGCTGTTTGGAGTTGTTGCTGCTTGGGAAGAGAAGGGTGAAGCTGTACCTGTCTGTACTAGGTGGGAAGAGAGGGGAGAAATTGGAATATAGAAATGATAGGAATTGTCACAACTTGCTTCTTGAGCTGAATGCAACTGGAAACTAGATGGGTTTGTATGAGATGCTTCAACTGATGTCCTGGTTGAGCCTGGGAGTTGCCTTGTGCCACCCACATCTGGGTGATTGATTTGCATCTGAGCATGTCTGTGCTCTGTGGAGGCAAGGCTCACTTTGCAGGGCATGTCCTTCAGCTCTGATGTGTGTGGTTAGGGTTTGTTTAAAACCCAAAAAGTATCCAAAAATCCCCAACCAACCAAAAAATCCCACCATAAAACCAACCACCACCAAGAAAACCCCCTCACAACACCCAACACAAGCATTTGACTGGAATTGTACACTCCATGTGGCTTGTGGCTCAGATGTTGCCACTAATAATTTACTAGGCTGTTCCCATGGGCATCTCAACAGCGAGGGGAAACGGTTCAATAGTTGTTCTGTGCTCTGAGGTTCAGCGAACCTTTTTGATTGGTGTATGTGAGAGTGGCTTCAACTGAAAATTGTACCAGGTTTTTTTTGCTGCAAGAAGTGAGTCTGTCATGGCCATTTAACTGGACACTGAACACTGGTGGGTTCAGTGACTTGGCTGGTATGTGGCATCCCTATATGCTTCCTTATACATGGGTCAAGTGAGTGTTGCAGTGATGACAGCTGCTGTCTTTGCTTGCAGGGTGGCTGTATTTGGCATCATCCTTTGCTGGAGGCTGCATGTAAAACTTTCTTCAAGCTGCACTGAAAGGTGCAAAGGAAAACTCATGTATGTGTGTTTGAGGGAGAAAAAGCACAGGAAAGTTTTAGCTGTGATGCATGAAGGCTCTTTCCATATGTGCTTAGTGTAGGCTGTTGCTGAGCAGCCATGTGTTGTTCATGGCTTTACTGTTTTGCCCACAGCAAGTAAAGTAACAGTGTGCTGTTCTTCCCCAAGGATAGCAGAAATAGAGAGTAACTGGGTAATTGAAAGTTAAGACCTAAATTTTAACTTTTCTCTTCCATGCTTTTCCTTGTATCACTCGTCAGGTCTTCAAAACCAGAACACTCAGAAGATGGTCTAGTTGAAGGTACCACTGCCTGTGGCAAGGGGTTGGAACTGGATGAGCTCTAAGGTCCCTTCTAACCCAAACCATTCTATGATTCTAGGAAAGGTTGGACCAGATGATCCGTAAGGTCCCTTCCAACATAGTGTTCTATGATTATATCTGTGTAAATAGGAGAAAAAGTCAACTGTCTCCAGTGGCTGTGCCTTGAATTCTTCACAAGCTTTTGCCAGCACTATGTGTCTGAAATGGTGTGTGGGTATATCTAGTATCAGTCACTGCTTCTCTTTGCTCACAGACTGAGACTCTTCTCAGCAATAACTCCAGACTTTTCCATTTGCAGAAAAGGGTGACGGATGCCTGTTTAGGAGGTTGGATTGTTGGGGTGCACCAGTTTGCACTCATCAAATCTGTGATTCAAGTGTTGTGATGTTTTCCACTTCACCTTGGTAGAGCCAGCTAGGTTGCCTTTTAACCTTCAACAACAACCCAAACCCCTCTACAGACTCCCAGCTCATGGAGTTTGCCATACTTGTAATTCCCCACAGAACAGGGCAGGAATTCTTTCTGGCCAAACGTCTGTACCTCTCCTTCAGACCTCCTGCTGTCCCCTCTCTCTTGCTCAGTGCTGCTTGCTCCCCATCCAGCTTCCCACATGTGTACTCGTGAATGTTTCAAGGCAGTGTTATCATTCCTAAGGAATCTACTATGCGTGCACAGGCTGTGGAGGGTTTTTTTCGGCTGTTGTTACTTGGCCAAATCAAACCCATTTTCCACCTGGATACCGAAATGGAGCTCTCCTCCCTCAAGACCGTCTCCCTTCCAAATAGAGGCTTCCAAAGCACCAAGGCACTAAAGCGGTTTCTTCTATTGCTCAAGAATTTTTTAATAATAGAGAAAGGTGTCGGTGTTCCTGCTCATAAGAGGAAGGATTTCTTTCTTTTTCCTAATGAACAAACTGGATTGCATAAAGGTTGAAAAGGAGAATACAAATAATTGTTCTTGGCTAGGAATGAGGAATGGAAACTGCTTCCAAAACCAGTGAAAGCTCAGGAAGATGTGTTAAAAGCAGAACCACCTTTTAAATTGAAAATAGATATTTTGAGCACTTAGTTTCTAGATGTCTTTGTACAGTCTGTCTATAGGTGGATATAGTGCAGTGGGTCCTGTGTGATTGAAATGTATAGTATCTGCTTAAGAGTGAGTTTAAAACTTGATGAGGCAATTCAGAGTATTCACTAGCAGGGGTTTGGGACTACTGTGTGCAGAAGAGCTGACCTACAGCAAATGCTATGTGGTTCCTTTTTATGGCATTGGAGGGATGCAGTCATTAGAGTGTAAGAGTGGGAGTCTGGAGAAAGGTGGAGAGGAGGTTTCTGCGTAGCAGATCACTGTGCCTGTAACTCCTGCATCCAGGCCCTGTTCTGTTCCATGGAGCTTTGAATGAGGCTTCCACTTTGTGCAGAGGAAGCACTTTTAGAGGGCTCATGACCAGCAGCTGGGGAGTGTTTTAGGGCAATTTATTACTGCAGTTAGATGGGCCCTAGGAATGACTGGCTTGAGAGGGAGGCAGGGAAGGGAAGGATGTGCTCACCCATGAGTGTAGATTGGTATTTGTAAAGGGTATTGCTAGTTTACTACACTAAAGATGATTTTTGAGAAGTTTAGGCTGTGCAAATAGGAATCTACTAAACTTAAAGCTATGGAGACATCCTCCTGCTTTAGCTCACTGACCCTGATCTCTCTTCCAAACATGTACTTGCATCAAAACTGCCTGTTTTAAAGGGCAAACTCTGCTCTCTGATCACACAACAGATCTTGGGTTTGATGTTCCTATTTCCCTACACATGGAACTCCCATGGGTGTGACTGGAACAATAGGATTATTTTCCAAATTACTTTTTATTGTAGTAACACCCAGGACAGGCTTGTGCCAGACATGGCAATCGTGGGCTAAAGAGTTTTCAATTTAAATAGCAAATTAACACAGGCTTTGGGGTTTGTTTTTCAGCCTGATTAACGCTTTGAATACCCAGCAGAGAGGTTTTGCAAGGCTTTGGTGTCACTGAACTGGGGCCTTGTGTGGCTTATTTGGGGATCTCTGAGCTGGGCAAGCAGAAGGCAGCGTGCTTTACCTACCCCACCAACACAGCCTGATATGCAGACTGAGCTGTTGTATTTGTAGAGCAGTAACAGGAGAAAAGTGCTTTGCTCTTCAAAACAGTCATGTTTGTACACTGATGGAATGGTTTGGAAGGGACCTTGAAGCTCATCCAGTTCTAATCCCCTGCCATGGGCAGGGACACCTTCCACTAGAGCAGGTTGCTCCAAGCCCCTATGTCCAACCTGGCCTTGAACACTGCCAGGGACGGGGCAGCCACAGCTTTTCTGGGCACCCTGTGCCAGCGCCTCAGCACCCTTGTGGGGAAGAGCTTCTGCCTAATATTTGATCTCAATCTCGCCTTTGGCAGGTTAAAGCTGTTCCCCCTTGTTCTGTCCCTACAGGCCCTTATAAAAAGTCTTTCTCCAACTTTCCCAAAGGCCCTTTTAGTTACTGTTGGTAGGATATAGCTTTTCTCAGAAAATCTTCCTGGAGCACCACACTAGCAGTAGGTAGTCTTGTCTTGAGCAAATGCTGGCTGATGGGTGCCTGAGCTTCAGTTGCCTCACTGAATGCAAGTAGCTAAGCTGGCAAATCAAAAAGGGGAAAGAGGAGTTGTTGATTTCAAAGCAATGTAAGTAGATGGATTTGTCTAGACTGGCTTATTATTTCTTATCACCTTCTCTAGCACTGGTAACATTAGAAAGCTGGAGGATTTTCTTGCTGTTTCTTTAGCAGTTTCGATGAGGATGTTGTGACATCTGGCTTTTTGCAGGGTAGTCACCTCAAACAAGAGATGTGGAATAAAGCTGAGCCTGCACGCTTCCTGCAACTTCACTCTATAAAGAGGTCACCTTGGTTCATGAAATCTAGTTCCCAACTATGATGGGCAACCACTTGGTAGATAGCTACTCTAGAAAGGGCTGCTGCATAGTCTATTGTATATTAGGAACCACAAACTCCTTTACAAGTTTCTGAAGACCTTGGCTGAATGAAATGATTATAACGTGCCACAGGAAAAGAGAAGGTTGGAGGGCAGGTGGCAGAAGTGTTGCTAGAAGAGCTAGATTCTGTTTGCCTGGCACAGCTGCCTGTACAGGTATTTTCTTCACAACACTTATGAATCTGGAGCTCTGATATGCTTTCAATGCCTTTCTGGGCCCACAGAACACTACCCTGATTGTTGAAATAGCTCAGGAAAAGAAATCTGTGTTCTCTTGAAGAGAAAAAATGATGTTTTGTTGGTGGGATCTCCAATATAGCTTTTGGTTTTTAGCTATCAAAAAGGTGTGTCTGTCTTCAGTGACAGTAATGGTTCTAGGAAAAACCTGACACGTGCATTACAGATTAGTATCATACAATTAATAGGAAGCGATGACTTGATCATGCTATCCTATTTTTTTTCTTTGATATGCTCAGTGCTCTCCTTTTGACATTGCCTTTTGTTCTTCTTGTGATTTGTAGCTTTTGGTGCCAGTATAATGCTAATGAAAAACACTGCTTCGTTTAGCAGAGTCCCTGTGTTCCTGTCATGCATGTGGCTTTCATTGCTGCTGGGCTGGTAAGTGCTGTGAGTTTGGCAACAGAGGACTGAATGTGAGGCACAAAGATGCACTGTGGTCTGTACAGAGCTCTACAAGAATCAGAACAAATCCAGGAGCAGACCCTGTTCAGCCTTGCTGACTGGCTGTTGATGCACACAGATACAAGCCCTGGAAGGCTAAGAACAGGGTTTGAAGGAGATGCTGAAAACTAGCAGGAGCCTGATTTGTCCATTTTGGAGGACTCGAATTATGCCAAGTGTTGTTTTAGATGATGTAATGCAGCGAGGAGAATTAGACAGCTATGGATGCTGCCTTTCTGGATGGTGGAGGAGATGGTAGCCACAACAAGAGCACTAGTAAAGCACAGGATGCTGTTATAGGGTTGCTGACTCCTTATGCTAGTTCTCTTAATGTTTGTCTCTCCATGAGGTGTTGAAGACAAGCAGGCAAGTGTCTGTCATGTTTTTCCCACTTACAATTTCCCCTCCACCTCCTAATTAAAAGTTAAAGTTTAATTCTGAAAGAATTTGCTAGTGTAAATTTAGAGATACTGACTTTTATCAAAGTTAGTCTTGTACTTTAATGAAGATAGGGGCCACTGTCCTCAAGTTAAGCAGTCCTAGATCAGATCTTCAGAGGAGGACATTTATGCAAATGCCAAATGGCATCTTTGAATGTGGGTGTACTTTAGAGAAATAGCTGGTGCTCCAAATCCTAGCTCTGTGCTTTCAATCAAGGTCTTAAGGATAGTTATTGCCTTGACTCCATCCCTCCCGTTAAGGTCAGGCTTTCCAGGAATGAGCAAACCAGTACTAGGGATGTACTGGTGATGTGAAGGTAGGAGACCTATCTGCAGCCAGGTTATCCAGCTAGGCAAAAATGGTTAGACTCAAGTTCTTCTTTTGAAAGGCTCTAATTCAAGGAGCTGTTGCGTTACAAAAATGACATCCTGATTTGGAATTGTGCATGATTTTCATGCTGTGTGGATATCAAATGCCAAATTCTATCAAGTCAGTCTAATTTAACAAAGATTCATAGAATCAGAGTAGTTAAGGTTGGAAAGGACCTTAAGATCATCCAGTTCCAACCCCCCTGCCATGGGCAGGGACACCTCCCACTAAACCATGCCACCCAAGGCTCTGTCCAGCCTGGCCTTGAACACCGCCAGTGATAGAGCATTCACAACTTCCCCGGGTAACCCATTCCAGTGCCTCACTGCCCTTACAGTAAAAAATTTCTTCCTTATATCCAATTTAACCTTCCCCTGTTTAAGTTTGAACCCGTTACCCCTTGTCCTCTCACTACAGTCCCTACTGAAGAGTCCCTCCCCAGCATCCCTATAGCCCCCCTTCAGATACTGGATTTCATGGATATTTCCATGTGTTTCCTCTTTCCTCCCTCTGTGAACACTGGAAATGACTGTCTTCTCATTGACAGCGATAAGCTTGGGGGAGGGAGAAGCGAAACAGTTCAGTGCCTAGAAGAATGCCTGTAAAAGCAAAGCACTTCAAAGGAGTGAGCCCCCCTTTTATTTCTGAGCACTCAGTCATGGACTAACTTGATGATGAAAGCAATTATGGTTCAGGTCAACCCTATTTATTGTTAGATCCAGTTGGAACATGCCACTAGCAAAGTGGGTATAAAACAGGGGAAGTTCAGGTTAGATATAAGGGAGAAGCTCTTCCTTGTGAGGGTGGTGAGGCTCTGGAATGGGTTGCCCAGGGAAGTTGTGAATGCCCCATCCCTGGCGGCGTTCAAGGCCAGATTGGACAGAGCCTTGGGCAACATGGTCTAGTGTGAGGTGTCCCTGCCCATGGCAGGGGGTTGGAACTGGATGATCTTAAGGTCCTTTCCAACCCAAACCATTCTATGATTCTATGACTTTATGCTAGAGAGATGTTCTTTGTGCTTTTTCACCTCTTTCCCTGGGTGCATGTGTAAACAGATACATAGGCGCAGAGGTGCATGTACTGAGCATGATACTACCCGTCTGCTCAACCTTTTTTAAGTCCTCATCTGCCTCTGTTATATTCTGCGTTTCTGTTAGTGCTAGTGTACAGGGTGGATCTCCTGTACAATGAATCAAGTGTGTGTAATACATGAGTGCTGTCATCTTCAGAGCCCCTCCTTCATTACTTAAAGCAGTTGGAAGGTGCCTTGTGAATGAGGTGGGGGATTGGAAGAGAAGAAGAATAGTCTCATGGCTGAAGAAGCTGAATGTTGCTCTGGGGAGCTGGATTCCCTCTTTGTCTCTGAAAAAGAGTTGCACCTATAGTTCCATACTATTTGGCTATTCTGCCTCTAGGCTTTTACTAATTCCAGTAGGGAGAGGTTATTCCCTTAACCCCTGTAACTTCAATGGCTGCAGAAGGATAAGGCAAAATTTTGTGCAGTTTCTTATGAACTGAAGCAAATTCAGCCCTCAAGGTAATGATGTGTAGAAGGTCAACCATGCACACAACAAAGCAAGGAAAGCACAGTTACATGGTTGGCTGAAGAACTTGCTGAAGATTAAAGCTGTTGTGCAGGCTGAACTGTGGTTTTCCTCCTAAGGTAAAGATTCCTCTAGGACTAAACCCCCTCCAGCAGTCTATGATAATCCACTTTGTGTGGGGAAAACTTTAAGCTGTTACTGGCAACCGAGTATTTGAAGTGCACTAAGCACAGCACATATTGCCCCCTGGGGAAGTGTTACGCTCTTGGGAGGTACCTACATAAATTGTCCCATTGTGCTCTGCTGGCCAGAGCTTATCTTAATGTCTGCTTTCTTCCAAACTTTTATTGAAGGTGAGGAGTGGTGTGTGCAGCATTGGAGTTCCTTCCAGTCTGTCTGACCAACACAGTGGAGTGGGAGACCTAGAACTTGTCTTATTCCTGTTTGTGCCTCTGGCTCTATGCTGCTGCAGATGGCTGCTGCTGTCTGGCTTCAGAAACAACAGCAAGCTTCCAGTTTTATTCGTTTCCCAGAATGAATAGGCTGTTACAAAGATTTTATTCCTTTTTCTCAGGAGTCAGGGTAACCTCTATGAGGGACTATGAAGTACTCATTGGGAGTAAGGCATGCGTAAAACATCAATATTGACAACAAGATTACTGTGACTTGTCATGTCTTCTGACATGCAAACCTCTTAAGACTTTGTAATGGAATAGCAGACTCTGCTTTGAAGTGAACCTTGCCATCATAAGCTTGAGTACAGCCACCCCCTTTGCCCCGCCAGGTGGTCTTTCATGGATTCCTTAGTAATAGTCCATCAATCTACAGACCTGAATCAATCCATCCACTCTGAGCATTGTAATATCGAGACTGGTGCTCACAATTGAATTTTGTAGCTGACTCTTTTCTGGACAACGAGCTGAATGACAGGCTTGGATCCTAAAACCTGGTTACCTGGGGAGAGCATGAATATGGTCAAGAGCAGGAGGAACTTAAGCCCAGCTTGGTTTTTATCCGGGCTTTCCAGTAACACATGATGGGATTATTGGCTTTTTAGCCAGGTCACAGCAGTGAAGTGTGATTTGGTCACAGCCAACTGAATTAGCTGGTAAACTTGGTCCTGATGGAGAGTCAAAGCACATCCAGGGATGTGTGTATTTGTAAATAAGAAGGGAATAATGTAGTTATGTAGAACTGGATGGCTCAGGAAGAAGTACCCCAGCGAGCCTGGCAGCCTTTGAATCTGGATTTCTTGGCATGTAGAGGGCAACTTCTGCTCCTGGCCTCAGCAGAGTATATAAATAACCAATCTCTCCTGGTGATGGGCTCCAGCACACAATGTGGGCATTGTTGTTTGGGCAGAGCAAGTGGGATGCTGTACTATTTACACAGAAGAGGGCATGGTTCCCTTTCATGGAGTCAGAACAGCAACTTTTCCCAGTGAAAGTCAAGTCTGATTTTATTGAAATTCCTCTCTAGGATTGCAGGGAAATTGATAGCTCCAGTGAAAACTGTTAGGGAACATGGGGAAATCTATCTAGCTATCAAAACACTCCTACTGTTTTCTGTGCCCTACATGTTGATCTCTGCTAAGTATAACACACAGCGTGTTATCCTTATGGAAACAAAAAGATAATTCAGCGCAGTTGTTTACACAGCACAAAGCCTTAGGGCAGATAGCAAGCATCAGGAATGCCAACCTTACTGAGAAACTTTGTAAAGTTTATTGGGGATGGGGAGGGTCAATTCATGCTCCCACATCTGCTGCAGGTGCTGTCGGAATGACCCAGCATGTGGAGTCCCGTGTCTTCCTCATCCAAAAAAATTCTGCCTGCTTCTGTCTTGGTCAGTTAAGTCTTGGTGAGCTGAGCTTTTCTGTTGTACTATGTGGCGTGTGGAAGTACTAAACCCGCGCTGAACCTCCATTTTATTATGCTCTACAACCACATAAATGGTTTTGTTCTGAGCCTAACTCCAGGATTGCTTCACTGAAGGCACAGTGTTTCATGCTGGGAGGAGCACGGTGTTCTGCAAGACCACGGATATGTAGCTGTGTCCTTCACTTCAGTGACCACGTTGCCAGGTCTCATGTGTGGTAGGTGTTGCCTGCCTGTCTGTCTGTTGGTCTGTCCTCAACAGGGCACAGCAGCAAGTCAGGTTTATATGTGGAGCTGAACTGTCATCCCACTGAAGTGATTAAGCAAGAATGCAGCTGCTTTCATTTCCAAGTTGCACGTTCCTGATTAAACAGGCTACTTGCTGAATCCTGATTAGTTCAGCCCAGTGGTTTCTGACATTGGACACAGTCGCAAACTGAGCAGTGAAATGATGCCTACAAACAACCAGTTGGCTTTTCTCTTGCAAACTGCCTGGAAGGACCTCCAGGAACCCCCAGGAGTTTGAGAAGCTTGAAGAAAAGCCAGCACTTGGACTAGGAGATAAACAAACATTGCTTTGGGGGGATGGCTCTGTAAGCTTGTTGTGGTGTGCATCCTTGTAAGCATTCACAGAGGGTGAATGGGTGGAGGGATCCCTTACGTATCCCTTGAGAGGTGGGCTTAGGAAACAGTACTGTGCAAATCCCAGTGGTGAGAAGGGGGAAGAGGAAGCATGCTGTCTGTCAGTGTCTTCCCATCTGTGAAATGATAGCTCTAAGCTAATCCAGTCATGCTAGCTGGGAACTGAGCTTTGATATGTGAGTACACAGCTCTTCTGGAACTTAAGAGTATTTCAGCTTGAGTATTTGTTATACTACACTTCTCCACCCTTTGCGGTCCCTTTTCTCTCTGACTGTAGGATTACAGGCTGTACAGACATCCAGAATCTCCAGGGGACAAACTGTGCATCTAAGTGGGGTTCCTGATGAGGTGTGCAGAGGTTCAGGAAGCTGGTGGGGTGCACGATATGTTTTCCTCCCTGGCATCTACTTGCAGAAGCAAAATGCAGCTCAAGCTCCCCGTGTAAAATCAGTTGCCCTTTGAGGTCCTCTCAGCCTGCTCCATGCATGCCCTGGGAAGTTAGATTTTCCTAACTTCAGGCTTCAGTGTCCAGGTGCCTGAAGGCATGAATCACTGCTCTTGCTTTGTCAGCAGAGAGCAGGCAGCTGACTGCCTCCCAGCATCTGCTGAGGGAGGGCAGGCTACATTTAAGCTCAGAATATGAATTTTCAGAGACTCTCCAAATGGAATCAAACTATTGAATTTGTTGCTCTAGTTAGCCTGAAAGGTCCTGAGTAGCACCCTGAGCCTATACAGTAAATATGATTGGATATATGCTGGCATCAGCCCTTGTATTCCCTCTGGAACAACATGTCAGCTGTGATCAAGATGAGAGCTCTTGGTCTGTAGCCCTGGACCAAAACTGCCTAAATCAGTAGCTAGTAGGCCATGGTCTGCAGGTCCTCAGTTATCCATGAAAGACTTCCAAGAGTTAAACAAGGTGAGAGAGGAAAAGAGTTTCTCTTTGGAAACAGCTGGGGAAAATGGGCCATGGAGACTTGGTTCTCTAAGCAGAGCAGTGGAAGCTGAATGCCACCAGGCGCTGCAGGGCATCGAGCTAAATATGCTGGTGATGAGCATGCATGAGATGCGACAGACCCAGCCCTAAAGGAGCTGCTATTTTGATCATTTTGTTTGCTTGGTTGGGATATTCTTTTTGAATAAGCAGCAATACGTTCTCTGCCATCCTGGATGCATGCCAGGAAAAGTCCTAAACCTTTCTTGCTAGCATCTGTATATAATATAAAGGGTCATTTATAATCTCCGTAAGCCATGATGGGGCCTTTCGTCACATTGTCTGACGCATGTTTGCATTCTGGAGACTGTTCTTGAGGACTTTGAGCTTTCAAAGAGAAATGTTGGGGTGGTTTTGTCTATATCTTGTCTGTCATAGTCACTGTGCTATGGTATCTACAGTGAGTTCCAATCTATCTATCCTAATGCATCTTAAGATCAGCTGTGTGCCTGTCTTTTTGTCTTGCCTGCTTCTATGCCACAGTAAAAGGCAAACACCTAATAGATGCATTTGTAGGAAAGCTGTGCTATTTATGAGATGCCAAAGGTGTGATGTTTTGCAAATGGGAATGTACCTTTCACTCCTAGGTGGATACCTTTGTAACCAAACTCTTCCTTCTGCTGGTAAAGAGAAATCTGTGCTCCTGTGGCATTATTTGAGTGTCTTTGGGGTCTGAACATTTTTTGTGATCCACGCTGTGGTAGTTCTGCTTTAGAGAAGACTCTGGGAGTGCTGGGGTGGCAAACGTTGTGGCACTTCATCAGTGCGTGCTTGGTGCTCCTGCTCAGGAAGGTGGAAGGTTGTCCCTAGATTTGAGTGCAGGATCTGTTACTCTGCCATGGGCTATCAGTCCTGTTCTGCCTAGCAAACCCAGGTGAGGGCAAGGAAATGTACAGGCAAGGAAAGCAGTCAGTGGAGAGCCTTTGGAAGCTTCTCACTTCCCACAATGATTGCTCCCTTTTATAACAGGTTACTGAGCAGGTCATCTGAAGTCATGAACCTGGACAAGTGTTGATTTTCTTCCCCCAGCAATGTCCAGGCTTCTGTTCTGTGCATTGTAGTGTTTGGAGCAGCCTTTACCTCCAACCGCTGCCTAAGGCTCTGTCACTAGATTGTAGCAAGGTCTATCCAGCATGTCTCACCTCCACAAAAAGCTTTTCTAAGGCAGAAATTACAGCATGACTGCCAAATTCCTTGGACTTGCAAGGGGATGCACGTACCTCAACAGCTTATTCCAAGGACCAGGTAGAGCAAAGGTGCAAGAGACCTACTTGGACAGCAGTAGGTTTGGACTCGTTTGGAAAGAAAATCAGCAGCACTCACTGAACGAAAGCTGTGGTAAAACCAGCTTTGGAGGCAGCTTAAAATAACTACCCTTTCTTGCAGGCTTTGACAGAGGCGGCCTGCACAGTGCCACCGCTTTAGCTCTAGATCCATAAATGTAGTGCTAGACTCCCAGGCTGGCTGCAAATAATCCTTGAAGGAGCAAGATGATATTAAATGTGGGTCTATGCAAGGCAAAGCTAAAGGGAGTAATGGTTAGTCTCTAGTTTCTCCTCAGGAGCTGCAATTTGGAGCTGCCATTCTACATTAACCAGAGCAGATAGGCTGCCAGATTCCCTCTGGCAATCACAGGGTCTGCCTTCATACCTGCCTTGCTTTTCTGCTTTGTGCTGGAGTGTGTGGTGGTGTTCGTCCTTGTTCGCCTTCCCACCTCATTTGCCTTCA
This sequence comes from Myiopsitta monachus, assembly GCA_017639245.1. NCBI lineage: Eukaryota > Metazoa > Chordata > Aves > Psittaciformes > Psittacidae > Myiopsitta > Myiopsitta monachus. The sequence continues at coordinate 7,688,180 of CM029932.1, forward strand.
GGAATATGAAGTTCTCCAGACTCAGCATCAGATATGGAGGGTGTTGCTCAGAGTGCAGTTGAATTCTTTTGGTTTTATCTGACAGAAATCCTTTGTGTGCACCCAAGAAGGCAGGACAGGTTGTCTTGGAAGCCCACCAAAATCAGTATTAGAGTGAAATAATCAGTGTAGGGTAATCCAGCTCCACACCATGGAAACAGAACTTCATCCCAGATGACTGATGAAAGATGGGAGAAGGCCAGAGGGACACAGTTAAGGCATTGTATGTGTAAATAAATATTTATTTATTTGGATTTCATTGGCAAGCCAGATAAATGGTCTTAACATGAGGGGAGGCACTCAAGACCTTGATAATTCAGCTGTTTTAAAACATTTAGTATCTTTAGTCTGAATTTGTTAGTATTTGTGCCCCTTTATGCTCTGTTACATGTTGCTAGTGTTGCTCTTGTGTTGGGACCAATGCTTCTCGTTGCTCCTGCCATTATTGTGTCGGGTTCTGTACATGTGCAGTTTGTTTTTCCTGACATGAAATGCTTTTGCCTTGGGGCTTGTGAGTGTTGTGCTAAAAACAGGCTCAAGGTAGATCATAGAGAGCTGTGGCTTCCCCAACCCTGCTTGACTTGTCTCTTCTCCTGGCATGAGATGTTATCCAGCAACACCCATCTTGACAAACCCCACAACTAAGGCTTAGAGAGACAAAATGACCAGTTGCACCATGTGTGCATGTGAAACAAAAAAGAAGACTTTACTTTGAGCTGTCACATTTCTGGTCTCTAATTCCTCTTTGTCTTTGGGTTTTGCCCCTAAACTTCGAGCAGAAATCATGTTGGACCTGTTAAAAGATCTGCTGTCATCATGTGATCTGGAGCTTCATTAAGCTTCTGTTTTTTTCCCTCCAGTTTTGTTCTGTGATATAGATGTTAGTAGAGGCATTTGGGTGCTATGGTGTCTGATCCATATAGGTACACCACAGATCCTCAATAAAGCTGAGAAGTGGTTCTTCAGGACCTTCTCACCAGCCTGGGATCACCTGAGACGTGACTGTAGTCCATGCTTCCTGATGAGGATTTGCAAGTGGTTTTACAGTGAGCAGGAGCATTGTCTGCAGGGAAAGGTGCATGGCTCTGCCTTGGTGCTGCTGTTGGGGTCAATGGCACTAGGTAGAGAACCACCTTGTCTCTCTGGGTGCCCCACTTCTCTGTCTGTAGCTGAGGCTTGGTGAGCTGTTTGCTGGCCCCAGCTTGCCCATTGTGGTCTGCGCACTCAGCTCAGCCGCTGGCATTGGTACCTCCTATTCATGGGAATGAGTTATCCAGAGAGTAGGGAGCCTCCTGCGGAGAGGGAGTGGGATCCAAAAAGGAAACAAAATGCAACAAATGCTGTAAATGGAAAATACTAGAAAAATTAAACTGCCATGGGGGAGGTGGGTTAGGGAAGGAGGAGGGGACCTGCAGGTGTTTGGTCCCACTGTGCAAGCAGTTTGATTTTTGGTATGCAGGGTAGGGAGCTGCTGTGGTACTTGGAGAAGAAGGGATCAACTGTAGTTGGGGCTCTTGCTTTAAGAGGGCTGAGGAGCTAGGACTCCTCTGCATGTGCACGGGGTGCTTACACAAGCACTTTGTGTGTATTAGAGCACAAGCTGGTGTGTTTCCATTTCCCACTAATGACCCCAGTTCTGATCCCCAGTCACTAAGTAGGTGGCTCTGGAGCCTGTTAACTGTGCTAAGGTACAAGAAGCAAAAACATGAACCAGCATTTGGCAAACATGAGTGATGCTTGCAAGGGGAAAATGGAAGTATCCTTTCCCCCACCACACCTCAAGCATATTTTTCAGAGAAGATGGAAAAGGACCCTGATTCGCAGGGCTGACACTGCAGTTCCGCCTTCTCATGCACCTTTCAATGAGGAGTAAATCTCACTCTTGTTTTCCTGTGAGACAGCATAAGACATCAATCAGTTCCTTCCTTCTCTGTGTTTTCTCTTGCCCATTTTTTGTCTGTAACCTCACCAGGACAGCAATATGACTTGCTTGAGCTATGCTGACAATGAGCTCCACCACACCAAAAAGCAGTTTTCCAACTCGGACGTTGTTCTTTGGGGAATGATACCATAACGAGCAGGATGAAATTAAGACTAGTACAATGGGAACTGACTATCAGGAGATTTGGAACACTTCTCCCCCTTTCCTCCTCCACCCTTTCTAAAGTCCTATTGTTTATGATAACAGAACTAAATTATGTACTATAAAACTCTGGCCTCTGAGGACCAAGCAAGAGGCGTTACTGAACCTCTTGTGGTTCAGGTTGGCAGAAGCAGGGAATCTTTCTGCAGCTATTGGGAGGAGAGGGTGGGGTGAGAACTGAAGACTGCAAGTTAGGCTAACTATGGCTGGCAGCAGCAGCAACCCCACCCCCAGATACTTGCTCTGTGTTTACTGCAGTGTGATGCATGTTGGTTCAGCTTGCTGCCTTCTGGGGGCTAACAGTGTCCTTTCTCTTTGCAGGCATTGGTGTCACTATACGGTTACACGGACAGTTTCCTGCCAAGTGCAGAATGGGTCAGAAACGGTGATCCAGCGAGTTTATCAGAGCTGTCGGTGGCCAGGACCTTGTGCCAACTTAGTGAGGTAAAAATCTTCATGTCTCACCTTGCCCACATTTTCCTCTACTTCTCACAAAATTGGGTAGCTTTGAAGGACTGGGTAGAGGGTTGAGATCAATGGGTGAGATGGGAAATCCAGCTTCATGGTAGCGTAACCAAAGAATGCTGCTTGTGTTAGCTGCGGAGCAACTACACGTGAAGGTGAGTGGACTATTAGTGACAAGCTATGTGAGACAGTTTAGCGTAGGTTGTAGTGCCAGTTGTACTTCTCCACACAGGAGGGTGCTGCAAGTCAGGTGCAAAGCTGAATAAATGTAAGGTCTAACAGAGTGCAGTGTGACTGAACAGAGAGGGCAGGGGTGCTGGACCAGTGGCACTACATGGCTTGTTGGTGTTGAGTCCTCCTGCTCGGGTCTTTAAGAGTAATATTGATCAGATAAGGTAGAAAGCTTTGATCAGATTCCTTGCAGCTGGTGATGGATGCAGGTAATGTGCCCTGGACCTTTCAGAGTGGAATTTCCTTACAACACTTCTTACTCCCATATCTCAGTATCCTTCAGCGGCATGCATGCAATGTCTCCTCTCCCCAGATGAGAAACAAAGTTCAGAAGACACTGACTTGTCAAAAACTTGCCTTGAGCCTGCTTTGCCGTTCTATCGTTTACAGTCTTGGAACCTACCTACATTCACCTTGAGTGAAATAGCTATCCCCAGCTACTATCTTTCAGTATACAAAATGTCCTTGTATTGTTGAGCTTTGCCTTTTCTGAAAGCATTCTTGGAGCAGAATAGCGTTACCACCCATCTGGGAACTGGTGTAAAAAAGCCATTGTGCTCTAAATTTGCACCTAGCTTCTCTAACAATTTCCCATGTAGACAAGCCCATAATTTAGCTCACAAAGCTTAGTCATTTTATTGTTATTATTACCCATTCATCCACAGGGCACTGATTGAGGACCTCATGTAGTTGATAACGTAGCCAGAATGCAGTTGAGCTTCCCACTGAAATACCCGGAGATCCACCTTCCCAATCTGTTCTTGTGACTCTTCATCTGGAATTCACATTTTCCATGTGGCAGTTACCACAGTTGGTTCTCCAGTTTCCACTTGGCCAGTGGTCAGTTGGAGTTTTTTTACTTGTAATGTATCTGCTTTGGTGTCTCTTTGGTCTTGTTTTATGCAAGGCTGTGGTTGAAACATTTTACGTATTAATATTTTACGCTGTCATGGCCAAACTTCTGTGAAGCTTTTTAATTTCCCAGACTTTTTATGCACATAATTGTCATTAGAAACTTGTGAGCTTTCACCTTGTCTCCTAAACTTGCCAAAAATCTTGCTTAGCTTTCCCTGTTAACATAACTGTAGTTTCATAAGTACCAAACAATTGATCATGTTACTAGTAAAAATTCTTTTTATGGGCTCCTGCAGTTACTCATATACATCGATTCTTACATTGTTAACCCAGAGACTTTAAGAGTGGTGGGTGCTCTTGTGACATTGTTATTCATGGAACATTTTCAGTTTCAAATGGAGTTTGGTTCATTTGCCTGACGAGTCCAATTGTTTGGAGACAATGCAGAATAACAGCAGACTTTTCTATGTGAAAATATGGAAAGAATCTGGGGTTATTGATATTTAAGATCTCAGCTGGTGAAAGCTCAGTGGACAGGAGCTGTGTTTCTGTAAGGCAGTTCACCTGGAGGTAAGTAGCAGATGTGTAGATGTGGTGCTTAGGGACATGGTTTAGTGGTGGATTTGGCAGTGCCAGCTTAACAGTGGGACTTGATGACCTTCAAGGTCATATTCTATGATTCCAAGAAACCTCCCAGAAGAGCTGGAAGGATGATAATGTTCTGTTCCTTTTGCAAGTGGGAGGAAATGCAAGCAAAGCGAATGGCACCCTTCTGAAGAAATGACTATACTGGCTGCACTGTATAACGTTCTTACATGAAGTGGAGAAAGACCCTGGACATATCTTTCCCAAGGACCTCTAGAAAGATGGTGACAAACGCTAGAGGCAACCCACTTATCAACAGTGATAAAGCTGGGAGTGACATGCTGGTTCCTGATAATTTCCTGTACTGCCATCCCTATGAAAGGGAACATGTCGCAATGAAGTCGAAGCCACTGAGGTCCTGAGAGCTGAGTGGGTTTTTGAAGTTATTCCCATGCCAGACATCTTTTCTGAATGGCTGCTTGTTTTCAGCCGTGCATCTGAATTCTGATAACAGAATGAAAAATAGCCATTGAAAATGATGGATCCTGTGACATGGAACAACTGCAGGCAACATCTGGTAACCCTGAGTCGTCCTGTATGGTTGAGGTCTTATTTGTTGGGCCTATATGCTAGCCTATCAATGTTATGTTGCGAGCACCTAGGGATATGTGACTAACTGGCTTTCTGTTGCCTCTGAGTCAAGCAGAGGTTGATGTATTTTTTTATCCTCTTTCACCAAAATGAATGTTGTCTTTTTAGGAGATGCCAATATTCAGATGAATCCCATCTCCTGTTTTCAAGTGAAAATTCCCAAGGATAGCAATGAGACAGTCCCCAGGGCCTCTTTTATTCAGCACTTCACTTGCTAGTGCAGTTTCTTGCAAGTTGTGCTTTGTTTTCCTTCTTTTTCTGCTTAGAAAGTGGCTTTGAAGGGGCTTATAAGCTTGCAGCAGCCACCATGCTGCACGGCTTCCTTTGGCAGGCCTCTGAAGACTCCTACAGAAGATAAGCAGAGCAGAAAACTGAGGTGCCCTACTCCCCCCACTTCCTCTACATAGTGGTTTGAGAGGGATCTTTATCTACTTTTCCAAACCAAAAACCAACCCAAACTCTATCTCAGCATGTCTGAAAGCTTTGGGTGACATGGCTGTTTGTCTGGGAGCTGTCTTGGTCACAGGATTTTTGTCTTGGGTGGAAACCCTGCGTAAGGATATCTTCAGTAGATAGCTTCAGCAGGGAACAGCAGTGTGCTAGTATCAAATGTAATGGTGTCCTGTGCCAACACTTTGCAAAACGCCAGAGAGGGCTTACGCTGGCTTCATGGAAGGGGAAGCAGAGAATCCCTTCTATAGGTCACCAGTTCTTGCTTGTGTTCCTGTAATATAGAGGAGCTTCTGTATTTTCTCTGTGGTTCTTAAGGTTTGCCTGCCTGCCTCCAGTCTGCTCTACATGACAGTCTAGCAGGAGTGCTTCACGCAGGCCGATGCTTCAGTGCCATCAAACAGTATTGTTTCTGTTTCCTCTTTACCTTCTCCATACTAGTACCTCTGCCTTCAGGCTTTCTGGAAGTTTAGCTTCTGGTGATATCGACTTACTCGAGGTTTAGTAGTGGCTAAAAATATTAGTGCTGTCTATATCCCTGTGGTTGTTCAGGTAATATAAATATATCTTCTTTCCTTTGCCAAAAAGACGAACATCATCTGGTCACCTTCTCTTCCTCTCTACTGGGATTTCTGGTGCCTGAGCTTGAGGAGGGGCACAGCCAGATTCATAAGATTCTTATGCATGACTGTAGGCAATGCAAAATGTCAGTCAGCCATTGGCATTAGTTTGGCTTTATAGCATTTCTCCCAGCTGCGACTTGAAACAAACTCTTTTCATCTCCTTTTTTTGCAGGGAGTCAGTGGTATCTGAAGAAGCTTTCACTCTGCCAGCACCCATTATCGGGCTGCTCACTAGCTAAAGGGACGCCAGCCAAAACCCAAGGCATCTCTCAACTTGTGGTGACAGCTGAGAGAGGGGCTCTTGGGTAGAGACTCAGCTTACAGCAGACATCGGTGTGGCCAGACAAGGATTTAATCTATTTCCTGTCTCCCATTCACTCGTGTTAGGTTTCTTTCCATTATTGCACAAACTACAGCACAGGGTCAAGCCTTTGACAGAGGAGTATCCACAAGATCCCCAGCCCAGCAGCTTTGGTGATGTCCTTGCTGTCTGTTCACTTGCTGTTGGGCAGCTGGCAGCTGTACTTCTGCAGGAGTGTCGTCATCTTGGCTGGGATGGGATGAGCTGCTCTGTTGTTGCCCTCCATCTCAGTACTCTTTATTTAGCTTGGGTGCTGAGTTGCTTTGGAGCAGTCTTGGCTGGAGACTTTTCCCTCAGCAGATCTATTCTTGAACTCTTTCCATTTGTGTAGTGAAGGCTTCAGCTTCTGTACGCCATAGGATATGCCTTTGCTTTGTCACGCTACGAAGTGAACAGGCAACTTTCCAGCGGCCTGGCTGAAACTCCTGGTGTACTTAGAAAATCACGTGCCATTTATCTGTCTGAAGGAAGTGATAAAGTCTCTTGCTTGGTGTTTCAATAGCAGTGTAATCTCTGGGGCTCTGCTGCCTTGATCGTTGCACCCAGCTCCCAATAAACCCAGGCGTCTGAATGGTAACCCTTCTCCTGAGCAGTCCCTTTGCTGCAGCAGCTAATGCAGACTGCTGTCATGCTGAGGACGCTGCACTCCTTGAGGTTCACTGAGCAAGGGTTGGTCTCATAGGCCAGGCAAGGATGAGAGACCTGCATCCAGTTGCTGCAGCTTTTCTGACTTCTGTGTCTTCAGTCAGGTGACACCACCTCAAAGATGAGAACAGCACTTCTTTTGTCTTACTGTGTTTTATGACTTTGAGAATAGGACAACTTCTTGCTACAGCCCAGTTGGCCGAAATCAGCCCGATTTTCATTACAGTATTTGTGCATGAGTGTTGAGGTCAGTAAAACAGTGTCTTGAGGGGTAGGTGACTGTGATAAACAGCCAGCAGATCATGCGCTGTTGCCTTCAGAAGACAAACATTTTCTGCTTCAAACTGTTGCTGGTGTGAAAATCCCTCTCTCATTTCTGGAAGCATGCTGCTTGAGAGTGATATTTGTCTCCTCTCCTACCTGTCTGATCCTGGAAAACTGAATGTTCCCAGCAAGGTTGTGTGAGGTTTTTATCCTGCTCTCTCTTGCTGTACTCAGTGGACACATATCTGTCTCACTTTCCAGACTCTAGGCGTCCTGTCTCTGCAGTGCTTTCTGGCTTCAGAGAGTCTGAAGTTTCCTCTGAAAACCCATAGCTGGCTTGTACAGGGCTTACTTGGTCTTCTTACTTCAACAAGAGCCATTGAAACCCCAGCTTGAAGTTACTCATATGCTAGCTTCAAACACCACTGAAAGGTGGGAGAGTCTGGGCTCTGATGCCTTTTCCAGCTGCTAGTTATTGCCTGTCTTTTCCCTGCTGGTTTGGCTTATCACAAATGCTATGTGCTTTTGGTGACATTGTCAATTGAACTTGCATGGATTAATCTTGCTGTTTGATGTTTTTGAACTCTAGTTTTTCTTTGTTGTTTTCATTTAACACATTTGTGCTCCCAGAGGGATTTTACAAGCTAGTTTACAGAATAACAAAGAAGAAATTCTGCAGGCTCATCCATTTTGGTCTTTTCTGCTTTTAAAGACTCTCTTGCTATAGGGTCAGTAGGAGAAGTTGGGGATCTATGATCCACAAGATTGGCCTTTAGCTGATGTTTCTCCTCAATTTCAGAAGTAGGAAGTCCGCAGTAAATCATCTGTTTCCTTCTAGTCAATTGAATAATAAAGTCCAGGTCTTATTCCAGTGCATTAGAAGTTAGGATTGCCGTTTGAAGTCCTGTTACACATCATCTCTTATGTATTTAATTCTGTTATTTCTCTCGAAGATGTAGAGTCATATGCTTGGAAAAAGATGCCTACTCTCCTGTGCACACAAGGATGTAAATGTAGGGTGCACCTGTGCTCTTGTGAATAGGATGCATGGAAGAGCTGGGTGTGCAAGGGGTTTGAGCTGTAGCACAAAGGCATGTTCTCAGGTTTGGGAGCAGTGTGGGTGGCTGTGTGCTGCTGGCTGGGCACAGGTGGAGGGCCATCTGTTTTGCAGGCTGTGCTCAGGTCTCCTCAGACTGCTAGTGAACTTTTGATCTTACAGTGTCATACATGCTTCCTCCTCGTTGCTATGGCAGGGCAGTGCTGGTCTGGAGTGGCACGGAGATCTCATTGTTAATGAAGACAGGAGCTGATGATTACTCTGGTGGCACAGAAACTTCTGTCTGTGTCCTTTGATTTAGAACTGAGAGACTGTAAACTGTTGCTCTGTACAGCTTGAGGAGGGGGTTGTGTAAGTTTGTGTTTTCTGGGTTTAGACTCTAACTTGTGCAAACCAGACATGCTCAGAGTTAAACTGACTTCTTCCTCCCCTTTTGCAAGGGCAGGAGATGTACAGTGGCCTCCAATATATCTGCAGCTGCAGGTTTTGTGTTTTGTCCATTGTCTGCAGGAGCGTGTTTGAAACTCCTGGTTATGTTCTTCCCTGGGGAACTGCTGCCTTTGTGCTAGGGAAGCTGAAAAAGTTGGTGCTGCAGGAAAGAAAAGAGCACAGGTCTCATTCACAAGTGATGGTCTCTGCCATGCTTGGGAGTGCAAACATGATGGCCAAGGTACTCTTTGTCCCTGTGTCAGCTGTGGCTCTAGTTTGAGGTGAACTTCTCTATTCCATAGAGAAGTTACGTGGTCTAGTTGGTGTCTGGTGGGCTTTGAGAGGATAGTTATGGTGGTCTGTCTGGAGTGGGGATGGTGGCATTCAGAGCCAAGTTCTTGATAGCTTTTCTGAAACAGGCTCTCTTTTAATGCAGAAATAGCACTTGTTAGAATGAAGATGGTTTGTCCCTGTTTGAAAGGCAGTACGCCAGTTAGATGTACAGGGTTGGACCCACTGCATTGATGTATGAACTTGTTGCCATGAAAGTAGTAGGTAAAAGCAAGCTTGGATTCCTTGGTTTCCAGATTCTTTGCCAGTCAAAAGGCAAGTTCATTCCTCTTGTTATCCTGAAACCCACCAGTAAGAGAGGTTGAAACTTTCAACCTGGAACTTGCATGGAAACGAAGAAGCCTCTGAAGGTCCTTGAGGTCTCCTCAGGCACAAACTGCTGTGGCTGAATGAATGAATCACACTAACAAAACCATCTCTTGTGATGTGGAAATGAATTTCACACCTTCCCTCTGGCAGTCATCTTTGTAAGTGTCAAAGGGCAGGGAAATCCATAATGGAGAAGGAATTTCCTGTGTGTGACTGGCTGTCTGCCTTGGGTCAGGGCAGAGATCCCGCCTCTCTCTTTGACCTGATCTGGGAGGCTCTGATCCAAGAATGTGACACTTTCCTTGTGCCACATCTGGCTGTTGTGTTCAGTGACACTTCCTTGAGAGCAAGGGGAATGTATCCTTGTGTGCTGAGCTATGAGACTTGTTGGCTGCCATGTCCTGACTTCTCCAGTATTTCTAGCTTCATACCCCCAAAACAGTTAATCAGCCATCCTGTGCTCCCTCCCCACATTGCCCCTTCCTGGGCAGTCACACAGCAGCACAAGCAAGAGACTGTTTCCCAAATGATGACTGCGGGCAGGTGAGCTCCTGTAGCCTTGTCTGACACCACCAGGCAGTCTCCAGGGGCAGCCAGGGGTTTGCTCTGATGCAGTGACAGCTGTAGCGCTGTTGATTTTGCTGGGTTCTTCCCACACTCCTAGGGATCTTGCTGTGAGCCTCAGCATGCATGTTGGTAAATGAGGCCTATCTCCTGTGGTAGAGTGACAGGTCTTGGTAGTTTGCTTCTTCGGAGTGCTTGGGAGCTTGGCAGGGGACTGTGTATGCCGAATGTATCCTTTGGCTGCCCGGGAAGCCAAAAAGGTGCAGGTTGTAGCTCATTCTAACCTCCTTTCTTACCATGGTTTTGCTGTTTGTTTGTGGCTTGGGTGCCATCCAAGGGAGAAGCTTCTCTATTCCACCACCACCAAATCTTTTTTCTGCCGGTTGTGTTTTCCACACATGCTAATTCCAAGGCTTCTGATCTTTAACAGATATGCTCTTTTCCTCTCCTTTTCCGATGTTGTGTTTTTTTCCCTTTCCTCCAATTGCAACACTTCAGCTATCAGGCAGTGATGATGTTTTGTTAAAGGAGTTTTCTTTGCTCCCTTCCTGGAACAGCAGTTGGAAAGCTGCATGTTGTGATGATACATGTAACAACAGACCTTGGTGCATCTCACATGAGTAAGGGAAAGTGATGCTACCAAGAACAGAGCAGATTTGAGCTAGCAAGCAGGGACCACTTCACATGCCTGAGTGCATGATGCTGAACAGAGCTGCAAATGTCAGGACTCTTCCAGGAAATTCAGGGTGGGTGGTAGGCTGTGACAGCTGAGCTCCATGTTTGTCATGCCCTGAGAAGTCCTCGCTCGTTTGAGGATTAAACTATAGCTACTTCCCTGACACAGAACTGCTGCCAAGATTCCAGTCTGGCTCAAGCCACTCTCCACACTTCATAATGAAGTTTGAGAGAGTTTTAACATCTTGGTGTTGGCAGAAACATGGTTTTAAAATCACGGTGTAGTTGGAGACTGGCTGGCTCCGGACACTGGTAACTGGGTTGGAGACTTATATCTTGAGGTCAAACCCAGCTGTGGTGTTAGTGACAAAGTCATGAACTTCTGTCTGATGGTTCAGGGCTTATGTGTGGAAAGATGTCTTGAGTCCAGTGCCAGGACTGGGAGTTGGGAGACTTGGGCTTGGTTCCGGAGCTTTGCCAGAGCTCTTCTGGGAGACCCTCAGCAAGATACTGAAAGTCTTCATGCCTTGAGTCTCTCTGAAAAAGCACTGAAGCTCTACCTACATCAATGTGGTGCCGAGTCCTGAAGCTCACTGATGACTGCAAACTCTGGAATACCACTGGATGCAGAAGTGCAAAGCACTAGGTGGGACAAGTTGGCTCTGTCCAGTCCATATTAGACAAGTGCCAGGATCGCAGTTGTCAGTGTTAGCAGTTACTGGTGTGCTTTTTGGCTGCTCAGATGGCAAGGACGTGGTGTTCTCAGGAGGCAGTGTTGCTCTCCTATGGCTGGCCAATGCCATTCCAAATGCAGGCAGCCCCGTGCTCAGGAGGAAGCTTGTGCAGCCCTCTTGTCTGTGGGCCATAGGAGAAGTTGGCTTTTGTGTTTGGCAGCTGGCATAAGAAACTATCAGCAACAGTTTGAGAAATTAATTTCCCAAAGTCTGAGCTGCTGCCTTCTCTCCAAGACATACATGGGCCGCCGCTCCTGGCAAGCCTTGGTTACTGCTCTTAAGAGTATCTGTACCCATGTCACTGCAGTGCTCTCCTGAATGCACACCTGTACCTGCCGCCCCTTGGAGGGGCTTTGAATGAGATTCCTGCAATTTCTAGCTCCGTTTTAACCTTGTGCATCCGAGCCCTGGGCAGTGTTCTGTCTTCTGCTGGGTCTCACACTGCAGGAGGAGGCTCTTCCCCTGAGAAGACCCCAGTGCTGGGGCTTGTGTCTGCCTGGCCTTGAGAAAAAAGCATAAAGCTGCAGCCTGCAACACTGTAATCCCAAAGCTTCAGCCTCTCCCTGTGCGTGCCAAATTCCTTTGGCTGTTAAACAAGGGGAGGAATTTTGAGGGAGCTTGTAGAGTAGGACTTCTGTGTTTGCTTTTAGCTTCATGAATAGCAGCAGTGACTTGTCTGGCCATATACTGGGAAAACTCTGATCTGCCAGCTTTGCAGGGCTGCTGGTTTAAAAGCAGAGCTGGCATTTATGCAACTGTCTGGTTTGTCTTGACTTCAGAATCTTCCTTCCACAGCTCTGCCTGTGTCTGCAGGTAGCCCTTTAATTTCCAGTGGGGCATGGCAGTACCTGTGCTTTAACTGGGACTGTGGGGTGCAGTGTGCTGGACATGAAGCTAACCAATGTGTCCTGCAGAACCACAGCTGTGGTGAGGAAGAGTGTAACCCTATTTCAGATGGGGAAACTGGGGCATGGGTCTGCTAGCTGGGAAAAAGGCTCTATGGAGATCACTGATGTAGTCTTCTTAGAATCATAGAGTACCAGGTTGGGAGGGACCTCAGGGATCATCGGTCCAACCTTTTTTGTTAGAGCATGACTCAGACTAGATGTCCCAGAACCCTGTCCAGCTGGATCTTAACAGTATCCAACACTGGGGAATCCACCACTTCCCTGGGGAGATTATTCCAGTGGCTGATTGTTTCTCATTGTGAAAAATTTTCCTCTTGTACCCAATTGGAATCTCCCCTGGGGTAACTTGTACCCATCACTGGTCATCTTGTCCATGTGATTCCTTGTAAGAAGGAAGTCTCCATCATCTTTGTAGCCACCCTTTAAATACTGGAACATGGTGATAAGGTCTCACTTCAGCCTTCTTTTCTCTAGGCTGAACAAAGCCAGTACCTCACATGGCTGCCCAGTCTTTGGATCATCTTTGTGGCTCTTCTTTGGACCCTCTCTGGCTATCTTTTTTGTATAGCAAGTGTTGTGTTGTGATGATGTTTGTTATGCTGCTGTGTTAAAACACCCTGGATCTGAGTGGTGGGGGTGAGAAAAGGGAGGGCACTCAAGAGGTTTATATTTTTGTGAGTAATGCTTTGGAACCTCTGTTAGTGCTGAGTGAGGAAAGGCTAATGAGACAGCCTTTGTTCGAGGTCAGACACATCCACATGCAGGCAGAGTGAGGGAAACCAGTGTCAGCATCTCCACTACTTGCAATGACTTGGTAGCAGTGAGACCTCCACAAAGCATAATTTACAGGAGAGGTATGGGGAAGAGCCAGAAGAGTATCTCATACTCAAGGCTCAAGGAGAAAAATCAGGGTCGTTGAATCGGATCCATACTGTAGTAAACCGTCGCTATGTTGCTTTGTGTGTGTCCTTTTTCTGCAGCCTAGGGGTGGCTGGGTGCTCTGGGGCAGGCAGGAAGATGTGCTATGAATTAGTAACACCATCACCCTTGAGTACATAAGTGCGTCCTGCTGACTTCTTGTTTGTGTTAGTTACAGGACTCTCATCAGGCCCACGTATAAAATGTCCTACCGAACTGTGACCACGCTGGAGTGGAGGTGCTGCCCTGGCTTCACGGGGAGCAACTGTGAAGAGGGTGAGTTATCCAGCAACGTCTGTAGCTGCTTCTGGTAGTTTTCTTTGTGCTGCAATATCTTGGTGCTGATCACACAACTCAGGGCAAATCTCTAACTAGGAAGCTGTCTCCTTACAGCCACAAAGAATGATGGTTGCGGACAGCAGCTCGCTTCAGGCTGCTGAGAAAACAATAGCTTCCCAGAAGCTCAAGAGAAAGCCATAAGTAGCAAAGCTACTCTAAGTTACAGCCCGTAGAAGACAGCTTTGCATTTTTGCATGCTGCTAGAAGTGAGCTTGGGGGGAAGAGAAGCTTCTGTGAACACCTTGGTTTCTTACCTATCGCTGCAGGGGATGCTAAGGATGGACTGTGGCAGGACTGTTACTTCCCAAATAGCTGCAGCTCAGCCTGGCTGAGGATCTGACCAGGGACCCGAGGAGCTGGTGTGTGCAGCCTGTTCATGCTTGTAGGTTTGGACAGGTGAGAGTAATTACAGCTAAGTGGTGCTGCTGGTGTAAAGGAGAGAATCCAGCTCTCTCCCGTAGTGCCAGATCTGTCTCTGCATATTTCAGGGCAAATAAAAAGCCAACATAAGCTTGTTTGAGAAAGTCAGCAGCAATCTCACAGGAGCGGCTCTGTGCAACGAGGTGACAATTTTATGCAGTCAGTTTTCAAGGTGGAACTGTTCTTTTGGGCTTGGATACAGCATGTGGAGTATGAGCAGAAAGCCAGTAGCCAGCCCTCACTTTCATGTGTGAGATTATTCTTACCTTTTTTCCTCCCTCAAACATCTGGCGCTACCAACAGCCCTGTGTTCTTGAAAGGAGGAGGGAAAAAAATGACCTCTTTCTAGTACAGGAGGGTTGTGCCCCTTAATTTCTAGGAGTGGTGTCAACACTGGTGCTGTGCACAGCACCTCAAACTGTCCAAAGGCATCAGTTTTAAACCTGGAGGATTTACTTGCTCCTTATGTTAATTCTTAATGTTTGTGTCACTTGGAATTGTGAGTAAAAAGGGCTGAAAAGGGTTTTTTTAGGGCTTTTTGGCAATCTGTTATAAAGCCTTTTGTACTCTTTCGTTTTTTGCACTCTCTTCTACTGCAAATCTGGTTCCTCTGAGAGGGTGGGATGCTTACATCTGTGTGGGTCCTTCCTGGAAACAGCAGACAAAAGAAAACAGACAAGTAAACTGAAACAAAACCAAACCTGTGCAGTTTTAGAGCCACAGCAACTTAACAGGGTAGAACTTCAAAATGCTTTCATCTTTTTTTGGTGTTAGTTAGCTTTTTTTCTCACTGTTTCATGTCACTCATGTGCAGCTGGTGCTTTTGAAGCTGATGTGAGGTAGGTATGATTGAAGGCAGATTGGACGTGAGCTATTTTTAACTTGCCTTTTTGCTCTATTGCAAATGCTCTAATTCTCTGATGGTCACTGTTGTTCTCCATGTGTCAGCAGAATGGCAACTACAGTGGCTCTCGAGCTTCCACTTCTGTATGCCTCCTGTTTCCAGAGACTGAAGGCAAATTTTCCATTCGCTGGGAGCTCTGGAATAACAAGGCTGCATTTCCACAAATAGGGCAGCCTAAGCGAGGAGATAGAATGGATTGCTCAAGCACACAGAGCAGTTTTGTGTAGCTGCAGGGTCTCTTCAGACTGATGGTGGGTTTCTTTTGCATCTTGAGGCTTGAGAAGATCCTATTTGTTGATTCCGTCTTTAATCCCCAGTGAGCAGGGTTGATACTTGCTCCTTTTCTGTGTTGTTCTGGAGCAGTGTCCATTGTAGCCTATGTGGAGAAGGGGTTATTTTTTACTACCTGTCCTTATATGAGGCCTTCTTTGCCCTTTCTAGATTTATTTCTATTAGTATTTCATGAGGGGAGATGGTGGGAGGGTGAACCAGGGAAACCAAGTCAAAGAGCTTAAAGTCATTCAAAGGCTGCAGTGCAGCTGTTTACTACATACAGGCTTCCTTGTTAACTCCCAATGGCAGGTCAGCTTTTCTTTTGCAAAGGAAACAATCCACCCTAGATGTGAGCCCCCAAGTATGACATACTCCTGGTGAGACTGGCTTGCTGTAACACACCTTCAATGAGAAACCTCCCCTTCCACAGTGACACACTGAGCTCTGGTAGAGCAAACGTTGAATGCAATTCCATTATTCTGGAGTGTCTTGACCTTTAGCTAATAAGTTTAGCTTGAGGAAAGTAACCACTTAACTGTCACCAGCTGGCAGGCACCTACATTAATGCTGAAGGCTGCACGTTGTTTAGATTTAAATTATCTTGGGAATTTAACTCTTGCATTGTAGCTGATAAAGAGCAACATCATCTGGAGGAAGCCCAGCTGGAGAAGTGGGTGGAGAGTTTGCTACTCAGTGGGCTATTAATTTACTGAGATGGGGATGGCTGCTTTCAATCTGTTTCTTTAAGTTGGCACTGCTTGGGGCTCTCCCCTCTTCCCTTCAGTGCTTTCCCCTCACCCAAAAGTATGTCAGCATTTGAAAGGGCTCCAGTCCTTTTACTGGTTTTGTGGAAGTGTGACCAGCTGGTTGAGCAGATAGCTAAAATTTGCCACTTGTACCAGTGCTTCCCAAAGGGTTTCTTGGATGGAGAAAGAGACTTGATGCAACAAGTCTGGTGAATTTAACTGTCAGGAGATGCTAGTTTTTATTTTCCAGTTTCAGGGGGTTTTGTTTTGTTTAAAGTGGAGCCCAAGCCTAGGACAGGAAATGAATCCACTGAGCCACCCAGTCTGCTGACTGCTGATATAAAGAACATATGGATGAGGGCAGTGCAGAGGTGAAGTGGTTTAGCTATTGCAATCATGCATCAAGCTGATTGATTTGAATCCAAGATGATGCTGACATTTCAACTCAGCCTTTTTTCTATGTGGCTGAAAGTTCAAAGGCAAATGCAGTCTTTTGGGAGAGGAAAAGTGTCCCTTGCAAGTTCAAGGGCTCAGCATTGCCCTAGAGCTCTCCAGCTAGGCAAGGTCTTATTTCACTTACAAATCTAACATAGACTTCTTTCTTGTTTGTTTGTACTGCTTGAATTTGGGATAGTAGCCAGGCTCCTATTTACCCCAGAGGCAGATTGATAGCAGACAGCTTAGCTTTTTGGGCAAGAAGCAGCTCCAAGAGTAACCTCAGCACCTCTAAAGTGATGCCATGGTGATTCCAAGCTTAATAGTTTATTTTGAGAACTTCCTTTTTTAACTCCCCTCCTCACTTCAGTTCTTGAATATTTTCATCTACTTTTAATAACTATTTTTTTTGCATCTTGTCATCTTGAGACTTTTCAAACCTCTTGGATTCTCATGTGCTTACAATTTTCAAAGTAGCATAAGAAAATGAAGACTTTATTCTTGGTATGATAGAGCGCAAAAGCTTTCTCCTGTTTTACTGCTGCTTCACAAAGTTTCTTGCTCTCAGGAGGACAGATGCAGAACTGCACTGCCAGGAAAATCTTAAACTAGCAAATGCAATTGTGATATAAAATTGGATAAAGCCATGAGAGTGAATATGAAAACTAGAGACCTGAAAGTCTGAAAGCCCATCAGAGTGCTCTAGAGGGGATTCAAAGTGGCGTTGATGGGAGCTCGCTTCTTCAGGTCTTGGTTTGCTTCCCTGTGAACTGTTAAACATAGAACTGCCAAACTGTGTGAAAATATGATGTGTAGATTATGCACTATCATTTCCCATGTTATCACTGTAGTTCTCTTCAGGAGTTGAGCTCGTGTGAAGTGTTTTTCCTTTTGTCAACTACTTCAGTTTCTTCTTGTTTCTCCCTCTTTCTTGTAGCCACTGCTTGGAAGCAGGGGAGTTAAGGCTGTGTGTCATAGACAGCAAGTTCAGAGCTCTTTACTACCACTGAGCATTTCTTATCTTGCTCTTAGAAACCGAGAACATGTAAGAGAAGGCAGTGCGAGTCAAGAGCCATTGCGCTGTCTGTTCCTCTTGCTACTAAATCCCAGTACAGTGATGTTTTTTGCACTTTGGAGTCCCAACTCCTGTTGTAGTCAAAGCAAGAGCTTCCATTTGAGCAGTGATGTTCTCCCATAGATGGTTGACTTGGTGCTCTCTGGTTAGCAGGGCAGTTCTACACTGCAGGTGCATGGCAGGCTGAGGTACCCTCCTTTCAAGTTTGGATCTAGCACAGATCCTTGCATGTATAGTTCTCTACTAGAGTCTGGCTCAGCAATTCCTTTAGTGAAATGTGGCTCTGCTGTTGTTTTGAGATATTTGAAACTGAAGTCCAATGTTTGGTTCCACAAAGGATCTAAAAATATCTTCTCATTCTGAAGTTTAACATTTATTAGATATGGCAAGTGCATTATGTGAATACATGTTATAGACTATTAAATGCAAACCTAAATTTCCTAGTAACTCTCTAGTTACTAAAGGAATTAGTAAGTAGGTAGCAAAATGTGGTGACTAACTCAGTAAACTTGCCTTCAAAAATATCTCATGTAAGAGCATCAAAATATGTCGATCACCAGTGATGGAATTGCTGATGGGTGCAAGTGGCTTTCTCGGGAATAATGTTTGTGCCCCTGTAGTAACAGGTATTGGATAGTATCTACCCTGACATTTTCTTCCATAGCGTATGCCTCCTGCTCCTCCATATGTTCTACTTCCTCCTGCTCTGGTGGCCTCCTCAATGTATGGCTGAAGGTCCACCAGAATTTTCCCAAACTACTCTACAATGTATCACACAATTCCTGTCTACTCCCATCAGCACACTGCCCATTCAGCAGCCTCTGACTTCAGGCATAACACGTGTGTCACCCTTGATCACATTTTCTGAGGAGTTCCTGAAGTGTGTGCTCACTGTTGGAAGCATGTGCAGCCTGCTGAGAGCGCTTTCTGGCATCAGTGCTGGGTGACTACTTGAACAGTTCCGAAATGTTCATCTTCCCTTTCGATATGAGGTCCAAACCAAAAATCCCTGTCAGATTTCCAAAGGCTTTGACACTGCATTCCAGCATCCGAGCAGTTTCATTTTTTGGGCATTTTTAATCTGAACAGGGAGAATTTTATTCAGCACCTAATGTTAAAATGAGGAGTGTTAAATATCTGCAGATGTTATCTCAACACAATTAGAAAAACTGTGTGCTGCACCGTTATGTTATCCACAGGTTTTTAGCTCCCATCAAATTAGTGTGGTATGTAGAGAATCTTTTTCATTTTGATGACCTATTTGTTTGCTTTCCCAAATACCTTGGATACTTTCTGTTTCTCTTAGCTATGTATTTCTTAATTCACAAGTGGCAGACCCACCTATTTATGTCTTTCCTATTCATTTGCTTTATCTCTAATCAGGAGTGAACATAACCTTGCCCTGGGTAGGACTAGCCCAGGGCTGGTCTGCAAGGTCTGTGTGTGTCTGCTCTGCCTGGATCATTCTCACCATGCTGGCAGGATTCTGCCCATTGTTGTTGGAAGAGAGAAGCATGTGGGGCTTCTTTAGCGACTTCTGTCCCTCCATAGGTGCTGGTGTAACTAACTGATGGGAAGTTTTCTGGGAAGTGGTGGAGTGCAGCAGCAGCAGGTTAGAGTGGAGAAGGAAGTCCTGAGTAGTTGACTTGAGCCTCTGAGCTTCTGCTGCTGTCGTAAAGCAAGTCTTGCTTTGCACAGAACGGATGCCAAGAGCAAGGTATGGTTCTTCCATGTCTCTGCCAGTGTTGCTGCTTCCTAATGGGGTTTCACCTTCATCTTCCATGCTATTGGCTTTAGTGTGTGATAGAAGCGGAGTAGCAATCTTGATCCTAAAATTGCTGGGAAGACTGAAAATGGTGAATTACTACGATAGATGATCTGTGAAATTGGGCAGGGACTTCACTGCCTGTTAAGAGATGGCATGGGTTGATTCTGCCTGGAAGCTGGGAGTCTCTTGAGCTTCTTTTTATCTGCTTCAGTGACAGAGAAGGTAAGTGCTGATGAGCTGGGCTACATCAGAGGCAGCTGTTGTTAGAAACATTGCCAGTCATGTCTGGAGCTGCCATTGGCAATGCTGGTTTCATTAAATCCTGCTTTGAGTACGTATGACCCTGTAAGAACATAAAGGGTAATAATCTTGGAGCACTTACAAAGCAGGGAAATGACTAGGAGAAGTCCACAGGAAGAAATTGCTTTCATTAGGGAGTTACAATGTGTTGATCACAGGAGCAGATGAGCAGAATTCCCAGGATGCTGCTGGTAAGGAGGTCAGCCGAGGGGACAGAGTGCTCTCTCCTAACTCTGCTGTGAGCCTGTGAAGAAAGTTTGAGGGGAGTGGAAAAGGGAGGCCTTTGACTTCAGCAGTTGGCTACTGAAAGGCAAATGCTGCCAGTTCTTACTCATCTGTGGTGCTAGTGTGTTTTTAGCAGGTTAGGACTCCCTGCTGGGAGAAGGGAAGCATGGAAACCTTGGGCACTGCTTCTCTCTTCTCTTGACCAAAGAAGGATTCAGTGGTGGTGGACCAGAGAGCCTTTAAAAAGTGTTTTTGATTAGATTTGTGTAAACACTTTTAGACACGTCTCTGGTGATTGATTAAGCAGATACTGAAACTTGCACCCAGGTCAGCTCTCGCGTTACTCAGGAGCAGAACTTGAGAGGTGTGTGGGTTCTGAAGAGCCCATACAATCTTTTAATGGTGTCTTCCTGTCATAATCTTTAGTGCCTCCTTCAAACCTGTGCTTTGAACTTGCTGCTTTCTCATGTACATGTTCCCTTCAGCACTTCTGTCTTCCCCTGAAGTTACCACTTATTTGCCGTTCATCCTCACAATGATGAACTTTGTATTTTCTTGAGACCATTAGAAAGGAGATGTTTTTTCTATATGTAGGACTCGCATTATTACAGCCTCTATTATTATTCTATTACAGGATAATAAATCTGTGTTGGGCACTTCTAAATCTGCTTTCAAAAGGCAGCTGACTTCTGTATGCTGCTTGTCTCCCCTGTTGCGGGTTTCACTTTTGATACTTCTTTTTTTCTTTGCTTGATATATTTATTCTTGCCAAACTTCAGACACTGTGGTGGAATCTTGCAACACAAGAATTGCCTAAGAAGTGAAGATCTTGCTTTCATCAGGTTTAGTAAATGCTTCTGACATAGAAGTAATTCTACTTTTCCTGCGGGGAGCTGGACTGACTATCACTAGTCTATGTTAAACTCTAATCCTGAGGTGGACAATGGTCAGCTCAGAGGGCAGAGAATGGATGGAGATGGGTGTGACAGTTTCTTGGTTTTAACTTTCATTTTGGTAAGGCACAGCCTGCAGGATGATTGCCTGAAAACCTGCCCACAGAAGTGTTCCTAACTCAAGTGCTCCTGCCCTTCTGGAGGGGTCTAAGAAGTGTATAATGCTCAGATAGTGAAGGTGGGTGTTCAGAACCTGGGGAGATACCCTGTATTGGTGTATTTGCTACTTTCAGTGGCGGTTTGGCTGTGTGAGAGGGTTGAGTCCTTTGATTTCCAGTGTCCCAATCTGGAGATGCCTTCTGATGGCTTCTAGTTTTTGCCACCTGCCTTCCTAACCTTTATGGGGTGAGCTGATGTCACTGGTACATGAAGAATAGAGGAGGGATGACCCTGAGGAAGCTATTTTGCATAAACAGACCAGATTGCTGCTGAAAGTCATGTGAAAGTAGCCAAAAGGTTGGAGGACTTTGCTAAGCCATCGCTTCCATCCAGGAGAAGGACTTTTGGACTAATGCAGAGTATGCTGGAAAGTAGCGTCCCCTTCTGGAAAAAAGGGGATGTGACATGTTATGCCATCAATCCTGCAAATATTGTTTGTACCAAATTCATGAGCAACATTGTCCTGAAAAACTCCACCCTGTTCCTCTTCTCTACAGACATTCCTGTCGGATATGGTGGAGGAAGGGTGGGGTTGTGTTTACCACCAAAGGCAGCAGATTTTGGATGTACACTACTCTGCCAGTTGCATATGGAAGAACTAAATGAGAGCAATAATTCCTCACTGGTGTCCACAGTTTGTATTGGTGCCTTTCAAGTGAATTACAGATAACAATGGAAGAGGAATTGAAGCGACCAGCTGAAGCTGTTGCTGAGCTTCCTTGCTGCTGCAATAAATTGGGGTTATTTTAATCAGGAATAGGAAATAAGGCTTATCCTTTTAATAGGAAATGCCTGCAGTTGGAAGGGGTGGCAGTGAAAAGGAGTATGTCTTTTACTGAATTTGCAATTTTAAATTGCATTTCACAAGCTGTTTCGTGTTTAATTTTTGAGCATAACACAAGATTGCAGCTCCCTCCCCATTCCTTTTCAAGGGCTTAGTTGTGAAATGTGTTTAACTTAATGTTGCTGTCAAGCAGGGTTGTTTACTTGAGGAAGAGCTTGTTGAATTTCTTCCAGGAGAATACTTGACTGGTCCAGTAATGCCTGGTCTGCAGAGTGCCAGCTCTTCTGAGTGCAGTAATTCATTTACTTTCAATTATCTCGGATAGCTGGCCCTAGCAGTAGTAGAGGCTTGTGAGCTATGAATGTTGGTGAGGATATATGGTGAGACATGAGGGCAACATTCCTGCTTTTTATCCCAAGATACCTTCACCTCTAGGTTTGACTCTGGGTTCAGAGTCCTGCTGCCATCTCTTGTTTCTGTCTTGTCGCATACTGGAGGAGAGACAAGAGCATACTTTGTACCCCATGAGTTCTAAGATTCCTGTGCAGAGCTGTTCTAATGATGAGTTGTCACTTTGTGTGGTGATGGAAGAATATCTTGTACTGCTGAGGTTTAAAGACATGAGCGTACGGGATATTCCTTAAGACAGGAGACTTCATTGCGGCTTTCCACAGACAGGCCAAGGCACTCTTTCTGCAAAGAGTTTTCTGATAACTTTAAACAAAGCTGATGACAGTGCAAGCTGTTTGCATGTGTGAGAGGGAAGAAAGGTATAAGGTGTTGCAAGACGAGGGGGAAAGGCTGAAGAAGGCCACGGTGTACAGCGAGCAGTGCAGTTGGTAGGAAGCTGAACTGGAGCCAAGCTTGGCTGAGGCAGATGGAGATCTTTCTGGTTTTGTTTTATGTAGGTTTTTCATTAAATGAATTAATGCAATTGGCACAGTAACACTTGTGTTTTCTGTGACAACTGCTTCCAGTTGTGAGCTGCTCTAAAACATCAACAGAAAGGAGCTCAGGGAACTGCAGTACCTAAGCAGGCTAAGCCTCATCCGCATAAAAGCTTTCTTCAGGCAGAAGAGATTTACTGGGGATCTAAATCCCCAGTACAACTGTTACAACTATTCTGGGGTGTTTTGCCTTGTGGAAATGGGAATGTGAGGAACAGGGATGGAAGTGGGATTGCAAGCCCAGGAGTAGGAGGTGAGGTGGATTTGCCAGAGAAACGTGAGACTGGCTTCATGTTTTATAGAAGACTTGAAGGTGAAAGCAAGGGGTGGGCATCAGATTCCCATGTTGCTGGCTCCTAGACCTTACTCTTACTCAAGCCCTTGTTATGAAGAGGGGAACCAAAAGTGTTACTCCAAATAATAATTTCTAGTGGAGTTGAATTTCAGTTAAACAGAGTGCTAGACAAAAGCAGCAGGCTGCTGAAGTGGGAAATGCTCCATCCCTAGCAGCATTCAAGGCCAGGTTGGATAGAGCCTTGGGCAACATGGTCTCGCATGAGGTGTCCCTGCCCATGGCAGGGGGTTAGAACTGGATGAGCTTAAGGTCCTTTCCAGCCCAGACCAGTCTGTGATTCTATGTTCAATGCATGTCATTCTGGTGTCTTCTCTCTGAGCTGTTTAGCAGGATAAAGGCAGCAAAGACTGTAGAGCTTGATTTGGAAAGCTACAGGAAGGTGATGGAGCAACTTGAAAATACACAGTTCACTCAGAAATCCTGTGCTGTAATTAGGGTTCAGCCTGTATCAGTTTGGGCGGAGGTCTCAAATGGAGTGGTACCAGGGCTGTTCTCGGTCCAGCAGAGCTTGCTCTGTTTCATGTTAGAGTTAGTCTGAGGAATGAGTGAGCCCTGTAATCAATTTGTGTGTGTTAGAGGCTGAGCAGTGCTGGGAATACATGGTAGACTAGGATTAAAATGCAGTCAAACCTTGATTAAATTGTACAGTTGGGCAGAAAGCCATAAAGTGAGATTCATTCAAGGACAGTCACAGAGGCAGGAATGCTCAGATGCAAAAACTTTAAATGGAAGGAGCTCTGGAGGTAGCAGGCTCTCAGGGGAGGGAATGGAGTTTGTGGAAGACAGTAGAATGAAGTTATGCTCTTGGGAGAAGGAATGGCATGTGGGAGTGACACAAGTACTCTGACCAAGTATGCTATTAACTACTAATGCATCCAGGAGACTGACACACAGCATTTATGTGTTTATGGGTAGGGGTGCCTGCATGTGTATGTGTCAGTGTTCCGGAGAGACCAAGTTTCAGGATTTAAGTAACTTTAGGCTTGTTACCGCTGAATTCATGTGAAAGCTGGTCCCAACTGGTGCTGAACATCTGAGCCCCAACGTCTTAAATACTGGAAAGGGTGTGTTGCATCTGTGAAGGAAAATATTTGGCTGGGAGAGGAATATGCTGTTTATAGTTGATGGGATTTGTACGGTACTGTTAACTAATGAGACTGGTAAACTTTGATTACTGGCTACAGCAGCTAGTAGGTGTATGTTATATATGCAGCTGGAAATAGCATCGGCACAAATGAGCTCTCCTAAAAATACCAGAATAGGTGGTCATTAATGGCTAACTCATGTTTTTTAAAAGGCTGGGCAAGAGATGTAGGTATAGACTCATTCTAATGACTACATGCATGTGATTACAAAGAGTAGGAAACATTCAATCAGTTCCTAAGAAAATGTAGCATTGCAAGATACCCTGATTGTAACTGTGGTGTAAAGAACGCTTGTTGGATGGGTGTTTAGCAACTCTATAGTTCCTAAAGAGGTGAAGGCTGGGCAAAAGCTGCTGGTGAACTTTCTGAAGAAAGCAGCTATGATTCTTCATACCATGAGCTAGATTTCAAACAACATTTAACAAAAGACTTCATTAAATGTGTAAGAGAGTGAAGCTTCACCCATTTAAATGGGTTGTACTAGGTCCCTCAACTGCCAAAGCAGCAAGGCCATTCAGGAATACCTCTGCAAAAATCCCTATCATGAAGTTCATTAAAGAATGACAAAGTTTATTCTGGACTCATAACATATGCTTCTTGCTTGGGCTCCTGATTTGTCTCCTCCTTGGATAGTGCATCCAAATCCACAAGTAACATGTGAGTTTGCATTTCATTTTGAGCCCAGCAGGCATACGGCAATGAGGTTACAAGACCTTTCCAAGTGAGCCTGGAGGGACTTGTTGGCTAGAGTTTGGATTTCTGGCAAGCAGCTTACTCCAGCTCTTTTCTGTAATAAGCTCAGGGTTCAGTCCCTGGCTTCTTATAGATACTGAGCACTGTTGCGTGTCTCTGGATAATCAGTCACTGGAAAGGCACAGATGTTTCAAGATCCATAGCAATGGGTGCAGCATATAGGAAAGGCAACATGAGGGTCATACTACAGATGCAACCGCATCTTACATGTGTTCCTTCTTGACAGGCAAATTCTTGTAACATTTGCGGTTTTCTGGTTGCTAATACCATCAACTGAGTAACTCAGAAACTAGTGCTGCTTCTGACTTTTATTTGCTGTTCATGAAGCCTTGCAATGCCATGGATGGCTGCTGCCTCCACTGCACAACCAGTAATGAACAGAGTAGGGTGCAGGATTGCCCAAGGCAGTGACTTAGATTAATTTGGACAGCAACTCTAACAAAGGCAGGAGGATTATAGAAATATGGGTCTGGAAGACTGATCACTTGGTTGTGGAGATCCTAAGAGGTGGTTGAAGGAATTCCTGTGTTTTTAATTTTCCTGTAAATAAAATACATTCCTTCTTACAGAAGCCCAAGGAAAGAAGAAAACAAGCCCTGTCAAGATTCAGAATTTGATGTTCAGTTTGTAAATGATGACTTTTGTAGCAGTAATGCTTAAGAAGTCTTTGTGTATCCACTGTGGAAAGTGCAGGGGCCTGTGTGGATTTCTAGGTAGCCCTTTGTTTTAAAACCCTCCAGGAACATTGATGGCAGAAGGGCTTTTGTTAGACTGCTTCCCACTGCCAGTGAATATGTCAAAGGTGGCTCACCTGACCAAGCACTAGAGGTTTCTGTTGAAGGGTTTGGGGCTTGTTCTTACTGAAAGAGAGTGTTTTCTAAGCACAGGCTGTAGGAACTGCTGTGGCACCACTGGAAAACTGGAACTGTAAAGTCTCTTGGTTAAGAAGTTTTTCTCCAGTGGCTGATTTGGGTGATAGATACAAACCTGTGTCTGTTGTCAGCCAGTGTATTTGAGCTTCAGTAGTTGAGGCCTGAGTTTAAGTAACAAAGGTTCTGGATTTCTCTTTACTGGTGGTGAGAGTTGTTAAATTCATATGGTTCATAATACGTGAGGGGTGATGTCTCCAAATGCTGCAGCTAGCTGTATTGCTGCAGGGCTTTGCACTGTAAAACATTACAGCCCATTAAATGAGAGGAGCAAGCTACTCCTAAACTTGGCGTATTTGATCTTTTCAAACGTACCCTCCAGTGATTAAACAAGCAGTGGCTTTTCTAGCATTCTCCAGTTGTAGTATCTGCTAAACACATCTCCCAGGGTGATCTGCCAAAGACGCCTTGAACACTCTCCTGTGGCTGTGTCCTTGCTAGTCCTTATGGAAACATAAATAAGCAGCTATTTCTATTGCATCTAGTCTGTCTGGGTGGGATGCAGAGGATGGGTATTGGGTGACATTTAACGTAACATGAACTCGAAGATTCTTGCTTATGTCTTAATATTAGCACTCACAGCAAGACAGCAGCTTTTTATTAGCTACACAGGAAAATAAACCATTTTGCTTGCTAAGTGAGCGGTTCACGTTCATTCTAGTATGAGTTGTCTGTACAAAGGTATTGCTTTTGCCCTATGCTTGTCTTAGGGAAGCAGAATGGCTACTAGCAGTGGCAGTTAGGATGCTAACCATCAAACTGTAAGCTCTTTACTGAACAGTGTAATGGGGAAAGTGAGCGAGCATTTAGATGGCTTTTTTAATGCCTAGTGGAGGCTCTTTTCTAGAATGAGCGTCCTTTGACACTTGGCGCTGGTCTCCAAGACCTGGACAACTGTGAACACTGTAAACTCCGATATATAAGCGTTCACCCTGAAATCTGTTTTCTGCTACTAGTTCAACTGTTAAACCTTAGGTTTTGTTGATTTTAAACAGAGACAAAATAAAAGTAAGCTTCATTCTTCCGACTCATTAAAAGCTGACAGGAGAAAGAGAGCACCATTTTCCTGAAGTATATCAAAAGCTTATTTTTTATCAGTCCTTTGTCCTTGGAAGTGTGATGATCCCAGAGCGAGTGAGTATCCTTTTTCCTCTCCACATGGCTTTGTACCTCGTTTATATCTCAAATCCGCAGAAGCTCTGATCTTCACCTGGCTTTTTATGGCAGCTTGTAGAACCGTAAATGCAAATACACTCTGACAGCAAACCCTAAATCAACCTTTGGTCACTGCAAGCTGGAATGATTTGAAAACCTGTGTAACCTTTTGACCAAACCTGGGCTGATGTTCAACATCTTTAACAAGAACTGAAGCCAGAACAGCCCTGATGACTTCAGATTTTCATTATAAGCCAGCTGTAGACCCTAATGTGCACTCAGGTTGGGACAGAGGATGTAATGGGTCAGCTGCACCATTTGGGCAGGAATGTTCTTGCTCCCTTGGGATCCATTGAGCAATGGTGTTCTCACCACTGCTCTTTACTTATCTGGCACTGAAAAGCAGTGACTGCTTTCTCCTCCTCTTCACCACTGCTCATGAGCATCAGCTATCCCAGAGCAGTCTTTGCCAGCATCCGTCATGGTTTTCTTTTGCTCTCCAGCTCTCCCCATGGTGCTGAATGGTGTGACTCTGTGGGCTTCTCCCTGTGAATAATCAGTGTAGCTCTGCACAAACCCTGCATTACAACGATGTGTCAGGTTTGCTGGTCCAGGTATGAGCCCCTGGTGTGCATGTGATTCGAAATGTATGTTGGAATGCCTTGTGCTGGCCCAGATCTGTGTGACTGGATGTCACGTCAGTGTGGATCAATCAAGGCAGGGATGTGACAGCCCTGTGCCCACATTAACCAGTGGAATAGAAAGCTAGCTTCAGTTTGGGTGCCATAATCAGCCTCTTATCTAGCTGTGTAGTCCAGTAGCATGGGCTTTCTCTCGTTTACTGTTAGCTGAAATGGATCCCTGTTTCTGAGTTGGTGTTGGAAGACCTAAGAAGTAATCAAGAGTTGTTTTTTTTCCCTCTGGCTAATACAGATGATGAGAGTTGGACCACTAATGTTTATATATGTAGGAAAAGTAGTATAACAGAACTCTGTGGGACCTGCATAGCAAGGGAAGGTGATTCTATTTTAAAACACATCAGTATGTTGATTATACCTACTCACATTCTTATAACTGTGAGCACTGGTGTGCTCTGGATTGGATCACTTGTGGGGCATGAAGAAGGGACGGTGATTGTCAAGTCCTATGTCTCTTTGCTTTTTCCTGACTGGTGATGAAAGCTGGATTTTGGACGGTCTTTTATGCCTTTTAGATGTCAGTAATAGTTATGGTGTATCCTTTTGACTTAGAAATTTGCTTACTTCATCCTCTGTAACTTACTGTCTTTGACCTTATTTTGGGTATCGTGGCTGTAGTTTGTCTTCCTGCAGAGATCACAGGGAGGCAGGGTGTGTGCTGGCTGCTGTAACTGTGAGGTGTATTTCATTCAGTTCTGTCAAAAAAACAGTTGGCAGTTTAACTGAATGATCATTGTAGGCCACTTCCAACTGGGGTTTCCCTGAGTGTGACAGACCTGTGCCTTTTGAGATGCATGGTATAGACTATGAGTTCTGCCTCATGCATCTCTAGATCCAGGTTTCTCTTTAGGATCTTTGGGTTGCCTTGGATGTGACAGCACTGGAGTTTTTCTGCTTGCTGCCATAAAGACAGCATTGATGTGCACTGTGGTGTCCTCCTGTGTGCTCTGATCCCAGCTCCTGCTCCTTTTTGGCTGGTTCTGGCACCCAGTGTGCGCATGCTTCCAGTGCCAGTTAAAAACCAAACCAACAAATAAGCTCCCCAAATCCAACCAAGAAACCACACCCGAAAACAGAACCAAAATGTCTTTTATTATTCAGGTTACACAGATTTCTCCCTCATTCCACTGTCTAAATTCCACTTAATTGATGCAATAGGATGCCATGCTCTCCAGAGCAGTGATTGAAGCTCCTCGTGTGATTAAAGTCACTCGGCCCACAGCCTTTACTACCGTGGGGTTCATTCCTCCAGTAAGAGTGGCTGGTGCATGTTAAGTATACTGTGATCCAAGCTTTTGTAGCCTCAACATTTCTGTTTCAGTGGTGCATGTTAAGTATACTGTGATCCCAGCTTTTGTAGCCTCAACATTTCTGTTTCAGTGGTGAGAACATGCTGGTATTTGTTGTTATCCCACCTGAGACTCCCAGGTTTACTTCAGTTGGATAACTGGTTTATTGCATGGGCATAGAGCAGGCTCTAGTGTGTCTGTAGCTGTCAGTCTCTGCAGGCATACAGTAGATGTTACATTGCCCTTGCTTATCTGGCTGTCCTTCACTGTTTTAATACAAATCATGCCAAATAAAGCTGCCTGAGAAGATTCCATGGTGTTCATTCCTTTTAGGAAGGGGAGTTGGTTGAATGTTGGCTTTCAGCATTTGCTAGGCCTTGTCTCCTTGACAGAAAACAACAGCCTAAACCCATTACCAAGAACAGCTGCTGCAAAGGGGCTTGGGATATTTTTTCCGCTTTTGCTGACCTGAACCACAGCAATTATAAGTTCTGGTTATTGTAAACTTACCACAGAACACAAGGCATACCTTAAAATGATGTCATGTCTAGACACACAATTCAGGTATAAATTATGGAGAGAAAGTAGCTTGTTCAGTGGTTAAACTGTAAAAGTTTAACAAGATGTTTCTGTGTCTTTAGCCTTCGCTCTCGCGTACGTATTTCTTTACCTCTTAGCAGGAGAATTCTGTGACTGCCTCTTAATTTTTTTGTGTTGGGAGATGGAATTTCCTCCCTGTTCTCCATTTCATTTCCTATTTCTGCCTCACTGGGTCTCAAGGGAAGCAGCGTAGCCATCTACTTAGAGCCCAGTACTGGAGAGGAAGACTCTAGGGTCCAGTCATGACTCAGGCAAGGTTACACAAGGGGTGATACACAGCAACCTTCTCAAAAACTGGCTTGCTATTTTGGGTACCTTTGTTTTATGCGATGATAGGGGAAAGAGAACTCCGCAGTGTTGCCCAGGTGCTTGATTTGTCACAAACGTTCCCTGTTTACAGTCTCAGCAACATCCCTGTGGTCCCTAGTGGGGTTGCATGGGCCATATTTGCATCCTGTTTACAGTAGGCTTGTCTGTGGTTATGCTAGTTGAATTTCTGTCTAGAGTCCCTGCTGCTGTTCTGCATGTGAATGGTGGAGCGTAGCTGAGATGTTATGGGCAGTCTGGTGCCTGGGGACTGAAACTTTGCAAGCTCAGAGGACGGCTGTTGCAGGTGCTGCACGCAACAGCATATGCAGAAGTCACTCATGTCCTGTCCACCATCAGTTATTTGTGCATAACTCCACTGCTCCATAGGGAGTGTTCTCTGCTAACAAGGGTCTAGCAGGTCTGTTGACTTCCCCACACTTGGCCTGGGCTTAATTTCGTGATGAGATCAGAATTGTTGGCTTACCACTTGGTGTAATCCATACATGTCAGGTACCTGCTCTGAAATCCAGGCTTTGGAGATGGAAGAGGCCTGTTGGGTTAACAAACTGATGCACGACTATTCTCTATAGCATATTCTGTTGTGCTTTTGCTGGCCTAATTACAGAGTCCTCAAGTGAAGGAATTTGGCAAGAATATTCTTCTGGTTTAACTGGTATTTTGTCTTCAGTTCTCACAGTAAGCTTTTTTTCAGTCATCTCCATTGTAGCATGCTGCCATCCAGAATTTCTTTCTTGACCGTGTGGATGCCTGTTGTGGATTTTGCTCCCAAGTCTAGGTACCGTACCTCTCCTCACTTGAGGAGCACCTTCCTCTCCCCAGGTATCTAGGGAGATGGCTCTTCCATCTGTGTGTCCCCTTGAGGGTTAGGCTTCTGCTTCAGGCCAGTAATTGTGTCTGGATCTAACTCTTGCCATATCTGGGCCTCTCGTGATCTTTTCTAGCCCATAATCACATTACTTTGTTTCCTGGAAGCTGTCTACACTGCAGGTCTCTGGAGACAATGTTTAATACTCAGCAAGCAGTGATGGCAGTTGATGGTGTAGAAGTTGTTCTGCTCTTGTTGCCATAGGGACAGGTTTGAGATACACTGAAGAGCTATTTCACTTTGTTTTCAGTGCACATAGCAATGCTCTTGCTTCCAAAGGGGCAAGAGGTCATTGTCTGTGGTCTTGGAGTGTCCACACTGGCAGGTAGTGTGCTAACTAGGAAGGGAAGCCTTTTCTTTGATATCTAAGACTTAGGTGGACAAGCCCTAAACCTCTATTCACTCCCATGTACCTGGCTTTTACAGCACTCAAGTCACCTTTCCCGTATGCCATACAGATGTCAGATCTGTGCTGGAACCATGGCTTTCCTGTCCTGACCTGATGCCTGTGATCAGAAAATCCCAATTTGCCTAGGCCCTTTTTTGCTGTCCCACTTTTCTGGATCATAGCAAGACTTGTTTTCATTTGGGTGCACTTACATCCATCGTTTTTTCCTGGCCTTTTTGTTCCTGTCAGCAGGGAATGACCTTTTTGCTGCTTTGTTTCTGTGCACTTGCCCCCTTGTCTGTAGCAAGACCACGAAATAGCTGCTTCCACTGGAATACTTTGTTGTGTTAAGAGTACTTGAGCAATTAATACTTCCACTGCACCCTTCCAGTCCATTGCGCAGGCTGAGGTGGCCTCAGGGCCCTTTTTCAGCTTCTGATTGAATGAATGCTCAAGACCCCCCCCAGGTCCAGAGCATTACCTTGCGCCATTCTATGATAAACCCAAGTCCTTGGTAAGAGCTTTTGGGTCTTATATATATGTCTTTTTCATTTTTTAATGGCTATTAAACATAGGAGATGTAATATAAACATATTACAGCTCTAAATGCTGTCAGCCAAAGTTTGTCCTCACTTCTGCTTCTAGGATATCCACTTGCAGTGTCCCAGGTTGCCCCTGTTCATGGCTTTTTAGAGGTACTTTTTCTTTTGTGAGGCTCTTGACCAGTTCAAGTACAAACAGATGGAAAGCAGCAGAGAGCCAGCTCCATAGCAGCGCCCAGGCCAGGGTCTTAACTCATGTGAAGTGTTTGGTACTCAGAGACAGGGGCTCAGCCAGGAATTGTGTAGCCTGGGGCAGGATTCTGTAGATTCCTCCATGTGTTGTCCCTCACTATCCCTACATCTTTCCTTCTCGCTCCACCTCCTCTTTTGTCACATCTTTCCAAGTCTGGAGCCTGGTTTTGTGTTCTGTTGATCGGGGTGATGCTTGCTTCCTTTTGTGAATACAGAGATGTCCCTCTCTCAGGGTGATCCAAGGGCAGAAGCCTGCAGACTCAGTTGCCACTTGTCTCCTCCCTGGGCTGATGGGGACAGGAGTGGAGGCTGCTGGTGCATGGGAGCTGGAAGAGAGTTATGGAACTGTTGGTGCTTCAGGCAAGAGTCTTGCTGGCATCCTGTTCTGTCCTATGGTTTGTTAGGAACTGTTCTACACTGGAGGAAGAGTTTACATGGGTGGTGGGTTCTGGTCCTGCTGCTGTGTATTCTAAAAGCCTCTGTCTTTTGTTCTTGGAGTTTCCATTTCAAATGCCCCTAAAACAAAAGCAAAACTTTTTGAGCCCTAATTAGCATTGGATATGGCTTGCTAGTGACAATCCTGCACAGTGAGAGCCTACGGCTCAGTCCATTGCCTCAGCAGCAAGGCTGCCAGCAGAGGCTTGCCCTTCTGACTATGCGCCAACAAAGAGGATTCTCCACTGAGACCACTGTGTGTGTTTCTTACGTAGAATTATCATCACATCACTGCCAGGGTTGATCGTGAGCCTTCTTCAAACAAGTGTCAAACAAATGTTTGCAAATCCCATTGTCCCAGGGAAAGTTAACTTGCTCCAAAGTGCTGAAGTGCCGCAGGAAGCAAAACTTTGGGCTGTTCTGGAATATTTAACCTCGTGGAAGTTGGAGAATTTTCTCACTTCTTCTCCATGTGGAGTAACTTAGCTTTTTCAGCACCTTAAGGGCATTGACATACATCCAGGGAAAGGAAAGTAGAAGAAATGCAAGAAATGAAAATATGAACCAGAGCTGCTTAGGCAGAGACCATGGCTGGGATATGAGATTCTCTTTTGCTTCAGATCCCATAGTATTTCTATGGGAAGGGGAAGAGAGATGATGTGTGCGAAGAACACACCTATTCTGCAGCTTTCTACTTGGAGATAGACTTTAGCAAGTGTGTGTGTATAGATAATCTCTTAAAGCAGAGGTTCTGTTTCACATTAAATTCTTAAGCACATCTCTTTAAGCATCATCACTGGGAGTTCTGAAGGGAGAGTTTGTTTAATAGAAATACCCTCTAGAAAGTTTAAAGTTTGAGTAACTATGGGAGTAGCTTGGGTTGTAGTTGGGAAGATGCTGGGTTCTGAACTAAACATGCATGGTGAAAGTAAAGCAGTGGCTGGAGTACCACGTAAAACCTGCTGTGATGCCGATCTTGAATTGATGGTTGTGGTGCCTAACACAGCATAACAATTTCCATTAATATAAGCTTGTAAATATACATAGAAAAATGTATGTGGCATCTGTGGATACATTTGTTTGTTGGCTCTTTGCTCAGATTTTCATCACGCTTGCGTGATGGCTGACAAACCACTTTGGATTTTGTGTCACAGACTCTACAGGGACTATCCTACTGTAGTTCAAGTGGTGCTCTTGGCCATACCAATAAGCCGGGCTATAGACAATGTGGAGACAGACCCTATCACCTTTTCTTACAGTCTCTGCTAGTTCCTGCAGTGGAGCTGTGAGTGACTGGTGACATATCTGCACTAGGTTTGGAAGCAAATGCAACTTCTTTCAGAGAAAATCTTTTTCACAGAGCAAGCCTCTGCTGGCTGGGGAGGAAGGATCACATATATTCACCTAGGCTTTCTCAGCTAGCCAGCTGTACATTCCTTTCCCTCCTCTCTTATGCTTCTGTTTCTCTTCCTCTCCCAAGACCCATTGTTCTTGTTCCTTTACAGCAGGTAAGACACAACCTGGGTGAGGAATAGGCCAAGTAAACAGCTTTGGGGTGCCAGGCTCGTGTGCCTTCTGATTCCCAGCCTTGGCTGCTGTGTACCCAGTATTTGGTGGCTCACAGCAGCTCGCACCAGTGCCATCATCCACAACTGCTTCTGAGTGCCAGCAAGGTGTCCCTGTCCACAGGATCAGGTATTCCAAGCCCCTCTGTTCTCTACACCTTTTTACCCCTTCTGCATTGTTAATAAGGAATAAGCACTTTGGTTCCTAGGGAAGCCTAGGAAATGGGAGAAGAAACGGGAGGTAGTTGTTTCCTCTCTTGTCTTTGGCATATGACACACCAAACCTCAGATGTCCCTTCCTATGGCAGGGGGTTAGAACTAGATTATTTAAGTTCCTTCTTAAGGTCCTTTCCAATCCAAACCATGCTATGATTTTATGTCATGGACAGCCTTCTGTTCTGCATGGGCTATAGAGAGTAACGCTGCCTGAAGAAGGATCTCTGCGGCTGGTACTAAACTGAATTTCACCTCTGCTGCCAAGGTGGTTGGTGAAGGATTGTCTCCACCTCATCTGCCACCTTCCTCCAGGTCTCCAGAGCAGCAAAGGCTGCTCTCCTGTGCTTGCCTCTTGCAGTGGAGGGGCAGTGAGTGAACTGCCACAGCTATCGAGCTGGGAATGCGCAGTGATCTGGAGACTGCCACTAAAGCTTCTCCAGCTGCTCTTTGTGGAAAGGAACTAGAGGGTAAATCCAGCAGTGTCTCCCATTCCTCAGGCACCTGAGGAAGGCATGCTTTCTGCAGCTGCTTTCCCTGGAGGGCGTTATGTAAATGCAGGAGGGCTGCTGGCTTGTGAGGAGGAAAGTGATACTTTGGAAACTGCTCAGCTCCAGGATTTAACCCATCAGCTTCTGGAGTTCAAAAAGCTCTGGCTGCTTCAGCATGCCAAGTAGTCCTTTCTGCCCGAGTGTCCTGTAGCTGACCTGCAGGCTTCTGGGCTAGTGCAGGGCCGCCCTTTCCCTTCCCTGGATTCTCAGGATCCCAGCTATGTAGATGGAAATCTGCAGGGAACAGGCCAGTGAGAAAAGTAGGTGAGAGCAAGTGCCTGAACTCTGGAAAGGGAAACTCTGGGAGTGGCTCACCCCTCTCCCCACCTTGCCTAAAGCTCAGCAGGACTCATGGAGCTGGAATGGGCGCTGCATTTATCAAATTCTTGTCTGCAACAGCAATGCAGTTGTTTTAGATTAGTGTACAAATAGACATTAGTGTAATACATCTGTTGTTAATCCACATCTTGGTAGAAAAGAGATGCCAACACATCATTTATTAGCCACATCGATCCTATAATGTCCTTTCTTTTGTCTTTTGAGTACGTAATAGGTTCCAGGATGTCTTTTATTTCATTGTATACCACATTTCCTCTTGTCTAACATAGCAGGACATAATGCGTTCCAGGATGTAATTTATGCCATTTTGTAACTGGACACCACAACGTATCCTAAACTTTGCTGGATATCTTCAGTGTGTTAGTTGTTGTGCTCTGCTTGCAGGTCACTCTGCAGAACTGATGGGTAGAAAGAGCAGGAAAACTAGTTGGAAGAAAACCAATTGATTCTCAGTTCAAGGAGAAAAAAAGGCAATTTATTCTTAGTCTGAGGTGAGCTCAGGGATCATCAGGATGCTGGTAGGGCAGGCTGTGACTCTTACGCTCTTGGTTTGTTCAGAAAGTCGGACAGGGAAGTGGTAGCCCGCCTTAAGAGCCTATCCTTGACTGTGGGTACAAGATGACCCTGATAGTCTTGGAGGAAGTCCACTTGGAAAAGAACCACTTGAGGAGTAGCTGTGTTGGATACATACCTCCTTGCCTGCGGTAACAGAGGGCTGCAGCTTGAGTCTGTTTATCTGATTGTATCAAAAAGTGCACGCCAGCTCTGGGTGAAAGAATGAAAAAGCCCTAACTGGCTTTTCCCTGTTTGATGATGTTAATGGCTTTGTAGCAGCAGATGACATTCACAGGTGGTGAGGGAAGCAGGGACACAAAGCCTGCTGGAAGTGGGAGATTGACTGCGATGTGCTTGTGGTGTGATCATCTGGGGAGGAATTGGCAGTGGCTACTTGCCTGATAGCTTCCGCAGGAGTCTATTCCTTTTGCTTTTCCTAGTCGTGAATCAAAATCCCACCCAGAACGTCGGAAGCACAGTCCCACATATCCTCTCCACTGCAATACCAAAGTGTCAGCTTTGGCCTGTGCCAGATAGTCACTGTGCAGTGGAGTGGGACCCTGGAGCAACAGCCTGGGTCAGGGGGACAGCGCATGATTTCAGATTAGCTTCTGCAGGGAGGAAGAAATATCATGAGCAGGAACTTTGTGTTTTAGGTTAGACCATCCTGTTCTAAACCTGTGGGGAGGTTTTCAAGAGAAAATATTGTGTCAAAATCAAGTATTTTTCTTCTCTTTTTTTTTTTGTTGTTTTAATTGCAGGATCTTATGGGGGACAATTTCCTTGCACTGTCCCTCTTCCCTGCTTTGTAGCCCATTCTGCCTGGTATGTGTCTGGCATCAATCTTGAGGTTTGAGGACCACAGGAGAATAATGACAACGTTAGCTGCAGCCCCAGGTCCTTTTCCTCAGTATGTGCTGGGTTTAAGCACATGAATAGTGCAGGGAGTTTGGGAATAGGTTGCTAGGGGTAACTGAGATGTAAAACTGGAGGGAATAATGTTAATAAAACAAATTGCTGACTTGAGTAGCCTGATAACTTGGATGGGTTAGTTCTTAGGCTTGACGTAGTGTTTTTCTCCTTTACTTCCTCTCCTCCCCACTCTCTCACAGGCACTCTCATTCATAGGACCATAGGTTAGTTAAATCCAATAGGGTGTCATGCCATTAGCACACAAGTCTCCTGTGCCAGGATGTCTTTTTCCAGGCCTCCAGAGAACTGAATGCTAAAGCTTTTAAAAAGGCAAAGTGCTGTAGAAGTGACAAACTCTTATCCCTCTCCAGGCGTCTCAGCGCCATTCTTCTGTTAGAGAAGATAGAGCAGAATATGAAATAGCAACCAGCACAGTCAAGCAGTTAATTTTCTTGCCAAGTCATAGGAATACCGGAGGATAGGAGGGAGGGGAGAATGCAGAGTTGAGTTGTGAATACAGCCCCATGGCTGTATTGTGCTATACGCACAGAACAGAGGCCCCAACCTGAGAACTTTACTTGTCTGCTTTAATTAAAAGATGACAAAGCTGTGAACTTGTATGTTTGCATATGAACACAGTGTGTGGATCACAGTGTCACAGGGCACAAACACAGCCCAAGTTTCTGCATGGCTCAAAAGGTTCAGAGGTTTTTAGCGCTATTGAGTCCAGTGCTGGTTGCATCAGAGCAGATAAACCTACCACAGCACAGCCCAGCAGGTAGATTGTGCTGCCTGAGAACCACCTTATCAAAGAGTAAGTTCTATTACTGTCTGATGCATGGAGGTTTATGCTTTCCTTTTGAAGCATCTGATCAAGCCCTTTTCAAAAGCTTGTTCTTCCTAGCACTTCCTATTATGGGTTGTCTTGTTGGCTGGCACCCGAGGCAGGCAGTTGCTGTTGAGAGCCTAGATGGCCACACTTTGTCCTTCTACCATAACATTTAAGAGATCTTTAGGAGGAATGGTGTGTGCCTGTACACAGAGGAGGTAAGAATAGCATGCTGTACATGCTGAGTACATTCTTACATGCAAGAAAAACATACTGTGCAGGTTGGGACACGGGGATGCTGTGGCTCAAGTGACCTGTCTGTGGTTGATAAGCAGGTGGTCTGTTGAAGATACTGGTGCTTCTCAGCTCTGTGCCTCCATCTAGTTTGTGTTTGCTTTCCCTGGAACAGACATGGAAGATATCTGAGTGATGGAAGCTGCTCCATCACAGACCTATCACATAAAGCCATCCTCCTGTCCTTTTTCTCCTAAGATCAAGCCACCTCTGTGTAGTACTGCTAATAGTCTAGTGCAGTACACTTAGTGTGGACCTATGTGGCTCTTTGCAGTGCATGTTGGGGTGTGTGTTGCCCCAAACACTTGGTCTCCAAGCTAACTGGCTTTCCTGGGGTCCAGGTAAAACTGGCTTCTGGTTCACATCCCATCCTTGGTCTATCAGTTGGTTGTTGTTGCTCTAAAATAATTTCTAGAGAAGCATACTCTGTTTCCAAGGCTCATAATGGCCAAGCGAGCCATTTCCAAGGCTGTGTGCACTCCTGTCTGATCCCTGCAGCCAGAAGGTTGCAATTATTTCCTTGCTCTTTCAGAGAGTTCATTATGTTGCTCCCCATGCCTTCATATGGTAAAGGACACTGTAGTTCTAACAAGCTTGGCTGGAATAATCATTCCTTCTTGGCAAATGCTTCCCCTGACTTGGAGACCAAGGAGTCATCTTTGGCTTTTGCTGTAGGGTGGTGGTGCTGGTTACTCAACTGTCCCTCTGTGTCACTGCTGCAGCAGGTATCCATGCATGTGTGAGGAGAAGGCAAGGGAGGAACATGCTTTTATTTTGGCTATGCACCTGGCATCCCCAGTTCACCAAGCACTAGGACTGTGCTATGCCCACGGTGATCTCTGGGCTGGTCAGTGCCAATGTGGCTGGGAATGCGACTTCCAAGACCACAGCAGGACTGGGGGAGTGGGTTCAGATGAGTGTGTAAAATCAAGCATAGCAAACACCAGTTGGTACAGATTTGGACTGGGAAATGCAGCATGCAGCAAGGCAGCAGGATATGTAGGGAAGTGTAGGCAAAGCGGTCAAGACTGGAGGCTCTTGAAGCTTGATTTTCCTCTTGGACTTTCTCTAGATGAAGCTGTTCTACTTTATGTACTCCTTTTACTTGCACAACTCACAATCCACTGTGTTAAATTTGGTTCCTTCCTGCCTCTGAAAGCCCTTGGAATTGCTCAGAGTTTTCACCAGCAGAGCCAAGGTCAGGCTTAAGGTAGATAGGAGGCTTGAGCTGTGCTGGCAGGATTGGCTTTGCAGAGGCTTGGTGTGAATGCGTATCTGTGGGCTTCTGCCATTCTGTGTATCTAGGCAGAGAGAAGATTTAAAGGGGAGGCTAGGAAAAAAAGGAGAAGTCATGGTGTGATGCAGTGTTTTGGCACCACTGAGTTATTTTGCTTAATAGTTTGGAGATGATTTAATCTCCGAGATAATTAAATTGAAGGTGTCATTTCAAAAGATAACAATGTCTGCATGAGCTCTGTTAGGTTTGGCATAAGCTTCAGCTTGTTTTGAAGGGGTTGAGGGATTTTCTTGTGTGGAACATGGGGGAGGAAAGGCAGGGCTAGTTTGATGGTATTTATTTCCACTCTTTCTTGCTATAAAATTAACTGACATAATGCAGACAGAGAAACCAGTCACTGGGACCTCAAGAGGGTGACAGCAAAACACTCCCCTGGACTTTAATGTAGCTTCTGACAATGAAACCTCTTGGATCAAGTTCCATCTTCGTGTGTCTACTCCTGTGACCTGCCAAGGGAGAGAAACTGGTCTGTGAAACAGCCCAGGGGTTCAGGAGGAGGCACAAGGTGCTCGGGGAGGACTGGCATCTCTGCTAACCCCAACAGGGAAAGCTCCCTGCCTGGGGTTGGGCTGAACTCAGTTTGTCTCCCCTGTGGGAATGTGTTAATCCTTGTACTTTGGGTGCACATCTTCTCCAGAGGTATGTGTGACGTGGTGGGTTTACCCAGCCGAAGTTTAACATTTAGCCTTCTGGTATGTGACCTGCAGGTGACTGAACACATGTTCCAGGAATGAGGTAGCTGCCTGCTCCTACAGACCTTTTTGCACAGTTAAAAGGTGCCAGCCCACTGTTTTCTCAGCCAAAATCTCCACGAGTTGGCTGGGAGCCCTCAGTGGCATGCATTGTGCTCTGCTTCATCCCTGCCATGCTCCAGAACCTCCTCAGGCTGTGGCTGGGGCCCTGCCTGAGGCAGGAGCTCCAGATTGTCCTAAGAGATGCTCCCTCAGCCCATGCCCTGCTCAGCAACAGGTTCTTGCAGTAATAGCTTGGTAGCAGGTTTCCTTCTCTTTGAACACTGTATTGTGAGTGTTATTTCACCTAGTTGCTGGATGCTGCATTTAGTTCTTTTGGCCTCCATGCTCTGGTACCACCAGTTTAACACCAGCTGTGTGAGGCTCAGAGAGGAAAGGCTCTATGCAATATGTGCATGTCTGTGTATTTTACTTCAGCTCTGATGTGAGAAGTCATGTCTGGGCAGTGCAGTGGCTTGTGATATACACCAATTCCTGTGGAAGCTGGCAGGGAGGTTTTTTCCTTACTAGCAGGAGGAGCAAGGGGACTTGGGACCCCCTTCTGGTGAATTACTTAGAAAAAGAGCCAACATTTAAAATTACAGGTTTGGAATTGAACTATAAATTCCAGTGAAGTAAAAGATCCATGAATAATATGTCTTTAGTCTGAAATATAATTTGTTTGTATGTTTTAAGCAGTAGAAAGGAAATAGGATATAATTCCTATTAGTAACGTATATATTTTCCCCAAGTAAGGAACCAGCTGTCTAATGGAAAGTTTGTGTTTGCTCCATAAATGTTTTTAACTGTTTGGTTGTTTTGGGTTCTTTCTCCAGTAGTGTTTGGCGCTTTCATCTCTCTTGGTTCAGCTGATTTGACATGTTGCTCTCTGTTTGGGATTGCACATCCTCTGCAGTGTATCTCATGTTTTCAGTGTGAGCATGGCATCAGTCACAACTGATTTAACACAAGTTCCAGGGATCAAGTGCAAGTTTGTCTGTTTGCTCTGATTAGCATCTTGAGAGTTATCAAATCAGAGATTAAAAAGATCTTCCTCTCTCTCTGCTAACAGCTTAAATCTGACGGACTGATCTGCGATGTGGAAGAGTCTGGTAACACATGAGGAGCTTGTTTTTACAAGGGGCTTGTTGGATTTGGACCCAGTGAAATCATAGAGCAGTTGTGGGTGGTTTTGTCCATATAGTTTTGCTTATGCCAATAAAAGTCTGAGTGAACTGGATTGAAACTGTTGGATTTGCTTCTGTTTGAGACAGAAATTGCCACAACTCCCTTTCACGGAAAGGTTTGTGGCACTTGTGGTGCCCTTCAGTGTTTGCCTTTAAGCGAGCAGAGGGGGATGGATGCCAGCAGAGGAATTTGGAGTTATCTGATTTTCTTTTATCACTGTCTTTTCACTGAGATGTTGATGACATTTTGGCTGCAGCTGCTCATCTCACAGCAGGTAACTGGAAGGATTACAGAAACCCACTTTCTTCAGAATTCCTTCAGTGTAGGCTCATTTCTTGTGTTTAAAGTCACTTTGTGTCTGGTTTGAGAGCCTATACATAAGTGACTTGATTTCAGAGAAGTTACCTTGGCTCCAAAATGGTGCATCTCATGGGTGAATTGGGGCTCACTCACACAGAGCTCTTGTGGTTCTGAAAGGGTCTGAGCTTCTGCCCATCTTAATCACTTTGCTAAAGACTTGGTGGTTTGCTCTGAATTCAGCCTCAGAGAGATTTAGAGCTTAGTCTGAATGAAAAAGATGAGAGCTAAGGACTGACTGTTGTCATGCAAAGGGAGTCGCCTTTCCAGGCACTGATGATTACTGGTTTTTAGGTATGTGCTGGAGAGCTGAAGAAAAGCCTTGCATAGAGCTTGCAGAAGGCTGGTTAAAATGCAGTTTGTTTTCCCTGATGCAGATAAGCAGAGCCAGTTTTACATGCCCTGGTGTATCATGGACAGCTATTGAGGGCTGATGGATATGATACCATGGCTGATTGGTATTATGTAGGGGCCTCATTTTGTGGTTGGCTATAAGAACTGTGATGACAGTGAATTTGTGAACAGTACAGGTCATATAAGCTGAGTTGATTTGGTGGAGGGTGATGCCTTCCAGGTATCTTGTTTCCCACTCAGCAGAAGCCTTGTGCTGCATCTAGTGATGGAGGGCAGGGGTGGTTCTTGCAACTCACCTCCAGCACCACGTCGTCCCTCTGCTCCAGCCTCAGTGCACTGAGGTCAGTGTGGTGAGGGCCAGCAGCCAGCTGGAGACCATGGTGTGATACCAGATGGTCAGGGTGAGAGGTGTGATGAATCTGCCAGGCACCTCCAGAAAGGAGAAGGGGATTCAGCACCTGGGGGAGTAGGACAAGAAGAGGATTGAAAGGCGATTTCAAACCATGCTGATAACTTTTAGGGTGGGGAATAAAGTTCATTTATTTTAAGCTGTTTACATCCAAAAAAGTACGGTCTGATTTAAAATCACAGTGTAGACATGTTTGAATTTTAACTCAGGTTTCATGTTTTATCCCTTTGTGCACGTATGAGTTGAGGATTTTGACACATTTTTGGGCCCCTGATAGTCTTTAACTCCCAAAGATTTCAGGCTAATGTGATTTCCCACCACCCCCTCCCAAATCCCCCCCCAGGACTAAAAGTAACAATATTGATGTATTTGAAATTCTAACTATTGAATCTTGTATGAAGCCTTGTCTAGATAATCTTCATTGATTAAAGATACTAATTAAACTGCATTAGATCATCATATAAACACTCTTCTTCAGGACTGAATCAACCTTAATTTGTTATTGTTTGGAAATGACTGAAACTGAATGATAGCCATTTACAGTGAAAACATGTCTATATAGTGTTCAGCATGGTTTAACTAATTCCCTTTTTAAGGTCAGACTTTATAGACAGCACAGGTTTTCTGAGCTTCTGGGTAGATGAGCCCTTTCCTTCCAAATATAACATCAGTCCATTTCTTCTGAATGGAATCAGGTTGTTCCAATGTGCTCTGTATTGACATCTGGCACTGTGTGAAGTATGAAGGTACAGTATGTCCAACACACGCACATGTACAGTAAATACATGACTGTTGGAGGTCCTGGTGGGTTCTCACTGCTGTGAATTAGAAGCATCTCAGCCGAAGGCAGTGGGAAAGCACCAGCATGGAGCTGTGGCATAAATAGAAACATGGTGGAGACCGGCAGCACCCCTGTGTGTCCTGGGCTGAGCCAGAAAGAGTTAAAGAGCTCCTGTCCAGCGAGTAAGCACGGGAGCTGCCATTTGGTGCTGACAGACAGGGAGTCACTTGCTGCCTGCAGCTTCTATCAATTTCCACTCTGTTGTCAGCAGGTTGTAAATAAAATAGCTGCTGCTCTGCTCTTTGTGCTGGCTCTGGGACTGCAGCTGCCTCTGAGCAGGCACTCAGGTCTGATTGATACCGAGGAAGCCTGGTCGTGCTTGCAGCTCCATGGGTCAGGGGCAGGCAGACAGCCAGCTCTTGCCCAGCAGCAGCAGAAGCAGCTTTGGGAGGCTGGAGAAGGCAGAGGGTAGTAAGTGTTGTGTTTCGGTTGGGTTGCTGCTTCAACCCCAAGGCAATCAACTGCTGTCTGATGTGAACCGGGTTTGATTTTTTGGCAGCTCCGAGAGAGAAATAGGATTAAAACTAAATGGAGGAATTCATCTTTTCAGAAAGATAAATGGAAGAAGATGGAAAGGGTCCAGCTAGGCATTAAAACTTGAAATCAAGCTTAAAGTTGCTGCCTGCTCTCAGAGTTCCTCAGAAGACATCCAAAGAGCTTGCTTATGTAGTTCTGAATGTACTGTGGCCCTGCGCTGCTAGTGAGCTGTGCATGCAACAGAGGCCCCTGAGTTCTGCTTTGTGGCTCTGCAGCCAGCTCCACGTGTGATATGGACCAAACTGCTCAGGTCAGCTCTTCAAAGGCAGTCGGTAGTTATGGGGTGTCTGGTTTGGGAGTTGCTGAATCCAAGCAGCTTCCACTAAGGCTCCTGTTGATTTTTTGGGGAAGGGAGAGCTTTAAGCAATGGGCCATCCCCCCTTGCCACTGTCCTGCTCAGACATCCCAAGTGAAGACACCTGCTGCAGTTCCCAAGTTCACTTTCCGCACTAGAAAACGTTAACTTCCATCTTTATCTGCCTGTTCATCTGTAAAATAGCGATGTTACAACCAATTGCTTCTCCCTGATAGTCGCTGTAAGGATAAACAACAAAATTTGGTTTCCTCAAAGGAAACTGAGCTGTAAAGCAGACTAGATAAGTCTGGCACCAAGACTTCCATGATGGCTCTTTCTCTACAGGAGGCAAAGATGCTGCGTAATGATCTGTTTTGAACTTCTTTAGAGTGTTTCTAGTCTGACTCCTATGAGTCTTGTAATCTCTGAACATGGGTGTTCCCATCTTCCGGCTTGTTTTCCACATCTCTGTAGTCATCTGGAACAGCCCCATTCCCTGGGGGGGGCTGTATAGGGAGTATTGAACTGGAGCAGTGTGGTGTTCATCCCAAGGAAATGGTAATTTGAGGTTACTCCAAAGAATAACCTCAGGAGGATATGGGCAAAGGGCCCGTGGGTTTGAATGGCAACCGAGGACCCCAAGCAAGGAAGGAAGCTTGATGTTGATGTTAAATTGCATTTGCTGCTGTGATAAATGCCTGGGCTGTTCCTGTCTCCTCCTGCCTGAAGGACAGAGTATTTGGTTCTGTAACTTTAGCTGTGCAATGCCTGGTTTGTTACACCCCTGCTCCAGAAGGGAGCTCAGCAGTAAACTTTCCAGGTCTGTCTGCAGTTGATCTGCTCAGTCCTACTGGCATTTTTGATGGGAACTTTATGACTTGTTCCTTGGAAGTTTGGTTCACATTTTGTTTTCTTTGGAGCCAGTGCTGGCTCCTCTTGCCTTTCTGTTGGAAGCTCCAGTGATCAATGCCTTTGGTTGTGGGAACTGTTGCAGAGAAGAGTTCTGTCATCATTTAGGGGGTACAGGGAAAACAGATGAAGCAGTGCAATATATGCCAAATACTATCCTCAGAACTGCTCTTATCTGTTATCTCCAGCTGTACTTGCTTAATGTTAATAGTATTTTGCTTAGCTCGACCTTTCTTTGGAGACAACTTTAAAAAAAGCAGAGTC
Source organism: Myiopsitta monachus (assembly GCA_017639245.1). Taxonomy (NCBI): domain Eukaryota; kingdom Metazoa; phylum Chordata; class Aves; order Psittaciformes; family Psittacidae; genus Myiopsitta; species Myiopsitta monachus. The sequence goes on from CM029932.1 coordinate 7,732,941, forward strand.
TGCTGAAATCTGGCATCTTTGTTCAGCAGCCACAATTATCTGTGGTGATATCTGTGTATGATTCACTTTTATTCCATCGGGGTCTTCCATCGTCTGTGTTTTTCAAAGTCGCCTTCTGGTGAAAGCCGTCAAATGGAGAGGAGCTGTTACGGTTTCAGAATCTAATTGGATGCTCTTTGCCGGTCAGCTCTAGAAGATACACCACCTCGTTTGTAATCTGGTATTGCTCTACCCACAGCTCAGGTAGGCTCTTGAAAGCAGTAGGAATTCCTGGGTAGCATGAGCCAGAGGTACAGATCCTCTGTTTGTGTAACCGTCACCCCTTTCATGAGGATGTGCTGACGTAGGCTGGGTGACTGTCTGCTCCTGAGCTGGTCTAAGGCTCATTCATCAACCATTGAGTATTTAGGCTTATTTTTGGATCTCTTTCGTAATAGTGCCCTGCCTAATGCAGGGAGTGCAACAGAAATGCCAGGGCAGGTAAATGAAATAAGGCATAGTAAAAGTTTTTATATCCTGCCATTAACTTCTGTAATCAAACAAGTTTATTTTGGAGACAGCTTTTGTGTGCTTAGCCTTTTAAGGGAATCTGTTGTTCTGTCTGGTAATGCAGACTGACACTTCATCTTTAACTTCTGCTGCAGCACTCTTATGACCCAAGGCAAGAGGTCCATTCCTCTTGTAAAAGAATTGTAATCCAAGCCTGGACCATTCATGATAATGATAATACTGGAGCTATTGAAGAGCTTACTGCATGAAGCCAACAGTGGCAACAACATTTTTAATAGGTGTAAAAGTGCCTTGTTATATTACCTGCCTGCACAAAGAAGCTTAAATTGGAGGAAGGAGTAGAGTCTCTTAAACACACCAGCTTAAGATTCAAAACACTTTGTAAGTGAAAAGCTTAAGTAATTTCCCCAGAAAGGCAGTTTGTAACATAAGCCTTCCCAGGGAATGATCCAGTGTGCAAGCTAATCATTTTATGTGACTATTTAATCTACTATTTAATAAACAAAAATACTTGTAGTACCATAGCAACTACTGCATGGTTCGGTGCCCTTGGGACCGAGAGCAGCTTCTTGATCCAAAGCAAACCTGCCTACTCTGTACTTTCAGATGTACTTTAAGGCTACCTTGTGGGAGCATAAGGAAGGCTTTCCAAATTCCAGCAAAAATGGACACTTTTCTTTTGATGTGGATGTTTCATTCACTGGTCCAGATAAGCATAAATATGCTCCTTGCTGTGGGACAAAGAGGCATTCAGAATTCTGCAAGGCTTCAGGGACATGAAGGGTTCTCTATCTTTCCTGGATGCAGGTGTATTATAGATGTTACTTGTGCATAAAACCTGTGTATTGAGTTTCAGAGGAATCCCTAGCAATTGGTTCCATATGTAAGGTGTTAAAGTACCTCTCCTCCTCTGATCATGTGTGAAAAGCTTCAAAAGCCTCTGCAGATTATTCTTTATATAAAAGGCTCTGTATTGGGTCTAAAAACCAATGCTCCCGATCCCTTTCTTTTTCTGGATGTTTATTCTGCATCCTGACCTCTGCAGCTGAGAGTTTTCTGCCCCAGCATTTCATACACTTTGCTCTGATGCTGTCAGATGTGCAGAAGGTGGAGGAAACTATCCTGAACCACAGCATGACTCAAAAATGCAGCTGGAATTGTGGCTGCATTTCAGTCAGTTGTGTTTGTGCCGCTTAATGAACATGCCCTGGATCTGTGGCTGTCACAGTGGATAGTATCTGGCCTTTTTCTGGACAGTATGATTTATCCTTAGGCTACACATACTTCTGAGCCTTCCATAATTTGTCTTGCATCTAGAGCTGGTCAGGATTTCCCCAACAGAGCTGTTTTCTGTAAGCAAACATCAGCTCCATGTGACTTTGTTGTTGTTTTGGAGGACCTGTCAAAGCTGACAGGAACCAGGCAGGCAGAAATGATGTGGTGACCAGCCTCCAGGCTGCCTGACCTCTTGGTGGGCTTGGTGTCTGCCTGGCAAATGGGTACAGAGGGATCATGCCAGGGCTGAGCTGGGCAGCTGGAGAGGTGCTGGTGGGCTGAATGCGCCATTCATCAGCTGCCTGCAGAGCTGTGGGGCAGGCAACGCCAGGCAGGCTGGAGGGCATCCATCTGGGTGCAGCTGTGTCCCTGGAAACTCTGCAATAGCACAGAAACGCAGTCTTACAGTTTGGTTTGGGTTGAAAGGACCTTAAAGCTCACCCAGTTCCAACCTCCTGCCATGGGCAGGGACGCCTTCCACTAGAGCAGGTTGCTCCAAGCCCCGTCCAACCTGGCCTTGAACACTGCCCGGATGAGGCAGCCACAGCTTCTCTGGGCACCCTGTGCCAGTGCCTCACCACTCTCACAGGGAAGAACTTCTGAAGATCTAATCTAAATCTATCCTAGTTTAAAGCCATTCCCCCTTGTCTGTCATTACATGCCCTTGTAAAAATATCAGTGTTTTCCGTTCTCCTGTGGCACAAACAACCAAGCGCTGGCAATTTGGAATTGTCTTTGAAACCCAAATCCTTCTCTGGTCCTGTTAGCAAGGAAGGTCTGAGTGAGATGAATGGGGCAATTACTGCCACTACTTGCTATTTACTGCACAGGGCTGTTCCTGTGAGGTTCCTTGTTGTCTGGTGGGTGCCTGAATCCTTTTATGGTGTTTCACCATGGTATGTGGGCAGAGAAAAAGGGAAACCTTTTGGGTTTTGTTAATGCTCTCATGAATGTGTCTTGCTGTAAGAGTTTTGGTGTAGCGATGGTGTGATCTTCTATACAGTAAATGTTTTTCTCTTCCCTTTCCCATCTCCCTGTTTTCTGCTTTGCTTTTCTCTTCCTGTTGTCCAGTGAACTTGTTTCCACTGTTTCCTCTTCTGTGTTCATAGCACCAAAGCAAGCTCATAGTAAGCCTGCCTAAGAGAGTCCATTTCTTAGATATGCATGTGTAAAATCTGAGAACCTTTTTGGTTCTAAAACATAACTGAAATGCTAAGTTACCACAATCCTAAAACAATATATTGTGCTTCATCTAAAAAGAATCTGTTCCCCATTGCAAGATCTCTGGGCACTCTATGTAAAGTGATACCCTACTAAGAAATATAACTTATTAATGAAAGTTTTGACAGAAGATTTCATTTTGAAAATAATGTTCCCCAAAGCTTTTATAATAATTAGGTTTGAAACAAGGCTGTGCAGACACAATAATATCCAGGCTCATTGATCAAATAAAACTCTCTCCTATCTCCTCCCCTCTCTCCCCCTCCAAAGCCCCCTCATGATTGGAGCTGCCGTGGACTTTTATACTGGCGAGTCAGAGTATGGCATGAGAGAGGCAAAAAACGAAAGGAAAAAGCAGGGGAAAGCTTCCTCCAGGCTTCCTTTGACTTTTCCAATTATCCTTGCATCTAAAGTGATTTTCAGTCAGAACTGTCGAATCTCCTTTGCAAACCCAGTAAACTGAGATCAAGGCCTTTCTCTGGGCAGCTGTTTTCCCTGCTGCCTAATCTGTGCCTTTATACTGCCCACAGCTGGTTAATCCCTGAATTATGTTGTTGCTCTGCCTTCTTATTTTAATTGCTGTAATTAAATAATCTATTAATTGCATAGTTTTGGACTGCATTTGTCTCGTACTTAGAGTTTTCTTTGTTGGATTATTTACTCTGAGCTGTGAATTGATGGTTTTGCCTTTTAGCTGTTAGGATGTGATGGGCGAGGTTGCTTTTCGAATTGCAGAATGGTTTGGGTTGGAAGGGACCTTGGTGCTCGTCCAGTTCCACCCCCCTGCCATGGGCAGGGACAGCTTCCACTAAAGCAGGTTCCTCCAAGCCCTGTCCAACTTGGCCCTGACAACCTGGCCTTTTAGTGATGTGTTGTGGCATTTCAGAGGACCAGCCTGTTCTGTCCACAGCAGGTCCCCATCCATCTCCCCTCCTGCTACAAAGCTGTGGGTGAAGCTTGCAAGGAGGCAGCTGTTAGAACTAATGGGGGTCAAGTAAATGCAATCTTGAAACTGTAGAGGTCTGAATTGCACCCTCTGGCCTCTGACTTGAGGTTGTGTGTTGACTTCCAGTGAGACAAAAGAGTGGATGGCTCCAGGTGTATCTGAGTTTGCCCAACCCATTTTAAGATCACTGGATGAGTTCACAGACCTGTTTTTGTCTTATGCATGGATCAGAGACAACAGTTCTTCCCTTGCTTACACCATTTTGGGGATGCGGCTCTTCATGCCCTTTACAGTGGTTCTAGAGGAAATACTCTTGGAAATGTAATGACTGGTCTAGGTAACTTGGCCAGGTTTGTTGCTTGGGCACTTTAATTTATGGCTATTAAAAACATTGTTCTGGCAGGCAGAAGGAGCTGCTTGTCCCCTCCCAGATTTAGGTATCCACAAGCAGATATTTAACTTGAAATGGCTTTGATAGTATCTTAATTTAGCTAGTGTAAATACCGTGTAGACATGCTTATTTTGGATTAATTTAAGGACATGGATGGATATCTGCTATTCTCACTGAAGTTTAATGAGTTACAGGTCATCAGATTAGCAGGCTAGTTGACATTCTGCACCCTCTCTGCTTGTTGCAAGCACAAAGTACAATGTACTGGATAAAACAAACCTGAGAGAGTGCTAACAAACTGCCTTGCTTCAGGTGCTGAGTAAGCAATGTGTTAAATTGGAGTAAATGAATCTTTTGCCATTTCCCATCCAGACCCTCAGTCAATTACTGGCCTAAATTGCAATGGGGGCATCCATGCAGTCCTCATACCTGCTTTGCATTTTGGTGAGTACTAGCTTTTGTAGAGAGAGTACTAACACCACCACAGCTGGATGCTGTCCTGCTGGAAAGGTGGGTTTGTGCCCTGGGAATTTGGCAGTGGAATCTTGAAAAAGGGGAGCATTGTGTCATTGCAGCACCATGAAGGGAAAGCTCTGCAGGAATGTATTGCAGTTCATGTGGTTATGTGCTTTCCAGGTGACTTAGTTGTAGAGCTACTGAAGGCCATCTCATTTCTTTGCTGGCATAGTGCTTTCTCTTCAGGCCCCTGACTTTAGGATTTATCCTACACCTTGATAAGAAGTAGCATTACCTTCATTGTTCTTGGCACGGTCCAAGGTAGATGCAGAATTTCAGGCTTTGGGCAGGAGGAGGGAGAGCCTCTGGAGGGAACAGGGCTGCTGTTGTCTTGTCTGGCTAGTTGATTTAATTGCCGGGAGTTCAGCAGCGGCTGAGTTTTGTCATATGATTTGTGTTCTGAGGTTTGTCAGGAGGCCTGGATCTGTGAATCAGCACATGCTTTTGTTTTTCCCTTTTTCATTTTGAATAAATAGCACTAAATTATATTGAATGTTTCTGGTATTTTATCACTCTCAAAGCTTCTCCAAGCACTAAAGTCTGCTAACTACTTTTCATTAGGGACTGTAACGATAGGACAAGGGGTAACGGGTTCAAACCGGAACAGGGGAAGTGCAGGTTCGATATAAGGAAGAAGTTCTTCCCTGTGAGGGTGGTGAGGCACAGGGTGCCCAAAGAAGCTGTGGCTGCCTCATCCCTTGCAGTGTTCAAGACCAGATTGGGTGGAGTCTTGGGTGACATGGTCTACTGGGAGGTGTCCCTGCCCATGGCAGGGGGTTGTAACTTCATGATCTTAATGTCTTTTCCAACCCTTACTATTCTATGATTCTAACACCCCAGACAGCCAGGTGAAGAACCTGAGTTTCAAACTGTCTATCTTTTCAATGAGTAAGACAGATAAATTAAGAGACCTTTTTTGTGGTCTGCCAAAGATACTGGTCACAGAATTGGGAATAGAATCCAGGGCCTTTGCTGTAGTCATCAGACCACCCTTCCAACCATATGCTTATGTTCCAGTGCTCAGCCTCTGCAAACACGAGCAATTAGTGACCTGTGCTGTTCTGTTCATGCTATCAGAGACATCTCCATTTAATTTACTATCCTGCAAAAGATCTAAGCTTTTACGTTGTTAGACTCTGGCTGTGTTCCTCTGTGAATTATTTACGGTAGTATTTTTGGTCTTCAGTCATCCACTTCTGGCTAAAACTGTTCTCCCTCCAGTTTCCTGCCATTTATCCTTCATGTCCTAAGCCAAACTGTTAGATTGTCCGATTACCACTGCAGACGTTCTCCTTAACCTCTGCCTTGGAAGGAGCAGTGTGATCAAGCAAATGTTACTGAAGCTGTAGGTTAGCAGAGAGAAATTTTTGCCTTTTTTAAAGGTGTGGTGTCAGAAGTCCTGTATGTAAGGAAAAAAAATAATCAAATTTCTGCTTTTAATAATCCGAAGTTATTTTGTCACACAGGGAGGAGACTTGTTTCTAAATAATTGCATTTTTGCTATTGGTTTTCTTTGCTGCCACTTGAGTTTCTCAGCTGGACAATGAAAAATATTCCTATTTCAGCCAGATCTTACAGCAAGCACTGCTTTTCCATCAAGAGAAGTTATGTGTGAGAAGGCTGCAAGGGATCAGATCTCCTCTTTATTTACGTTGCTTCCTTTTCAGCTCTCGTGCTCCAGGACAGTGCTATGATCTCTGCATTGGCTGGCAAGCAAATACTGCTGATTTTGTAAAAGCCAGCAGAACATTTCACCAGGAGCTACAGCTTCTGAACTTCAGAACACTAAAAGCTTACCTGTGGCAAGCTTGCATTTGAAGACAAACTGTACTATCTTCTCCCTAATTATAATGGTGACTGAAGAGCTGCTGGAAACATGAAGGACTAATGCATTGCCTGTTGTTGCTTTATAAGCAGGGCAGCTGTTGAAAATAACCTGGTTTCTTACTGGAGGAGGAATTAACTCTTCTGATACTTGACAGGTGCTCTGTGAGTGCAAGAGACAATGCTTTTTAATAGGCATTTTCTGAGTATTTTTGACTCTCAATGCAGATATGGTTACGTAGGCAGGATGTGAGCGATAAGGTTTTAGGAAGACAACAAAGGAACTAGACTCTGAAGGGTCTGTTTATGGCGGAAGGGCACCAAAGTGGTAGAGTAAGAGATCTGTATATATGTGTGTGCCTGTCATTCCCTTTTGCCCAATCCCACTCAAATTAAACCTGCTTAATCTTCCTTGCAACCTTTTACAAGTTGTGCATGGATTTATGTTTTACCTCTAGTTTGTTTTTGGCATAGAGGCATTACAGATGGACTGTCATGAATGTCTTAATTCATGTTAATAGAGAATGGAAACTTTGTTCCTGCAGGCTAGTTCTGATTTCTCTATTTTCCCTATTGCTAAGGAAGAGGCTGAGAACAAGATCTTTATTTCATAGAAGTTTATCTGCTCCTGCTGTTTATTCTGCACCTGGAGTCAAGATATGTGATTTGTGGCATTGTGTAACCCCATCCATAGCAGCCCACTGGGACAACTTGAGCGGTGTGGTAGGGAGGACACAGAGTGAGGGAGGATCTTTGAAAGCTGGAGAATCCTATCCTGCAAATACCCTGCAAAACAGAGAAATGTGAGGACAGCCCCATGGCGTCAATCCTGTGGGTTTGGCTCCTAAGATTTTCATCAGCAGTACCTATTATATTAGTGAAGGATGTGTTTTGACAAAATATTTCATGACCTTTAGATACCCGGTGTTGTCTAGAGTTTCTCTTTGTAGTATGGCTTTACTCTGAACTATCCTTGTGGGAATAGCTCTTCTCCCCCTCCCCATCTCTCTAGTTCCTTATCTCTTTATGTGAAAGTGTAAGACTTGGTTATGTTAAAACAGCAGTGGAGATCATGACATAGCCTGAACAAAAAAGATCCCTAGTGAGGTGGCTATGGCTTCTTGATTACTTCCATTCTGTTTTGACTTTGGGCTGTTGATTTTTGCTTTCTTGGCTCAGATGTTTTATGGCTATTAGTATCAGTTTTCATCTTGGAAATTTGAATGTTTTGGTACCAAATAGTGCTAAGCTTCCCTTCACATCAAAAGCAGTTTTGGTCAGCTAATGACCAAGGAAATCTGGCTCAGTTGCCTTTTGTAATATCTGCAGGTTCCTTTGCAGCTTGCTTTGTCTTTCTCAGTTTGTATTGCCCTAGATGTCATCTGCAAACTTGTTCATGGTTGAGCTTATACCAAATAATACACCCAAAAATGGAAGAAGCTTTTTCGAAGTGGATGTGAAATGAGCCAAGTAACCAGATGTGTGGTGAGAAGTTCAGCCCTTAACATGAGACACTTGAAACTTTCAAGGTCAGAGGAGTAAAAACTATTGTTTAAGTTGTGCATTCTTTGCTACTTTAGCAGAAACAGCTCTGTGGACCTCTAGTGGTCTGAGGAGCAGACTCGTAACCCCTGCTTTGAGGTAGGATAGATCCCTAACAAGTTTCAGAAGGTGATACAAGTTTGTCGCCTGGGTCTCTATATGTAGAACAGCTTTATTGCAGAATTGCTGGGTTCTGCTTTGGCATTTGGATGTCAAAGCTTGAGGGACATTTGAAAAGCCAACTGAAAAAGTGCTACCCAGCAAAATGGGGAAAAACAGTCAACCCAGTCAAAATAAAATGCAGACAGAAAGGAACAATCTGAGGTCAGATTTCACCCCAAATTTAGGGCCTGTGTTCTCAAAAAAACATCACGCAACATTTCTCCCAGACTTGGATTTCATTGAACATTTTTTCAGTGAAAAATGTTCTACCAAGAGAAATGTTTTTCCTCAACCAAGACGTGTGTGTGTGTAACACAAAACATGGTATCCTTTACATCCCAAGTGCTCCCACAGTTTGCTAGTATGTTAAGAAGCAGTTCAGTGAAACAGGCTGGGAGCTGTCAACTGCAACACGCTGCCTTTTGGAGGGAAGCAGAATCTGAAATCACACAGTGTAAAAAACCATGGAAAAATGAATGTTTGCTCAAATTCCCTGTTTTCATAATGGAATTGGATCTGAAGTATTACATGAAGTGTTAATTTTCATTGTCATAACGCTGGTATCTCTGTTAGGAGGCAGTTTGAGTCCAGGCGGGTTGTGTGCAGGAGGGGGGAGGAGTGTGGAGGCTGTGTATGTACCATGCAGGCTGCACCTGGTTGTCTGCTTTCATACAGGCATGATGCTGGGAAGACACTAGGGAAAAAGGGAGCCAATTCCAGTTTGTGGTACGCTGTCCCAAGCAGTTCATAAAACAGCATTATTTTGTTCTAAATTGCAAGTTAGTCTTGACAAAAGAGCATTGTATGACCACTTAGTTGTACATATTCTTTCCTGCATTAAATTGTCTGCTTTTCTAAAACCAGATTTTATTGCAGCAGTAAGAACAGAATACCCAGAGCATCAGAAATGAGAGACCTCAAAGAGCGATCAGGGTTTTCTTCTATGTGATTAGGCTGTGATGAGCCCCACAACAAACTAGAGGGAGGGAAAATCCGGGTCATCCTGTGCTTACCCAGCTGCAGCAGATAGAGAAAATGTAGCAGTAACACACACTGGCTGCTCCATTTCTAATGTGCAGTCATGGCAAAGGAGAGGAGTGTGAAATTGGCCCGAGACCATCGTTTCATTTGGGAATGTGTTCATAGTAGTTATTGTAATTTTTCATAGACCCCATCATGAATTTTCCAGCAGTTCTTTAAAATAAAGCTGCTGTTGGAAATAAAGGTGCAAGTTGTTCAATGTCAAGTCGTGCTCCAGAGGATTTGGAAGCAGCACTTTTATTCAGGCTGCCAGTGTTAGTTCTTACAGGTACCACTTGCTCCAGAGAAAACCTGATTTAAATAGAATGGGATAGGAGGGGTGAAGGCACTGAACTTGGCCTTAGGGTCCCTTGCAACTTTTTTAATGTTATCAAAGCATCTGTGGGTTTTTTCTTTCTAATTTCAAGTTTTCTGACAGATTGGATAGATCAGTTTTTGAATCACTTGGAATTGATGGGAGGTGTTTGAAGCCAGCATAAGGGACTGGAATCCCTGGTGCCCACGGGCATGGCTGTGTTTGCAGTTCTTACCTTTCAGAGGTTTTGGGTTCAGCTGTTGGGATGATGGGAATGAAGCAAAATGATGTTGCCTGAGAATCACTTCAGCACTTTGCTCTAAATCACAGAGCCTCAGCCTCCAGGTTTCTCTGATGTTCATATGTCCTTCTGGTTATGGCCACTGCTTTTGCAAAGCCAGCTGTGGTGATTGTCTTGCTCTTGCATTTTGCCTTGCAAAGTGTTTGAAGTGTTCACCCTCACCTTCAGCGGCAGTGGCTTGATTCTTTTTATACTGAAGTGCCTGAGTTTCCTGTGTAGCCATGACCACTGCTTTTGGATGTGGAGTTTGGATCTTGGCCCATCTCTAGCTGACTGATTCAGTGTTTGTGACATGAGGAGGCCGCAATTAGTAGGTGACAGCTCGGTGCTGGCACGAAAGATGAGAAAGAAAGCATCTGAATGATAGGATGCCACTCTGAAATGCCTGCAATGGAAGGTAGAGGTCTGGTGTGCAAGCTGCGCTCTTGTCCAACAGGAAAGGGGGCCTTTGTCTTCTGGGACAATGTTACGGCACAAAGCCATCCTGTATGCTTTGAGCAGGGAGCTTAACAAATGAGCTCATTTCTACTGAAACTCTAGCACTCCGAGCGTATTACTACTATGGATTAATGTAATTCATTTTTGTCACTGACTGATTCATAGGGTGTTCTCTTCCAATTTGCAAAAGCACCTCGTGAATCATTTAAGCAGGAATTAGAAAATTAAATGCTTCTTTCCTCTTCTGACGCTAGCCCTTGGAGCCAGGCTATCTGGGGGAGGTGTGAGGGAAGGGTGTGTGACTGCTCAAAGAGTCATGTCAGCACTTTTTCCTCTGTCTGCTTGTTTCAGACCACGGCTTGGGGGACATTAGAATGTCAGGGAACCCATTTGCTCTGCTTAAGTGTATTCACGTTGCAGAGATGGTTGACTATCGCTCCACAGCTGTTTGTGGGTTGTAGTGGATACGGTGCTACATCCATTTGATGGGTGTTCCTGTGATCATTGCCACTCGTTGGGTTACAGTGCTCTCCTGTCCATCTGAAGACAGCTTGCAGCCAAATTTCCCAAACAGGCACCAGCTTTGTAGTGTCAGTTTTGGGTATCGGGCTTTAGCAGATAGCCCCAACCACAGCCACTCCATTTTGGGGACAGCGGAAACAGGCTGTAGGTACCTCAGCCTGCCCAAACCAGCCAGCCTACAGGCAGACAAGTGTTATCTGTTCCTCATGTGTGTCTTCCTTCAAAACTCCCTGTTAATTGCCATCACAATGTTGTGTTGAGATCAGCTCCTCCATGAGCTGTTCTCCTCCTTTCACCTCTGGAGCCACTATTTCTAGGAGTTGCTGGCTCTCATTCTTCCTTCTTCCCCCTCTATCCTGCCTCTTCTTGTGGTCCAGTGTCTGGTTCCATCTGTGCCCCAAGTGGCTCCAGTCACCTGATACTGTTTTTCCTTTGCTACCACCCTGACTTTCTGGCATGGTGTTTTGGGGCTGCATTAGGTGATGTGCTGAGTATCCCCAGCTGCTAGTGGCCGGACAAACACATAGCGTCATCTCAACCCTAAAGAGTACTTCTGCTGTCCTTGGTTTGAAAGAGCTTAATGATCTGGCTGAAAGGATGGGTACCTTCTAGCAGGTTGGACCAGTGACCATTGCTAACTCCTGAGAGAACAGAACACTTGTACAATACCATGTTAAACCAGTGTCTGACTGAACTTGATTTACCGGCGAGAAATAGTGAATCAGTTTTGCCTTTAGTGTACCTTTTGCAAAGAGGCTTAGGAGGATGAAAGCATCAGCTATTGTTTCATTAGAGTGTTCCTCAGTTTGCAGGGTGTTCTCTTGTTTGAAATGCCTATACTGTAGCTTTAAACCCCCAGAATATTATAAACATATTGCAAACATATGCTCTCCATGCAGAAAACCACAAAACAATAAACCTAATGTTGAAAACCACATTAAAACAAGGAAAAATCACTTTGCTAATGTTTTGTTTCATACAATTTTTGAAGACTTGGAATGGAGCGGAGTCTGTTTTCTTGGCTGCTAATCAAAGGGCCAGCATGCTTCACACAGGAAAAATGTAAACTTCGCAGGGCCAAGGTTTTTACTTTCAATGCCCCTTTCAGAAAGTGTTTTTTATGGGTTAACAAATGTTAGCCAATACTTCTCTGACAGGGACAATCAGTGCGTGGGTATCTGAGAGTAGCTGACTTGCCTTTGGGGGACCTGGAATCACTTAGGTTTTGTTAGCCCAGTGATTAGGGTTGTTGAGTTTTCAGTGTGTCACCATTTTTGTAACCTGTTAAGGAAATAAACAATATTTACAAAGGGAAATAAATGAATGTGGATTCCTCACTTAATTGCATTCATGTCTTCTTAAATCAAGATGCTTTATTTGGATTTGCTGGAGGGCTGCAGTTCTTGTCAAGGGCTGATTGATTCAGACTTTTCTGTGCCTTCATCTGGATCTGATTCCCTCTTGGAAAGTAGACCAACAGCAGAAACATCTGATAAAAGGGCTTTTTACTTGGAGCCCTTTACAACTGTAATTGCAAATTATCAGCCTGAATTAAGATAGTGGGAAATAATTAGTAAAAAGGTACTTGGCTCAATAAGCTCCATGTATCCTAATTTTATCTAAGAATCTTCTGACTGCTTTCACTTTACATCCTCTGATTATTCAGAAGCATGCCTGTTGGTCTCAAACTCAATTACATGATCTCCTTTGTCCATGTGATCATCTCTGGGTTTAGCCTTTATGAAAACCTTCTTGAAGCTTTATGAACTTTGAGAGACCAGGGTTTGATGCTGGTCATATGTGCTGTACCCTGGTCCAGTGTGTGATGCTGGTCACACATATCGTGTATTGGTCCAGGGTGTGATGCTGGTCACACGCGCTGTACACTGGTCCAGGGTGTGATGCTGGTCACACGTGCTGTACACTGGTCCCTCTTTACTGACTGGATTATCTGCAGTGGGAAGAACTCACTGGGTGCGCAAGGAACCAGGAAAGGCCACAGGTCAGTTGGCTGCATAGTTAATGCAAGACAAGGGTATCTCAAATGCCATGTTGGAACTAACCAGTGGTCCCTCTGGCATTTCTCTGTGCCTGATGGAGAATTGCCTGGGTATCCAGAGTTTGAGAATATGAAGTGGGGATTCACAGTGTTGTACACAGTCACTGACTGAGAAGCCACTTGCTTCTTGTCTGGAAACCGAACAAGGAAACAAAAGCAAATCAGAATGACTTACGTTGCTGAAGGTGCTACTGAAGGGTGCTCTGATGCCAAAGGGGATGTGTGCGGTGTGAGAGTAGAGGCTGGTTTAGTTCTTCAGTTTCTTGAGCTAAGAGTTTTCGTGGGGGCCAGGCACCAAATTCTAGCTGCACTGCTGGGTTTCTGTACAGAGCATCCTTCTTTGAAGGTGTCATTTGCCCTGTGTGGGGAATCCAGAGGCTGTGAGAACCTTGAACTGAGCAGTCAGTAGATGTCAGTAGAAACTGAGCCATTCCTCACCCCGTGGGACTGGGCTCTTCTTGTGAATTCACCAGAGCTGGTGGTGTATTTGCCAGCATTGAGTGTGTTTCACTTATTTTCTTCACTATTTGGCAATTCTTCTCCACATCAGCATTCTTTGTGTGTGCACTCCTAAGCAAACTATATAGGTATAGTTTCTTTAGCTTCCTTGGCTTTATTTCCCTGGGCACCCAACTTCTACCTGGCTCTGCTGACCTTTTTCCTGGCCAGCTTTCCTTCATGGGCTCTGCTGCAGCAGCACCTGAAGTACAAGCTGTTAGGACAAGCTGTTCAATGTTAAGGGTTACAGCTTTTGGTTTTGGGTATTGCCTTCTCTCAGAACTCCCATTTGCTCTTATGATGAATGTAGATACCTTTAGTAAGGTATGTGTAATCCTTATGAACACATGCCGCATTGCTGTGGTGGAGTTCTGCTTCCCTGTTTTGACTCCTAAACCTGCCTAGGTTCAATTTTAGTCATTCTAGCTGTTCCTTAACAGTATTTCCTATTTTCTTCCTGGGTTTAATTTCCAAGACTATGGCGCCCTCATTGATATTCTCCAGGGCATTTTGAATCTAACTGCTCTAAAGGGGGTAAAACCCCGCCTGTACACTGCTTTCTCAAGTGCAGGCTGTCTCCTTCAAGAGTTCCTCAGATCTGCCGATAAGATCAGGATGCTTCTAAGCATCTGATGTGTGTAATTATGAATAGCATGATTCTGAAGATTAGGAACACCACAGTATTTGCTCTTGTTGGCTGCTCAGCAAGTCACACCAGGGAGTTCCTCTTCTCCTGACACATGCTCACCCATGCCTTGCCGTGCCATTAGTGTCATCTCAACCAGTGTCTGAGTCATTGGAATTTTGGAACCATCAGCCTCCTGGCTTCCGTCTCTGGGTGTTTTAGTTTTTCATAAAGATGTATAGCAACATCCCTAATCCATAGCCCAAATTTAGTATTCTGAACCACTGCCCAAGAAAGTGTCAGATGAAAAGTCTTTAAGCAGTTTCCTTTCCTCTCTGGATTCTGTTCTCCCATCTGTCTCTCCAGCAATAAGCATTCACTATTCTTCCTCCTTCATGGTGTCTCTGCAGTGGTGAGGCAGGACTGAGCATGTGGCTACCACTTCTTTAGAGGATGGAACCAGGCACTGGGCACACTGGTGCTTCTCCTCTGCTATCTCACACTGCAAGCATTCCTTTTCCCTTAGCAATTCCAGAAGATGCTTAGTTGCTCTGATTGAAAACACTGTCAAACAGTGGATGAAGTGTTACCAGGGCAGGAGAATCTATTTGCCTCCTCGGGGAACTGTGAGCAGGTGCTTGGGTGGGGGGACAGGCTTGAACTGTGTTGCTGAGCACAGTCCAGGGAAGTTGCCGAACCACAAACCACTGGGGACTGGGAGGGTTTCCAGTGCAGATATTGCTGTGTGCTTGTCGTCTTCTTACAGACTTCCACAGGCAGTGACTGTTGGCTGCTATTGACTTTGGGATCCTAGGAAAGCTGTGACATGAGTCTGATCAGATTCTTACAATGGTAATTTATATATTAAGTTCCTTGTCCCGAAGAGAGAAGTGATTCTGTTACTGTGGCTGGCATCTTGTTTAGCAGGTGGCAGTCTGAGCTGTTGCTTATTCCCTGTGATTTACTCACAGTCAATCTAAGCAGCCTTAGCACAATTCCTGGGGTTTATTTGAACCCTTCCTTCTTTCTTCATGAGGTGAACCAAATCAAACCAAGGGATTGCTGGCACTAAGTTATAGAGTCATAGAATACCAGGTTGGAATAGACCTCAAGGATCATATGGTCCAGCCTGTCTAGGGAAGGCATGACTGACACTAGGTGGCCCCACTCTGCCCAGCTGAATTCTAAGTGTCCCTTATTGGGAAGTCCCCCTTTGCCCTTCCTCAATATGTTATTTTAACCACTCTTCAGGCAGGACTGCAGGATTTCTGTGATGCTTTGCCAATGATTGCCTCCTTTTCCACATTGCAGCTCTTCACTATGAATCAGTTTCTTATCCTGTTATAACAAGATTGTCATATTCTCATGCAGAAGGATAATTTGTGGAGTTTTAGGTAACCCAAGGTAGTAAATTTTTGAGCCTTAACCTGTGTTGCTGATATATTTTTGTTCAAAATAGTGCTGGTTAGGTGTTTGAAAGACAGCAATTGTGTGTTGGAGGAGCCATTGAGCAGACCTGCCTGGTGAACATGCCATGATTCTCAAGTGTCCTGGTTGTGATTTGAGGTAGACCAAGGTCAAGTTTACCAAGCCAACTCAAGCACCTCGAATCATGAGGATATTCAAAGCTTTATCCAGAAGATGTAGTTCAGGTCTGTCTCAGTGTATCTTGTGCACCAGATATACAGTGTGTGGTAGGGGTTTTTTCCATGCAGTAGATTTTCCCTACTAAAGCAGTTTTGGATTGGATCTGTGATCCTTTTTTTTGGAGCACCTTTCTTTCCAACTGTCCTTGACCTGTGTCCAAATGTACATCCCACAATCCAGATGTCTGAAACCAAATCAACCAAATTGGGCAGGAGCACTGTGTTCTGCCAGTTCCCTCTTCTGCTTGTCCAAGGACAAGGCAATCCCTTGTGCAGGTCTGGACAGTATATCGTTTTTCTTATTCCACGTTGACTCAGCAGGTTTCAGAGGAAGCCTAGATTTTTATCTGGCATCGAAGGAAAAAGTTACCTTCCCATCACAGTTCTTTGTAGAAAGAATCTAGATTGCCATCACAGCTGTGAATAACATCCACAGAACAGGATACATCCTGCCACCATGCCAGCTCCCCTGCTGCTGCCCTCAATTCCTGTGTGAAGGAATAGGAAGTAAGTGGCAGGCTGTTGGATGCTGTCACAGATGCTGGAAGCTGCTCTTAGTGCAATATACCATGTATTGCATAGAAGAACAGCCATCACTTACTCCCTTTCGTATAGTCTGCTTGAGTCCCTGTTTGATGTGCAGTACCTCTTTCATCTGAGACTTGGCAGTCTGTGGTTTCCTGGTTGGGTTAGCTCCTTTTCAGAGGTAGAGAGAAAGATTGCATTTTATTCTTTAAGGGAGTGTGGAGGAGAAGGCATTTGCAGTCCCTAATTTGATTCTCGGTTGAGAGCAGCAAAACTTTTCAGGAAAGGTTGAGTCCCCTCTTTGGCATGAAAATCAGTGGATTTCGTTGTTTCTGGTTTGATGCCTGACTGTTCGGAGATCACTGAGTGTATGCACATTACCACATTCACTGGGATATGGAGATACTGAAGCTCCTGAAAATCCCACTCACTTGTCTAACTTAAGCTCATCTTACTGGATCACTGGAGGAACTAAGCAGATCTGTGTCATCCTTCCAGTGACTTGCCCCTCACGCTGCGTTTCCTTTCGATTAATATCAGGCTATGATTTAATTAACACTTTTAGTAAGAAGCATGTTTAATTCCTGGCTGGAAGTTGTAAATGAGAAACCTCTACAAAAGGATGTAAATAGAAACCTATGGAATTGATTTGTCAGCCAAAAGGTTCTAGTTTGTCACAACTGTTACCTTACCATGAGAACATGTTTTTACAATCAGAAATGCTTACTTCAAATGGTGTGTTATGTTAAACAGAAAAAATATGCTGTTAGTTTGGAACCCAACCTGGGCTTATGGTGGAAATAACTAAATAAACCAGTGCAGGAGGAACTCAAAAAAGATTTTTCTGTGTAAATCAATTCAATGGAAAAGTCATCCAGCATATACTGCATGTGTGAGAAAATGTAAACCAAATACAAGGTAAAGCAAATAAAGCAAACTAGAACCATAATCAAGGTGGTGAGGAATAATGGGGAATCGCCAAATATCTTGAGAATTTGGAAGAAGAAAAACAGATGATGAAAAGCCTTTTCTAAGAGGCGCTTACTGCCTGTGACAGGGTGAGTCTGGCAGTGCTGCCGTAGCTTCAGGGGCTTGTGTTGGTTTTAATTATGTGCTTTTGTGTTTTGACCCAGTACGTGAAACAGAGAAAATGATAAGCTTGAAATGAAACAGATTCAAGTTGGTTAAAGAAGGGCTTGACAGAAAGAGTTTGAATTGGATAGAAACACGAGATAATAAATAATTTGGGGTCCAGAGAGTCTCCCCAGGGCTCACTGGAGATGGGAGCGATGTGGCTGCACCTGCTGCTGGGTGACCTGGCATGGAGATGTGCTGAGCCACAGGGTCCAAACCTAAGTGATCAAAAGAAAGAGCTGTGGAAGTAAAAGAAGTCATTACCTTGTCAGTGGCCTGATGCAGTTAAGTGCTTGATAACTGGAAATAGTGGAAAACTAACTGATGAAACATGCAGGTTAAAGTGATTGCGCTTTTCTAAGGACCTGGTTAAACAGATGGATGATTCCCACTGTAAAGCAGCAGGCGAAATGTTCGCAAGATCCCTGCTAAAAGTGCAGAGTATGATTAAGTGTGGTAAAGATGAGGAATGTGCAAAACCTTGGGGAAAAGTTGGAATCCCCCAAATTTCTGTGGTGCATAGCAGCGCAGTGGGCTCCTCAGCTGAGGGGAAATCACTGTATAATTGTAGCTTTGGGTGATTAAACCTCTGAATGGTTTGTAATCATTAACCTAAACATGCTTCCAATAAACCTCCCTATCTGCCTGGTCTGCAGGCTTCTCAGGGCCCTTTGGCTCCGTTCCTTGGTTGCAGCAGTGGGTGCAAATGTGTCTGCATTCCTGCGGTGTGCCGAGGAGCACTGCCGTGGAGGTGGTGGGCACTGGTGTACGCGAGCTCTTCAGTCTTTCAACGTTAGTGTGCATGTTTTAAACATTTCTTTTGGACATAAGTGAGCCCAATGAAATGTAGCATCCAATTTGAGATGAGCCACTGATTTCTATAGAACACACACAGATTGCCTGGAGTGGTTGTGGAGCCTCCAGTGTTGGAAGTCTTTAAGAAGCGCTTAAGCAAACATGTCAGGAATGATAGGAGCAGAGCTGATCCTGCTTGGGGAGGAGAGGCTGGGCAGATGGCCTCCCCAGGTCCTGGCCCTATGGCTGGAGGTCAGGAGGCATTTCAGAATGAAATGAAGAAGCAAAGCTGAGACCTCTGCAGGCCAGCCGTGGCCAAGAAACACGCCTGTTATTAGCAAGTACAAAAGAAGAATTTGAGCCACTTGCACTTCATGAGCCTCAAAAAAAATAAGGTCCTGAAATAGCATCCAGTTGTTCAAGTGACTCAGATTTTTGCTTTGACAGTGTGCTTGGTAAGCTACATTGTTTTGAATGATTTGCTGCTCAGTTCTATGACATTTATTGCTTTTTGGATGGAAAGGAGAAAACTCCCCTAGGTCTGTTTAGAATTTGTTCATCTGTAATTTCCACGTATGTTTCCTTATTTAGTGGTTGGAGTTGGAAGTGTGTGTTGGCATTCCCTCCCTTCAAATTTATTGAGTTACTCAGAAGAGCCTCTATTCCTCTCTGTTGGGCAATGTGTACAGAAAGGCTTATTCAGCAGTTGCTAAATAGGTGATAGGTATGTGTGGTTTCTTTCCCTTTAGCTTTCTGTCTTGTTCTCAGCCTTGCTTACAGCTGCATTTTGGAGTCGCCTTGCTGCACATTGGGAATGGAGAACTTTGAGGAGTTGCCCCAGAAGACCTGTGCTGGTGCCAAGGTGCAGCTCATTCGCGCTGTTCGAGCCACACATGGTACAAACTCCATGGAAGTGGCTGGTGGAGCAGTGGGGTTGGTCA
Source organism: Myiopsitta monachus (assembly GCA_017639245.1). Classification (NCBI taxonomy): domain Eukaryota; kingdom Metazoa; phylum Chordata; class Aves; order Psittaciformes; family Psittacidae; genus Myiopsitta; species Myiopsitta monachus. Next base: position 7,752,148 of record CM029932.1, read on the forward strand.
GTGGGTTGGTCAGTGGGGTGTGCCGGGAGGGAGCTGCTGGCCAGCCCCAGCTCCCAGCTGTGGGAACAAGGAACAGAGCCAGCAGGGGCCTGTGGAAGCAGTTGATGTCATTGGGTTGACCCCCTCAAACATGCCCAGCCCCAGTGTGGACATGTGGGAGATGACTGTCATCTCCCCCTTGCACACTGCTCCTGGAGCACCTCCTCCCTTTTGCTCTCAGAGGTTTTGTGGCTGGTGACTTGCTGCTTTCAGCTGTGGGAAGGATTTGGGTTGAGGCTTGGAGGGTCACGAAGGTCAGTGTCTTCTGGTACGGTGATCCCAGTCCTTGTTGCTGTTTTTCCTTAATATTCTGTTGTCTAGACGATCCTCTTTTATCCAGCACACTTATCTCCGTATTGAGGGCTTGTTTGTCCATGTCTGGTGGCACCTGCACTGGAGGTAGGACACAGCCCACCCAGGCTGGTTCCTGGGGGTGTTGGGACTGACACCTTCCTTGCAGCAAAGCTTTACAGTATTTTCAGTCCTTTTTGATGTGTAGCCCTGGCTATGGATGGACTTGCAACACTGTCACGCTGCAGAAGTAAAACTACCTCTGGCTTCTCAGATACGGAGTTTGAGTCTTTCTTTGGTTTTAATTAGGGTATTTTTCTTTTCATATTAAAGACTTGAAGAGTTCAGAAGTCAGCTCAGTGCTGGCACAGGAGCGATGTTGGTTAGATCTTAGTTCAGCTACTGGCGTTCACTCTAAGGGCTTTGTCACATTCATGAGAAGCGAGAGGCAGCGGAAACTATCCAAATCCCTGTAAGGAGGCTTGCTTATGCAGAGAATGAAACTTAGACAAATAACTCACCAGTAAGGTACAGTCACTTCAGATGAAGAGTGTGGTGTATGTGCCCAACTTCCAGCTGGCTTGCTGGTCAAGGAAACATCAAAGGCCACATAAGCAATAAGTTCCAGATTGAGCCCGTGAGCTCCAAAAACTTCTACCAGAATCATGAGCGGGGTAGAAAAGTGCCAACATTCAAGTAATTCTTTCCAAAATGCTGCCAGGAATGATTTAATAATGTTCCACTCCTAGCAGTGCTTCCTTGTTGCTGCTCATTTCTGGAGGAAGTCCTAGTGGCGTTTCTGGACTATACATACATTGACTGAGATCAGGCTTGAATTCCGTCTTTTTCTTTGTGTGTTAGTCCAGTCCATTGCGAATCCTCCTTCTCCACCCTCTGCAGGCTAGTGAGAATTTCCGTTCTGACCCCAGTGGCATTAGCAACTTGGGTGTTAGTGTCTCATTTAAGCTCTTGTAATTTCCTCTGACCACTGCCTGTCAGAGCAGAAAGCTACAGCGGGAGGTTGTGGCTGGTTTTCCATGCCATTTGTCAGTGTGCTCTTTCTCCTAGGTGAGGCCACTGCGCAGGTCAGCCAGGAGAACCCAGTGTTGCTGGAGGTTGTGTGAGATTTTAAGCTGCTTTATGCCCTTGTAACTGTATTTCTTGTTTATATGTAGATCATTTCTGACTCTGCAGAGGTCAGTTGAATGAATCTGCTGTGGAAGTTTAACCTTCTTAGTTAAGCTGCTAGATGGTGACTTGGAAGAGCTGGTGTTTAGTCTCGGGCTTTGCTGTGTGCCTCCTAAGTGACCCTCTGGGATGTACTGTGGTGTGCTGTTGTGAAATTTCTCTCCCCTGCCTAGACATGCAGGTTCTTGTTTTGTGTCTGATTTTGTGTCTGGATGGGGCTTGGAGCAGCCTGGTCTAATGGAAGGTGTCCCTGTCTGTGGCAGGGGCTTGGAACTAGATGATCTTTAAGGTCTCTTCTGACCAAAATGATTCGATGATGATGATGCCCTTGCACATAACAAGGTTAGAGCCAGCTGCTCAGTGAGTGAAGTAGATAACACTGTAATTCAGTTATCCTCAGGATCCTACCTAGATCATCACAGGCTACCTGCAGACATGAAACAGAAGTTTGAAGAGTTTAGTCCCTTGGCCCCAGTGTGTGTGTGTGTTTGGGGACGATCTCATGGATAAACTCAAGCTAGGTCCCTCTCTTTTTCTTTTACTGCAGCTGATACAATGAGAGTAATAGTTGGGTTTAGCTTACAGGAATTCAAACCCTAAAACTGTACTACCAACAAGAAGAAAACTGCTTTGAGTTCCCTACGTGAAGTGCACAGGGCACCGTAGGAGGGGAGACCCAGGAAGGATCCTTGGCTGCGCGTTTGTGACAGGGCTCCTTGTTTTCAGGGGGTGTTGACCTTATGAAAGGCTCAAGGAGCTTACAACTCAAGGGTGCTGTATCCTAGAAATCATGGACATTGGCTCTGAGTGAGCACAAGCACTGTGTATGCTGATGGCAGCAACTGATACCTTCCTGCTTACCTCTCTGATGCTGACACTCTGGGGTCCTCAAGCCAAGGACTGAACAAAGGCATCAGCAGATGAAAGACTTGTGGGCAGGTGCTGCCCCAGCCTTTTGGACTCTGCTTCTCTTCTCAGGAGCATCAGCAGGATTCATGAGAGCTGAGACTTGTCTAGAAAGGTTCCCTTTCTAATCAGAGCAGGAGGAAAGGTTTCCCCTAAGGGTCTGTGCAGAACAGGAGCTGATAAAGATCCAGAAGGTGATTTCATTTGTCTGTCCATTGATCACTGGCAACCTAGGGAGACCAGACCAAACATAGACATGTAGGCTGTGTCCCAAGGTTATGTGGTACAAATACTCTTGCTTAGAAGGAGGTGGGGTTTTTTAAGCTCTTGATTATGTGGTCAGTGTGTTTAATTCCTTTCTCTGCTGCATTATGAAGTGGGATAAAATCTCAGTCTCCCTTGCTTTCAAGGGTATTTCCTGAGTTTCCCTACCTCCCAAATGCCCCATTTCTTCTTGCCTTATGGTTTGAATATGTTGGACTAGGACTGGGGTGGTTTGTGAAACCACTAACACACAGCAGCATTTAGGAGGATCAGGGATCTGTGGTCCAGAATGCAAGTATATGCTTTAAAATATGTTCCACTGAGCAGGAAAGGAGAGGGGATTAAAGCTTCACTTCCTCTTTATTTTTATGAGCCTAAGTTATTTGTCAGTTGGAAACACGATGAATTAGACAAACATTATTCTTTCCCTCCTCCAGGTTCGATGTTCTGCTTTGCATTTTACAGTGCAATGAATAACTAAGCTTCATTATCACCAAGCTGTCAGCACTGCAAAGCTATTGCAAAGCTCTTTGCCTGGTTAATTAAATTGAGTGTGCTTTGTGCCTAATTCATCCTTCCCTGCATTTGTCATTTGCTGTGTGAATGGCAACAAAAGATGACTTTGGTTGGACCACTGCTGTTGCCTGGTGTTCACAGTTCTCTTTTCAGAGCTTTACCAGGATTGGGCATCTGTGTTGTACAGTCTTGATAATGGTATCATGAAATAAGTTCCCCTGGGATCATTTCATCATCTCAATTACGTGATTGAAAGATGTGGGGAGATGCAAAGCCACTGAGGTTAAGAATGCCATGATGTATAAATAGCCTTGGATAAGTGTAAGCATCAAATTGAATGCAGATGGGTTTGTGGACTTTGCAAACAGCTTGCTAAAGAATGTCTACACCATACACCCAATCACACATCTGTCATGGTAAAACTTCAATGTTTGTCAGCAGGTCTGAATTATAATAAAAATACCTAATTCATACATAAGATTTGGCATGAATCACCAGAGTGCTGCACTGCAAAGGATGGCATTGTTATTCCTGGCTTACCAATAGAAAAGCTGGCACAGAAAGCCCTGGTCATAAAGCAGGATAGATGGGAGCTGGGGAGAAAACCTATTTTTGAGGCAGTTTCTGTGCATGGGCAAGGGTGAAGGTGCTCAGTTTTTCAAGGAGCATCCTGGTATGGAGCTTTGCTTATGGAGCTTCTCCCTACAATAGCTGGTAGTAGGGAGTAAGCCTTTAGACAGAGGCTGTGAGATCTGCTCAAGAACTTGTCTTGGGAATTGATGCCGGCTCCAAAGTGGGTATGAAGGCCTCCCTGTCATTTCTGCATGCTTGGAGACTGCCTGGAGCTGCTGCTTCACGCTCTCTGCATTGGCCAGTATTGGCCTCACTGAGTTATGGGCTGCAAGTGAAGGCAGGAGGGTTCCCAGCCTTGCAACAGGGAACATTCCCGTCAGCCGCACCAGGGAAAGGGTCTGGGGTAGACACAGCTCTTTGGTGTAAGTCTGGGTCACTGACTCGTGCCGTGCCGAGGTTTCATTTCTCACCTCCAGATTAAATCTGAGGTTCAGTCTTTATTTTTGCAGTGACTTAGTCTTCCCAGTGCTTTTGGCAAAATGGTTAGCTTTGATGTTGGTCTTTGCCAGACGCTCTTACGAGGTGAAATGCTGTCCATCCCAAACTTCCCCTGCGGTTCCATTTAGGGAAGGAATTTCTGAGTGTAGGGTCTTTGAGTTGCCACTTTCAAGTGGTGAGTGTAGCCCTGAGTTTAGGCTCTTAAGTCACCATCAGTCATGCATTCTTGTAGTATGTGGCCTCTGTTTCCCAGACTGGAGGAACCAAACAGTGGAGGTTGGAGTCAAACTTTGAAATCTCTATAAATGGGCCATGGCATCTCCAACTTGGGTTTGGGATGAGTCGCAGCTGTAGAGGGGTAGGTTTGGATTAGGCTTTGCCAAGAGATGCTGCTTTGAAACTGAAGCCCAAAAAGATGTATTCCTTCTGCAGTCTTGTTTCAAAGACGTTGAAACAAACACAGCAAGAGGAAGTCTTTTCACAAGGCTCCAGTCCATCTGACAGCAGCAAAATTGCTCTGGCTAGGGTTTTAATTTGGCTTGTGAAGAAAGGGATGTGCTCCAGCAGCTGGGGTAGAATATAGAAGCATATGAGATTTAGAGTTACAGCTCTGAAGATTTAGGATAATAGCTTTGATACTTCTCTAAAATGTATTATTTTCCAGCGACAATGGCAAGAAATGATCTGAACAAAAGGACGAAAGCAACTAACCTAGGCAGTATAGGCTGCTTGTATAGGAAAGACTGGGGGGGGGGGGGGGAGGAAGGGAGGGGCATAAGGTGAAAAAAGAAATGATAGGAAAGCTGTGTAGTAGCGCTTGGTGAGCAGTTCTTCAGTAATTTAGGGAAGGTTATACCTGTTCTAACTCAGCATTAAAATAAAACTCATGGGGTAACTTCTGAGCGGTAACATTCTCCTGTGGTTAGTAGCAGAGTTGATTCCAACAAGCTAATGGTTTGTTTTAAAGACATCTTTGGTCTCCTAAAGTCAAACTCATGGCTAGCTTAAAGTTTTATGGCTAGCTGAGGTACCGATTTTCGTTTTCAGTATTTGTGTAGTTTTTATGGCTACACTAGAATTACTGATGTTTGTGCATACTTACCAGGCTATTTAAATATCCTGGTGACTCTTAGCCCAAAGCACACACACAGGCTCTCCTGGGAAGTGCCTGCTACTCGTGCACAGTTGACTCATGTGGTATGTATTGCAGAGCAGATTTGAAGTACAAGCTGAGAACAGAGGCCCTATGCTGAGCGACTAAGATAAATGGCCAAAGTTATGTTATTTCTTAGCCTACATGCAGGAAAGTCTGAAGTCAGTGAACCTTAGGAAAGATCAACAAATGAAAAATACTCTTTGTAATTAGCTTTGCACATTGTTTTCAGTCTTTTGTTTCCTTATTTCTTCTGGGTTTGGTTTTTTGCTTTGTGTTCTCACTCTTGTTATTGTCCTAGGCCACTGCCAAGCTACCTTGAAGTGGGAGAATGTAAAAGCTTTGGACACTTCATTTCCTTTGTCTTTATCTGACTGTGCTCTGTTGGGATGCAGAACAGTTCCTCTAAACCCAGGGAACAGCCACCTATGGCAACAGGAATAACAGAGCTTTCAGCTCGGGCATGGACAACATAATGAGAGGTCGAATGAAAAGCTTTTAGTTTTTGAAATGAACTTGCAGTTGTGGGATGGGGAGGGCCTGGAGCACAAGTGTGATGGGGAACAGCTGAGGGACCTGAGGGGGTTTAGTCTGGGAGGAGAAGGCTCAGGGGGGACCTTGTCTACTAACTTGAAAGGAGGCTGTAGTAAGGTGGGATCAGTCTCTTCTCCCAAGTAGCAAGTGATAGGACAAGAAGAAACAGCCTCAAGCTGCACCAGGGCAGGTTTAGATGGAGATGAGGAACAACTCCTTTCCGCAGAGGGTGCTCAGGCATTGGAACAGGTACCCAGGGTAGTGCTGGAGTCACTGTCCCTGGAAGTGTTCACATACCATGTAGATGAAGCCCTCAGTGACATGGGTTAGTGGTGGCCTTGGCAGTGCTGGGGTAAAGATTTGACTTGATGATCTTAAAGGTCTTTTCCAACCTCGTTGATTCTATTATTCTGTTTCCCTTGGAGCCCACAGTGCTCCAAGCCCTGCTCTCAAACCGAGAGCCAGGAGTGGGCTGTAGAAAACAGGGATGGGGACAGTTTCCAGTGCAGAGAGAGGCCTCCTGTGAAAATCCCGTAGAAGGGGTTCTGGTCTGCTGTGATTTCTGCGGTGCTGAAGGAGCCTGCATGTCAAGTCTTCAAAGTGCTGCTGCCTGCTTCCCTTCCCATGTCATGGAGCAAGGGGTTCCTCCTAGAGGGATGCCTATGGAGAAGGACCCCTTCAAAAGGCTTTTCTTTTTCTTTCAAGGCCCACATTTAGCAGAAGTATAAAGCAATGCTTGGATGTGTTGTTAAAGTTTCATTTAAAGTAAATGGCTGCTGGCTGGTTTGTGTCACTGGTGAACTCGAGATGTTGTGTGTGACTTAGATATTAACTAGTATTTGAGAGGTTGTCAAACATCATAATGAATGTGGCATGGGAATTTTTGTTCCTTTATTTAATCGGCACGTTACAAACCCCCAAACTCGTTTTCATAGAAGAAAAAACGTTTCCTGTACTGTGTCTGAATCTGGCCCTTTTCAAAGAAATACAGTTATTAATATCTCAGTGAAAGAAATAAGCTGATGTCTCACTAATGGCCTTTCAATGCTGTTGGGAGCATAGTGAATATTTTGATGTCAGCAGTCCCACATGGAGGCTGGCAGTACCTGCCATGTACTATGGGCAAGCTCAGGAGGGCTTCAGAAACCAGCTTGGAGCTTCAAAACACCCATAAGAGTTTTGACTCTTGGGCATTAAGGTTAAAAAAACCCGTGCTTTATGAACTCAGCCCATCCACAGTGCTTGTTTCCCAGGCTGCCTCATTTATTCAATAGTTGGAGACAGTGTTGGATTGAATTTCCTTTTCCAAGCCCTGTCTGCTGGAGCTGCCTGCCAGCGCTGTCATTTGTCAAGGGCACTACATGCTATCCTCATTTTTAGTGCTGCTGCTCTGGAAACCATTGACTGAGGGTGAGAGAGCATAAGGAAAAGAAAAAACCAAGCAACAAAACGCTGTAAAATAAAGCAAGAAAAAAATTGGCATGTTTTCCTGGAGGTGAGGAGTCCCTGGTTAATCTGAGCCTCTCAGTCCCCAGAAGCCAAACCCGAATCCAGAGTCCTGTCAAAAATGAGTTCTTTCCTAATGAAATACTGAAGGAGGATTAAATTTGCAGCTTGCCCCAGAAGAACAAGAAGCCTTTCTGTGTCTGTCTGCCCTGGACCCCCTCTCTCTGTTCCTGATTTTTGTTTTGGATGCATCTCCAAACAATTGTTTAAGATAAACAGCATGAGCAGGAAAAGCCTGGCCAAGTGGCTGAAATTGTTGAGCCTTTGAAGCCTAAGCACATGCAGGATCAATCTCCCCTCTAGCTGTGGCCTTTCCTACTGAAACTGGATCAGGTTTTTGCTGCTACAGTAAAAGTTTCTGGAAACCCCACAAGGCCTCCTTGGAAGACTGATAATCCCTTACCTGCAGCAAGCTGTGATGTGTTTTCCCTCAAATGAACTCCCAAGCCTTCCTTGTTGGGCTGCATTTCTTTCTCTTACCAGTTTAGGAAAGGGTCTGGATGAGCCAGACCAAATACCTCATCGAGTCATCCAGAAGTTGTTAAAGCTACTGATGTCTTTGAAAGCTTTGTTGTCTGAAGCAGCTGAGCCGTGCACAAGCTGGGACTGGTAGTTGGCTCTGCTGTTCCTACTGATAACTTCAGTGATTGCACGAGAAGTCTTCCTGTAGCCACCTTCATCTGCACTTGCCCACGTGATTTTCAAACTGAGAGAGACCCTTTTTAGCCAGGTCACATATATAGGTTTGCCAGCCTCTGTGTGCCTGGTTTGGGGAGCGTTGCTGCTGTGGCACGTGTAATTCTAGTAAGGGCATGGGAAGAGCTGAGCATGTATTTGTAGTGTTGGCTTTGTACAGAGGATTTGCTGCTGCACTCCCCAGAGGCTTCTGAGATGCCAGGCAGTGAGGCTTATAAATCAGCATGTCACTAATGGCTGAAGCTGAGCTGAACCAGGATGCTGCTGGTGAGACAGGTCTGCCTGGGGAACAGGTGTGGGAAGGTGAAGCACCGGGTGTTCAACCCTGCACAGCCGTGGGCGACCTTCACACCCCTCTGTTCCTCTTCCCATTGTGGCGTGTTTTAGTAGGGGGTGCCACCAGTATAAAATAATTGCGATTGCAGCTTCAGTCAGCAAAGTCCTTGGCTTGTCTCTCTGGGAATGCTGTGGTACCACTGCTGCCTCAGTTTCCTTTTTGGAGGCAATCTGAGATGCAGCAAGGTTCCACAAGAATGCTGTTCTGCAGCTCAGACGCTAGAATCAGAGGTGGTTAGTGGTGTCTTCCTTTAAATGCGTATTTTATCTGTTAGCTAAACCTACATGTGTTTGTCCGTTCTGGTTCTGCAGTTGATGGTGTACCCCTGCTGTGTTAGTTGTTGCAGCACATGTGTGCTTGTTGGTGTGTACTTTTGGCCATTGCATACCCTATTTTATTCAGCTGAACTGCAGTTTTCTTACTCTCAGCACTATTCAGCATTACTGTGCCTGAGGCTGATGTGCTGCAGCAGCTGAAAGATTTCAACTAGCCGCATCTCACCTACACTGGTCAGAGAGGTGTTGGTCTGACCCTTCTCCCTGCAGTTGCTCTTTCTTTGCTCAGGAGATATTATCCTTATTCACTGAGCGCAACCTCTGCTTCTCAGTAACTTGTTTCTGTGGTGTTTTCCTTCCTGAGTGGGTCCTTCCCTCTGCCTTAAAGCGAGGGTTTTTTTGCTGGATACTAAATCCTGGGTGTCTCCCCCTCAGTCTGAATCACTGCAGAACATCCATATAAATTTGGGGATTTGGTCACTTTGTGCATAGGGAAAGACGAATCTGTTCCAGGCATCTTCTGCTCTCCAGAAAGCACTGTCTAAACAGATCAAAGAAACTATTGCAATGTTAAGACTTGGACGCAGTCCCAATCCCTTATGGTCTTCAAGCCCATCCTCCTGGAGCAGCTGCTTGTGGAGCTTCCACCAGGTGCCTACAATGAGGATTTGACACGATGCCACTTGGCACTCAGCCTCCAGCGTTATGGGCTAGAGAAGGCAGCAAGGGCTTACTCCTGCTAGAGCAGACATTTTCCAGGTACTCTTTCCTTGATCCCTCTGTCTGTCTTCTTTATCCCAAAGAGCAGGAAAATCATGATAGAATTAAAATGGGATTTGTTTGCTGCAAAATCCTTAGCAGCTGTCTCCTCAAAAGCTGCATGTTTTAGCAACCCTCCTATGAGCGTCCGAGAGGTTGGTGATGAGGTTCAGTGACTGCTTTTTGTTGAGGCAAGACTCATCTCTCTCTTCCCTTTCTCTTCTTCCTGGCAACTTCCATGCTCTGATTTCTGTGAGAGAATCTGAGGTGGGTTCAACAGGAACCATGTCAAGAGTTTCTGTTCTTCGTAAGTTTGCGGTAAGGAAAAATTCCTCATCGGTTATCCTTATCTTGGAAGCTAAGGATGGCAGGTGGAGAATGAAGACGCAGGGATCATACTGGTCACATTGGATCAGATCAAATATCTCTCTAGCCTTGGTTCTTGTCTCTGACAGTGGCCAGGATACCTATGGAAAAGGGTGGGTAAAAAGGCAAGTGTGTAGTAATACTTCTGACTGCTCTGCCTGCCTGCATCCGGCAAGCTGTGTCTCAGGCATGTCCTTAGCCAGGAGCTTTTTTCTTTCCATCTCATAGCCCTCAATAGATTTTTTTGTGACTTGATCCAATCCCTTTGAGTCTGTGAAGAGTTTGGTCAAGTGCAACATCCCTAGCATGGCATTACAGGGTAACATCCATGACAAGCTGTTATACAGCTTCACTACGCACTGTAGCAGTTCTCTGCCACAGACTGATCTCAGTCACGGCATTTTGTTTCCCTCGATGTAAAATGGGGATTACATGTTCCTGTTTCACAGGGAATTGGGAGGATAATATTTATAGGTTGTTCAGATGCTAAGGCTGCAAGATTCATTGAAACATACATAATAAATTAAGCAATTTCTTTTTAATCTGATTCCTTTCTGGCTTCCAAAAGCCATAAAACCAAGCTGCCTTTCTTTTAAATCTTTGTAATTGAGTTTCTCTTTATCATAAAGAAAAGAAAAAAGCATAGGCAGATCTCTGTTGTCTTTACTATACCCAGTATTTGTGCTGGACTCTCTCTTGGTGTGGGTTTCCCAGTGTCTGACTCTGAGATACAGGATGCTATTGTGCTTTTCCTGGGATATCATTAATAAAGACTGCAGTGGAATACTAAATGCCAGCTTTGTGAGCAGGGTGCCTGACAGCTGCTAACTAACCCAGCAGATGATACTTCAGTTGAGGTCATCTTCAAGTAACGTGAGCTTTTAGCTCGGAGTCAAAGAGCACTGGGACTCTGTAATGAAAGGCACAGGCCACCCGGGAGTGGGAATACGCAGCCTTCATCACATTCAAACACGAGACTCCTCCATAACAGAATTTAATAAAGAAGTCTGGTGTTTCACTGATTGAAGAGTCTGAGCGTCTCTCCTTGCCCTGGCTGGCTCAGGCTGTAATGCTTATCTCCAGAAAGAAGGAAAGAAAGAGGAGGAGAAAAAGAAGTGTTCTTGGTGTCGGGTCTGCCCTGGTAGATGGAACATTCTTCAGGGTGGGTGACGCTCGGTGAAATGGTTTCAGAATGATTGTGTTCCTGTATTTCAGTGGGGTTTTAATTACTTCCCCCTAAAAAAGGCTATAAGCAGTCATGCTCTGAAATGTGAAGCTGTTGCCCTGTCTGCTCTGCTCACACAGAGCAGAAACTGAAAGGGCTGATTTATCCAAGCCTTCTGTTCTCCAAAAATGAGGCTTTCCTGCACCTTCTCATTTGTATCTTTATGTCATTCTCTTTTGGTGGCAGAAATTAGACCTATTGATTGATTTATATTTTTTTTTAGTCAATCAGTGACTGTAAATCGCTTTCATTCCTCATGAGCAATTTGTAGTGGTCTGAGAGTTCATCCCCTGAGCTGCAGTGTAGACTTCAGCCTGGCTCGGAGGCTCTGTGGCCACAACGTGGCTGCTCTTGTTCCTGTTTGAGGTGAAGAATTGGGGATGCGGATATAAAGGTGATAGGAATTATGTTTGTTGCTATTAGTGCATATAATTATGTTATTTGAAGACCTTGTTGTTGCTTCAGTTTTGATCCCTTGAACAACCGGTTAGAATTAGGGGTAGTCTTTGCTTCTTCCCAGATCTGCCATTGGAAAATATTGGAAGAAGCAAATTGCACTCCCCTCCCCCCACCCCCAAACAACCTCAAACTCATCTCTGCCTGGAAAAAGAAACAGGGAAAAGGAATGCCCATGCACTGCTTATCAGTGAGCATCAGTTTTGGATCCAGCCACACAGATCGGTTTGGTTGCTTCTTGTTCAACCCCCGTTACCAGTTATATCTTGTGAATTTCCAAGTGAAGCCCAGTTATCATCATCTGCACACAAAACCCCATAACCCTTAGTTATTAATTCCCCTCTTCCCACTGACCTGGCTCTACATAAATCTTGGGCCTGGAATCTTTCTTCCTTTCTTCTCCCCCTGCTCCCACCTCTTTCCCTCTTTCTCTCTTTTAAATTAAACACATTCCAGAGAGAGGCCAGGAGCTGTCAGGAAGCTCTGCATTGATGGGGCTTCCTTTGGGATGTGCAGACTGATGAGATGCCTGTCCATGCTTTTCCAGCCTGCAGCAGTGAGTAAGGGGTGACAATCAGCCTGTGGCATCTAGCACTCCTTGTTCTACTCCAGGGCCACTGCTGCATTCTTGGTCTGATAGCAGCAAGGTAGTAAGTACTTAAGGGTTTATGTAGGCAACAGTTAAGAGTAGGGTTGATGGAGGTCTAAGGGATAAATATATGAATAGGGTCAGAATAAGCTACACCACACTGCTGGGGTCTATAGCCTGTGATCAGACACCTTGCTTTTGCCATGCTTGGTCTTGCTGCAGTGATATCGCTCCAGACACACTCCAAATTGAGTTATTTTCTGGTTCACATAAAACTAAAGGGAATTAATTTTACATGGAGTGAAATATCTGAAGCAGTGTATAGCTGAGGCTCTATCTGGGGCTAGGGCAGCAGAGCTCTTATTGCTGTGGTTTATGTGCTCATCGTTCAGCCCCATGTGGGGCTTACCTTGGTTCTGATGTCTAAGTTTAACTTATTACCCTCTATAATGTGAGGACCTTTTCTTCAGAACCAATGCTCATTCTATGAAGATGTAATTGGTCGAACTTGTCATTATTGCTCATTTGAAAGTCATTCTCTTTATTCAGGCAACTCTTCTGATTTGAAAATCTTTTTTGCCTTAAATTATACTACAGCTTCTTATTGTATGGTTCACTCAATACAAACATTAATATTTTCTCATTACTGTGTTATTATTCTCTTTGTATAACTTTTCTAGTTTGTATTAGAGCTTTTTTTCTTTATTTTCACTGTTCCTAAAACTCAGAGCAGAACCTGCATCGAGGGGGAGCCCTATGGAGCCTCATTCAAGTATACCCTTTGACAGAGGAATTTTGGTAGCTGCCATGTGATTCTGTTTGCCAACATTCCCTGTAACAGACTCTGCATCCTTAGTTACCTTATGAAAACACCACAAAAAAAAAACCCTAGGACTAAAGCCATACCAGAATCAAGATATGTGCAAACTACTGTTTGACTCTGTCCTCAAGGGGCCTGGTATTTCAGCATAGAAGGAAATTAGATTAGTTTGACGTGATTTGTTCTTGACAGATGTATGTTGGCTGTTAAATGATTTGATTGGTATCTTCCAGATGCTTATAAATAGTCTGATTATTTACTGCTGCGTATTTCTGGGTACTGATACAAAAATGGTTGGCTTCTGTTTTCCCTGTTTGAAGATAAGCATCACGCTTCCTCTCTGCCTAGACTTCTGGTCTTACATTGCCCTTCAGAATCTCTTGACCGTGTTCACCCATAGCTCACCAGAAGGCTCTAAGTGCTCTCAAGATTACCGTAGCTCAGGTTATCAGAAACCTTTAAATCGCCTTGATAAGTGAATAATTTACAAGGTTTTGGCCTTTGGATGGTGTGTTTGTGAGTGGCACATCATAAACCCCTGAAATAAGGGAGTCTTTTCATTTCTAGCACATCTAGCACTCCCTTGACCAACCCCAGAAACAGTCTCCCAGCTGGGTAAGCCTGTACCAATGTGGATTTTACACCCCCCACCAACAAAGTATGAAAGAAACTGGGAAAACTGGAAAAAGATTCTTAAGGACATTGATGGAAGCCAACCCAGGTATGGCAAGAGGAAGCCCCGGGGTTACATGCACAGGAGGCCCAGCTAAGAAACAACGTAGTGAATCGTCGGATATTCTACCTATTAATTTTGCACTTTGTGCTTGGGTTTACTGAATTGTTTTTACTGCAGCACTTTTACACAATATCTGGTGTAACTTTCTCAAAGAAATCCAAATACTTTTAACAGATTCCTTGATCTGTCATGCCAATGAGCGTATGGTTTGGTCTCTGTGCAATTTCCCCTTGAAACAGTGCCTAGTTCTGTATGATAGCAGCTGAAAGCACAAAGTCATTTAATCAACATATTTGGACATCTTCAGGGATCTAAGGTTTCTCCCATCAAGAACCACTTCTCACCTTTCCCTGACTTCTGCCTCTTGAAAATCCATAAGGAGGAAGGAAAAAAACCACCCCAACCCTTAATTTATATTTAGAAGCTGACTTTTCTCTGAATCCCTTTCTGGCTCGGCCACAACTGGAGCCCAGGCTGACAGCTGTGAGTTTGTACCATCGATTTCCATGTAAATGTTCCTCACATAATTACCTGAGGGACCACGTTTCAAACCACAACGTGTGGCCTGTAGCCAGGGCGATAGAGATCTGGCATTGTGTGGGAAGAAGGGTCAGTGCAAATCAAGCATGAGCACCATTCCCACATGAAAGGGAAATAAAACCTCCACGTGCAGGCATGTGGAGAAGCTTCTCCTTAGTCCCTTATCTAAACATAACCAAGCAGAAAAAACAATGCTGGCAAGAAAATACAACTTGTGTTTATTAGCCATTGGGTGTCCAGCAGGTCTCAATCTCTTCTGCATTGTGTTTTTCATTAGTGCTGCATTGGAAACCCCAGCTGCCTATTCAGTTCAAGAGCTGAAAATCTTTTATATGCTGGAGGCATGAATAAAAAGTTGGTAGCAAAGAATATAAAAAACAAAGGTTAATGTATATCATGTATGGCTCTGAGCTCCTTGGGTGGAAATGTGAAAGCTGGAGTGTGCTGTGCTCCCCACACGGTGTAGAAATAGGGTTTCCTTCAGACTCGGCAAGCTTGGAGGTCGTTCAGAGCAACATAGGTCCCCTGCTCTTTGCCTTTGAGTGAGAAGAAAAGCCAGGGGTACTAGCTTGGACTTCAGTGTCTATTTTCCAGGTGCCTAAATCAGGGCATGTAAATCCTACACTTGCAGTGTAGACCGGGACTGATCTCTTGCAAATAGCGGTGCATCAGCAGAAACATGTCTCTCTAGGGGGAATAGGGATGTCAGTATGTGCCATCACATCCTGTCAGGCTGGTAAAATCAAAACTGTCAGGAGTGGCTCTAAGGGCCCCAGCGTGCTGGACATGTTCTCTTTGTCCAGGATGTAAATCCCATCATCTGGTTTTCTTTCTACCAACAAGAGCAAAGGGATAAACTCAGTTTTCCTGGCCAGATTGTTTCTGTAGCTTGTTCAAGTGACTCCGGTGGTCTCAGCCATAATGATCTTCAGTGTCACCTCTGTCAGGAAATTGTTGGATCTTGAAGTGTGGGTATAGCTCTTTGCTATAATGGGGACCTGCAGGTGTGGTCACAGGGGTGTGCTCGTGGTCAATGCCTGCAGGAGGAAAAGAGCTCAAGAAGCGCAGTGTTACCTGACCTAGCCCTCAGGTTTACTCAGCGTATGCTTTTGCTTGTTCCCAGGAAAGTCCCAGACCCCAAACTTGGTGAGACATCCTGTGAGTCAGCTGGCAATCCACTCAGGGAGTAGAAGGCAGGAATTCTTCCCACATAAAAACCCTAAGCAGTGTAATCTAAATGGCTATATTTAGGCATTTAAACCACAACTAACTGAGTGCCCCCAGTGTAACAGAGCAAAAGGAGTGTGAGGAAGTAGCAAAGTATTTGTCCCACATAAAGACTAAATATTCATTATCAGCAATCTCTTTGGCCTGCTTCCTCTGTTGTTTCTTTCCCTCTGGAGGTTTGGCAATTGGATTGATTTGCTGCCTGACTCACTGTCTTAGATTGAGATACGAAGAATTGCCGACAGTATTAATAAAATTAGTGTTAGGGAGGATGTTTGAAGATTTGCCTTTGACGTTTTTAAGGGAAAGAGCTGACATTTAGTCTAAATTTAAAAGTTACTGCATTGCCTTTTTTTGTTCTTTCCCCTGACTTCGCAGTTTTCATGTGAAAGCTTAGTTCAGAATTAAGAATTTTGGATTTCAGGTTTTGGTCTGTCTTTTCACTAAGGCCCTCTGGTTAGTTAAGAAGGAACTAGATATTTAATAGAGTTCTTGGAAGAAATACTTTTCAAACCATAAGATAATTGTATTGCAAGTGTCTGTAGCAGTACTGGTTTATGATAGTGAGGATTATTTTTTTCCCCTCTTATGTGACACAGAAGTCAAATAAATAATGATCTTAATGTCAAAATCTAAGGACAGGCAAAGATCTGGTTCTTCTTTTTCAAGAATGGTGCATCATTACTTTTAAATGCAGGGGTCTGGTCTTTAGGTTACGTGATTAACTTTACTCCCAGTGGGAAATGACTCAATTCAGGAGACATTTGTTTCATGTCATAACTGCTCTTTCGTCTATATATCCTGCACTCTGTTTTCATGTGGTATGGTTTAGCCCTAGGTAAAAGCAGCAGGCTTGACTTTGGCTACGCTCTGGTCTGCAAGAAGGTACCTTTCCAATAGTCATATTATAACAACTTTCAGTAGCCCTTAAAGTTTTCATTCTGGTGTTTGATTGAGATCTTTGCCTACAAGTATAGCTGCTAATGTTGCTGCAAGCCTCTCTTAAGGTTCCTTTTGCACAACCTTTGCAGGATGTGTTGGAGCTACAGCCACCAGTCAGTGTCCACATAAAATGTAAGAGCATTTGAAAGATGTTCCAGGCATTAACACTTGTTGGAAAGTTGCACCCTTTCAGAGGACTGCAGTTTAAGGAAGTCCAGCTCAGCAACAGAGCTGAAGTCAGCTCCCTGTCCTACTCCTCTCCCTGCCAGCCTGTCCTCTTGGCTGGGGAAAATACTAGCTTTTGGGGCTAGAACCGGCATTACTTTGGGCAAGCATCATTTTGAGAGCATAAGTGCAGGCTATGTGCTGCTATTAGCAGAACCAGTTACTCTTCAGTGGATCTTTCCCATGAGGGAAATCACTGGCTGTGCTCAAACAGAAAGCCTATGCCGATCACAGCTGTACAGGTAAGCGGCTGAATTCCTGCAGTCTTCAATGAAGGGTGAGTGGGAGCATCTAGAGAACTTTTCCTGCTTCCCTGTAGACAGCATTGCTTGTTCTGTCCTACAGAAGTTGCTATCCTCTTACTCATTTTTTCCCTTTCTCTGACTGCAAAAAGTAGACATGATTTTAGTGCAGGACGTTTGGAAGGTTTCCTTCCGCTCCCCCGTTTCCTGAGAAGCTTGCAGCAGAGCGAGACACTCATAAGCTTTTCTGAGATAAGAATTCAGTTGATTTATGCTCCATTGTTCCAGGCATGGCTACAGACTGGTTTGCAAGTCTGCTATTCCAACTTCAACAGGTCACTGCATGGAAAGAAGCAGCTGGATTTTCCTCGAGAGCAGCCGTCAGCTGTTGGAAACCTCTTGATACTTCCCTGGCTTCTCCAGGTTGAGCATTAACTTCTCCTTCCTGTAACAGGAATTACACTACGTGCTGTAGACTCTAGCTAGCAAGAGGGATAAAGCATAGGAATATGGCATTGACAGCAGTTTCTGGCAGGGCTGGCAGAGGCCCCACCACTGCTCCAACTCCTTTTCACCTTCACAAGGGCGAAGTGTGAAATGCTCTCCAGCACCAGCATGCCGCTGTGTTTCTGAAGTACCTTCCCTGGCTCAAGCAAGTAGGCAGTGAGTTCAAACTGAACAAAAGCAAACTCTTCTGTGTACTATAACATAGCTTTTCCTTCTCACCTCTTCCCCTCTCAAAAAGAGCCTCCTTCATTACATAGTCCAATGTTCCAGTCAGATAGCTGAGGCATGAAGGCAGCAGCCCCATTTCTCATCTCACCTTGACTATATGGCAGCATAATTCTGCTGGCTTTGATGAAGTTAGTCCCAATTCACGCAGTTAGAATGACCCATATGTTAAATCTGTATGATGACATACACAGGATATGTAATACAGCCAAGTAACTTTGCCGTGAGAACAGGATTTCAGTGTTGCTTGACTTTCTTTAGAATACAATGGTGAAAACATCATATTGCATTAAGGACTACTCCATGTAAGCCGTGAGAGAGAAATTCAAGCAACTTGCTGCTTTGATCTGGTTGTTTTACTCAGAACTAAATCAGAGTGGCGTAACTGATAACTGCTTTGGGAAGCTGAGCTTTTGGTTGCCTCTTTTCTAGACTCAGTGGTGCTTATCGAAGTTTCTCTTTCAACACCAGCTAAAGAATTTGCAAGCAGATTTTCTGCTTGATTTTTCAAGTTCTTTTTAGCAGAGTGCTTCTTGCCATGAATTTTGCGCTGTAGGTTGTTGGTGTTGAAAATCTCACAAGGCAAAGCTGTGATATAAAAAGGAGAATGGTGTTATAGGCACTGCCTATAACAGTTTATGGCTTTTCATCTTTGCAGGGATTCGATTGATGGATATTTTGCATACAGTCATAACCAATATGATTTTATAACTAAAAATCATTATTGGAAGAGAATGAAGGGGAAGGGAGAAAAGAAAGGGGAAAAAACCCACACAGTTGCCACTGCTGGGTAGCAGAACTTGCAATTTGTCCCGTGAAAGCATGGGGAAATAATGGGAAGTCAGGATGGAAGAGTTGCCAGTCATGACACTGTTAACTCAGTTAACATAAAACTTTGTTTTTATACACTCACAATGGGAGACTTGTCTGCTGAGCTGATGGGCAAGGGGGCAAATCCAGCCTTGGTTCCATCTTGGCGTATTTGCTGGCCTTCTGTGGGGTTTGATCCAGGCCAGGGGAACCTCAGTTCTGCGAGGTAAGCATGAGTTCTTCCTCTTAGCATCTCAGGGTTAAGATACAAGAGGATGTAAAATCTGTTGTTAGCCGTATAGATTGCAAGTAACCCGACGAAACTCAAGATGAGGTTTCCAGACTCTTTTGATGCATTAGTAACTGGTTTGAGGCCCTTATTTTCCTTCCTACAGCCTGAATTCTGAGCTGTTCATTAGAAGAGAAGAAAGAAAACAGCAGTTTCCTCTAGTTAAGGCACTTAATCATATTTCTAAGATCCACAGATGCAAGCCCCTGAATGCTGTGTTGAATTTGAGACTCTGAGCCCTCCCCAGAGGATATTAGGGGATCATCGTTCACACATCCAGCTTCTGTAATGATGAATGGTATTATTAGAGCAAATCCCCTTGTGCACCAGTGAACCTAAGATCCTGCGGTTCTTTTGCCTATGCATTTAGACTCCAAATCACAAAATAAACCAGCTGGACTCGTATAGGCAAGGCTAAGTGATGTGGGGGAGTGGTACATTAGATGTTGTAGCAAAGCAGTGTCATATCTTGGGCAGCAGTTTGTTGTTTGTCTTGGTTTATGTTGGGGAAAGGACACAGAAACAGTTCAGAATACTGATTGTTTTTCATGTGCTTGTCAATGTTCTTGCATGACGTGTGACGCTGTGGCACAACTTCCCTTCTGAGACTGTTCACAGTGTGCTCACAACACCCCATGGCCAATGCTAAACATAATCACTTGTTAATTGAAAAATTATGAGGGAAGTTGGTAGCCCTCTATAGAATGAAATATTCCACGGACATCTGGTGTTAGATGCGTGTATCCAAGGGGTGTGAAATAAGAAAGCAATTGTCTGTGTCCTTGGGGAGCTGTAACCCTGTCAGTAATATTTTTTGTTCAGGGAAGAGAGCAGGGAGGGTGCATTCGCTTTTGAAAAGCATGGGCAGTGTTAACATTGAGGAAGATCCACCTACGTCTGCTGTGAGGACACACTGCCTGGTGCAAAGGCTGATGGAAATGGAGCAATCTCTCCATCCACATGCGAACAGGAGGTGGCTGGGCAGAAACTTCAGCCACTGAAACATCAATCCAGCTTCAGCGATTAGAAAAATGTCATTTACCCTCCTGTAAGCACAATGAGAATTCCATATGCATTCCCATCCCATGATTTTGAGTTAATCTTCCACTGGCTTGTGATTTCTGAGGAGCTATAGATTGAATCCAGGCACGCCAGCCAGTGAAAGCTCATTTGGAGTGAGGGATAGCTTTTGTTTGATTCTTTTAAATATTTCTTTTTTCCTTTCAAATACCAAAGGACAAATGGATTCTCGAGCACTAATTTAAAATACTGCTACTAATAATAACAACCTAATGTGGGTGCTGATTGCCAAAAGCTGGGAATTAGCAATAAGGAAAGGTGAAACTGCCCAAGTTTCTTGGCAAAAGTGTTGTAGGCAAATATTTCAAAGGTCATTTCAATATTGAAATTTGCTTCCTTGGAGATTGTGCTATGGTAACGTTTGCCTTCTAGATGTTATCAGAGGAGCACTGGAATTTCATAGTGACTGAAATTGAAGAGGTTTAGGATGTGGAGTCTGGCTGTTGAAGATATCCCTTGTCCTGCTGTTCTCATTAGCCTCGCTGGTCCTACAGGCGTTTGCTGCTCAGTCCACTTCAAGCATATCTCAGTCAACACGTTACATTGTGCAAGCTCAGAATGATTTTGTTGTCCCCATTCACTGATAACATGCTTGTCTCTTGTCCTATTCGTTATCTGTTGGCCCTTCAGTAAGCTTCTGTGGGTTTGAATTAATTAAAAAAGGCAAATATAGCCCCAGCTTTGCTTGTGTACTAATTGACTTCACAAGTTGCTCTGGTATTAAACAGCAGTGCTTCAGTAGCACCCAGAGACCACTCAACCAGGGCCCGGTGTAAGTGTTGAACAAACTCACAGACACAGCAGGACCTGCCAGATGGCAGCTTCCACAGCCCTAAACATTCCCTTTTTGCTTGGGAATAACGAGACCTCCAAGAAGTGCTGCACTGATAGATTTGGTGAAGTGTGTCTTATGTAAGGAACAGTTACTAACAGCTGAAAACTTTTCTCTCCCAGCTTTGTTCCTTCTCCCTACAGAAGGGCTATTCAGCTAGTGTTTTCTGATATCAGCTGAGTATTTGCATTGATGGCTGCTGATTTTACCAAGCTTCATTGGGTAAGCCTTCTGCCGAACATGCTTGCCCCTGCACTGTGTGCCGCCTTCACTGATGGCATGGGACCTGCCATTCCAAAGGACTGGAAGAGTGGGCTGCAGTGTGGAACAAGGGGTCTGTGGTGTGATCAGAGCTGGTGGTGCTGTTCCAGGCTTTGATTGCCCTGCTCTGGTTGGGACTGAAGAGAGCTTGCTTGTTTGAACGGAGTGCTGGGTTTTGGAGAGCTTTCTTACCAGGAGTTGTACATGCCTGATTGCTTCCCCAGGTTCTGTGCAGTGTATTTCTTCTTCATGCTGAAATCAGCTTGTAAAGCCTTAGAGTCTGCTATAGCTCAAGGGTAGCAGTGTGGGAAAACAAGTACCTGCTATTAAGTATTCTGTGCACCTTTTGTTGCTATTGTAATTCTAGTGTTGTGTAATATAGGACATAAAGCTTCTGTTGCTTTTGGTTGTTACAAGTGTTCAGCAACTCCAAATTTACCCTCTATTCTAGTCTTGAATTCTGACCTTCCTGGGTGAGCAGGAAGGCTGTAACCCAAGCACTAACAGGAAATTTACTTGTGCTTTTCCATGTGCACTCTGCCTTGAATCTCACCTCCACACTTGGGAGCAGCATCATGAGAGGCAGCTCTTGGTATGTTGCATCCTGCAGTTGGCTGCCTCTCCTTGGGATATCTTGTACCTCAGTGGGAAGCAAAATCTCTTTTCACTGGAAAAAGAGAGCTTGTGTGAAAGCTTTAAATCAGGGAATGGTGTTTTGTGAGAGACCATGGAAGGAGATGGCTGCAAGTTGACGTGTTCTCCTGGAAGTCATCAAGTGGCTACTCTGATCTCCAAATCAGAAATGGAGCATCTGTTGCTCTGAGCAATGAAAGTACCCCACGGCACGATCAGGTTTCTAAGACGTTTCAACAGCTACTTGCCCTGTTTCTTCCCTTATCTCCCTCCAGCAATCAGAGGTCATGTGGAACTCTTTCCTTCAGAGTTAAGGTGCAGGTTGGGAAACCCACTGCAGTACATCGTGAGCAGGTTTCTGGTTTGACTTCTCAATTTATATCACTGAAGACAAATTTCATTGGTAAAATCTTGGGCAACTCAGCAGTGGATTTTGAGGCTCTGAGTGGGTGCCTGGAGCTGCATTTCTTTGAACTGTCTTTCAGAGGAACTGCAGCTGTATAAATGGATGAAGACTGTGGAAAGAAGCTATAAATATGGCTTGATTAAGGTGGCTTTTTAAATCAGTGACTTTCTGAACTAGCTTAATGAACCTTAGAAACTATTTTCCAGTTCTTTCCAACTGCTGTGTTACTTTTCAGCAAGGAGAGCGTAGGGGGGTGTTATTGAGGGAACTGTGGCCATTGAATACATGGCAGTGGATGGGGCAAAGCCTTTTCCATGAAACTCTTTAACCCTGACTGGACAGACAACTGAAAATTACTTCAAATGACCAGAAGAATGCTGCTCCTGCTGATGATTTTCATGGTGCAAAACGTAGCTTGGTTTTATGAAAGGGCTAGACAGATACTACTGGGATGGTGCTGGGGGTTGAGGAATGAGGAATTTGTGGGCATTTGAGACATTTCCTGTTGGCCTGCAGCATTTTTCAGTGGGCAGTGGTGATTGTGCCTTACCAGGAATGTGACAAACTCAGTATATGTTTTCTTGCTAGACATTAATTGAAAGCAACAATTTACCACATTAAAAATGCACTAGCGTAGCTTGATGATGGTTTAGTGCCTTATATTCCCCTTATGTTCTTGTCACAGATGGTTTAGACTCTCTTTTCTTAAGTACACGTGGCAGGTATCCGAAGTCCACAAGCCAACTGGTACTTTGAGTTGGCCGTCGTGGGAGTTTAACGTGGGTTCAGTGAGCACCACTGAACTCTTGTTTCCTTAGCAGCTGGGAGCTAATGAAACTGGAGAAGAAGTTAGGGCTTTACATCAGAAAAGGCACGTCCATTCCAGCTTAAACACAGCTTCATCTTCCCACGTCTTGATGACTCCAGAGTTGGCTTCAGTGAAAACCAGAGACTTAAGCTAAAATGGGGCACCCAAGAGGGTGGAGCAAGGGACAGGTTGGAGGGGTATAGGTGGTCATTGAAAAGTCAGGGCTAAAACACTGGCAGTTCTATCTTGATTGTTCTCTGCTATAAGGGCATGTCTTTGAGGAGAACACTGGACAACGTTCTTCACTGAAGCCCAAGGCCATTTCATGAAGGAAATGGTTCAGAAAGCTTCTCAGTGGTAGTCCAAAGAGAGTAAAAATAGCTGTGATAGAAGCAGTGTTCTTCGGCATAGACACAAGGGTATGTGCATGTGTATCCACATCTGTGTAAAAGAAAAGGCGTTGGGGTGCATCAGCCAGAGGTGGTCTGAGCTAGGATTTTTTATTCAGCAGAGCCTGACATGAGGAGTCTTTGTAGCAACCACAGTGTTCTGTTGCAGGAGGCAGAGGAGTTCCAGATACACTGTCCCATCATGGTCAAAGTGCCTTTGTTTTTGGCACAAAGGTAACTACCCACTTTTTTAATCAAGTGTCACATTCTACTTGCTTGCAGTTTCCTGCTTGTATATTTTGGCTTTAGACCAGGACCTTGGGCTATGTGTGCTCATCTGGTTTTGATAAAACATTGAACTTAGACAATACATCTTCTTGGACATTTCTTCCTGTTAGATTCAAGTGTGATACAAAGCAACCAGTACTTGATCAGTAGCAGACACTGTTTTATCAAGCACTGTTGGATGTTCATTAGCCATGAAAGGGTTGTAGAGAAAACTTGCCACAGTGCAGGTAGGTGCTTCCTTTTTTGAGCCCTTCTTTTTAGCCATTTTAGCAAAGCTCTTTGCTGCAAGGTAGGGTTCCCTTTTGAAGTCCATGTTCACATACTAGGCTATAACATCTAAATTATTTGGCTGGTGTTTATCTTGCTTCTTTTACAGTCTTGTTAGTCTGCTAAGAGTGATAAAATGCTCCTGAGGATATTGAGCAGTGGCAATATGTGAGTTGCAATCGCATTAAAAACCATCTCGTCATCCTGACATTCAGGTAGCATTTAATGATACTGCAATGCAGTAATATATTGGGTAAAAGGCTGAGTAACAATTGCACTTCTCATGGTCTGCCCAAGGAGCATATGTGACCTCTGTTACTATAGTGAGTCTGTCAGCCTCAGTAGTGCACTTAATATCCCTAATATGTGCAAGAAAAGGAGATACCACATCTACGTCCTCTTCTTGTCTACCTGTGTATCTAGCACTTGTATAGACCAATCATCTAGGCTCTCCCTGTGTGCAGCACTGTGTTAGCAGAGCTGAGGGAGGTTGGGATGGTGCTTTGTCTGTTGGGGTTACCAGCTTGTCATCTCAGGTTAACAGCCTGCACATAGCCCTTCCTGTCGTGCTGCATTGTCATACTGGTAGGCATACAGTGTCTGGCTTACAGCACTGTTAGAGCAGGAATGGTCTGTGTATGGGAGCGTGTGAGTGAAGCGGGTGGTGGGTGAAACTCCACAGGAGCTGCCCAGTTAAGTCATTTCTTGTGCTGTTGGGAAGCCTGTGTTGCACAGGGAGATAAAAGACATTCAGACTTACAGGCTGCCAGTGTCAGAGGTTTCAGCCTGACCTCAGGCTCTGACAGAGGTGTTTATCCAGTGTGAGGCAGGCCGGGAGGCACTGTGCAGACCTCTTTGTTCTCAGCTTTTTTATCTCTCTCTGTCTCATCTCCCTTCCTTCATCTGATGGACCCAGATGAAAGTTGCGTGCACCCCTCTGCAAGCTTCCTGAGAGATCCAATTAAAATACCTCATTCTTGTAGCATGTGTGAGGGCTGAGCCATTGAATGTATTCAGCTGGAGGGTTACAGTCCTGGAGCTTTTTCCTGTCCTGTTTCTGGGATTTACGGGTATTCAAAACTGAGATGGAACTTTTATGGGAAAGGCTGGTAGAACTTTACATGCTATTCAGGTTTTTGCTCAATGTTGAATTGAATCTTGCAACCTTAAATACTTCAGTAAATAAATGTGGTAGAATCCCATTTAACTTGTATGAGTTGCACTCCCTAAAATCCTCTAGGCTATTTGAGTAGATTACAGGCCAAAAACCAGAGCTTTTTTTCCTCATTTTCCAGCTGTGCAAATCCATCCTTGGATATTAAAAAGACTAAACCTTGTTATACATTTTGTGTCTCTTGTATCTTGACCAATTTGCTAGAATTATCAGAGATCTGGTTCTCAGCGTTGTAACTAGCAAGTGGATTTTTTCATCTATCGTAATACTCAAAGAGAGAACTCTTTAAGAGGTGACTAGAGTTTTCTCAGTGACACTGAAACACATGATATACCCCCATCAGATCTGTCTCCAGGTCCTGAGATGAGAAGGCAGTTGGCACTGTTCCTTGACACATGGGATGAGGGGTGAGTCCTGCTTAGCCTCCCTGTATGGATTGTTCCACTGATTATAATGAGGTTTTAGTTTTGCTGGTACCACATGTATATGGAGCAAGAAGAATTCCACGAGCGAGGTTCCATTTTTTGGAAGCATCACTCATCTAAGCCATCTCTGATTTAAAAAATGAAGTTCCTTTTACAGAAACCATACAAAGTCGTTGTCAAGACTTATATGAAATACTGTTGTGTCCTAATAATAACTTCTAGCTGAAAAATCTTGGCATCTTGCAGTTTAGGAAAGGGCTTTAAAATTCACCTTCAGTTTTTGGGCAACAGGCAAAACATGTGGCTCTGTTTAGGAGCTATTTTCGTTAGAGCTTGACAATGCAGGATGATAAAATACAGCTGCATTGTTTCAACTTTGAATGTAATTTCTGGTTTGGGTCCAAGTTGTTTCATCAATATGGCGCCATTCATTTCAAAACAAAGCTCTTGGAAGGGTCTCCCTTACCCCACCATTGATCAAGACGGTGTTAAAATGTAGAACCAATTATGTTCCTGGCCTGTTTGGAATTCCAAAATTGGATTTTTATAACTGTAAAATTTGCAGTCAGAGTAAGTTTCCAGGGCAATTAGTCAGAATTATTAGAGCTTTTGTTGCCAGGGAGTTATAACTAATGGTGGTGGTTCACTTTTCAAGGCCCTGTAAGTGTCAAAGGCAACATATATCTTCTAGAATAGCCATTTGACTACAGCATTGTCTATACTTAACTGCACCCAAATGTCTACTACTGTTACAGTCATTTTTATCCATTCTCCAGGGCTGAGATGTTGCCACAACCTCTGCAGATATCATTAACTACTGGGTTCTGCCTTGCTGCAAAATGGAACTTATGAAATTGTGACATGAGAAAGTTCATCCTTGAATCATGTAATGGTTTGGGTTGGAAGGGACCTTAAAGATTATCTGTTTCCCACCCTCTGCCATGGACAGGAACAGGAATGTTTCACTCAAGCTTAGCTTGGTGAGGACCAGTACCCAAAAGGCTGTTAACACTGCTAATTCGTGGTCAGTTATTGCTTTGAATGTTTAAAATGAGCCAAACATAAATATCTGTGCTGATAGAATACTATCTCTTCCCAGTCTGATACCTTACAGTGAAAGCACCACTTCTCTGTGTGTGTCGTGTTGAGTATGTGCTGAACTTGAGACCTTTTGCCCAGTCAGGGCTTGCTTCTTGGGACAGCTCTAAAGTAAAAAATAAAATTAATATAGATATATATTAAAGGTGTATGTGGGGAAACCCCAAAAGCAGTTTCAACAACAAATGAAAATGCATCTAAAGACATGATAAAGCTAGCTATCTATCCATACTGTCCTCTTCACTGCGGACCAGGATGTTACAGACACGCAGTACCTAAGCCTGAATGCTGATGTGTGAGTGACTGCTGACAGAAGAGCAAACACTTGCAGAAAAGCTTTCCTTGCCTAGTGTACAACATCTATTTCAGAGGCACCTCTTCACGCTGCAGATGACCTTCTGTTGACCTGTTGATGTCGACAGATTTTTGTCATCTGCTTCAAGCTCTAGAGCAAGTACTAACTCAAAGTGTGTTCATCTTTGACCCATTCAGCTAAATGTCCTGTGGCAGTTAAACTCTCCTTTTGCCATTCCTGCTGTTCCTCCCAACCTTTTTTGTTCCTTCCAGCCTTTTCTGTTCCACTGTGGCTGCTTATCTCTGCAGCCACATGGTTTAAGGAGTTGATCTCCCTGAAAAATAATATGATTTTTATTCAGATTGGGTTGTTTTTCAGCCGTCCCTTTCTGATCTGGTCCATTATCCATCTGTGACGTGAAGACACACTCATTTTCAAAACAAAGGTGACAACTTCCTAAACCTGTTAAGCTTAAGTAGTGCTACCTGATGTCCAACTATCACCTATGGTTTTAATCAGGAAGCCGGATTCTGTCTTTTTCTTCTTAATACATACAACATCCCATGTTACTTACCTGCACTGTTGTCTGATAGTTTTGAATAAATGATCAGGAATATAGAATCAATTAGGTTGGAAAAGACTTCTGTAGCTTGATGTATTGTATATTGACACAGGGCCCAAGTTGTTCAAACCCCCTACTCCTGCAGAAAGTTTGCCCTGGAAGAAAGAGGGATTGTAATCAACTTTGTTTAATTAAATCAACCTAAACTAATTGTCAGCTAATAAAATAGTGCTGGTCAGCTCATAAAACAAAAAGGAAGATTAAAAGAGTAGTTGCCATGAGCAGGTGGTAACTGTGTTTCCAAGTTAGCCCACATTACTCTCTGGCACCGGCTCTCGCAGAATACCTCATATTCGAGTTTTCATGAAAAAATGTTTATGAAACTTATAAAATATAGGGCTCATTTTAGAACCAATTTTCTCTCTCACCTGCCAAGAGCAGTGGGGGTTGAGCCAGCACAAGGCGGATGCAGAGCTTTAGGCAGCTGTCCAGAGCTGGATTCCCTGCGCAGAGCTGTGGAATACATTTCTACCTTTGACTTTGGCCTGTCTTCTGCAACTCTTGTGATTTAGGGGTTTCTTTTTCTTTCTTGTTGCTGTTTCAGAAAAGCCCTTGTAAACATTTTTTTTTATGCCATTGATCTCCACCTGGCACTGTTGTGCAAAGGGAAAAACTTCCTCTGCTGTGCTGGGGGTGCTGCTCAGCTCTAGATGGCTCTTGAGGCAGTAATCGCTCTGGATTTGGTGCTTGGTGTTTCTGCTGACTCTGCAGTTCTTGCAGAAGGCATAGAGCATTTATCTCATTCTAACTGGGAAGGGCAAAACTGGAATCTTTATTTGCTTCTCAGAGGAGAAGCAGAACTTAGTGGTTGGTGGTTGCTGTTAATGGTGGAATAATGAAAGAAAATGTATTGCATAATGGCTATTATATTATTCCGTTAGTAGTGCAAAACTGTGGTTCTGAGAATTTTGCTATGGCTTGCAGTTAGTTTGAATGCTCTGTAGTGAGGCAAAAGGCTTTCAGCACCGAACTTGTTGCACTCTTTTGTGACTTGTATCTCCGACCCATTATCTGTGACCACCGATTCCCAGAAATCTCATGCAGAATGCACTTGGTTGCTCTTATGTTAAGTCTTCAAACCTGGTAAGGCACTGAAAATCTGAGTTAATTCTGTTCCAGAGAAGTTCCCCTGTTTCAGAGAGTGCTATCACATCAGTGCAGCATTCTGGGGTCCTGGCTGCAGTGAAGATCTCAGTTAAAAGGGAATGGTGCATCAGAACACTTGCTATGGTTGCTCATCAGAGCAAAACCATGGTGGGAGTTTATGGGAACATTCCCTTGGGTCCCTGATTTGATTTACCATGTCCTTGCCAAATGAGCATCACTTGAACCCTGCGTTTGGGATTAAAGCATCTGAAAGGATTCCTCACATTGGCAGTCCTTTGAGGAGCTTGGGGCAGGTGCCTCTGAGACGCAATTGCTGTAGCAAAAAGAAATAAAATAGGCTTGGTGTCTATTGAGAGCAGTTTTCTGGTCATCCACAGGTCCCATGCTTGCCCAGTATTATGGAAACGGCTGCTGGGAGTCACACCAGCAGCCAAGTCTCTGTTTACTTCCCCCAATGGACCAGAGGTTCCTCCAAAGCTAGAGGTGACACAGAAGAGCTGGAACAATATTAAGATATCAGTCCTATAAAAAAATCTGTGGGGTTTAAGTGAGTATTTGAGGGTCTTAAGGGACTTCAGGCCTTGTCCAGATTAGCACTGGTGTAATTGCACCAGCATCCGCTGTTCCAGTGAAGATGAATAGGAGGACAATAAACCAAGCCTGCTGCTGAGCTTTCTAGGCATATGTGCAAAACCACCCAGGACCCCTAAACTAACAAAAACCATATCCAAAGCAATTATCTGATCTTGTTTGTTTGGTTTTAATGTGATGTTTCTCGACACTAGTACAACAAACGCGCTCTTGTAAAATCTTGTAACAGTTGTTTGTAGTTAGTATCTTCAAGATGGTTTTATATGTGCAGATCATGACTAATACATCACTCCTGTGTGACCGTCATCCTCCAGTGCTGTGGGAAACTTTTGGTACTAAGACTATTATTTCCTCAGCTTTTTTAGCATTTTTCCTTTTTACTGTTTTCTGCAAGAAAACAGACAGATTTGCTCATAGACTGTGCTTCCCACATGAAAGTGTTCTGTGCTTCACAGACTTAAATAATTAGGTCTTCACAGACCTCAGACTGGTTTGCAAAGGCAGTTGGAGTCATCATCTCTGGTTTTATACTTGGAGATAGAAAAATCTGCAGAGGCAAGGTAACCAGCCCAGCTCACAGGCTAAAGTGTACTCTGCTGTTCTGAACATTAGGAGATGCTGCTAAAGGGCTTGCCCCTCACCTTGATTCCTTCTCCTTGTCACAAACCTATACACCAGCCACCGGGAAGGTGCTGGGTTCTTCTTCCCATGGCTCAATCAAAATGATAGCAGCTGCTCTCCCTCCTTCAACCTGGAACCATTTTTTCCCCATACGATGCAATTGATGCAGCGAGAACCATTATCCAAAGCCCCCCTCCAAACCAACCCCAAACGTCTTTTCTGTTCAGCCAGAATGGATTGCTGCAACCTGTTCCATTCGGTAGGTTTTTCTGTGATTGTATTTCTTGGAAGCATCATCTCCAATAGCAGCACGGGGCTGTTTTTACAGGCTTATTTCAGCACTTAGAGCACGAGTGTGTGTGTCTGTGCCTGCAGGACTGCTGTGGGTGGGGAGGGAGAGGTGCTGGCAAGAGTGCGGACGAGCTGAGCAGGGAGAGCAAAGGCGCTTTCATTCCTTACCAAGTTTTGCTCCACAAGCTGAGTAAACGTTTTCTCTGCTGAAGCAGTGCTGTGCAGGCGAGGGTTTGACACGTTCCCAGTGATAATTGCCTTGTCTCCCCCCCACAGGTTCATCTGGCCGCCAGCACGGCTCCTTTCCCAACCAGGACCGTAAGTGGGCAACATTGAACATCATGGAAAAGCAGAGCCTAAGAGCAAAGAGGGGTTCACTCCTGGGTGGGAGGCCATGGTGGATTGGGATGCCCTTTGCTTATGGGGGGAAGCATATGGGAGGGGGTCTGTGAGTCTCTGCTTTTTGCCTCTGTTTCCCTCCAGTATCTGAAGGGCAAGGAAAAGGGGAGCTAGAAATGCCCTGCTCCTCTCGGGCTCAGGGAATTGCCCAGGCAGCACCTGGGAAGGGCTGCTCTGCTTCCACTTTCCTTGTTTTCCCTTGGGTCAGTGTCTGAGAGGGGACACCAGGCTCCACAGACCCTGGGTCTGTCCCAGGGCGCCTGTTGTGCTCTCCTCCTTGCAATTAAAACCCACCCCCCTGTTTTCCCTCACCTGCTCATGCTCCTCTTCAATCTTTGGGGGTGCTGTTGTTGAGAAGAGCCAGCAAGGGGGTCAGCTCGATGAGGTGAGTGCTGCAGAGTGCTCAGAGGGAAGGTGGCTGTGACCCTGTTGCAATTGCAGGCTGCCTGTGAGGAGAGGGGTTCATCAGCCATTGACATTCGCAGCCTGGTGTCTCCTCATACCCGAGTGTTTCTGTGATGCTGGTGTTGTCTCTGACCAACCTCCCCTGAGAAAGCTCAAATGGCTTTAAAAGTTGAAAGTGAATGGGAGCTTATTTACTGCCTGCTAGTGCATGAACTGTATGTCTCCAAACTGATGGTAAAAGTGGCTTGCAAGTGCTCTGGTGCATGTGGAAAAGCTCAAGCAAGTTTTTTAATTCAACCATATATCTCCAGTGATGGTAATCAATAAGAAGCAGGAATTTACATTGGAGTCTTTGTACTTATAGCCCTGTGCAGGTTTAGTGGAAGAGGAAAATTGTGGGACCTTTGGAACAGCAGCACATGTGCCGAGCAGACGAGTTACTCTGAAGGGCAAGCAGTGGTATGCAAGGGCATGAAGAGCTCACTCTGATCTGCATCTTTGCTCTCCTTGCTGAACAAACAGCAGAAAAATGAGCATCTCATATCCCAAAAGCTCTTACGAAGCCTTAAATTAGAATGAGCATCTGTCTGCCCCCCCCCCCCTTGGAGATGTGCTTCATGTTCTCACTGCAGTTCATCTCTGTGTGCTCTGCCCGTGGATGTTGCAGGCAATGCTTCTGATTCCTCATTAACAACAGTTGTTCAGCATAGAATTGGTTGTTCATCCTAGCTGGAGTGGGCAGTAGCCAAGCAAACAGAGCTGGCAGCCTGGCAGGGATCTGCAGCGCTGCATCCCTTGGGTGGGACCCTGGAACTGAAGATGCCCAACACCTATTCCCAGTGCTCACTGCAGAGATCAGAGGGCATTGGAAGTGTGTAATGACTTCAGGTCCTTCCTTGAAATTCTTAGTTCTTGTTGTATCAGGGAGAAAATCAATATCCAGATACAGAAGTCAGTCCCAGTGCTCTGGGAGAGAAGGATCCCTCAGTTCTTGTTTCTATCCTTTTTCTCTTTCATGTTCTCTTCCATGTTTGGGGATGCTGTTGCTTACTCCTCTCTTTTACTTGGACATGTCCTGGCACACAAATGCACTTCTTCCCACACTGACCCTTGTATTGGAACCACCATGCAGAGGAGCTAAATGACATGTCCAAGAACATGTGGGAAAGTATTGTGTCAGCAGGAATTGCATCTCAATGTTCTGCAGTTCTTATTGTGGGATCCACCACAGGCCGGTCTGGTTTCTGGATTGTCTTTTTGAAGTGGTGGTTTGTTTCCTTAGTCTCTCTCCGCTTTGTGCTTCAGTTTACTTCCTTGGTGGCTGTGCCCTTTTTAGTACCTGCCCTCTTCTGTGTCCGTAGAGGGCAGGAGCAGCTCTGCTGCCTGCACACCATGCATGACGTTCTGAGGAGACTAAGACAGTAGATTATTTTGTGGTTTCTTCTGTGCACCTTTAAGGCTTCATCCGTGCAAAGTCTATCTGATGCTGCTATTCTTCTGCTAACCTGACAGTGGGGGTTAGAGGCTGTCTGTCGGCTGAGGTTTTTTGACTGCAAGGAATTTGCCATATCAGCAATTTGGCTTAGGATTCTGCTGGTTGTCCTGTGTTTGAAGATGTTTCCTTCTATGGTTTGCTCTTAAATCATTTAACTTCCAAATGGTGCTCTGATTTTTAGGATGTAGGCTCAACTCTTTGGAAGTATGGAGCCAGGCAGCAATGCAGAGATGTATTGCTCCTGATAGGGTTGGGACTTGCTCTCTGAGGTCTGGGAGGGGAGATGACTATCCAGAAATGAACAATGAAATGAAGGATTCCACAGCTTCCCTGGGGACTAGATAAGAAAAATTGTGCAGCGTAGGGTGCACATGGCAGGAGGAAATATGCCACATCAGTAGAAACAGGTAGGCTGAGGGCAGGAGCTCTGTAAAATCATCTCCTTCCCACTTCAGCGTTCATTAACTCTGGTATAGGCATGGCCAAGATGGAATAACAGAGAGCTAACAATGAGCTCTGGTTTAAGTTGCAGTAGAGATCTGACTGCAGATGCTTTTCTATCTTTTCAGGCCTAAAGAAGTGGAAAATTTTCTAATGCAAGTGCATGGATTACTTGAATTTTGTCTTCGGCTTTTTCTACCCCTCAGTGACCTGCATCCCAATACCTTAGGAATGTAATTCCAGGCAGCCATCCCACTGTCTTGGGCGAGGTGGGAAGGTAATACTGTGTTACATTTAGGTACTGGAAGTGCTTCAGAAGCGTGAGTTGCTGCTGTGTTTGTACAAGGCATAGAAAAGCTGTCTGTTTTCTGTTCCTTGTAGGCTCATAAGCACTACAGCAGTGAGAGCTCTGCAGGGGCTTCTGGCCACACTCAGGCACTTTTGACCCTACCCAAGGTGGGTGTCTCTGCCTGGTCCTTCCTATTGGCTGTTCCTAAGCATTCAGCCCATCAGAAACTTGAGTTTCAGGGACTAAAGTGGAATTCAAACTATCTGAATATAGTTCTTTGTGTCAAATCAAATGATTTGTTAAAGTGAGGCCAGATTTGTGGGGAGAATCAATCTTCTTTATAAGATCAACTGATGTGGAAAAAGCAGATGAACTTTCAGGCATATTAACCCTTCTCCTGGCTGGTGTTTGGATTACACGAGCAAGGGATCTGTTTGCCAGGGAAGGCTGGATTGCAGCATATGCCACTACACCATCTATTGCTCAGTGGTCTTCATCTGAACGCAGACATAGGTGGCATTTTTGGGTGTGCTTGTACACTTTTAGGGGGGAAAGTCTTATCTCTTCCTCGGTGTTTGGACACTAGATGTTACTACACAACAAATAATGGGCTCTGCTCTGCAGCTGACTCATTGTGCAAGTCTGGGGCTAATTACTGAATCCCTCTGTGCCTCAATTTCCATCTGTAAAATGTCACAGATGCCCACCATTCATAAATGGCTTTCAGATTTCCAGATGAGGTGCTGTGTAAGTGTAGAATAGCATTAGTTTATGCATATTGTGCTAGAGTGTAATATAAACCACATGCAACAGAAGAGCCTCACAGATGTGTGTCTTTCAACTGCAAAAGGCAACGCCTGGGTTGGTGATTTAGCGTAGCACTAATTGGGCTAAAATAGAAGATTGCTTTTTTACTGATGCAATTGTCACCATTCAAGTCCTCATTTACCAACAGTTTTTGGAGATAGCCCAGTTATTTCCTATTGAGGAAAAGTGTAGTGCCTTGGGTTTCAAAGCACAGCAATTTATAGCAAACGTCGACATTTTTATAGCATCCCCATGCTGGCTGTCCTCATGCTTCTGGAAGGGGACTGCTCCTTTGTTTATGTTGAATGTGCATCTTGCTTGGCCTGTAGCTGCACTTAGCACTTTTTTTTCTGCCTGCAACCTTTTGGGTATATCCTAATCTCAAAGCAGAGGCATTTGAGTCATTTCCATTGCCATTACTGGTGTCACATCTGCTGGAATCCTCATTTATTGATAAGAAAGCTGTTCCTGTGGCTGCAAGCTAGTGAGTGCCTGGCAGCTGCTCAGCATTAAGTCAGTTCTCAAAATTAAAAGGATTTGTGGGCTGCGATGGTTTGGGTTTGTGCAATTAACTTCGGTGAAGTGCTTGAGAGTGTCTTCCAGGCACATTTCATGGAGAAAGATGAACTTAAACAGTTAAGAGATTTGATTTGATGAACTGCCCTCAAATATCCCAGTTGTGCTGTTGGGGCTAAACTCTCAGTGGGTAGGAAAGCAAGGAGCTTCTTTGACTGCAGGAGAATTATGGTTGTTCCTTCCAGTTGCAGATTGGCTCTGTTCTTGTTTGAAAGTGCCAAAGTCATCCCTATTGCCAGCAGCATTGTGTGGCAGCAGGAAACAGCGACTGTACATTGAGCCCCTATCCTTTAGCTGGGTTATTTTAAAGCCCTGGTCTGAGCTTATTTGCCAGTGTATTGTTGCCTGGTGCTCCAGAGTGAATAGTGATGCTGAGCTGTTGTGAGAAGAAGGTGTGGGGTTGGGGACATGAAGGTGTCTCTGGAGATATCCAGTTCCTTCTTGGTGTATTACAGACAAATTGTGCCATTCCACCTTTGTCCAGGTTGGACTTCCTGGCTGTTCTCCCCATTCCTCACCAGTACTTAGAGGGAGGGTCAAAATCCAGTGTCAAATTCTCCACAGCTGTAGGAGTAACATAATATTGAGGCTGAGTGCATGGGGTGACAGGCGTGGGAGAGAAGATTGGCTGACACCCAGCCTTACCCAATGCTTGCCATGTTCCAGGAGAAATCTCCCTGGATGCTGGGCCTCCATTCATGGGTCTAAACTTGCCATTAAGGCATTTTGAAGGAACGTTTCAAGGTGGAGGCAGCTAGAATCTTAAAATGAACCTCCTCAAACTACCACCGGCATGATGTCTCTTAGGGGATGCTTTATACTATGGTGCTCAATGTCATGTAGGTATCGTAAACCAGAGAAAGCACCAGTAGGCAAATTGTGAATGTGGGCTCGGTGCCATCAGAAAGTAAATAGATCCCCAAATTTGGGAAGCATTTGGGGAGTTTTGGGTTAAAATAACAAGGCCTGGGAATTCTGGAAAGCATTTTGGTTCTGGATATCCTCTGATTTTTTCATTCTAAAGCGAGTTAGAGTAGCTTGGTGTAGCTAATTTGAAGAGTTACAAACCTGAAACTGGAAAGTGCCTGCCTAACCCCAAGTGGGTATTCCCTTTACTAATGTTTCTTCACCCAGAAGTTAACAAGGAAACAACAAAACCAAAACAAAAGGTCCTTGTGCTATCCACTAATCTGATGCAAATGTTACCTTGTTCTTCATGTTATGGGGACCAGATGATATGAGGGGTTTGCTGGGTCTCCTGGCTCCCCAGTGTCCCTGGGTGTCTCAGAGAACAAAATCCAGCTGCAGAGAAATAAGGAAGAGATTTCTCTTTCTGCTGGCTCAGATCTATGAGGACCATTGCAGAGCTCGGGGACTTAGATATAGCCAGCAAAGGGTGAACTTAGATAAAGCCAGCAAAGGGTAATTAGACAGAGAAATGGTACTTGAGAGACTATCTTATATCCTTGAACCATTTCACTCCAGCTCCCAAGTGCTGAGTGGCAGTCATTTGCCTTGAGCAGAGACATGGGGTGTTGAACAAGGGCTATGGGGTGTCATGCAGACCCCCAGGGAGGAGTGAAGTGTGGGAGAATGGACAAACCAGGGTGGGTTGAACCTTTAATGCTGACATGGGAAATTAAAGCTTTGCAAAAGCACTCCTGGCGATAGTAATAGTAGTAGTAGTAATAATAATCAGAGTGTATTTGCTGTGGAAAGCATGGGTGTTGTAGAAAGCATGGGCAAACATAGTATTTTGGTGTTGAGGGAGCCAAATTCTTCTGAATTCAGACATTCCTCTTCAGTTGCTGAAACAATTGTTTTCCATATTGTTTTTTTCAGCTAATTTTTGTCTTGGCTGAAGGCAGCCAGTGCTAAGTGTTCTGGATGAGGAACCACTAATGCTTGACTGAGCATCCTAAATGTAATATGTTTATGGGTTACTGGGTCTGTGCAGAGAGGAGGTATCTAACCCTGGAGGTGTCTTGCAGCCTTGTAGGCTGAAGTGTAATAAAACTCAATGCAGGGATAGAATTTAATGTCAGAAATCCAGACTGGAAACAAGATGCATATTTTCTATACAATGGTTAACTTTGGATGCAGTTCACTAAAGCAATCTGGGTTGTCTGGCTCTGGAGTGTCTTTCTGAAAGACATATTCCAGTTAAGCACACGTTGTTTGGCTCACGACTGTGAGAGATTCTCTGACCTGTGATACACAGGTGCAGAACCAGTATTATAAGACTCCCTCCAGACCTTATGGTGAGCTTCGATTTGCATGTTTCCTTTTGTCCTGTCTGCTTCCTTATTTCTTGTTACATTATGCCATATTTTGACTGCATTTTTCCCCTGATTGCTTTTCCCGGCAGGGGAAAACAGTCTCTTCTGGAAGGGATGTGAGACCATTTTGATTCGAGATGAACTTTCAAGCACAGTGAGCTTCCCATGTTGGGACTGGGGTCAGGTCCTGTTAAGTATCACTCCATGTCATAGATCAGGAAGTGATACTGAGTCTGGTTCAGTGATGGGTGGGTATCAGACACTGGATTTCAGCACAGTGGGGACTGAACCAGCTATAGGAGGGCTCTGTGCCCTCGGCTTCCGTGGCAGGAAGGCATGTGGGCTCCCTCCTTTTAGTCTGGGGACTCATAAACTAGCTTGCATATAGCCTTATCTTGCTGTGAGAGGTTTGTATACACATATTGTGTCTTTGTTTTCTGTCTTTTGATTTTCTTCAGTGTGCTGTACTACCATGCAGTGCTGCAATGGTGAAACAGGCGAGCAAAGGGCTCCCGGGGTTGGTGTTCTAAGTATGAAGTACCAGGCACTCACAGTACCACCAGCATCACTTGGGAGCACTATATTCAACAGCTCTGTAGTCAGCAAGGCTTTAACAAACTCATGCTGGATAGACAAAAATCTTTATTATCAGGGTCATTTCAGTCTTCAGGCGACTATACTGGGCTACATTAGTAAAATGCCCTTGGTGTTGTCCAAAAATAATAGATAAGGATGATTCTAGGAAAAAGTGTCTCTTCAAAATCCTGCCATTCTCTGCTAAGCCTTACTCTGACAGATAAAGATAGATTGAACGTGGATCTCACAACTCGTGGTTGCCTGTGAATAAATGATCATGATCTAATTCCATATGTTAACAGAGCACAGGCCTAACCAGCAAAATAGATCGTTGGCGCTGGGAAAGAGCACAAATCCCCAGGCTGAGAGCAATTATGTATAAAATTAGTTAGTGGTGTGGGAGTGTGCATGTGTGAAATCTTAAGTAAAACAATGTGAGTGATGCGAGCTGCTGAAGAATAGACCTGGGTGAATAACTGAGGGGTTTGGGCTTCCTTTGCCAAACCAAAGAATTGGGAAGAAAAATGAGTCGGGAGAAACTGAAATGGAAATTTTTAAGGTTTTGACACAATGTAATAACTGAAACATGGCTTTGGGTCAACCCCAGTTATTTCATTTGACCCAAAATGAACTGTTTAGTTTCACTTAGGACAATTTACTTCATTTCATTTTTAATTTAGGTGAGGTTTGAAAGAAGGGCTATTTCAAAACTGAAAGACTGAAATATGTCGTTAAATAACAATGAAAATCATTGAGAACAAAACATCTAGGGAGAATATTGCAACATCTTAAACATTGCCCCCATTTCTTTTCACTTGAAGTTATGTACCAGACTTTATGTGGGTTCCTGAATAGTAGTTGGTACTCCAAAAGTGCATTTTGTGGTAAGCTTCCCTTTCACTCAGTTTTGCTGAGTTTTTTTGTTACAGACACTTCAAAATCACAGAATATCATGATAACAAAAAATATTTATTGCTTATTCAGGGAAAAAAAACCCTTCCTTTTACTGTTTAAGAAGGTAGAAGAAAGTACACATGAAAATGAAGTATGAATATCTTGCAGGAGGGAAAAGATCAGATGGCAGTTCTCATAAGAAAGGAAATTTGAGCTGCTATTTGAAGATAGCCAGTAAAGTTAAGGGTAAAGGTTATTATAATAGAGATATAAGAGAGACAGATTACAAATAGAGACATTTTGGCAGTGTCTCCTAGCAGAGATGGTGAATTATCTGTAATGATAGTAAAAAGAGAGAAATATTCTCTAGGTGTTCTGTTTTATATTGATAGGCCACCTAATAACTCACAATTTACAGGTGAAAATAAAACTTTCTATCCTGCAAAATCCTGATGTGGAAACTGTGGGAGAGAGCAAACCCTCTGGTCAACGAGACCAAACTTCTCTGAGCCTTCGGTTCCTTATCTGTAAGATACTTGAATTATGCTCATGGTTACGCTAAACAGAAATGTTGTGGGGCTGTGTCAGTGCTGGTTTTGAACTAGGGATTAGAGGAACTGTGTGTTGAAAGTGTTGGCCTATGTTTTGCAGTGGTAGATTGAATCAGAAAGGGGGCAAAAAGGAAGGTGGTCTCACTTCCTCCTGCCTTTCCCCATGGGAAGACCCAGGCTTGCTCAGTGCTCCCTGTGCGCTGGCAGCAGGAGGAACGTACTGTGTCAATACAGGCTTTAAGGGGTGGTTGGTGTCCTGTGCACATAGGTTAGAGTCAGTATTTGCAGTTCAGCAAGAGCACAGATTTCCCCTTCAGCTGAACACGCTGAAATCTGGGGAGAGGAAGGACCTATTGAGCTCTTCTGTTTTCAGCTGGGTGCCTTGGACCATCCCAACAGCGCTGCTCTGAGTGACCCTGGCATTCTGGGGTCCTATGCACAATAAGTAAATACTATGGCAGTGAACAGACTCCTAGGGCTGAGTCCAATGATCCTACGCAACCAAAACTGAGAGCTTCCCCTTGCAGGGAAACAGTTCTTGGGCCAGCTTACTGGGACCTGAGCCGTGGCCAGCAGCGTACGAGGTGCCAGTGGGAGCCCTTCCCTCCTGCTGCTCTCCAGGCCTTTGATTCCCGTTTGCTCTTCAGGCCAGAGGCTACTGGGCAACACAGGTGTTCTTCCTCTCCATGGTTCCTATCAGCCCTTTGCCTTTCACATGCTCAAACCCTGTTCCAGAGCTATAGACATGACTGATTCTAAACAAGTACAATTAATATATCTGGCCAACATCTGACTCTCATTAGAGGAAACGTGTTGAAAAAATAGATCCCAGGTTGGCTGTGATTTACGGCTTGGGCCTGCTATCCTTCACAAGCACTGGTGAAAGCTTTTGCAAAGGGCCAGAACATAAACTACTTAGGGAAACTCAGTATCCATGTAAAAAGGCTGAAAGGGTCAAATCAGACAAATTAAAGAGGGGTGGAGATGCAAGCCCAGGCTGGCTGTCCCCTACTGAGGGCCACCTAGGTAAGCACAAGAGATCCATGTTCCTATTTCTACTGTGGAATTTGACTTGAAATTTCTTCTGTGCTGAAGTCTGAAAGTGTTGCTGGTTTTTAGCTGTCACAGCCATGTGTATGTGTGTGGCAGAAAGTGGACAAGGGGGGTCAGTGGTCTGGTGGTTTGTCTCCCGAGTGTCCAAATACAACATGTCAGGCACTCACTAAGTTGACAGTAGAAGTTAACTGTGCTTCCTACTTCCCTTGGTTGTTTTGAGCTTCTTGCAAAGGAACATGGCTGCCTGGACTAATTTATCTTGCTTCATCCATGCTCTTCCAGATTTGTTCAGAGACTACTCTGAACGTTTCCTGGAGAAAAGTGTCTTCTAACTGAGGAAAGCTGGACTCCTGCTTCCTTTGGAAGACAAGACAGTCTTCAAACTGGACCTGCTCAGGTTGTGTGTTACTGATGTGTAGACAGTACATCCATAACAGTGTGGCGTGAGACCTGATCGGGGTAGCCCTGATTATGTCACTGCTCTCGCAGAGCTAAAGCCGTTGTGTTGTGTTTCATGGAGCTGCTGTTGTGTTCCCAGTGCTCTAAATGTGGGCTGTTGGCATGGCTTAAGGCAGCTCTGGTTTGTTCCCCCAGCCCTGGGGACAACAGAGTTTGTCCTCTTTGTGCATGTCCATTTCTGTAAAAGTACAGTGGAAGTGGTGGCCTTTACTAGATGGAGAGAGAACTGCTAGGCAGGTTGTGCCACAATCAGGCACACTTATGTATTTCTCTGTATGTAACGCTGGGTCCTTTTTTGTCATCTAACCTTAGGTCCTTTACAGAAGGAACATTACACTAACAGCAGATGAAAGGACAGTGAGACTTAGACAAGGAAAGTATATTGTTTAGCGTCCCAGGCAGGTTGAAGCATGAGCTGCAAATGCGGTTCTCATGTCCCAAAGCCTGGCTGTGTGCTACGCCCCATTGCACTGCAAGGTTGAAGTTTCTTGTAATGGCAGAATATGGTCTTGAAAAAACTGGCTGCAAAGATTTTATTTGTTTAAACAAAGGCTTTGTGATTCCAGAATTCTCTCCCCTTTCATATGCTATAAACCACCTCCTCCACCTCCCCTCTGAAATATGAATTTTGGAGTAATCCATCAAGAAAAAGACAGAACCTTGATCCCTTGACTCCAGTTGAGCTGTTCAATTTATATCTACTGAGCATCTGGCTGCAGGGAAACCAAAAGCCCTTTTAATATTCTGCAGAGACTATGGGTATACAAATGAGCGTGGGCTGTCAGAGCTGAGAAATGGGGCAGAGATGCCAAGAGGTTTCTTTGCTGTTTTGCACAGAACTCTGACCTGTGGCCCCATGGTGGTGTTGGCTTGGGGTTGGGTGTTTTTACTACCCTCAGTGCCACTGCAGTAACCGTGCTGAAATCATTAGAGCCCCATTGGTATAAAGCCATTGCCATGCCTTGCTTGTTACCTCCAGTCAAGTGAGGACCTTGAGGGCTTTCACCCTTGAGCAGCTGAAGTGTGCAGCTATTTAATGATAAAGTTATGGAAATGCTGCAATGTGGGAATGCCAAGCTAGCAAGGCACCTGAAGTCAGGCATTCACCGCTGGAAGTCACTGCCTGTGGGAGTGGATCCAGAGTGGGAGCTGCAGGCTTAGGGCCAGGTGCAAAGCTGCAGAGTTGGAGGCACTGGCTCAGCCTTTAATCAGAGAGGGGTCATAGGTGGACCAGGGTTAAGTGGGTCCCGGAGTACATGACTTGTGGACTCCGTGTGCTGTAAAATAACCACATCTCTGATATGGTAGACTGTTCTTTCCCTCCAGTTGCATTGCTTTACCTGTGCAGCTGGAGAAGGGGAATGGGAGGGTGGGAAGAGAGAGGTGTGCTAGGACAGTAACAGCAAGACATAGTGGAGACAGACCGGGTGTCACACGATACGCCAGTACAGTCTCATGTTCATTATCTCAATTACTTATCCTCCCTGCTGGACTATTTCTAAAACAAATCCTACCATGTGTTTTGAGGTTGGGCTTCATAGCGTCAAATCACAACTCCTTTCTCAGAGTTTAGCTGCAAAAATACAAATCTGCCAACTAGGAACTATGAGGGAAATAAACTGTGGTTCTGTGTAGCAACAAGTGATGGATTTCTGCAGATATGGAAAGTGTCTGCTCTGGAGTTCCAGGTCAGCGAGTATGTGTATTTGTCCCAGCGTTCTGTTCGTTGCATGTGGAATAATGATGTGAGATTCTGAAGCTTGTTTAATAAGCTGCTTTCACCCTGATCAGAAAATTCAGCTTCACAGTTTCAGGTCTTGAAACATCCAGCCATCAGAATTAGATCCTGTTTAGTAGTCAGGGAAGATATTTATTGGCTTGGTTTGTCACCACCATTCTGAGGCTTTCGGCAAGGACAGATACCAGTCCCAGCCTTCAAAGCAGCCTGATCCTCAGTATGTTGTGAGCAAGCTT
The DNA here is from genome assembly GCA_017639245.1 of Myiopsitta monachus. Taxonomy (NCBI): domain Eukaryota; kingdom Metazoa; phylum Chordata; class Aves; order Psittaciformes; family Psittacidae; genus Myiopsitta; species Myiopsitta monachus. The sequence continues at coordinate 7,794,271 of CM029932.1, forward strand.
TGAACGCAGTTTCTGTAGCTGCAGTACTGTGTGTTCATCTCTGTGTTTGAAAGCATGGTCCAGCTGCTGGTTAGCTAAAGCAGAGTCACAAGGATTTGTTGGCAGGAGGCTTGCCTTAGTAAGAAGATCTTTTTTTCATTATGATGTCTACTTTCTGGATTAGTTAAATGTGTTTTGGGTCCAGGCTAAGTACCTTGGGTGTGGATCTGGGTTTCCAGGCATTTCAGAGAGGAAAGGATCAGAGTTCAAATCCAACTTGAGCTTAAGTAGTTCTCTTTCTGACCTGGACTGTGTTTTCCGTATGTTTCGGCAGACATCACTGACATGAAGATGATATTGGTGCAAATTTCACAATCCTGTGGCACTGCTGCTTCCTCTCCCCTTATGGCGTTTTGTTCATTTAGATCAAGTGCTGCAAATGCATCTGAAAGGGCTCTTTGAGAGCTATTTAGGAACAGAGAGCTGCTGGACTAGTGCTGTTCATACACTGTCCGGCAGAGACAAGAAGAGTGTCCTCCCCAGGATGCTGGTTGATTCACCCCTGGGTAGTATGAGCCCTTTCTTATGAGCTGAGCCCTCCAGAGAGAGCTTAAATGATCAATCCATCACAAGTTATGCACAGAGATGGTTTTCAGACAAGTCAAGTCAGTCCGTCTAAACCTATGGGAGTTATTAATATGTGCAAGCCAGCAGAAGGGAGAATAGGACCCCATATTTTATTTGCTCTGTAACACATCTGGTATGCCTTCTGGCTCATGGGACCACTGGATTTATAAAGCCGTATCTTTCTATGAGGATGAGCAAGATCAAAAGCATGAAGCGGGTTACATGCAGGATGTATTTCCCTGTTTTACACACTACAAGCAGATCTAGACCAAACAAACCTCACCCATTTCCTTCCCTGTGGGACAATGCACTTATGGCACTTGCTCACTTCATGAGCCAATTAAAGCCAAAAAATATTGCTCAAGGTATCTTGTAGAGAACAAAAATAAATGTTATTTCCTGTTGGGTAAATAAAAGTCAATGTCGGTATTGACCTGTGAGGAAACCCCTCAATCTAAGTGTTCCTGAGCCATCAGGTGCTTTGTCTGCAAAATGTTGGGTATCCTGAGGTGGCAGCTCTATGTCTAGCTCCTTTGGGAAGCCACACAGCTCCTCATAGAGGGTCAATGAGAGAATTTCTTGGGAAGGTTTATGCAGTGGGTGATTGGTTGCCGTTAGTGCTTCAGCAATCTTCTTAGGCTATAAATCACCAACATGGAACAGCCAAGCTTCCTGGCCCTCCAAGCAAATGTGCTAAAATCTTTGCATGGCTGAGAGCCATCGCTACATACCATGAGCCTCATAAAACTGGGAAGTGTTTGTGGGTGAAGACTGGAGAGATTCCTTGGGGCTCCTTGTGCAAAAGGAGGCAAAGCTTGTTAGGGGGAACAACTGAGTCCTAGCATTCAGGGTGATGTTTGGTCAGGTCAAAATCCACATTCACCTATTCCTATTCATAGGTAGGCACGGAGTTTACTGATCATCCCCAGCATTGCTACAACCTCAGCCTGAGCTACACCTGAATGGTCTAGTAAGGGGCTTAAGAATTACAGGTCAACCTTCCCAGCACTTTGGAAGTACCAGGGTTAAATAAGTCTTCTGTGGTCAGTCAATGAAAACTGGCTCTGGCCCTTAAGGAGCCCAGAAACACACACATAGGCGTATTTCTCTTCTGTGGCACATGAGATGGCAGTGATTCGTCACCTGAATATGGATGGTTTACTCTCTGAAATACTTCATGCTACAAGTCATTTTCACTTCTTTGAATCCTCTGTGCTTGAGAAGTCATGGTACTTGAGTGGTCCAGCCTGGAAAGCTGCTCTGAGAGCTGGGAACAGGCAGTTCAACACTCCTGCAAAGTGCTGGGAAAGTGCTTTGTTGCTTAAACCTTTGCTCGGAGCTTCATCATCCCTCACTTGCTTTAAAATTGCTGAAATGAAAACAGAGGCAAAGCAGCAGGCCTTCTGCTTAGAGAAGTGATGTCCTTTAGATCAAGCAATCATTTTAAACTGCACTCAGAACCCATTATGTTAATGTTTGTTCTTGCTAAGGCGCCTTGTCAAGACCCCTTTGGTGGCTGCTGCCTAACTGTTGCTTCTATGCAGCAAAGTGAGATGGAAACCACTTCATGCTGCAGCTCCAGTCTGTATCAGCCTGGGGTCTGTCTTAGATTTTGTTGCTGTCACTGAGACAGATGATTTGTTGTGGGAGTGGTAACAGGGCCTGGGAGTGCAGGGATGGAGCAGGACTCCACAGAGATGGGCATTTTGTATATTCATTGCTTTCCTTCGTGTTTGATCAGGACATAGTGTAGGAGAGGATGCAGCACAGAGCTAAAGGGAGTAGTGGTTGCGCAGCCTCATGTCATGCAAGGTGGGAACACGTGTCACACCAGCTTACACCAGTAGCAGTGTCTCTGCCGGTGACAAGTAATGCTCGTTGGCACCATGAAAAGTCTTAGTAACTGATGTTTTATTTCATCTGCCTTCCGCCTATAAGGAGCTTGGTTCCACACTCTGCCCCACTAAATATCCCCACACAAGGTTCATGTAACATGGCTATGGCTACTTACCTGTGCAGTGGATTTGAATACCTAATTCTACCCAATAACTGATCTTGAATCCTGTGTGCCTTAGATCACACAGGGATCAGGGTCTGCAGGCTGGAAGCCATGGATTAAAACACAAAGTCTGTAGGAATTTTACATTGGCTTGTTTTGCTCTTTCTAGAATGCATGAACTGCACGAGACTAGCGGATATGACCGAGAGGCTAAACACGCTCGAGGCCAAGGTAAGGACCTGCCTTTATTCTTCTGTTTGGCAAAAATCTCTGGGTTGCTGGTGAAAAAGATGGGGAGTTGGCAGCCCTGCAGAGATCTGGTGTCTGTCTTTCCACGCACCGCAAGGAACATGCTGTGGTGGTGGTTCTGTACCAGGAACCACTCTGCTGTGCACATGGGCATCACTCACCTCTAGCCTGGCTCCTTCAAAGTCCCATGCAGCTGCATCTCTGCCTCCTTTCTTCCCTCTGGCTGCTCAGCTCCTCCCATAGTGCTCAGAGCTCAGAAATAACATGCCCCGAGTTGCCATTATTGCTGTGCTTGCCTGCTACAAGCCCCTCATGATGGGCTTGCTGGCTCCTGTGTAGTGCTCTGTTGGGGCTACGCTCACCACTGTCACAAATGGTCAGCTGCTACTAAACAATAAATAGCTCGTTGTTCTCAACTGGGACATGTTAGCTCAGGTTTTGCTTCAGAAACAGAGGGCAGAGAGAACTGTATGAAAAATACCTTGCCTCCTTGCTGGTTGATATCATGGGGATATAAAGCAGTGACTGCCCTGGCTTGGGAAGGAAGCAGACTGATTCTTGTCCCTCTCACTAAAAATTCCTTGTAGCAACCTTACCAGTGTAGACTGTAACACGGAGGAGTAAGGGTACATAGATTTTTCTAAGAACAGTTGTTCATTAGCCTGCTCTTCAAGTGCTATCCAGTCCTGCTTTTTTATCCCTCTTCTAAAAGGTGGGAGGCTTTCATGCACAGCTTAGTGGAGACAAATGTTAAGGGGAGACCTTCACGTTGTGGGGTTTTTCCCTGCAAATTGTTTTAATTTCTGCCTGCTGGGATTCGGATAAATTGTTCCAGTCTAGCAACAAAGCAGCTGGGTCAGTCTTTCCCCTTTGATCTGTGGTCCCTCCTGTGACAGCCCAATCCTGGCTGTTAGATATAGTGCTTTGGTCCCTTTAAGGCATGTGCTGCTGTTATTATTCATTAACTGATGGTTATCAGTGACATAAAAGAGTATGGGGAGAAACCTTTGGGGTGGGGGTTGGGGGGTGGAGGGGGGATGGTTTTGAGGCCAGTGCATGATATTATGGTAATTTGGGAATTGCCTGTACTGAAATGGAGTGAGCAATGTTGTCTGGAACTTCCTCAAAGCCTTCGCAGTTATATTTCACTGTGGGAAAAGGAAGGGGTGGGGGGAGTGAAGTTCTGGGGAGCAGAATTGTTCAAGTGAAAACAACTGTTGTAGTGCAAAGGACAAAGATGAGCTGGACTGTTGCCGAACACTGGGACCTGGCAGGTGGATGTCCTTTGGCAGCGAGGAGCTGGAGGCGTTTGGAGAGGAGACCGGAGCTGGTGACTGACCTCTGTGTGTGCAGTCCCGAATCCAAGACAGGCATGGGACCAGCCTCAGAGAGATGTAAATCAGCCCTCCCATGCTCAGCTGTACCTTCCTTCACTTTCCAGGATTTTCTATATCTGGCTCACTGGAAAATGATAGCCAAAGAGTGTCCTGACACGAGAACGCCCAAGCTCTGCGGCTTGTGCTGCTCAGCACTTGTGTCAGGCAACAGTGTTTGAGAAGCTGATGGCAGACTCAGCCAGGGCCCTGGTGGGGCTTCATGGAGGAGGAAGGAGGTCCTGCCTGTCCCCTAGGGAAGTCTTAGCCCAGAGTGAAACTGCACTGAGGTCAGTGGGTTTGTCTTACAGGAAGCTGGTTTAAATTGGGTGACGCTCCCATGATCTGAAAGCAACCTGCTCCCTGATGTTGGCACCAACTGCTTGTGGTATTTGGGAAGTGCTGCCCACTTGCCTCCTCCATGGCACATTGTCTCATACTCTAACCTAGGACACTTGTTGTGCAGCAAAGCTCATCAAAGGGTTTACTTATACGACAGGGAATGAATTCTTTCTCTTGTGGAGTACTGAAGGCTGTGTCTCTGGAAGAGTGCCTTCTGCAGCCCAGCAGTGTCATTATCAATCTTTTGGCTTCCACGTTGTTTGAAAAGTTGTGGATGCTGTGCAAAAATTGACTGTAGCAATTAAATGGAGAGTGAAGAAACATCACACAAATGCTGATGCTGTACACAAGAGAAATACACTGATTCACCTTTCTTTTTCAGGGTTAAGTTCAGTTTGATCTATGTAGCAATGACCTCAGTTGTTGTTACTCAGTAATAGCCAGCACCATTTAAAAGGTTCTTGCGTTTGTTTAGTATTGTCTGCATTCCTACTCTGGATTTTGGGGGTAGAACCCTATTTTGCTGGGTCATCTGGATGTGAAGTTGTCTCTCAGTTCTCCAAACTGTCTTCTTGTAATGTCTCAATTCATCACAACAGCCTGAAGCTGTTCAGAGGAGGGCAGGAGCAATTGGATGGGCACACACATCCCCTGCCAGTGTTGCAGACTGATCCTCCCTCTAAATTTACTGTCTTGTTGTGCAAAGGCAGATGTGGAAGTTCATCCTTCCTATGAGACAGAATTTTCTGCCACAGTCCCACTCCTAGAGACAGCTGAAGTGGGGGAGTTTTGCTGGCCCTGCTCTCTTGAATTTCAGCCCAACATGACCATGGTGAGCTTGGGGAATGGCAGCGGGTAAGATCAGCCAGCTCAGTGTTGCCAGTCAGCTTCAAGCAGGTGAGGTCATTGGCACTTGCCATAAGGGCTTTGAGGCACATGGAGCCTGTGTAGACTTGTTGTAAATACTGCAAGGCTTAAGGGTGAGAGCAGATGTGTGGAAAGCTGCCTCTGAAGGCACCTTGGACCTGGGCAGATAGGTGCTGGGTGAGGAGGTTTGCTTTAATAGAGTAGGTTAGGGACAAGTGAAAACCAGTCTATTTCTCAGACCTCTGCAATAGGGACAAGGGGCCCGGTGCCTTTCTTGGTTATGTGTGAGGGTATGTAAAATGCATGTGTGTTCCCCCGTGGCTGTAAAGGGCAAGTTAAAGCAACATAAACTCACTTGTGGGAGAAGAAGCTGGAAGGCTGCTTTCTTCTTTCTGCACCTCCTCTTCTGCAGGCTTTTATAACTGTCCCCCTAAAAATGGGGATCTAACCAGAAACGGTCTCATCTTTATTACGAGGATGGGATGGTTCATCCAACTTGTAAGATCAGTGTCCAAATGAGGTAATGAAAGTAACCCTCTGATTTTTGTAATATGAGAGTTGGATCAGAAAGCCGGAAGCAAGATTCAACACAGAGCAAATGGAATGAAAACTGACTCATTAGGGACCAGTGCTTGTGTAGGCCTTGGAGGGGAGACACTGAGACATGGTCTCAAGAAAAAACAAACTCTCCATGTGTCTTATGCTTTCTTTAACACTGCTCTAGGCTGTCCTTGTGGCTGTAGGAGATCTTTCTGCAGGAAAGGAGGTGAAGGGAGATGGAATCAGGTTCCATCCTCATTTCCCCTGTCATCTCTCCAGGGTGGAGTTGGCCTGTTCCATTTGCTGGATACTAGACCCATTTGGGTACCAGAGATTTGAAAGCTTTGATTGATGGTTTTGAGCTTGGAATCTCCAGGCCATGGGAATCTACAGTTGGGAGGATTGTGTTGCCCCTGGGGTCAAGGGCAAGAAAGCGTGCAGACCAAAAGAAAACTGCCTCCTCCCCCAGCCCCACCATGCCAAACCTTACTTCTTTCTGATGACATCTTACTTGACATCACTACAGCGCTCGCTGACCCTGCAGGGAGCCCTAGTGTTGGGAGGGCAGAATGAACCCTGCTTTCATTTCGTGTCGAGGTTTCTGCTTGGGCCAGCACAGCCCTTCCTTTCTGAATTTCCTGAGCCTGCTGCTGCCCTCCTGTGTCACAGGGCTAATCCCAGACAAACTCCAGGGGAAGCTCAGGAGAGCGCTGCTGCTGCAGCGGGAAAGCAGGCACCCACTTAGAAATGCCTTCTTATTGTAACAAACTCCACTCCCGAGCTATGGGCAGTGCAATATTAATCCCAGCTTTTGGTTGGGGCTTGAGTGCAGCATTTGGTCTCAGTTGATATAACCCAGTCGTATCTCTTGACACCACTTTTGAGAAGTTCATGGCATCTCACTTCCAGCTTTAATGCAGGGAGATAACATTACATATCTAGTGCCTGATGGATTCATTGTGTGATTGATAAATGACATGCATATTTTTTGCATGAAAACAGCCCTTGAAATGCGATTCCCCACACCGAAGATTCTGAAAGGTTTTAAAGAAAAATCTTTGTACTGTGCACAGTTTGATCAATACATTGCTATTTGTATGAAATCACCCCATTTATTTAGGACAGATTACCCCACAGCACCTTCACCCTGTACCTTTCCATTCTGAAGCGCCAGGACTTGGAGTTTTAATGTGATCAACTGTCTGAAACGTTTCTCTATCTCCCCCTTCCTCCAAGCAGCTCCATGAGATACTGGCAGCTGTCGAGGATGTTTTATGGGGTTTGTATTTTCTTTCTCTGGTAGACAATAAGAGAATTCCCTGCTGGAGTGGGGAATTATTTGGAAAAGAGAAAATGTTTCATGGTACCATGACATGGCTGAGGGATGGGGAGGGAAGCCCCCATTGCTTGGCCGAGAGGCTGCTGCTGGTCCTATGGAGTGGACATCAGCAGTTGCTTGGTATTTCAAGGACTTTGACAGGTTTTCCATGGTGTGCATGTGATTGCCACTAGCAGTTACCTATTTTCTTTCTGTTCTGAACAGGAAGGTGACTTATCCAATCTCTAAGGTTTCCTAATGACCCTGTGCAGAATCTGCTTCTCCAGCCCCAGTAATGCATTGAATTTTAGGAGTATTTGGGCTGTTTTACAGGCAGCTGTTTAATAACTGGTTTCTAGTAGCAATAACAACTTAAGCCCTGTAAAATTTAGTTTAATACTGAGTTTATGTAGGTCAGTTCATAGAACAAATGTTCCCAAGAATAAAGTGCAACTTCCTACCTGATTTTTACAAGGGGCAACCATGAACCAGTGGTGTGTGGGCAAATCAGCTTTTGTGTCAGTGTTGATATCTGAACTTTGCATCTCTCTCATTGGCTTGTTTCTAATCAGCAATAATCATGCTGATGATTAGGACATGCGGGGCAGTTTGGGTACTGGCCTTTCTCTCATCTGGGCGTGCTTTCAGAATGACAGATAAAATCCTTGCATTCTCAAACCTAGTAATTTTTGGATCTTATTTTTTATCACTGTTGGATTGAAGGAGCAATCTGTCCCCTAAGACTGTTCCATGTGTTTGGCCAATGCTCTAAATCATTTGCCAGAACCACAGAAAGGCTTCAAAGACCCCCTCCTCCTCTATCCCCTCCTGCAATGTCTTTTAGTTACAAGTTTGGCATTTTTAGGTTAAAAGATTTAATATTTTAGTAAAATCACATTGAAAGATTCTCTTTTCCTGTAACATGCAGCTTAATTTGCCAAGCAAATCCTATGTCTGCATTTGGAACTGCTTCTTGTGTGTTTAATACCTGGGAACATCGTTTACAAGCTTTGGTTTTTAAGCAAAATGCTTCTCACAGAATCCAAGACTGGTTTTGGAAGGGACCTCAAAGCTCCTCCAGCTCCAACCCCTGCCAGGGGCAGGGACACCTTCCACTAGGAGCAGGGTGCTCCAAGCCCCATGTCCAACCTGGCCTTGAACACTGCCAGGGATGGGGCAGCCACAGCTTCTCTGGGCACCCTGCGCCAGTGCCTCAGCACCCTCACAGGGAAGAACTTCTGCCTAAGAGCTCATCTCAGTCTTTCCCCTGTGAGGTTGAAGCCCAAACATGCAAACCTCCTCTTGATTCTCAATGAGAAATGCTAGTAGAGATTCATCAGGAAAGTACTTTAGCTTGCCCTAAGGTGAGGCAGGAAGGAACCAAGCCCCTTATCTTTTCAGTTGTGCCCCTCTCTTGCAGCTTTTCATTTGGAGCCCACTGAGGAGGAGAGCACACAAGGCATTTCAGCCTGTTTGAGCTGGCTGGTGTGCATGTCAGCTAGAGCTGAGGGCTTCTCACCTGGTGAGAAGCAGAGAGCTGATCTCAACACGATTGCTGAGAACAGATGTTACTTTGTCCAGACTGAGTTCATCTTGGTCTGGCGTGGCTCCATGTCCATAGTACTGCTACATCCCCAGCAGGTAACAAGCAATAAATGGGGCAGAGAAAAATGATGTGATTTTGATGGTGGAAGATTATAGCCCCAATGTATTTTTATCAGGTGTTTTTAAAATAATGATGGGGAATCTGATTTCACTCTGAGCTGTTTTGAGCTCTTAGCACAGCATCGAAGGATTGCTGGATCCTTTTCCATATCTAGGTTCTTTCCCTGGCTGTAACACTTCGGGGTGCCAGTGATGGCAGGCTGCAGGGGGCTCACAGCAGCAAAGGTAAATCTCCAATGTGTACCAGTACGAGAAGCTCCCCAGGTGTGCTTCAGGGTGCAGTTGACCCAGTAGGACCCCTGCCAGCCTGTCCCTCACTGCTGCTCTCAAGCAAAGCCTCCATGGGCTGATGATGTGCTGAACATTGCCTGTGTTTATCTGCGCTAGAAGGCTAGCCTGTGCTTTTGTGTCTTTTTGCTCTGACTCCCCTCCAGAAGGTACCTGCTGATGAAACGGGCACTTTTTGCATCATCTAGTTTGGAAATCCCATAAAACTGTATATAAACCCAAATACCTTTGCAGAAAGAGCATGAACTGCACAACCTGTGGACTTGTAGAAGCCTTTGGTCCACGTTTCTGTCTTCCTTGCAATAACTGGTGACATAAACCTTACCTTTTGGTCTAAATTGGGTCACTGCAATGAGATCAGCTATTGCTCCCCCCATCATTTATCAGTATAGCCAAAACTCCTCCATGCACTAATTATCTTGTCCCCTTTGGCCAGACTTCTAAGATGTTGTAAGGATGAAGTCACCGAGGTTCTCTCTGGGCACCTAGTTCATCGGATTTTAGTGGACACTTCCTGAATGTATTTTGGCTTTTGAAACCAAGCAATTGCATCTGCTTTGGAGCCTTGGGTTCACAGGTTTCATATTGCTACAAGAGAGATACCATTCTCCATCAGGTTTTGTGAAACTCCCGGTTTAGCTGTGTCTTGATGAATGATTTAAAAACTTGTATTTTGCCAAATAATTTGCTATAAAGAAAGATATGTCCAATAAGTTATGCAATTACCGTTATTAATCAGCTTGTGTCTTTACAAGATTGAGGGAATCTTATTTTACGCTGGAATTTTTAGCCGATGAGCTGGGTTCATGCAGTTTCGTTCCCTCCTCTTTAGAAAAGGATGGAAGGAAGTTAATTCCACCAGTGCTTCAAGAGACCAGATATCCCCTGTTTATTAATTAATAATATCCATCTGGATTGTGTCAAATGATTCCCCCTGCATTGCCATGGATTTTTATCCAAAGAAAAAGCATTCTGAACCCTGTTTTATCAGTTTTGAAATCTTTGGAAGCCTGGCTGCTCTTTCCTTGTTTCTAGCACCTACTAGTTACACGACGTCAGGAATGTGAGCAGAGGACAGATGATGGGAGGAGGCTGTGTTTGTGAAATCTTCTTTTGATGTGTGGGAAGAACCAAAATAGGGTTCTTGAAAGCCACTACAAGCCAATAAAAGTCCTCTGACACTGAACATCTCAAGAAGATGAAAACCTTCCTCCTGTTTCCATCGTCCCTGGCCTGAGCTTTTGATCTGACATAAGAAATGTGGTATGTGTCTGAACTTCAGACAAAGTTTATGCTGGCAAATAGAAAAGGGGGAGGTGGGTTGAGTAAGCTGGGACCGAGCTTCAGGCACATAACACTAATGTCCCTGCTGAGGGCCCTGCGTGTGAGCGGGCCCCACAGTGAAGAGCCAGGCTTCGAGCCACGGGAGAAGAGCAAGCGCCAGACCCTGTACAGAGGTGAGCGCGGCTCTCGGCGGGCCCCGGGCTGAGTTCTGCAGGCAGTGACCTCCACCACTGGCGCTGGCCTGCGAGCTCCTTGGCCAGGGCAGTGCATCATCCCTCCCGCCTTCCCTTCGCCTTCACACGCCATCTCCTACCCTGGGCCCGTCTCCCGCTGCGGTATTGGCAGGAGATGTGGCCCCATTTCAGTTCTTTCCAGCTTTCTGACCCGGTTCAGCTGCGTCTGAGAGGTGGGGTCTGGAAACCAGAGACAAACCCTCATGCCGGCAGGACCTCTGTTGCCAGAGGCTCTAGTTCAGCGTGTCCATTTAGGCTCAGATTTGACTTTATGCTTCCATATGTGCAAAAAGACAACAGCCTGAGTATTTCACTGAGTTGAGGCCATCTTTCACCTTGTGCAACGCAGAACAAACTGCGGAGGAGAGGTCTCCATGTCTTCTGCAGAGATCTCCCCTCCAGCTAGCTCTCTGAACCCACTGTGGTTGCTGGCATGACTGATATTCCCCATGGCATGAAGACATACTTCATTTATCTGGTGGCACTAGGATGTTTTCAGCCTCCATTCTTCCTGGAGGCATTACTTTTGCCTTGGAAGTGGTCGTAGCAGCAGAGGTGGGCACTGCTTGCAATGAGGATTTCCAATCAAATCCATACATTCTTCTTCAGTTGGTGTTATCCCTCTCTACCTCAACCTTATTAACTAGAATTTATCAAGACTTTAATACATTGCACATTTTGCTAATTTGCTTCCTGGCTGTGAGCCTCTGTGGGATCATTTTCCAGCAGTTTACTCAGAGGGCCAAAGACTTTCTTTTTTTGCTTAATGAAAGTGGGAATTCTCCTCGAGTCCCTTGACTCCAGCAATGGCAGCCTTAAGAAAAACAGAACGTGACAGAAAGTAGATGAATGGCTCCAGTGCTATTGCAATAACGTGGAAGGACCCCGTTTGTGCTTTGTGCTGGGCTAGCTTAGGAGAGGACACTCTAGTTGAAAGAGTTCTGAGATTCTGAATGTGACTAAGTCCCCTGTGCTTTTCCTTCTTTAGTTTGGCTCTGTGGACCTCACGGATATGAGAGCTCTCTTCTTTCTGCTTTATTTCTTTTGGGCACCTCTTCAGTCCTAATTATAAAAACCAGAATTTCTCAGCAGTTTCAAGTCTGGAGACTTCCTGACCTCTATCATTTTGTGCCCAGGGAAAATAAACTTGTTGCTATGGTTTGAGCCTTAATGACTGCTATGTATATATAGTCCATTTAGGAAAAAGCATCCTGGATTATTCTGTGCATGCCTTTAAATCTTTTACAGCCTTTATCAGCAGAGCTCTCATTTAAAACATGTTGTTTTAATGAAAAGGATACCGTTGCCACTGTTTTGTGTTGATTATGTGGTAACATGGTTTTATTATCACCCATAAAAATGATTTGGAGCTGTTCCACTCCAGATGCAACTTTCAGAGCTGTGCTCGAGCCACTCACACCACCCGGGAGGGCCATGGACCCCTGCGGTTTGCTGCTTTCTGACCATTGCTGCTATAGATTTAATATCACCTCTTCCCACAGCACTGCTGGGCTGCAGCAAAGTACTGTCCAGGACAGCCCTTGTCAGTCCCTTCGTCACAGCAGGAGCATCCTAACCCTGCTCTGGCTGTAGCTCCTCTAATTTGCCACCTCCAGGATTAGTTTTACCTCCTTTGCTGAATATACTTTGGCAACATCCACATGTTTTGCTGGGGAAGTAAGGGGATAATGTAACAGTGTAAAGTGATTCAGAAAAGGTCTTCAATGCACACTTGAGTCCCATGTCAATGGGAATTAAGCACAATTATGGTAAGGCACATGCTTAAGTGTTTGTTGAACTGATGGCATATTCCTTGGAAGTCTGACAAATAAATCATTGGGTGGAAGCACAGAAGTGCAAGAGCCATACTGAACCCATTCCTTCCTTGGCTGGCGTCAGAGAAGCCCATTGAATAAAAACATTGTGACCTGATTCCTTTTTCCTTTCTTATTATTCTGAAAGCAAAGCTCTGGATCCATCAATAAAGATCCCTGTAATACAAGGAAGAACTTTGCTTGCTTGCAACAGCTGAGGTTCAGTTCCCTCGCACTTAACCCAGCTCCCAGTTTAATTAGTTTTTGATTCACCCCTGTCAGGCCGGTACATTCTGCAGGAAGTTCATCATTTCTGGCGCTGCTGCAATCCTGGCTCTCGCCATCTCTTGTAATAAAAAAGTGATAAACCTTGTAATAATTGCAAGTTAAAAAACAAACAAGCAGAGCCAAGTCACTCTCGTTTATAATTGCAATGTGACTTCATTATGTAAAGACAACACAGCATGTAAAAGCTGAAACTTCTAGGGATTTAGTGGAAAGTTTGAGCCACATTCTCTTTTATTTCCCTTATCCCTAAATCAGTATTTGCTTAGGTGGTTTCCCAACAGGAAGAGACAGTGCTGTAACAACCCACAGTGCTGCACTCCTCAATTTCCCCCTCCTGTAGCTTCGTGCTTAGAAAGCAGATTTTGCTGGAGATGCTGGATGCCTGGATCAAAACTCTTGTTCTGGAAACCTCAGCCCTGCTTCTGCCTGATGGGCATCCTGCATCCATCCTGAGCAAGCAGCTTTGCCAGGGGTAGATCCACCTGCCAGGTGAGCGGCAGGGTTGCTGCTGCCTCTTAGGCATGGCTGATGCCACTGGCATAGTGGGTGCTGCCTTTCGCCTCTGTTTGGCTCCTGTCTAGCAGTTGGAGTAAAATCCATTCATCAGTGCTCCTAATGGGTTAGGCTTTTTGAAAGAAATCTGTGGACTGCTTTGTTTTGCCACCTGTGCTTAGTGGCTGGGAAGGCAGAGAAATGAAGCATTTAGGTTAAAATAGAAAGTATCTCTTTCTTTAAAAAGTCCGAATTTTGTGAGACCTTTAATCAGAAACTGTTGTGTATAAAGTACAGTGAGCGTTCCCCTGGGCTTCACTTCTCCAGCCCTCTGCTTCTTGTGGGCATTTAGGTTTTTTGCAGCCATGTTAAAGACTAACTTCCAGATTCACACGGGCCACCAGTGCCCGGGGCAGTGCAGCCTTTGGGCAGCAGTAAATGGAATATAATGGGTGACTTTGCCAAGGAGCTTAGGTTGAAAATGGCCCAGGTAGCTCCGGGATGCACACTGGGATGTGGATTTATTTGAAGGTAATGTGTTTACAAAGTATAGAAACCATTGTGAGGTTTAATAATATCCTGTTATATCTAAGTAGAGCTGTTTGAGGAAATTAGCTGCCTTTTTGTTTGTTTGATCCAAAATTAAAGCACCCAAGACCTTTAAAAGCTTCATATTCTCCATCATCTTTAGTTTGGTCAGCATTTGTGCTCTGACTTACAACCAGTACTTGTTCTGAGGTACCTGGATATCCAGGGCACAGCCCTTCACCTTGCACCAGCTCTCAGTAGCTTATGACTCTGGATTTGAACACGTAACCCAGCAGTGAAGTGCTGAGAGACAGAGACAGCCTCCAGTCCCACATGAGGCTGAATCTGGAAGCAGTAAAGTCCTCTCCAAGGAGGGTGTGTGTGGGATTCTCTTGCAACTTATACAGTGGCTTCCTATCCCAATTACTGCCACTTTCCAGAAAACCGGGAAGGCTTTAACACCAAACCCCTGTGTTCCACGATGCAGTTGCTCACAGCTGCTGCTGGTAAGGGGAGGAGTTTCAAGATCTCTTCAGGAGTTAAGACCATGTATGAAACCATCCCACTGACCTTGTTTGCCTTCCCTATGTCCCCTACGTAGATCCTCCTGCTTGAGGCTGCGGAGCGAAGCCCGCCATTGGAAAACAACCTGCCCATCACTGGAACGACAGCCACAGTGGTACTGATGATTTGCTACCAGATGCCTTTCCCCTGCTGAATCCTGGGACTGTCCTGAGAAAAACAGTGGGATCTGTTGGTAAGCCTAACCTGCTCCTCACCGCATCCCCCACCCTATGTACATGATTCCTGTGGGTAACTAAAGGGAGGCTGTGTCAGTCTGCTGTCGTATTGGAAGCTGCAGGGGAGAGGAGTTAGAGGGAAGCATTGGCAGCTCCATACCTCTGCACTATCGCGGAGTCACAGAGTGGTTTGGAAGGGACCTTAAAGCTCATCCAGTTCCACCCTTCATTGCCTCTTGTCTCTCCCTCTCTGCTGAGCTGTGAACACAGAGGCAGTCGCACACCAACACCTATGTGGACTCGTGGACAAGGGAGGAATTCACGCCCCTCTGATCCCACCTTGGACCATCCTTTTAGCTGCAGCAAGCTGGATGTGATGTTCTCAGGGCCCCTTCCCACTGCTCCTGCAGGAGTGAGGATCCTTTGAGAGGAGAGGGTCTTTGGGCTTTTCTGTCTATGTCTCTGCCCCTTCTTGAGTTAAGGCAGCAACAGAGTCCCTGGAAGAAAGCAGCTAAGCTCAGAAACTAACACGTTAAACTCCAGTTTTGCCAACTTTAACAACCTGTTGTTAACCTCAGTTTCTGTTGGCACAAGCATCTACGGAGAGCTCAGTTCTGGTCTCCAGAAAGTCAGATTTCTGGTAACCTCAGTAGGGCCATTGTGCCTGCCTGTGTGTTTCAGCGTACTTGTTTCTAAGTCCAAAACCAGGATTTTGAGGTCTGGATAGACAGAAACATTCCTGAGCAAACTCCAGAGGACTATCAGGATCACAGGGGAGGATTTATAATCACCTGCTGAGCACTGAATGCAGCGTGTCCCTGTCTGGGAGCTGTGTGGGGGTAATTCTTGCTTTTACTGGGACAAGAAACTTTCCCATGAATAGCAGCATCGCTTGCAGACTGCATTCTATTTTTCACATTTGCCATAAACACAATGGGCTGTTTTATGATCCCTCTTGTGGCATGAGAAAAAAATACACTTAGAAGCAAATCTCCCTCTGAGCCCACTTGGCTAGACAGATCCCCATGCATCGAATTTCCTTGACCTTGGCATTCTCTTTGCAAGACCCCTGCTCTCTGCTTCCAAAGCTCTGTCTGTCAGTTGCTGTGCTTGCTCCCAGAGCAGTTCTTTAGCTCTCTATCCTCTGTAGGGCCTACTTTGCTTTTTATTCCCTTTTCTCAGTCCGAGCAGTTTATTATGGCAGCCCTTCATGACTGCAGCAGACTTGGAGCAACCAACATAGACCAGATGTGGTCCATGTTTATAATTTGACAGGATGCCACAACATGGAGGGAGGTTCACTAACAATACGTTCTGCAGAATATTTTCAGAACCACAGCGGTAGCTGCCAGGGGCTGAATTAAAGCAGTTTCCCCAGTGTCCATTATATGCTCATTCTGCCTTCTCCATGTCATTTATTTTTGCTGTCACAGTATCTCTGCACCTGCACTTCATTGTACTGAAGTCAATCCAGCAAAAGCACTGATGACTGTCCCACTCAAAGCTCTCTCCCCTCAGAGGCTCTGTACACATGATACTCTCCTCATGCTCAGCAGGGAGCAGTGGATGCCACTCATCCAGGCTTTTGGCAATGCTGCGGAACAGAAGAGACCTCCTGCAGCACTTGCATCAGGCTGACTCCATGGCCCGCTATCAGCACCCTCAATCCCTGCAGTAGTTCTCGGAGGTGATCCCCTCCAGAAAGCAGGGGATGAAGATGCTGTACGCGAGTGTCCTGTCAGCCAGACTTCCAGGCTGTGCCCATGTGCCCGGTGTAGTCCTTGTTCTCTGTACCCTTTATTTTTCTGGCCTTAATTTATTTAACCTGACGTGGGTAACAATTCTAATGTAATAATTGGGAATCAGGAATGCACGGGACCGTTTCAAGTCAGGACAGTGTCTTTCAGCAATTACAAGTGATCAGTCAAGTTGCCCATTGGTATGATTGCCCACTGCAGCCCCTACCTAAGTTCTGTGGACTTTGCTTGCCTTGCTAAGGAGCTGTGGGGATGTTGCATGAATTGGGGTCCTGCATTTGGCTTCTTTCCCTCCTCACACCGGTTTATATTTACAGCCAAAAAAAAGTACTGTGGGTTTTGCTGACATGTAGGGAATTCCACACAGTTGGTTTAGGATGGTGGGAGCCTGCCCATTTTGCATCATTTCAACACTGTGCTGGGACACGTTGCTCAAAGCCGCTCCCAGGTTCACTTACCAAGGTTGCAGTTCTCACATTTTTCAGCAAGTTGATATTAGAGTAGGTGGAAATCAAACCGGAGTGTCCCGTGTGATTTGGGGCTGTGGAAAGCTAAAACTTGGTCCCTTCCATCCCCTTCCCAGAGGTTTGTTGTGAAGTATCACTTACTTTGCCCTGCTGCTGGTGTTTCAGCCAAAGCAAATACAAATCCTAGCTTGTGTGCCACAGAGTTCCTCAGCTGGAGGAAATAAGGTGCCTAACACAAAGATGGGTGATACAGGCTGAGAGGCTTTGAATGGCAGGATTATTTCTGGATGACCTTATAGCTCGAGGCTGGCTGTTGCCTCTCCAGGCTGAGCTCCAGGAAAACTTGCTACTGTTTATTAGGGCAGTTATTTCTTCTGTGAAAGACAGGGCTGAGAATAGGCAATCATTTCAAAGCAATCAGAGCTGTTGAGACAGCTGCGCCAGTGGACTTTCTGACCAGCTTGTTAATCAACAGGGTACTTTCTACTGAGTATTAAGGAAATACATACATATGCACGCTGTGGCTGAGCCAGTTGGCAGAGAGAGAACTAATTTTTCATATCTGTTTTGTTTGTTGTTTTTTTTTTACCCTGATGTTTTTAACTAGAGCCTAAAGGACACAGAGGTGCACAGGAGCAGCTAATACCACAGGGTGAGTAAATGGGTTCTGCTCTCTCACCTTTCAAAACACAAAACAGTTCCTATGCCCATTCCCATACGTGAGATGTTCCAGAAAGCAGAGAGGTCCTGTGGCCAGGAATCCTCCATGATTCAGAGCCTCATGGATACAGAGGGGCTGGGTTTATTCTTTGGGGTTTATCTGCTCATGGGCTGCTCTGGTTGAAGGGGCGAAATGCCAGCTGGAGCATCTTGGAGACTTGGAGTTCTCCCAGCACACAGGGGATGGGAAGTGCTGCCTGGTGAGGGGCAGTTCACTGGAGGGCACGTGGCGAGAGCGAGCAAGGCATGTGTTGAGTGATGGGAGGCACCACCGCTGTTGTTATCATGCTGGTACTGCCTGCCAGGGGCACTGTTTGCTGCTGCTGACAGTAAGGGCATCGTTTTGCCAAGCGCCATAGAAACAGGGAATACGCTGCTGCTGTACTTGGAAAACCTTGGGGAAGGAAAGGCAACAGTTGGTGTGTTGCAGGTTAATGGCAGGGCCAGGAAGAAAATCAGGTCCCTGCATGTCAGGTTTGGTCCCCAGCAGTAGAATACTGGCCCTCTACCTTTTGGGGTTTATTTATTTTTCCTGTGGCCTTTGTTTCATATTTTTGGAGGGTAAATACTTGTCATAGGCTTCAGCACTCAGAGAGCGATGCAGCTGCAGCAGAGCTGATCTCTGCAGCTGAAGATTCAGCCTATCCATTTCCCTCCTCCCTTTCCCCTGAATCAGTCTCTTTCTTCCTTTTGCACTTGTCTCTTTGATGCTGGTAACACCATTTGTCACCAGCATGAGCATTTGCCTGACACATTACTCAGTGCTGCTTCTCCCAGCCTTTCCTTGAGCGCTTTCCACCTTCAGGGAAGCAAGCGCCAGTTTCTTTAAAGCTCCACTGCAGCAGCATGATTGAGGATGCTGGCAGCAAGTGATTGCTGTTGGTCTGCAGAAGTTCAGAGCATCGAGTTACAAGGCTTGAACTGAAGGACTGAAGCTGATTTATACAAGTGAGGAGATGCTTTGAGCCACACTGAGCAGAACAGTGTGTGGTGCTTGCAGAACAGTGTTTCTGCTGTTCTTTCATCCATGCTGGAAAGGCTTTGCTGCGGTAAAGCTTCAGGTGTGTTGGAGGTAGGTTTGTAGGGGGGAGAAGCTGTTTGCAGTGCGCTTGCTCTCTGAAATGGGCTCCTGATCATCTGCCTGAGCTTGCCAAGTGCAGCATCCACTGTCAGGTGAGATCCCTTATAGGAGCCCATCTACTCATAGGCAAGCCTGCGGTTTGTCTCCTGTTGGTAAGCAAATTGATCCAAATTAAAACCTTACCTCAATTCCTTGTTCAGTACCCAGATCACATCTTTACTGATGGCTCAATGAAACAAAAGTACAGACACGCTTCCACGCAAAGCCTGTGGAAAGTTGTTCGGTCTGCCCAGTTCCACCATGGTTAGAGGTGGATGGATTTCTTTTGTGTAAGCAAAAATAATTTGGACATCTCTCCAGAGCAGCAAAAGGAAAAAAGAGAGAAGGGGAATCTTTCAAGGGCATCTGCTATTGGGGGGTTACTGCTTTGTTCTGAGACATGAAGAGAGTTTGGATGGATGTCTGGAGGGACAAGGTTTTGTGCCCAGGTGGGCTGTCCCACACCTAGAGCGGGGCTGGATCCAAATGTGGGAGTTGCAAATCCTGTGAGCCTTGGTTTTTGTTGTGTGTCCCTGGTCCCTTTGGTACCAGCTGTGAAGGGGTCAATTGACCTCTTCCTCTATTCCCATCCAGTCTTTACCCCCTGCCTGCAGCAGGTTCTCCTGGTGCTGTGCTTGGGGGGTCCAGAACCTCTTTTGATATGAGGGAAGGGGAAGGACTTTGCTTAAGAGTTATCAAACCTTAACTTGCACTCTGCTGGGATATGGCCATGTGTGATGTGCAGACTTAAACTGGAAACCTGAGTGCACTGAACTCTGCACTCGGACAGATTTCCCTCGGGCTTTGTAGCTTACATCTGCCCATGCTCTCAAAGTCCTTTGGTAGCCCAGAAACCAGGAACCTCTGACTCTCTTGGCTCTGATAGTATATATATATAATGCCTTTATTATAACCATTAACTGCTTAATCTGAGTAGACAGGCTAACTCACCCACCTCTCTAAGGTATTAAAGGCTTCCCTAATGTTTGAACAGTGTTTAAGTGTATCTTTCCAAAGCAGCTATTACTTTTGTGAGCCAAAGACTCACAGTGGTTTTCTGAAAAACACTCTCCAAATTGCCAAGTGTTGGTATTATTTTGCTGGTCTAAAGAAACCAACATGAAGATGTTATTTAATGTCATTAGAAATAGTCACTTTTCTATTGCAAACATTGCCTGCACCTTACTGGGGGACAGAGTGGACTTGCCAAGAAGCATCCTGCTGGGCTGTAATTATTGTTACTGGTACTTCCAGATGGGGTTGCTCAGTGCCCTATTCTTTGATATGAATTAGTAACATCTAGTTAGTTCTGTAGTGTGGGTGCATTAATGTCAGTGTGGAATGAAAAACGCTTGTGCACAGCATGGTGCACTTGTTAGATGAATGAAATCAGCTGAAAACAGGGAAACATCTTTGATGCGGAATCTCTGGGTGGTTTGTGTGGATGAGCCGGAGTGACGGGGAGACAGGGTTTGATTTGCTTTTGCTAAGATGTTTTGTGTATTTTACTACGTTGGCACTACTGTGGAGGTGACACGTGTGGCTGGAGGAAGCTCTCAAAGGAGTGCTTGAGGGACCAGCCAGACCCTGCCCGGAGCCAACCTGACCTTGGGAAGGGGACATTGTGGCTCAGTTAAGCTTTGACCAGCCCATCCAAGCTGGATGTGCCACATCCTGCTGGCTGTTTGGGGTGAGCTTTGTGCATGGGGACCTGCTTGTTTCATTGAAGACTGGAGGAAGAAGAGGAGAAGCAAGGTCCAGCCTGGCTCTTCTACCCTACGTATCAGCCAGCTCCTGCCAACAGCACCCCTTGGTCTGTGCAGAGCTGCATTTCTCACCCTTGTGTCTTTGAGTCTCTCTGTGTTAGAGGTTGCTGAAGACCTCGAGCTCAGCAGTGTCCTAACTTCCAACTAATTTCCTTTCTGAATGCTTCCAGGGCTGCCGGCACAGGTTGGTCCTCCAGGCCCAGTTGGACCAACTGGTCTTCCAGGACCACCAGGACCAAAAGGAGAGAAGGGACAACCCGGTGAGAGGGGCCCAGCGGGGCCACCAGGTAAGTCCTGGGGGAGGGGGCAGTGCTGCTGTGATGGGAGGTGTTTCACTTCATACACATTATCTGTGACAACGGATATACAAGGCTGGACACGCACGGTGTTGAGCATCTCCAGTTGGTGATGAATCCATTCCAAGGAGTCCCCGGGTACTGAAATCAACGCAGCAGCTCTCAGAGTGGGCAACTACCTGCAAGAGCAAGGACAGTCCCAGGGATTTCCTTTGGAGCTGGAGAGAGCTTGTCCCGGAAAGCTGCAGAGCCAGGATCATGTTTCCCCATAAAAACCAGTCTCTGATCTGTCAGCCTTTGAAGAAGAGCATTCTCTGTTTAACCTTCTCCCTGTGTGCCTAACTCCCTTTTTCTCCACTATTTGTGCCAAGCTGTCAGATGCCAAGATGTCAAACTAATGATGCTTTTGTATGTTAAGGGAAAAGGTTACAAGGCCAAGCTGGGAGACTTCCTTCATCCCCAAAACGTTCCTAAACCTTTTGCTGAAAGCGATACTACACAACAGGTGCCAGAGCTCAGGCTCTGTGCTTTCTGCGTGCCTGAAAGGCTGCGTCTTGTACATCTGAGCTCAGGAAAGATGTGAAACTTGGAGCGTGCCTTCAATGCAAGCGTGGCCCTTCACGCTTTTTGGTGTTTTCTGGCAACCTGTCAGTGGCTAAAGTCTGGCCAAGGATGTGTCTGCCTTTTGGTTTCTCAGTTTGCAGCAAGAGCCTTCCACCCCACAGGAAGCAGAACCAGTCTGCTGCTGGGTTGACTGGGTTTCCGTTGTTTTCCCTGTGCTTTCCTGGCAGTGAGGTGACATACAGATGTACTGGAGGTGAACGGGAAGAGTGGCGCTTCATTTCACTCCTCACTGCCTTGAGCTTCTTTCTCAGACTAAGGGAGGGGGTGATTCTACCCTTTCAGGAGTTGAGCTCTGCAGCACCTTTGAGCCAAGTAAGGCTAATCTGCTTTGCAGAGGAAGATGCTAAAGGCAAGTAATGGAAAATTGAGAAGCTGTTCCTATTTTCCCCTACTTCCCCTAACTCCCACAATTATAGTTCAGGACAGAAATCCTTTGTCTTCTTACTGCCTTTTTACATGGTAGCATCATTAGCACATTTTGAAATGCGCTAACACATCCTCTCCTGCCTCTGCATAGGGCTGTTGGGACCTCAAGGACCGAGAGGACTGCCAGGAGAAACAGGGATCCCAGGTCCCCCAGGTCCTCCGGGGCCACCAGCCACCCCAAGCCTTCCTCTTACCTTCCAACAAGGAGTTCTCTACTCGCTCCAGCCCACAGCTGAAAAAGAAAGTAAGTTTCCTTCTCAATTCCCTTTTTTCCTGGGACACCAGCAGGAGGGGCAGGCACTTCCGCCTGAAGGCTCAGCTCTTCCTCCCACCTTCCTCCCACCTTCCTCCCACCTTCCTCCCACCTTCCTCCCACCTTCCTCCCACCTTCCTCCCACCTTCCTCCCACCTTCCTCCCACCTTCCTCCCACCTTCCTCCCACCTTCCTCCCACCTTCCTCCCACCTTCCTCCCACCTTCCTCCCACCTTCCTCCCTCACTCTGCCAGGAGACTGCCCTCCACAGTCTCCCACCATGGTGTGGGACTCTTGGAAGTTCCTGTTCAAGATGAAACACATAAGACTTAGAAGCTGGAGGAATTCACCTCTCCAAAACAAGGAACTGAGTCACTGCTCTTCTAAAAGCAGATCCCTGTGCCTGGTTTTCTGGGTTCGTCATAGCTCTGAGGAGGTAACTTGGTGTCCTTTAAGCTTCCATCATGCACAGCTGCTGTGCAGAGGGTCTCTAGTGAACTGACAGCTCAGGTAGCATCATGTGAGACACAAATGGGTAGAGAACAGTCTGGCCATTAGGTGCTGGTGCAGTGAAATGGCTGTTTCTTTGCCCTCACAGATGTGCCTTCCACCTGCATTTCTGGTTCATCAGTGTTATCCCACATCACACAAGCCACAGAGTTATAGACTCGAAAGCCCTCGAAAGATGGTGATTTATCCCTTCCCTGTCACTGGAGTGTGAGGGTTTCTTGGAGCCTGTGGGGATTTAACTTGTTTATTTATTTAACTTGGGTTGTGCATGGCAGGAAAAGGCTTTCTAGAAGAGGCACATTGTGCACTTCTATCTGAGTGCTCTCAGATTTGGGCTTGATTCTTCTGGTTCAGCCTTGAGTAGCTAGGATCCAGTGATGTGGTAAAGCAGAGCTCAGCTGTGTCTCCCCTTGGCTTTTAAACTCCCGGAGTCCCAGCTCAGTCGGGTGGCCCATCCCAACTCCCCCAGACTTCAGCTGTGCCTCTTCCCCATCTCTTCTGCTCATGTCCAGCTTCAGAGCTCAGCTGTATTAGTTACAGCCAAGGATTAGTAAGTCTCCCTGTGTCTGACTGTTTTCTAGAGCTCTCCTTTCCCTTCCTCCCACTCTGCTTTCCAGGGTCCTTTTCCCGGAACTGAACAGATATATTTTTAATTTGGGAAGAATTTTAACAGCTCCATTTCCGTTCAGTTCCTGGGGGCAGGGTGAAGTGAACTGTGGTTCAATGCTAAGATCTTAACAAAATGTAGATTGAGCTGCTGTGTTCATGCCTTGTGACAAGGAAGTTGTCACCTCGCTGCCTTACAGAATCGCACCAAATGGTGCCATTCTGCATCCCATCTTTAATTCCAAAGGATCCTTAAGGATAGTTTGGGTATTTCTGCTGCCCTCTCCCTCCAACCACCCTTTAAATTAAACTCTTTCTTGCTAAGTAGTGGATAAATTAAAGTGTAAAAGGTATTGATCAGCAGCTGATGTGTGAGAAGGGTCAACTCTGCATTGTCCCAAAATGGGAAGCAGATAAATATCTGTATTAACTCTGCCAGTGCTGGGCAGCAACAGGCTCCCACATGGACCTGAGGACAGTGAGTAAATGGTGACTGTTAGATCCCAGGGCAGCCCTGTACTTCTCCTCCGTAGCTGTGGTGGATTTCTTGGTTTGCAGAAGGAGCCCAAAAGCTTCCTAACAATTTTTCTCGTTTAAAAGCTTTTCTTAGCCCAAATCTCAGCGCAAGTGTAAGTCACCTTTGTGGGCACGGTACAGTTACAGCAGTGTCAGGACCGTTCTCTTACAAAATGTACTGGTTTGCTTGTGTTGGCGGATCCTGCCTGCTGCAGGCTGCTGGGAAGCTGATCCCTACAACCCGGACAGCAGCCTTGTAAATTCGGGGTAGGATTTTCTTAAACGTATTTATTTATTTTGAATGGGGCACATCTGAAAACTATGAACACAAGATTCCAGCTGCTGACAGCAGAGGGAAGCATATTCCTGGAAACGGGCATGTGCACTCATGGAGATGTGAGAAAGCTGTATCACATTATTAGTAGTACAGTGTTTGGTTCCGCCTGAACATAGTTATTCACGTGCCTTTATTAATAACAACAAGTTCCTGTTGGCAATGTTTACCAGCAGCCAGAAGCCAAAACCAGGGAGACAGATTGTATTTTCTCACTGTTTCACTGTGCTGTGGTAAAGGAATTGGTCCCAGTTGTCTCCCTCCAGATCAGGTAGCAGAAAGAAATGAAGACAGGATTACTTCATTTCCATCCTGTCCCAACAAATCAAGCCTATAACAGGGAATTTATCCCTTAGTCAGAAACGTCAAACATAGGCCAGAAGCTAAACTGCCACGTGCCATTGCTGAGGCTGCTGCTACGAGGATCGCTTGCTGCCACTTCAAAATGCATGGATCAGGTACGGGGTGTAGAGTCCTCTTTCTTGTGCTGAAACTAAGGATTTTGGGGGGAAAGTAAGAGAGAACACAACTTTCACTCTGAGGGCCATCTTTACATCTCAAAGATTTCAGTTTGCAAGGGACACGTGAGATAACATTAACCTGTTTTGCAGGGCAAGCAGGGGAAACCAAGGCAGAGCAGGCTTGCCTGTGTGCCCAGCTGTCACCCACTGGTGAAAGGGCTGTTGAATAGAGATTGTGCAGTGACATCCCAGTGCCTGCTGCCATGCATAGTCCTTCCTGAGGAAGGGTGAATAGAGCAGGGGAAGCAAAGGCAAAGGGAGAGGATGAAGTGAAAGGTATTTGATTTGGAAAACCATACCCGTTGCTTTCAAAGCTGTTTATGTTCGTGCCTTGGTGATGCCTTGACACTCTGGGCAGGTTTCACTGCATCGTTCAGGGCATTTCTGTGCTGTTTCAGGCTTCCCCTTTGCAGAATGTTTGTGCCCTCTCCCAGAAAAAGTAGGTGCTAGTGTCTGAGCAGGTCAGGCTGGTTGTGTGCTTCCTCTTGGCTGGGAGTTGGAAAGCTCCTGGAGCGAACTGCACGTCAGGGTCTTCCCAAATAAGGCAGACACTCTTACCATTTGTTGCTGGAGGTGGCTGCTATAAAGCCTCCACCTGCAGAGAGCCTCAGAGTGTCCTGTTTATAAGGAGAGGGGAGTTTATAAGGAAATACAGGTTCTTCCTGCTGCTTTATAGGCATATGGAGAAAGCTCCTTAAAAACCATGAGGGTTGTGTTTTAACACACTTCAGTCCCTTTTCATTCACGGTATGTTTCATTTAGAGCCCATCCGGGAAGGTAATCTTGATCTGAGTGAGTGTTGCCTGGCCAGGCAGGTGAGGAAGGAGATGCTCTAGGTTTCCTGCATGTTGGTACTCCTCGTGCAGCAGAGGCCAAACCAGGAGCTACCGAGCTCAAGGGCTGTTGAGCAGAGCTCTCCTTTGTGTCACAGTTATGGAATCACCTTTCATAGACAACTGAAGACAAATGTCAGGATGGGTGGGTTTGTGGGTATGACTGTTATTGTAAGAATGTCCCCCTTAGCTGGAATGTTTTGTAACCCCAGTCTTTAGCCCTGACTTACCTCCAGCAGTAATGAAATCCTGGTTGTTTGCAGCCCATCCTCCCCCCCCCCCCCCCCCAGTGAATGTGCATTTGATTTTGTTGACCACTTTTTCTTTAAAACCAAAAGCGACTGTTAATGCCTTCACTGCTGTTTGATGCCCATTTCCCAATTTCATCTTGCTCCCAAGCTGTGATGGATTTTGACATGGTCAAATGAAACTCACATTAATTGGATTACACACTTCACTTGGGTACCTTTCCTTCTGAACATAAAAACAGCCTCAGTTGTTTAGTTTCAGGGCTGTGAAGAAGGGAAGATGAATGGGGTTAGAAACAATACTCAAATAAAGACCTGTTCACATTCAGGCTTTGGGTCTCGGGGGGATCTGGGTTAGATCTTGTGCTCTTCTGCTGCCAGGAAGGCATCCCAGAGATGTACTGTCATCCCTGGCAGTTAAAGAGATTTCACAGTTTTCCCTAGGATCTGCTTTCCAACAATGAGCTTGAAAGTCCTCTCCATCATTGCCACTGCTCCAGAAGTTGAAAAGGCTTCACAATGTGTCTGTTAACATTTCCAGAGGTTCTACCTTATGTCCTTTGGGCTGAACTCTGCAGAGTAATTCTTCCTGCATGTGGCCTCCAGCTATGGAACATGGACTTTTCAGAGGGTTTGGTGTCCCAATGACAAGGAGCCAACATCTTCATCCAGGTTAAATGCAACAGGGAATATGTTGTTGGTCCCACAGCACTGGTCAGGACAGTGGATTGCATGCCTTAGTAACACCAGGACCAGGACGTGGGGGCTCCCTTCCCTGCTTTGTGATATTGTTGTCTTTGGTAATGGAATTTTTGCCGGCAGGTTTTCACAACTGTCAATAGTGTTGTGGGATGTTCAGATGAAAGATGCTGCCATACAGGCACCCCCACAGATTACTAACTAGCATGGTACAGTACAGGTCCATAGGGGATGTGGTTGTTGAATATGGTTTTGGAATTGCAGTGAGTGATAAGGGTTGCTTTTTTAGACATAGTTGTGGTTTTTTCTATTCAGTTGCCAGCTGAAGAGGTAAGCCTGTTGGGTTAAGGATGCAGGAAGATGGGAACAGCTACAGGCTGCTGCTTTTTCATTGCAACAGGAAAGGACAGAGAAAGATGTGCAACAGCACAGAATTCCCCCGGTTCCTGCTGATGGCTTTCCCTTCCCTGCTCCACTCCCATTCCCGTCCGTTCTCCAGAGCTCAGGGGTCCTCCCCAAGCTGGCCAGTTGAACACCTAAAATAATCCTCAAGGGCAGGAGAGTTCCCCAAGTGTGTGGAGGGAGCAGAGCACACCCTCTGCCCAGGCTTTCCTGCATCCTTGGACCTCACGGTACCTCCCACCCCTCAGTGTGAGCTCACTGGGTTGGTGGGGATGTGCTGGACTGCCAGCTTGGCTCAGCAGTTCACTGATGCCAGGCAGGAGAGAGCTCCAGATCCATGTTTGCCTGGGGAGCCGGATGTGCTTTGGCATTCAAAGGTAGGAATATATAGGTGTGCAGGAACACCATTTTTTTTAACAGAACGGACTTCCTGGGGTTATCAGAGGTGAGATGAGCATCTCTGCAGGTCCAGGGGACGCAGCCTTAGAAAGCAAAGGGCAATTGCCCCAGAGCCCAAATTTTGCATCCTGAAGCACTGCCTGCCGTTGGCCAGCAACGGGCGCCAAAGGATTTTGGAGAGAAGTCGGGCCTGCTGTGACTGTGCAGCTCAACACTAATGGCTCTGCTCTTTAACACAGACGGAGAACCCCAGCTGGCCTCCACCGTCATCGACACCATCATGGCTGGCCTGCCAGGACCGCGGGGAGCCCCAGGCCCTGTTGGGCCACCAGGTAATAAACTCAGTTGAACTGCAAAGCTGTAATGATGGGGAAGATGAGCAAAAGAAACTGAGGATGGAGAGAGGTCTGTGGGATGCCTGCAGGGAAAGCAAGTGGTTCCCACTTGAAGGGCAGGAGAGCAGCGGGTCCAGGAGTGGGAAGGGTGGCAAGAAGTAACCAGGTTTCTTATCTGTTGATAGTGGCAGACTGGTTTACCTTTAGCAGGAGATACCCTGAGAAGGAAATAATTAAAGGCTGTCTTTAAGAATGGGCTGTCCTGTGAATTCCTTTATGAGAGCAGAGTTCTCATCACTGCTGCAACCCTGTCCTGTTGCTGTAGAGCTCCACTGAGCAGGATCTGCCCAGCTGCTGTGATGTGTGTGCAGACTCTGGAGCTGGTTTGAGCTACTCCAGATTGTCACCAGTATAAGCGAATCAGAATCTGGGATGAAAATTCAGTGGCAAGTCTGTTCCTATGTGCTGATGGATGGCTTAAATGACAGTATTCCTGCAGACATCAGCACTTCCCTGTATGATGCATATTTAGGAGTGAACTCCCATTAGTTGCAGAAAAGGCTTTTCCTTTCATTCTGAGGGTCTTTAATTTATCCTGCAATCCTTTATTCTTTGACTTAAGTGTTTGTATGGTGCATTAACGATTGAGGCTGATTCAGCCGTACTTTGTGTATGATGTCCACATTGTTTCCTCTCAAGGGCTGTGACAAGTAAAGCGGAGAGGACTATTGCTAAGTTCAGACTAAGCAAATACCCTGTCTTGCAGGTGTAACTTAACAGCTGCTGTTGAGATAGAATTATTTTTCAGAGTTCTAACAGAATGGATCTGTTAAGTGAGTGTGCAGAACAACTTGAGCTGCTTTAGACAGCGCTTCACCCCCTGGAAGCAGGCTTTTCTGTGCTGCAGGCTTTAAAAGAGTTCGCTGCCAGTGGAGTGAGCAAAGAATAAGAGAGAGCTTGGCTTTGCCCTAGTCGTCCTCTCCTGCTGGCTGTGTCCAAACCCTATCCCCTTCATGTTCATCATCAACTTTCTGACACCACCAGAGAGACAGACCAGAGCAGGCTTGTGGACTTCCCTTGCCACCTACAAGGCTGTTTCAGAAACACCAACTGCAGTATCTTGCTCTGATGTAGCTGTTTCATGGATCTGTTTTGGAGCATGTTACACACACCCTTCCTGCCTGTTTTCACCTTTTTTGCCTCCCAGAGCTCTAATGTCTTCCCTAGGGCATAGGGATATGTTATATCAGGATGTGGGTATCCAAGAATCCAGTGTGTGAATGCTGTAATCCTGTAATCAATGAATGGCTCTTGCCCATTGAGAGACTAAGCAGAATAATGAAAGGAAGTGCATCTGTTTGGAATTTAAGGTCCTTCCTTCTAAATCTCCTTAATATTGTCTCAAATTCTGATTCCTACCAGGGCCACCAGGAGCATCAGGACCCAAAGGGCCACCAGGACCTGTCGGAGTCCCTGGATCACAAGTAAGGTGCTTTAGCGCTTAGGGACTGAGTGGCTGAAGGGACAGAAGTCAGGGGTTGGGTGTAAAACGTCTCATTGTACAAAGGGAGAGAGTAGGTTATAAGTCTTAGATCTGATGTTTTCTCCCCATGAAATTCTGCGATTTTAATACCTTTTTTCCATTCTGAATTGTGTTGAGAGGTTGAAATGGTCGCACTTTCTAGATGCTCTCTTAATCATAACAACACATCTTACTGTTGCTGTGTCAAACCATTTCACTGTGGCCTGAGTTGATGCAAAGGATCTGACATGGGCTTTACTAACACAGTGATAGAAACATGCTGCATTTCCTGTGGAATACAGAGAACAAAAATGCATCAATGGGAATTCACCTAAGTGAATCTGTTAAGCTTCCTTTTTTCAGAAATAACACTTTCTGTTCAAGAATAATATCATAAATTCTCATCAGTTTGATTATTTATCGATACAAAATTGGGGGGGGAGATGATAATGGAGCGTGTTAAACTCACTCAAAAGCATTCATGGTAGAAGAAGGGCAAAGGGAAGAAGCTGGTTAAATGGAAAGGAATGAAGTCATGATGAATAGTGAACTACTGAATAGTAGCCAAACTACTCCAAGTTGTGGTTGGCTGATACTAAAGGACTCCAGTTTTGGGAAGAGTGTTACTTAATGTGGAGGTAAACCAGTTACATCAAGTATTTCAAAGGAATCTAACATGACTAAGGAGAGAAAAGTGAAGAGCTTAAGTAACTTAGCAGAGGGATGTAACTTAGATCTGGTAAGAAGGGGTTTGGAATTGCTGTAAATAGAGAAAGGAGATTTGTACTAGGTATTTATTAATCATTTTGATGAAGCAACAGAGAACAGGTTAGTGAAAGTTTGCCAGTGTAGCAGAATCATTTCAATTAAGGAATGCTCTGGAGAACGATGAGAAACTCCAGATAGAGATGAACATGGTGGGAAATTTGGCAGCAAAATGACAGATGCAGTTTAACGTGATTAAATAGAAGGTAATTCACAATTCATAAATAGGTTCTCTCGTGCAGTCTGGCTGTTGCACTTGCAGCACACATTATAAATCTTTTATATTTTACAATTCAGCATGTGGAATTCAGTCTTCTTGAGCGTCCCTGAAAGTCACTGCTGAGAGCTGCCAAGAGCAAAGGATGCTTATGGACACTTAAGCTTTGTTCGCACTGCATGTTTGACATAGAGCTAAGTCTGGTCTGTGCCCTACCTCATGTAGCAGCCCTCATTAACTTTCTAAACCAGGCCTGAGTTCCTGAATTTGTTGTGGTCCCAGGGGAGATGTAGCGAGGCTGGAGGCCAGGTCATTGTGCAGCTTGGTGGTGGGGCTGACTGAAGCAAGGAGCAGTATGGTAACGGTGAGCAGCTGAAACTGGGAGAATGCTCTCCTTCAGACCTGTAAAACACTTCTGTCCAACCTTGTTGGGCCACTTGCCAGATGTTGAGGCTCCTCGTGGCTATGCCTAGAAAGCCCATTTCTCTGGAGGTGGGGGTTTCTGGGGGCTGTTAAGCAGTTTGGCTCAAATCTCCAGTGCTCTGGAGTAGCGCAGCAGTCTCCAAGGAAATGTGCAGGTCACATCTTGTGTGTGGTCATGGGGAGCTGATGCGCTGGCTATAAACAAACAACACTGTTGTCTCCCTGTCTGGTTTGCAGCTGGTGGATAAGTTAAGAAGTTGGATCGATTTCTGCAAAGCAGTTCAATCAGTAGAGATCTGGAGACTGCGCCCTCCTTCCCCACCAGCGACTGGGGGATAGATTTGTTCCACCCAGGGAGCAAAATTAGTAGTAGAGATCGGGCTTAATTTGAAAATTGTTTATTAGGGTGAGTGAATAGCTTCAAAATAATTTCCACTGCACAATCCAATTACTTTCCAGGTATGTGTGCTTGCGCATGCCACCCACTGAGGCAGTTATGAAGAGGGGGAAAGTAGGGGGGATTTTTAAGCTACCATACTACCTGTGTACTCATTTCTTCTTGGTAACTGAGAACAGAACTATCCTGTCATACTGACCCCTAAACTATGTTCCATCAGTAGCCTGCAGTGCATTCAAAGACCCAAACAGAGGGATATGCAGGAACTATAGGGCTCAGGCTATCTGTGAACAGAGCTTCCACTGGTATTGTTTGAGGGTAAAAGAGAATCCAGCCCAATTGTTTAATGGGTGTCTGAGTTTTGCAGGAGCTGAGGATCACTGTGAAATGTATTCACTACACCTACTCAAAGGGTACACAGTAGAAAGTAATTCCTTCTTGTTCTGCATCTCTTCTAGGGCTTACCAGGCTCTCCAGGACAACCTGGACCAAAGGGCTCCAAAGGAGACCGAGGAGAGAGAGTAAGGTTTTACAGACACAGAGACATTCCCAGCTGCATCTGGGGTGATGCCTCAGAAGTTATATTCAGCAGAAATCTTTCAGATTCTGTGGGTCTACAGCCGTGAATGATAGATAGTAGAGTTTCTAGGTCTTCTGCAAGATGAGGGTTTACTGTGCAGATAGAGGGTTGAATTGCTTGTAAAATCTGGTGTTCCCTAAAGAGATTCAGGTACCAAATACATGGTATTTAAAGGCTTGAGCAGACTAACCTTGTTCCACCAACCACAGCTCTTTTAGTGTGGAGCATTTTGAGTGGTCTAACTGAACTCTTTCTTCTGTGGTAGTAAGGCATAAAAAGCTCATCAGACTTTTCCTGAACCAAAGCCATTCCCCAGGTCAAATGATGTTCTTAATACATTTGGAATATTGAATTCATGTTGTTAATATATTTATGTGCTATACTTGAGTTCTTGTCAAGTGCTAATAACTAAGCATAGAAAAAAAGGGCTGTGTGAATGTTATTTCCAAATGAGTGAAGTTTAGGAAACATCAGATCAAAATCTAACAAGGATATATATGTTTCAGCTTCCCTGTCCAGCATTCAGGCACCAGGAGGGGTTTCAAAATGGCATTTGGACTTTCAGCTGCTTCTGGTCAGCTTGCTCTCCGAAAGGCCATGGTCTTTGAGATCTCCTCTGAATGACATTAGAAGCGTAAAATCATTTAAGATTGTAGTACCTAGTGGAGGATTGTTGAGCAATTAGAGCTGCAAAATGTAGAAGTGGGCACAGATGGACTGTGGCAATCACCAAGACCCTAGTGCATAGAAGAGTCAAGGAAAGGAAGAAAGATAAGGAGTAAAATACTGGTTAGTACCTCTAAAATGATGGGTGTCTCTGCAGTGGCTGCACTGACACAGCCTTGTGCCACAGCTGTAGGAAAATAGTTCCTTTTTCCAGTGCCACTTTCACTGTCTCGGAGCTGGAGGTGAACAAGGAGGTCACCACCTGTAAATGGGTGGCTGTAGATTACTTGCTTCCCCCATATAGCAGCATCTCCTCTTCTTCATCTCTGCTCACTCTTACAATCCAAATGACACAGGGAAGTCTGAAAGAGGTAAGACAAATCCAATTTGATGACTTCCCAAGTTCAGGCGAATAACCAGCAACAGACTTAAACTATGCTCCTCTGTCCAGACTGTGTGCAAGGAGAGCAAGTTCTTGTTTCATTCCCTCCTGATGCCCTCATGTTGAGGAGCAGCAGATATCCGAGGATGGAACACACGTGCTTTTAAAAAGCTCTGGTTTACTTTAGTACCTTTGCACATTGGTTTGGGTGCCTGGTCCCTGTTCTGTACAAAATGACTTGCAGCTCCCTGAAAGACAGAGAACATTTTAAGTGACTGTTAGCCATTTCTTTCTAACAGTTTCCTTGTGCAGAGCAGCCACTTTGGGCATGTATTGGCTTTACAAATAGACTGCAGACTGATGGGACTAGAATATAAATAGTCAGAGATAGCAAAAGCATAACTGATGAGGTTTCAGCACAGGTTACTGCCTGCAGCTCGTTGCCATTTAATGTTGATTTTCAGTTAACAAAAAAAGGCTTGGTGTATGGCAAAGTGTCAAGTTCCCATCCGGGAAACTGATAAGAGCTCTTCCTCAATGATTCAGTTACCATTTTGCTTTAGTTTGTGGTTGACCATATTGCTAAGGCTGCACTTAATTTGAAACAAAAGCTTTGTTGGACTGTCCATTCAGTACAGACAAACCCTTTAGACTTCGCTTTTGTTCCCTCCTTGGTAGATACGCAGATTCGTGACTCTCCTTCTAGGCTGGGGACTCGTGAGATTTTTCAAATATCAAAGTATCTTGCTAAATATACCAAATAAATGCCACTTCCTGTCCTGGCTCTGTTAGCGTGGAAGGTGAAGCCAGTAGCTTTTTCTGGCAGGATTCCCGTAGGATGCTTCGTGTGCTTTTTGTCTTCTGTGAGTGTGAATTGGAATGCTGGTTTTGACAACCACATGCTGCAGTTTTGGGTTTGGTGGATACAAATGAGGGCTCGCTTTACACCGAGCGTAGGAGCTGTGCAGCTGCAGAGAAAAGCAGAAGAGGGTTTACAATATCTATTGAGATTTGAGAAAATGCTATTATACATTCTTCCTGCTTAATCTCAGAGAGAACAGATGTAGAGGAGACCTGAAGCAGCCTGAGCGCATCCCCTGGATGGCACATCTATACGTGTGCTGCTCAGATCAGCCTCTCTTCATCTTATTCTTACACAGTGCCAGGGAGGGATGCGGCACATCATCTCCAGGCAGTCTTCAGAGGTAGAGCTAGTGAGGGCCTGGGATAAAAGACATTTCTAACATCCAGCCTAAATATCCTTTGATCCCCTTTAAGCTGATAACATCCTTTCTGTTCCCCCTGGCCATAGACAGCAGTCTGTTTATGTATTTTGAGTGCGTTGTTATGTCTCCTCTCTGTGGTTTGCCTCTTGCCTGTGCTTTTTCGCAGGCCTTACTCCCTCCTGTGCAGAATCCAAGTATATCCCTTTGAAGATGCTCAGAGCACCTGACGAGCTGGGCCTTCCTCCCAGTGCTCTTTATGTCCCTATGGGCCTTTGCCTAGTGCTGGCTTTAGCTGCCCACCGAGCACTGTGCAGCTCTCCATAGTAACGTTTTGTAGATGCTTTGGGCCCATTGAGTCTATACAAAGCAGCTCTCCCTTTCTGGCAAACACTACAAAAAGCTGCCACCAGCTAGGTAGGTTTTTGACGGGACAAAAGGATGGGTTTGTTTCTATGTATGCCTAGGGGAGAAGAGCCAGGGTAATAAATAGGTGACTGTTTCATCAATGGATTTCTAAGGATGCTTTTACATTTTGGTTCCTCTTCCCAGGCTCCTGCTTTCACATTAAATATCTATAACTGTTCTCCTGGTCAGGGATTCTGCCCTGCCCCAGTGTGCCCCAGGGTGGGAAGCCAACACTGGGAGGGAAGGTAGGGGGAAGAAAGATGCTCAGTTCAATGGCACATTTCGTTCCATGCCAAACCAACACAGACAATTTCAAAAGGACCAAAAAGACCCACACTGAAAACAACGTGAAAATGAGCACAGCAGGAAAAAGAAACAAAGCAACCAAAATATTGTAGGTGTGTTTTGATCAGAAGCTGTTGGGGTTAAGGCAGTGATGTGTGTGTGGAGCAGGAGGCAGATTAAATCAGCGCTCTGTGGGAGTCCTGGGATCCGTTTGCTGTCTGGGGCAGCATCACCCATCAGTTTTACTAGCGAGAAGAATGTGGTATCATCTTTGTAAGAAACAAATCTCCAGCCAAGTTCCTTCCTGGTGTAATGTAAGTGACTGCTGTGAAGTTCGGAAATTTGCTAATCATCTTACTGAGAGGTACTGAGCTCAGGAGCTCTGTATTGAACCAAACTTCTCCAGAGCATGATGGGATTTGGAGCTGATACTTGACAGAAAACCATGACCCCCTTTTGCTGTCTCTAAGTGATAATGTCAAGGGAGAGGATTTTTCTTTTTCATAAAGCCATCTTAATTCCGCTAGTAAAAATGACACAATGTTCTTGTCAAGTGGAAAACTATCTCCTAATGTCACTTACTTTATTTCCAACAGGGACAAGCAGGTCTGGCTGGAGAGAGGGGCATTAAGGGATTTCCTGTAAGTGATGTACTTGCGGGTGTGTGCAAGACTCAGATGGGTTTGGTGCCTGCCTGGCACCACAGATGCCACCGAGCTGAACTGCAGCTGGTCCCACCAGCTCTCACAGATGCAGTGTTAGGTCAGCTGTCTCCAGCTTAGACGTTTGTTCAGTAGGAGACCTCACCTTAACATATTCCTCTACAAAGGAGCCACAGTCTCCCTGCCTGCTAAGCACAGTGCTGGAATGCCATGCTCAGGAAGGCACATGCCAACAGGGGAAATGTGTTTTGGTTGGAGATTCCCTCTGGCCAAACCTTGGCAGCCAGAAGCCCTCTCCAGGCCCCAGGAGGTTCCTGGCACTACCAGAGCCCGAAGGTGGGCACTGAAACAACTCAAAATACATCACCTGCTCTAACGTCCTCTTGCACCTTGGTCTGCCAAGCTGAGCTGGAAACCCTTTAATGAGATTAAGAGATATCTCCAAATGAGACAATACCTGAGCAGATGCACACAGCAGATGCCTGCACTGGCACATATAGCTAGGGTACAAAAACCCATGGGCATGAAGGTTGGCTGAAAGTGAGCTAGTGGAGCAAGCTGGGGTTTCGGCTGGCAGCATCCAGAGGGGGCCTAGGTCCTCTGTGAGGTTTCTTTTCTCTTTTCCTTAATTCCACCTCATCATTTTATATGATTTACATAACCTTTTCTTCAGTCCTTCCTCCCATACCCACCCTGCTTTGCAAGAATCCCGGGGATGTCCAACAAGTTTGAGGAGCCCAGGAATTTCCAGTCTTATTCACCGATTTGTTGGCCTTGTTATATGTTTAGCATGTGGTTTAATCTCTCTATATCATCTGTCCTTTGGGAAATGCATGAACTTCCTGGTCAGGGGGTGGAACAGCAGACCAATGGCACATTGGGATCTTTGTTCAAGAAAAGCTTAATGAGCATCTTCAGAGGCAAAGTGATGTGACTAATGAAAGCAGAATAGGGGATTTTATGTTGTAAAGCAAGGATGAACACGTGCATGTCTGGGGGAAGGAAGCGGTGTTTTTATCTCGGTGTTTTAGCCTAAAGCATTACTCATTGAGAGCTTCATGAGATGTACATATCTTGTTATGGGCTCAGGCCATGGCAGGCAGCGCCTCCTGCAGCTTGGCCACTCCTGGCTTCAGTGTCCGAAATGGTGACAACCTCCTGGGAAGTTGATGGGAGGCCAGGACAGAGCTCATGAGAGCACTTTGGCCCTTGGCACGAAGCACCAGAGTCAGTTTGTTTTCTGCTGGTGAAATGCTTTTGCCTTTAATCTGATCCTTTGGAGGGAAAGGTTGCAGGTGGTCCGGGACAGGTCCTGAGTCACATGAAAACAAACGTCTCTTTCTTGTTTTAGGGTGAACCAGGCAAGAAGGGTGAGGAAGGTGACAAAGGTGCTGATGTAAGTGTGTATTTCTACTGCTGTTTTACTTTCCCTTATGTTTCTTCATTATCCTTCACCCGTATTCCCTTTTGGTAGACTGGTTGGTGGGGGCAAGGGTTGTCTCCACAGTTAAGCGCAGAGCAAGCAATGACGTGAACCTTAGGTTTGAACTGAATGCATGCTAGAAATCCTGGTCCCTGAGGTTTCCTTGGCCATGCTCTCAGCTGCCCTTCTCACCGTGTTCTCTGAACACCTCAGTGGTGGCTGTGCCGCACAGAGCCTCCTACGAGGTAGGGAATTCTCGCACGCTGCCCCTCGCACGTGCTCAGGGACAGACTCTCAGAAGTGATCAGACTGCATGTGCAGAGTTGGAGCTCTCACACCCTAAAATACTTCCCAACAGCAGCCTGTCCCTTCAAGCCCACATCTAAGACAATGGGGGCAACAAACTACAGCCTGAGTTTACGTGCATGGACAGGCTTCAGGCAGCATGTGACCCAGCTAGGAGCTCTTTAAGAGGCAGTATGAGCAACCTGCTCTAGTGGAAGGTGTTCCTGTAGCAGGGGTTTGGAACTGGATGAGCTTTAAAGTCCCTTCCAACCCAAACCAGTCTGGGATTCTGTGACAGCAATTTACACCCTGGGTTTGACCCACTGCAGAATTAAGAACCAGTCTGAAAGGGATGGCTTTGGGCCAAAGACTCTGCAGACTCTGCAGAGTTGTTTAAGTAGGGACCTCTCCTGCATTCCTACTTAACCCCTGTAGGTTACCTTTTATAAGTGTCTGCACTGCATAGTTTGGTGTTACGGAGGCTACATTGAGCAAGCAGCCTATTCTGCATCATATTCCAATGTTAGTTTTCATTTCCTTTTTGCAGGGGGAAGGCGTTCAACAGCTTCGAGAAGCTCTGAAGATTTTAGCAGAGAGGGTATTGATTCTTGAGCACATGATAGGAATTCATGGTAAGTGTGGCTGAGGTTTTAATTTGTAGACAGCCGGGGGCTTGTTCAGGCACCTGCCTGATGGTTAAACATCCCCCCAGTCTCCTGTCTCTCTAGTATCTGATAAGGTGGGTTTTCAAAGCAGGTACCCAGCATGACTTAAAGGATGCTTGATTTCCCCCCCACCCAGTGATTTTCATTACAATTCAGAGAGCCAAGTCACGAGCAGCAGCTCAGGCCATGTGGCACAGATCATCTACCAGCTTCCCGGGGAGCTACTTGTTCAAGTCTTTAGGCCAGATCATTTAATCCTGTTAACAGTGTCTTCCAAGTGACTTTAACACCAGTGAGGCCTTTGCTTTATTTTACAGAGAGTGCCCAAACAGTGCTACCGTGTACCCTGAAACCAGGGGTCCCTGAATGTCTTGTGATTATAACGTACATAAAACCTATTTTCACAGTTAGATCTAAGGGAAGTCCCACGTGTT
Organism: Myiopsitta monachus; assembly: GCA_017639245.1. NCBI lineage: Eukaryota > Metazoa > Chordata > Aves > Psittaciformes > Psittacidae > Myiopsitta > Myiopsitta monachus. The sequence goes on from CM029932.1 coordinate 7,832,066, forward strand.
CTTCATTCAGATAGACTTTAAGTTTTCTGCTGAGGCTCTTTGCTCTCCCATCACTGGTACAGTGCGGGGCATCATCCCTTAACAAGTGTTTCTTTCCCTTAACCAGCATATGGGCTGATGTGATTGTTGCAGATGAAGGTCCTCCCTTTGGGGTACTTGAGGATCAATTCACAGCTGCCAAAAGTTACTGTGCCAATTTCTGTCCTCTCAGAAACACAGTTACTACCCCAGCCTGTGAGACACAAGCCTCAGTTACTGTTCGTTGGCACTGACCAAGTCCCATAGTATTTTCTTTCTTATACTCTCCTTGCTGCATGGAACCTCATTCCTGGCCTCATTTGTAAATAGAGCAGATCACACCTTCCTTCAGATCAACATCCTCTTTTATTAAGAAACAGCCTTTGGACATTGATTTAACCAATGAAAATGCTAGAGCTGAAATATCCAGTAGTTCCTAAGCAAGTGACTTAAAGTGCATCTATTACCATGCAGTGCAGCTCCTGCTTGGGAGCCCACAGGCCCCTCCTGGAGCCAGCACAGCACTAAAATGCAAATGCTGTTAGGCACTTCAAAGCCCAAACGGTGTTGGTGTGCGGGGCTGTTGTACAGCTGAGCTGCCTTGGGTGTCTGCACTGCTCCTCATCGTTCAATAGCCACGTGTCTCTTAGAGGCCCAAAGTACTGTTTTCAAAAGTAATAGGCAGCAACAGCTTAAGCTTTTCGGGAAACCATGAATCACAAAGCCATGATTTAACCACAGCCACCCTGACCTTACCTCTGCATTAATCCCAGTTTGATTCACATTTTCATTGGATTTTATACATCGAGAGCAGGAGAAGATGTTTTTATGCTGCTTTGCTCTGAGATGGTGGAGGTACCAGGCACATGCCCACCAGATCACCAGCAGCAATCCATACCCAGCCAGGGAAGAGGGGAAGGGGAACCCAGTCCATCAGCACAGCGCAGCCTATTCACAGGACTCAGGGCCTAGCTCTGCACTGTCTTTTACTTTGTACCTTCATTTATACTATTACAAAGCAAAAAAGAAGCTTCTGTAGACACTGGGGCTTGGACTGGGGCATTCACCCAACTGTGGCCCTACAGAACTGCCTGGTTTACCTGCCTTTTACAATTTGCTTGGCAATAGAGCAGCAACAAGGCAAATGCTGCTGTTATTTTGAAACAGGCGTTTTGGCAAAGTATTTATACTGACATATTTTCTGCTACTGCTTGGGATGGAGATGAGTTATTTATACCCAGGTATGTTTCTATATGGGTGTAACTGCACCAGCAGAAATAGGAGTTTTCTTATTTGTACAGTGTAGTTAAGGCCATGTTCAAGCACCTACATTGTATGACTTTAAATAGTTCCTTTTTATCCAATAACTATAGATTATTACTAAGCAAGTGATATTTTTAGTCTGTGCTTTTGAGATAGTTCCATTCTTTAATAGTGACATATTTTAGACTCTACAAAAGTACTGTTTAGAAAGAGAACTTGGAAAAGAAGGTATTTCTTTTCCTTGTGCAATTATGTTCATCCCTATGTGTGTATATGGTTAAATGGAAAAAGACATAACAAAACCGGATTTCCTTGAGCACAGACCTCCCCACGCAGGTCTAAATCACCCAGCACCAACTATCTGGTGATGCTCCCACCGTAGGTGTCACGGGTTTGACCACAGGTTCCTGGCCAGCCCAACTCAGCTCAGCTTTACAGCCCCATGCAGAAATGCCAATCCCATGCTCTCATTTTCCCAAGGAACCTCCCAATGCACTGTGGTTTCAAGAGCCGCAGCCACCCAAGCAACACGGCAAAACATACCAGCAAACAAACCTCTTCCCTGCAACAGGAGGGCACTTGGAGATTATCTGGCCCAGCAAACTGCAGAGCAGCCCAGCAGGACACCCGAAAGCCCAGATTGTTTGGCAGTGTTCAGTTCCAGTGAACACAGCAGCCAAAGCCCCACTTGAAACAAATGCTGCCTCATGGGGTCAAACCACAGCTGGGTGTCTGGCTTGGGAGGTTGGGTTCTTGGCAGGGAAACAAGCAAACGTCCATCTCTGAAGGCAAAAGGAAGAAGAAGCTGGGTCGTTAAAAATGACGAGGCAACACTGACTGACCAGCATCTGTTGCTGACTGCTGGGAAGACAGAAGAGTGGCCATAGTCAAATGTATATTTAGCTTCATGGGGCAGGATGCTTTAGGAAGAGGACGTGTGTGTTTCTATGGGACACACTGGGAGACTGGACAGCCAAGATTTATTCCCAGCTTTATTGCTAATTTGGCTCTGTCTTAGGGTGGATCAATCCTTTTGTTCAGTCTTTTCAGCGCCTCGAAATATCGTCCTTTACAAGGAGTGAAATAGTACTTAAACCCCCAGGAGCATCACTTCCCAGGGACCACTTGGCCCCATCCTTCACTAGCAGGAGGCTGTGGGCAATGCTGACTAGCAGCCATACCCCAAGCAAATTATAATCAATAGAAGAACAGTGCTTTATAAATGGAATTATAAATGAGAACAGGACCTTTTTTTGTTCCCTGTGAGGGTGGGAAAGGCTGCCCAAAGAAGTGGTGAATGCTCTATCCCTGGCAGTGTTCAAGGCCAGGTTGGACAGAGCCTTGGGTGACATGGTCTAGTGTGAGGTGTCCCTGCCTGTGGCAGGGGGCTGGGACTTGATGATCTTAAATCCTTTCTAACCCAAACCATTCTATGGTTCTATCATTCTATGACCTGCTGGGCCTCAAGCAGGAAGTGTACTTAGCCTAGAGCTTAGGCAGAGCAGAGGAAGAAGACCTAATCTAGGAGTAGCATGATGGCAGCAAACATGTAGCTCCACAATCACTGGATAGAGATGCAACAGGAGAGATGACACTTCTTTCAGAAGAGGTACCATCCAGAAGGGCCCATTTATTCTTTCCTTAGCCTCCCCTTTTAAATAGTGCTCTCCCGTGACTTTCTTTCCTTACAGACTCTTTATCTTCCATTGAGCCAGGCTCTGGACAGGATGTGATCCCGGGCTCCCCTCTGCGAACCAGCATCAAGATCAAACGTGGAGGACCACAGCAGCCGCAGGCCTACCAGATCCTCTCTTCACTGCTGGATGACAGTGAAGCCAAAAGAAGAAGCAATCGGATGAAGTAGGAGCATCTATGTGTTCTCCATGTCTGTTCACCAGTTAAAGATACAGTATCCCAGTGCTTAATTGGAAAGTGCAAATGGAGTCAGTAGGAGGCTGCAGTGTTGGCAATGGGCTTTCCTTACCCTGGCCAATACTACGCCCTCATTGCAGGAAATGTCTTATCTATAGCTCAGAGAGGATCTGATGAACATTTGTCTTGATTTTGTTGGTTTGCCTTTGGAATAGCAGATGGCAGGTATCCTTAGAAGCTGTCTACAGAAATGACACCTCCTGACTGTGTCTCTGCAGTTTAATCCTCCCTTTGTTTCCTCACTGCCCTTGGGAGTTACTCAGTCACAGAACTGCTTAACTGGCCGAGACAATCAATCCCATCTAGACACAAAGTCAAGCCTTACCCTTGTCCATTGGTATAGTGGGTGGCATCCGCTCTTACTTTATGTAGTGGTGTCATGCTTACTTTCAGGTGAAGATGCCACTTCCGTAGGCCATTAAAGCACGACCTGCAAGGATTTCTTTTAAGGAAAGAGCAATTAAAATTGTTACTGTGAAAAATCAGGTAACTCTTTGGATTTTGGCATCAAAACCTTGGCTTTTCATTGTTACTAATTGCATGTGAGCAGCGTTATTTCTATTTGTGGTTGGCTAAGCAAGGACTTTAGATGCAAATGTTCATGGCAGCAGGGACTTTCTGTATTCAGTGGTATTAGATTGTTTCTGTGAAAATATAGAGCAGTTTGTATGAGGTATGATGGAATTGAGCAAGAATTTTCCCATACTGAGTTCAGCTTGTACACACATCCAGGGATAATTAATGTAAGTAGCAGCAGTAGCTATTCACAGAAGAGGACATTTTGCAATAGTTTCTTAATCCTACATCAATAAGGAAAAACGTTTTCACACTGTTTCATTTTTCTCTTGTGAATAAATCCTTGCCACTCGAAGCTGGAGACGGCGTACGAGCAAACCACAGTCTAAGGAATTAGTCTTGTCAAGAGCTTATCTTGCACTGGGAGTTAAATACAAACTCATTTTACTTTCTGCAATAACTTGTTATTTTGGGGGGGATCGCCAGCTTCCGGGGTTAGGAAGTTGAACCTGCCCTTCAGTGACACATGAATCACTGCACCTGCTGTGCAAACCACATTGGACAAGTTGATGCCATTCATTGACAGTGGGTACAAAGGCTGAGACTAATCAATGGTTCCATTTTTTCACCCTTTTTAACACACCCCATGCCTAAAACAGTTTTCAAATTCAGCCCAGGATGAAAATGGGCAAACTGAGTTTGTGATTTTATAGCGTAAGTCGAGTAAATGGGTTACATCCTATTTGGCTCCTCGTGCAAGATAGAGCTACCTGAAAAAGGCAAACAGCACAGCACCGCTACAGTATTTCTCCCAAAAGCTGTTGCAAAGACCCACAACTGTATGGTCTGTGTATTCAGCAACCCCTTTTACCCAGTTATCTTCCTAAGGCAAAACCAGCAGCATGGGGTACATCGGAAATGAAGCTTAAAATGAAGGAGCTCTGCCAGCCCATCATTAGCCACACGTTAAATTAACTTTCCATATACATAGTAAAGAGGGTGGACCTACATAGGGCTCGGAACACCCAAATCTTTCCTCTGAAGAGCACTGTATTTTCAAAAAGGAGCAGATTCCATTGGGATGGCTGAATTCACTGCTGTGAAACCAGTGAAAAGATGTTTCCCCATTTACAGGCTGATCGTAGTGCAGGAATTGAGAAGTACTTGATCACTTCTCTGTCCTGATCATGCAGACACCACAGGACATGGCTGGTGGCTTCCAGGGAAAACTGCTTGCACTTACCAGTAGGTGCTTGGACAATCAGGCCCTGAAGAAACATAAAATCCCAGTTCAGTCAAATGGTGGGCGCTGAGGCGGGTTGGTCGTGGCTGTATGGAGAGAGTGTCCTCATGGCAGCTTCAGGAACCAACCCAAACCAAAGCAACCTTTAAAAAGGGAAACAGCAAAACTCCGTCGCACTGGTCCTGTCGCTCTGGGGTTGAATTTGGGGAACAGGGAGTACAGTGAGGCCGCTTTCACTTCCCCGGCGCTTTGGAGCCTTCATGCTGAATGAAAAGAGAAATTTTTCTTCCTCCAAGTTTGTCATCCTGAATTCAAAGCTATTGCATTGGATTTATGAGGGCTCTCCTCAAGTCGTTCATATTGACTAGGACTTGGGGTTTTAAATGATTTTACACAAATTACTGGCAAGATGAATGGAAACAGAATGGAAGTTGTTTGCAATGAATCCTGCCAAGTCAGTTGTCAAAAGACTGGTTAGATTTGGGTTGCAACTGTTTTCATTACTGACTTCCTCACATTTCTGTAGGAACTATGTGGTTCTTTTCCTCCCCATGCTTTGATTTATTCAGCTACATCTCTGTGATGTGGTACTGTATCTTTAACTTGGGTGGCAGTAGGATTATACCAACTGGACTCTCTTTTTCTCAGCTGGGATTTCATACTTACGTAAGGGTCAGACCATGCTGTTGTGCAGTCCCAGTTTAATTATGTTTCAAAGGTGAACACAGCCTCACACCCTGACATTGATATTTATCACCAAGCAAACCACGCCAGCCACGTTTTCCATCTTGGGCAGGAACTAAGGTTCATTTTAGCCGGGGCATATAATGCATCTTGCCAGGTCTGTAACTTAGAGAGTGGATTTATTTTGAGTGCGTGCTCATCTAGAAATACACTTTGATTGAACTGTTTAGTGCTTTCTCTTACCCACTGTGCAATTCCATAGTGTGTGCGTTTCCTTTTCTTTTCCTAAGACTTTGTTGAAATCCTTAATGTTTCTCTGAGCTCCAGTGTAGTTTTGACCTGGATTGGTTCTGGTTGTAGTAACACATTTTCCTTGCCTTGAGCTAACCAGAAGCAGCAGCAGCACATTGCACAACCACAAATCTTTGCAATTCATGCACCCTCGTGTTCACCAGCAATCTGGTACTCCTGGGAGGAGGAGAATGCTTCTCTCCAGAGTATCTAATTTGCACTTACTGTAAAGAATTGGTAACAACCCAGGGAAAAACAGGAGTAAATTGGAGAGCAGAGCCCTCGCCTGCTCCCACCAAACTCCACAGGTAATTTTGCCACCAACTTGCAAAGAAACAGGCCCTAAAATTCAGGTCCAGTTCTCAAGCTAGCATGGGCTGGTGCTGCTCAGTGCAGCCAAGCAGAGGGCACATGAGCAGCTTACTGAGGGTTCAGCTCTGGGCTGGGGCTTCACTCCCAGTCTCTTCATTGAACTGTTTTAATGTAGGAACCTGACCACTGTGACAAAGGCTTCTAAAAGACAATCAGCTTCTGGAATTACTTCCCAATACAACTTATTGGAAATCCATTCTCCTCCACATTTGCAGCTTGTCTGAGTCAAGATTACATTCCATTCCAGTGCTTGGTGGTCCAGGGGATTAAAGTACTCGCAGTGTCTGCAGCCACATTGGAACCAAGCAGTTCAAAGGTGCTATAACTGTTCACAAGGCACATTCCCATCCATCTGAGGCAATGTTAACTTTTTCACTAGTTATTTTACACAGTATTTTTTATTTATATCAGTGTGTTTTGTATGTGTGCAAATGGTCCTGGCTTCCCTCATTGTAATAAGCTTTACAGCCATTTGGTCTTTTACAGGGCAGCCATACGCAGTATCTTGCAATCATGTGTAATTTCTTAACTTAGAGCAAGACTAGATCTCATCTGACATGATAAACTCCTTTATGGCAGGCTCTAATGTTTGTTGTAAACACAACCTGTTTGTTCCACCTCTTGCATGGTTACTTACCTGTTTTCATATTGCTATGTTATTGTTCAAAATAGCTATTTCTCTTTATTCGCTATGGGGTTTGTTACTGTATATGGAATGTTTTGTATTCAGCATTTTCTTACAGAGCAGAGTGGGAACAGTATTCAAGAACCCACAAATACCAAAGACCTTTCATGTAATGCACTGAGAAATAAACATACTGTAAAGGAATACGATGTCAGGTGTAAGTATTTACAAAGTTCAGGGCCAGAAAAGGCTTTCACCAGCTAAAGCCAAGTCTGGCAGTCCCCTTATCTGTAATGGGACTTGTACTGTTCTGCAGATATTGGCATGACTGCCAGCTCGGGGGTTGACATTGGTCTCTGGGACACGTTTACTAGCCACGCTGTCGGAATACAGGCGCATATCCCTTCATGGTTCCCTAATGCCTCAAGCAGGCATTAGGATGGATAAGCCTTTGAGCGCTGTCAGCTTTGAGCCCCTTGCTTTGCATTGCAGAGTGAGGCACTACTTGGACATGGCAAACTCTTCCTGCAGGAAGTGTGCAGCTATTCCTGCAGGAGTTTTGTGTCAGTACGGAGCCAGGGATCGCAGCTTCCCCTCAGCTGAGGGAGGGCACCCCGGGAACAAGCCACAGGCAATTCTGCACTGCTTAAGAGGAACCTAAAATCTGTTGTTCTCAGCTCGCCTCGCGTTTCCTTGCAGCTCAAGGAGGGCGCGTTGGCTGCTCCAGGACCGCAGCAGCCACCCGGGTCCCCTTCCTGCAATCCCCTGCTACCTCCTGAGTGTCTGCCTCCTCCAGAAGCGGCTGCGTTTGCCCACTTGTGCCTTCTCTAGATCGGCCTCTGGGCTTACAGAGACCCCTGGAGTCGTCATCATCTCTTGTGACCATTCAAACTATTATAAGAGGATGCGGTTAGGGACCTTTCTGGGTTTTAACCTTCCTGTGGTGGGAACACCTACCTGTTTAGAATTAACTACCTGTCTGTTTGCAAAGGGAGGCTTTGCTCTGCCTGTATTGGCTGCAGAGGAAGACCTGGGCTCTTTCTGTCAGAGGTGTGACAGTTCTGGTTTCTGAACTTGTTTTTCACATCCTAACAAAAGAGAGACGTAAATCACAGCCCATTTTTCCCCCTACTGATCAGATTACACTGCAGATATGCAGATACCAATACTGTAGCAAAGGCTAAATCTTGTAAACACTGAGAACATCCACCAGGCCTCTGCCTCATACAGCTTTTTGCATCACTGATGAGGACATACTCAAGGTTACTTGATGCCAAACATTCCCATGCAGCACTTCTCTGGGTCTCTCCGGGTGTATTTATCTTGGTTTTTGTGTCCTAACTCCTCCAACTCTGATACATTTATCCTTGCAGAAAGCCCTCTGAGGGAAAGCAGTTCTGTTAATCACTATTGCACAGATTGGGAGTTGCTGGATAAAAGGCAAAATTAATTTCTCAGGACATTTGTGGCTGTGCTGGCTCCAAATTAGCATCAGCCCCATGTTGGTCTCTGGGCCATTATGGCCACTGATTGTAATCACAGTGAGGGGAAACGGCGCTTTTCCTAATGCTCAACACAGCGCAACAAAAATCAATGGCAGAGTTGAACAGATTGAACTTCTCACAGGAGCTGATTAAAAGAAAACCATATATTCATAAATGAAGCAGTTACTCTTTCTCTACGCTGCCTTAACTCTTCACTGGCCACATGCTCAGCTGCAAGTTGCTACACGGCTTACTTTGGAAAGAAGACAAGGCAGACAAGCACTAACGGTATAGTAAGAACAGCCCCAACGGTTGTTTTCTACATTCCCGCAGCTGGAATTCCTTCCTCATGTTTCAGCCTGTTGTATGTGACCAGGGAAGGGCTACCAGGGGTACCCCTACCCCAACAGAGCCCGACTCAGCAGCTGTAATGCACACTCAGCCTGGCGAAGGGGAAAGCAGGGATCCCGATACGGGAACAAGCTCATCCTAAGCTTCCCAAGCAACACCATGGGCAGAAAGGCAAGTGCTGCACTGTGCACATTATAAAGGAAAAGCAATCAGGGATTATATCACCCTCTGTATGCACCACTGCGACCTCTCTTAGGACAGTGTCTGCAGTTCTCCAAAACAGTGGCAACTTGGTTCAGAGGTGGATTGGAAATAATTGGCTTGGCATCCAGGAGAGCCTGGTGGCTGGTCAGGCCTGACACAGTTATCTATGAGACTATAAGAGAGGCAGAAACAGCCCTGCCAGGAGGCAGATTGTCCCACCTCACCTCCCAGTCTTAGGACAGGCTCAAGCAACCTTAGACAGACAAAGCTGATGCCATTCTTTTCCTTTATCCAAATGACAAACACATTCTTTACAGCCTAGCAGGGAAAAGGTATATCAGTAAAACACAACAGTGCGCTGGTTTAATGACGATGATAATTAACCACTGTAACAGCTTGCCAACGGCTGAAGTAGAGCTTTTACACCTAGACAGTTTTCAAACTAAGGGAGGACTTTCTCATCCTAAATAGGTGAGAGCAAGTGTGTGTGCGTGTGTATATAAAGATATATATATATTCTGACTCAAAGAATTCATTCAGAAGAGCCAGACTAGATAATGAAACTGGTAGAGCAGTGATCATACAGTTACAAATGACCCTTCCCCTGCCTGTACCATGCACAATACACTCAGTCCAGGTGAGAGCTGCTCCTGGTCACCAGCTACATTCATGGGAACAGGATCATTGTAGCGTCACACTGGAAGATTTCTGCCCTAAGCACAGCTCTGGGACACACCGTCTGTGCAGCACCCAGAGAGATGTAGGCTGCTATGACAGCTGACAACCCAGCTGTGGGAAAGGGCTTTCCAGGATGGAAAACTTCTGGCATCAAACTTTTGGCCTGAGACTGGCCCCACACCAAGGCTGGAGGTGCCCTGCTGCTGCTGGGCTAGAAGGGAAAGGCAGAGAGCCCAGAACTGGCCTGTCCACAGCACTGGTATGTCTGTGGCACTTGTGTGACTGTGCCAGTGAAAACCCGATTTATATATGTAACTGGATGGAGTTAATGTTCAGCCAGTAATGTTAAGTGACAGCTGAACTTTAGACTTACTTCAGAAAGCATACTGGCTGAGAGATTAACGGTGCACGATAGGATCCTGGCAGCGACCTTCTCTCTACTCCTCAACCACAAAAGCATCTTCAGAAATGGACAGAGTCTACCTCCCTGGTGACAGAAGGATGTGGTTTTATTGGGGAGAAGATTGTACCACTCCTGTCTCAACGAGACTACATCAAAGAAGTCAGAGGTTTTGAATCAGTAGCAAGAGAAGAAGTACAAAAATTCACCACAGGTAAGAAAAGGGTATCAGCTTCTATTAAGCAGCCATAATCCTCGCTTTTCAGAGCAGCTGGTGTTATGCTGGAGATGCCAAGGTTACTGGCATGGGGTAGCAACCTGGATTAAACAGCCTGGATGAAGAATAACTTCCAGCTCAGAGAGGTTTTTTCAGCATAGGACCAAATCAAAGCACAAAGATCCACAGTGTGTAACCCCAAGAGACGTATCCCTAGGAGGATCCAAGTACCACTTATCAGTTGTAAGAAGCAATGTGCACACCAAGTACCTGACATGGGAACCTGGCTACCCAGTTACTTCTGCTCAACCAGTCTAACAGCAAAGGGACAAAACCCCATGTTCTGAACTGCTCCAACCAGTTCCCAGTTCTGAGAAAAATAACCAACAAAGCCCTACCAATAACAGAATCAAGGTCAGCATCCGCTGCAGACCCTGTGAAATACACTACTGAAACAACTGAGAGAAACCCATAGCAGCCTGAGCGTGCCGTGCACAGAAGAGTCTCAGTGAAACACTCAGAAATACTGAATTAATCCATTTGATCATATTCTGAGAGCTGCCTTCAGCCGGGCTTGGTTACAGTGAGATGCGCTGGGGAAAAACCAGCCTGGCTTACTGGATTAGAGAATCCCCATGCAAAACAAGCCAATGCTGCTCATGGTGCGCTGCACGGTTCATGGTGGGCTGCCCCCCCGCTACCCAAACTTCAGCCTACTTCCAAGGAGACGGCAAAAATGATAGGGGAGATCCTACCTTTTAGGAGGTATCAATAGAGAGGAGATACACTTAAAGCAAGTTAAAAATACTGCCAGGGAAATGCCACTATCACAGGAACCCTCCCTGGGCAGGTGAACTCACCAAAGTGGTTTCCCCAGGCGTCAGGGCGCCAGTTGCCTTAAAAGCACCCATAATTGAAGGAAAAAAAGTTTACACCTTACGGAGGTGCTATAACCCACGCTCCAAGAGGGGTCTGTGGCCTAACAGCACAGCAGAGCCCAGAAAAATGAGGGAGAAGCAGCCCCGAGGGGCTGTCCAAACCCCCATCCCTCTGCCCTAAAGCAGAGGTCAGCTCCACCACAACATTCGTTTCTCTATCCTGCCCCCAGGCCGATTTCTGCACCATCAGTCCATTACTGTTGGTACAGTCTAACCTGCAGTTTAAGTCCTTGATTCCTCACCTTAACCTTACAGGTAGGAGAGGTTAACACTGTCATTTATTACAACAATCCTCATGGTTTGAAAACCACCTCCTGCTCCTCCCTACGATTGCCTCCTTTAGGCTAAACCAGCTCTGGTGTTCTGCTTCCTCCTCCCCAGCTCTCGCTTCATGGGTCTGAGCACTGGCGTTGCTCCCTTCTGGAAGAGGACGCTCAGGCTATGGCAGAGGCCGGCTGCGGCCTTTCCACCGCTCAGGAAAGCTGACGGATTTATTTCGTCTGTCTGCAAACTCTTCTATTCCTACCTGTCAGTACAATTACACCTCTTTCACAGCTGCAAGACCCCGATGACAGGCAATAGCTCCTGAGCTGCCCTGGTCCAATTTAATTCCTTCATAAGGTCCGTTGCCTTTTCCCCACTAACCCCAACCACCTTCTTTGTCCCTATCGAATTTCACCTTTTCTTTTCCAGGCTCTATGGGTTATGTTCCGCTCACACTCTAATCCCCAGAGTCCCTCCCAGGCTGATGTTAGCAGCTGGTTTAATGAACAAATCTGCCAGATTCTTGATGAAAACAATAAAAGAAGCCTCCAATAGAGCAATAAGCCCTGGAGAGCCCCAGGGCAGCCACCTACCACAGCTGGCAATTCCCTGGGAGCAGCTGTACTTCAGCCCTAACGTGGCTGGCTGAGACCATGTCTGACTGACTCGCTCATGAGAATGACACAGAGCTTCCAGAGCCCTTCTAAAATCAAGACAGATGACATCGACCTGTTCCATGATATCCATCCAGCCTGTTAACTTGTCATAAGAACGAAGGAGATTTATCTGACTTCTTCTTAACAAATCCTTGTCAGCTGCTTCTGTTCTCCTTAGCATCCCCCAGGTATTCACACACATGTTTAAGTGTGTGTTCCTGAATTTCCTGGGGTTGAAATTAAGCTGTTCTGTAGTTTCCTGGCTCTTCTTTGCCTTTCTAAGCACTGGTGTTTCATTTGCACTATTACATTCTTCCAGTGCCTCCAAAAGTTCTCCAAAGTAGCTGATAAGGCAGTAAAGCTGCAGTTACATCCACCACTCTTTAGCAGCCCTGATGAAGCTCATCAGGCCTTATCAGTGCGAAAATGTCTCATGGTTGCCTGCATCCTCCCTGGTTTTGGCTGAGCTCTTCATCATTCCCTTGCTGGTCTTAACTGCACTAGCTGCATTACGACAGAGACACAGAGCTATTTAGATTCAGCCTGAGTGTTATAAGCTTCCTTTCATCACTAAGTAGAAGCAAAACCCCCTACACCATGAAGCTGCTGACACCCTGCTCCACCTTTCAGTGCTGGCAGAGACCTTCAACAGGAGCATCCTCATCTGCTTCCCTGAGCTGCTCATGTGTATGATCCTTCAGGAATCACTGCACTGATTCCTGGCTGCATGGGGCTCTCCCGGAAGCTGCCAGCGCAGGGCAGAGGAGATGTCTCCTCCCCAAGGCGATCATGGGGCTGCTACTGCTCCGTAGCTTCGTGCAAAATCCCCAGGGAGCACAGCTTCCTAACCCCAGCCTCTTGCTGGCCCATTCCCAATCACAGAAAAGGAAAAAGGGAAATTCCTACTTAAATGTTACAACACTGGCTCGAAGCAAAAAATCAGCAGCAGATGCCAGCAGTAGCCGTGTATGGAACACCTATTTTGAGGTAGGAGGAGGGGGAGAAAAAGGAGATGGGGGGGAACCCTTCTGAATGCCCCAAAAGGAAGAATTTCCTATGAAACTTTTTAACCTGTTACATTATTTTCCCTTCCCATCTATGGCATTTACCATTAAATCAAGCTCCGTGCAATGTCCCTTTAACTTGCCTGGTGTCACTCCCAGCAAGCTCTAAAACTGTGCCCGAACGCTGCCCAGCACATCTCTCATTCACATACACTGGAGCAAGTCCCATAACCAACTGCAGCGCTGGGCCAAGAGCTTCAGCTTGCCCTGCAGAGCTGATTTCCAAGCAGGGCCCTGTGCAAGAAGGTGAGGATGCTGGTTTGTACTTTCCCCCCTTGCATCTATGGTTATATTCTCTTTCTCCAGCTACCACTCATGTGACAGTGATGAAAGGAGACATTTGAGGCTACAATCTGCTCCTTGCTGCCATGCGGGGAGCTCACGTGGTATTCACACAGCGGCTATTGTAGACTACAGAAACACTGTGCCCCTTTGGGAAATGAGAGCTGCCAACGTTGGGGGTAAGCTCTTTAAAACAAGCCATTAAATACAGCCTTAAATTCACACACCTTGGTGGAGTCAGACAAGAGGCTATGACAAACATAGCTGCTCTGATTCAGTGCTCCTTTGTCCCCTGAGTTTCACACACACACTGGTCTGCTATGAGGTCAGAAAGGTGCTCAGGACCTTTCTAGTGGGGAAGTTTCTGCTTTTGCCCCTCTGTCCTTGCTCACGGCAGGACGTGCAGTTCCTCTCCAGTGCTAAACCTTCATCTTGGAGAGTCAAATCTAGACCCAGCTATTACAGTTATTCTGGTCAAACGTATAACTAATAGTGCCGAGGTGATTCAGGACATGGCCACAGTGGTAAGAAACTGTTCAGTACGAGACAAGGACAACAACTAAAAGTTAACCCCTGTTCTAGACAGCTCATGGCTTCCCCAGGCATTTCCAGGGGAAAAAGCCCTACAACATACAGCAGCACAAGACTACACCGCTTGAACTGCGTCCACTGTGAGGGAATGATGTTATTTTAACTGTAGTCAGAGCTCACAACCATTATGTATCCACAAGCCATGCATAACCGAGAGCTCACAGAGTTTTCTTTCTACCACCAAGAGCTGACTTCATGTTAGGTGCAAGGTTTGCCTAAAGAAAATTTGTTCATAAATCTAGGAAATAAGCACAGGCTATAAAAATAATGAAATCCCCATTACAGCAGCAATTCCAATGGCACCTCGGGCTGTTAGCCGCTAAAATAGTTGTTAACCACAAGGAAGGATTTTTGTATTTTTATATGTATATATATCTCTCTCAAACTCAATTACTGCTTAGGGCTTCTCCTATTTGCTGATACATTCAAGGGCAACACTTAAATCCCATTCTTCTTTTCATTGCTGTAGTTCTTTTCAAAACCAGATGCTTTTAAGAGCCTGTACTGTGCTTGTGTACAGAGCATATTCAGAGCCTGAGGGTTCCTGCTGCCTTTTAATGTCTTTGTGAGATCTTCCCCTTCATTGTCTGCTTTCTATGAGCAAGGTACTTCAGTGGAGTGAGGTTTTTACAGATAGCAGTAACCATTGGGCAACTCCCCTATTCAGCAAACCAAACCTCTTGCAGATGCTTGCGACATTCCCAGAAAACCACACACACAAAGTTCATTCCCATGTGACTGAGTGCCTCTGAGGAGCACAGTTTAAGGTGCCTTAACAGCAGACTCATTTTCAGGCGAGCTCTTCTGCATTTCTGCCTCCCCTTGGATGGCTTCATGTAGACCTCCCTAAAACGAAGCTGCTGCCCTCGCTAGGTCTGCTCAACCCAGAGAGAGATCAGGCTGAAGGTTTCTGCTCAAATCCTAGCAGGTAAAGAATAAAAATGAACTGTATTGGATACCTGCTGTAGGCTTCATGGGAAAACCCAGGGTCAGGACAGGGCAACTGTGTAATCCTCCAGTGTGCAACTCAGGCCACAGAAATTCACCCAATTACTGCCTTGAGCCCAACAATTTGTGGCTAAATTGGACTCTGCCTTTTCAAAAGACTCCTTGCCTAGAATGCAACTAATGGGCTATCTATCATGTCTTTCAGCAAGCCATAACAATGCTGAAGAGCATTAGTGTGGCTATGGTCAATTAGCATTTCTGGCCAAAATTTACATCTTCTGCTTTGATTCTCTCTCTTTCAACCACTGGTTGCTGAATCCTGTTACAGACTTGTTGACTGGATACAAGAGTCCTCTTCTACAAGAGAGATTTTTTCCATCTAGTCACTTGAAGACTTTTTAATCTGCTTTTTGTTGAGCTGAATGGATTTTAGCTTGGCTCCTTTTTGCTAGCATCTGTTAAGTCCAAGTTAAGTCAGTTGTCAATAAGCACAGCCATTAAGCCACATTACAGCTACAGATGTAACTGCAACTCTCATGTTATAAACCATCCATTCCTATGCAAATACACCTGAGGAACTGCAGCCTTAACCTGTAGCTTTACATCTATTCAGACGTAAAAAGACGGATCTGTTCCAAGTCAGAATCGCAAACCTGGAAATCTCTTCTGATTTGCACAACAGCAATGAAGGCAAGACGGATAATGTTTGTCCTTCCTGACCTGAGCCCAGATACTGAAATGTGCTAAGGGCCGGCTCTTTCCTGAACATCCCACATGTTGTCTATACAAGCTCCATTGCTGCAGCGGGACCCAATGCATCCTGTGAGCCCGTGTTCAGGCAGGGGGAAGCCAATCTTCCCCGCTGTGGATTTCTGGTTAAACAGCAACGAAACTGCAACCAGATGGAATTTTGCGATGGCTGCAAAGGAGAAGATACACATTCCCCCTCCTGCCTACTCTTCTCTTTCTTGGAAATTGTTCTTTGCTGCTCTTCACTTTCAGAAGCCACAGCTCTTCCCAACAGAAACTTGACCAGTAGTGAACATCACTGGTGGAAAAAGTTGGCTGAGAGATGTAGGACCTGACTGCACCTCCAGGCTGTCCCCTGTATGTACAGCCCTGCTCCCCTAAGCCAGAAAATCAGTTTCATTAAGGTCTGAGATGCTTAAGGTTTGTAATATGGTCAAGTTGTATCCTGCTATGTGGTCAGAGTTTTGCTCTCTTCTCACACTGAGTCAATCCAAAGAGCAGGGGATGCTCTACTGTTACCACCCCACTCTCCCACCTCTTTTCAGCTCCACAGTGAATTGTTAGTGAGCCTGTACCTAGCTTCTGTTATCAAATGTGTTCAAAAGTACACAGACTCTTTTAGCACTCTCTCAGAAGAAAGTTACTTGGCCACACAGTCTTAGGGGACAGATGCATTTGGTGGGAAGTTACCCTTCAGTATTCATGTGTAGTTACACTCTTCTGTGACCTATAAATTGCACCTTTCTATCCATCAAAATCCTTTTTCCTGGCAGTTTGCTTACAAGGGCTAATTCCTGGGCTTTACACTGGTGAGCATTATGCTAAACCCATCTCTTCTGCACGTGGCTCTTATGAGACTGACCCACAGACCCAGAAGCAGCAGTCTTAGAAAACCTCCCTCAGCAAAGGATTTGGAGCAATACAAAGACAGTGGTCAAAATTAGGATTTGGAAGGTTTTTTACTTATAGATCTTTGATACCCAAGATAGAACTGACCTTCAGATTCAGCTGACACTCCTGCTCAGGACTTGGCATCTGAATACCTCTTGCATTCCTGGGGCAAGACACAGCTGGCTGCAGTCATTTGGCTTTAGGAATCTGTGCCCAGCTAAAAAAGCTGCTTAAGACACAACTTAAAACGTCCCAGAAGCCTAAATTTCACACTTGCAATTAAGTTAAGGCATAACGTAGTTGTTCTGAAAAGGGTTTAAGCACCTAAAGTTCTAAAACAAATGCCTGGCTTATGAAAAGTCATAAGAACAACAAACATCAATCCACTTGGACCATAAGCAGCAGAGGCTGTGTCACTGAAAAGTTAAGGAATTTGGTCATTAACGTACTTAAATCATTTCTAAAGATGAAATGGATATAAAAGATGAAATTAAATGAAATACTACCAAGGGCACATACTTCTTAGCATTTCAGTGCTGTAACTTAAGAGATAGCTATGAATAGATGGCTTAAAAAACCTACCCCAAATCTTGCCCAAGGGGCCAGTCCTTTGGCTTGCAATGATGGCATCAACAGGTACAAGCAAAAACCCAACTGGGCTGATGCTCACAGAGCTACACATGAACATCACCTGCCCTCCAACTCCCAATGCTTTCCCATCATAAATGCAAATAAAACCAGCACCTGGTGCCTTTAACTCATCTTGCAGAACACGCTTGCATTCTCCCATGATACTGGAAAGTACCTGAGAGAGTGATCTTTGTTCTCCAGTGATTCTGATTATAAACTAAGGGAACTATACACTGCAAAATGAGAGATGGCTCAGCCCCCCAATCAAACATTCCACCCCGTCTCAGTAGGGAGCCCACGGATGGCTGGAAGGCAACATAATATGGCTCTGCTTTCCAGACTGAAAGCACAGGTGATGCAGCATTCCCCTTCCTCCTAATCTCACCTCCCCTATCCAATCGGCTCTGCTCTTCTCCCTCCCACTTCACAATCCTGCCTGCCTATTTCTTTTTCTCTATCCTGCTTCTCCATCATTCCTCATATAATTTAGTTAACTCACTTTTATGTGCTTGGGAACTGACCCAGACAAAGCATGATTAGTCTCTGGACAGGGTGATGGGTGCAGGGATAATGCTCACACCTCAGCATCCGACAATAATAGAAAATGCCTCTGTCAGTCTCAATCCCTCAGAGACAGCCACTGCTGAGATACCTTCTGACAAAGCTGCTCCAGTCTTATTAGTGTTTGCTTATCTGTGATCGTTTTGAAAAGCAAAAGCATTATGCTGAGCTCTTTGTTACTACCCAGCTTCACAAGGGGTGGGGGAAGGCGAACAGGAGCAGCGCTCTGCAGCCCAGGAGCAGCAGGCAGGTTTGCCCCTTTGTGAAGCTGCTTTCAAAAGCTTTGCAAGGCAAGAAAAAGAAAGCAATTAAACCCAGAACTTCCAGATAACCCCTGATTGCCTTGAGCCTCTCCTGGGCTTGCACCAAACCAGGCACAATCCATCTTTTGTCTTGCTTGTTTTCTGGTCTGTCTCTTGCTCATCACCATAAACACAGGGAAGGGGATGAGGGGTTTGTGCTAAAAGCCCAAGGTGAGGAGGCTGTATTGCTGATGCTCCTCATTTATTTCTGTTGCAGTAGCACAAGAAGGCCCTGATCTCAGCTGGGATATCTGACACACAACTAGACTGCCAAACAGGCAGGAGAGAGGCATTATCCACATTTTACACATGGAGCACAGGAAAGGGTAAGCAAGCTGCCCAAAGGCAGCCGGGGAGCCTGAGTCAGAGCTTGGTCCCCTGAGGCCCAGTGTCTGACAGAAAGACCTCTGCTGCAGATCTGCAGCATGCACTGTCACGGGCCACTTAACTCCCAAGAGGGAGCCCCATCTGCAAAAGGAGCTTAATAAAGCTTCATTGCTTTGTGTGGGGGTATCCCATGCCTGGCATAGTCTTGTGTTTGCCTAGGGTGAAATTCCCTAGGAGAGCAAAATATAGAGGAAATGAGACAGTCTCCTGCAGCACACAGAGGGAGGAAGGGAGAGCCCACCCATGCTAGTCATGGCAGCAGAAAAGGACCACATGGTATTAATCGATGGTCCTTCCCAATGCTTCAAACAAGGTTTCTTCACTCCAGGACTCCTCCAGAGCCCACTGAATCTGCTTAACCAAGTCCTGAGATGGACTAATGTTGATCTAGAACCAGCACCATGGTGGGGAATAGAGCTGCTTTCTTGTTTCTCCTTGGAATCATTTCAGGGCCTATGAGGCCAAGTTACATGTTAGATTCCATGAGCCTTCCTCCTTGCAGCTCTAAGTTAGGAGGCTGAGGAGCAAGCTGGCTTTCATAGTGGCAAACAAGTGTCTCCAGTATGGCTGTGAGCCCTCCTTACTCTTCATCATGGGTCCACTTCTTTGCTCTTCCCCTAGATGTAATTTGCTAGGGGAGATGAAAGATTAATCCCAGCACAAAGCCACCGATTGCATGTCTTCCCGGAGATCACCAGCAGCTCTGTCACATCACCAGCAAATGTCTCCATACTCTAATCAACTCCGAGAGAATTAAGCAGCAGCTTCTCCTTTCAGTTTATGGCTCATGAGAGGCTTTCCTCTACCTCTAATGAAGAAATGAAGTAGGACTGCTCTCATTCTCCCGCCCTCCATCTTCCTGTGCTCTTTCCACTTTGTTCGGCCACTTGTGAGCTGCTTAAAAACGTACCTCCCCTGCCTTCTAATTTGCCTGCCAGAATGTTATTTGCTTCAATCACACTATCAGACACAAACGGATCCAGCTCTCAGAAACCAAACCACTTCCCCCATGCAAACCTGCCTATGAACACCCAGAACCAACTGGCATTTCTGAAGGCCTTTTTTCTCCCCAGCTGCAGCAAGGATCTCACCTTCATGTAGTTCACAGCCAGTGGGAAGTCCCTGGAGAGCAGAGACTGCAGAATAAATCACTCTGTGACAACTGTCTCCAAGCCCTGTGCTCCACTCTATGGTCACTCACCATGTCTCACGGTCTATTTCAGAGGAAACGAGGACACCAAATACAGCAGGAAAGTGGAGCTGCCTTATGGGAAGACAAAAGCCTAGGCAGAAAAGCTTGTATTTGAAGCCAATGGAAAAAAGGCACAAGAGCCAACGGTAGCACCCCTGGCATTACAGCACAGGATGGATGGAAGGAGAAGATGGGTAGAAAGACCCCACAACTCACACCAGGGTGTATTCAACCACTGCCTTGACTCGATGCATAAACCACACTGCCCTAAGCTTACCAAAGCCTAGTATTCCATACCATCAGGGAATCTCACAGGATGCACTTTTAAGCCTGTGCTTTAACTCCAGCAGAAGGAGTGTGACCTCAGAAAGAGCTGTGTTAATTACAGCCTAAGACACCAGGTTCACCTAGAATCACAGAATCTAGCTCACACTGCACGCAGGGGTTATTCTGGGACATGCCTGAGTGATTTCAGAATCAAAAGTACTAGTGCATCAAGAGTAAGCCACCTAAGCTAGCTGGCTAAGCTTTAGGCTGCCATTCAGCCAGCAAACAGGTGAGTTCCTCTGGAGGATGAAGCAGAATGTAAAAATGAGACTTATGTCCTAAATCAGTGCCTGGAGCATCTCTCTCTCCCTGTTACAGGTGGAGGCCAGCCAGCTTAGCTGCCTTCCCCTGGCACCTGAGTTTGCTTGTTGCAAATACTCCTTTTGTACATCACAACCGCAGAAGAGTTAAGGCCACTAACACCCTCCATCCAACATCTCCCAGTGAGCACCACAGGGGCGCAGGTGTGCAAGGAAAGAAGATAGTAAAAGATACCAAACTGAGCACCTCCTTGCATTTTTAGGGACCCAAACCAGGCCCTAAGTGTCCAGAGCACCTCAGCAAATGTGGGCTCCTCTAGCCCAATATTCCCAGCTTTTGGTTTTACCTGGCAAACCCAGTAGCACTGTGGAAGATTTCATCTCTGAATCCGTAAGTCACTAACATCCCTCCCCTGATTTACAGCTGAGCAATGGTGGTAAACTCACAACCTGCGTCATCCGTGCAAACACCATGTATGGGGAGAAGGCAACCTTTCTTCAAGAGCTGTATTTGCTCACCAAAGCCAGGAACAGTGTCCTGAACTACCTGGAGCCTGAAAACACAGAGCGGAGTTACATATAAGCGGGTGAGTGAGGGAGCTCTTTGCACAGGGTGCTACCAGCCTGGCTTAGTCACAAGGGATTTTACACCTCAGCTTAACCCTAATCTTCCAAGAGAGAGAGATGAGTATGGTGAATGAGCACAGAGATTTTTATAACCCTAAATCTTAGCCTTGCTCAATGGATTTTAAAACACTTGTTTAGGCTCTACCGGTTTTCCTGGGGAAGGTTTTCTGTTTGTTTCTTTTCCTCAATATAGGGAAAATGCTGAGAAAACTAAACAAGAACAAAGTCAGGGGAAAAAAGCATAGCGATTTAATGTTTCATTTGTAGGGAACCACTTCAAGGGACATATGGGGCAAAGAGACAGAAATTCAGGCAATACTTTTCAAATGGTTTGGGTTTGAAAAGACACTTCATTTCTTCTTCACCAGAAGAAACTAACACTGCTTGTAAAGTTCCTTGCAAAAAAAGGCTGCTCTATAGAATTGATTTTAGCAAGCACAAGAAACTAAGCAAAACCCATAGAAAGAAGCTGTCCTGCTGAACGCACTTGAGGGGTGTATAACTCCATTAAATCGTGCAGGTTCGGTTACTCCTGTGTCACATACACGTGTGACTTACATGGCTTTTTCCAAAAGCACAGAAAATGGTAGTTTGAAAATGCTGTTAGAGAAGAATCAGGCCTAGATAAATCAAGTGACTTCTTCAAAGGCTCACAGCAGAGCCAGGAATAAAACCCTCAAGCACTGCCTCCCATTCATCCTGCTCTCACTACAAAACACTGCCCTTTCACTTCACATGAACCACTATCATAAGGCACATTAATTGTCCAGCTCAAAGGGGAGACCAAAGGTTTAAAGGATCTTGGAGGTCTGGATTAACTACTCAGTCTCTCCACAGTACAGCTCAGTAACACCATGAGTGCTTTCCCTACTTCACAGCACTGAATCCAGCAGATCCAATGTACTCATTCTACAGTAAACAGGAAAATTTAGCTCCTCCTGAATACCTGTTTCTCTCCACCTCTTATTTCTCCAGGGAACGTGGCATGGACACATGCTCTTGCCACAAGGAACTTGCAGCTGAAACCAGACTTATGGGACAAGCGTATTATGCCTACGCTGGCACTCCAGCAAGAAAAGATTTTCTGATCAGGCATCAGTTGTCCTCCACGGACAACTCATGTCCCTCCGTGACACTAGGCTCGCACATTCCTTACTGCAAGATGTGGCTAATGATACAAGCACACAGGATAATCAAGGTCATCCTGTACCCTTTCTGGAAGCCACAGCCTTTCCTAAACGTGAGAGTCACCACCTTCTCCTATGAGACAGACAAAGCCTCCAGGAGTTTTGGGCACAAACCCCTCTTCACCTGGGAAGAGAGCAGGCACAGAACTGCACAGCAGTTGAAAGCAGCTGCAAGGAACCTGAAACACCCGCAGCTTCATGAAAAGAACAACTAAACAGCATGTCTGGGGCAAGCAGAGAGCTGATCACCAGCAAGGTTCATCTGAACTGCACAACATGCATTCATCTTTGGCAGGAATTTTGCAAACATTGAAAATCCTGGTACAGACATAGAGAAGGAGCAACTCTCAGGCTGCAAGTATTTACCCTTGTCATTGGCAACAACTCAGCTGGTTTAAGTGTCTCATAAAACACTGTGTGCGTTTGAAGGCACCCTCTTGCAGCTATGTGCACACAGGCAAAGGGCTGGCTGGCCTCACCCTTTCCCATGGTGACACTGCTGCAAGGGGATCATATGCGGGAATGAGAGATGGATTCAGTTGGGAGATGGTGCTCAGCAAATACACTTAATCAGTTTCATTCCACAGCCTCCATCTCTTTTCATACTCAGCAAATGGATCTCTCCCTTGCCATGGCTCATACACATAATGGGTTTTCAGTGGTAATTTTAGGGAAAACAAGGAAAGCCCAGCAAGGTCTTGCTCTGTTTTAGCGTTTCATATCAAGAATAAAGAATTCCCCTTTTCAAGATGCTTCCTGTTATTCTTAACATATGAAATATTATATGTTTTGAAATATCCCTATAAAAAGAAACTTCCAATCTCTTGTGCTAACCACTCTATGCTCACTTTCTAATTGTATGGATGGATAACTGAAAACAAGCTTAGAGGTGGGATTCATGTAGGTTGTAACTCAAAGTCTCTCACCTCACAACACCACCAGCAAAGCGAAACAGATGAAAGCCTGTATTCAGCTGCCTCACTGGCAGACAGCAACCTCAAGCGAAGGCCTTCGGGGCTGCATTTATGCTAAATAACATCTGAACTTCAGCACAAGGAGGTCATTTCAACTTGTTCCATGGCACTGAAGCTACACAGGCTGCCTGGGAGCAGGACTTCACAGATGAGATTTTTCTTAACACAGATGGGGCAGGCACTTCCAGAAGATTCTCAACAAAGCCTCATTGCATCAGTTTATCAGCTTCCCTTTTTAAGGCACATGAGGGCACTGGTAAACCTGCATTAAGCACAACAGAGATTTTGGGTTTCACTTGAGCTTGGAGAACGGGATTTTGTTACAAAACTGGTTCAAATCTAAAATGAACTGTGTTGGTCTCACACTTCTGTGTTCTGTGAATACATACATGGAGTTTTCCTTCCGTAAAAGTCTGCACATGCACATATAAAAGCTTCTTTTAATGACAAGTGCCCTGCTACTCCGGGAAAAATGCAAGTTTCAGCATGGCATCCTTGATAGAAATGATGAAAATTTGCTCCGTGTTAGTCACAGCAATTACTCAGGAAGGGAAGCAAAGCAATACGGGGTGAGCTGCCAAGTGAACCTCACACACGTTCACCTCACAAGACAACTCATTGCAAAATGAGCTCACAACACAGAAATCGTTTCCTCTGATAATTCGTTAATAATTTCATATAACAAACAAATTTGGGGTAACTATTGCAATCTACTCAGAGAGAATTTGGGAAGGTGAAGTGTGCGAGCTGTTGGTTCCCCACTGTTTTTTCCTCTGCCATTTGCGCTGCGAGGACTTTAAGGAAGGGAGCAATGGGACTGCTGGGGTTTTTATCTCACTAAAAATTCCCTTTCTGGTTTGTGCCATTATTCAAATGGCAGACGACAGCTTGCTAAGAATTTCAGAACGGAATATACCCCCAATTTCCCATGCACATTGCCAGAGCATCGCCACTGCACAACAACGTAGATCTCAACAGGTTTTATTGCTGCCGGAATCTCGGTTTTATCCTGCCAAAAAGAAGCCACTGGGTGGAGCTGCGAGGCTGGGAGACAGGTACCGTCTCCTCAGGAGTTCAAGGGGTGCAACCGCTTTTGCTTTAGCTTGGCTTTTAGAACTACGAGGCTGATGGATGTGGTGGGAGTACCTGACCATCCAGGTTTGGCCTCAGCCTGTGGCATCTGGAGTTCTGGCTGGATGCAGTCATGGTTTTGACTTCATGTCACCATACAATCAGAGATGGAAGAAACTCTTTTTCCACTCAGAACTCATTAGAAAAGAATTAAAGTTGGCTTTCTGTTTTTTAAAATACATTTAATATGGCTCTCTACCTTTGGGAAAACATGCCTAAGTATAATGAGCTGATGCTCTCAACCTATTCAGCACCCTTGGTGTATTCCTTTGTGGGATTTGGAGCTGCTGAAGCTATCAGATGGGACAGTTGTCAAGCCCAGTACTATCCCAGAGATCAATGCTCTACAAGCTCGCCTGCTTTCAGAAACCTCACTGGGAACCTCATCATGCTTTTGTTCCTGTCCTGCTCATCATCACCTGCGATTCTGATGCTTATCAGAGTGCAGATGACATGCAGGATAAGGAGCAGGGGTTTTTAACGGCAGTTAAGTGATGCGAGGGATCTTTCACAAGTATGTGAATTAGCTGCTTTATGTGAAAAGCTGCTTAGCTTTTTCTATACCTGACAAAAGCAAGTAGAGGATTCCCTTTTCCCTGCTCATGGTAGAAATGGGGAAAAAAAAGTTAGACAGCAAAGCCTCTGTGCTGTTCTCCAAAAAGATGAGTAAGCTTCCTTTGGCTGCCCTGCATTTTGGCTCCTCCAAGCTAATGCTGCTGCAGACTTCCTGTTAGACCTTTGATTTTACCAGATTATAACTTGTTTTCTCCTGGCAATGCTCTCATTCTTTCTACTGGCCTGGGCTGTCGTTGGATTTTCTTTGCAGGGTCTCAGCCATATTATGTAACAGCAGCAGCAGCAAAAAAGAAAGGGAAAAGAAAATATTTCAGCTCTGTTTCTAGTTCTGGAGAGAAGCCTTTGTGCACAATTACTCATCCAAGAGATTCAGCAGGTATAACTGCTTCCCCCAGGGGCTCCATTATATAATTGGATTTCAGCCATACAAATTAAATCCTATCTTACCCCTTAGTTAAGCCAGGCAGTAAGTATTTAATGCTAATATCCCTGACAACTATTGCAGGAAGAAGCAGAGATGAAGCACAGAGGAGACAGACGCATCATTCTCTACTGGAGGAGCAGGGAGGATGAGCAAGGAGAGTACTGACAGAAAGACAACCTGCTATATTTTAAACTTCCCCAGCACGAGCCATGGTGTCTGCTGGAGTTGTCATGGACAACTGGGAGAACATGGTTCTCCCTTCGTTTTCCACCCTCCAATGCTCCCTTGTGGGCACTGAGCATTCAACCCCCAAACACACACTTCCAAGAGTCACACACTTAACCCTGTTTGAGTTTCTATGGAAGTCTCTGCTCTTGTGCAACGTCTGAAGGAAGAAAGTTTAGCAATACGAAAACTCAAGCCAAACACACAAACAAGCAAAGAACCCCCAAATTAAAAAGAAAATCTCAACTGAGTTACTCATTCATCTGCATTTTCTGTTGGGTTCTGCCTTCTCCCAGCATGTTTCTTTTAGACAAAGCCCTCTGGGCAGAGACCATCTCTTTTGGTGTCTGGTACATCAGTCACACAGTTAGTACATAGTAATAAAGGAAAATAGATTCATGGTAGGAGTTAAACCAGTCGGTCTGGTCCTGTAATTGAAACATAATCTCATATTGACAGTATTTAACACAGGATGCACAGGAACAGATGGCAGCACTCCAAGCCTCCATCCTTCTGCAAATATTGGAAAGTGATTTTCCAAGTCCAGCTCCTGAACCTCCTCTCCGATGTCGGAAGCTTTGCTTCCCAAAATGGGCCTAGATCCAGTCACTATGCTCCTGAGTGCAGCACTGGCTAGCAGGGTTTCCATCGCTAACTACCCAACAAACACTTCCAGAGAGATCTGAAAAGCATCAAGGGCAGGAGTGTCCAACATCCATTGACACAAATGCTCCCAGACCTCCGAATACACGTGTGATCCCGTCCCTTACAGACACAAAACTTGCCTGTGACACAGGACAGCCCAATGTACACTTTTGGTGTTAGGGGTACCCACCACTCTGCTGCTTCTTTCATCTTTAAAACCTTCAGTCATACAGTTAACTCAGTGGTGCATACTGGCAGTACAGAAGCATTCTCTTCCCCAAGCCTAAAAGGCTGAGCTAAAGCAGGTGGAAGGAGAGCAAGCCCATTTATGTCCAAGAAGCATCTTACAGTACAGAGTGAGACAGTTTAAGTGCAGGCATCAACTCAGCTTTCCAAGGGTATGCGAAAAGTATACCTGGCTTCTTATATCTGCTACAGCCAGTTTAAATTGATTTTTCTCTATTTCAGCAATTAATTCCCATTAATCAACTTACTGTACAATGGTGCACTATAATTCACAACTTTTATGCATTACATGAATAAAATTGCACATATATTTTTATGTGATTTTCATTTAATTGAATTCCAAGGAGATTTATCAGCTGAGTTATTAATAAATCTTAATATGGCCTACAACACTCAATTGATATTTAATTAACCTGCAATAACTGCCTTGTAAAAAGTAAATTAAATGCTTTATTTTTCCAGGCATATAACTTTAAATCAAATGCTTTATTCTACCAGAAAAGCAAAAAGGAGTGGGGAAAAAAACCAAGATTGCAGGCAAGCAAACCTTAGACCTGAAGAGATCTGATGTTTAAAGAGGTTCAAACTGGAAACTGGATCCATGCTTTGTAATGAGTTCTTCTCCTGAGGAAGTACTTTTCCACTGTCTCCCCACCTTGAAAGATCACAAGAATCTGGATGGATTTAGATGAAACACCAAAATCTTAGGAGGCTTGAAAAGAAGCGAGGCGCCCATTATTAATAATAAGGTTTCAAATTCCCATAGGTATTGTGGTATTTGGCATTTTTCTTAAAGTCTTGGCTCCTGGAGTCACATTATCAAATGAGAATGTCAATTTTCATTTGCAACTGAAAAAGGAAAGATGTTAGAGCCCTTTGATAGGGGAAGAAGTTTGCAAACCTGCATGTCAAAGGCATGAGAACTGAGAGACGAAAATACATAAAACTTGATCCTTATCTTGAAAAGTACCAGAACTTTTTGAGAGACTTGAGAGGTTTGAAAACGGGGAGGTGGCAACAACTGATGAAAACAGCCTTTACGAGAAAAGATGAGAACAGTCCAAATTACATTCTAAGATCAAACTGTTCTCTTCCCCCTCCCCTAGCAATTTACATACATCTGCATTAAATACTGCAAACTGCAACAACAACTCCTTCCGATTTCCAAACTAGGGTAGCCAGCTACCTCTGCAAAGTGATTTGAAAACTTCAGGAGAGTACGACTGTCTGGAATTGATAAGCCTATGAAGTGTCACTGCATCTAAAGTTGGTATATCTTTCTTTTTTTAATGCATGGAGCGGCCAATCTGTCTTACAATATTTTATTAAATAGGGTATTTCCACCAAAGGACAGTAGCCCTTACTGTCTGTAATCTGTCTGCATTAGATCACTTTAAAAGGTATTAAATGAAAATCAAAAGTTAAATGTACCATGGATTTTAAAGGTGTTGCAGCATGGAAGAATGAAAATGAAGAGAATGGATTCTGACTTGCAATGAATGAACGGAAATAAATCCAGATCTTCTGTAATGGAAAGCCTGTCCTCCCTTGCTGTTCAACCTCTTCACTCACTCATCCACGACCCTGCTTGCATAAACTACAGCCAGTGAAGCCCACTCAGCCTAACCAAGTGTAGTAATTCTCCTCAGGAGCTCATGAGGCTGAGGGATTTCTTAATGGCTCCAGCATGCCATGCAGCAGGAGGGTACATGCTCTGCCATCCCATAGTTACTCAAGGGCTCGTGTGAATTGCATTGCTTAGAAAAGCATTGCTGACTAGCCCAAATTTTGCCACTTTCACACTTTGCAAGCAGCTTTGCTGCTTCAGAAGAGGAGAACCTGGAGCGGGGAGTCAGCAGATGCAAGTGGCCTCATGCTCACAGTAATTGAGTGGAATTTTGCAGACCTGGGTTTAATCCCCAGCTCCAGCATGGACTCACTGGGTAATTTACAGCAGGTTTCTTCCTTTCTCCTTCCACATTTTATGATTTTGGCAATTGATCAGAATTAGGCTCCTCTTCTTCTCCTACCTTTCATCTTTTTAATGGAGAACATATCCCGCAAACGTGCTGTGTCGGATCTGCTGTCAGCCATTCCTTGAGGGAGAGCTGAGCCCAGTGTGCGTCTGCAGACCACAGCTCCTTCCCAGGGCACTTGTGTTTTTCTCTACTGGATAAACACTGACACAGTAAGGTTATTTTTATTCCTCAAAGCGGGTTTCTAATTGAACTGAATCCAGCAGAGCCATCGTTAAGGACTGACCATGACTGACAGTTTACATTTACTTGGGTAGCAGTTTTTATCAGGCAAAGTCACTTGGGAGCTGCACCAGGAAGAGACACAAGAGCCCCATCTATCCACAGACTACTCCTAATGATGCTCCAGGGAATTAAATCACAAGATGAGGCACAAATGCCATGGGTCAAAAACTGGGGACTCCCAAGTTCTCAGAAGTGCTTAGGACTTAGGAGCTGAGAGGCTCCCCACAGAAATTACACCAATGAGTTTAATAAAAGCAGAAGTGAGCCAAGTGTAGGACCCCTGGGGGCCTCTACGGGACTGTCTCCAGGGGATATGAAAGCAGACCCATCATCACCCAAATCACTTCTCTGCTCCGCCCACCAGACAACAACCCACATGACTATCCTATAGTCACACTCATGTCTAGGCCTAATCCTTTATGACCATACCGCCATCCTCTTAATCCCAGCTCCAGTCTCCTTTGAGAAACACAGCAAGCTAAATATTCCTGATGCTTCCATGCTGCTCAAAGTCACCTTTTGTACAGGGCTCTCACAGCAACAGCTACACTGGGAACAGAGGGAATTCACCTGCTTGGCAGATCCAGCTGATAGCAAACCTGTTTCACAGCGAGTAGCCAAGAAGCAAAGCATCTACAGTCCTGCAGCTACCACTGGGAGTAATCCCACTTCACTTACACAGAGATAGGTACTCACTATGGGGGATCCTTAACAGAAGACAGACACAGCACTTTCCCGCTCTGCCTTTCTCAAAATTCACATCTGGAAATGAGCAATTGAGCAAGAACCAGCCCCACGAGACACATCTAAATCAGCCCATCTTAATATTGGGCACATGCTCTTAACTCACGCATTGCTGTGCATTCAAATGATTAATGGTTCGATATAAAACTCGCATCATTGTACAGTGGTACTGTAGCACATCACCTAGATCAATACAGACGCCTTGCCCCAGGAGAACAACCGGGATTTTTAAACCAAAGAGAATTAGGTGCCTGATTTCTGTTACATTTCAAAGGGATTTAGAAGCTATGCTCTCTCTCAGAAACCCCACCCGACTACCTCAGAGGCTGTACACATGCTTGACATGACACCAGATAATGTTTGTGGGCTACGGCATAAATAGGGATTACTGCCTCTGAAAAGGAGGACTTGCTGAAGTGGCTGTGGTTTAAGGAAGGATTTGAAAGGGGAGAGAAGTACAGAGGAAAGCTGTTCTAGACAGTAAGTCACGTAAGAGAAGGCTTAAAGACCGAGAGCAGGAGGAAATGAAGGGATCTGAAAAGGAAGGGATTTGGGATAAATGAGAGGAGGAGGAGGAGAAATGTCAGCTAGCAAGCAAGCTTACATGGAGCAATGCGTGAGCTTGCTCAGCCCTCCTTCATGGGGTGGCTGCAGTGGCAGGAAAGGAAAGATGCATGAGTGAGCTTCTGAGCTGGCTAGAGGAATAAAACAACAAGCAACCACAGAGTCACGGTGGGAATAGAGGGAATTTGGTGAAATCACAGCCAGCTTGCTCAGATCACAGAATAACTGGTCATGGTAACTTGTTACAGGCCACTTCAGTAGATTAAGGATCAAAATACAGCCAGCAGGCATCCAAGCAGAGAGTGAACACCACAGCACAGGCCAGGAGAGGAATGGTGTGGGAAGGAGCAGGAAGCTGAGAGGTGGTACAGCTGATGGAGTGTAATGGTGCAATGCTCACTCACCAGACTGCATTAAACAGGACCGGCTCTGCTCACAGATTTTCCTGCACTAGTTTGCACTGGTTATCACAGATAAGCCACATTAATGCAACTCTGTTACGATGTTGGGAAACCTCAATAATGGAAATTAAGTGCTCTGCATGGACGGATGAATGGAAGTTACACAACCACTGCCCTATTTCCGAGAAGCACAGCAATGTTGAGTGAGCGCAGCCAAATGTAATAGCTGTTATCAAAATCAAGGAAAGGATCTCCATTCGAAAGGTAACCAGGAGAACAGCAAGGTAGACTTGGAAGTATTGCACAACCACCCTGGACCCACACCAACACCACTAACCCCAGTGCTGGAACAAGGTATCAACTTAGTGATTTGACATGCAGCCAAGGGGCTTACAAAATACCTCGAAACAGTTAATGCAAATCCATATTACTAGGTCTATTAATGGCTTGTCATTGCCTGTCTGCAGATCACTGTTTCATGCCAGTAAGCTCTAGATTTCCTTAATCAGTTATCCTTAACTGACATTTCGAGCACTGGTGGGATTCCATAATGTCCTATAAATGAGGCGGACCAATCTCTTTTATACCCACTGAATCACTATAATATTAGGTTCACTATTCCCCCACCCTCTGGCCTCAGTTCACTTTTCCATATAAGGGGTACAAGGTCTTGTATCCTCATGGAGCCACAGGACATTTGCGTCTGACTGCTTCCAGATCTGGAATCGAGTTGAGTAACTCAAGCAGACCTGATAGTTTGATTTTCTTACTGCCTTAATTAAGATATTAAACTCATTCTTACAACCTTTCACACACAAGACAAAATGACCAAAAACCATTTACAACTGGTTTTAAACACACACTGGACTTCACTGAATCCTGGCGTTTCTGCCCCATTCGCAGAGGACTAAGCAGGGAGGACAGGAGAAAGACCACGTTTCCCTTCTCTCGGTTCCCTTGTCTGTTAAAGTGAAACTCCCCTCCATTTTGGATCAATGTCACATAACCTCATTTCCTCAGCTTAAGAAAAAGCCTTAGATTTTATACGTTGCACTAAAATATGTCAGCACTGTTAGGTTAATAAACAGTGCTAAATCAAAACCAGGCCCCAGTTCGTAGCTCATGTGAGCTGTGTTAAACATGGGGCGTGATACCATAGAAGAGATGTAATAGACAGCCTCCTTAGGCTGGTTTTTATGGCTGTGAAAGAGAAAAACCTGGTGTTCAGTCACTTCTCATTCACCAGAGGCTGTCACACAATCTCTCACAGCTTTCTGGGCTATGTTTATTTTTCCTGGGGTTCCCAAGAGCCCTACCTTCTGATCCCCTTGCAAAACCTCCTATGTGACTAACTAAAGGACTAAGCCCTGAGTTACAGGCAAAATTTGAAGCTTTTACTGCACGTTAGACCAGATCCTTACCTGATAAATCAGAATATTGCCCATCAATTTGCACCCACAGAAGAAATAATGTGCACAATTCTGAGGAACAAAGGTTTGATTTTCTTCTCCAGGTTGACTTTTCCTTTGTGATGACTCTTAAAGCCAAGAGCCTTCTCTCCCTCTCATTTGTCAGAAGACATCCCAGCAGCTTTCAGGGCTGCTATTCAGCAGCTATGGCCACTCCAGCCTGGCAGTAACCCCCCCCCCCGCCACAAACCAGGAGGCCACACTGCAATTCCTTGGTGCCTCCTGGTGAAATTAATGGAATGAATCCTATTAGGCAATAGCCTCCTCAGAGACTGTCCTGGTTAGTGGCACCTCCTATCCAGCATACTTCATTTTGCAGGGAAAACAATCAGGAACATGTCCTAAAGGTTATCACACATGCTCACTCAGTCAGAACTTCCATACTTCTGATGACCAGCATGAGCAGACACAGACCGAGACTCCCAAGCAGATATTTACAGTCCCTCATATCCAAAACATGCCAGATTGCTGTGTACTTTTAGGGGTGAATAGTGCAAACGCTCATCTCACACTCACTGCTGGAAGGAAAATGTTTTTGGAAAGGTGTTCATGTCATTTGATAGTGTCCAGTTTTTCCACTAAGAAAAGCAAAACCTGAAACCTACACAATGGTTCAGTTTTTCCCTTGGCAAAGCCCAGCAAAACACTGCTCAGCATAGATACACACCTCTTGAAATGTGTCATGGGTTGACACAGTGATGCTAGCAGGCAGCCAGAGCAGGGCACAACTCCAGACCACCTGAGAGTCGTTCCCAAGAGAATATCTGAGGCTATGGCAGAAATCACACACAAGTTTTGGCCCAGCTATAACTATCTGCAGTGCTGCATCAGGTCGACATCCCACTGGAGCCCTCATGTCAGGCAGGGAGAGAGGGGGTGCCACCACATTGCAAGAAGTCATCCCTGTCACTCAGCCAAAAACCAGCCACCTAGAAGTTAAAGCTCAAAGTTCCATTCTCCTCTGTAGTCAGTGGAAAGAGAAGTTGGCACCTATAAAGGGCTATTCATCCCATCCCAAGATAGCTATCTGAGATGGGTAGGGTGAATTGATGCTGGAGGTGCTAGTACCTTTCGACAGGGACTATAAGCCAGTACCTTTCAACAGGGACTACAAAAGGAGCCTAGATGATTATGTTGGACTAGACACCTAACTTTTAGGCACAGTCAGTTAAGGTGATTCTTTGTTGAACTGAAATCAGTGGTGGTTTCGCTTTGCCTTCATGTTTTCACCATGGCAATCTGACTAGATTAGGAAAGAAAACAGAAAAGGGAAACACGTCTATAAGGGAATGAAATATTTATTTCCCCCATTCACAAAGAGCAATTAAGATGTAAAAAGATTCAGGGAGTTCTTCCCAGACACGAAATGGGCTTATACTGAACAAGAAAGGAAGCTTTGGAGTCTGCATGCACAACTTGAGCTATCAGCCACCCTGCCTTGCTCCCAGGAAAAGCATCATGCAAATATGAGGAGGAAGGAATTGCGGTAGACATACCATCTGGGAGAATGATGGACAACAAGCTGACTAGGAATAAATAGCAAAATATAATAAATTCCAAACCATGCCAACAGCAACTGTTGTGCTATGAATTAACAGTGCTATTAAATGTTTACGCACACACTTCTGTCAGCACCTGTCAGCATTTATGCAATACATACGTTGGCAAATCTGTATTACGTTATTTCTTGCAACTGATCTGCATTAATACTGCCCGTGCACATGTTCAAGCAAATTGCTACACTTTTTTTTGACCTATCCATGTGCAAAAGGTGCAGCAGTTCACAGTATTTTATGCCTATGCAGCAGATTAGGGTTTGATGTGTGAGGCAGCAGAGCAAGGCTGAGGGATAGAGGGCAGCAAAGGAAAAAGAAAGAGAAGCAGGGAAGCATGAGGGACCTGGAAAGCCCCTGGCTGGGGCAGGAGGAGGCCCAAGGAGATGGCAATGGGCTTAGGGCAAAGCTGGGTACACCCCAAGCCAGGCTGGAGAAGAAGAGTCACGCAATAAGCTTTCCTGAGCAGAAGAAAAGGCTGAGAGTGATGGGAAGCCTGAAAATACAGCCCTAAGCTACGGCCCAACAGGAAGGAAAAATCACTTGGCCAGAGCTCCTCCTAAAATCAGTTTGCACATCTATGAGAGCCAGTAGAATGGACTGCAGTGCTCCCTGCATCCACGCACTTCGCATTCTTTCCCCCTTGGATTCCTTTTCGCTCTTTCCTCCCTTCCCCAGCCCCAAGTGCAGTAGTTGGGGTAGAGAAGATAATGTATAATTAAGGGAGTTGCCACTTGCTAAAGCTGGAGCCCTCTGGAGCAAAAGACAGGGTTTGTGGTGACAGAGCTAAATCTGGGACCCACCAATTGCTGCTAATAATGAGAGCCTGTGGTTGCTGTGGTGCCACCCATGTGGAATTGGTGGAAAGACAAGCTGCTTGTTGCTAAAGGACAGTATGTGCCCCAGCTCTGGGTCAGCAGACCTTTGAGGCCTGCAGACGTGGGATGCAGCACAGATGCAGGTAGGGCAGTGGGAACTGAAAGAAGGTCCAGCAATGCAAGCTGCATGTGGACATCCTGGCTCCTTGGCCAGGTTTAATGTGAGCAGTGGACAGGTGCTGCAGAGAAAGGAGGAGGAGACATATAGTGCCTTCAAGGGCTGCTGCAGGTCTCTCTCTCCCTGTGTTTGTGCACAGAGACTGTCAACTTTTGTCTTTTTTTCCCCTCAATTTATCTGAAGTATCAAACAGTCATTTAAAAGAGCAGACGTTCAGAGTTGCTCCTCCTGGCCTGATCGTAGAATCACAGCACTAATTAGGTTGGAAAAGACCTTTAAGATCATCAAGTCCAACTGTTCCTCAGCACTGCAAGTCCAGGACTAAACCATGTCACTGAGGGCCTTGTCTACATGATTTCAAGAGCAATTTTTGTTGCAACTGAAGCCACGGAAGAATCCAAACTCTGGTGTGAAGTGCAGCAAGGTGCAGGACATACACAGACTTAGCTGCTGTTCCTGCCAGCTGCCTAACACACCATCAAGCTCACGTTGCACTCTTGATCTGCAAAGAGCATTTGTGCTTAGTACAATCAGAAGGCCCACTGAAATCAAAAACACGTAAGGACACTGTATTGCCGTTTTTCTGTGTGAGTTAAACAGGATTCAAAGAGAGCAGGAGCGAAAGGACTTACCCTGACCATATTAACTCTCAGTCAACTGCATTCATTAATTCATCAACTATATTCCTGTATCTTTAAAAACACATGACTTTGATTCAAACTAAAGCAGGGGCTTTTACTTTACATTGGAATTAACATGGCAAGTGATTAGCAGATCGTCAAGAATAAGGCTTCTCTTAATAGTAGTAATAAAAAGGGAGATATTTTTTAATGCAGTTCCTAAGATTAATAATTGCCATTCTGATAGAGTCAGAATTTCCAGCATGAGCCGTTCCCTCCATAGCCACAGGTGCAGATGGATGAAGCAGCTCAGACAAGCTGAAGTTGATCACATTTTCCACGTAAAAGGGCACGGTAATTACAACTGATGAGGGTGCTGGAGCCAAAACTCTGGGTCTTGGTAGGGAAAAAACCCATATTCATAATCAACAGGGGTAGCCACAGGAGAAGTTTTAAAGTCCTAATTTAAAAACACTTAGCAGTAGCATGCTATGCTCCTACAATTACTGAGTACTAGGACATTAGAGGAAGAGGTAATAAGTGCCCCTGGAAAGTGCAGCTATACAGGGTGACTCTTCAGCTTTACTGGATTTTCAGTGCTCACACATCTGAAACTCATGTTTTTTCTTCTATTTAAGGAAGGCACAGAGTATTTTAGTGCATCTCCAAGATTAAGTGGAAAAGTGAAGAGGTTGCTGTTTAAGATTCACTTTTGAGGACCGAAGTCAGCCTGTAGGGATAACAGCTCTAAGTCCCCATCCTGGAGTGAGAACACCCTTGCAAAACAGAAACATTAAGTGTAATAATATAAGTGCACATTTGTGTCTTTAAATAGCATTTGCTTTGTTGAAAAGGATGCAAAGATCTTGTCTTGCCAAACAGTAAATCGACAGCGCTTAAAAGCTGAATTTCCAAATGAGTTCAGCCCCTGTTTGCAGAGCAGCTTTGTACCACAGACCGATTTTGTTTGACTAAATGAGTGCTAAGGTCCTTGAAATCTTTACTCCTGGTTGTGGGTTCTACATACTTTAAAACATGCCCTTGGTCTCTTCTAACACACTGAACCCTGAGGAGAAATTCCAGTAGAGTTAGAAACCACCACCAGATATATTTTGAGCTTGATTGCCTGTATTATCTTAACACTCTATTGCTGCAAAACCTCTGAAAACTACATATCTCATCTTTCCATTGTTATTACACCCAAAGGATATGTCTACACCGCAGCGCTGAGATGCCCATGCCAGCTTCCAACAAGCTCACTCTGGTACTGGAAGTGCTGCAGCAGCACCCAGTACATTTCCTCTGCAGGCTAATTTACCCGGCTGAAGGTGGCTGTGAAAGAAAGCAACGTGATCTTGGCTTGACTCTTCTGGCAACACACAAATGCAACAAGGCAACCACTCCTGATTAGCTCGCTCCCACACCATCTGTTTTCCAAGGCTACATGGACTTTCTGGCACAGAGATCCTGTTTGAGGATATGAGCTTGTGTACAACAGTTTACTATACCAGCAAAGCCGAGCTGACACTCCCTCCCTCAGAGACAGCAACAGTTTTGCTTTTTTTTCTTGGTAACCCTTTGCCTATTTTGCATCGCTGGGTACCATGCTGATATTGCGGCACAGGGGCGACTACTGCGATCTCTGCAGCTGAGGCAGGTTTGTTGGCATGGAATGGATCATCTCCTCTGTACAAGATGTCATGGCTAAGCAGACATAGGAAGAAAAAGCTGATCCCTGAAATGACAATACCTTTAGGCCACTCTGCAACAGCCCTTTGAGCTTTCAGGTAAGAGGCAGCGCTGAAGCCTCACCACGCTGCAGGGCGAGATCCGCCAGTGCCACTCAGGAAGGCACAGCCAAAGGCATGAGGTACTGCACAACCCCTCTCTTCACACTCCATCCTCCATCTGGCAGCAATGGAGCAGCCCTAACACAATGCAGAACCCAGGCCAAAACCCATAGCCACTCTGTCTAACTCTGTCTGGCAGTGGTGCAGTACATTATTACCTTCTGTAATTCCCTCAAGTTATTTAGGGCTGTCTCCTTATTATCTCGATATCTTGGCTCCCATAATAATTACAGACCCAGTTTTACAAGGGCATTTTTTTTCTTGATTAGTTTCCAGGATTCTGTTGTTGCATCAAAGCTGTGCTAGTTTTTGTGTATTCCTGACAGATGTCTACTGAGGGAATTACAGAATGGGCATGCAAAAAGGAAACCATCTACGGTGAGATTAAGGAAACAAAGAGTTCTGTGAATAAACAACAAAAAAGGCATTTCTCATGCATGTGAGCATATGCGCACAGGGCTGGTCAGATGAACACACACACACACACTTTGGCACTTAAACTTCCATGGTTTCTCCCTACTTCTCCCTATCCAGAGCATAGCATGCTACAGAAGTGCCCTAAGAACATCCCCTCTTCTATGCAAGTGTAGGGAGGAATTAAAGAGAATTAGCCATATCTAGTTTCTTACTATTTCTGCTGAAACTCACGGTCTCCAGCCAAACCTTTCAAAGCCCTTTCTAAAGCAGCAGAAAGGAAACTTCGGTGAAGAGTAATGAAGTGGCTAGCTAAAAGCAGCTTGGGAGCTAGCAACAAAGCACAGGTCTGCGGGGTCCTTCCATCTTCCGTGCAAGCCCACATGAGTATTTGCTCTTTGTCCACCGTGCATCTGCACCTTTGCTTGCTGCATGCCTTCAGCTTGCAAGCAGGATTTGGCCAAGAATAAACAACAAAACACCATGGTTATTTGTACTACAGTGGTGCCTAGAAAAATACTAATTATCTGTGAGAGAGCAGTGCCTGCAGGCCTCAGGTGAGACTGGCACCCCATTGTGCTAGGTGTTACACAAAACACATCGTAAAAAGATGGTCCCTGCCCTGAAGAGCTTACAGTCCAATTATGCAAGAGGAGTGGGTGGAAACAAGTTCAGAGAGATAGAGTAACTGATGCAGCATCTCCCAGAGCAGAGCTAGCTAACAGTTTCCCGGCCTCTGAACTAGTGCCTAACCCACACTGATTCCCTCAAAACACAAGGGTCTTTGTACAGCCTGTTGGCTCCTGCCTGGAGGCTCCCAAGCAGTTGACAAAGACAACAACTTCATAACTCTGAAGTGGCCTTGGAACGTGCCTCCAGTCTCTACTGCTTACAGAGAGGTCAGGCCTAAAGCAGGGGTGTCTGAAGCTCAACAGTCGAAACAGCCACGGTGACACCCAGAACCAGACTGGCAATCACCCTGCTCAGCCACAAGCAACCCCTCTGCTTACTTGTCCACTTCAGCAAAGGGTGCTTCTGTTCAAGCGTGATTCTAGGCACTACCAAAGGCGGAGGATTGGACTTACTGGACAAAGAGCTCAATCTGGAATGGCAAATCCTGTATATTAAAGGCTGGAAATGAGTAGATCAAACCATGTGTCAAATAAATCACCCAGTCAGTCCAGAACCATACATGAAAATACAATTAGAGATTAGCCCATAGAGTGCATAACTGGCAATACGTCAGCTACAAATCATTTTAAAAGCATGTAGATGATCTGGCCCCCTTAATTCCTTGAGTTGTTGATTCCAATTATCAGCAGCCAAGTAGCAAAAGGGTTTTCATCCCAGAAGATTTCTTACTTTTGGATACAATAAAAGTCAATTTATTCGATGATTACTGGGACATGGGCAGTTAATAGGTTGCGTCTGTTCTTTCTCCCCTCAGATACTTCAGAGTGGATCCATTAACACGTTTACAGACTAGACTTAAACAATAATAGTGCTTCTCCTTCTCTGGGGGTAACCAAACAAACCCACTTTTTGTACAGGGCTCTGGGATGTTTTTTACTATTACAGCTCCAGGAGCATTTACATAATTGGTTATGAATAATTTGTAACTTGTCTAAGAGTCTCTATGTAGCTATCTGATTTACTACAGCTTCCCACTCCAGAACCAGCTCAAGATTTTAACGCACTTTTTAATTGCAAGATCTTAATTTAAACATATCAGTGCTGCTTAATGTAGACGGGACGTGAAACGAACTCTCCACACCCTCCCCTTGTACCTGTATCTGGCTATGGAAAGACTCACAAGGCTCTGGAAAGGCCTTCAGTGCAGACCTCTCTTCCCCTCCTTTACATGCCTGCCTCCAAATTATTTGCTGTTTGCAGGAAGGAAGGGAAGAAAAACCCTCTTGGTTTAAACATTAGCCCTATGCTAGGGATGTCTGCGTTCAGTTGATATCTCTATGCACCTTTGCTCACTCTACTTTAGTCTGACGGTAAGAGCAATAATGCATTCCTCCTCTTGGGTAAGGCTGCTGAACAGAGGTAGGCAGCACTAAAGGGATGGCTGGATGCTCTAGGGACCAGGTTTTTAGGGAAAACAAATTACCATCATGAGGGCCGAGGTGCTGTGGAAAAGCAACATGCAGTGCCAAAGACTTAGATCTTGAAAAGGCAATCTGTGTGCTTCAACTGCTTGATGGCAAGTGTTGCTTCTAAGCACCCTCTTTTGGGTATTTACCCCTGTCATGCAGGCAGGGATACACATAATAATCTGATTATGCGTAAGCACAGAATAAGTCTCTTGCCTGTACAAAACTCAGATCAATGCCAGTGACCAAGATGGTGTACAGGAGAGCCAGCTTGAAAGCTAGTGAAATAAACTGGGAGAGCCGCTGCATGAAGGAGACCTGCGGCCTCTGACCTGAGTGCTACTTCCTACCACGTTTTCACCGTAGTTCAGGTATCCCTCTGGTCTGCTCCCCTGTGGATGCTCTAGTGCCTGGGTGTTGAGGTTCCTGTGGGAGACCCTGACCTGGGTCTGGGCAGTCACCTCTGGCCAGGTACCTCATCTCACAGAACTTGCAGGGACTGCCCTTCTTCTGAAACCTCCATCCAGTTTGAAAACAGCCATCAGATCCCAAGCCCTGGAGCACCACAGGCTGATTGCACTAAATGGCACTACAAAAAGATTCCATGCCTTCACTCAGTTGAAGAAGGTATAAAGCTCAGGACTGCAACAAACATTCTCTCATTTTTTTCCCTTTATGATATTTTTGCTTCAGCGAATGGAATTTAGGACTGGGTCACTGAATCAAATCGTTTACTCCCACAGGAAACCTCTTCATGCAGCCCATTTAAGTCTTAATATCTCTGCCCCCCAGTTCAGCAAAACCATGGGAATGGTCCTCAATTTTACTTAAAGCAACTGCTAATTTTCAACTGACTCCAAGTGGCATTACACAAACCAAAG
The DNA here is from genome assembly GCA_017639245.1 of Myiopsitta monachus. NCBI lineage: Eukaryota > Metazoa > Chordata > Aves > Psittaciformes > Psittacidae > Myiopsitta > Myiopsitta monachus. The sequence goes on from CM029932.1 coordinate 7,872,274, forward strand.
GACATGCGGATGTGCCTTACAAAACGCTGGTTTCATAAAAGATGCTTTATCTCTTTCTACAATTTTCACTATGCAAAGGGTAAACAATCGCTTAAACTCAGTCTTTAGCCAAGAGAGCATAAGCTTCACAGAGGGAAGTGTCCAGTGAGACTTAAGCATATGCCTAAATGCTCCCTCTGAACTGGGGACTGAACAACTCATTTGCCTTCCCTATGACAGGTCCTTTACTGTATTTTTCTTACCTTCAGTTCCACTTTCCTTCATAAAAATTAATCCCATCAAACCACTAAAAGAGCCACCTCATTTCTGGCAAGTTTCTTCCCAGCATTTACAAAAAAAATGGTTTATTGTCCTGAAACCAAACCCATTCCAGCCTGTCAAAACCTTTCTGCAAGGCGGCAGCCAGCTGAATAATACATTTCACATTAAATTACACAACTGTGTCATCCGGCTAACATTAAAGGTAAGTCATTAATAAAAAGAGAAAATAAAGTGGTCCTTAATTATACAAGACATTAAAAGGCTGAGTGTTTTGCTTCTGCAGCACACTCACTGGGTGAGAATAAACGTTTTAAGACCACTGTGAACTTTTCTCTGTGGAAATTACAGCTCAAAGATAATCCCTTACGCCCGCTCATGCAGCTTATTGCCGTAAGATGTGTCCTTATGCACCTTCTGACTTCTTGGTGCTGGTTGAAGCCAGCCTGCAAACCCTTGGCTCCCACACAACGTTTTTGCTTTTGGTTTGTTATTTATGGGGGATATTTTCAGAAGACTCAGGTGAAAGCACTTAATAGCTGAAGCCCATTGATTTTTTGTGAAAATAGGGCATCTTGGTGCTTTCTGACAAACATCCAAATACACTTTGGAAACTGCAGCCTAACAGGATAAAGCCAATGGAGCATAGAGGGAACCCAGGCACCAAAACCTCAGCATTCAGTGCCAGGCACAGCTGTAACAAGGACGGTGGCAGGAAGAGAGGGACACCTGCAAGCACATGGTCAGTTCTGCACCAGCAGAGGACGAGAGGCATGCTGCCCCTCCTGCTCCCAGCTGAATCCACACCAGGGAACCCCCACAGCCCTACTTCAGTAACTGAAATGACAAGGGGACAGAGCGCCTTCTGCAGATCTCCATACATACTGCTTTCTTTTCCCTGCAACTAAAAGCAGAAGCTTCTTGAAGCCTGAACTCCTCTAGGAAAACCACAGATTTAAAGCTTTTGGGGACTGTCACCATTTTCTGCCTGCGAAATACCTTTCCACAGCAGAAAAGCAATCCTCTTTTTTCTCTATTCTCCTTCCTGACTCCTCCTTTACCCTCCAGCTTCCAGAAAAGCAAGGCTACCGTTTTGAGAATTCAAATCCTCTATCACCCCTCACTGACTGAGCCAGCATTGCCTGGTGCACAGGACTGAGAGAAGCACCAGTTTCAGCGGCTCACTGAGAACCCCTGAGGTGAAGGCCTGAGCTAATTGAAGAGCAAGCTTTCTAGCAGAAGCCATGACATACTCCTGTCTACAGTTTGATGCAGAACAAGGCATGCACAGCACTCCTCAGATGTCCACAGTCACCACCATTTAGAAGCTGTGAAGTGGTAACTCGGACTGTGCTAAAATAAAGGCTTCGGAAAAGAAGGGTTAAGGGTGCACAGAAATATCCACGACACGCTTGCACTAAGGATAACCCTTCTCCACCCACAGAACCACCCTTTAGTACAGTAACTTTGTACTAGCCTGCTCTTGAGGACTCCGGGCAGGTAGGCTGTGGATACTTCCCTGGGGAAATGGAGCCAAGGTTCTCCAACAGAAACAAATTAGAAGGAAAATCTCCAAGGAAACTTGAGAGGCTGTGAAAAGTGTTGGTTTGTGTGGAAAATTTTGCCTTATTTTTCCTGAAAACCGGAATGCCTAAAAACAAAAGTATGTTGGCCAAACCCCTGAGTTTTTCAGTATTTCAGTTATTTATTTTCTTGGGAACTGTAGATCTGAACCATCCCCCTGAAATGGATTTCCTTTCAGCTTTCATTTGCATTGTCTGCTTTCTCATGGCACTAATTCTAGCTGTTCCTTTTTGAAAGAAACAAAGTAGTCAGCATTGCAGCTGTACCAAGGTTGAGAAGACCTCTGCCCTGCGGATACAGCCTTTCATCAAGTAGACCAAAGCTTTCCACCAAGCTTCAATGCTGAGAAGCCATCATCTAAGGCTTTGCCTCACATCACCAAACTGGCCAGGAATTACTTTGTAAAGAAAACATCCGGGATTTAACCATACGTACATCTACAATCTCATCAACTGGCGCTCCTTCTGTAAATGCCAATAGAAGATTCTATGATTTGATACGATTAGATACGATTCTATGAAGATTTGCTACATACTAAAGGATGCTAATAAAATTGACAGGATAAAATGAGATTCTTCCCGTGGAGCACAGTGTCTGCCCCCAATTCGCGCTTCCCCTGCTTCAGCAGCACGGTAGAACGAGATGCACAGGGTATATTAAAATTAGTTTGTGAACTGGAGGGGTGTTTGGGTGATTTCCTCGTGCGAAGGCACCCTCTCCCTGGTGTCTGCTAAATCATCCTTGCCAAGCATTATTTACCCCTGAAGCTAACAAAACTGCTTTGAAGAGCAAGTCTCAGCATACCAAGTGTTAAATATTTCACGTATGCAGGGGTAGCCTTCACATTAAAAGATGTCTACTTTACCTCTGAGTAATTAACACATTCGAACTGTCCTGGGGTTAAAGAAAAAAGAACAAACAAAAAAAGGCATAAAACCAAACCAGAATAAAACCTCAAGTGAAGACCAGACACCTGAAGTTAACCATGAAGCACATCCAGCAGTGTTAACCCCAGGGGAAGATAAAGGGCTGAGTTTGGTGGATGTTCCTCACAGTAAAAGTCTGGGCTTCCCCTCATCACATACAAACTTTGCTGAACTCTGAAATAGTCATTCCTGCATAAAGAGAAATAAAGAACAAAACTCTGAACCTTAAAGCGGGTGGTCCCCATTCCCTTCGCATACAAAACAAGAGACACATCCTGATGGGGCCGGTGGGGATGAGCAGGACCAGCTACTGCAGGGGACGACAGCGCAACACCTTCAACTATTCTTTGGCAGTGGCACACCAGGAACACTAGCTCGTGCCAGCCCATGTCTCGTGCTCAGCTCTCTCACTGCCTGCCTCTCTCAGCAGCGCACCTCCTGCTCCTCGGGAGCAGCCAGCCAGGTGAAAGGAGCACATTTTTTCGGGAGCCCCCTGCTAAAATACCAACAGAGTGTTCTGGCTGCATTTCAGATCAACTTCCTTTCCACCTTTCACTCCAGCCTTTGAAACGCTAAGGAATGTTCACTTGCAGACACTGGCTGTATTTCCATTTTATTAAGCACTTACTCCTGCCTGCCCATGGAGTGGTACAGGAATTACTGCAAGAACACACACACCCCAAGACACCCACACAGCGCAAGAGATGCCTCACTGAGAGGCACATGGACTGGATGGGAGAGCAGAGAGGACTGTGGCAATTACTCAGAATAACAGGCTGTGAGCCCTGGCTTTTCAAGTAGAGCAACTTCACATTAGTGCAGCATTTTCCATCAAGGCTGAGACGGAAATCAGTCGGGAAACCAAATAAATCATCAAGGCTCTGTCTGTGCATCCTGAACATGGCTCCTGGGGCAGGATTTCCACCACAGCACATGAGGATCTCCTGGAGTCTCCTGTGCTGCTGGGTCTGCAAAGCAGCTTTGGAGCCCACAGTGGTGCCGAGCGATCGGCAGAGCATCGCTGGAGCCTCTGATCAATGGAGCTGCACTACCCCCTGTATCACTGCCAGGCAATTACTGGAGCTGCACTCGGCAGTATTACTGCAAGCTGCTCTATGAAGCAGCACTGGTATTTGTATTGCTGCCATTTCATCAGTGAAGTGGTGCTGGAGTCTGTTTCCCTGACAGCTGATCAATGAGGAGGAATATAATAATCATAATGTGGTGTTTTACAGGATATGTGCTTTTAACCCAAGACCTCAAATCCCTTTCCAGACATTCAGTAAGCCAGAAATTCCACACACGTGGAGATGGTCACAAATATCCAGATCACCAAGGTACTGCAAACTCATCTTTGCTCTTCTTGTATGGAGAGGTGATATGAGATGCCATAGACAGGTGAAGCATCCTGGTTTAATTCTCAGTGATACTAAGAGTAGGTTGAAATAGGTCCTCAGTACAGAAAGGCTAAAACAGGATGGGTTTTCTAAAAAGCCTCCATAAAAGCTGGCTAGAAATACCACAATTAAAGCTAAAACATGCTGAAAATAACACCACACCTGATGACAGGCTTGCTGGTCACCCTTTTTAAACCCTGAGAAGTCAGTGGCAGACTTCGACACATAAAACATGGAATGCCTTGGTGAAAGCCAAGCACCACTGATGCCTCAGCAGAGTCATGGTCTCACCTTCTCTGTGTTCCCTCACCACAAAAGAATCCTCGAACTTCAAAAGTGGAATGAAATTCAGGCATCTAAACTCCCTGTGCTCTCAGTCTATCCCTACACTGAAATCCCATACGTGGATTCAGGCTCAGCACACTGAGACGGAGCTTCAACCTCCAAATCTTTCATGGTGCCTTTTCCAGCCAGTCTGTCTAAGAGCTCGGCTATGGTGTTATTTTCCTGAGCTTCCAATTCAGTATCCCCATGCCTAAGCAAGCTGCTCAACTCAACAATTCATGTTTCAAAGTTATAGAGGCCAAGCCTAGCTAATCTTTCTTTATAATTCATTCCCCAAATCCCTGAATAACTTTGGTTGCCCTACGCTGCCCCTTCTGCATTCTCAAATGTGTGACATGCTTCCCATAATAAGGTACCTAAACCCACACACAATAGCCTACGTGTTTTATTTCAATGTTCCCCACTGATTAATGCTGAATGCTTCCATACAGTATATCCACACGCTTTACACTTAATGCTTCAATATATATATATAGGGCAATAACCTTGTTGCTTTTACTTTACAGATGCCAATTTGTGCAGATGGTCATGGTGTATTAGTCACTACAACCACTCCCCTCCTCCTCCTCCCAACAGTCCTGCTCTCGGTCAGCATTCCACATGGCATTTCCTTTCAAGGTATCTATGGCTATTTTTGGCCTGAGAGTTCCTGGTATATTAAATGCTGATGAGCCACATCCTCAGCTGGTGTAAATCTGCACAGCCCTCATTCGGCCAGTGTAGCTGTGCCAATTCACATGAGTGGAAAGAGTCCCACAAATCAGTTATCAGACCAGTACATTAAGGCAGCTTATTTAAACTGATTCTGCTTTGGTTTTATTTATTTACGGATAACCCACAGCATGTAAGGATGGTGGTCCTGCACCACAACGCCCAGGCTGACTGACAGGGTATAAGGACAGACACATCAGCTCAATTCACCATCACACCACAGCCAAGCACTGCTCTGGTATGAGTGAAAAAAAACCAACTTTGGCTCTGGGGTCTCTTCTTGCCTCAAAAGCAGTTTGTTTCAAGCCGAGAATGAGTGAAGACCATTTTTATGTATGAGGGAACCAAAAGTGTAGCTAAAAGTGGTCCTTTGCCACACCTCCCCACTCTGAACTGCTTCCTGGCCATGACATCCTCTATTTTCTGTCCAAAAGCCAATTTTTAGCCTAGTCTCTACCCTGGCTTTTCAGAGTCTATTTCATACAAAGTCTTCCCAAACACTTGAGAACCTGTCTCAGCAGCAGCCCCATGTATCGTGGCTACAGCCTAGAGACACTGGAGAGCAGCAAGTCACAAGGGAAAAAAAACCACCCCATTAGACTCTTGCCTCGGTTCCTTAACGTTTTGAGGTGAATGATTCAGGCTGTAAGAAAAAGCCTCCTGACAACAAGATCTATTAGTGTATGGAATAATCTTCCAAGGGAAGCGATGGAAACATTGCTGTTTGGCACACAGCTAGTGTTTGTCCAGACTAGTTTTTAAATATACAATCCTGAGTTGGCAGAGGAAAAGTCTAGTCGAGGTAGTTGCTCTTATCTATCTCCATATTCCAGGATAAATCAGGTCATCTCCTTTGTTCTAGTCTAAAAATTGAGGAATGCACTTAAAACAATTCATGCAGTTTTAATCAGCTATGATCTCCCTTTTATGATCCACATGGGTTGTATCTTATTAAATTAGATATATCTGGCTGTTTCTTTTTAATCATCTAGTCTTTCTAATATAAGGCAGCAGCACTGTCTAGCACAGCTGGCATGAACCAGGGCTGTGAACACCTTCAGGTCTTTCTTTGACTATGCCCCAGGCTCCCAGGCAAGTAAATAAACCCCTCACTTTCAAATAAAGTAAAAGAAAATCACTCCTTAATTTGGTTGTGCCACTCAGAGAGCCTGGGACTGACTTTCAGAGGTCACAAGTGTTCATGGCTCTTGTCAAAGTCACCAGGTGAGGGGAGCTGGGGTAAATTTATAAAAGAGAAGGTACTCAAAGGCATTTAGATACCAGAGCACTTTGTGTGATATAAAAGCACGAGAAAAGACCCACACTGCAGGATGAATTGAGACTGAAAAGCACCGCATCCTGAAACAGACTGGGAACTTCAGCCTTAGTATTATTATGCTGAGTGTAAATGATAGCTAGGATGCTCCAACTGGAAGCAAGACCAATGCCACAGTACCTGAGTGACAGGTAGGGAATTTTGCTTTTAGAAAGACTGGACACTTCCCTCCTCTTTCAAAAACGATTAGAAGAACATATGACATTGGCAAATTCCTTTCTGCTGGAATGCGATGCCTTCCGGTGCTCACAGCTAGCATCCCTCCCTCCCTCAGCTGAGGGCTCACACACATGATGTCAGCAAAGGCAATGACTGGAAGCCCCTCCAGCATTGTTCATGCATCATCCTGCTGGACATAACATGGAAGCATCCCTAGAAAATGGTGGATTTCTGCTCTTTGCCCTCCAAAGGCCTTTGCACGTGATCCTAGGCATGACACATGACAAAACTGAATACTGAGGGGTATGTAGATAAGATTTTCTTTGCTTTGTACAGCAAAGAGCATTGTAAGGCCCTGACCCTGAGTGAGGCACCTGGTAAGGATTTGTACCCATCACCCTTCAGTACAAAGAAACCTCGATATGACCAATCACTAACTCATTTGGCTGCTCCAACAGAGAACACTTCAGGTAGAAGACTATGAGATTATGTCCATTTCTTATACTCTTTAAAATGTACCCTGAATTCACTGGAAAAGACTTCTTTAGAGACACAAAATTGTTTAAGAAGCAATAAATATGCATTCAGCTGAATGTAGAAAATGATACATAAGACACAGAGCAGCCACTCCAACAACCATAAATCTGGCTGTGTTTTTCTTTCCAAGGCCTCTATATCAGATCTTGTCTCCTGTAGGAGACTAGCTTGCTTTCCCTCAACTCCCAAACACTCATCTATTGTTTAGAAAATGAAAAACCTGACAGCAGAACAGGACGTCCTTTTAAGAACATGCCTAATACCAGAAAGTCACAGTAACTTCAGAATTGCCCAAGATTCAAACCACTGTTGCTTAGATCAGTCTGCTCTGTTACTCAGGATGTTGTACAAAATAGAACAAGTGTGCCAAGTTTGGTCAAACTGTGGCTAAAGAGGGACAGAATACAGGCAATATGTAAAGGATTTAATAGAAGGCACAGTCACATTTGGAGGCACTGAACAGTTTTTCGAGTAGGAATGAAGAATTGAAAAATAATCCTTGTTTGGTTGAGTAGTGAGTTTGTAATCTACTCCTAATGTTGGAATGGCTTTGTAAGCTTCTTGTAATAGCCATAGGACTTCATCAAACATAATAAAGCAGATAAAAGTCTTCTGGTTGTTAGTGATCCTGGTTCATAGCTGCTTCTTGCACAAAACAGCTTAATTCCTAACTTGATATTTGAAAGGACAAATCCACTAGTCTCCCCCTTGAAGAGGTGCTCACTGGGGGTTGCAAGTATTGCCTGTTCCTGGAGCACTGTTGCATTTAGCAAAGTAGGTTTACCCCTAAAGGTATACATATGGATCTTAAAGTTCGAAAGGCAAAGCTACTGGGGGCTTCCTGAACTACTTGCTATCACTTTGAAGCATCTGGCTCGTGGTCAGCTGCTTCACGTTACTAACTTCTCCATTTGTTTCTGAAGAAATTAGCAGAGCTTCCTTCAATGCTACATTCTGCAGCGGTTTTGGTTTTGATTGTACCATCTCGTTGTTCATCTTGAAATCAAAGTCATTTATGGAAGCTGCAGAATTTTAATGTTCCTCAGACTCAAAAGCATTTGTTTAACCACCACCAGACAAGGAGATGAATAAGAGAGACTGTCTGCTCTTGATTTAGTGGGACCAGATTTTTAGAAGAGCTCCGCAACCAGCACATGTCTTCAACACACTAACTTCTTTGGACAGCCCGGGTATTTAGTGCTTAAATGAGAACAACTCTTATGAAAACCATGACCTCAGTGAACTGGACACTTAGTAGACACTACACATCCCTGTATTTCCATCTGAAGGAGGGAATTTGTTCTTAACTTCAACCTGCAATTTAAAAGCAGCTTTTGATTCTCATTATTCCTGCATCTGTTTTTCACCCAAAAGGCCTGTCTACATGACTGTTGAGCTATGAGCTGCGTTTAAAAATCACTGCCTAGTACAAAATGATATGCAGGACAAAAACAAAGAGACAGGATCTTCTTAGGTTACTTTTGTTTAAGCCCTACACAGAGAACAGAATAGATTAAAGCAGTGGGAAAATAAAAGATCGAGTCTTGTGATGTGGCATAGGGTGCTCCTTCCAGCCAACCGCACTTCATTTTACTCCACTGCTGCTTCCAAGTGGTTTTCTAGGATACCCCTGAGCAGAACTCATTGTAATAACTGGAGGAAATAAATTAATGGAGAATTACCGCAAGGTTCATCTAAGAGAAGTTTTGATAAACAACACTTCCAGGCTGAGATATTCAGTGCAGCCTGAGGAATGTGGACTTTCCCACTCCTGCTGTACTGAGTAGGTATCTGTACCTCTGAGTCAAGCTGGGAAGTGTCTGCCACAACCACCAAAAGCAATTCTGGATTTCAGGTGCAATCAGAGATCAAGAAATGCCCTTAAACTGAAAAATCCTGAAGAAGAAAAAGGTGCAACAAGAGAAATTTGAGCTATCCAGCTGGCATCACATCTCAGCAAACAACCCCCCTGGTTTTGTTGCTTGAAGCACAGGGAGTTGCAATCTCTGTGCTCCCAGTCTCAGGCAAGAAAATCTTCAGGTGGAGGAGACAGAAAAATGGACAGCAGTGGAATTGCAGAACAAATGCTGCCACAGAGAGAGAGATGTCCCACACATGCAAGCCAGAACGGAAGCCTATTACAAACCCCAGGCTAATTAAATATTATCATACTGCTTCTGTCTAGATTAGCCCCAGGCCAAGTGCCCCCTTGGCAAACAGACAGCTCTCCCCTGAGCATTAAGTCCTTTCCAGACCAAGATTTAGGCAAACTTAATTGGTGCATGGTCTTGAGGTTGGCTGGCTAGTATGGACAAAACATCTTCCACTTCAAATGGTTTCGAAACCACTACCGACACCTATCCAGCCACAGATACGCCAGGTACTTCTGTATCTTTAAAAGGCAACACACACACTCACCTGGCACTCTGAGCCCAGATTCTACCTCATTTGTACCCACGGGATGCTGGTGAAGTCATCATGATTGCACAGGAGAAACAGAGGTTGAAGTTGGCCTGTTTAAATTAGGACTTTTTTTTTAACCTATATGTTCTTCCCATTGCTAAATCTTTTACAGAGGCTACTAAGGCAGAGAGCTGCTGAGCTAATCCTCTTTGACTCCCTGCCATCCTGGCAGGTACAGCAAAGCCTAAGGTAAAGTGGAGCATCAAAAGGAAAATTAATGTCTTCTAACAGCAATTAGAGGAAATTATTTAGATATAAATCTTGTTTTATATCTTCTCATGCTTGTTTTTCAATCTTTCCCCTTTGATTTTTTCTTTTTCCTTTCAGGCTTTTCAGAAAGAAACATTTAAAATCCCTCCTGTAAACCAGTGGCATAATTAGCTGCATGTTACACCTGGTATTTTACTCTTCTACAGAGTAATTCCTTTGAGCTTTCTTTTTTACTAAGCCCCGAGGTCTCCTGAAACTGAATCTACTTGTTCTCTCATCTGCTGGCTGACAGGAGTTTGAGGGTAACCAAAGCCAGCGGTTGGTTACCTGGTGCCCTCCCACCACCTCCCCAGCCACTGCAGCGGGTGACCAGAGGTGCCAGGCACACCCAGGACCTCCGGTGGCTGCTGAATGCACCTCCTGATCGCCTGCACTTGGCCTCTGCTGTGAAGCAAAGCATGTAACCTAATTGTACTCTGATAACATCAAACAAAGTCTCTGTGATCCAACACCTGGCAAGCTGCCATCCTATCTGGGGTCCGATCTGACAAGCTTGCCGATTGATCAAATCATTACCTAGGTAGTGTAGGTGTATCATCTAACACGAGCCAAATTCCTTCAGTTGCTGCTTCTCTTTTCTAGAGAGGATACGAGGCTCCAGCAGGCTCCTTCCCCCCGCAGTACATGACCGGTGGCTTCAGCAGCAGCATCTCTCACAGAGGGTGGCTCATGCTCACTAAGGGAGGCTATGCTTTTTTGCTACTACATACAGAGGAGCCACTTTGCCCACAGTGTTAGCACAGCAAACTTGTAAAACCAAGGAAAAGGGTTAGCTCTTCTCAGTGGCACAGCACAGAGGCAGCCAGACACAGCTAAAACTACTGCATCCCATAACCTACACGCACGTTGTGCAGAAAGTGCCACTAGAACTTTTGGGCTCTTTTCCACTTCCTTGTCACTACTCATGGGATGACTTGTTGGTAACAACCTCAATTACTGCACCTCTGCACACCTGATCTCCAAGTCTACCCTCCTCCCCTGCCCTAGGCAAAAGGATGTGCCTTCCCCTGGAAACATATCCTTGTTGCTGCTCATAAAGGACAAGACTTCACTTTTGTGTGTCCAGGCTTCTTAAACTCTTTGCAGACAATTTGGGGACAAGATTTCTCTGAGCAGGAATACCCAACCATTACTCTTTTTGAGAAGGCCAAATTGGAGGTTTGGCTGGAGCTGAACAACCACACCTAAACTGACCAAGCCTAGAAGATTAAAGAGACACAAGTTGGACAAGAGCAAGGCCCATACAGTCTGCAGATCCTAGCAGGCAACCCTCCATTTTGAGCAGCTTTGCTTTCATACCCATCCCAAGAAAGTTAGAGCATAGTGGGGACCATAGTCTCAGATGGCCGTTGCTTAGAATAAAAAGGGTGCAGATGACTACACTGCAAAACTGCAGACACCACTCAGCTTATGGGGAAGCCATTTAATTTGTGACATATCCCCCATCTAATCAGTCCCAAAGGAATGAAGATGACATAGGTGGATGCTTTCCCTTTTCCTTCTTTTGTAATCCACTATCGCAGAGTTAAAGAAAGGGCCTGGCAGAGGCGGGAGATGGTATATGCATTTTAGCACCACTGATTCAGGTCAGCATTTCATCTGGCCACCTCGTGGCACTTCCTGGAGTCCTATTTCAAAGTAAGCTATCCAAGGTAATTTATTTGGTTTATATGCTTTATTTTATCCACATAAATCATGAAACAAAGTCCATAGGGAACAGGCACTCTATACTTACCATAATATGTAACTTAGATCCCCAGAGACTGAGTATGTACAGAACAGCTAATAAATGGTTCATAAAAAAAAAAGAATCTCTGGGTCATTAAATCTTGTTTTATATCTTCTTGTTTCCATCAAAGTATGCAGGAGTGGAAATTCTCTTTCTAAGACAGGCTCCTACTTTTCAGCCAACTGGGAATAGAGCCAGCTGAAAAGAGAGAACCCCACATAGAGCACTGACAGCTGTGCACAAAATTCATGAGCTCAAGAGACAGACTGCTGCAGAGACAGGTGTCCGAGATCTAAGTTTAGCTTGAAAGATTAAAACAGCATCTACAAAGAATGCATTTATTCTAATCCTCTCTGTGCTAGAAACTACACATGCACCACTGATGGACGCATCCTGGAAACATTTGAGATACGTCTTTCTGCTGTAGGATTTCATCCCATTGTGTTCAGGGATAAAATAGGTTAGTGTTAAGACCACAGCAATGCACAAAACCAGCAGAGAGAGATATTCCTGCTGCCTGAGGAAGGGTTGCGAGCGGTCAGGATCTATGGTTACAGAGGAGGCAGGACTCAGGCTTTCACAGCAGTGACGGCTGCCCACACTGGCAGCAAGCAACCCCACCGCAGATGTTCTCAACACAGTGAGGATGTCTTATGTAAATAAGAGCTGGGAGGCAGATCAGGTGTGGTTCTTGCAAGACAAATGTGCTTGGGAATTATGTATGATTCCATGTTTAGCTACCCTGGTATAAATCCAGGGTAATTCCTTTGATCTTAAGGTAACGCTGCTCTAAATATACATTAAATGGAAGAACATACCCACTACCCTCAGAGGAGCCAAAGGTACAGGAAGACTCAGCCTTTGCATCTCCAAGTGTAGCTACAGATTTAAGAGAGGCTGTCTTCCCCTCACTGGGGTAACTGGGTGCAGAATCCATTTCCCTGTAACAAACTGTACCTACCACACAGCAGATTTTGATGCCTTAAGCTTCTAGTCTCTAAATTAGAGTCAGTCTGGGAAGGCAGGAGACCCAGTTTTTAGATTCACAAGGAACAAAGGATGAATCACTTTAGTACCATGTGATATAGTGCGCTTGCATATGTAATTGTCTATCAATACAGGTAAAAATTAACATATGTTAATACAAAGAGAACTTGGTAATCTGGAGGACATCAAAGCAATGAAGTCAACAAGACAGACAATAAGCTTCATCTCCTACACTCTATAAAACAAGGGGGCAGGTGCTCACCTCTGGAAAGCTACAGAGCAAAATTCCTGGGTTGATAATAAAAGATTTATGGATTCTTTCCCCTCTGTGATACAAAACATATTGAACCATAATGCCAGAGGTTTTAGAACAATTCTCACTCCCAAAGCAAGCAGAGTAACAGGGGGCAGGGTATTTTTAAACAGCAGAGTCACTGTTTAACCACAGAGTTCTTCTATAGATCTGATTTCCACAGATTCAAGAAAATTCCCCAGTTTTGTTTAGGGAATGGAATTTCACTAGTCATGAAGATGTGCAAATACTTGTTTAATTCAGCACTTTCACATTCGTTCACTCACAATGTATCATCCCTGAGATCTCATGGCAAAGCTGCTCCTAAGGCTATCACAGACATTACTCAGTTGGCGCCAAACGGCACCAAAATTACAATACGTGTGGAACTGCCACACAAGCCTTCCAAGCAGGAATAACCTCCATCCTTGCATCATCAGCTCTACCAAGCAGGAGGTCAGGTGCTGGGTGCTCCAGACAACGTGGGGGAGGACAGAAGTAGGGAGGATGTTTTTAATTTATGTAGTTAACATTTCTGTAATGGGCACCAGAGAACTGACACTGCAGAGTATTCTGCAGCCTCTGGGAGATCCCCTGTGGGGAATTGGCTGGACAGAGAAGGGACGCAGAGGAGAGGAACGGGGCACAACTGCAGCCAGTAGATAAACCTACCTATGGGTGGTCGCACACACAACTGCTGAGTTTATGAATACCCCCACAGCATGCAGAAAAACCCCTTGTCACTGGGGAAGAACTCCCCCATACCCACTTTACCCATCACTCTAGATTTGGTCATGTTCTCCCACCACTCCAGCATCCCAAGCACCTAGGAAATAACAATGAGTACTGCCCCTGCAAAACCCCTGTGCAGCAGGGAAGCACTGTCTGCTCCTGCTGTGCAGAGAAGGGCCTAGGGTGCAGACTAGGCACCTTGCCTCAGACTTCACCAGCATGGATGGCAGACTTCCAGTATATAGTGCTTTCACAGAAGGATCAGCTTTCCGTGCTGAAGAGTGGTTTAGAGGGGGAGCAGTGGGGAACTCCATGAGCTGTACGTCAAAGCATTCTCCTAGGGCTTTCCCACAAGCAGATGGCCAACTGACTCCCAGTTAGCAACTCATCACACAATGAAAAACATCTTCCCCTTCCCTTCTCTTTCGGGGCAGGCTCATGTGTTAACTGTTTGTTTACAGGCTCCTTAGGGTTGGGCCTTTGCTATTCTGTAGATTCTTGCCCTCATACAACAGCAGGCACCAAGGAAGAACAGTAATGATCAGTCCAACATTAACATTCATGAACATTGCTGGGGTTTCTGACAACCAAACAAGTGTTTTGGCTTTGTTAAGATTCCTTGGTCATTCACAGCTGCTCCTACTCTCTCCCTGGCTTGCCCTTGGGGTTCCTGGGCACTCACAGCCTCACCGCAGCTTCAGGACAAAACAGACCCAGGAGGGGTCCCACGCCTCAGAGAACTGAGGAAACCACTTCTTGGTGGGTCTCACAAGTATGAGATTACAATATAAGGAGAAGGAGCACTGACATGTATTTAAAAGGGAGAAATTCAGTGAATCTAACAAGTTTGTCCCAGAGTTAAACCCCAAGACTCACTCCACATCAAGAGCAATTGGTTGGTTCTTCCTTCTAGGGCTGGGAACACCATTACCATCCTGCTCCACTCATCCTATGTCAACACAGGAAATGCAGACCCAATCCAGACATCAGACTCAGTCTTTTCTCCTCCTACTCAGTAGCATATTACAAGGTCATTGAATTAAAAGGAATGTTCTTTAATTCTTCAGCTTCCAACCCTTCCCAAGCACTGCTTCTTTATAGATTTCAAACTAGTTTGACAATGTATAGTTCTTTTGGTGTATGTGTGAGTTTTGGAGCAATATTTAACAGCTAAGTTAGACGCATGCATAAAATATACACAAGGGTGCCTAGATATTAGGTGGGGTGTTATTACTTAAAGGCAAGAACACAGACCATTCATATTACAGTACGCAAACCTAGCATACAGACCTGTGCACAGGTACACTGATTATAAGTGAACTAATAGCTCCGGCATTTTATGCAGCATTATTCATGACTTTTATATTAAGCATCCATGTTCTTTTAAATTCTACTTTATGTTACACATAATATTTGTAATCTGTGCCATTTATAAGACCTCAGTGGAAGAGGTCTGCAGCTAAGTTGTGGTGAAGCCTCTGTAGTGTGGTCACAGAGATGTGTGGTGCAGGACTGCTTCATTATGCTAAGCAGCCAGCCCTAAGCATATGCTCCAAGTACAAGATTATCATTGCTTGAGACAAAGCCTAGTGTAGCATTTAGCTCAGTGCCTTCATTGTTTGTCTGTGCTCCTTGCAAGTAAGAAGTAGCTCACTGGCCAGAGGCCAGGGCTCTTCAAACCAATCTGCAAATGGCCTAATCAAAGCTGTGATCTGCTCTGTATACTCAATTTGTTGAGTCACATCAATTTGCTGAGTTTCCTCTCCCATTAGAAACACATGCAAGTGCAGTTTTCTAAACATATTAACTCTCTGCAGGCTATTTTGTTGCATAAACAGAAAGACAAGTGACCGAACACTGCAGTCAAGAGGGTGACACTCACTATGACCGGAATCCTTCACAATTTCACCAGTTTTGTTACACCAGTTTTATGTATCTTTCATGTCATGGTACCATTATGCTGCACCCTTTTTCCTAGACAACTCCAGCTTAATCGCAATTGGAAAATAATACACTTCACATGGGGAGGACTCTCTTCAGTTAAATAGGAAAGTTGCATTGTCTTGAGCCATGCTCAAAGACTCACAATGCCAATGGGATTAACCTTGAGCTTGCAAAAGCCATAAATCACCACTGGTCCCACCACAATCCTGGGACCTTTGCTCAGTTACAGATGAGAGAACTTCCCACTGCTGCCGGTCCTCCAACCCTGTGCTCTCCTGAATAGTGTTTGGAGCCAGCACAGGCTCAGGGCACAGAAGCCAACCCACAACAATCCCAACATTCCCACTTCTCACTACTCCTCCCCTGCTCTGCTTCTCTCTACTGCCCACAGGGAAAGGCAAGCTGGCCTCAAAACAAGTCCTAGGAGGGCCCAACTTGTAAATTAGGAGGGCAATATAACTGGCTTTGCTGCAGGCTGCCAGAAACAACATAGACTGGTTAAGGTAACTTCGAGGTCAACATCAAGTACTGCTGTAGATATACCTTTTCTCTTGATTTTTGTGCCAGTATCTTCTGTCAGCCTCTCCCCATCACTTCTGTGAAGTACAGTCATCTTCACTGCTGCTGTCCATCCCAGAACAGGCTCGGTTTTTGGGCAGGCCTCTGTACACTGTGAAGCAAATCATAAAATAGGATTATTCACTGGCTGCTGCTTTGTGGGATGCTTTCCATACCACCATGCACAGCATGTACAAAGGCACAGATTTTCAGACTTCTTCCCTCTGTACAGGAAAAACTTAAGGTGAACATTTATGCCTTTTTGTGATACAAGCTCACAACCACACTGCCAATCATCTGGCCAAGAGGGTTATGCAAGAGTCAGGTTTACAGTAAAGTTGTACAAATTTTATAGCACCACAAACACTCTAACTGCCATGATGCTTAAAACTCAAGAGCATTTGGAGAACAAGGAGAGTTATTCAAGCTCCACACCATTTTGGCTGCATGTTTTCCAGGTGTATGATTTCACCACATGGAAAAACACAGCCATTGCCAAAGTGAACTCATAAAAACCTTTGATGAGTAAAGTTTGGATAAGCACAAATCATTTGAACCGACAGTTGGTCCAATTCTCAAAGGGCTTTGGCAGACATAATATAATTCGTGGTTTCACACACAGGCCATTTTTCCCCTCCCTCCCTCATTCCCTGCCTCCCCCCCCCAAGTCCTTGCAAATTCAGAAGATGTTGTTCTAGAAGGTGCAAGGGGTTGGGTTTGCTCTGCTTTTCTTTTCCCCCTGAAGGGTTAGGCACCACACTATTGCAACTCAAAGCCATTTGGGGCTGTGAGTAAGCTAGCGAACAGGTTTTCCAGTGCTGTGTTTAGACAGTTGCATGATCTGCCTAACAGACATTAAAAAAAGAAAAAGAAAAGAAAAAAAGCAAACTCTGGGTCTCTCACCGCCCATTTGCTAGCAGGCAGGTAATGTAAGGCAACTGCTTCAACAATCTCTTCCTCTGACACATTTGGACATGTTATTTCAAGATGTGTGGCGTCATTTAAGGCTGTGCCATGAGATAACACAGTATTTACATCTCTGGGCTGGGAGCAGGATTGCTACAGCTTTTAGACATTATTGACATAATATTTTCTTTGATAAACAATCTATCAGGAAATTGTCAAATTCACAAGTGAGGTAATGCCAGGGACTAAGCAACCCACACAGTCCAAAAGGCAACAAGAAATAACATTAGAGAGCAGAAACACTATGAAGATGACTCCTGTTCCAACAGCTTTTGTTAAGCCCTGCTACAGAAAAAAGCATTCATTTACAGCTCATGTGGTCTCTTCTCTATCCAAATGGGTAGATCTGACAGACAGCAGAGGTCTCTGCGATTAACCTCACCATAAGAAAGAGAAAAACTTGCTTCCTCCTCCAGAAACAGAGCAAAACTCTCATCCCTTTAAATAGAAAATATGCATTTTACCACTAATTAGTAAGTTTTAGATACTTGGATTCATTTGGGTTCTAAGAATCCTGCATTTTGCACTCCACGATGCAAGTGAAGAACAGGTAGAGATTAGATATTTAAGTTCTATAGCATGAATTATAATTGTCAGAACACTTCATGCACCTCATCTTCAGCAGATCGCAATGTCACTTTAGACTTTGGTGAACAGATTTACAGCAAATAAGTGGGGCTTTCCCCCCATTTTTATTTTAGGACTTTTTCCACAGTTCAGAATAATTTCTAAACTAATACTTGGGATTTGTGGCTTCCAAGTGTACAAATCCAAAAGAGTCCAATTGCCCCAGCAGAAACTTTTGAGTGGTCACAAGGTGCCTCTGTCCATTGATCAGACATAGAAGAAAGAATCAGCTTCAGCAATACAGCACAGGTTTTAGGAATTCACACTCCAGCCATGCTTGGTCATATTTCCTTATAAGCTTTCCCAATAAATGCTCCTGAAAATTCATGCTTGCAAATTCATTGGATGGAATAATCCGGGTAAGCACATGCAACGTGAGAAGCAAACTGAATCACCTTTTTACTTGCTTTCTTGAAATCTGTAGTATTTGCTCAGTTTGTCACAACACTCCCCTTCTTCACCCTCAGAAATAAATCATATTTCCTCCTACAGGAATTCTATGGATGGGACAGGAGTTGCTCTCATGCAAGACGGAGGCAAAAAGGAAACAGAAGCATGCATCCCAATCTCAAAACATCACATCTGCCTACAGCAAGGTCCAGTTTTCCAAAGCAACCATGTCTGTAAGTGTTATAACTGTCCTCCTCTTTCAGAACGCCCTTGTTGCTTGGGCAGTTTGGGGCCTCAAGTGTGCCACTTTAACCCCCGTGCTACAGCTGCCATGGCTGCAAATGAGCTGGGCCTTCCTTCTTTCCACAGGATTTCATACTGACATACTCCCCTTGACTTCAATCAAGACCCTAAGTTGTAACATGCTTCCACATTCAGCTTCTTGGTTTGTTTTTAAGGGATCAAGCTCACACAAGCCTAACGATTCCCTTCAGTTTTACAAGCATATTCATGTTTGCTGTCAAACGCATGAGTTAGTTTTCTGCAGGCTATTGCAAGAGAGCAACCATTAATTACTGCAACTGCACAAAATGCTTTTTTATTTAGAAATAGGTTTCAAAATGGCTTTGGCGATTATACCATCACTCTCTCAAAGGAGGTTCTCACTGGTAAACAGTTTACCTACTCTGAATTTGTAGAAGGTTGGTGTATTTCGATTTCCTACAGAGTAATCTTTCCTCTGTCCCTCCCTTTCCCTTCTGTGTCAACTGACTTTCACATTATATTTTTTCCATTCTCTGCCTTTAGGGGCTTAAAGGTAGATTTCCAAACACAAGGAAGTGTCTTAAAGGGTAACAGAAATGCACATTTTAGCTTTACCACACAATTTGTTTCAGAAGAGAGAAGCTTGAAAACATGGCTTCCACCGAGAGCCCTCAGGAGAGGCGCTTCCTTTAATGATGGCGCCAGAGCTGACGGCTCAGCAGTTGGCTTTGCAGTTACCTCACAACTGCAGCCTTCAGAAACGTCTCCAATTATTAACTGATACTTAGCACGACGCATGATTTGATAATCCAACTTGGATTGAGCTATCTAAATGAGTTCCAAACGCCTTCCAAAAATAAGTTCTACCTCTCTCAGAAGAGACCCCAACACTCTGCATTTCTAACAAAAGAAAATGCATTCCAGGAAACAGAAATGTACATTTCAGTCCATCAGTTTCCTTTGTGAAATTAAGAATATATATGTGTGTGTGTATATATATGCAATATATATGTAATATCTACATATTTATATAGTTACATTCAAATACTATACATTAATATACTGTACTCATTATATACATTTTTAATATCTATTAGAGGAAAAATTCTTCAGTCCCCCAGTAAGTCATCCCTTCCAATGAATCCCATGTTTACTCTCATGCCAGCTATTTCTTTGGACATCAGTCAAGGCTCTCAATAGGACTGTTCCCACCATGGTAAATAATTACAGGCTCAATCCTTGAGCGACACCAGATTTCACAGATTTAGAAAGGACAGAAAATCATATTTCTCTAATTAGCTATTATTAATCAAGCACCAGTGAGTAAACATTTAAGCAGCTGAGACCAGATCCCCCTTTTAGCAAATTGCTTCCACTGGCAATTAGTGTTGTAAACTCTTCCTGTTGTCCTTTTGCAAGGAGAAAATACCATTGTTATTGACAACAACTAAAGAAAACGTCACCTTTTCATCTCTGGTTATGCACAGGCAATAAAGGAGCCTTTCTTTTAGCTAAACAAAGAGGCTGTTTTGAGTTTGAAAACTGGGTGACTGGGTAACTGAGACATTATTTCTACTGCTGCTTAGAAGATGAAGGGTGAAGGCAGCCTGGGAATGGTGGCTTTGAAACACCAGGTCTCCCTATGTACTCTTCTGCTCCATGTATTTCTAAATACGCACTATTTGTGCAAGTCTCCAGCTCCGGTAACTGACAGAATTCACCACTCTCATGGGCATATCAGATGTGCTACCATCACAGAAGTCATGATAACACTTTCCATAGTGATAAGCCAAGCGAAACAGCTCAATTTGTTCAACACATGCTATCACTAATGCTTCCTATGGAAATAACCCCATACATTTGCCTTGACAAAGGGGTTTAAGGACCACCATCCCCTCCAGTTTCTTTCAGTTTCACATTGTGCTGGTTTATGTGAAATCCTCAACCCTTACAGGACACATATATGACTTCCTGGGTTTTGTTTCCATCCAGTTATTTGTCTTTTTATTTATGAATGAAAGTATCCTTAGGCAGAAGGTGTTGTCCAGATTAGAAGCAGGCAGTTTCTCAGCTGAAACTTTTATCCCTGCCCAAAGAAAACAGGCATATTTGGGTCAACACAACCGGTGCAAATTTATGTTGGATTTGTCACTTCAGCTGAAAAAATAAAAGTCATCAGCCTGAAAGTGCGTACACATTTTTAGACCGAAATTAATAAATTCATTTCAATTAACAAGAAACGATTACAGGCACTTTAATGAAAGGAAGCATTATGTATCGAGTCAAACAACATGCTTCATTCAACCTGAACCAATTCCCTTTTTTGGTCCTCTCACTCATCCTCCTCTCTGGAGTCTGGGGGGCTTTTCTGGGTTTCTTTAAGCAGCATTTTCCTTGCAGCCTTTTGGAGCAGACTGTTCAGGTTGTTTTGCTCCCTGAAGCATTTAAACTCCTTCCAGGACAATCTGTGCCCTCCAGTATCTAGAAGAGTATTATTTAGAAGTCAGAGGGATTCTTGCTGGAGAGAACACTCTCCCATTCGCTGGTGAGATCAGGGACAAAGCCACAGGTTTTAAGGCTGGGTAACACAACGCTGCTGTGGAAGGTGGTTTTTGCCCATGTCCGGCCTGCCAGGACAGGAGCCTGTACACATGTCCTCTCCTTAGCCAAGAACTTTTTGACTCATTCCATACAAGAAAGTGTTCCTTACCTTAAAAAAACAGAAAAAGTCAGATCCTCCTTGGCCACTGTCACCAGGGGTCAGAAACCACTTAAAATACAGAGATGGATCTGAAGGAGTTTAATGGTCTGTAATGACAGATACAGGGACCCCC
Source organism: Myiopsitta monachus (assembly GCA_017639245.1). NCBI lineage: Eukaryota > Metazoa > Chordata > Aves > Psittaciformes > Psittacidae > Myiopsitta > Myiopsitta monachus. Next base: position 7,893,583 of record CM029932.1, read on the forward strand.
TAGCTGGATGTCACAAAAATTACAGTAGGCACTTTACCAGGAGATGTGGGAAGAGGGATCCCTTTGTTGATTCTTCAACTAGAGATCTAGCTAATTACCTGCCAGATGGATGCTAACATGCTCAGAGGGGCTTGCTGCATTGAGAGGGAGCATTTAACAGACCCTCCACACATGCTCTGGACCGATTAGTGGCTGTCCCCTGCCAGTACTTTGATTTCACATGAACACTCAGGCTGAAGATGCCCAGCTCTCAGCTAGTGCACGATATGGATCCATTGGCCATTTCAGCAATACTCAGGGATGTTTCTGATCAGTGATTTGCTCTCTTAGCAGCAAGGGACTGGCCAGTCTGCTCAGCTGGACTCTCTGGCTTAATCAGGCCTCCCCTCACAACTACAGCACTTGAATATCAAACCTTCCCTTAGTAGCCCCATTATCCTGCACAGCCATAAAATGTAGCCTCTCCTGGCACCCAAAGGCTCCAGACTTGGACACACAACAGAGCGGGACGTGTTTGAGGAGGTTTGGCCCACAATGAGTCAAGGAGGGAGAGGATAGGCTGCTATGTCCATTCGCAAGCCTTTTCTGCTTGTAACCCATGAGAAAAATCAAAGGGCATTATTTACTCCCCATGTTTCTCTGTACCTCTACCTGGCTACTGCCTCTCCAGCAGATCAGGTTGGGACTGCTTTCTTAGAAAGAGCTGGGAGACCCATGTACCCTTTCTGCACACTGCAGCAACCACCTTTGAAAGAAAACAAGCCCCATTTCTGAAACACTGAACACCCACACAGATGCAGAGATGTTCAGAACCACATGAATGGTTTCTTTAAGGTATGTGAGAGAATACTCCCCCAAAACAGACACTACAACGGAGATTTTGCAGCATGGCAGATACAATCAGACCAGCTATGGTATAATCACCCTGAGAGGAGCATAACAGAGCAATGCTTGCATGTCCAGTACCATCTGGGACAAGATGACTTGCACATCTCATCTACTCAAGAAAGCCTCTTCAGCAGGGAGCAAAAACAAGACGGAGAAATTCTTACACAAGAAATATCTCTGGGGCTCATTCTTACCACTTCCTCTTGTCCCCCTTATATCCAACCCATTACCTCGCAGCCACTGCTGCAGCTCAAAGCTGCGCTACGCCCTAGCTTGTAGGATTACAAGAGACCACGTGCAAACACGAATAAAAACACCTCCCGATTATAATAAGGACCTCACCCTCTCACCAAGACATGGTTTGGACTGGCAAATTCTGTCCTGTTAAACTGAGCAACATCACAAATTACAGTGTGCAAGCATTAATTGAGAACACACCCTGGAAGAGTGAAGGAAATGGACGTGCAGCAGCGTGACAGAGCTGGACAGTGGCAACAAGACAACAATTTCCACCACACGAAACCTGCAACTTGGAGTTTAACTTGTCTAACCAGCCCCTCTGCATCACATCAAGGAGAAACCTACCGCCACCCTGGGATTTGCACTCTCAGGTTGCCAGCATTCAATGCAGGTCTCAGGTGGAGCCAGAAAAGCGCTTGTAAAATTGATCCTGGCTGGCACGCACAGACCTAAGGTGGTAATTTCACCGGGAGATCTGGAAATGGGAGGTTTCAGGACTGGTGTGGTGGAATGAGATTTGCTTCATCAGAATCCCCAGTTGATCAGATTCGGATCCCTGTGGACGGTCTGCATGGGCCCAAGGAAGGAATGTAGTGATTCCACTATTTGGGACAGAATTTAGACACATAAAATTGTTTGGGTTGGAAATGACCAGTTCCAACCCCTGCATGGGCAGGGACATCTCACACTAGACCATGTCACCTAAGGCTCTGTCCAACCTGACCCTGGAATTTGACTGAGGATCACAAATATCATTTCTAGAAGCTGCATGTTTTCCTGGAATTCTACACAAAGTCTAACTTTGCAAACAGGTAAGCTGGGACACAGAAGACACAGGAAAAGCAGCACGGGAAAGCCAGTCTCTAGAGATACAATACCATACCCAGGAATACACAGGTGAATAACGACACTGCTAGAGGACAAAAGCTATTCCAGCCACACTTCATCCTCACACTAGAGACCCTCCTTTAGCAATGGATTGCTGACTAAACAGTGAAGTTTAAACACCAGCCAGAGAGAGGCCTGGTCTGGCTCAATGGCTCCTGAGGTACTGTTGACCCAGAGCTAAACCAATTAGCCCGTTTCCTTTTAAAGTGTTCTCAAATACCACTTGGCTGTGTCACTCCACACCACCCGAGAGCTCTGGAGCAGACTAATTACACTGCCAAATGTTTGATTGAAAATTACACTCAAACAATGTAGGCTGCAAGAGATTACCTCCTTCCCAATACAAAAGGCCTGATTCAGGTCTCCGAGGCAGCTCCCCTTTAAAGTCACTGTAATTCTGCAAGTCCAGGAAGCATGGTAATAGAGAAAAAATAAACTGATGTTTGGCACACAGGCCACATTAATTTTGCTAGCAGTCCCCCTCTGATGCTAATGCAGCCCAAACATGGTTGGTGAGGCTGTGACAACCTTGAGTAGCTCAGTTGTGGGCAGGAAGAGGGAACCACCAGCATTTGTTCTCCATTGGCAACAACAGCCCAGAGGCACAGCTTGGCGAGATTTATGAGCAGCTAAAATGCTAAGCATTGAAGTGAGATTCCGTCCCCAAACCTTCCTGTGGGTTACATTTGCACCTCAGTTTCTCTACCTGTAAAATAATAATTACCCAACACACCAGTTCTTGTAGGACTTAATTAGCACTTGTCAACCTCTTGGAGCTCCTCAAGGGAAGAGGAGCTATGCACACCACAAAGTACTCATTAATAGATGAATCCTTTGGAACAAAGTGTATGATTCTGTTGTTGTCAGATCTAATAGAGTCATAAAAAAAAGCAGGGCTGGAAGGGATATCATGAAGTAACCTAAGCTGTTCCCCTGCCCTTAGGCACGATCAAGTATATCTAAATCACTTCTGATAGATGAATACCCTTAAATCTTGGGATGCTCAGGCTGTAGATTAAAGTAGATAAAGATGGACTCATATTACATGTGCACTGCACTCTCTGGCTCTGCTGAATACAGATAAACACTCCCTCATGTGTGGCACATGGGGCCTCTCTTAGGTGCTGTCTGCACTGGCCTGAAAGAGGATTTACTACATCCACACCGAGATCCACCCATCTTTCCAACTCTTTATTATTACAGCTCATGCAATAAAAAGCCCCACTGTGGCACACACTCCCCAAATCTCGAAATCAGAATTAATGAAACACGTAACATGTGAAAAAGATCTTCAAATGGGGAATGGAGCAGAGTTGTTAAAGGATATGCTCACGATTATGTGGGGCTTGACCAAGACCCAGAGTTCCAGTGCAAATCACCCAAGTCTCACACACGGCTGAACTGCAAGACTTCCCTAATACCTTCAAATAAATTTTGTTATGTTTTCCCCACTTTTCTCCCCCTTTCCCAACCCCAAGAGTCCATCTAAAATACAGTTTAGCCTAACATATAATTCAGACGTGGCTACCGAAGCATTGCACAGCCTGAAGTTTAAGATTTTTGATGTTTCTGAAGCTGCAGTTATGCAGGTCCGGTCTGGAACATCTGCTGCAGAAAGATTTTTAGGGGGGGTTTAAATGCTTTAATTGTAAAAATGTGTCAGTTCAAGCAGTCTTTCCAAGACATACATTGAGAGTACAGTAGAAGATACCTTTTATTTGATTAACTTCATACAGGAAAGCTTTTGAAACTTATACGTTCTTCATCAGGCTGGTGGATAAAAGCTAAGCAACTGATACAGCACTTCAGAAGTTTATTAAATTAACCAATTAAAGGGAAGCAGTACACAACATACAGAGGCCAAGGCAAACAATGGAAGGTGGAACACGCTCCCAGGGCTGAGCCGATAGTGTCATGTCAGCATTTCCATTATGAAGCTACTGCAGTTATTGTGGGAGGCATGCAATAAAAAAAAAAAGAAAAGAAAAAAGCTTAAAGCACTGAATTCAGTCATTCTGAGGGATTCCCAAACATGCCCAGGCGGATGGAAGAGCAAGATGCAAACCAGTTCTTCGCTAGTTTTGTCACTTGAATTAGAAAGCAGGTGTGGCCTGGAGAAACAGGTTGGCACATTGCACAGGAAACAAAGGCTGGTTCTCTGGAGCTGCACAGGGCCCAGCATGAGGCAGCCCTGCTCTTGGTTGCTTGAAAATACAACCCTAATGAACATGATTACTCAAGTACAGCACGTTTGTGTGGGCTGAGACGCAGAGCTTACTCAGTAACAGAAGGTCTTTGTGGTAAGGCTGGCATCTTGCATAGCATCATACCCTCAATCACAGCGTCTCTACACAGCATTGTAGCTCAAATTGTAAACCAAAGCAAATCACAAATATAGCAAAGTTGTTTGTATTAGCAGAGTTAAACACAGGAATGTACCTGATCTGAGGATTTCTCATCTTTTCAGTGCTAAACAAGGACCAAAGTGAATACTTTTAACAATAGGAAGAATCAAGTGCGAGCTAAACTCGCCCGAAATTCCGGGTGCTCAGCATCAGGTTCAGACCCCAGTTTTGAAGGCTGCTCCTTCCCTATAGAAACAGGGCAGATCTTTTGGGTAACAGATTCAGTGGTTTCACGTTACATTTCGCAGCACATGAAAACCTTTTAATGAGGTCCAAACCTTTTCACACAGCCCCAGAACAACTCATCCATGGGGGGAAAAAGAAAGAGGCTGATAATGGGAACACTGACACAACATTGACTGAAACAGCATAATCAGCAGCAACTATAATTCTCCTTCAGAAAGCTACGCCCACAATGCTTTTTTTGGCCTGTATACTTTGTATATTGCCTTGGTCTAACTGGTTAATTTAATAAGCTTCAGAAATATTTAGTTGCTTGGCTTAAAAAGTTGGACACAATTTAAAACCAGGTAGCCCAGTTTGTGACCACAAGTTGTTCTTGGGAGGGCATATCCACAGTTTATGGCATCCTGGCTCTGCTCAAAGGGCAGTTCTGCTGTGCTCCATTTCCTCTCTGGAAATCTAACAAATCCAGCTCAGTTCCCAGCAACACAGAACAGCCACACGGCTCTGGATATGAAAGCAGCTTGACAAACTGAGGTTAAATTGAATTAGCTGAACCCACTTAGTGTTCCAGCCCTGCAACACAGCTTAAGAGAGGCTAGGGAGCACTGGGAAAGCACGTGGGTGTTTTAGAAGAGACAGGGTACCATGGCAGGTAAGGACCAGCCTTGTCACCCAGGAGGCCCACTGCTATTTCTGCCTTTGCCAGTGACCTACCACATGATCCTGAAGAAGCCACTCCAAGTGTTCTTCTTTCCCTCCTTCCCCTTTTCCTGCTTTGATTGCAAAGTTCCCCAAGTGATGGCATCATCCTGTTTGTACAAGATACACATTTGCATAACATCTCACATAAGGCCCTGGTCATAGCTGGGGCTTCTAGACAGGATTTATAAAGAAAAATATGAACAATTCAGTATGTTTAAATGCTCATTATGGGTATTTTGTAACCAACATTTCTTCATTAAAGATTCTACTGTGGTGTTTCGCCAAATGACACAGAATAAAGTCCTGTGTGGAAGATGCTGGCTGATGCTGTTCCTTGCAGGCAGAACCTGAGGGGCATCTAGGAGATAGAAAATGAATGGACTATTTTGTAGGCTAACAGCAAAAAACCAGAACAGCTCCATAGCTCTGACAACCTGAGAAAGACATTTTTCTAGCCTGAGCTCCAGTTTCACTGGCTCTCTTCACTGGATTTGGTGCCTTCAAACCCAAATTCATTAGTCTGGCCCCACATGGAAACACAACTTGGTTCTAATCTAATCAAAGATTGTGATAAAAAAAATGCCTTTTGAATTATTCCCAGACTTAACATTATCTCTACCCAGTGTGTCTTCCTTTATTCTCACCTCCAAAATGGAGAACAACAATAGAAGAGAAAGGAAATTAAGACAAGTAGTGACCAATCTTGCACACCCCAGGTTTGCAGCTAACAACTGTCTAACTAGAAAGCTGCAAAAAAGGCATTTGAGCCAGCAACAGCATCAGCAGGAGCTGAGCTGGAGCCTCAAGTCCTGGCAGGAGCCATGGCAGCACCCCAAGAACAACAGTTAGAAGGAGTAAGGCCAGTGGCAGCAGCCCCTCAGGCTGTCCAACAGCTAGGATCCCCATCTCACTGTGGAAAGCTCAAGATTTGTGGGTGCACCCAGAAGTTTGGCCTTACAACCAGGAGGAGGGAGGAAAACCAGCTGTAACCTTGATCTCCTTCCAAAGCACCACAGATTTGCTAAAAGCAGAGGCAAGAGAATGAGACTGGCAGTGTACGCTGTTAAACAGCAGGGAAGAAACAGCATCAGCATAGATGCTGCTTTCCTAAACCCGTTCTCAAAGCTTGGATTTCTGACATTTGTCTTGTGAACTAAACATGCAAACTGGGTTTGAATGAGGTGATTCCACACAGCCCAAGAAATAGAAGAGATACGCAAGTTATCATCATCTACCTTGAAATGCTGGAGGGTCTTGAAGACTCCTTCTGCAAAGCACCAACCCATATAGTGCCAAGCATCCTAACAAAGCACCAGGACTAAGCCTAACAGAATGAGATGGGCAAGCACAAAACAACTTGTTGAAGGGTTCATTAAGCCAGTGACAGAATTTGGGGTTCTCAATCTTCGCCTGGTGTCACGCATCCCCACCCCTGACTCCTCAGTGCACCCTGCAGCACACAGACAGCACAACTCAATTGGGAGGGTCAGTGCTGACCAACTCCACAGGGCTCAATGGAAATCCTGCCACAATTATAGTGAAACTTGTGATTTAGGTTCTTGCCAGCCAAAGCTGTCACATTTCCCACACAAGTGTCATAGCACAACTGCTGCATTAACAGCACTCACCGCTCAAGAGTCGAATTGTAACACATAATGCTGCGTGACACACAGGTACCCAGCCATCTGGAATAAACCCTTTCACATCAAACACTCCTTTTCCACATGTTCCAGCTGAAGTTGGATGTTCTCTTCTTGATCTTAGTACCTGGCTTGTTTTCTTTTTTTCAGCTATTTTGAAATTCTTAATATTGAAAGGTAAGGGTTTGTCCTTTTAAAGGGGAACACAGGCTGGAATGAATGAAATAGCCTTTCCCTTTAATGATCTGCTGCACAGGCAGCTGGGACAAAGTTGGCTGCGATGTCAGATTCCTGGTGCTTTAACACACAGGGCTGTTTCCCCTAAGTATTTCTCTAACTAAGCAGAACTCAAAGATTTCCTTCTCCAGCAAACACCTGAGCAGAAATGACTCACCCACCGTGTTGGTAACTGGCGCAGACCTCTCAGCCCTGCTGCCAAGCCTATTTATATTGTTGAAATACTGAGAGGCAACTTTCCTTCTGCAGCTCATAAAACGGTTTGTCCTTCTATATTTTGCATAAATAGTAGCCTTATGCCTGTTTTTGTCAAGGGGAAGGAGGGAGAAGATAAGTTGGGGTAAAACACATTTGTAAGACCAGCCATACAGCAAAGTAATTTTTTCAAGATCATGAAACATTATAATGCATCTATCTCTAATCAAATCACTTTTTAGTTTTTCTGCCTGATTTCCCTCAAAAATAATGCATCTATGATCATGGTGTGCATGAGCATGCATCTCTAATAACTCTTGAATGAGCTGGTTGCTTTCAGCTCAATTTGATAGAAACAGGAGTTCCAGAGCTGTCACACTGCTATGAGTTTCATGAAAATAGGCAACTGGATAAAAAGGAAGATCTGGAGGCTGGAAAGCTGCAGCATGAGTTCGCAGAGCATTGGGCAACAGAAAATGACATAATAAAGGCACTGACATGTGGAATAGCTTCACTGGAAGGTTATAACTGGCCAAGAGATAGAAAGCTGCAGTATACCAACTACTACCTGAATATTCATTTTGCAGGATATTGTAACAAAAGCCACCAGTCAAAAAATGAAAGGCCTTCAAGGTACAGCGCTAGAAAGAACAGGCGAGACAGCTAAATACTTCAAAGGAAGCCTACAAGCAAAAGTACTATAAATTTTAACTAAATCCTTGGCTGGACACTCCTCTTACGACCATACAATCATTAATTTCAGAAGAGTGACTTCTGATATACCCCCCAGTAAGCCCCAGATCATACAAATCCACTCTTTATTGCCCTAGCAGTGCCGCTGAAAATCAATAGGATTACTCATAGCGGTGAAGTTAAGCACCTGTGAAAGCGTTTGCAAGATTGAGGCCTAAGGCCTGGTCTAGGCACAGCTTTTGTACTTGAAAAACTGGTTCACTTAAAGGTTTGTTTTGTTTTTGGCTTTATTCTTAAAGAAAGCAACAGAATAATTAAAGCCATGCAACCACTTTAAAATGGACACGTTTTTATTACTATAACGGGAACTTCCAACAGCTCAGCCATTCCCAGATCAGTTACACTGCTCCAGCCACGCTCACCCTGTCAGGATTTGCATCAATGCCATTAAGAGCAGCCCCAGCTTTTCACCTTGATCAGCTCAACAAGGAGATGCCAGCCCACTACATCTACTGAAAGCTCTCCAGTTAATTCATCCATGGAAAACACCTGATGAAACATGGGCAAACGCATGTTTGAAGAACATTTTGTCTGGAGTGTGTCAAAAAGTACAGTTTTTCCTTTTCCTCTATAATTTTTTTCCTAGCCTATGCATGTGCACTCATAAGAAAAAAAAAAATCAACAAAACCCCCAAACAAACAACATAAAAATAAACCAACACACACCTAAAAGACTTTAGAGCTTAGAATTACAAAGATGGAAGAAATCAAGATCACCTCACAAGAAGACAGCACAGAAGAACATCCACTCTAAAGAAAAGAAAACACCCCAAACTCTAGAAGATGCTGGGAATGAACTAACATGTTTGGATTGCTAAGAGGTTAAAAGAATTGTCACACTTTCAAAGAAGAAGAAAAAGACAAAAGACATTAAGAACAAACAGGATATTTGGGAAATCTATTTCACTCAAAGTAGCAAACATCTGGAATTAATTGTCAAGAACTTAAGAGCATCAAAGCAAAGTATTAATGAGGTTAAGAGGCAGCTAGACTGGAGGAGGAGACTGAAGAGTACAGTGACAAAGGAGAGAGGTGGAGCAGAGCGAAACCCGGAGGCAACAGGCTCATTAGCCTAGAGAACTTTCTCTCTCTGTTCAATACTTCCTTATCTTCTTATTGCTCCAGGGATAAAATGCTGTGGGTTTTTTTCCTGCTGCTTTTTGGGTTTATGGAAAGGAACAATTCCCCCCCTCCCCTTAGGAATTCCATGTTGGGATCTGTGACAACATGCTTCATTGCCGAACCTCCAAATTTCTAAGTTTAACTCAGAAAAGTACAAGAAAACTGAATACATGCAACTCCTTCCACTAAGTAGAGCTTTCTGAAGTCTGGAGACCTCATTTCTCCCTTTCACACTTCAAATTAAGAATAATTCTTACTTTCGTTAACAAATGTTTCTCCAAGAAGAAAAACCTCATCCCTTTAATCAAAAGGATTTAGTAAACATCTCCATGGATTCAAGAGCTGGATTTTAAAAGACTCATTTGTTTTAAAGTAATTCAAACCAGGCTAAACAACACCTTTAAAGATGACAAAAAACAGTAGGGATAAATTCATAAGGAGTCCAAGAAGGAAATACTTAGCATGACTTATCCCTTAATATCCAGATCCCTCTCTAGAAGGGATAATCAGAAAGCTATGTTGGCCCTTATTCAAATGAAGAGAATGGTCTTCCATCTCTGCCTGGACTGTTATTAACTATATTGGTTACATTCATGGTCATTAACATCCTTTAAAAGATGATCTTGGGATTTCATTTTCCACCTCCCATTATTGAGCAATGGAATATTCATAAAACAGTAGACAGAAACAACTCTGAAGAGAAATGAAAGCCTCCGAGTTCCCATCTCTGCCAGTTAAATTAAACTAAACTGGGCATTCAACATGAAATTGATTCAGGAGCAGCAGCATATATGCACAAACATTAAAAAGCACACTGGGGGGGATATAGAATAATAAAACATGCACTTGCCTGTCCTCTGCTCTAATAACCACATGCAAACTTCAGCCAAGCCTGAAAGAGTGGGAGAGGTTTCAAAGATACGAAGTTCCTGTGGGTTTCACGGTATAGGCAGCTGGTGAAAGGATGAAGATGCACTTCAGAGCCCCAGTGAAGTGCTTATTAGACATAAGAGAATCCACATCAGCCCTCATTACTTGTCTAATAGCACAGGGCCCGCTCATACTGTTTGTTATCAGCCAAGCACCCACATCTAAGGAGTCAATGTTTTATTTGGAACATCTGCTCTTGTCTTCACAAAAGGCAGCTGAAGCTTTGCTTCAGCCTCAACTGCTTCTCCATTAGCTGTTCCCATACCCCTATATGCACCTTTCCAGCCTAAGAGGAGACAATGGGACTGTGGTGGGGCACAGGGACACTGACTGGCACTTGCTCATAGAGAGTCCCATGATGTCCCGCAGCGCAGGGGGTTTATTTTTAAGCCAAAGTAAAAGAAATACACCTTGGTATTTGCAAGGAGCAAGGATTCAAAAGAGTTTTGAATAATTGGATGCATTCAGGTTACCCAAATCCGTTGGGGAATTTAGCCATCAACTAACACAATATAGTGTCATGAGAGTGGGGTGCCTTGTTAGAAGCTAGTTCAGACCTGGCTCCTCACTTAAGAGATCTGAAGCGTCCTCCGGGCCATCCCTCACTACACTGACCATAAAGAGAGTCCAAACCCCTCTATTCCTCACTTCACACAAGACACCACATATACCCACAGAAGTTAAACTGGAGAAGGCCTCTTCTTCTCTCAGTTCTAACATGGAGAATCAACAACTGAGGGGCTCTGAGGCACCCACTCCATTCTTCTCTGCTGTTTTTACCTAGCCATTAAAACATAACTAGAGGGAGCCATCTGGAAAAGCAAAAGAAAGGCTTTTCTTGCTCCTTCAGCCAAGGTATGTGGACAGGAGAACATGGCCAGAGCCCACCAGAGAGAACACACTGCCCTGCACCTCAGTCCCTGGGGCTTAAGCGATACCAACTCCACGCGTGCACACACCAAACACAAGAGATCTTTAACACTAAAAGCAGGTGGTTGTTTTTTCAGTGACAGAGAGGGGCTTTAATGAGCACGCTGTGTTGTAGTGGCTGGAAAAAGGCGATAAGCTTTCTATGTTATATGAAAAGCCAGGGGGTTACTGTATATAATCAGACACAGCTGACTAAACAGGGCACTGAAAGTCACTCACTTCCAAGGTAAGACAAAACAACCAAACCCCCACGACCTTCCAGCCCTGCCTCCCCCAAAGGACCAGCTCCCCACTCACACACTGAGGGCTGATCTGAACCCTCAAACACCCTAATTAATCCACTGCTTGGAAAAGAAACACTGGCTCACCTTGGCACGGTGACACCTCGCCTCCATGTTGGGTGTGCAGGGACAAGAGAGCCGCCGCTCTGACTGAACCCAGCGCCCCTCCTCTGCGACGGTTCCTAAGGGGCAGCGCAGTCCCCATTAGCACTAATGCCCCACAGCTGTGGGCCTGGCGGGGCACTGGAGCTGCCCTCCCAGCCCCACACAGGTGAGGAAGGTTCCAGGTGGCAGCCATGATCGCGGAAGGGTGCTGAGCAGCCACGGTTGAGAAGCACAACACAGCCCGCGTCTGCTGCAGCCACCATGTTAGCAGAGGGGAAGCCGGGGTCCTGCTGCCCAGCCGGGTTCTGCGGGCTTGGGGTTGCCCTGCTCTGGCCTGCGCACTGCATGCATGTGTTTAACAGGAGCAAAATGAAACAAGACTGTGCCCAGAGAAGCTGTGGCTGCCCCATCCCTGGCAGTGTTCAAGGCCAGGTTGGACGCAGGGGTTTGGAGCATCCTGGTGCAGTAGAAGGTGCCCTGCCCATGGCATGGGTCCGGAACTGGATAAGCTTTAAGGTCCCTTCAACCCAGACTATTCTGTGATTAACTGTTCCATCTTTCCCAGGAAAACCAAGGCGGCAGGCAGCATTTCAGCATTACCTGCATGCTCCTGTTTGTACAAACTAAGGTGAATTCTAACACCAATCTAAAAAGAAATCACTGATATTTCCTTAAGGCTTCTCACAATTCCAGATAAAATACAGGTACTTGTACTGCTTCAGCACTTGATTCACACCAGTGTTATTTTTCCAAGCATTAAATTCTGTCACAGCCTTTACACTCTCAGCCCAGTTGGGGAAGGGCAGAGATCATTGCTGAAACTACCTAATTCCTGTTCTACAAATAACTTTCTGGCTGCTATACATATATTTTACATATAATAACTTAAAGGCACTAACTTACCAGGCAATTCAGGGAGATTTCTCTCTCCTACTAGACGAAGCCACCCTCCTCCCAATTCTGGTAATGATCTTTCCACTCATCACAGCTGTGGTGGTCCTTGCAGCTTCCAAAACTTAAAGGGACAAGGTAGATTTGAAGTTCCCTGCCGTGCTCTCCAGTTTTCTGTAAAACAACTTCTTTTTGAACCATGGGAGCCTGTGACACACTGAACAACACTGGTTTTCAGTACAGTGTGGGTAATTTTAATGCATATACAGAACGAAGAACCAAAAGGCTTTCAATAACACTGTGCAAGTGAAGAACCAGCTTCCCCCTTTCCCAAGTGCAGAGTGGGATGCGGTTTACCTGTGATTTACAGGTATATACAAACTGGCTGCTGCTTGAGCCTGGTGAGTAGCATTCACAGCTCTCCAAATAACTACATTTCTTCTCCGGAGGTGGCTTTTTTGGATGCTCTCTGGTAATACGAAAGAGAAAAGCTGTAACATCTGCAGGAAACACTGCAAAGCCTATCTGGAGGTTTGTTGGGAGTCAGCTTGCACTGCACAGTTTTGCAGGATAAGCATCTGGAAAGCAGCACAGCCAAGAGGTATTGGTCAACAGAAGACGTGGTTGATCTTGACTCTCCAGGTACTTGCTTATGACCTCAGCCAAGATGGTTCTTACCTTCTTCTGTCAGTCCTGGGGCTGTTCGGGTCTCCCTTCGCTTGTATACAGAAGTTCTCTTACCCCATGAAAGTGCAGGTGCTGTCTTCTAATTGTTATAACAAACAATGCCTGCCTGGCCTAGCATCCTGAGCCTCTGTACTGCTGCTGAAGCGGCTGATGAAACACAGAGCTTGCTAGTATATTTTTCAAATAAAAGTATGTTGCTGGGGTCAAAAGGCACATTAAGCCATCATTTAAACTGAAAGGGACAGTAACAAATGGCAACATTTCCCCAGATAAGGACTCAAGGAGGTATTGCCATGCTTGACCTTAAATACCTGAATTAGCATTCCAAGGCTCCTGCTTTATAATCAGCAGAGTCAGACAGATGCTTGCAGAGGCTGAGTCAGAAGAGAGATGAACTTAAGTGCCCTGAAATGGTTATTCAAGGACCTCTCTCCTTTCAATCACTGAAGCCCTGCAGAGATAAGCCTTATTGAATACATAGTAGGTTTAAGTGGCCAAAGTTAAGTCAATACATGAGAATCCCCCTCGTTATATAAATCTAACAAAATTTTCCAGGTTTCCAAGTCAGTAAACTATTATAGCAGATACTGTGCCCACTCGTGCTTCTAGGATCCAAAGTCTGGCTCCTTCAGTGTGAAACCCCTCTTCTGCCTTCTGAAGTCTTGAGTTTAGAAAAAGTCGTAACAGCATGTTGAAAGACAAGGAACCTCAGACTGCAGCTATAGAGACAGTTCTGCACAGCATCAACATGCCCAGAAGTGCTCCTTCACAAGTCGTGAACCCCATCCATGCAATCAGAGCTGTGGCAGCTGGAGTCTTCTGTGGTGCAAGCCAGAAAATCCAAGTGGAATTGCCCTTGCACATTAACCAGCTTTGCTGAAATTTGTTTCCCCCCATTCATAGTGGACATAGAGTAGTATGGATTTGTTGTACTCAGTCCTGTCATCCACATCATTAATGAAAACGCTAAAGTGTTGGCATTGTATTTTCACACACAAAACTCATACTTCAGACAATCTGCACCTTTTTAATACCTTTCAAGGTATGTCCTCAGCTAACCCATGCTGGCACATTACTGAGGTAACAGAGGCAGAGGGGAATCAGATCTAAGAACGTTTCTGGGACAGCTAGAACAGGCTACAGGGGATCAGAAGCAAGACATTACTGAGAAAAAGAGGTCTCGAAGAAACTGTTACCCACATTGCCTTGAAGCATTCCTATCCTTCACTGCTGCTGAATGGTGGGGCCGGGGGGCTGGTTGGTTTGTGCTCTTTCACAGACAACCAACCCCTGAAATCATTATTCCAGTCTGGCTGGTGCTGGAAGTTTGTGTCGGAGTTGGCATGCCATGTTTTAAGAGAAAATATGCACAAATTTAAGGTAATCCTATAGAGGGAAAGAAGAATTAGAAGTGTAGAATAGATTGCTGAGAGGAAAAGTTGGGAAAAGAATGTGGAAAAAAGAAAACTAAACAGTCTTCCAGTGTGCTAATGTTTATTACAAAGAGGATGTAAAGGATGAAATTGGCTTAATTTGCAGACAGAAAGATTTACGTTAAATTGTAAGGGGAAAAATGCATGAATATATGGCTGATTTTGGACTTGAGGCTACCTAGAAAGTTCAGACAACGATCCTGCCTCCAAGCAGAACAATTAGCTGGGGGAAACTCATGAGAACCTTCCTCTGCCTTTTGTAACTATATATATCAAAGGCTGCTCTACCCATTCACAGACTTTCAGAAAGGCTTACAGGATTAAATGTTTAAGAGTTAATAAAATACATTATCAATTCTACACTGTTTCTCTGGGTTTTTCCCATCCAAATAGTAATTGTATGTGAAAGGGCTGACACTAAAAAGCAACAGCCAGGGTTCATGCAAGTTCAGTTCCCATCTGATCATTTTAATGGTGCTTGGTGGGAACCTATTTTTTTGTGGAATTTATCTCAGCTCTTTGTACCCTTTATTTACTTGAATCTGCACCCAAAAATCATAAACACAGTCCTATGTCCCCAAATGAAAATGGAGACTGAAATGAAACTGGAATTGATACAGGTTTGTTCTAAGAATCCTTAATACTTTCATACCTATCTGAACACGTGCCCTTCCCCCTCATTGAAGGGGAAGGTTAGAGCTCCAAATTCTCTTGCATGATGGCCCAAAAGCCCAAGGTGCAGAAGTCCGAATGAGCAACAAGCTTTGTGGTATAGCCCAACCCAAAGATATCTTCAAGCAGTCTGTAACTGGACATCCGCTGCACAGCCCTTGAAGCGCAGTAATTCTGGTGCAATAGACATGAGCAACGAGGGGGAAATGGATTTTAAACAAAGAGAAAAGTGCACCAGTAAGGAAAGAGCATCAGAACTGCAGAAAAACTGAAGGAAAACAGGTCGGGTCACATGGAATTTGGGCTTTACATTGCACACAAGCCACTGCAGAGTGTCACGAGAGCTCTAAGTAGTTGAGAACACTCTGGTGGTGCCTGAATGTTTGGTAGCTACAGGAATACTTCACAGCCTGCACCCTGGTTTGGTCCCCATCAGGAACCAGAGGGAATCCGGACTGAATTTCAGGCCAAGCCTGTGGTTTAACTTCCTCCAAAGAAGCTACCTAGGTTGCTCAAGGTAAGTAGGGGCAATCAAACAACTTGCTTTAAAATTGCACTGCTCCAAAGCAAATTGCTCATCTTGAGAAAGCCTAGCTAAGCCTAATCTGCACTAAGGTGGTCCCAATTTCCATCTTTCCCACAGCTCCATGCTTCTGTCCCATCTGCATCTGTTAGGGAGCACTTGCTCCCTAAGGAACCAGGAGCCTGTAGCAGGGTATGGTAACATGGCCAGCAGGAAGGTGGCCTCACCGATATCTAAGCAAGGCAAGCCCAAAGATGGGAGTCGGATTCCAGAGTCCAGATCACCAGGCAAGTCCATGATGCTGTGCCAGGTCCCAGATCAAGCTGAAAAGTCAGGCTGCAGGTCAGGGCTACCTCCAGTGACTGTTATTAGAGTCATACACAGTTCAGGGATCACTAGGCAGGTCCACATGACATGGAAGGCCCAAGAAGGTCTCAGAGTACAGCTCAAGAAAAGCCTGAGTGCTCTAGGCTGAGCATAAACGGGGCTCTTGGGCCCACAGACAGCAGGTCTGGAGGTTCCAGGTGAGCCTTGTCCAAGGCCATTAATGTCTATTAGTGCACTCAGGGCCCTGATAATAATAACAGGCAGAAAAGTTTAGGGAGCTGATGTGGTTGAAGAGTGAAGAGGTGTCTTCTCCGTCATATCATGTCTGTGTATGAGCTCTAGTGCTGACCTGAGGGAGGGAGTACAGCCAGTGGAAGGGGAGAATGTGGAACTGCTCAGACTGGACTTCTGTCAGCCTCACAGCTGCACTTGCAGAAGTTGTGTAACTCAGCAGTAACATGAAAAAGGACTCATCAAAAAGTGTGCATGTTTTGATGGAAGAATGTGACCTGATCCTTCACGAGCTTATCCTCAAAGCTTTTGCCTACCAGCTTGCATGAGGATAAATAAACCTTTCTAGATTGAAGGCCAAAGGTGAGCTTGTATTCCATTTTATCTAGTCTTCAGTCTCATTCTGAAATCTTTAGAGTGTAAAACCGGTAAGCACCATCTGACATCTGATGCCTGAGTGACTTCAGCTCATATTCAGTTGAACAGTCAGCACTCATTTGGTTGGGTATGTGATTTTGTGGAGCTCATACAAGGCCATATTAAACTTCAGTATGTGTGTTTGCACCCTACAAGAGCATTTTCCAGACCCACTCAAGCTGATTTACAAAGGCAGTTTGTAAATGAAACATGCATTCTGCTGCCCTCTTCTCTAAGCAGCTCCTTTCTTTGCTGAGAAGTTCTGTCACTTGTTTGGGTCTGCATAAAAGCCTAAAGCAGAAGTTCATAAATCAACTTTTCTACTGTGCCACTGAAAATCTTCTACCTCCATGATCTCCTATTGCCTATCTACACCACAAACAGTGGTCATAAACCTATCAAGAAAAATACATTCAGGGGAGAAAAGAGCTATCATATGAAACAAAGGCAAGAACTGTGCTTGTGCAGGAGAGCTCAGCTTCTGCTGAATAAGCCATGAGCTAGAAAAAGAGGTCATATAGACTCTTGCATTGATGAAGATTTACTAGTCCCTAAAGCCCACTCAAGCTGCACACCTTGTTGGGAGGGACAGGTCTGGGTGACCACACAATTATTTCAGATGTTACAGGAACATACAGCAAGAGTGCTAAAGCTCTCCGCACATCCTCAGCAAGATACGTGATACAAGAAAGGGATGAATTTTGCTTCTTGCTCTGCCTACTAATATATTTTAACAGAGAGACTTACTGGTAGATACAATTGGGAATCGTTACTTATACCAGAAAAACACTGCTGTTACAGGAATATACACAGTGCTTCTGGACATAAGGGCAAGAGATGAGATTTATTATATCAGCTTTGTGTCTGCTAAGAGCCTTCTCTTTCCAGTTGTTCTGTATTACTGAAATGCACTGAGTGTAGGGCTTGCTGGAACAACAAGAAATGCAGGTGGGGATGAATGTCACATCCCAGAGCTTTTTCATGTAATTTCTGCCCCTCCTGCTGAGGGCAAATTTGACACTTTGCCTTCCAGTTTTCTTTCTACAAAGACTAGGATGGAAACAGCAAATGAGTGGCTTGTTACTTCCTCTCAGTGTCTGCGGGACTGTGGCGCCAACAACACTGATGCAAAAGGAAACCCTTTTCATTAGCTGCTAAAACAGCAGACGCTTGTTTTCCTTTGGCTGCAGCATCCTTCTGACTCCCACACAGGAAGCACTCCTGCAATATTCCACATAGGCAGAATGCATCCAGTTCCTAGAAGTCCAAATACAAGAAACTGTGGCCCGTTTTAGAAACCACGCTGATCTTGGATTATGAAAGGGAGAAGTAGTCTGCTTTCATGTGTAACCCTGGGCTACTGCTCCTGGGTTCTTCTCTTGCCTTTGTCCCTAGGCTTTTGGTGATCTTTGGCAAAAGATCCTTCCAGTGTGTGTCTCACCTGTAAAATAAGGCTAATACCAGGGAGTGAAAGACTGGACATTATTGTTAATTCGTAGACTACCTCCTACACATAATAAAGGTAACTATGAAGGGTGAAATTTGATATTACTGTTTCTAAACGCACCTAGGTAAATTATAGCACAAGAAAACCAGCCACTCTCCTACTGTTTCTGTTCTTTTGCACCAAAGCAAATGAGTCAAGTGGCTTATGAAACTGGCCACATCACTAAGATAGAGAGGGCATGTTGCATATTCACAGAACTTAAAATTCTTTTATTTACATTTTCATTGCTTGGGGCTGTGAAACGGAACAGAATTCTATTTACTAAATATTATTCCTGGTGCAATAAGTTAAAGAATTTCTCGATTAATACATGGAGCTTATGTATAAAAGACAGAGGTTAAGCAACACTGCAGTGCCCAGTGGACCATCTGGTGAACATTAGGATTGTCAATAAATCATAAAAGCACCAGTTCATCAAGAAAATTCCATTTCAAACCACTAACAGGAAAAAAAAGGATGGGAAAAAACTCACAAACTTGGTATTTTCATATTTTGTAAAAACAGGAGCATTAAATAATTTTAATGCAATTTCAATTGTTTTATTGGTTCACTTCTGATGACCACATGGCTTCACATACTGAATGTTTAGCCCTTTGTCTTGCACACAAAAGCATTATGAAATAACTCAGTGCATCATCACAGGAGAAGCTCTTCTCTTTCCTCTTAGTCTTTTTCCTCACCATGGGTGATAACGTAACAGAGGTTCTTATAGTCAAGATTACCAGAGACATCTGGAGGGAAAGCAGCAAACATCTGTTTAATCTGCCAAGCAAACAGGAGATAAGTGTTACAAACATAGGACTGTAGGACAGCAACATGTACTGCTTTTCAGTTCCCCCCCGGTTCAGCTCCCTTCTGCCTTGATCCATTAACCTCCATGGAAAATTATTGCTTATCTTCAGTAAAATTGAAATGGGAATTAGGACACAACCAGTTAATACAGTCCTGCCAGAATCCCAACAAGAACCCTGTCAAAAAGAGCATTCCTGAAATCCAGGTAAGTCCTGGCCAAGTACTGCACTCCCGACTATTCTTGCCATGAACTAACTCTGCTCAACTCCGCTCAACCTCCTCTTCTGAAAATGAAGTCCCTCTGAATTCCTCTCAGCCAGCAAAATCCATGTTCAGTCTCACACAAACCACAAAGTCAGTACCTCATTTCAGAACTCATTTCAGATTTCAAACAAAATAACTCTCACAGAAATGGAAACCAGATCACAGTCCCCACCCAAACCCACTTAACGCTAGTAAATTCATTGCCCATCTCACCATAGGAAAGAACAGCAAGAGATAGGCCACGCTTACACTTGGATGAAAGTCCAAACAATCTGTTTGACTTTGATGTAGTCCATGGAGCTATTCAGAGGAGATGCTTTGAATTGTTCCTAATTGCTAGAGCTGGCACCAACCTTCTCTCAGTCTGGATTTCAGCTGAATTCATGCATTTTAAGAGGGGCAAATTCTCATTGCTGAATAAAACAGATTCCTAATTCGAGTAAAGACGGTCCTTACCTCTTCTTGACTGAACCGGTCTGCCTGTGTCATAAGCATTTCTTTGATGCTGTTCAAATAAAACGAAATAACCTGATTAAAGGGTGATAATGGCACATGACAATTCAGATGGCAAGATCCCTCCTGAAGTTGCCTGAAAGAAAATCTGTGTGACCGCATAAATTAGAGCTGTTAATCCTTACATGATATTGTAAAAGATGTTCTGTGGGCACCCATCAGTGTCAATGCCTCGCTCTGCCAACTTATTTTGCTTTTGTGACATTTTATAGAGGTTTAAAATTGTTTAAGGTTATTACTGTAATTGAAATACAGCAATTTGCTATGGTTATCTTAACCTAAAACAGTAGGTTTTCTCACTTGCTGTTGAAAGTTTGGATCACTTCACAAAACCAAAAGAGAGAATATTTTCTGTAAAATCTGAGGATGAAAGGAACAGAGCATGAAATGAGAAAGAGGACTTGAAAGAGAACTCCAACAGCTATTCCGAATCATCATCTGAAAATCCCTTTATTTGCATGCAGTCACTCCCAGAGGAGACCATGAAACTGCATGAGACCTGTTGTATTTCATGGTACAATGTCTTGATCTGGAGCTACAGCACTGTAACAAGGAGCTTATCCCACACAATCTGCATCTTATGCAATTACATCAAAGAGAATATTTTGGGGACAGACTCTCAGCTGATTTACCCTCTGTTTTCAAACCCATTGTGGGAAATCAGTTGAGCATGTAATTTTTTTACCTAAGTTCATAGGTGAATAGAAAAGCCAGGAAGAATGATCACTGTTCCTAGCCTCACCCCTTCAGATAAAATGCCTTTATATTTCACCCAGTGCTGAGGACAGGACATGCCCAATGTGCTAGAACATCCACCAGTATGAACTCAGTTATATCATGTAAACATCCCTTTCACTTGCACTAATGATTTCCCTTCCTGCAGGATGCCTATATTAATCTCAAAGAGTTTGCACTCACACTGAAGAGGCAGAGGTGCTCCTTTTTTTACTACCAAAGGTACTTACATACTTTCAGTATTCTCTCTAGATCAGTAAAGCAGACCACAAAGCTGTGATAACAGATGAGCAGTCTGCTGTACAAACCCAAGAGCTGAAACAAGTTTAGAAATCTGGTTTTGTTTGCAGATTTGAAAAAAAGGCAGCTTTTTGGAGGAATTTGTGTGGGGGAGTGAGAGCAACAGCTCCTCTGGAACAGCCCTTTCTTTTTTTTAATGTGAATACTTATTTCTGCTTTTTAAAGTGAACATTTGAAACTAAGCATTTTTAATAGAAATCATGCCTGCCCAGGAACACTTCCATATGAGCAAAATTCACCTACTGTGGATGCAGATGTTCAGGCAAAAGAGAAAAGCTTCCCTTTCTGCTCCTGTACACCATGGATCTCGAGTGAAGAAAGTCACACAGATAAAAGTGTAGTTTCGATGGCAAAGCTACAGCTGAACTTCTTCATATCTCTGACACACATACTTTTTTCCAGTAAAAGGCTACAACAAAGACATGGCCCGATTTGCATAAGAGGCACATACACTTCTGAATCTCTTTCTTGTTGATGTGAAGTGCTCATTTGGAAGGACAGAAAGGGAAAACTGAAAAAAAGAAGTTTCTGGGTAATGAATAAGGATCTTAACCATAAGGACAAGAGTGAAAATATCTGTTCAAGTTCTAGGAAATACTCTGAAGTCACAGAAAGAGCTTAAGCTATTGTATGTATTTTTCCTGCATGATTTTACCATCCTCTTTATTTAGGCAAAGCCTTTTCTCACCTCTTTTTCTCGTATTGCTCTATTTTGTTATCCCAGCCATTTGTTACATGCCTGCATTTTTTGAAGTGGAATTCTCAAATGATCAGTGGGTGAAAGAGTACAGAGATCATCCTCATCAGCATGAGCTGATTATTGGATATATGTGCACAGGGGCAAACAGCATTAGCAAATGTAAATAGGAAGTGTGATACAGGAAGGAGCTTGGTGAATAGAAGGAAGCACTTGCAGCAATTTTGTCAGAAGTCACAAATAAACTTCATCACAAACAGGACTGAATTAAAGAGATCTGGGCACTGTGTGTCTTCTGTTCACATGCTTAACGTATTTAGGGGAAAAGAAAAGATCAAATATCTAATTACAGTCTTCTGATGCACAGCCCAGTAGGCTCTGGCACTCTCAGAAGGAAGAAGGACTGAGTTAAGGATCTGTGCACATTTTCCATTATTTATTTTATAGGGAAACAAACATCCACAGTTTCCAAAGCTACAGATTATACACTTTTTTCTTTGTGTATCTTGTTTTCTTTTTTTAAAGACTACTTGCTTCTCAAAGAAAAAAATCAAAGTCTTCGGGCAAAAAAGAGTATCCATCTGCCTTGACATGGGAGTCTAAGCGTCACCTCTTGTCCTGCCTGGCATCAATTCCTTCTACTAGTACAAATACTTTGGTTTTTTAAATTGTCTGTGTAATCTATGGACATTCTGGTTTTCCACTGGGTTTGCCCTTTCTATAATGGTGGCTTGGAAGAAAACAGGTGAGTTGAAATGAGCAGTGCTCTATAGCTATGATGAGAAACATCACTAGCTCAGCCAAACTAAGCTCCAAAGGTCTGGAATGCAGCTCAGCTCCCTGCGTCCCTTTTCATCTGGTACAAATCTGAACACTTTTTTTTGCACAGTGGTGAGGCACAGTTGATGTTGGCCTGACTCACTTTGTCCCACAAATGGCATTTAGGACTGAATCATCCAACCTTTCCAAACGCTATGCCAGTTTACACCAGCTGAGAATGTGACCGAAAGCATTTTCTCTTTTTGACATCATGCTATAGGAAGGATTTGATGTGTGGTATAATGATGCAGACAAACAGAGTCTGTCATTGAACTTGGAAGTAAGTTATAAACTCCTGGAGCTTCTGGAAAGGTTAGAAGACTCCATCCCAGCTTCCATCAGATGGACTAAGTGAGTCATTTCCAGACTAGAGGTGAAAACACGCAGAGGGAAGAGACATAAAAATCCCCACAAGGATGTTAACTCCATGAACATAAAAAGAAGTTCTGATTAAAAGGTCAGTATGGCTGCTTTTAGAGAGAAACATTCCAGGATTTTTTAATATGGAGAAATATTATTTATTAACATTAACTGTCATTTGAAATGGCTGTTTGAGCCAACAGAAAAATTATTTCAAAACCTTCCAATGTCTAAATTTTGGAAGCATATGAATAGAAGTTAAACCTCAAAGACATTCACGGAATTGATTTAATGGTTTGTTCTGTAATGATCAACATTGCCCTTGGGTCTAATAAGTAAACATTATGCTCTGTTGTGGTGATGAACTAAAACAATTGTCTAATGTTAGCAGTGCAGTGGGGGTAGGGACAAGGTTGACCTTTTCCATCAAGGAAAAATAGAAGTATTCCTCTCTCATCTTCATTCTGGAGCGTGATCCTGCATTCCTAATTTGCCCCAAACTCTAACTGGTTTCCAGCATCCAAGGAATGTAGAACTGGACACAGGGTGGCAAGCTGCAAATTTCGTATGCAGGTATATTGTTACAGATAGTGGTGGGAAATACATTTCATGGGCTTTGTATTATCAGAGGGTTGCATTTCATGCTTGTGATTTCACTACTGTGTGATCTGGCCTATTTGGCAACAGGCTACCTTTTATTCTGATTGTTTGAGTCACTTCTGATGTGTTCCTCTGACTGTTCTTCCCAAGCTGGTTGGATATGTCAACCCAAAAGCAACAGGGATGACTGTTAACCCTCTGTTCTTTCAGATTGTTTGCTACATCCACTGGTGGTTTAATTACTTTGGAAGTTTAGTGAAAAGACTGTTTCTTTGCTTTGTTTTTACATACTGTGTACCAGAATAAGACTCTCATACCCACTGGGTTACTGTCATAGAAAAGCACATTGGTAATGGATAGAAATACTTTGTGTGAATTTTGCATTTTCAACTAACTTTCGTGAGACATTGGTAGTTGCAGATAATGTCATAGAAAACTCCACCTTAGAGGTTCTGGTCAAAGGTTTAGTTTTGATTTACCTTATGATGACACCAGCAGAATTAATTGGTGCAAATACAGTTTTGTAGCTCATGGTTCCCTAATAAATTTCCTATAAACGTTATGCTTTATAAAATCTACCTGTAGTGCAAATACAGACCCCAAATTCCTGAGGGAATGCAAGTATATAGATAAATCGAGGCATATAAGCATTTCACTAGAACCATAGGTCAGATCTCCTCATCCACTGCCCTGATCTGGTATTACTTATCTCATTTACCTGAGGGTCTCCTTACACCCTCTGACAGTGCAATGAGGATTTACATGTGTGCAGTGAGCACTTCAAGTCCTTTTACCTGGCTTTGGTGGTGTAACAGTTTGTGAATACAAGTGAGGTCCTGCCTCCTTATTTAAAATATAGTCATATTGACAATAATTGTCATCTTATTACCAGTATTATTTGCTCTGGCTCTCACTATATGTAGTGGAATTTTACAGCAAATTATTGTCTAGAAGCAGAAGGCTCTGAAGGTGAGCATGTAACAAGGAAAATGTCCTCACTAAAACCGTGTCCAGAGTTAATTAAATTGATCACTTTGGTTAAAAGGGGGCTAGGTTTCCCATTTTAGACAAGCACTCTCAGTTAGGCACCAGACATTCATTTTCATTTTACATATGGAGTTAATCTACAAAGACTCATGTGTTGATTTATATCCAGACCTTCAAAAAAGACTATCTAATAGCCTACATGTGATTATATTTCCATTGCCTCTTGCAGTGTCTGAAGACAATAACATCTCTTTTTGGTATACAAATACATTCATACAATAGTCCAGTCTTTTAACTCTGGCTTACAAAGCTAAATGTTTTCTCTGCCTGACAGCTCTTCTGCCTCTTAAAATACTGCAAAATATATAGCTTTTAAGCTGTTCTTTAAACCTATGCAATTATTATTATTACTATTATTCCTTTAGAAGGATTTGAAATAAACTTACTAGTCTGCCTTTATGTGGCCTTTTCCTTCTGGGTCGAAAATCTTAAAAGCATTCAGAATGGTTTCTTCTGGGTCCGTGCCTAAAATTAATGAAATATAATTTAGCAGCCTGGATGTGTTTCTATAGCTGCTGAATACTTGCGAAGTAATTGCATTCACTCGAAAACAGAGCAAAATGGAAAATTCTGCAGTTGTAGGTTTGAAGACAAAGGTTCCTTCAGTCGGCAGCATTTGTCATGTCAGATAAACAATAGAGGTGAATAGTTCAATGCTCAGAAGCTTAAAAATAATAACTCATATCTATTCTATGTCTGCAGGAGAGAAAACTTCCAGGAACTGGTCTCCAATATCAGTACCCGGAGGATTAGTGGCTTTCAGAAATGAAAATATAGCAAACTGTTTCCCTCCCTGGCTTCCGTCAATCTTGTACTGGACGTTCCTTGTAAAAACACTTTGTGATGTTACTTGTTCTTCACTGTATAAGGAAGAGGTTATTTTCCTCACTAAAGGAAATGGAATTCATCCTAAAATCAGAATGACAAAGGAATGCAATGGAAACAGTGTGATCAATGTAAAATGGTGCTCTTCACTTATACTCTGTAGTGCACTTCCACTGAAAGATCTCTTCATTAGCATTACTTACAGAAACAGGATGGCTTAAAGCACTAGCCTATGGCTCTAAGATTTAGCTTTTGCTCTTAGCTGGGCCACAGACTGTTGGTATGACTTTAATTTCCCTGCTCCTCTGTTCCCAGCAGTAAAATGATAGTAATAGCCTTCCTCTTCTTCCATCCTTTATCTGTCCCATCTATTTAGACTGGAAAAAAATGGGTCAGGGACTAGCTTTCAGAGTGCCTGAATCTTGGCTGGGGTTTCCGACTATTCTGTAACTCTGCAGATTGTGAGTACGCTCACTGTCAGTTTCAACCCACACCAAAGATACGCTGTATACTCTGTCACTTCGCCAGCGTTACAAAATATTATGGAAGTATATATAATAAAAATCATTGTAACTGTAGGAAACTGAATTTACATGCAGGCTGACCGAGCCACAGACAAACGGAGCTTCTTGTAATACTGAAATGTTGAAAGAGTGGTTAAAACATGGCAATAACATGAAGAACTGCAGTTTCAAAGCTTGGCAGAAACAGAACCAGAACAGAACCCAGTCAAGGTCCACGGCTCTCACAACTACATGCACTCCTATGTCGCCTCAGTTCTGTTTAAAAGGTTTCATAAGGATTATTGGTAGTACTTTAGTGGATATAATAATGAATAAAGCTAATGGCACTGACCATGTATATTATTTTGCCACGTTATGGGCAATGCATTAAAACTGCAATGAATATATGATCAATACAAAGAGCACTGGCATTTAATGAGTATTTTGATTGTCCCAGGAAGTGAAGTGTCTTCCAGCTCAGAGGAAAGGTCGCATTTAAAGTAGTCACCACTGTGGGGGGGATTTTTCTGTTCTGACTGTGTTTTACATTTTCTACTCTGTCATATCCTTGGACTTTGGCTTTGAAGAGAAGCAATGCAGCAGGCATTCTTTATTGATTAGCTGGTAAATAAAGTGGTTTCTTTGATGTGCGGCATCTCTGTTTTCTGTACAAATTGTATTATTCTGACTCCCTGTAGAAACAGCTCCATGTGGTTGGCATTAACATAAACCTCGTTTTGTTAGCTGTTCATCTGGCATCATAATCTCAACATACAAAGCTAAAGCTCATCCTGAAAATCCCAGCTTCCCCTTTATGACAGAAATCAATTATAGCACAACAAATTTTACTTAGAAAGCACCTTTCACCAAATTCTCTGAGTGGTACTTAGCTAATAAAGAGTGTTGCAAAATTGCCATATCCACTTCCTCTAGCCCTTTCTCCCTTTTTAATTGCACTACAAAGGCTCTTCATCCCAATTAGTTTTGATTGGGAATGTGCAGTCTTTTGGCTCTGCTTCCTTTGCATGACAAACCCAACCAGAAGGGCATGACAAGCACAGCTGTGATTTTCCCTTCACCAAATGGAAATTAAAAAAACCCTCCTCCTCTGCTGGTAGCCAACAGGAAACCTGCAGACAAGAGGGGTATGCTTCACCATTCACCTTCCTGTGCTGGCGCTGCTTTTAGGCCACACAACTGGCAGGCCAGACTCCTTGCCAGCTTCAGCCATCGTAGGACACACGAGGGAAGAGGGGAAAGGAAGAACTAATTTCTATGCTCTGTGTGATCGTAAGCATCACCAATAGACAGGAATAGGTAGCAGGGCACCCCACAAGAAACAGTCACATATCCCAGAAGGAAGATTATGGAGGAAAAGCACTAACTATTCTGCAAGCTGACATCTGGAATGTAAAGGTGAAGGAGCCACTGTGAACAAGTCAAATTGTTGTCTGGGTAATAAAATCCCTTCTGCAGTGTCAGTCTACAGCCTTTGCCATCACCTCTTATGCTTCCCAGACATGTCTTATTCCTAAGCAATAGTATACTTCTTTGAGAACTAGCTACATTAATTCTTTCTTTCAGACCTCTCTGTTTTCTATTCCAAGCATGGAAAGCCCTTCACTGAAATTGTGCTCAGCAATAAAAAGCCAGGGTCCAGCAGCAACACAATGAATGTTTTTCAGAAGATGGGATCAGATTTTTCTGGTTTTCTGCTCATTATTTTATCAAACTTCTGGAATGTACTTGGCTAAGGCCAACCCTGCTTTGAAGGTCAAGGCTTTCCCTTATCTCTAATGCATATAGGAAAACCACTAGAGGTTTCCCTTGGCCTCTCCCACTCCCTCTCTTGCCATTTCTAGCCATTAACAGTATAAGAGACACAACTAAATTACTAGCTCCTGCAACAAATTTAGTACCCACATTTCCTGGACTCCCTACAATGATCCCTATATATTCTGTGGCATTGGGCAAAATCCCTCTCCCTTATCAACGTACACCTACTGAAATTATTTCAATTTCTCCCCTCCATTAAGAGTTACTCAGCAAAATATCTAATGGTAAAATCACTGTTGACCTCAAGGGAAACCAAGGCTGGGCCACCAGGTTACAGCTCCTACAGAAAATGAGGGAAGGCCATGCTGCTCCTTCACGCCCTGTAACGGCAAGAATGATGCAGAGGTCAGTGTTTGCTACTGAGCCAAAGACGGGCAGAAGGTTTTTCTTTTAGAAATACTGAAAATGCTTTTAAACCAGCTAACACTGGGAGTGATACCACTATAGCATGAGCAATAGACTTCATTCAGCCTAGGAACCCACTGACAGTGAGTAACTCATCTGCACTGTGCTCCAGGCTGCTGTGATTTCATTACTTTCTGGACCTCAACTTACCACTTTCATGTTAGCTTATGTAAGCTGAAATCAACACCTTTGAATTGTCCTCTGGACCGTCCCATAGCCTTTTCATACTTCAGCTCTGTCTGCAAAAATGGAGATCACTCCTTGCCTTTAAGCATTCTTCTGTGGATACATTATTATAATTTGCAAGGTGCTGAGATATTTCAGTGCTGAGGATCTTTGACAGATACCTCTCCAAGCCCCCAAAGGTACTTACCTTTCAGCTTTTCCCCAAACATAGTAAGGAAGACAGTGAAGTTAATAGGACCTGGCGCCTCCTTCACCATGGCTTCAAGCTCTTCATTCTTGACATTCAGACGACCTGCAGCAGAGATCATTTTTCATAATAAATCACAAATTGTGTTTCAAAAAACGATCCCCATTCATCTCCTCCCACTGGGGAGCTCAGGGCTCTGTGCAACTTTGCTAATAACATGGTAGAACACAGCTCCAGAATACCCTGGTGTAAAACAAATTGGCAGAGCTGGCTCTAAGATCAAAGGGTGACTGAAGGAGTAAGAAGGATAAATAATACAGACGTGGCCAGCAGTGGACGAAAGAAGGGGCACTTCCAAATAAACTGGTTTTCATTTTTGGGTGTTTTTTTTTTACCTCAGGTGAAACACAGGCCCCACTGATATTAATATAGCAGAGTTCAAAGTGACTGAAGTGAGTCCAAGGTCTCAGACTTTGCCCTCCTATATATTATGAGAGCAGATGGATGAGTTGAGTAGTTGTATCCTTTCCTCATCCTTGTGCAGTCCTGTCCCTTCCACATTCTTGCACAGTCTCATCTCTTCCCCATCCTTGCGCAGTCCTATCAATGAGAACTTAGTCCCTGGCAACTCAAACTGAGCAGCAATTTGCTATGACAGTACTTTATAGGCATTGAAACACTTCAGTGAACAGGAGAGATACCAGAACTTGGCCTTAAGAAATAAATAGTTCAGGGCAACAGTAGCTACAGGCCAAAGTTTGCAAACCTTGTTGTCACAATACAGAGTTCAGGAGCTTCTGCTCTTTGCACTGATTCTGCTGGTGTCTGACTCCACCCCAGGGAGCTCTAAAGATTCTTATCGAACTCTTTTTAATAGGATCCAGATGGCAAAAGCCCAAATGCCTACATCACTGCTCAAGCCTCAAATGTTGCAACAAGGATACAACTCCAGGTTTGGGATCATGAGCATTTTGATTTTTCCTTTCCTTGGAAGATTTGCTTTAATCTGCTTGATATTATCAGGATTATGATGAGCATGGAACGGACAATACCTAATCTCATGACATGCACATTCTACCTCACATAAAAGCCTAACAACACAGAACCTCACATGAAGTCTTTCTACTTTTGTGTGGGCAGAGGGGCAGCTAGTCCATGACAACAATGTTAATCGGTAGATATTGCATGGCTCCTACATGAAAAAGGTACAGCCTGTGAAGCCTGGATTCAGAGGCAAATCAGAAATGCCTAGCATGGACCCCTGCTTGGGTGGGCTTTGTATGACATAGCTGCAGGGGAGGGATCAGTGCCTTTGGAGCTGCACAGCTCTGCTGCACCCAGCAGAGAGTCCCAGGGAGACCTTCATTTTGCTTCTGAAAGAGGCTGCTCGGGAGACTTTCCAGCTGGAGCTATGCAGTAAAATAGCAACTACCATAAAGGAGGAAAATCAAATTGAAGCTTTCCTTTTGCCTCCTGTGTATCTCATTACTTTCCCTGTGTAATTCTAATACAAACTTTTCTTCTGTGCTTGAAATTTAAACGGCGTTTCTTTTAAGTACTGAATTCTTACTACCAGTTTACCTAGTGCAGCAAATGTGTCTCTCAAGTCTGCTTTGTCAATAAAGCCATCCCTGTTCTGATCCATGATGGTAAAAGCCTGTTGGAAGAAAAAGGGATATTTACTGCCATTGCCATGTTGCATCGGACAATGCTACAGTCCCAAATACCAGTCCAGGGTGGAATTACATTTATGCTGTAAAAAAGAATCACTTCCTTTGCTTCATCCACATCATGCCACATCAGTGCACTTTCCTCACTTTCAACACATTGCTGTAGCTTGGCAAGGGGCTTAATTCAACCCACCCAAAGTTCTTCTTACTAAATTAATGGTCAGCGCAGTGTGTAGCTGGGCTGAAGCCAATGCTGGCAGCTCCAGCCATTCAGGCCTTAACCCATAAAAGTTTGAATTAGGGAGGCTGTAGTTAGGACGGATTTAGTCAGTGGTTACTCTGTGTGTTTTGTACCTTTCCCATTCCTCATTCCTTTGTGCAGCTATCACAGTCTGTAAAACATTTAATTACTGTAGATATCTCTCTGGTATCCAGCTAAAGTCAGTTCCTTGTGGACCTTAAAATGATCCATCACACAGAGATAGCTGGATGTTCAGAAGTACAGAGAAAAGTAGGTTTCACAGTACTGTTTATTCCAAGTTTGCTTCCCTTTCCAATAAATTGTATCCTTCAGACTGTACACTGTGCTCTGGCTGACCTTGATGCGCTGACCTTAAATACTTCTGGTCAGGAAAAAATTAACTTCTGATAGAAACCCCACAGTTATCTCTCCATTTTCAGCCAACGCAGGATTTCTGTGCTGTACCCATTATTTACTAAGCCAGCCAACTGCCTAGCTATCTATTTACCTATTTGCATGTCTGTCTATTCCCTGCCATCACACTTTTTTCATTGATTTTGAAAGATTTTAATGACCTGAAATCCCCTTGGTTGTACTATGGGGAGTATTAGTTAGAAGCAGGCATGTCTCTGAAGCTGATTATATGTCCAACATGCACATCAGTATGAAGCTGATTATCTGTCCAACATGCACATCAGTATGAGAGTGTATCTTTACAATGACCAGGAATTATTCTGATTTCAGCATTAGTATGAAAGACAATGTTCTCCTGAGAATACAGCCAGCCCACTGCAGCAGGAATTTGCAGAGTTTTAAAGTCTATTGCTCTACAGGGTGCCCTTCTTTCCATGACCATATTATACCAACATATCTTCATGTAGTTTTACCTCCAGTTTCTTACAAAGCCCCGCTGCTCACATTCCGGTTTGCTCATGTGATTACTTGCAGCATGCATGCTCATAGCCCTTCATTGACCTGCCAAACCATCACCTTATGAAAACCTAAGCCCAACTCTTTAGAGCTGCTTTCCTTCCTCTTGGGGGGGGGGGAGGCTTGCTTTGAGTGGTGATCCCCACAATTTGGAAGCAAACCAGAAGAAAATATAAAGAGCAAAGCAGAGCCCAGCAAGCTCACAGAAGGCAGGAAAAGTGTTAGGTATGTGTTGTAATGGGTGAACTTAAAATAACGTAGTCAAAGCAATGCTGAAACCTTTTCTGGTTGAAATCTCTAGATAAAAATGTTCTGATTAAAACCAGCTTTTCAGAAATCCTTGTCCCAGTTAAGCTCGTTTTAGACACAACATGGTCTTGGTTTTCTCTGGACTGCCTTATGCTTTCGCCATTATTCTGCCACCATTCTCCCAGCAATGATATTAAGGTAATATCTTACTTAAAGCAGATCCAATACAGTATTCTGCCCAGTTCACAAGCAGTAGACCTTGGAGAAAATACAACTGGAGGCTCATAGCATACAGAGAAGAGGTGGGAGAAGTTAATGTTCCCATTAACTGTAGAGAAGAGGTTTCGATTCATTTATCTGGGCCATATTCACAATCCTTTGCATGCGTTTTTAGTCTCGTTCAGTACTGAGCTTTACTGGTGGGAATCTTCATGAAAAGCCAGGTTGAAAGCCACATGGATGAAATGAAACAGTAGCTGTTTATCACAATGGAAACAGCTTTGGAGGTGTAAGTTGGCAAAAATAGAGAAAAAAAATCGTATTTTAAAATGACAAACCAGTGTGAAATGTGCTGGCCTCCCAGGCATTCTGTATGGCCACACAGAAAAAGAGCATAAACTCACCAAATTATGTCTTTAATATCCTTCAGCTTTTATGCCAGCCCATTAGATTTACCTCCTCAAAGGTCAAAGATGCATGGTAATACCAAATTCTTTGGGAGCTTAAATATGATTACTTAGTGAATCTCAACATGTTGTTTTGGTTTATTGGCTTTTATGGGAAAACTCGGCTGAGGGCTTCTTGGTATTTTTCTTTCTAGTTTGTGGGCATTATTAGAAGGGCACAGAAGAATATTTTCAATTGCTATTGTGGAACAGTGCACTAATTAAAGCCCTGGTCAACAAGGCACCTCTATTCAGGATAATACTTGAGAAGGGAAGACTATTCTTATTTAAAACATCACTTAAACTTAACTTTAAACATGTCCTCAAGTGTTTTCCTGAATCAGGGCTACAGTGGATGAGATGATAATTTTACTTTATTTTTGGGAAGGGGCTTGGGGGCTTTTCAAGTAAGTCCGGAGCTTGAGACACGAGAGTGAGGGAGAGACAGACAGAAGGAAAGAAAGAAAGAATGAAAGAAAGAAGGAAGGAAAGAACAAACAAACACACAAGGAAAATGATATACCAGCCAAAACCACAGAGATGATTCAGAAAACAACTGTGTGTTCCATTAAAGCAGATGGAGAATTGAATAAGGATTACAAACAAAACCTATGTTATTCATTAACGATGACAGGAGACTACAGAGAACAGCAGAATAGTGACCAACCTCTTTGAACTCCTGGATCTGGGTTTGTTCAAACATAGAGAATACATTGGAACCACCTTCTATCTTCTTCTTTGCCTTTTTTGGAGCCTGCACCACAAATAAGGAGATCAAATATATATTTCTTTATCTGTTAAACACCCATTAAAACAAATTCCATCTTTAACAAGGAAAATACTGTGAAGTAATACAAGAGGATTGTGTTTCATTATGACAAGCTTTTTAATTCAATCCTATATATATGTGTGTGTATGTATGTATATATATAAATATATATGTATGGGATAAAAAATGCTGCTTTAGTAACAGATGAATCTCTGACGCTTTTTCTCATTCCCTTGCTCTGGCCTGGAAGCTGGCAGCTCAGATAAACAAGGACAGCTTGCCACTGTGCTGCCCTAAAAAAGGTGAGGGACCCAAAGTGTGACTCTGAATATCACAGCTGGTCCACTGCTTATTTCCCCAAGGAACTGCCTGTTCCTTGCATAGAATCACCTATGCCAGATCATTTGATGCAGGAGATTACTGCCCCTTCTGCAGTGGCTTTTTGGAGCTTTGTACTACAGGACGAGTGATTTAAGCTTATAGTCTCACTTGGAGATGCGAGCTAAAATTCCCAGCCCGCTCTTCTCCAGAAATATAAGCAATTCAGGTAAGTGGCTGCAGGTATTCCTTCTTTCCAGCGCCCATGCTCGGACAGACAGTCAGGCACAAAATGAGGCCTTGCATGAAGACTCAGTTCAGGAGCTATAAAGAGAAATTATATTATTTCCTACTCACATAGAAATGTTAAGAAGTCTGCTCTGTCTGGAGCACCAGTGACTGAACAGATTCTTCCTATGTAGGAACCTTCTCCATTTGGAGAATAGTCTATATTCTTGCACCAACCTATGATACTACATTACATTGCCTTACTAGCCCATATAATTTTAATACTCAAGATAGTCATCTTAAATAAAAGGGTTGGACTGCTTTTATAACTATTCTGTAGTCTGAAGACTGAGACAGAAAGTTTGGGGAAAGAGCTACAATGATATCTAAGAATCTAATGCGCACTAAAAATCAGTTACAACTAGACTTCATTAAATATCTTTGAATAAGGGCCCAACCAGCTTGCCTAAGACAATAGAGTTCTTGTTCTGCAGTAAATAAGACCTGTGATTCCTAAGGATTACAGAAATGTTTTAACCACAGCATTATCCTGACTTGGGGCAGGATAATGACCTACCTCGCCTATTGAGTTCTCTTCCAGATAGACTGCTTTTTTCTTTATCATTTTTACTTTTAAACTTCATCATCATACTCTCCACCTTGTTCTCATGTCATGGAAAATTAGTCTTACTTAGTTTGGGCTATTCTGCATGAAACAGAAGGCAACTTCTACTGTCTCCTTTCATCAAAGTAAAAAAGCCCATGAAAGTTCAAATTCAATCCTGATTTCAAACATCCTAAGGAGCAGAGCAGCTCAAGGAAATATTCCCACTTGACTCTGTTTGAAGTATACATTGTCTGATCAATTTAATCTGCCAGGCAGATCTCTGCACTTAGTCACCCTGGTTTAGATCCCAGTTTGAAAATGAGGGCTATGGTAGACACTCACCCCCATCCCCACACTCCAGACCTGTCAAGCTCCCATGAGCTAGTGCAGAGCACTAAAATCTGGAAATAGGAATGGAAATTGAAAGAAAAATGTCTTTGTAGTGAGGATAAAAATAAGGACAGAATGCCACCACAGGCATGGAAAAGAAAGTGAAGAAGTGGAATGTTTAATGAATGTAGAAATATTGATTTTGGAATAAACATATTCCCTTCTCCTCCTACACATGAAATAAGTGTTATTTTGAGCACTAATGGGCAATCTTCCATGTAACGTGAGGTGCCTGGTGGAAGTTTTCAACACTTCCAGATCGAATGGAAATATAAAGGACAACCCTACGTATTTACATGTATTTGTTCCCCAAGGTAAAAAGACAGCAGATGTTACCCAGCAGAATGCATTGCAAACTGTCTGGGGAACTGACCACGGGGCACAAGGCTGGCTGCACGTTTGTGGATGGGGTTGTAGAACGGCTTCTCTCATGCTTGTGTAGCTGTTCTTCATGAAGACAAAATGGCCTTTACCATTCTGATGCTCTGCTCTGACCAAGTACTGCACCCATATCCAGCAGGATAAATGTTCCTCATGTTAACAAACAATCTGCATCTTTTTAAGCCAGCACTACGATGAAGGACAGTGAGCTCCAGCTCCAAGTTTTATTAACTTCAAATGCCAAACACTGGCAATATACTTGCATTATGTCTCAATTTAATGGGTTCTCTCTGCTGTATGGCTTTAAGCAAGGATTACAGCTGTATGGAAGGATTAGATAAACCCCAAAATCATGGCTCAATATCTATTAGAAACAGACCAGCAACCCAAAAATATCCAAAAGCTTTTTTACCTTAGTGAAGTCCTATCAAGGCAAAAGAGATTGAAGACTAGTTATCCAGAGACCATCCCTGTACCAGGAGAAATCCATCCTGGCACAAAACTAACCAGAGAGTAACACTGAATAAGTAATCTCCACGGATGACAAAGGAGATCTGTGCCCATGTCGCTCAATCTATCTTTAGTTTTCCTGCTGAAGCTCTGGGTGTGGATCCAATTTATGATCTGCTCACTTGTGGAATGGGACTGAGGCCACCACTACATTTCACAAGGGAACAGCTGTTGAATGGAAATGGCTTTCCATTACCAGTTTTAAGCTAAGTCTTTTGGCATCATAGTGAGCATCTTGGATCATCAGTCTCTTTTTTTTATTTTGCATACACAGTATTGGGAACATAATTTATCTGCTCTGAAGGGCTGGGAAATTCATAATCACAGAAAGAAACTGCACCTTGATTTTGCATGACTGGTGGGAGGCAGGCACTATGAAGAGGAAGGCTGAGAAGTAGGTGGAGCAGGAACAGAATATAGCACATTGTCACTGTCTTTCTGGTGGGTAAAGTCAAAGCAAAAGGCAGCTCTTAGAGAATAGAAATACGTCTGTGCTGCTCTCCCTGATGACTTCAGACATGACAGAATTTTTTAGTGACCAGAATCAGGATTGTGACTCCGGAGTATCCTTCTAAAAGAATGGTATTGTAAAAACAGCAATACAGAATTGAGCAACCATATGGTTTCTAAACTGTCAAGGATTTAGTAGGTGACCTACAGAGGAGTAAGTGTGAGACTGACACATCACTTCTGTCTGCCTTGTTTTCCCCTTTGGTAAAATGCAAAGTGTGCCGAGCTGCACTTTGCAAAGATAGCTGCTCTGTCTTTGCAACATGTGCTTTGAGACTGACATACAAAACGTGCCAGATGAGAAACTGAAGAGCTGAGGGTCCCCTGGGCTTGGATTCCGAGGCCTCAATAGCACAGCAGTGGGAAGAATGTTGCAACAACTGAACAAGCCTATTAATATTCCTGCCTGAGTGTATTAATCACCCCATTGTGAAGAAAACAACACTTCACTTTAGAAGAGAAACCACAGGCTTGCGCATATCACTCATTTGTCTTACTGGTGTTAGCACTCTGTCAATTAGCCTCGATTTTAAAGGCTTTTTATGTTGTTGGTCTTGGTTTGTTTTAGAAGATTTAAGCGAAAAAATGGAGCCATGCTAAACTCTGGTCCCAAGAAAACTCTGTTGAAGCAGACATTTGCTTTAAGCTGTCTCCCTCACTGAGGTTCCTTATATTTCTCCTCTCAGGCAGCGTCAGGGAGCCAGAGAGAACAAGAATAGTGCAGTGACACAGGCAGGCAGGAACAATGTGTGTGCACTGCCGTTCCCTGACTATCGGGATTCATCTTTTATATGTTGCGGAGGGGAGTGTATGTTCAAATGAATCAGAGTGAAGAAA
Source organism: Myiopsitta monachus (assembly GCA_017639245.1). NCBI lineage: Eukaryota > Metazoa > Chordata > Aves > Psittaciformes > Psittacidae > Myiopsitta > Myiopsitta monachus. The sequence continues at coordinate 7,930,147 of CM029932.1, forward strand.
TCTCTTATTTCAGGGTGACCTAAAAGAAAAGGCGTCAGGTAATCAGTTTGTATCTCTGCATGCAAAGGAAGAAGGAGCTGAGAATACTTGGCTCTCATTCAGAACATGAGGCATTATTTACCTTGGTAAATTCATAAAAGGCTGCTGCTAGAGCAGGTTCATGACACCAGAGAGACAAAGGAAGTGACACTGCATTACTGCAGAACTTTATCATCTTAATTCCTCAATGAATTTTGCAGACAACCGAGGAAAGCGTGGTGAAACAGGCAGGTTGCTGCAAGATAAGCAAAGGTACAGCTCCGTAACTGGCACTACTCCACACTGACTGCTCAGGTGCACACTTCCCCCCTTCAGTAAGTAGGAAGTAACCAATCTCTACTTCGCATTTTCTGCAGAGCAAGGATGTCCCCATGGGCAACCAGGCAAAATGGGTAGCACTCTGCCAGAAGCCATGGTTTTGGTTTAGTTTGGGGAGATCAGTTCCTGTTTGGACCAAACCTTAAAGAAACCACTCAGAAAATACTCTAACTAAAGCTGACACAGTTTGTTGCTCCTGACAGCCAGAGTTACCAGACAAGCAGAAACACTTCCCCACTCAGCAACTGACTGCGTTACCAGAGAAGGCACCAATGGAGGAGCAGGTCTCCTGGGAGGGAGTCCTTCACAGACAAAACAGCAGCGCACATTATTAAGAGCCCGATTCGGTTGTCTTGTACCCATCTGTATTCAGCCCAGAGCAAACTAGACATAAGATACTACCAACTTTAAACTGCACTGTTTCACATTTTATACTTCCTTCCTCTGCAACTATGTCCGTGACTACAGGAAAGACAGAATCATCCATCATCTCGCTCAGACTCTGTCCCCTACTGTGATCCACAGTATGATGTTAACTCTGAGTTACTCTTACTTTTTCATCCATCACACTCTTTCCTTGTTTTTCATCCACTCTGGGATCTCAGTGCTGACATTTCCTGTCTTTGAGCTTTCGTTATCATTGAATGCAGCTTCTGAACCAAAAACCTCCATCTCAGGCCCGTCCAACAGATTTGTGCAGCACTGGACAGGATTTTTGTCGATGAATGTCTCACAAGCTTGTTCTGCTGAGATAATTTACACTGCATCTGCACCAAAGATCCCAGCCATGGACAAGCCACTGTTTTTAGTGTGGTTTGGGTCTTTTTGATGGCAGGTGAGTAGCATAAGGCCAACCCAAGTGCATGCCTTTGAGGGAACAGTCTAGAGGAGTAAGCAACATAAACTGCTCTGAGGGCACAATTTGCATTTCAAACAGGCAGCAGCCTCAGAACATTCAAATAAAACACCACATTATCAGAACTGAGAAACAGAAGACCTTTTTATTACCTACTCTGCGCTCACAAACAGATTCCTCCCTTCTCATCCTCACTCCATTTTATATGTAGCCCCAGCCTCCCACATTCCCACACAGGCACACACACCTTTGATCCCTGCCAGATACAAGAATCTGTTGGACTGCATCTTCCCTGCTTCACGCTCCCATACACTAAAGCATTCTTCTTTGTCCCACATAAAATCCCTTCCCAATACCAGTCTCCTTTTTTCTCTTGCTCAGATATACACAGGGAATGCATTATCTCCCCAGACTCATCTTGGAACAGCAGATAACCTCTCCAATCACAGACTGCTCAACCTCTATGACCCAAAATTCGCCAGCTGCTTTCCCCACCCAACACATTCTCTTCTCTGGCATACACGTCTCCCTCCTTCACGTAAACAGATGAACAGTCCCTCTCTACATACACAGCCCTCTGTGCTCACACACGTATGTACACACACACACGTGCAGATGCATACACAAACACACCACATTTTCGGCGGGTGAAATCAGCACTGCTCCGCTGAGGTCAGTACTTGTTCCAGTACAGGTGGTACATTCCAGACAGTTAAGCAGCCTGAAAACACATTTGATCAGAATGCAATCTATTTTTGGGTGTGCAGCTCCCTTCAGCACACTGAATTTGCTACAAGTGTCATTCAAACTGAATGAACACGGGAATGTTTTGGGAATAAGGAAAAGGCTTCCTTTCCCTTCCTTCCGCCTCTCTTCTTCCCTCTGCTCTATCAGCACAGAGCACGCAGGGAGACATCACAGACCCAACTTCACTGAAATTCCCCGGAATTAACGGAGAGCTGCAGACAGCTCTCAGAACTCCATTCCACAGCACTTGTGTGGTCTGCTCTTGTTAGAGAAATTATCTCCCTGAACCCTGCCTCTCTCGCTCTCATCAGCCCTGGATGTCAGAGCCTAGTAGCACTGCCTGACTTGTAATTATTTTTTACTATGCTGCTTTGTCTGCACTAATCCTTTGAAAGTAGCTTTACTGCACATCTGAAATATTATGATGCTATAAAACCTCTGTAATATTTATAAATCCCTTAAGACATCATAAAGAGAGAAAAAAACCTCCCCACAGAGTTCATCTAGCATAATTACATATACATTTCCCTCTGATTAATAAAAAATGATCACTTCCTTATGTAAAGATATTCTTCAGCTTTCTTTCATTAAGGCTATTTTTCTCTTCCCATTTTAAATCCATTTCATGTGTCCCTGTATAGGAAGGTACCTCGGAAGATATTTTCCCAAAACAAAAGGCACAATGAAAAGAACCACCACAGAGAATCATCGGTTGAACAAGGAGCAAGGAACCAGACTAGTCTGTCACTATATTTTCACATCTCCTCACTTCAGCAATTTCATCACAGAATGTCCTGAAATACCTTCAAACATCAAGCACTGGCGTGTGCCATTGAACTAAATAGGTGGGAAGAAAACTGGTAAATAACATTTTAAACAAGAGGGGAAAAAGAAAACCTGACCCCAGCACTTGCCCCCCACCCCACAAAAGGGCTGGATTCGACTTCAGTGAGGCTGATTAAAGGGAAAGCTGTAAATTCACAACTGAAGAGGCACAGCCAGCACAAGGCACTGCTCAGTCCTGAAACAGTGGTTAGCGACTTGTGCGCTCAGTGTGAAACCACTGACACTGGGCTTGCACTGACCGAAACTGGAACCTAGTTTTGTCGTGGATTTTAGAAACTACTTTGAACGTGGTTTTATCCTGCTCAGAACAACACTTGGATCCCATTCATCACCTGCTTAAATGGGATCAGGTTTGAACTGAGTTTTGAGAACGCTTTTCAGATACAATTCCCTCTCCGGTGTGTTCCAGAATCAAATATTCCATAGCCCCAGGGAGCCACTGGGCAGCACTACTTTAAGACAGCCTGAAAAGGACCTGCAAAAAGGTGAAAAACAAGGAAAGAGAAAATCACCAGCTTTTGTTTTTAATATTGTTGTTGTCATTCCTCTGAATTTGTGGAAGACAAAGATAAAGCCCAATCTGCCCCCACCGCTCCCTTGGCAGTTCTTCTTTGCTCCTTGGAATCACATCATGCACACCTTTGGTGCAGAGGTGGCTGCTGGAGTCCAGAGCTAAAAACCAGCAGTGAGCAGGCAGAGATAAGACTCAAATTTCTGCAGTACTTCCTATTTCTCCCCACAGCCTCAAGAGCAACAGCTACACAGATACTCCTTTCCCTCACTCCCCATCACACCATAGCAGAGCTCAGCACTAATTGCACCAGCCACGCCAGTCATTGCTGCCCTACGGTATTAGGCTTGGAAAGAGATGCACAAGCTCTTCTCTCAGCAAGTGCATCTATGTTCCCTACCTTACTTATTTGTTAAACATATGCAGAAAAGTCCTTGGAAGTTCACAGCTCGCACTTTGACATAGATCTTCATTCTGGATGTGATACTAAGTAGGAGATTATATGGAGTCTGGTGTGGTCATTACCACTCTGTTCGACTTGCTAGAGTCAGAAAGAAATACAGAGAGAAACAGACAGACATGGGAAAGAATAAAACCTACCATAGTGCTGCTGTGCCTTCCACTCCTTCTCTGCCAAGCTAGTCAGCCAGCAAACACAATGCCAGTTGTCTCTTTATATAGTGTCGCCAAGGAATAAAAATATGCCTGCTCCAAGTTTAGACAATAGATGTAAGGTTGGAAAAGTGCAGTAACTGAATCCCAATACCATTCCAAGCACCTGTTCCATGCAGGGCTTTAGATTTCACAGGAATAATGCAGTAGATAAGTAGAGTAGGCAGTTAGGATACAACAGCACAGCACTCACAATAAGCTAGAGCTGAAGGGGCTTTCCTGCGTAACTCTAAATAATGAACACAGGGCACGCACTAGAGAGATTTCGAGTGGACATGGCATCCTGAAAAAGCAGAAAGAGAAACATTCACCTTGAAAAACTGCAGAGGAAAGCAGCAATAAATTCAGGGACACTGAGATCTCTCCAGAGCCTGGTGCCTGCATTCAGAGCTCCAGAACAATGCCTGAAGTCCTGCCAAGGTGCAGCTATAATGGGGAGCCATGGGGGAAAAGCCCTGCTCTGCTGATGGCAATTAAGTCCCTCAAGTCAGGTCTGTTTTCCCTGAATCTATCACACATCCTGAAGTCCAGGGGTCAGATCGCAAGCTACTGCAAACTGATGGAGAGTCATGGACTTCCAAGCAGAAAAAAAGAGATGCGCAGCAATGAATATGGTGTTGAGAGCAGGAGAAAACAGTAGGCAGCATAGGAACCACAAGGTCTATGTCTCCTGGGGAAATGCTCATGGACATTAATGCCTACACATTCCATTGATTCGTAAACCATGTTTGGCATTATCATGATGGGCCAAAACATTAACCTAATACAAAATGGCATGATTCCATGACATTAAATCAGAATTCCTAAAGGTCTAACCTGTATCTGTTACAGTATCTATACAAGAACACCCATTTAAACCAGCAGTAACAACAGGTATTTCAGGAACATACATACACTAGCATCTGAAATACTTGTCCTTCATCAGTCACACTAACCTTGAGTCACAATAGTGCTCCACCGATCAACTGAACTTTGAGACAGACATACATTGAAGTATGTAGTTGAAAAAGAACCTTGCTCTTCCTCCAGGTCCAGCCCCTTACAGTGCTGTCATCTCTAATCTTAGATTTGAGTGGATGCTCTTCAGGGCAAGAACTGTTTCAGCTGTTGTGAAGTACCTCAAACACCTACAGGGATAATTAAGTAATAAATAAGCATAATACAATTCACCTGGCTTTAGTGAAATTGTTGTAGATAAAAGTTGGAAGTCAGCCTAGTGTCCATCTGTTTCAGTGACATTATACCAATATCTAATGTAACACAGCATAAAAATAAACCTCTCAGTCCATGTGCCTGCTGGAAAGCAGAGCCAGGTTTGCATATACTAGATTGAATTTGGTCATCTGGAAACCTCAAAGTAAGGATTTCAAGGTAAATCTTAGAGTTTCAAAGGTTCATTGGGATAAAGACTTACCAGGTTCCCTGGGTTAAATCCTGATTCAACAAAGCTGTTAGGCATCCGCTTGACTTTAAGGAAGGTTCCACTGAAATTAAGGTAATAGCTCTCGTACTTACATTTAAGAGTACAGTTTCTTGTTTTGCAGGATCAGGGCTCTAATCTTGACAAGACAGCCAAACGAGCAGCAGCTTTGTCACTGAGTTCACTGGGGTCAGGATTCCATCCTGTGAATTTTGTGTCCTTTTTTGGAAGAATACTTCTGTTTTCATCCAGCCATTTCATGAGTTTGTCCTAACAGCTCTGTTAGCAGATGCTTTGTACTGTTTCTTTGGGAGTTTGTTTTCTCTTATCTAATATCTCATCAATCATCATTATTATCATCAATTTGCTCCTTAGTTTTCCAGGCATTTTCCATAGTGCATGTACTTTTTACCTTGATCTTTGTCTTTTCACAAAATTTCTATTCTAAATGACTTCTTCCAAGCTGTTTTTAAATGACATGACATGTTAGGGTAAAACCCACGCAATACTCTGTGTTTGTAACGCACATATCCTGAGAGACCAGAACCCTCTCTGCTTAGTCTATAAAACAAATCCACAGAGGAATTAAGGGAGACATACATCTTGGCTTTAAAGGTCTGCTTGCTTCTGCAACTGCCTCCAAATTATAGAAAGGCTCCAGACTGCAGAGGGGAGGGAGAAAAGGGGGGAATAACATAAGGACTGAAAAAGAAAAGCTTGAATTTAATTGCCCTAAAAATTTCAGTCATTCAGTGTGGTAATTAGAGAGTGGCTGATTCAGAGGCAATTTCATTTGAAAAAAAAATAAGGAAAAAAAAAAGAACCCAACATGATAATTGATGCTAAGTGAATATTTTACCTGAAATATTAAATACCAAACTTAAGTCTGCCTCCAGGGCCCTTTCTGCTACCCCTTTTGGATCTGTCTTTCAACTACTTCGTATTTTCCTCCCACGTGACTCAACAGAACAGGACACTCCTTCAGAGAATCAGATTGTCACAGGGACAGGTTTGTTTGAAATCTCTGTGCTGTGAAGGAGACAACATAATGATTTATTAGTAAAGAAAATAATAACAATAAGTCTCCTGAGGTCCAACCTGTCTGCAAATCAGAGTGAGATTTTCCAGGGTTGAGACTCTGTATCTTGTCTGGCCATAAGCAAGGTTTGCTGTCCTACCAAGGGTAACAGCTTTCCTCATGAGCTTATCAAATATAGGCTAACAGCTTTCTTTATGAACTTAACAATACTGTCAGGACACTTCATGTTTAATTCTGGACTCTCTGATGCTGCAAAATGATACTTAAAGATGGATCTCTGCAGTCATGCAGAGCACTGTGAATGTCAGTGTCACAGGGGTCTGATTGCACAGATCTCTTTGCAGGATGGAGAGCAGAGCTGCTTTATTGCACACTGTTCAGAAGAAGTAATTGCTAATTCTCTGTTATTTAATAGCTAATGAACAAGGACAGCATCTCGTATACATCTTAAAGAAATGGTGCATGCCTGGAAATTAAGCAGATATTAATTCATATTACATTTGTAAATGGAGAAATGATAAACAAAATGCATAGAATCATAGAATCTACTAGGTTGGGAAAGACCTTTAAGATCATCAAGTCCAAACATTCCCCAGCACTGCCAAGGCCACCACTAACCCATGTCAAACCAGGGATCAGGAGAATAGACCATGTGCCTCTCAAGCAGGTCTCACTACAGTGAGAAAGCCAGGTTGTTCCAACAAAGCCACCAGCAAGAACTATCAAGATGAGGTGCATTTCAAGCCCTCCAGAGAAAATCAGCAACTTCCCTTGAACCACCCACTTTTCCTTAATCACCTTAAATTAATGAGGAGCTCCCCTTCTTTTCAGAGCCATGATGATCCCCTTTCCCCTGCAGTAGTTTTCTTAACAGCTAATTAAATTCTTCATACAGAGGGCAGGTTACACAGTACTGCTCAGAAAGCCCATTGGTTAAGCTTGGTCTGACTGCTGTATTTTGGAGCCTGGCAACAAGGCAAGTCTCAGGAAAGTTAGTCTTACATTCACTGTAAATGGAGCTCCTACAGTTCAGGTACAGAAAAGAGAGAGCTATTACAGATACCTCTGCAGAATTTTAAACATATTAAAGCATGCAAATCCCACTGAGAATCTTCTCTCTCTGCTGAGTGGAGGCACATATACCTAGCTGGAAACAGCCAGGGCTGCTGTAACTGTTAATTAAGTTCTGTGTATTTGTTGTTCAGGACACTGAATACAAACCTCTTTCTTTCTCTGACTTACCCCTCCCTCTCTGAGAATTCACAGCCACAATCTAATCTGCCAAAAACTGTGTTCCTTTTTATACTTGGAGGTCACTTTATGTTACTTACAGTGTGTTGCATTATGTCAAAAGGCATAACACAACATAATGAAAAGCAGACTAATATAACTCAACCTGACACCAATGACATAATATGATGTGGCTACTGAAAAATGCACTGTTGTCATTGTTTTGTGTTTTCATCTGATAGCTACTTGCTATTCCAGCATGGGACATTTGTTACAGAATTTGGAGAAGGTTATGGACTGAGCATGCTTGATTCAACAGTGCCTCCCATCATTTTTTCACTGAGATCTCTTTGTTGGCTTTGCTGGGGTTCCTTCTGATTTACTTTAGCAAGAATCAGGCTCTAAAAAATCATCACATAAAATGCAATTACATTAGGAAAGCCATCAAGTTGGAAAATGCAGCTCCTGGGAGTAAGGAAATGACAACACTGTTATAGTCCCTGTAACCTTAGCTCTGCCCTCTTGGGTAGTAAATGAGCCCGTACTATTTTTCCTGCAGGATGCCATTTCACTTCATAGAATTGTGTAGCAAAGCAGCTGTTCAATATTTCTCTTAACTTCATCACATAATCTGGGGTCCCATATCTCGTTTGCTGCACATCAACTAAATCCTTTGGTGGGTTAGGTACTTTTCCTCTTCCTGTTTTTATTTGCCTTTGTATTGTTCTAATTACCTCAGTATATGAGTGTTTCAAACCCAAGGCTGAATCTGTCTTCTCAACGTATCCAGGAGGTGAAACACACTGTTACTCTTTCCCTGTTCCATAGAGAACAGAAGGACAGGCCTACTGGGAAGTCCATTATAGGCATGGCTAGAATGCAAGGCAGCAAAATCCCAGCCTTTTGCATTCATTCTTCATTTTTTCCCCTGGCTACTTTACACTACCCAGTGTAAAGTAGTAATGGCTATTTTAACTGCATTACAGTGTAATGACTACTTCACTATCCCCAGTGGAAAAAGCAGACATCAGCCTTACTTGTGAAAACCTCAAACTGTAACAATGAAGACAGAATGTTCTGGGGATGTTATGAATCCCAGTGCAACAGCTCTTCCTAGTTCTCCATCCAGCAGCACCAAACAGAAAATCCAACAGTAACCAAAATAATCAAGCGGATGGATTAATATGAAATCTACTGTAATTTCCACTGGTGTAACACAATAGAAGAAACGTCTTTAGCTACTTTCTTCTAACACAGGCCATAGCATTTTATGTATCAGTTGCTGTATCAAGCCCAGGTCTTTTGGTTGGCTAGAACATGTTTTTAAACATTATTGTTATTGTTATTATTATCTCATGCTGCTAAGTTGGCCAAGCCAACTCAAGCCATGGCATTCCCAGTGACAGAATTCAGCACCCATTGACTTTGGGCAAGTCTGGTTAATGGACTTGACCTCACTGTTCCGCACTTTCTCATGCCTGCAGTTTAGCGTATCCTCCACGGTACTGGCCATGCAGGAGGTGTCAGCTGTACGTGAATGATTTGGGAGCACTGGAAACAATGGGACAGATCACAACATTTCTGTTGCAAGATAAAAGGTGACGAGGAAACAATTAGTTTCTGCTGACAATGCCCATTCTTTCTGGCAGCAGGATACTCTGCTGAGAAGTTCAGGCTTAACAAAGCAGAAGTCAGGCTGGAGAACAGCTAAAAAGCTCTAGGAAAGCAGGTAAGGATTAGACATCTGCTAACATTCTGGTCAAGCAGCTTCAGAGAAAAACAGGACACACTCACTTCAAACTTTCAAAGAGTGGAGGAACCAGCCCACCACTTGACAAATGGTTCTCCCTGTCAGAGATTTTGCCTGAATGCTTCCATCTTTTCTTTAGCTTTTGATGAGGTCTATTCTGCCTTGTTCTGTTAGGATAAAACTTAGCTTTCTAAATTAATCTGATGCATTTGTAATTTTTGTTTGTATACACATCCACGCATAATTTCTGAAAATGTTTGGAATATGGTTGGCATGGATCTTCCTAAAAATTCAGGAGAAACAACTGGAACTCTGAATCTAAAATCTAACTATATCAGGATATGCTAAAATATACAGCTCTACCTCCTCTGTCAAAAATCCAGCACAGCAAAAGCCCATTTGGTTTACAGAAAATAATATCTGAATATTGACCCAGTGGCTAAATTCATGCTAGGTATCTGTGGCTAATCGCAGATGAATACCAGAGAATGTTGGATCACATCATAGTGAGGTTTGGAGCCACTTACGTTCCATTGCAGGTTACAACACACATGAGGGAACAGAAGATAGCTAGTGATACTGCGTCAGAGTACAGCACACGTTTTAGGCTACACCATCCATAGGAGCACTAGAAAAAGGACTGCCAGATGAGGGGCAATTCAAGAGAATAAGTGCACTGGAAAATGCCAGCTGAAACAGTCATTTTGGAAATTACGAGTATAGTAGCTTGGCACCACTTTGTAGATGTTGAATGTAGGACGTGGTAATAGGGATGTATTCCACCAGCACAGTAGCTGTAAAAGCTAGGAACGACAAAGGCTTTTAACAACTCTTTGTAAATGTCACAAGTTCTTATTTCAATCCTTTGGCACTTTTCTAAAAGATCATTGTGGGAGAATCATCACATGGCATAGTAACAAACTCTCCTGTTTGTACTAAAGGAAACTCACGCTCGTGAACTTGGCTTAACATTATGAAAAGAAGCCCAGCACATTAAAAAGTTGCCATATTCTGACCTCACAAACAATGGCATAAATCCATTTTCACCTCTTAGAGAGGGTGGCATTATCTGGTATTGACCATCATGTGGCTGAGAGCAGAATCTGGCTCCATGTAGTTTTTCTTTGTAGCACTCATAGAATTATAGAATGTTTCGGGTTGGAAAGGCCCTTTGAAGGTCATCTACTCCATAATGCTGAAACTGTGGTTCCAATATAGTCCAGGAGCTGTACATGAAAAGTGCAGGAGAGGAGGATGGACTGTGCTGACAGTGAAGGCCCAGTTAGGGCGTGCAGGTGACATACATAACAGGTGACATACATAACAGCACATCCTGCCAGCATAGGACGTAAGGATGGGACCCATCCTGACACTCAGACAGTGGACACCTGTGAGACAAGCCAAGCACCTCAAGTACCGATCTCCTGAAAGCAAGCAGACACATTCACAATGATGGTTAAACAACCTGAATCTTCAGATTGACTCATTTGAGGCTGAGTTCTTAAATATTCTGGTGTCTGTGGATACAACCTTACAGAATAAGGACCCTAAGCACGTTTGAATGTCTTTGTTCCTGTCTTTACCAGTCTGTGGTAATCTTTACTCTGAGCTGAGACTAATCAAGTTCTTTTAACTTAGGACCCCCCAAGCTATCCTCATTCTGCTGGATGAATTATACTGTTGTGACATGTCTCGACCTGCTGTTCAACTCAGTTAGCTAGCTAACCCATTTTACATTCCTGGCACTTCAAAACACAGACATTAGTTATGTATGCATGTGAGCCAACCCCCATGTACTCAGAAATGCAACACAAAATCCCATGGTAGTTTGAAAATCCACAGTACAGTCACTCAAACAGGAGGAAATGCAAATGTCACAATCAGAGGTATTGTCATATTCCAGTACTACTCCATACAAATATCCCAAAAACATGAGTCAACACCCCAAAAGACATGTTTTAGAGGACACAAGGTTTGAGAAATAATAATAAACTGTAAGAACTGCATCTCAGGTGGGCTAAATCACTCCCTGAGGTACCAGTCTTCCTTCCTTGCCTGTGAAGGAAATGTCTTTGCGTTTTTTGATTTAAAGATCAATGAAAGAAATCTGGGCCACGAACCCGGCACATTGGCCAGACAAAGATACTCCCTAAAGCACAAAGTCAGATATCAATCCATAGGAACAGACAAAACTGAAATGCTCTGGATGCACAGAGAGTTGAACTTGTGTAAGAAACGAACTGGACCCCTATTGCACCCTTCAGAACAAGTCAAGACAAAGGCTTCTAGAAGCGCAGATCTCTCCTGAAAGGAAGAATAGCAACTGCTCACGGTACCTTCTTTACTACTTAGTTGCAGGTCAGAATATGTACATGGTGATGCTGCGATACAGACTGTCTGTTGTACCCTCTGAAGGCATGAAAGCTGCTCCCAGGAGAGAACTGCTGTTGGCTCACCTCTTCCACTGAAACTCAGGCAGCTGTAATGTCAGCTCAAGCCAGGTTACTACAAAGGGGTGAAAATAAACATGCCATCTATCCTCAGAATGAACTTGGATCAGGCACCTCCGTGATACTGGTCAGCATAATTGTAGGTGGACAACACACACCACCTCACTGGAAAAGTACAGAGCAATGCTGCGAGGAAAAGTCCATAGGGAAAGGAAAAACACTGGGAATCTGAATTGGAAAACACTTATCATTAATAATTGTGGCTCCCAGTCAGCCCTCAGCCTAACTTCCATGAACAAATGGCATTAATAATAGTAGTAATAGTAGCGGCTGCAGAGGTAGGGTTTCCATGACCTTCTACACCAAGCCAAAAACTTAACAAGCTCCTAAGAAAATGGAATTAAGGAATAGCCTCTTTTTTCTATTCATTTAATTTTCTTCTGGGGAGCAAGTAATGTTCCCTCACCAGTAACGGGCACTGAACTCATGCTGTAGAGTTCAGAAGGAAAAAATCATAATAATCCAGGAAATTCTCAGTGTTCAATTTCAGACATAAGGGTGCCATTCAGGACTCACAGTTCACATGTATGTGTCAGTCAGAGAGAGCACAGAAGAAACCAAAGTCCCTCAGGAACGTTTCTGCTGTGAACTCCCAGCCTAAGGTTTCTCTCAGATATGCCAGGCAGAAGGGAATTAACCTCATTAAGCCACTCTTCCCTACTGAGCACCTACTTCAGTGAGGCAGGTAGATGTACAGTCTGTTCAGACCCTATTTTCAGATGTTGTTTAATGTGTTCACATATGATCAAGTCCTCTTCACTCATTTAGCCACTTGTAGTTGGGCGCTGCGCAGAAACGCACGTAGAGTGGGTGGGTGTGGGTTGGTGAAGAGAGGCCATTTACATTTGGCATTTGTCAGTGTGACATGAAAACAGTTCATGTGCAAGGCATCAGCTACATGTCATTCTGTGATCCACTTATAGATTTATAAATGTTTGGCTTAAGGAAATACTCAAATATTCAAGGCTAATAGAAGTGCGGAGAGAAGTAACTTTAGCAAATCCAGTCATCGCTCCACCCTTACAGTTTGCCTACTTAATACCAGTAACCTCACAGACCTTGGAAGATAAGGACTCCCTGAAGACAAACTGCAAGTAGATTACTCCTATGCTACCCTACTCCAGCCTTTAGGTCAAGGAATGTGTTATGTATCCTGAGATTTCAGTAGGAGCTCTTGGATATTCAGAGGGGGTTTTTAATCAATTCACTTACCTACTTGACAGAAAGCACAGTTTAAGTTTCTCGTGTAAGATAGGATGTCTAGGTGTCCTGCAATGTTAAGAGGCTAAAAAAACCACCCCAGAGCTCTTCAAGTAGCTTTCTCATTGTAAACCATCCCTGACTTCCTGATTTGTTTGAGGAAAAAGCCACTGAGTGTGCAGGCGTCTTTTATCCCTCTTAGCCACAATTCCTCTGAGAAATCCAACAGCGAAGGTGGATACAATTATTGTAAATAATGTTGGATAGAACCCAGAGCAGAAGAAGGTAGGAGGATACAGCTCAACAAGAACAGAAGTGGTTTCTAATGAGAGAGGGAATATTTCACTCTCAGCATGGCTATTATTATGCCCTACACATTAATTCAGCCGAGAAGTCCTGAAGTAGCAAAATGAGCTTCTCTTCACTAAAGGGGCAGGCGCTGGCATGGTTGCCTTCATTTCAAGTCTTACAGTTAATACTTTCCTGATTCCTCCATGAAGAGTTATATGATGAGTTAAACCCTGTGAGGCACTAGGAACCTAACAAGGTCTTAAAACCAGCACTGAAGGCAAATATTCCAGTCTAGTCCATTCAAGGCAGTATTTCTTTCACTTTGAGTTTTATTTTGATGATTTCTCTGTTTCTGTAGAGTTGTGTGACAGGATTTATCTTCCTGAAATACAAGCTCTAATAATTCTAGCAGATGTGTGAACATGGTGCATATTTTTTTCAGCCTTCCCCTGCCATTCTCCTGGAACTGTCCTATTTGCCCTGAACTGTCCATTTTATTGGGGAGCAACCACAACATGAGCTGGGGTAATGGTTTACCTTAAAATCCTGGGGTCTATCTCTAGCTTTCTTTAAATCTCTGCCTTTTCACTATTCTTTCATTTTCTAGACAGTCCTGACTTCCCCACAGGTGAAGGTCACTAATCCTTCTAGCCAAAATGTGAATAACTCCTTTTCTTCTTTCCCTACCTATGTCCTGCAAGGACTGCAGGGCAGGATGATTGTGTTGCTTATGAGGATCCCTTTTCACGCTGCTTCCCAGATCTAGAGCTGACAGCAAAGGAAGAGAAGGAAGACAGGAAGGGTGAGGGGGATTATTATCATGCTGACAAAGGTATGCATGAGTAACTTCTCTAATGCGCCACTCCAAGGCCTCCATCTCCACAAAGGAACTTTGCATTCCCAGAGCAGCCAAAATCCTGAAAGTTTAAAGTGGAATCCTGTTGCGGTTACATTCAGGCGTTACTCTTTAAGTCAAACACAGCCTGAATATTTGGTTCCCTAGAGGATCTAACTATAAATCATATATCCTTGTGACATCTCCCATATCACAGAAGCAGCAAAAATGTCCCACACTCCTTTTCCTGCATATTTTTCTTGTCACTTGTCTTACACATATATTTGCGCTGTGGCAGGAGCTGTTACTTGTTCTGTAGTTACAGAGCACCTCGTACAATGGAATCTGAGCCCACGACCACACTTCGTAGGTGCTATTGCAAGGTTGGTAAAGAATTAACGGCAGTCAGCAGTAAAAGCTGCTTTTAGGCAGCACACTACTGAAAATGAGAGCAAAACTGAGGGAAGGGCTGAGTGCCTGTAGTTCACACTGACTCCAGCCCAGGCTGTGGTAGCTCAGCAGCTCTCAGCATCTCTAAGGATTTATTCTGCAGCATGTTTGCTTTTGCCTCCAGCATGCAATGGGAGGAAGCCAGTAGTGCGGCTGAAAACCACAGCTCCCAGCCACTTCTCCCCTCAGTGCTGAGTGAGAGGGTGAAAGCTTGCAGACCAGCCGTTACCTTTCTCGTGCACATGTCTCGGCGGGAATAAAAGCAAAACACAGAGCCGAATTTATTCCTAGCCAACGGAAATTTCATATTGAGGGTTACAGGCGTCCTGTGCCTCTTAAAAGCAAGTAATAAAATGCTGCTCTCAATTACAAATTGTATTTACATTTAAACCCCCATATGGTTTGGTGAGGTGGAGGGAGGTTTCAGATGCGTTAGCAGCAGTGCTGTGCCGTGATTAGTTACAATTTTTCATATGCTGTAATGAACAATTAATGCCTCCACCTTTGTTTTTTCCTCTGTCTTGCAAACTAACCCTGTGGCTATGCCAGGTCAAGAGGCAGCAGACAAGACACAACTTCTGCCTAATGCTATGAACAAAAAGAAGCAAATGCATTGAAATGACCATTTCTACAAAGCCTCCTGCAATAGGATTCACACACTAAGTATAAATTCAGTAGCAGTCAATTTTTTTAGGTAACTTCCTGGACTGAACTTTTCAAAATGTAGGAAGATTTAACAGGAAAATTCAAAAACACATGCAAATGTGCACAGCTGCGTCTTCCTGAGCTACGAAAGTCAAATTCCCTTCTCTCTGCCCTCAAGCAGTGATAAAGGCAAAGCAGTCATTGTCCTATACGGTGCACAGGTCTTGTGGCTGGCCCTTGGCTTTTGCAGAGGCCATGTGTGTGTCACTCAGTGCCAGCTGTAAGCTGAAAGCATGTTGTTGGGTGCACTTCTGCACAGAACTGGTCAGTATTGCCTAGAAGGCCTCAACATGGATTCTCTACTCAACATTTAAGAAAACCCTGCTCCAGGTCACTGCTCTGACAATGCTCTTCCTCTTTAACCACACTAAGCCTATAAAGGATACCATCTCTAAAGACCCTCAAGACTGCCTAGCACTTGGTATCATGATCTGCCTTCCCAGACGTCTGCATTAGCAACCATGTGGACAGGTGCTTTGATATCAGGTATTCTGCAAAAACAGTCAGTAGGTCCTGTTCACCTTTAGCCAAAATATGACAGAACAACCCTTCTCTGAGGTTTGTGGGAACTCCCGAGTGAACAGGAACGTTTCTTCTCTGTGTTCATAAACGTATGTCCAAGTCACTGGTCCTGGCCAATAATACTTAATTGCACAATAGTACTTAATTGCACCCAATGATACCCAAGCATTGCAAGACCGTTTCAGGGGTATAAATGGGAGAAGTGGTTTTATTCACCATGAAGTCAATCTGCAGTTCTACTGGGGATGGGCAAGGTCCCTGAAGGGAGCAAGTCTAGCAGCATAACCAGCAAGAAAAAATTCAAAGAAATCAGGATAAAACTCAGGAGCAATTCTGTGACATAAACCAGCATTGAACAGACAGTTATCTCGTATTCCATGGGGATTAGTAATGACAGATAAGAAGTAATAAGCTCAGATTGCAACGTGGGAGATTTTAAGTTAGGTACCAGTAACAATTTCTGCCTGCAAGGATAGACAAGTAGATTGTCCAGCATGGAGTTTAAAGGGTTTTGCTAAACCTGAGTTACTCTGAATCTGCTCTGGCTGTAATAGTGCCCACACCCAGATATTGCTGACCAAGGCTGAAGCCTCAGACGAGGGAGGATGTTCCAAGCTGTAAGTGAAAAAAACAGCACACTATTTTATAGGCATGTCTTTTCCTCATAATTACCTCCAACACTGCAGTGACAGCCATACTGGAAAAGACTGGGCCAGATACACTGTTAGCTTAAATCACCTTTACAATCAATAGAATCATAGAGTCATAGAATGGTTGGGATTGGAAGGGGATGCCATGGCTGAGGTGCAGGACCTTGTAGAGCTCTGAGTAGAGCTTTCTCAGTTTACTATGGCTAACCTGCTTTGCTTTTATTTATAAATAATACATTTATGACACAATGGCTATAAATAGTATTTCATTAATTTTATTGCTTGTTTAGATATTTCCCTAAAGGGCTAATACACACTTACTGTTGTGTTACTATTTCAGCTTCTATTAGTTTGCAGCTAAGCCATACAGTCTACTTGGAGCTGAGGCTAAGCTCAGCAGCTCGGCTTGGGATGAAGAGCACATTTGGTGTAATTAGATTTGTGGGTTTAGGTGGTTTGGGTTTATTTTTTTAGGGTATAACAGTGTAATAAAAAGAAATGGCTGTAATTTATAGCCCAGCAGTTGGCAAGGGGCTTGTCTGGCCTAGGATTATTTTTTTTAATAGCATAAATTTTAAATTTCGGTTAGAATTTCAAAGAAGCTTCGTACCCACAACTAAGGGTTCAGTGCTGGAAGCTCATGCATTTGGAAGTCATGAATGAGGCACAAAAATACCCATTTTAACTTCAAACAGGAAGGCAGAGATACAAACTCACACACATATACCAACATGGATATCCAGGTACCTCTGAGTAAGGCTGATGTTTAATTTTGTATCAAATTCACTCTTCATCAGGACTGGAGCAATAGGGCAAGGGGGAATGGGTTTAAAGTGAAACAGGATAAGTTCAGGTTATATACAAGGAAGAAGTTCTTTCCTGTGAGGGTGCTGAGGCGCTGGCACAGGGTGCCCAGAGAAGCTGTAGCTGCCCCATCCCTGACAGTGTTCAAGGCCAGGTTGGACAGAGCCTTGGGTGACATGGTCTGTGTGAGGTGTCCCTGCCCATGGCAGGGGTTCGAACTGGATGAGCTTAAGGTCCTTTCCAACCCAAACCAGTCTGGGATTCTATGATTCTATGTTTGGTTATGTAACATTAAGGTAATAAAATTAAAAATATTTTTGTTTTGCTTAATTAGCAGCAATTTTCAGTGAGAACCTGGGACTAAATTATTCTCTGGGCCACAATATTGCACCAGTTTAGGTTATGACTTTGGGTTTCTTTTTTAGCATTCTGGTATTTGCTTTCCATGTGCATTTATTACCAAGTTTTTCTCTACAATAATGAAAGCCCAAAACTCCCATTTTGAGTTGCACACAAACTAAGATTCTCTAATCATCTGGCTTTGGGGACTCTAGACTTTAGAAGAACACTAAACATGATAAGAATAAAAAAAAACTCAGGAGAGCGATGAATAAGGTGTGCTGTTTATTGAGAAAGTTCAAACTTTGGTTTCTTTGCAAGAGTTCAATCCTCAGCATAACAAATACCTTCTCATAAAAAGAACTTCTAAGAGAAGAGCTTCCTGAAAAATAGAATTGCTGTTTTACCTGCTGAGTGCCTTTGTAGAGTAAGTCCTCATTAGATGGTACAGACAAATGCCAGCATACCAAATAGAACAACTTTAGTCAAAAGATATTACATGAGTTACCATTACACTGTGCTCATGCTTACGGTTAGATATTGTGAAAGAGGGGCCCCTTCAAAATGTCGTACTGACCTGCCTTGATCCAAAGCTATCCAGAAGCAATGAAACTGTGCCACTGACTCCCACTGTACCTTGGATCAAGGTCACAGAGTGTAAAGGTAAACATATGAAAAAGGTTTTGCAGGACTCAGAAGCCACTTGAGAGCATGTTTTCATTCAGGCACAATTGCTGATTACATCCCACTGTCCCAGTGCATAACCCTGCTGCATAGACTGACTTACTCTGTTTTCTTAAAGCAGAAGTCCACTTGCCCATGTTGTTGTAATCCAAAGAACTGCTGCCTTGGTGCTGAAATACAGGGAAGCAAAGGCACATTAGCACCATGTTACTGGAATACATCAGAGCAATCGTGCTCTAATGCTGTATTCCTTAACTATAGGGCATCTCAGTAACAACACTCACAGTAATGCTGAGTACTCCTGCTGAGGTGAAAGAGATGTCTTAATGGGAGACCCTGACATTTCTGCAGACCTATCTACATTCCTTCAAATCAACACAGTGATTGCCTGAGCATGAGGTCACAAAGAGCCCTGTAAAAACATTCAATCACTAAAAGGTCCAAACCCCACGTCAAAACATAACTCACAGGAGTATGTGAAATCATATAGGGCTTTGAGTTAACTGCATTAACTTTGGAAACAATCTGGGTAGTGAAAGAAGGGCATTTCTGAGCTCTTCAAAAAAGCCTCAACAGTATTCCAGCCTTAACAGTATTCTGCTATCATGATTCAAAAACTCGAATGTCTACAGTGGTCACAGAGCAATTCATTTCGAAGAATTCATACAAAATGCCATTTGTTCTGGCTACTGGATCTGAAGCTACCATGGCAGGTAACTGTTTATACAGGTTTTAAAGCAAATACTGATCCTCTAGCCAGGCCTGGGAAAATCTCAGCAGCCCCCCTCCAAAAGAAAGAATGACCTGTGCAAAGAACTGCACAAGATAAAACTGAAATACTAAAAAAAGGCACAAGCCTGTCGTGGTTTCTCTTTCCAGTCCCAGTGACAACCTGCTGTTCATATTGATTTTGTGTAAGTATAGCTTCAGCTAGAGATTATACCTTGTGCTGCCACAGCTCTAATACTACGAGAGTTTCTTTTGTCTCAGTCAAAGCTCAGTCAGTGGAAGGGCTCTACAATGGAAGTTTGTGCAAAGCAAACCAGATATAAATACAGCAGTCATGAAGAAACTCAAAACGAGAACTAAACGTACAATAGGTCACTCCACTTCCAAAGCCTGCATTTGGGGACACAATGCATTTTAGCCAGTCCAGTTGAAATTCCCATTCAAACAGCCCCTACACTGAAAGCACCCGGGAAGATTTTCAGTGATGTGACCTTTAATGTGCAAAAACATTGACATGGCCAAGGTCTGTCTTTTGCCTGCAACAGAAGAAAAGACAGATCTTATTCAGAACTTCACAAAGAGGTTTAGGATTTATTTTGCTTCTAAATTTGTTTCAACCTAAAAACACTGGGCTTTATTCTTACAGCTTGTGAAGTCACATCTGGGCAGAGGGGAAGTAAGAAGCTTCCTACTGATACTGGTAGGTACCCTACAGTCACATTTACATGTGCACACTGATTATACAAGTTGGCTCAGTGCAAATACACTTTCATCAGTAACACAGGTTAGTATGCCACAGTGTGAACATGAGTGGCTAATGTGCTGGCACATGGCCTGTTCTGCCATCCCTGCCACCAGGCATATAGCCTCCAGCAAACAGGTAGGACAGACAACATTGAAAGTTAATGTCTCCAACCACTTCAGTGACAGCAATCAATTCATCTATGGAAGCAACATAATGTGCACAAGGTCTTACCAAGCCAGTGACAAACACTGACAGTGGAATCGCTGTCTTCTGAGTCCCAGAGAGTCCTAGCTCTTGCTACTTGTTAATATTTCATATTACTTTTATTCATTAGTATTTTTGCCTAAGTGTTCTGCTAGACATAGACTTCTCCTTCTAGCACACTCAAGGCAATCTCTTCCAAGGAAACCTTCACAACAATCTTTTTGGATTTAACTGGGATTTAATGCAGAAGTGGTGATTTCACTAAAAATCCGCAGAAAATTTACAATGCTGCTGGTTTGCTAATGGTGTTTTCAGTGAAAAACATTTGTTTGAGTGAAATCTGATGAATCAAAACAATCCTGCTTCCGAAGGAAGACTTTGGATTTCCAGACTAATTCAGAAAGAGATCAGATTTTGTGTCAAAACATGTAAAAATACGACTGTTCAGATTTAAATGTCAAAAATAAATATTGTGTCAGTTTGTGAAGAACTGAGCACAAATTAAGCAGTTGCAAAATGTGAGAATCTTATCATGAAACACATAAATATTACTTTTTACCCATAAATATGGCTTTTTACTCAGTTACACAGTTCAGCTGTCAGATGCTACAGTGCAATAGGTTCAATGAATGTGGATGGGAGAATCCCATCTGCAAGATGCTTAATCTTTAAATACTAGGAATACTTAAAATGCCAGAGCGACAGCATAAAGGGCAAACGGATTTAGCAATCATGCTGATTCCAGTTCTTCCTGAAAAGGTTCTAACATCATCAGCAAAGCATCCAAAGGAGCAGTTACATTTTTTTAAGGAAAGCCACTAACTCTGAATGGTGTATTGCTGTTTTTTCTGTTGGAAACTGGTTTGTTCTCTGTCTAAAGGGTGATTCTCACCCAGTGCCCAACAACAGCAATGAGGTTAAATTGGTTTGGATGATATCAGCTACATGTAATTAAACCAGCAGCCCATGTCCAATCCTTTCTGTGACCATGTTAGGTGTTAAATTAAGGTCTGATTAAGAGTGTGGTGCTGCAGTTAAGGTCAAGGACTAAAGATCACAAGCTTTGTTTCATCTAATAACAATAAAGACTGTCTGGCTGCCAAATACCGCAACAGCCCTTGTTCTCCTATCAGACTGCTGTCCAGCTAGAGGGATCTGATTTCACTGGTATCCCTTTTTAAACCCTACTTCTAAGAGGGTTTGTAGCTATTTCATCTGTATTAAGCAGTGCCGTGTTACCCGAGGCTATTCGGTACATTCTGTATGATCAAAGCAGAAATGCAGCAGCTTCTGACAAAGTTATCGTGGCTGAGGGGAAAAAATATCAAGGAAGGAGAAAAAAAGATACAGTGCCACAAAATACCAGGTCATGCCACCAAACTAAACACCCACAGGTAAGTTCATAACATGAGACCACACAATGGTGGAAACCACACATGTGTTTGCTTGGTACAAATCACAGGCTGCCCCACCAGCAGTCAGCAGGAGGGATGTGTCAGACAGCATAGAGAAGAGATAAAAGCAGAGCAGTGAAGAGAAAAACCAGCAACTTATTTGTAGGATGAAGACAAGAATTAGTGCCTAAGAGCTTCTCCATGCATAAGTGTTTTCCACAAAGGCAGGTCAGGAGACATTACCAGAGCAGTTCTCTGTTATAAGAGAACACAACCCCTAGTACCCAACAAAGTGTTCTCATGAAACATGCCCATATTAATCTCGAATGAATACAAGGTGCTGGGACATGTTAGTTTCCCCAAAAGGAGGGTGGAGCACAGTAAGAAACCATATGGTCCCAAGGTAATCTCCCACAGCCACATCCTATTGTATGTTTCCATACTTGGGGTCCAATTTCAGAGTAGATAGCCATTCGTTCTTCAAGAGTCATCTGAAGTGTCCTTCATTTGCTCCTAGTACTTAATAGACTATTAATAGAGCACTGTTCATACCTGGAAGGACAATTTCGCTGTTCTGTGAGGCTGCACATAGAAAACTCATCATAGGGCCACACTAAACACACTAAAACCACTACATGTTTTGACAGTTGTTTGTGAATTGCACTGTACATGTGATCAAAAAAATTCCTGGAGGTGTCTTGATGCTTTGCATTTCAGGATTTGACATACAACCTCTCAGTTTCATAACAAACTCTGAATGAATCCCAAAAGATTCAATGATACAGTTCAACATGGATGAGCTTCCAGCTCTATGGCTGCCGCTGTGCTACAGCTCTCTGCAGAGCAGGCTTTGCTGTGGGAGATTCCAGACTTCCTGGAATCTGAGTTACATCAGAAATACAGCGAACACCACAAAATAGCCAGGTGTGACAAATGACTCCTCCGTAACAACAGAACTGTGTTCATCACTGGGAATCAGTGCCTGAACAGGGAAGCTACCTTGCAATGACATTAATGACAAAACATTAAAAAAACCAATCACATTAAAAGGGCAGTTTTGGTTTGGTTTGGTTTGATTCACTTCATCATTCTGCTTGCTAAAATTTACAAGAACTATTGTACACAGAGACCTACAGTCTAGTTTCAGTATTGCAGACTGT
The DNA here is from genome assembly GCA_017639245.1 of Myiopsitta monachus. Classification (NCBI taxonomy): domain Eukaryota; kingdom Metazoa; phylum Chordata; class Aves; order Psittaciformes; family Psittacidae; genus Myiopsitta; species Myiopsitta monachus. Next base: position 7,952,797 of record CM029932.1, read on the forward strand.
GGTTGAAGCATTTAAACTCAATGGTTTAAGACTGAACATATTTATCAAGATGACAGCGCTGAGCAGTCCAGATTAACTGCTGCGAGCCAAAGGAAGTTGCTTTTGAAAGTGATGCTCAGTTCTGAAAACTGAGCCAGTGTTGATAAGGCACTTTGCTACCATTTCACATACTGAAACTTAGGCACTTCAGTCTGGATCCAAATGGAAACAAAAGCAAAGTTCAGTTTGGTGGCAAGTCAGGACACTGCAGCTCAGCCACTTGCTCTGGTACTGGAGCAACATGGTAGCATCATGCCCTGGCATCTTTGGCTTCCCAGGCTGAATGAGCAGAGACCGAGGCACAAGTAGCCTGGCAATGACTCCAAACATAAATCCAGAGTGAACTCAGACTCCTGCTTTGGATCCTGAAACTGATGATAGAAGGATTGCTTTTGAAAACATTCCACCCTTGCCCTGGATAGCTGCAGTACGTTATCTCAGTATCTGCACTATTCCCTAAACTACTCTTTAGTAAGTAGAAGAGGGATTGTTGTACGTATTATGGCAATGTCATCTATTTATTTTATGCAACTGGAAAATTTAAGGGCAACCACTTCTGTGCTGTGTAGTGTTCGCAGTAACACCTGCTTACAAGATAGACGGAAAAAAACCCTTATATTCCTTCTTTATTGCAATTTATTATTATAGCTTGAATGGTTCCTAGTGACTTCCTAAGATTAATGTTAATATTCTGATCGGAGTCTTCCCTCTGGAGCTTTATTATGGGTTTTGAACATTCATTTCATTTAACACACACATGGGAGCAAGTCTGGTGGTTCCAAAAATATTTGTAGTTGGAAATCACAGTGATTTTTGTTAGGCTCAGTGCCAAAGAAATCACAAATCAGAAGTCTGTTATAGAGTAGTTCCAATTTCTTGGCATCAAAATCCCTCTTTATGTATATGCAGAGTGTGATGTTTTCCCTAGCTATATGGCACTCAAGGTTTACTGACAAATGAATTGCTTATCTATTTTCCAAGGTTTCTGGTGGAACTAGAGTTTGCCTAGCCAACTGGGGATTCCTAGGGATTTTGTGGACTTCCTGTGTGAGCCAGAGCCTGCCCATTGAGTATGCATCTTTCTTTATCACAGCTGGTGTTTTTGAACCAAAGTGCGGAGTAGAAATTTCATCCCTGATTTTTTTTGGCTGGATCGATTGTTTAGTCTAGGAACTCTCAAAGAGACTTTCTAGGTGCTGGAATTCCTCTTTTTCTTCAGTCAGCAACTGACGTTGTATGGTGTACATCAGAGTCCGAAGTAACATCTCAGTGAGCAAAGATTTATGTTCATCCTAACACTCCTTGACATTAATGAGTATTACAGACCTGTATCCCCATGGATTAAGTTGAGAATGCACCCCAGAGCGTGTGTGGAGTTTGTCATTAGGGCATCACACTATTAAAACCAACAGAGAAATTCCAAGGATAAGAAAGCAACTGGATCTCTTCCCTTCTCTCTGCTGGAGTACATGTAAGAGATACACTTTAAATCTCCTTGTACTTCCAGTCCTCTCACACCAGTTCCTGCGTTCATTTTTGGTTGTTAATGACTTCAAAGAAGAACTGATGCCACTTTTAAGATATTTCCCATACAACATCATTAGAAATATTTTGCTGGCGGAGATTGTTTCTGTAGCTCTGTAGCGTTCCCTAATCAAGGAACTTCCATATAGCTGGGGGACCTAAGAGAGTATTTTGTTTCCCCTCAACTAACTGCTTCAGGGACTGGATCAATACAATGGGATGACCCTGTACACTCCATTATCTAGGGATTGTGACTCTTAATGAAGCACTATGGTTCCTATGGGATGTGCCAGAGACCACAGCACAGGCACACCTGATAGCAGTGCATCAGCTACCAAAAGGATATGCAAACTCCGGCTACATCAGCCCAGGCTGGTTTCTGCAGATCTGTGTGGTCAATGTTTGCTTTCCACTGCCCATTGCTCCAGGTTTTGGATGTATTTCAAGAGCAGGGCTGCACTATCTGTACATCCTGGGGCCAATTCAGCTGCAAGCCAGATAACCCATACACAAATACAGACTTCGGGATCTGTATTTGGCTGCTGGATCAAGGTTACATCTCCCTTGAAGCTCCCAGTAAAGCTGGAGCTTCAACCCTACAACAAAACTCTGGCGTCAGGGTTCTTGGTTTTTCTTCACAATGCCCTAGCTATAGAGTGGAGTGTTTTAGGCTGATTATCATCACACATGAGGTTTATTAAGCCTTGTGTAGTCCTGCCTGTATCAGCTAACTGGAACATGGAAACAAAACCTTTCTGTTTTCCCTCAGACCCACTTGAGATGTTCTGGAGAAAGTTTTTATAGGAGAACTCCAATTTATCTAATTTGGAAGCAATGGTTCCTGGATCGGTCACTTGCCTTGAAACACACCTACTTCTCCCTCAATAAAGGAGGGATAACAATACTAACAGAGCTTTCTAAAATACCTTGAGATCTGTGAAGAGAAAGGGCTGTCTGTAAAGTGTTTAGAACACCTCAAAAAAAGAAGGTGCTACCTAAATGCATATTTATTGCAGTGCTGACATTCTTATGGCAGCTCTGAATGCAGAATCAAAAGCAGAGGGGGCAGAATATAAGTCAGAATAAGAAACTGTCAGCCTTTAGCCTGTATCTTAAACTGCTTTGAAACTGTTGCAGACATTCAGAGAATCCAGTCTGCCAATACTGTATGTGCTACAGTAATTACATCAATCTGGAATATAAATTTCCCTCTCCCCTCCTAAGAGAGGGCAAAGCTGTTTGGGATATACACAAATGGAGCTCTAATCCTACCAACTTTAATGCACGCACCTAATGTTCGGCAGGATAGTCGTCCCACTGATTTCAATAGCTGTACTCACATGCATGTGTGGAAGTGTTTGCATGATTAGAAGTTAATAGCAGTAAATGCACAGCTCATACAAGATCCCTGTGTGAACAATCTATTTCTGCATGCAAGTGATGATTTTATTGCTTGTTCTGTAATTCTGAGTAGTGGCTTTGTGAAAAAGCCTTATATTTTCTAAAGCAGGGAAATGTTTCTGATCGGGTTTTTCATTGCTAAGCTCTTTGGGGGCTAATTAAAAGAAGTATCTGTTAAATTTATTCATTACTTAGTTCCTTGATAGCAAGAGGCACCTGGTGTAAACATTACAAAGAAAAGCAGCACCAGCCAGACCTCATCAAATATTAGATGCATTAGGACATTTTATTTAGAGATATGAAATTGGTTTTAATGACTTCAAAAGGAGGAAATGCCAGGAAGAGCATAATGTGAGCAAGCTCAGTAAAGCTGTCGTGAAGATGCCTGAATCCACTAAAATCTAGGAATTGTACTTGCTCCCCCCTTCTCCTCTCAATAAGCAGCAGTTCCGGCTGCAAATGGCAAAAATATATGTAAAGAACTCCAGGACTAACCAAAACAAGCAGCAGGTAAGATGGAGCATCCAAGAGCGTGTCTACACTGAATGTACCATCACTGGATGACCAGAAGACAGTTTGTTTATACTTGACTTGACTGATTCAGTGAATTAAATCCTGAATTTTGACCCCTATGATTTAAGGATGAGAAATCCATCCTTCTTTCGGGGATAACATTTAAACAGTCACTTAACATTAAGGGTATGCATTACATTCACTTGACTTTACGTTCAAAATGCTTAGTAGTTTCATTCTGTTCCCATTACAGGCTTCAATAAATCAGTAATGAATAGTGAAGCAATACTTTATAACTAAGTATGCATTCAGCACTGTCCCAAATAAAGACGCAATAAATTCATGATCAATAGACTTAATGCAAGTAAAGAATATCAATAATTGTCCTGAAAAAGTTCTCTCTCTTCATGAGGCAATAATCTATCCTAAGGTAGATTTCATCTTAAGGCACTTTATTCTAACAAGGCATATTCATTCACACTAAGAAAGGCAATTCACATGAGTTCATTTGATGTTAGCAATATCATTGTCCAGTTTTAATAGGATGAACCACACCACCATTTCTTGTTTAGAGAGCTGAAGTTTTGAGATAGGTGTAATATACAGGACTGCATCCAAAGAGGTAGGATGATTTATGTTACAAGAAGACCTCTCGTTCAGTAGTAACAGGGCTACAGAAGAACTGGGCCTTTGTAGACCAGAGGAATGGTCTTTTGTGGCCTCCTAGAACACCATGAGCATGATCTTTTCAAAGGGTCATTTCCCAGTTTTAAAGCAACAGAGTTCTGTTGACCTCTTCAATCACCTCAGAGGTGCCTCATTACTAGGGCAGGAACTTTTCCTCATGCCCTTGCAAACAAAATAAAGACATCGATTTTCCATCCTGCTCTGACCTTTGGAAGATGTCATCTCTGCCAGTACTGCACTGTCTGATCCTGGAGAGACTTACCAGTTCAATCCTAACTCTCAGGGAACCAAGCCACCTACTGAATCACAGCCACACTTCCTGAGGCTAACACCTGTGTTTTCCTTGGAGATCACCCCATCCAAGAACTAACCAGGTCAGACCCTGTTTCACAGAGGAGATCCAAGCAGCAGAATTGACCAGACCTCCAGAATTACACGTGAAACAGAAAAAGCCTCAGAGGACTCTGAGAATGAGGAACAGGAGCTGTAGCCAGGGAACAGCCGCAGCTCAGAACTGCTGCTGGCAGGGTACAAGTACAGTATGCTGGAGTATGAAGTCTCCTTTCCAGGTTTTAAGTGACTTCAGTGACAGGGACTTGCTAGGTTTAAGATGAAAAAAGGTCTAGACAAGGGGGAGCAGCAGAGACTGTAGCTTATAAAATGACTCTTTCTTACCAGCCCTATATGTGAGGCTTCTGCTTCCACCAAGCCAGGTGGCATTTAATCGCAAAAATATTTAACCTGCTTTTTACAAGGATGTGCATCATTGACTATGATAAAATACAGGGATGTGGGAGAGTCAGGATGCAGCTTTTTCAGTGCTGCTCCATCTAAAGAAAAAAAGGCAATAAAAAGGAGGTCTTGACATGAGGAAAACATCCCAATGAAATCCTGCCTAATCTCTGTTCTAATCATCTTCCCTGCTTTTTAATCCTCTGCTGCACTTCACTTTTTAATACCCATTCACTTTATCAACTTCACCTGTCTCAGAAGTCAATAAAAGCAGAGGCCACAGTTCTAAAATACAGGCAAATGAACTGAGGCACCAAACTTCTCAACTTCTCCCGATGTGCTGACTACTCACAACTGTTAGTAACGTCAAAGCAATGTATGGGCGATCAGTGCCCTTAAAAATCACTTTGATGCTTGAAGCACACCACTAGAAACCACAGAGGATAATACTTTCAAAAGCTTCTGATTGAAGAGTGAGTATTTTACTTTCAGAAGTGATTTAGGAACTTCAGAATTCAAGAACTATAATTCCCCCTCCTCACCCTCCCATCTTCTGAAATGCAGAATTATTTTTGTGAATGGTGTGCAGATACTTCTTGTAATACACTCACCCAGAAGTTTTAGGCCTGCACCTGAGAGGAACACAACATTGTGGATTCAGTTTTACTTCCACGCCTCCTAGGTAGAAGGCTCTCACGGAAGAATAGGGTTTTTTCAGTCTTTCTCCAGTTACCCTTTTTTCCTGACATCTGTTCATCACCAAGCCAGCAATAGATTTAGCATCCCACCACGATGTATATGAGCTTCTAAAACACTTTTAGAAAAAGGAAGAGATTGCCAAGTGTACAGAGAAACAGGCAAAGCCAATAATGTCATAGCTTAAGCCAGCTTGTTGATAGAGGAGGTTTACAGCTGTCATTAGTGAAATGGAGAACAGGGCCACTAGTATAAACTCACATCAGCGACAGCTATAGATCAGAGAAAAAAAAAGCCTCACCACATGGCAGCATTTTACTGCTGAACTGTTGGCCTCAAATTCTGTTAATGTTTAGCTAATGTGCTGATCTTCAACATTTGGACTGCTGCTGGTAGCAAATAGTCAAAGCAGCCTGAGGCCTTCACAAAAGTGTGTTGACTGGCCAGAGCCAGAGTAAAGCTTAGCAAGTCCTCCTACTGATAGTCCAAAGGCATCTGGAGCAGGTATCCCACATACACCTTATGAATTTGGTCAGTTGCTTTGACAGAATGGCTTGATCTTGCCTCTGGAAGAGAAGCTTCTAGGTAACTGCTTTTCAAGCTCCCAAAAAGTACTCTACCACCACCACTGCTACCTATCACTGCATACTGACCTGACGCAGTTAACTATGGAGCACAGTGGAGTTATCTTTAAAACACATCGGTTTCAAGCCTTGCTCCTCCTTGGCAAGACACATTTTTAATAGAAAGGTACACATTATTTTCCCTTTTAGTGTCTCTAAAGAGAGGTTCTCTCCTCTCTTGAAACAGTTTCACAATAGCCTAGCTCCTGTGACCCCAATGAAGGAAAGAAGATTCAGAGCCACTAAGAATTAAGGAAAGACTGCTGTGTATTACACCTGCAGTACTAGTATGATGCATGATGGTCAGAAGACTGACCTCTACTGAGCTGGTTTCATGGGTCTTTGACTGGACTGAATGTGGAACTAGTGACAGCAGGCAGTGCTGGCACATCAGACGGTGCGGCATACTGGACTATAATACTGGTTGGAATCTTAGATACTATGAATATTCCTAGAGGGAAACTATTCCAGCAACTGCAATTAATTTTTCAAGGTAAACTTCTTATTGCTGTGCCCATGTTAAGCTACAGATTACCGCTCCAGAATCTCTTTTCTTTGATTGAGTTCAAGCTCTTTCTTTGGAATAGCACTTCAGTGAATCACATTTTACTGCATTCATTTTCCTTTGGTTTTCTTTTGCATGGAGAACCCCTCAGCTTTCTGATCTATAATATCAGACACCACTCCTAAAATGAATCCTAGCAACCTACCTGGTTTCCTCCAAAAAAGTTTTCTCTCAGTTTGCCTCCTGGCCTGAAGAGTCACTTAGATCTCTCTCACTGTAAGAAACCTTTCCCTCTTCTGCTATTCATCATAGCAATTTCACATGCTCTCTTCAGCTGTTCTCTCCATGGGCTGGTGAAGCTGGTATGGTTATTATCCTCTTTATTCCTGTACAAAGTATAAAACAAAGGGAAAAGAAGATTATTTATGGATAACACTGGAGACCACCCATATAGCAAGAAAAATTGAGACAACACAGTTGTTTTCATGGTTAGGGCAGTTATACGCATGCATAGCTTGGATTAAACAGTCCTTCCCATTTGACTTCTGCTCTGCAGTAAACATTTGTAACTTTGCTGATAAAGCAATCCTGCATTTCTCAGCTGGGATTCCATGTGGACAATAAGCTGTGGGCCTGGAGTGTGGGATCTCATTCTGCAACAAGCTTTCTTGAATAGTCATTAGTTCCACTCTCTATCTTGGTCATGAAAAAACTGCTCAGGAATCAGATGGCAGAACAAAGCCTTTAAATAGAGCTGCTTTGGCTGTATCATTGATTGCTTGTGAGGTCCACGGAAATAGGTTATAAGGACTCCAAGGCATTAAAACACTTCTTTATTGTGACCTAAATTCAGGCGATTTATGTATAGGAAGTGGCAACATTACGATTTTTAAAAAACATTATGTGATTTCTATTTAATGCACATTATCTTTGCTTCAGTCTTGTTCTACTCATGAGCAAAACACATTACTTGTTCATGCCTGCCCTGCCTATGCACACGAGAAGCTTCTGACAACAGCCACTGCATCCTGGAGTAGTTCAGTGTTGTGACCATGTAAACGAGAGCAATGAATAAGAACCTGAACGGGGGTTAGTGTGAGTAGTGCCCATGGCTGGCCAGCCTAGGGCCTTGAAGCCCCTGTAGCTGAGATGCAGCTCAAGACAGCCCTCATGGCAGGATAAATTGTGTGAACAGGAATAGGGCAGCTCCAACACAGGGCTGCTGATCTGAATTCCAGCTGGGAAAGATGCTCACTCTGAGGTCAGCACCACTGGCTTGCCTCTGACCTGGCTTTCTTTTTAGCTCAACACATTTTGCAATGGGACACTCAGAGAATTGTTGCCATCTGTCACCTGTAAATTACTTTCCAAATACCTGCGTACACCTTCAGTGCACATCATCTGCATCCCACAACTAACCTACAGGAAGGTTTCATTTTCGACTCAGAGGTGAAGACTTTTGGCCACTTCTAAGTTCACTGGTTTACAGTCACTAGTTTCTTCCCAACAGAGAAAGAAAATCCCCAAGAAGAAAAAGACATAGGAAGATGACTTCAAACTTCAGTTTGACAGCTTTTTCCCTTTCTGAACAAACAACTACCTTAACACATCCCTTTTCCCTGCAGATCTCAAAGGGCTTTACAAAGGCAACAAATGTCATGGACACCACTTTACAGTGAGGGAAACAGGAGCACAAAGGGGAAAGTTGTTTGTCTGGGAACCCTTCAATAGGCCAGCAGCAGAGGTAGGACTACAAACAGCAATTTGCTCATTAGGGAAGCTGCCCCAGTACTGCTGCCTATAGTGGTCACGTTTCTAATGCAAATAATACCTTTGTTTCGCATTCTTTGTCTTTCTGCTATGGATAAACACATGCAAGAGCTGTTTAGACCTCTCTGACCTCTTTATCCCTTCTTCCCCTCCCTTCAACATACACATTCCCAGCTAGTCTTCATCTAACATCAAAATTCCCTTTGGGATAGACTTAGGATTTTATGACTGAAGTTTCTTATGGTATTGGCTCTGGCATTTAAGGAGATAAATTTTGGTGTGTGCAAAGCAGGAAGATGAGACACGTGGGATGTTCAATGTGTTCAATAGGTAGTTGAGACAACATCTTCTATATAAAGACTATTTCAAAACTGCAAGTGGCAGTTGAATGCACTATTTAAATGCACTATTTAAACTCAGCCTTGGCTTATTTTACCATTTCCTGCCCTGAAGAGCAGCTCTCTAACTGTTTTGAAATAAAAAGACACAGATCTTGGAAGGATACAAGTGGTCAATTGACCTCATCAGTGCTCCATGCTGGTGGCAGCAGGAATTTTCCAACAGAGCTTTTTTTGGGGAAGGAGTGGAGCAACGGGAAGACAGAAAATGCTGATATCAGAACTGAAGCTTTTTGTGGGAAACACATCAGTTTCAATAAATGATTGCTGGGAAGAATCTTCCAGCCCAGCTTGAGACTGATGGACAAAACCTGATTGGGAAAGGACCCCAGCATAGCCAGCAGCACAGTGGTTAGCACATTTCCTAGTGATGTGGATTTATACCATGTGATAGAGGAAAGATTGAGTTGGGTCCAAGTAAAGCAGAGCAAGCATTTGACATAGTCTTCCCACAGTCATTGCAAATACCCCAACCTCTGAGCCATTGTCTCACCTCTGCCCCCACAAATGGGATTTTTATGGAGCCAGAACCAATCCAACAGGAGTTATTGTGCTAAACAGATTGATCCTAGTCAAGGAGGTGTTGTGGAACATAAACATGAACCTGGTCTCCTAAATCTCACAGGACCTCAGAACCAGGCTTTGGCACATTGTGACCTCAACCTCTATCCTGCTCACTTGCTCTCTCTTGAACAAATGGTGGTTTTATTTTGATGAGACAAAAATTCTAAACCATCCATATTTGTCCTACAGCAGATGTTTTCCTTTCCAGCCAGGTTTACTCAGCATTTTGTAGGAGGGATCCCTTGGTCTGATACCAGACATTTAACATCTGCCCAACTTAAGTTTTCCATTGTAACCATTTCTAAAAGGTGACCAGTATCTACAGAATGAGAAGCAATTTCTGTTACCTCAATAGGCTGTGAACCAGACCCCAAATTCTTTGACAATTCCCCAAAGTGTGTTGTGAGGTTTCTTTGTTTGTATAATAGAAAATAAAAGGTGTGTTCTTTACAATAAAACATCATTTAGAGAAGCACAGTAGGAGACCACACTGGAAAGGTCAGTGCCCTGCTGGTCTGCCTGCTGTACATTACTGTTTCTTAATGTCTTATTTTTCTATTCCTAGTCTCGCAGAGAAACTGGCCGGAATTGTGCAAGATCCTTGCATAGCTACAATCAGATCATCTCCTTGTTACAGCTCTGTAGCTACTGGAGAACTGGTTTCCACTCCCTTCAGCTACTGACTGTTTCCCACTATGGTCTTAATTATTGCAGAATAACGTGGGATGTATCAGGTGAGTGACAAGAAATGAGCTGTCATCAAAAAAGGTTTCAAATCACTAACACCCGATTTTTCATAGTGTCAAAGTTTTCCCCAATTCAGATGGTTAATGAATTCAGAAAGTAGTGAAAGAAGAGATAAAAGGGAGGAAGGCATGAACTGTGAGTGTGCTGAGGAACACTGAGACCTCCTGGTACTGAGGGAGGCAGTGACAGGTTATCTCACATGGCCAGAGAGGTACCAGTGATGTAAAGCAGGACTGTGAAATAGACTTTCATATCCCATTCTTTGGCCAATAATTACAACTCTCTTTCCAAAACTAATCATGTATATAGGAGGATTGATACCGGCACTTGTTTCCTCAACCTATCCAACAGCTTCCATTTGGCAAGAAGCTCTTTTCCAACTCTTTCACAGTATAAACTAATGCTTTACTCAAAACTAATTCTTCTTCTGAATTAGGATCTGTATTTACATACAATTAAATGGTGGCTGGGTGACAATCTAAAGGGACATTAGCTGAAAGGTGCTGAAGAATAATGGCATTATTCTATCATTACTAGAAGAAGAAAAGGAAACTGTACATCACATGAAAGGCTGACCGGCTGCTACTACCACATAATGGATGGGTATGCTGTTGAGTCAATACTGCTCAGAATACATAAACTTATCTGCAAAGACAGATACTCTGATGTCCACATTAAGACACTTGTAAAATGTACAGCACAAATATACCACATATTTCTTGGTTATTTCTCTTTGCATATGGGTTTATTTTGTATCCTTCCCCCCCCATATTTGAAGACACTAAGGAGGAGGGGGTTGGAATTAGTGCTCTAGCAAGCAAGCACCTCGTCTTACCAACATAAGGGGGGAAAAATCATATCCAAACTTGACAAGAGTTAAGCCACACACAGAACCTACTGAACAAGAGCAAGATTTACAACATGAGTACAGACAGCAGGCACATCAGGGCCTACCTTCAGCAACAGAATGGCAGCAGCTGAAGGGGAAACTCAAGCACTAATGATTGTTTCTGTTAGTAAGTTTACAACACACCCCAGGGAAAACACACAAAAAACTCCTGTGAAAAATTCTGAGTACACTGACAAAGGAAGAAAACAGATCTTACAGAAAAGTCAGCATTTGTTAAATAAAGCAAAACATGGTGCCGAGACTAGAGCTCAATTCGAAGTGAAGCCAGGCAACCTCACAGGTAACTGGAAGGAGTATTGGGAGAGAGAAAACTCATGCATCAGATAGGCGTCTGGTGATTACAAATGAGAACTGGGTATTTACTGTGATAAAATTACCAGACCCTGGACTCCGTTCAGTTTCTTGTCTCTTCCTTTGCAAAATTTAGTTCTGGTTGCTGGGGGTATGATACACTGAACTATGGCAACTTCATTTGGAAAAGAGAGACATGAGGAAAAACACAGTCCCATCTGTTAGTGTAGGTGGGCATGTACATATATCTATCTGCACATAGCTATGACTGTTTGGCAAACACTGAATGCTGATGGAAGCTTTGGGATGCCAAGGGTAGAGGCAAGAGCCTGAAAGCTCTTTATCGAATAAAGCCTCTGTCCAACAGATACAGTCAAGATGTAAATAGAAAGATAACATATAGTAATGTACTTGTGCTCTCTAAGCTCTGTTTCTAGTTTCTCTGCTTGATAAGCACAATTTCCAAGAGTTCAGCTCCCATTTAAATAGCAAAATCAAGAAAAATCCTACCAGCACCCTGGAGTCTATCAGCACAGCCAACTGTATTTCATATGGAGCAGCAGAGCTACATCAATTTGCACTAGGCAGGGAGCTTCTGTTTCCAAACAGACCATGAGGAGAGTTATGACCTGCAAATCAGGCCAGAATATCCTTGGCTCTGTTTCAGGATGCAAATACTGCTTTTTCTCTTAGAAATATTAAAATTGAATGATCTAGTGAGGAGGTCTTTTCTACCTATTTTGGTTATGGGTCTTTTGAGAGGGTTTTTTTGGCAATCAAGTAGCTTTTAGTGGTTATCAGCGACCACAAGATCAATTTACACCCTTAAAAAATAAATACAATTCTTGCTTACAACAAAAAGCAAATGTGCAAGTAGAGAGGAAAAGAAGAGAGAACAGGATTAATAAATTACAATTGTTAGCAAGCACTAACATGTACTGCAAATGGCAAATTCTCTGGAGTATAACTGAGATTCTTTTATTCAGGTCAATGACTCCTTTTGTGATTCCCTTCTCTAAAAAAAGAGCATTTTTTCAGTGATTTATGTATACTAACCTCCACATCAGAATATCTTCTTTTTCACTACGTGTTTGTTAAACATGCAGCAAGAATCTCACACTGACGCCCTTAGCCTTGAAAATTCAACTGGGATAAAGGCATAAAGATATACATATAAAATAGAAATATTTATTACTAAAGCTGATGTTTATGATTTGACATGTAGGTAAGGAGGAAAAAAACCACACTGCTTTAGATGCTGAGTTAAGGCTTTAATGCTGTGTTTCAGACAGATACATGAGGGCTGTTTATTAAGCAAAAAAGAAACCCATCCATTCACAGGCCACCAAAGCAGGAAGCTGCAGTAAGCACCACAAAGGCAGCTTTGCATTGGTCTGTGTAAGTGCTGTCTCCCTGCAGCCTGTAGAAGTCAGAACTGGACAAAAAAAATACTCTTTTTATTTAAATTACGAAGATGACTTGAGTCAGTTCAAAGAGATTTGCAAGTTCTTGAATTCAGGGTGGGCTCTTCAGGCTTGAACTTCATCATGGAAGATTTTCAGCCATCTCTACTCTTGCCTGGTTGCCTACATAAAGCCTGGTTCAAAGTGTTGACCCACCACTGCGCACAAAGCGCTGTTTCAAGTTCAGCAAATGGCATTTCTAAAGAGAAAATAATTCAGGTGTGCACTTGTTTGAAGTCTCCTTCATTTCAAAACTTGTCATCCAGGCAAAGAGCAGGACAGAGCCCTGTGACAAAACGGATACGATTTCCAACAGTGACTCTGAAGACTGAAATATTATCTAAGGTAGAGACTGAGCATATCATTTCTTTGTCTTAAATCACAGCAGTTCTTACATAGGAAAACCTCTTAAAGGGCTACAAAAGTCAAAGGGAGCATGCCACATTGGATTACCCCACCAGTAAACCCAGGGCTGGATTAATTCTCATTTCTATCCTGAAGACTTGAGAAATGCAGAAGCCAAATACAGGAATTCTACACTGCGCAAAACTGCACCATGTATGAATAGTGACAGTATTTTGGAGGCTATAATGTGTTACAGAAAATACTCATAATTTTGATTGACAAGTGAAAACCCCAACAGATTCCAGCTGCAGTATGAATCACCTTTTTTACCAGTTCATACTGTACCTGTCCCCACTGATGTAGAGGATTCCACTGTATTTTCTGTCAGTACAGAAATCTGCATCAACGTAAAATCCATTTTCAAAATCCGTGTAGGACAGATCATACACACAAAGGGGAAGGAGGAAGGAAATCAATAGATAAAATGGCAGATTTCCAGTCTCTTTCAGCTAGCAGGTCTGTCCCACCCTGCCAATCTCTGGCCAAGACTTTAAAGGCAACCAAACTTTCTTACTAGAGCTGTGTTCTCAAAATTGACTGGGTACTTAGTAGGCACTGACATCCATAAATATTTCACAAGGAAAAGAATGCATTTCCCAAGCATTGACTAGCTACATATATTATTTATGTGAAACCATAACTTAAGTTGAAAAACAATAAATGCTTCAACAACAGACCTATTCACAACCTGCTCTGTTACTAAGTAAAATGGGCTCTGGCTATTCCTCAAGATCTCGTAACTATGCGGAAATTCAATGAGACCTGCATATGAACACGACCTACAAAAGTGGAGTACGAGACCGTAGTCACTTCACCAATACTAGTTAACTTGGAATTACATGAACAAGGGGATTATAAGACACTGGGGTTTATTGACATTTTATATTTGTATTATACTTCGTGCTCCTGTTTGAAATCAGGTCTCCCACTCTAAATAAAGGGCACAACAAGGAAGTAGTGTTATCTCCCATTTCACAGACAAAGGGTTAGAGCTCAGGGAGATCAAGAGCTACATTTTCTATGTCATGCCTCCAGCGTAGCTCACCAGTAGCTTTTTCTGAAGGGAAAAGTTCCTACCAAAAAAAGATGAAGGTGAGGAAAACCAGAGATTGCTCTTTCCAGCCTCATTCCAAAAGACTCCTAAGGACCTGGGATCCAAAATGAGACTCCCTACTTCACCAACTCAGCTACAAAACACCCCTTTCTTGGTAAATGATTTTCAAAGAGGTTTTTAAATGACTGCTTTGTCATTCAGCCTCTTCTACACTATGGAGGCGGCATCTCAGAGGAGATGTAAAAGACTACTGCTCTTTTGCCTGGAGCACTCATAGCATTAATGGAAGTTAATTCTGCTGGTGAAAAAGGGTTAAGTGAGTTTTGCAGCTCATAACCACAGCAAGGGAGAAGGGAAAAGCTTTTGGAGGGGAGAAAGTGGATCTAAGATGTAGACAGTACCACCACCATTTATGTGTTTACCACTCAGCTGGCAGCTAATGGCCCACGTATAAGCTCAGGATGAAAGTGGGCAAAATAAACCACATTCTTTAAAAAAACCATCTCTTTTCAGTGACACAAAAATCCCCAAACCATCCAAAATGCAACCCAGAAAGCTATTTTGAGTTTGTTCTTTTGGCAAGACACAGAAAGTGCCAAGATAAAGTCAGTCAATTCAGTATTGTGAAGGGGAAAAATAAAAGGCAATAAAGCCAGTGGAAGCTCTGGAGACAAAACTCACCTCAGTGCAGACAGCAAGAAGGATATTTATGCACTATTTATACCACTCCAAGTGGAAATTTAGTCTTGCATCAATGATAATGCATGTTTCAAAGATCCTTCTGCAGCTCTAGCA
This sequence comes from Myiopsitta monachus, assembly GCA_017639245.1. Classification (NCBI taxonomy): domain Eukaryota; kingdom Metazoa; phylum Chordata; class Aves; order Psittaciformes; family Psittacidae; genus Myiopsitta; species Myiopsitta monachus. The sequence continues at coordinate 7,967,914 of CM029932.1, forward strand.
TATTAATAACACAGAAATGAGAGGCTGAGGAACCAAAGCTACTGCAGCCACTTTGTGCAAGATCAAATGGCATATTCCTCTCCCCTTGGTACTCCAAGGCATCATACACATCCCAACAAGCAAGCACCCATAGCAGGCTGAAAGCTGCAACACAGCAGAGGCTGTGCTAGTAATAGAGCATTTTCCAAACATCTCCTTGCTGTTTCTCAGCTCCTCCTCCATTCCTTTCACTGCATTGAGTTGAAGTCAGAGGGTTTGGGAGCTACATGGTTTTCCAGTGATGTGATGGGAGCCAGGCCAACAATCACTGTTGGAGGAAAGACATGCATTAGTGGGATGTTAGGATACAAAGCTGGCTGCTCTTCTGCCTCCCCTGCTCTTTGAGAAGGGACATAGAAGAAAGGTGTCTCTGAAGTCACCCTGGAGCTCTGACTCTGCAAAGCATGGCAGGAGGTAGGCCTGACCCAGCCCTGCTACCCTGCCTTCTTCACTGACAGAAGAGCACAGATTCACATCCACCCTAAAACACATGGCTCTTGGTAGAGAAGCCCACTCACTTACTACAGTATTATACAGCAGGTATGAACTAATTCAATTCATTTGGATCCAAGAGCTCTCAGCAACAGACAGGAAGATAAATAACCTTGTAAAACGGGGTGTTGACAAGCAGGAACTTGCTTCCTCCACTCCTTCAGCAGCGACAAAGTATCCTCAGAATCAGAGCCTGCACACCATATTCCATTGAAAAGGCATTTCAGGGAAGTTTTGCTTCAGCTGAAATAAGCAATTAGCCCTTGATACCTGGTTCTTCCAAGGCTTCTGTAAGGGGATTTCAGGTACCACCTACCCTAAAGATATGCCCAGCCCTGTGTTTCCACCTCATCACTAAAGCCAGACTTCACAGACTCCATTACAGGTGTTTCTTTGTCCCTGATCATGCAACTGATCAGCAAGAGGCAGTGAGCAACCTAAAGTCTTCAAAGGATTATTCAGGCATGTAATCCCATACAGAATCTTCAAAGATTGTGATGTAGCCCCAGTTTGGCTTCATCAAATCCAGCATCGTACACATTGTCATGTGAATGTCCAATGGCACAATGATTGTATCCACATATAGTCACTGGCAGGCCAGAAGTGATTCAGATTTCTTGCGCTCATCCTCAGCACGGAAGAACTAATTTCACACTGAGTGTAGAAGAGAACAGTAGGACTGTGTCCAATCCAACTCCACTCTCCATCAGTCTTAAGCAGACATGAATTTGTATATGCCTGGAAAAAGAAACCCTAACACAGCAGTGTGAAATCACATGCAGCTTTGTCACTCTAAGGGCTCACACTATAAAACCTTCATTGCTCCAGTCTGTGAAGCAAAATGACAAATGACTCCAGTCAAAAGCTTACAGTCAGGACCTAAATCTTCCACCACCCCCCTTCTGCAGGAATTAATTTTAGGTGTTCTGTGAGATAAATTGAATTTTGCATTCTTCCAACTGCAAAAATAGATTGTTCTAGTTATTAAAATAAATATATGGAGAAAAAAATTGAAAAGAGAAAGGAAATAGTGGTGCAGTCAGAGTCATGCCAAAGAATCACAGGGGTACTGAGACACTTGTGCTATATTTTTACAGAAGCACCAAGGAAGAAGGAAAGAAAGGGGGAGGGACCCCACACCTTTTCAGAGTCTTTCTGGAGGCAGTTTAAGGTTAAACTAAAAGCAGATGTCATAACTTCAGCTGTGCTGCACCAGCTGACTTCAGTGGGAGACAGAATGGACCAAAAATCATTAGTTCTGGTCAGACCTCCAGCAGCTGCAGCGCATTCTCTGATCAACACAGTGGCTTTATGCCTCAGTTACAGATTTTGCCCAACATAGACGATAGTTATCTGTTTCAAACAGCCTTCCTCTTCTCTCTTCCACTAGGCACCATACAGCATTTTTTACTGACCAAGTTTAGTTCTACACAAAAGATGCCAAAAAACTTCAGTTGTCCAGGAGGCTGCAGTTGGACTTCCCCCAACACAGGCTGCGAGGTCCTCCTAGAATCTGTCTCGGTCCCTCAGCCACCATTTACCTCCTTTCTTGTTGCATTACTGCATATCACTTCATACTGATCAAGATACCTACCTCCTACCAACACTTCAGCAAGGAGCAGAAGTGTGATGCTCCTCAGGCAGTAAGAAGGCAAAAAATACCAGATACTAAAGCTTCAGAGACTAATATTAAGGAGACTGACACCAACACTTCTGAGCCCCTGAGACTATTAAGCAGCAACTATCACTTAAAAGGCTTGAGTCTTCCACTGGACTCGGACCTCTCAGGTCAGACACTGTGACTTGGTTTGTAGAATATTTTGGTTTCTGACAATTGCAGCTCAAGGCCAACTGGAACCATTCACCAGGCTTTGGGAAGTAACAGTTACAGAGATGAAGACATCATAAAATAAAGCTTCTGAATTTCTCTAATGCAAAAAAGTTTGAGAACAGATGCTTCATTTTAGCTCAAAATATGTAATTTTACTTAAAACAAAGTTTTTACTAATCTTTTGATTCAGCCAGTAAAAAACAAAAACTTATCATCAATTATTTCCATGGTGCCACTTAGATTTGGGCTCTGAATGGATTTCAGTACAGAACAACAATCAAGCGCTGTGTTTCTGACTCCAGTTAGTTCTGCAATAGTGGATTTTTTCTTAAAGCCCCAGCTTCTTGAATCATGTGATTCTATGAATATCTCATCTCTCTTTCCCACAGAAAGTAGAGATCTGATCATTTGGGTTCAAGCTCCAGCTCTCATGGTGGAGCACTAAAGCACTAAATATCCCAAACTAGCAAAACATGTATTTTTGCATCTTACTAATTTTAATCTCATAATATGGCCTGTATATTATTTGAACTGAATTTTGAACTCTTAGGGTAGAGCATATTGCAAGTGGCTTTCCAGGAGCAACTGAGAAAGATGCTTCAGGATATCTCCATCCCTTGGGCTTTTAACCCTCCACTGCTACCGGCCCCAATCCCCATTTGTTTTGGGGAAGGCCATCATCAGCCAGCAAAGCCTAAACCCATGCAAACAGTAAGAGTTAATTTGTTGCAATGTATCTGAGTGTAGTAACTGATTACATTTTTCCCCAAAGGAAACTTCAGTTAATTTGGTTAGTGACTCATATGCCAGGCTGCCAATTACAACACAGATGATTACACACATAAATTCACGTCGCAGTGGCTCAACGATCACAGGCAGGAGAAAAAGAGACCAAAAAAAGGGAAAAGAAGCAAAAAGGAAAGGAATAAAAGCTCCTTGTTGCCTCTCTGGGACTTGGGGGCGGTGAGCGCCTCCCCCTGCAAGGTGCTGGAGTCCCCAGAAAGGCCATTGGAGACAGAGTGCCAAAGCCTACAAGGCCGGGACATGACATCTCTAAAATGGCTGCGTCGTCTAGCTTTCCATTTGGGATTTTCAGCACAGAAATGCATTGCACACTCTCTTAAAGACTGTTTGCCAGTATCATTAGAGGAATCCATACACAAAGAGAGCAGGAAGGAGGTTAAATGAGCAGTGCTTGGCAGTACATCAGTAAATCATTTAAAGATAACCTGTGCATACCAATACCAAAAGAAAAATCCAATTAAAGTAACATATTACAAACCTAGTCCCATTTCTGAAGTGCTTTATATTCCTAAGGAGGAGTGGGAGAGGGAGAGGAAAGAAATAGGAGAAGGAGTCAAAGTCTGATACTATCACATGAGGAAAGCCCAAGCAAGGCATTAGAAAAAAAAAACCACATGCCTCATCAATTGGCCAATGAAATCAATATCAAGGGGAGCTGGCCTGGCTCCTGGGTACACAGAGTCAGAGAAAATGAGACCTTGCACTTAAAAGCAATAGGAAGCTCTGACATTTGGTAGAGACCGTAGGAGGAAGAAGGTGCTCTTTCATCTTAAATGAAAGATACTTCATTGGCCTAAAATGTATGTCTAGCTAGACACTCCTCTAGACAAACAGCTGCATACCTCCTTCATTCAGGGTCAACAGGCTGGCTACAGCATAACTCATGCAGTTCCTTGCTGGAGAGGTCAAAATCCTTACAAAGAGTAATTAAGCTCTGTGGCAGCAGGGTACTATTAGACCCATTTTAAAAGGGAATAACTAAAAGGATGCAGTGGGTGAGTTGCCCAAGGTCATTAAGCAAGTTAGTGGCAAAATCTAGTATTACACACAGATGCCTGGTCTCCCATCCTCACCTCTCTCCAGGAGGCAACTCCTCTACATTGGTCTTTATTAAATAACCATTACAAAAATGTATTAATTTTAATTTGGAACTATGTAAATTGACTCTTTCCCAAAAGACTGCAATTGGCTATTAAATAAATACCAAGTGATTATTGCAATCATATTTGCAGAAGGGTGGATCATCAGGGTAATGCACTGGGTTCAATAAAAAGGTTATTGCCTGTCAAATAAACATGATGAGCAGAGCCTGGACTGATGGAGCATATTCAATCACTGCCTTTGGTGGGAAATGCAGCTGCTCAGCACCGTTCAGAGTCTGAGATCAAGTGTTTTGTTCAACATGTAGGGAGAAAACTTGCTCTGCCAAAGCAAAGATAACTCCTGTAGCAAGATACGCTCAGGTCAGGCTCTGGCACCCTAAACTGGATTATAAGGACAGTTAAGTCTCACCAATTTCTGTAAAAACAACTCCGTGTGAGATGCTGTTCTTAAGGGTAAAGGTAGTAGCAATCACCCCTATAGCATGAAAGGGTAAGATGATTTTAATGCTGGTGCTAAATTAAGTGCAGATACAAGAAGCTAAGAACCTTGCTTCTGTTTTTACTACAACTCAGCAGAAAGAGCAGTAAACACAGTTGAATATTCAGATTATGCCTTTCAGAGAGATGGTCTGAACACAAAGGAAGCTGTCTTAAATTGCCTGTTTCTTTTCTGTTTTTCCAAAGTACGACTTTGCAAGAATAGTGCTTGTTCTGTGCTATAAACTGGAGTCATTCAGTTTTAGGCTGCTTCATGCCGCCGAGGCAGGGCGAAGGCACCTTATTACAACAAACCCTCCGTTCTGATGCCGTTTGTCAGTGGGAGCAGCATGTCTCGCTGGAACAACAAGTCTTGCTGCTGTCGCAAAGCAAATATTGTTCTTTGCAAAAGCGAAGAGCTAAACAGTCGATGCATGCAGTAACTGCTGCTTATGTTAAATAAACAATCTCTTTACAAGCGGCTCTCCCAGCCCCGAGCCGGGGCAGAAGCGAGCGAGGAGCAGTTCCGAGTTACAGCACTAGGTGGCAAGCCTCCAACAAGAAGTAGGTGCTGGGAGCAGCGCCTCAACCGAGGCTTCAGCCGTCACCTAACAGCGTTTGCGTTGTGGAAAAACGTTCTTGATTTAAACGCCTAATGTCTCCCGTTAAGAGAGACATCTCTATATGCTGGCATAGAGCAGCGGCTGCAGCATCCAGGCCATGTTGTACTGCAGATATTGGCTAGAGAGAACAATTCTTACCAGTCTTATCTGCAAACCCTACCAAGATGTTCTTTTCCTGTTACTGTTTCCCTTAATATAGTTACTTTCCCCCCTCCCCCTGCACGTTTAGGCTGTTCTGGGGCTTGCTACTGGAAACAGCTGAAGGTTGAGGTATGGATTTTAGAAGATACGGGCTCTGCTTGATTCAGAGGGAGCCAGTTTGGGAAGCGTGTAATGGGGCTCTTCACCGACTGCAAGCCAGGCAGCACAGCCCTGCGCACATCCGCGCTCACACAGCCCAATTAGAATGTTAATAATAATTAAGTGTCTTACTCCTAAGACGCTCCTACACAGGGGAATGCTAAAGTGCCAGTCAGCTCATTTCATTACACGCAGCCAGACACCTCTCAGACCCTGCATGTTTGCTAAGGGAGCGGAGCCATTCCAGCTCCAGCCAATCTGATTTCAGACGATCGGCTCAACAAACAAATTAGAGCAGCCTAGGGGAAGAAATGTTGACCAGAAAGAAGTCCAGCTGTGGCAGCCGAGCTGTACCTTTCACCTCCAACTGAGCCACAGCAAATAAATACAGGGCGAAAGCTATGAATTTCCAGTTTGTAGGGGTTTGTGGGAGTCTTTATCTAGCTTTGGTTCACACGCTTCAAAGCGGCTCTATTTCAGATTTGAGATAATCCCCTAATTAAACACAAACTCAGCCTTAAGCTGCATGTCATCTGATTTCTTACCCCAAAAATCAGAAGTGGACACAGACTTGCTGGAGCTGTTCAGCTTGTTCAGCCTCAAGATTACATTTAACTGGACAGCAAGGGCCAGCCCAGAGGTCACCTTCCATCTGCCCGAACCACATGAGTCAGCCACCTTCCTCATCCTTCATGAATGCTGAAGTCTGGCTCACAGCTGACCACAATGTGCTGCTAATTCACAAATCAAGCCCGTTCAGATGTTAGTCTGCAAACAGCTATGGCTTTTGGTGGGCAATAGGGCAGAAGGCCAGCATGAGGGAATGGTGGGTTTGCTGTTGGAACAGTTTTGGGGTTCAAGGTAACATCCAAGAGGGGGCTGGGGAGAAAAGCCTGGATACAATTTTCACTCTCAGAACCTTCTGAGTGACTCAAGAGTTCTGGAGTTTCATTATGTCTGGCTTAAAAGGAATCAATTTAGTACGTCTGATACCAGAAATGTTACATGGCTACCTCTCAGGCAAGCCTCTACTTTCAGAAAAATGAAGAAAGCAAGCGAGGCAAGAAGCAAAATCTACCAGAGTATGGAAACAGAAAGCCCTGTTTATTCTGAGCACACTCCAACTAAAGCAGATACAAAATAAGTTAAAGCAAGGGCTGAGTCATTCACATTTCCAATAAATTAAAGGAAAAAAAGTCCCATCATTTTGCACTCTATTTCACATCAGAGAACAATCACAACAGACTACTCGCTTAATGCGATGATGACTTTACCCCTGCCCCCAAGGGGTTTCTCTAACTCTCTTGGACAGCTCTGAAAATTATCACATTTCCCCCCCATTTTATGTCTTTCCCCACACCCAGTTTGCCCCATTTCAAACACTTTGGGTTCACACAGCTGCCTGCTTGCAGTTTACTTTTACTATCCTTTGATTTGTACCAGCTGCAAGAGGAAAAAACCACATAAGCCCATGCATCTGCTTAGATGTGCATGATACAACACTACACCTGAGCGTGCACCTGAGCTCACCCAGCTCCAGCTTTCCCAAAAGATCGGAAGCCTGAGCAAAATCAAGCCAGTCCAGCAACCCAAATCCAGTAGGCAAAGAACAAGTGGAGGTCCCTCTGGGTCTTATTCCAGTTTCCCCACAGACGAGCGGATGAAAAGCTGTTGGGCCAACTCACTGCTGTGGTAGAAATCTTACATACTCAGCTTCAATTTTATCTTCAGCCCTTGGGAAGCAACAAGCTAAATGAGGAATCTAAACTGAGGACTCAACTTTCTGTTCAGCTAGAGCCCTTGTAAGAGATAGAAAGTTTCATTAAGCCATGCACAGGTACTAATGGCTTTCACTGCACAAGATCAGTGAAAAGAATCATGGCACTTGGGTTAGAAGGGACCTGAGTGATCCCTTGTTCAAACTCCTCCACAAAGCAAAACTAAGTTACAGTGCTACATATAGCACAAAACCTTGAATCAGAAGTGAGCATGTGGGGAAGTTTCCAGGAAAAGGTCTTCCCAGACCTTTTCAGAAATTTCTATCCAAGCTTGGCAGAGCCACTGATCTGTTACTCATTAAAAACAATACTGCATTGCCGGTGTGCTCTGAGCTTCTAAAAGGTGGAATCCAAAGTGTATTGTGGAAGCCAAAAGGGAAATGGTTGCATGTGAGTTTAGCACAAAAATCTAATTATAATTTCACAGGAGAACTGAGGGAGAATGGAGTAAACTCCTACACTGAGCTCACTGCTTGGAGATTCTGCCACAGTGAGGCAGAGAACTGAGAACAAACTGGAGACTTAATGTGGGTACTCACTCCCACAAGGATGCTGCTGACTTGACTTCACTGGAACTATATTTGAAGCAGACTGTTTTATATCTTCAGCCCACTTTGTACAAGATCAAATTCCATCCACTCATAAACAAGAACTTCTGTTTTCTACAAAAATTTGATTACAAATTTTAAACAAGAATAGCAACTAAACATATAAAAATAAGTTTGAATAACTCTAGATGATTTGCACTGGCATTACTCTGCATATACAAACTTTCAAGCCATGGAAATAATGAAGTGTTCTTGATAGTAATTTTCCCCCTCAGTCAAACAGTAACAAGCAAGTCTGGTTTATTGTTATTGCAAAGCAATACAATGAAACTGTATGAGTATATCTGAAAATGTAAGAAATGTGAAGAGAGTCCAGTGGTCTGAGCTTGGTTATTCACATTCAGCTAATAAGACTGATGTGAACTTTTGGAAGCATCACTCTCTATAAATTACAAGCAAATGAGTTGGGCAATTAGCTGGAAGCAAAATGAGCATCCTCATCTTCTGTAAAACACAGCATTTTATACGTAAGTGTTTGATCAAATAATCACTTGATCTTCAGGGTTGTGTAACCAAAGTTCTCAATCACTTCTCCTCAGCTGCCAAGAGCTTCAGAATTGCGGAAGCTGTATCATTTTGTCAACCTTCAATGCACAGAAATGTTGAGGCATGTCCCCACAAGACGATTATCTGTCTGACTTGCAGTTGAAAGCTATTAGATGTTACTTTTTACATTAGCTGAGAATTGCCCAGTTGCAGTTCCTAAGTTTGTTAAGGTTGACAAAGATGAGCATGACAGACTCACAGTGATTAAATGCTGCTTGAATTTATTTCACAACGTGCTAAATGTTTCTTATGATACAATCTTAAAATTAGAATGAACTGATCTTGTACCTACTGAAGTTTATGACATGCTGAATTCTTTAGAGAGTAAATTACAATGAAACATTGATAGCAAATTACTTGGTTGTAAGTGTAGCTCATCCAAAAAAACACATCATGACAAAACCAATGCATTTGATTCAGTCCTATACATCTGTTCTCCTACCTGATCTCAGCAAATATGACTATCTTCACCTTATAAAATCACTGTCGCTGAGCAAGGGAAAAAATAAAATCAGACTTTACAGCCATTGCTGTAAAGAGCTAAAACTTTACCAAAAGCTGAATATGGAGAGTTTGCTGAGAAAGAGTGTATGTAATATACACTAAAAAGTTAAGTAGAGTGTGCAGGTACTTCACAAGTGGTGTAGTGGGAAATGGCATACTCCTCTAGCCTCAGAGTCCTCATTCTTTCAATTTCTTATAGTGTGTGGAATTAATTATGTCCATTTCTACCTCAAATGCAGAAGGGGAACAAATAATTTCCTTAGATAAACAGACTTGAACAGATTGCAGAAGACCACAAAATATTGATTATGTAAAGTTTGAACTTCAAATTAAGGCCCAAGTGAAGGTTAATTTCAGTTATTCATGTAAAGAGCATTATGGACTTGCTTTTAAAATGTATTGAGAAAGTATCAAAACTGGCTGTAAGTACTATTTTCAGTAACAAATTGAAGTTTACAGGACTGAATTGTATATTTAGAGGTAGTGGATGGAGACATAAGGAGGAAAAAAATACAGGATTTGCTAAGGGAAATGGCATTTCTTTAAATTACCCACTCAAAAAGGGCATTCTTCCCTTAATCACATAGTTATTTCCAAGAGAGGTGATCATCCTGTTTTGGAGGCAGAAGAGAGGCAGTGGTCAGATCACCACTGTGCTCTAGCTAATCTTAGCTGCAAAGCCCACTTTGGTTATTCTCAGTAATAAATAGAGAGTGAACAACTAGGTACAACTACCAGGTTAAACTGGTGACAGGTTTAGTTCCACCTCTATAGCCACTGCTCTGTCCCAGGCAGATCACAGCTTAGCTGGAAGAAGGAGTGTAACTGTAAGCTTCCCACAGGCTCTGTCCAACCTGGCCTCGAACTATGCCAGGAATGGGGCATTTACTACTTCTTTGGGCAATCTGTTCCAGTGCCTCACCACCCTCACTGGGAGGAACTTCTCCCTTACATCTAACCTGAACTTCCCTTGTTTAAGTTCAAACCCATCAGCCCTTGTCCTATCACTACAGACCCTGATGAATTAAACTTCCAGTATCAGGAGACCTGCCTTGTGTTCTGGCTTTATCACTGCAGTTTTTTCACTCCCATCCATGTGATGAGGATGCTGTACCTGCAATTACTATTAAATTTCCAGTACAATTGGTCTGGAGTCATTATATATATATGACTTCAGGATACTGTGCTGAATTCTGAGTTCACAGAGACACAGAAACTGACCTAGTTGTGTTCACACTTTCACTAGAGATGTGATATAAGTTTAAGCCAGAGACACCAGAGCAAATGCAAATAGTGAAGATGGCTTGGACAAGCTGGTGCTTAGCTGTCTCCTGAAGTTTAGAGCTGACAAGACAGACATCACTAAGGGAATCAAACATCTAACAGTACCTTGAAACGGCTCCCTGAGTGGCATTATAGCCCTACAATGTCACAAGGGGCTCTCCAGCTCTGTCAGTCTCTCATTAAGATGGTGTAACCCACAGAACTTCCCTGCTTACCTCTATAGCCTTGACCACTTTGAAATAAACCCTTGAGAAGTTTCTGTCTTTAGCAGCAAGGCGGACCAAGGGTTTTCCACATACCTCTTCAACCCAATGCTTTGAGTCAAATGCTTCTGGTATTTTAATATAAGGCTTCAGGAAGCTTCAAATGGTTATGTTTCCTTTTTAGTGTTTGCACATACCCACACCCAACACTTCATTTTCTTAACACACAAACATGTTTTTGTATAATAAAAACGTTGACAAGTTCTAGTCAGGGTTTAAGAAGTTTTAGACCTGAAAACCTGTGCATCTAAAATAGGATAAAGTGTGAGCCTTGCACTAATGTCTGATTCTACAGCCTGCCCATCACTGTGAGGATGCAGAACAACAATGCAAGGGGTATGTGCTATATGATGTCAGCTGGCATCAGCAAAGGTGCTGGGGATACTTCAGAGCTCCTAAGACTGCTGACTGTTTTCATGGCATCACATGAAACACAGAAATAAAGAGCTCCTCTTCTATGATCTATAATGGAAGTTTTGCTTTGCTGTCTATCCCTTCTCATTAAAAGCATAAAACACAACGCAAGATAGGGATTAGACAAGGAGGCAGGCAAACGCAACAGAGCCACAGGGAAGAGCTCAAGGAAGAGCTCAAGATTGGCACATGTGCCAATAAAGCCAGTCCTGGTGTCAGCTACAAGTTGTGCTCCTAGAAACCAGAGATAAGTTTCATTCAAAGAACAGAAGAACAATAGGCATAGACACTGTAGACCACTGTAGACCACACAGGCATGTACACCCATTTCCTTCTCCTGAGCCCCTGTGCAGGTGTTAAGAGAAACCTCTCCCGCAGCAAACTGTCATAAAACTGTTATTTTTTCTTCTCTAAAGTTCTCTTACAAACAAACAGGCACATACACTTTTCCTGTGAAGCAAGTTCAGGTTTTTTTCCTATTTAAATTACAAACACATCAGAAATCTTCCTCACCACAGCACATCCTGTCTTTTCTCTGTCTGACATTTAGAGTACAAACTCTTTAGGGCAGAGTCTGTCTGTATTTTTTATGTCTTATACAAAGCCAAGTCATATTCTTAATGTTTAACAGTAAGTAGAAGAGGTCCATACACATATACAAGGTTATATGATACATGCCTAGCTTATATATGACATACACATGATATGGTCAGTAAAACAGCCTGTACAAGAAACCTCCCTACTTAGACACACAACAAAACAGATCCTGACTTGTGTGCTGGGGCATACACACATGACAGCAGTGCATAAAGGAGGCCCTTGTAAATGTATATGCATGCATCTGATTTGCAAAAGCCTCCAGGACCCCTTCAGACTGGGAGACATATGGGGGAAGCAGGGAAAGGAGGACAGCAGAGGGAAAATGTCCACAGTTCACCTTTTCATGATGCTCAGTCAGAGAGCGGTTCAGGAAGGCGGGAGTGACTCAGCCACACAGACATTATGCACTGGACTGAGAATAGGTTGAGAGCCACTGCTCAGGGTGATCCCTTTGCTGGGCAAGAGCAAAGCAGATGCACCTCTCAGCAGTTCCCAAGGAGCAGCTTCAGTCAGGCGCCATGATGACATCAGCTTTGCTTTCGCAATTATTTAACCTCTGTCTTTCAGATCAGCAATGAACCAGCAAGGATGACTAATACACGCATCAGCTCTGGAAAGTTACCCACTCTCCAAACGGGGTGCCTGCTCCCTCAGGAATAGACTCTTTCATGAGTGTATTTGGTCTGTATTTGGGGAAAGGCTGCATGAAGCCAAACACTATATGTCCATAAGAAGCTAGAAGCAAACCTCTGTGCCCCATGGAAATGTCAGTCCCTTTGTCAGAAAGATGCATACAGAACAACGATAATTGCTTTTTCTCATTTCCCTATGTTATTTTGTACTACTTCCCCCCCCAACTCTGGCTCCTGCTCTTGTTTTCCATATAAGCATGGAAAAAACCAGTGCCTCTTAACAGACATCTACAATAAACATGCCGATACTTGAGATGCAAACTGAGAGGGTGGCATTATAACAGAGCCTCTACATCAACTTCAGGACCTTGTCAGCATAATGAGTGATAGGACTGGGATCTTACAAGATCCAGGACACAAAGTGGAAAAAGAGTAATAACAATTACAAAAATCTACTTGTATCCCAGCAATTGCTGCTGGTTCAAAAGCAAGTCATATCTTGTGTGAGACAAATGCATTTTATATGATGCTTAATCTCACAGGAATTCTGCAGGAAATACTTAGAAGCTTGTTAGAGGAAAGCATGAGAATCTACTCACATGCACAATAAGAGATTCTTATATGGAGGAGCTCCTATGATTCCCATCCTCACAACAGATGCACATTGTGCAATTACAAACATGCTGAAAAATAATGCTGCTTTCACTGCTCCTTTCTGTTAACTTGAAGCTTGAGAGAAAAAGGCAATACAGCTCTTCCTTCCAACTGAAGCTCAGGTAAAATGGAGAAACACAGAAGAAGGGTATATGTTGAAGATCACCTTGAAATCAGGGCCAGAGGCAGAAGTAGCGCCTTTAGAGCACTAATAAATCATAATGACCCCAACTAATCCCATCTGAAGCCTCCAAGAGATCTATGGGCCCAGGATCCCCACTTAAGCTCAACCCTGGCTCTTCAATCAGTATATGAGCAAAGCTGTTAGTAGTGCCTTTCTCCAGCTCACAGCCATGCCTGTGCCTGAGCAAGAACTTAGTTGATGTTGACCCTTTGACTAATTTCCTAGCTTGACTTCAGACCTACCTCCTTACTGTGGACCTGCCTGGTGATCTCTGGATTGTGTGTGGCCCTGGTTAGCCTCACTAGACCTGATCCTGACCTGTGGATTGACTTCCTGGCTTGAGGTTGGACCTGCCTCATCACCACAGAATTGACTGATTATCTGACTCTTGGTTGAGGCTGGCTCTCACTCCCAGGCCTGCCCTGCTTGCCTCTCCTGAGGGCTGTGGGACAGGGCCCCTGGTGGGTGAGGACACTGGCCTTGCAGCCACATTATCCCCTTTGGCTTTCTGTCTCTTTGGGAGCAGCTGGTGCTTGCTGCACCCTGACATTATCCCAGTAGACCACCCTGCCTCCCTCCCTTGTATCACCATGGGCAGGAAGAGAACTGCCACATGTATTTTGTTAGGACCAGGCAGCTGCCGCAGAAAGAAATTCAGGTGCACATTCGAACTGGAACTCTTCGTTGTTCACTGTCTTAAGCACGTCCTTCTTCCTACTTCATAATGGAGATGGCAGTATTTCCTGCCCCAGTGCAAGGCAGCAGCAAAAGACATCCAAGAGGTTATATGAAATGGTTCAAGATCTACATCAGTGTCCCTTGAGAGTAACAGATCTTGGCTGACAAGAGTAGAAGCAAGAGGAATCAGGCCTTAGCAGGAGGAAGTGATCACAACAGGGGGCTTGAGACCACGAGAAGGAATGCACTGTTAGATCACCCAGTAAGACAACCAGAGGATGCAGATGCTGGTAGTGGGGAGCAGATTTGTGTTGGGCTACAACATAGCACTAGGGTAGCTCTAGCACTTGGAGATGAGAAAGGCAAATGGGTTAAGCACCCACTGGATGAAGGATGAGAGATGCAAAGAGATCATGGCAGAGAGTGCTAGGTTGTCCTTTGCTTGATTTTAGATACATTCCTGTTCTTAACTGCAGCTGGGATCTGGCATCAGATCTTAGCTTTCCTGAGCAGTCTTTGGTTCAGACTGCAGCATTCCATCAGGGTTTATATTGCAGTGAGGGACCTGGATGTCTGGAGCTCTGGTTCCACATAGGAAGAGAAGAACAGCTCATCCAATAGTTTTCTCTCTAACTACAATCTCACTTAAGCTTGTATTTTCACATAGAACAGGAGAAACTCTACATACAGCTCATGCTGAGACTGTAAGGCAGCAGTTGTCTAAATCTTCATATACAGGCAATTACTGGCCTTTCAATTTGGAAGCTGAGGAAGGTGACTCAACAGAAAAGGATTCAGGCCAAGTCAGCAAGGTCTTTTCCTTGGGAGTCAGATAGAAAGCAAAACAACTTCGAGGTAGGCAGGAAAAGCTTTCTGTTGTGAAGGTTCAGGGAATGGAATGCAGCTTTTCCCACAGTCAGTTTCTCTGCCTTTCGCTCTTCCATTCCTGGGACATCCATGTGCAGCCTGTGGAATGACTGTGCAATTAAGAGACGAAGAAAGAAGTTAACACTTTGTACCTCCATAGCACCTAATACCTCAGTGTCTACATACCTCCTCAGAAACTGCTTAGCTATCTCAGTAGTACAGTTCTTTTACAAGAACTGGGCCTTGATAGGCGATTAGAAAATTGGAGATTAGAAATCGCTGTCAGCCCCACAATTCATAGTGTGGAAGTAAAGACCAGGATCCAGGCTGTTACAGGAATGGATGTAGTGAAGGAAAACTGCAGATTACACCTCTCTGGGGTCCTGCAGTGGCTAATTAGACTAGAGAAGCACTAAAACTCTCTTAGTCTCTCCCTGCTGGAGGCAAGCCAGGGGAGTCTGTCTTATTCTTACATGAAGTAGTATCTGAAGAAAGATCAAAGGATGAGACCAAGATTTCATGGCTAGTGAATCAGGCAAGTCTGCCAAGGGGATCTTTGTAATAAAGGGAAAACTTCTGCACTTAGTGACATAGTAGTTGTAGGGTATTTGTTTTCTAGATCTCACTAATATGGGTATGAAATTCCTTGGGTCAGTTGATGGCTCTGTAATTTCATACTCTTCACATGGGAAAAAACTGATGCAGGTGTTTTCCAATGTGGTGGGGTCCATGTGCATTTCTGAAATGTAACTGTCTGACACTCCTCCCTTTCAAAGCGATTTGGGAGACTCTCTGGGCTGCTTTGGAAAATATTACCTTAAGCAACAGTTTCGTTAAAGAGTTACTACTGAAGACAGAGCAAGCCTCAGTCTGGTAAGGAAATGCTTTTAGGGCCCAGCTAGCAGAGATAAATGTGATCTGTTACTGTCCCCTTGCCCTTTCACCAGAGCACCTTAAAGCACTCTCTAATCATAAATGTAGGAAGAATTTGCTTCCCTTCTGTCCATCCCCACCCTGCTATGGGAAAGCAAAGAATTATTATGACAATTGGGCAATTGTAAACCAGTATAATTGACTTGCCAAAGGCCAGGTAGCCAAACTGGGGAACTGATCCTGAGCGTCCCAGTTCCTGCTCCTCCTCTGGAGCCAAGATGCACAGAAAGGTCAGAATACTTCTTCCCTGGGGAAGATTTCACTTCCTCCTTTGAACACGGAGGGAGGGGCCCCTCTAAATCACAGGTTAGGCAGGCACTCAGCTGAGCTAACGCAATGAACTTCCCTACACCATGTCTTGAAGGTGTAGTTAGATGTTATTACATGTATTGCTGGAGCTCCTAGAGGTCTCTGCCAAGAGCAAGCCCCATTGTGTTGGACACCGTTCACACACACTATGAGAGAGTCCCTGCTCCCAAAGAACTTTAATATTCTTTGATATTTCTGGGAAACGTTTTATGAGAGAATTTCAGCAGACAGCACAGGGCTTGCTTCTTCTTTTTAACCGGGATTACACCCGGATAACTCCACTCACTTCAATTCATACCTGTCAGAGGCAAGACTCCAGATTCCTTACATTGCAGCCTCTCTTTCTAAAAACATGTATTACAAAGAATCAGGAAAGGAGTGGGCAGTTGCCATAAATTTCCTCCATGTCACCATCTTTGGTTGCTGTTGTGGAAACAAAGCAAGGCACGGCAACTGCTATTTCAGAGCCATCACTGAGCCCCAGATGGTGACCATATGATCTGTCCTTCTTATGGACCGTAGACACGTTTCTTACCCTTAGTATTTGACTTCTGCATGCAGAGAGTGCTCACCTAAATCTGCCTAACCACCACAGCACCTGGGTGCAACACAGGTCCCTTCAGGAATCCAGTAAAGACCCAGACACAGGGTAAACAATTTGTGGAAAAAGCAGAACCTGACTCAATTAGAATTTCCTCCATGAATAGCTCCCTATGTCAGAACTTAAGGCCCCAATTCATAGGGAAATCTGGGACCCATTTCCTCAGGAATTACTAGTTATTTATGCAGAGAAAGTACTGCATTCTGATTTTGTTTTCTGGACAGTCTGGAGTGGCTTTGCTGCTCACTTGAATAGGCTGGATTTATGCTGAGCTGGTAGCAATAAAATGATAAGAGATCTGTGCTTCTAAATGTTACCACTTGTGTCCTCCCTCATGACATCTCTCCTCTGTGCACAAGATGCCCAGGTATCAGGAAGAGCTGAGCAGCTGCTGTGGATGAACGTATCCTACCACCTATGCTGACTTTATCAAAAGCCCAAAAACTACACCTGGCTGGTATAAAATGAAGCCATTTTTTGTCATCTCCTTGCTAAGGTGCCCATGAACTCCCAAGACCCAAAGTACAGCTCTACTCATGACTGGGGGACTGTTGAATTTAGGGGGATAATGGTACCTATGCAAGATCCATCTATGGGCCAGATCCCTATACATCCCATAAAGCACACTTCTCTTACAGTTGTCTTATGACAAGTGACAGTTATCCTTTTTCAGAAGCATTTTACTGTGTCCTTTACTTTGGCAAGTAGGACTTGTCTGTGGAGTAAGATATTATAAGAAGAGAATGAGCCTGGTATAGTCTGACCCTCAAGCAATAGTTATGATGATCTTCCAAAACCTCCAGAGTTTATAATACACCCTTTTTCAAAGGCCCAGCCTTAGCCACACACTCCTGTGCAAACAAAATTGGATCTAATTCCAACCCCTATGGCCTTTCCCAGAGTTAAACAAAGCCTTGCAGGGCTGAATGATAACAAACCACAGAGGGAGGGAGAAACTGCAGGAGAAAAGGGGAAAAAAAAGGCAAAACATCTGTCCCTGACATTTCAGAAATTCTCTTTTGCTAAGTGCCCTGATCTCAGCAGAGCTGTGCAACTGCAGCCAGCTTCCAAGTTAGCCTCTTTGTAAAGCACCTCTCCTGTGACGAGCTCCAAAATCAGCAGAGGTGATCAGGCAGACGTGTGTAGACTGTCTCAGACAGCAGGGGCTTCAGGCAAGAAGAATTTCAGGCCAACAGTGGCAAGAAAGAGAAAAGGTTGGTGGTGGAGGAACAGAAGATGAAGAGGGAAGCAGCGAGAGGCAATTCTTGTGGTTTGGAAGTTCCTGTGGCTCTATGTACAGTCAGCATTTCTGTCTGCAAACAGAAACATTTCTGTTTGCTTTGCAAGCCAGATTTCTCAACCTTTGGCCTTCTGACCTTCACTGTATCTGGCACTGTGTTCAGGTGTGAGATTGTAAGTCACTGCTTGAAGGGGCAGAGCTTTTTCACTTAGTCCACCAGCCAGACTAGACAGAGCCTACCCTTTCCATCACAGCACTGGAAAAGGCTGACCATCTCTCTTGAGACAGAATGCAGGGTTAAAGGCTGTGCGGAAAGTTCCAAAACCACTCCCTTCAGATGAAGGTTTACCTGAGCTTAAATATTGCCATATTGTCCCACTCCAATAAAGGCAAGCTAGAGACACAAAGAGAATCTAGGCAGAAGCTTCACATTGGGTTTGCATGGCGCTAAGAATCAGCCAAGAGAGTCACCTGCTCAAAGGTATCCGGAGTTATCTTTGCATACCTGTGGGACTCCAGCAGAAGAAGAAGAAAGTGATGTCTCTATATTTGACCAGAAAGGTCACTCAATTTGTCTTTATCATATAAAAATAAAATTAAATAAGACTTTTTTAAGGCACTACAGTTGCTTTATACCACATGCCCGTGTTTATTGCCATATAAAATTCCCTGTTTGCTGACACCCCACCCAGGCTCTTGTACACACCTGCATAAGTCTATAATTTTATGCCATGAATCATTCTGTACCATCAGATCACACCCAAGTTACCAGAACTTGAAGGAAGTGGCAAGTTCATTGTGCTGGGTTTCATCTCTCAATTTTATATTAAAAGAGTTTTTTATTGATGCCCTGAATCCACACAATTTATTATTTTATTTTTTCTAATGGCAGGCAGAAAGAACATACAAAATTAATTAATTAAATGCACCCAACAAAAGGGAGTACAAAGGAAGGGAGAGCTAATAAATGACTTTTGAAGGGGCTGTTTGGACCTGTCCTGCAGAGGTGGTGTCTCCCTCGTGGGGTACAGCAAAGCTTAACCATTCAAAATCGTGAGTCAGGCTCACCAAAACTCATGAGACTGAGGAAAAATCATAATTTTCAGTTCAAATTAAAGTGGGGTTTTTTTTGGCTTATTTTCCCCTGGGTTTTGCAACCTTGAGAAAGCATGGAGGCCACGGTTTCAAGCACTTCAGCAGCCTTTGAAGGACTTTTTTTCCCAGGAAAGTGGAGATTTGCAGCTGATTACTCCTGCTCAATGGCTCACCTACCAAACAACATGAGAGGTTGCAATCCAAAAGAAATCAAAACACTGTAGTGTATAAGAGCAATAGGGCAGCGATTCAAGATAGCTTTAGAATGGTCTTTATTAGAAACTCAAAATGAAGCACACTCAACAACTTGGAGAAAGATATCCAGGGAAATATTTTCACTTTTGTCTACAATGCAGAGAAAGAAACTTCTACCTTAGCAGATGTTTCTCACTTTTAACTTCATAAGCTATCTTAGGGTTAGCAAATATCATTTGAATCAACTGGCTTTGTAGCTCCTAGGATTAGGCTCCTTGCGCTCCTTGACTTCCAGCCATTTGGCGGCCTCTTCATTGTTACACAACTGTAACATGCAGCAATGACACAAACTTCTTGCCATTCAATTAAAAAATGACAAGCAGCCAAAGAAGAAAATTGGATTGCTTCCTGGGCAACTCGAGTTCCTGTAATATTGCCACTGGGTTGTTTCCTAGCCAGGACACTTAATTGCTCAGAAATGTGTTTATATCTTGGTATGTCCATGTACCCATGTGGGACCAATATAGGTGTGACAGAATCATAGCAGAGTAAGATTGGCCAGCAGTCTCAAAGAAGCTGCCATCAGTGGGCAACACTTCCACAGTGCAAAGACCAAACATCTCTAATAATAGTTGTCTCTGAACTGTCAGGAAATAAAAGAAAAAGCAAAGCAGTGTTTGAAGTCTCTTATCTGGGCTGGAAGGGTCTAGCTTTGCAGATGACTGGGCACTTTAGATCTGAGATCTATTTTCTTTCATACCCATTCATCATGCTTTATTGCTTGCTAATGGAAAGACGAAGAAATGGTCTAAATCTAATCATGCTGCAGCTGACTATGGCTGAAAAAAAAACCCAGCAACGCTGAGTATCAGGTACCTTACTGATTCTCCTATGTACATACTCCCTCTCTGTGATGGCCCCCCTGCTTAGCATACTACTACCAAGTCTGTTCAGTTCTGAACAGCACACTGACATGTATATTTGTTGTCTCCTCACCACTTTGTTTGACACTAACAATATGACATCCACCACCCCAAGTGCTGCACTCTAACCAACCTCTCCCTGTGTACTTGTAGATGCTTTGTGATTGGCAGGGAGGCTCAGGGCAGCAGACAAGGTGAAGCGTATAAACATGGCAAGAGATAAGGCAATACCAAAGCGAACAAGAACCACAAAACTAGCTCACAGAGTTCAAGGGATAAAGGTACATGCACTGTTTATTTTCTCTGCTCTTGGATCAGCTGCAATTCCACATGTAAGCTAACTTCTTCAGCCTCAGCTTGAAGACCTGGAAAGTCCCTTTGCACTGAGCATTATTTAACAAAGAATATATGCTTTCTTTATCTTTTATCTATAGAGGAAACAAAACAAAAACAAAACAACCGAGACATTTGAACAATGCCTACAGCTCTGACTTAGGCCATGTCTCTGCCCTTGTTTGCACTGATGTATATCAGAGATCACTGTAAGAGATTTCAAATAAGCCTTTAAATTTCTTATCACATCACTCCTCTGCTCCGCTAGTGATCTATTCTGTGTGTTTCCAACAACAGTGCCCATGCCTTTGCCAAGCCACAGTTACACATGGAATGCTCCTTCTCTCCAGGTACACACAGGGCTTGTCCCCTCTTTATAAGCATCTTTCATCCTACTCACAAGCGGTGCGCTACCAACTGTACCAATCCCAGGGTTTTTTAACTCATTTCCCCAGCATTTGCTCAGCTGGCTTGCCCATCCCCTTTGTTTATGATGAATGTTTTATGACATAAACAATTACATATTCCCAGGTGCATTTAACCAGAAAAGCAGGAACAGAAAGAAGTAACAGATTTGGGACTGCCTGGGCTTGCATGGGGGCAGCAGCAAATGTGTTTACATGCTTCAAAGGCACTGATAGAGCTGCTTCTGCATTTTGGGGGTCCCCTAACTAGAACAGGCTGGTAGTGGGTGATTTCTAATTTGCAGGGAATTTCTTGGTTTGATTTGGTTTAGCTTAAGGCCAGTGCACCAGCATTTGCACCCGAGAAATCCAAGGCCATGCCTTGTATGGCACAGTTGTAAACTGGTGTAATGCTACCTGGAGGAGGGCAGTAATACACACATGTGCACACATATTCACACACACACACTGCATTGCTGTAGGCACTGCTGTGTGCTGTGGCACAGGAACATGACATGAGAGGCCAGGCTTGATCTGGGTTTCTGAGTCTCTGCCTAGATCCCTAATGCTCTCAGCACCTAATGCTCTTTGCTACTTCAGCAGCTCAACAACTTCCTAACTTCTGGAGCATTTGGGGTAGAAATCACTGGATTAAATACCATGGTTTGAATCATGACATTTAATTTTTTCATTTCTTCAGGAAATGATCTATTCTGTTCTTCATATCCTTGTAGGTCATGTTGTATTAACTAACACTATCAATTTTTGTCAAGGCTTGAGAGAAAAGGAGAATAAAGACATAGACACAGTTTTTCTCTTTTCTGTCTGCAGACTGCTCCTACCTCCGAGCTGCCAGATAATATCACATAAGTCATATTAGCCCTTGTTCCCTTTCTAACCTTGGTTGCCATAATTAGTCAAGAAAAACTGATGTAGCTGATGGTGACACAAGGCTGAATCTGCATCAGTTTGAAAACCAGGCAGCAATAGCAGTAGCACTGAGTAACATGATGAACTACACAACCCAACATACATTGTTCTTTGCTCCACGGAAGCCAGGCAGTGTGGCCTGCACTGTTTCCTGTTTGGATGGTTCAGCAAAACAGACTTTTGTCAAAAAAAAGGTAAAAATTAAGAAATGGTCTGAAACTCAGTATCAAACAGAAATGATCCCCAAGGTACATTAAGATCTGACAGTCTCCATTCAATTAGCAAGTCGGAGACAGCTGTCTGTCACTTTTTCTCTTCCTTGAACGCAAACACATTCAAAGTCAATCCAAATCTTTTTGTTTCATCAGCAGGTTTATCCAGTTACCTGCAGGATGCAGAACAAGTCAGGTACCAACTACTGTAAGTCAGTAATGGCCTCAGTGATATTCTCCTCTTCACTTACTTTATCTGACACACGAATTGTCAAAGGAAAGAGAAACCCTCTCTCAGACACTGCAGCTTTGGGACTCGGGTCTCTTCTTAGACTTACCATTTGTCTGTCCCCTTTTCTAAGCACAGTTCAGGGAACTCTCAGTGAAGAATAGGGCTCTTTCTCCTGGACCCTTTGAGAGATTTCCTATTAGTCACTCGGATAATTAAAGGTTCCAGTTGCATTGCATTAGCACCTTTCATGTCATTAGAGTCCAGCTGCAGTGCGAGAATCACATACTTGCTGAGCCTCCTGTGCCAGCCAGCATGCCGGGAGCAGAGCTTGACATGTCATCACTTTGTAAAAGAAATACAATTAAGCAGTGTTCCCTGGTCGTATTGCAGGGCAGCATGCAAGGGGGGCTCTAAGCACCAGTCACTGGAATGTCTGGTCATGAATTGTATTGAAATGGTGCCTTGACAAGGTTTTATGAACACATTGTAATAAATCCATGGCCACCTAAGACTACTTCATTGTCAGTGTACCGCACACCAAAGCTGCTCAGAACCCCACGCTGGAAACGGCAGTTGCATTTGGGCACTTGCTTCACACAGCACATGGTACCTCCACTTAACAGGAAAATCTTCACCTATTAGTAGCGCAGGTGTTGTGCCATAGGGCTGGGGAGTTCTGAATTCACCTCACAAATGCTATGGGTGCAGAGATTTAGTGCATTCTAACACTGCTAATTGACAGACTTGTGTGCCTGTCTAGTCAACAACAGCCTGCTAAAAATATGCATTAACCAGAGAGAATGAATTAGCTGCTAATAGAAGTCTGCCTGATTGTCAGCTTCTATCCATCTTCAGTGTTTGTCTGAACCTTGTCACTATTGTACTCCTGCAGCTCCAAGCCTCTATAACATATTTATCCTCCAAACACAGCTCTGGGGCAGGGTGGTTGTTGCTCTCACCAGTTTACAGATAGGAAACAGTGATACCAAGAGGGAGAGTGATTTGCCCAAGGTCACACAAGAAATCTGTAGCAAAACAGGGAATAGTACATCAGTTGAGTAACCTCAGGGGATTAACCTGCCCTCAGTAAGGACACCCTTCTTGTCTCTTTCCTCTTTCAAATCAGCAGAGCTATAGCAATTAATACAAGCAGAAATTCTTTGAGATTCCTTGAGAATGCAGAGCCTTCTATTTATGCGTGGATGAAGCATTAACTAAATTTCCCTTCCACATTCCCAAAATGCTGACATCCCAAAGACAAGCTTTAAAATATTAAACAGGCACACTTCAAAACTTGTTTAAAACCAGTGCCTCCTTTAAACCATGTTCTAGCTTTACTCTTTGTGTGCATTTCTTCTCATAGCTAGCACCTCGTGCTCCAGGTCTAGGGAAAGAATGGCCACACTCCGCTTCCGTAGGGAGGTCTAGAATGAGCAGCAGTGTTAGAAAGGGAAATATGAACCTGTGATCTGGCTTTCAGTCCTGGCAAGTACATGAGTCCTTTAGTTCATGTATCAAATATGTTTGCTTGTAATTCAGTAAGCTGACAGGATCTTAAGGAACATTAACTCGTGTGTTACTGTGATGATTCCAATACTGTTATTAATCAGGTTTCTTACGTGCTGCACAATGAACAAATGTAAGATAGACGCGATCCATCATGTGAAGTTTGCCTTCCAAATAACAGGATAAAGGAAAAAAGATAAGGAAAGAGTGGGGCAGTTGATCTCAAGAATATAGACATAAGGTAACTAATAATGGGCTGGAAACTTGCCCAGTTTGTGGGAGCCGTGAATTCAGGCACAGAAGCTTGAACAGTGCCAGTCACACCAGAGGGAAAGGACGGTGTAATCAGGTGAGAGTAGCAGTGCCAAAAGCACATTACTGCAGCATGGCTTCATGTGTCTCACTGCACTAGTGAAAGAAAAAGATCAGCCATGCATGTGGAGTGCCCTGAACAGCCCTCTTCTATTGCTTGATGAAGTGGTGCTGCAGTTCTGTTCCCCAGTTTGAAACTGAAATGCAGATTAGAAGTTTTAGTACCTGGCAAGTCTAGACGTAAGATGGTAAAACCAGCAAGAACCAGTCAAAGAAACAATTCTGTTTCATTTTCTCACCTTCCTTATTTTTGCCTCATACACTTTTTCAACAAGGACCACACACACGCTGTACTATGTCAGGGGTGCCTCCTATTTCTTCTTGCATGCAGCTTCAAAATACCAGGTTGTAGCTATTACTGTTTCAAGACCACAATTCTGCACAGGGAGGCACTGTCAGAACAAAAGCACCACGGTTTCTCTTGGGCTGGAGAGAGACCCAAATCACCAGTTCTAGTTCCTCTGCCTGCCTTTCCTCCTTGTGATTTTTTTTTCTTTCCACAGTTTCAGCGGGTTGCTTCAGGAAGTCAAATACCTCGCACCCTCCACTCTTTTGTGTCTTGCAGGCAGCTGTGGCTTCTAGCTGCTATAGAAGGTATCTCCTTCCTGCCCTTGCAGTCTACTAACCTCTCCATCAAGAGGAGACACTCAAGCTGACAGTTGGTGCAGCTGCTGCAGCTACCAGCCAGTAGTGATGGGTGGCATCATTCAGAAGAAAGGAGAAGTGCACAGAAGAGCCTGCTCAGCTGTGCAAAAGACACAGGCCCTTCGTGGAAAAAAACGGAGGGGTTTCAGGCTTCTGAGGTTTTTCCTCCACCTTCCTACAGGTGGAGCGCTTGGGCAGACACGACTGAGCCACCTTCATGCTCTCGCAGACCACCGACAGCACCACCAACAGCACGCCCTCGGTACCGAAGACTGTGCAAAGCTGTCCAGTCCACTGACCCAATGCGGAAACTTCCAACTAAGGGAGTTTGACAAGGATGCAGTGTCAGCTTTTACGGGGACAGACCTTGCTAGAGGTAGAAAAAGTTTGAACTGGGCTCTTAAAGCTGTGGGTTCATGTCCTGTGAAGGAGGAACTGAGATCAGGGCTTCAAAAAGAATATCTGAAATGTCCATTTTCAGCTCCCTAAGGTCTGGTTCTAGTTATCCTAAAAGGCTAAAGTATCAAAGGAGAGCAGTGAACGGTCTTTGTCAAATGAATGAAGGTCATCATAGGGAGGACTCCCCAGACAGCTGACACTCAGTGAACTACATGAGTGACTTCACCTAGTTGCACCACTGCATCAGCATCTGCAAAGTGGAGATGGCAGCAAGGTCTGGGAATGACACAAGTGTGGACCTATTCTTGAAACCAAAGGGTAATATTAAAAGAAAGGTGCCTTGGGAAGTTGCAGAGAGCACTGTAATGGTAAACACCAAAGTGAGTAAGTTTACTCCGTAAGAAGCTGGTAAACTCTCTCCCAAATGAGAACTGCATTAACTTCATTTATCTGATTTCGCTCTTGTCTGCCCTCTTGGCAATATTAATTATTAAGGAGGTGTAAGTCAATTCAGAAGAAAAAAAACCCTAACAATCCATAACAGCCCCATAATTAACACCCTGAACTTTCTTTGCACTATGCAAGTACATGGTTAGTGCCAGACACAAAGCTACTAAAGCCAGGGAAAGTCTCCAGAACGTCAGCTAGTTGAATGCTCACAGATACTAATGAATTCACAACTTTTCAGTGAGATGGGTCAGTGTTGTTAACCCCATTTTACAAACGAGGATATTGAGGAAGAGAGAGGGGAAGTGACTCACCCCAAACCACCCTGTAGTAGAGACAGGAATAGGACTCAGATCTCATGACTCCCATTCCTGAGTGTTAATCACTATTAGATCGAAGCCGGGTACAGCTTTGTATTTTCTGAGAGCTGGAAGAGCAGAGGGGAGAAACAAGAAGTGGGAAGGGTGCGGAGCTTCTTTGAGTCAAAACTAAATGCAAGTTTCCTGGAATGGAGCCACCACTAATTTCAATAAATTTACTTAGATCTTGAGCTTTGGGATGGCATGAGCAGCTGTGAGTCATCTTGGCCAGTCAAAGGAATAATTAATTGTTGTGGGCAAATCTCAAAAGGTTTAGGGGGTCAGGTAAGGTAAGCAACCAAGCTTATCCTTGACTGCTCTTTTCTGCTCTGCAAACTATGCTGGAGACACTCACTAGAACACTTACCCCACGGTTTCCTTATGCCAAATCTATCCATCTGTTGCACACACTTTTTGCCTCGTCTTCTATTTTGATTATAAACTATTCAGTGCTGGGATTGTCTCTATTTTAGAGGGGTTTATAGCACCTGCCATTGCACAGCTCTGTTCCATTTAAGGATAAAGAAGTACCAGAGGTACAACCATCTCCCAAACACTAATACATGGCTGAACAGTTTGGCTCCTGAGATTTTCTGTGTTTCCTGATTATAACAGGAGTGGTTTCCTTGTGGTGCTTTGATAGTTTTGCTCCCAGCACAGCTCACAACCAGGAAGTACAAGAATGCAGAGTGATGATAGCCAGGATTTGCAGAACAGCTCAGCATGCAGGATCAGATGCAGATTTGCAAGAGCTCAGCTCCCATTTAGGCACCAAAATCAGTATCTAGATTTTAAGCAGTGCCAAGCTGGCAGGCTACACAGCTCCTCAGAAAATCCAGCCCTCATAGCAGCTTCTGAGTATGTGAGGAGCTGGCTCAGCTTTTCAGGTTGAAAGGGAACCAGAGCTATGTGAAAAGTGTCGCCCTGATTGGGTGTTGAGTATTCTTATTTTGTCAGAAGCACTAACCCCTCTTAGGTACCGTGAGTTGTACAAAAAAGTGTTGTGTTCTCCATCACCTCATGATTCCAAACAAAAATGCAAAGCTCAGAGTAAAGAAGATGCCTTTTTTCCTATTGTCCTGCCCTGGAAACAGCTTTTTTCCAGCACCACTCCTTAGGCAGTGCCTACGGTTGGTGACTGCTCCTCAGTTCTCTTAAGGGTCATAGCCAGGCAAAGGAAATCTCATGGGAAAGGGAGCACTAGCTGAGTGTGTTCCTTCCTTAATCCGTAACTCATTTTCACATGAGGGAGGCAAGCATATCGTATCTGATGGGTTATCACTCAGGGCTCCAGACTACTCTTTGGATGGCACAGGACAGGTAGCTGTAACTCAGTTGCTGACAATCTGTTCAAGCTCCATGCGTTCCAACACTGCTCCTCCTCACAGTAGAGCACCAAGGACCAACTGGCTGCGAGGAGTGATTAGGGGACCTCCTATCTCATGTCAAAACCTATCAAACCTCTGAAAGTGTGACAGGCTGTC
Source organism: Myiopsitta monachus (assembly GCA_017639245.1). NCBI lineage: Eukaryota > Metazoa > Chordata > Aves > Psittaciformes > Psittacidae > Myiopsitta > Myiopsitta monachus. Next base: position 7,995,214 of record CM029932.1, read on the forward strand.
AACAACTATGTTTTCTTGGCATGTTTGCAGGACAAAACTCTCGGCATTTAGTTATGAGCTGATACCTAACAGTATAACCTCCTCTGAGCTGGGCTGGCACTACAGGGCTAAAGGGAAAGAGGATGGAGGAAAAAGAGAACTCCACTCTGGTCTCTCAAATCAGCAGATTGGAGTCTGATGCACAGCAGGAACAACCCAGTTGGAGCAGATCTTCCTCACAGCTGGATGAAAATTCAGTACTGAAAATTATTTGTGCCACCAAAATGACAGTGAGGAGCTGGCACAGGGTGCCCAGAGAAGCTGTGGCTGCCCCATCCCTGGCAGTGTTCAAGGCCAGGTTGGACAGGACTTGGAGCAATCTGCTCTAGTGGAAGGTGTCCCTGCCAGTGGCAGAGGTTGGAACTGGATGAGCTTTAAGGTCCCTTCCAACCCAAACCAGCCTGTGAGTCTATATTGTGAGTCTAGGATTCTATGATCATATTAAATTCAAGAATCTTTTTGGCCTGTTAGACTCTGAAAGAGTCCTGACCAGGCTTATTGATAGCCTGCTCAATAGGGTACTATGGAGCACAGGTTTCTGGAATGTACAGTGTGGGGACAGGCCTCTCCACATCACACTGCTCAGAGAGCTATGAAGCTGGCAACAGCAGCCCTAGTGGGAATGTTCCCATTGGAGATTTGGCCCAGCAAATATCTCCTCCTTCTCTGTGTTCTTTGCTTCTCACCTGGACCTCTTTGCATGACTGCTCCTTTTCTGTCCAGCGCAAATGTCAAGTACTTATGCCAAGCTATTGGTGGTTTTAAATGAGTTTGATTTCTTCACTGGGGTTGAGTAGAGGCACCCCACAGCTCTCATTTTGCTCAGGCTGGAGGTGAGGGCTAACATACCTGTGGAAGCCCTGAGAACCTCACCGAGAGCCGATAGGCATGCAGGAATTTAAAAGCCCTCAAGCCATGTCTGAACTGGGAACTTCAGAGCACAGACTTTCAGGTTCAGTTTCATTTTGAAATGTCTGTAATGAAACATTTTGATATTTAAAAATTATTATAATCTACTTTCCCTTCCATGGGAAATTTCAAATATGTCACTTTTTTTTTCTTTGCACTGAAATATAACTCTTCAGCCCCTGCACAAATTTTCCAGGAATTTTCCCAAATTTCCAAATTCTGGGTTTACCCATAAAGCAGACATGCTGACTTTCAACCCTCTCTAGTGCCATTACTCCACAGTCTTTTTTCCAATTATGATTACATTTTAAAGAAAGACTTTATAATCCCTTGCCAAAAAAAATGAACTGCTTTTAGGTTCCAAGTCTGGAGAAAGGTTTCCTTTTGTTCCTACTAAAGAGATATGTTGCCTGGTGCTGACTGGGAGCAGAGACACTCCTGCATTCCCAGCCCTGACACTAACTGCCCCTGTGGCCCCAGGCTAATCGCTTAAATGCTCTGGCTCAGTCTCCCCATTGGTAAAACAGAGATAATGATACTTACCATCTTCTTCACAGGGGTGTTGCAGAGAAATAATTAGTTTGTGTCTGTAAAGCACTTTGAAGATAAAAAGCACAATACAATTGATGATAATAATTATTGCTATGCAGACTGGTTCTCCCCTCCCTAACAACTTATTGGTGCAGAAAGGTAAGGAAAGCCCTGAACTGAACTAAGTGTCTCTGGTAAAGCCCCAACTTCAGCAAGAGTGTATCTAAGCCAAAACCATAAGCCAGCCACTCCAAAATTCTGCAAGTGTCAAATCCGGTTTAGTGACCCTAGTTCTAACTTGCCAAAGTCAGACGTATCACTGCTTGGAAAAGAGGTTTGTTTTTCCACTGGCTCTTTTTCTCTAGTCCCTCACAGTTTTTAATAGCATTTTGTGCCTTCAAAAGCTTCCATCAGCCCCTGATACCTCTGCCTTTCCTGGCATGGGGCAGCAGCTTATTATACACTAGTTTGTTACAGCCTTCGCTTCAAAGATCTACAGTTCAAAGGGTCCTAGAAGTGTTGAGCAGGTCAGCACTTTAATGCTGATCCACACATCTTTAGAGGGCAGTAACATCACCACAGTTTTGTTCCTGGGGGAAACAGAGAATAACTGGTTTGTAGAGTTCCCTTTGGCCTTAAAGCTGGCCACAGAATTGGATGTTCCTGGTGGCAAAGATCAAGCATCACAGAACCCTGTAGTGGGTGAGCATGTAGGGCTGTGATGTAGTGAATGAGTGAAAATGTGTCTTTATGACTCACTGACTTGTTCTTAATGGGAGCTGCAGAGGGACAGAGGAAGGAAAAAGGAACAGGGGAGTAAAGGAGAAGAAAGGATCAAAAAGGATACATTAATCTAAACTAGTTCTTTCCATGCACTTATTTTTTAAGACAAGTGGGAGAGGGATGGCATACCTGAAGATTATCAAAACCAGCTCAAAGAAAACACCACCTCAAATGTAACTTCAGCATAACCTGAACCAGACCCTCTTCGGGGGGGGGGGGAGGGAAAAACAACCATAGATATGGAGTACTGGTTAAAATATTCTTCATTTGCACATAGACTTGAACTTCCTGTATAGAGGGTCAAAGCCTTCTGCAAAAGGCCCTTCTTGCTGCATTTATGGCACAAGAGGAAGCAAGAAAAAGCAGAAATTCTCCTGTTCTGCTGAGATCCTAAAGACTGTTTTCCAAAGAGACAGTTTGAAGGAGTAGCATTTGAGTCACTGGGCATACCTTTAGGCTGAATCCAAATACTGAAACTAAATGAAAGATCTTCTTTTCTAATATCAGCCAAAGTGGAAGAAGCCATTTTTGCACTGGATATATTAACTGTCTTTTAAATTGATCAGACTCAGATATGGTAGCAAGTACTGGAAAAGCTTTGCTCTTACCAGCTTTATATGCATACATATATGTATATATACAGACACAGGTTTTAATCAAATGCAACATGCATGAAGGTAGAATTTGCCCTGCAGTATCTAGGTGGGAGATTAATATTAGCAGGTTGCTTTGAGTAACAGAACCACAGATGTTTTTAAAACAAAAAACAACAAAAGGGGGTCTGCGAGGATGTTACCTTGGGAAGAGCTGTGTGCTACAGCACATTAATTAAATGCATGACTGAAATGTATCACAAACCAGAAGTATCAGAAGAATGCAGCATCTCCCGGGTGCTATTTATTGCAAAGCATCATTTAACTACAGATGCCTACAGACTGTAGAAATCTAGACTGCAGACATCTCCAGACAATCACAGAAAGACTGTTTTGATGGCCTAAGTAGTACGTGGGTCTTGCAGTAGAGAGGGGTGAATTTCCCACCAAGCAAATGATTCAAGTGATAAAGAAGTGTGGGCTCTACAGAACAGGGTCTGTCCCAGCTGCTTAATTTCAGCCTGGTTGTCAGAAAAGCCAGTCCGTAATTAGGACACCTCTCATTTCTTACTTCTCTTGTTTCATCTCCTTGTTTCTGGTTCCTAGGAGAAGGGTGTTTTCATTCACTGCAGAGCTGGTACAGCAAGAGCCTGAACACCATCCTATAGACAACCGTGGCAGCCTCTCAGTCTGCAAATGTGAGCACTCACATTGCTCAAAGGCTTTTTTGCCATTACTCATCCAGATCTTTGTCCATGCCCAGAGACCTGAAGTTTTGTTTGCACAGCCACAGGGACTACTGCAAAACGGTATATTTTTGTCAGAATATAAGGTGATTGAAAGTGCTCTGGCGCCTACTGTGAACAGAGACTTCATTTGGGAAGAAGGGGATGCTGCATTTGACCTAAACTATTGTTCTGAGTCTCAGGTAAACCCTGTCTATAAAGCCTTGTCCTTCTGACAAGCTTGCCTTAAGCTCAGCCATCTTTGCACCTTCAGAAAATACTCAGAAATATATTTTCCTGCTTCTTTTCCAGGGCCTGGGTGGCATGATCTCTTAATGCATCTGCCTGTTTACTTAGCAAAATGGAAAGCAGCTTTGTTTATGGAAAAGATCTATTTTTGTTTTACTTTTTTTCTCTCAACTAAACTGACTTTTTTTCAGGATTGTGTTTTGCTTTGGGAAAAGAAATGTGCTGCAATTCTTAGCCCTAGCTTAAAAGTCAGGTCAAGAGGAAAAGGGGAAATCCTGATCATATTATTTAATTTTGTAGGATTACACTGCAGCCTGGAAATCTTAAACAGCAGAAGAGTTAACATCCCCCTCTTCTCTGCAACATCTTGCTCTGGCCCCTGTGCAATGACATTTCCTATTCTCCCACATATATTTAGACAAGCCAGATCAGAAACAAAATCAGTATTTCCATCTTACGGGCAGGGGGACAGTGTGTGGCATCCCAGGGAGTAAGAAGTTTCAGAAGCCATCATGCTCCCCTGAGGATAAATCATGTCACTGTGTGTCTTTCAACCTCTTCAGACCTTGGTCTTGCAGGAGATCAAACAGGGTCAGGACATGGATGGTAGATTTTGAATGAAAACCCAGACAGGCTGTTCTGATGTGGACATGATGTGGTGATGTGTGGAGCACAGCATGCAGATATCACGGAATATCTGAAAAATATGTGTGGATATGTATACTGCCTTATTGCTGAAATATGAAGGGTCCTGCTCTTGACTTGGAAATTAAACTAAAGTCTGGCCAGTCTTCGTCATGAAAGACTACTGGACAGTTTCTGGCAAAAGCTGATACTTAAAGCTTGGGTAGAAATTTTAGCTGTAGTGCTGAGCCATCATATAGAATCATAGAATTATAGACTAGATTAGGGTTGAGAAAGGACCTTAAGATCATCTATTTCCAAACCCCTGCCATGGGCAGGGACACCTTATACTAAACCATGCTACCCAAGGCTCCGTCCAACCTCGCTTTGAACACCACCAGGGATGGAGCATTGATATGGACTTTGCCAATTCTCCACATTCTCCTCAAAGAGATGGAGATCAAACTTTGCTGTTCTGCAAACTGTACTGGCCTCTTTGAATAAGTGGTAGAGTTGGGGGTTCTATAAATTATGGCCATCACTTTATGACATTTAACAATTCATGGTGAAACCTATATACAACCATATAACTTACCCTTAAAGCTCTGTGACATAGGGAACTTATTATCCCTCTTTCAATTATGAAGATTTAAATGTGTGTGTGTGTGTGTGTGTGTGTGTGTGTGTGTGTGTGTTATGGAAAACAGTGGTAGTATTGTCTACTATGGTTGCCTGACTTTCTACAGTAATATATTTGTATACATGTGTGTTTGTATAATGCATATATGCATAACTGCATTAAAAAACACTGTGTTAATGTAATGTTATTTTGATTCCAGAGAGAAGTGCTCAAAAATGAAAGAAATTACAGACTTCAGGTGGGCCATGTAACTTCAGTTCAGCCCCACTGTGCAGATGGCTTTATAACAGTCATTTTGAATACAATAACACAGTTTTCAGTCCACATTTTTCCTTTTTCCATTTTCAAAGCCTTGTGCAAATCACAGTACTGGTTGCACCCTTTAGACTAATATCCATAGGTATTTTTAAATACAAGCTCCTTAAGTGACCTAAATGTAAGGGTTTGCTACTACTATCCGGTAATAACACGATACAATAGTCAGGGTATGCAGTGTTAAGAAGGATAAAGAATGAAGATAACAATCCTTAATAAGTCATGAGAAATAATAAAGTAGGTAATGAGGTGCCAGTTTTCACATTTAGCTGTGAAATGTTTCTCATACTGACTTGAGAAAAGCCATATAAGGGGATGAAAATGACCATTTCGGTTGATTTATTCTCACTTTCGATGTGTCTTCCTAACATCAAATTTGTGAACTGGAAAGATGGAGCTTAACCATGTTGTGATATGTTTGATGCAGAGAAATCTTTTGAAAAATGCAGAATCGATTGAAGAACAAGGAACAATAAGATATCAGCCAGTTTCTGGCTGATTTCCCATCTGACATTGTAAAAGCATCCAAGACAATTTGTTTAATTTGAAATAGAATAGTGAACCATGCCATTCTGGAACCCCTCCTAGCACATATGCACATACACAGACCCCAGCAACAAGCTCCCTACCCACAGCCATCTGTCATGTGTGCCAGTTGGAGCAAACCACTAATATTACTCAACAAGGAGATCATTATAGTTTCCTCTTCATCTACTGGGCTTTTGGAAAAGATCACAGTCTTTGGGAATGCGCAGCAGGGAGGACAGGCATTCTGACAGACATTGCTACACATCCACATCAAAGTCTATGCATTTCAGTAACAACTCTCATTGTTGTCACTCAGGATAATATCCCTTCTTCCTAGAGCATACGCCAGCTGTGGGATCAACCTAAAAACGACCGGTAACAGGTCCATGCTGACCTTTTCTGGTGTGTTTCAAGACTTTATTTCATTTTCTTTATCTGTAAGTCTGGTTTGAATCATTTGTTTGATTTTAATTTTTCCCAGTTTTCCATGACCACAAGCGAAGTACTCACTGGGAAGGGTTTTCAAAAGATACTACAGCGTGGCTCCACCATCATGCACTTCAGTCCCTGGTCAGCCCATATTTAATATTTCAGTGGAGCTTCCAGCCCTTGAAACTCCATAAACTTGTTGGGACAGAGATGATTTTATTACAGCAGAGTATTCAGCATCCACCACACCAAGGCCCTGATCACAATTACTGCAATATATTAAACAAAAAATGGCAAAAGTACAGAGAAAAACTCTGGCACACAAACAAATCCTTTCTCTTAACTTCTACTTGAAGCAGATGCCGGTGGTATATTTAACGTGTGGGGCTTCACTGATTTACACCCTTGTAAAAATCAGTATTCAAAGCTCCTTTTCATGTGCACCTTCCATCTAAGTAAAGGGGATACTGCATATCAAAGGCAGCTGCACCAGCCACTCTAGATTTATTAGTAAATCCATTGAAAAAACATTTCCAATGAAATAAATCTTAGCCTGCTGACTTCCTCCTATTCTTTACTTATCCTCTTATTGATTTTTGTCTCAGAGATTTAAACCTCTCAATTTGTTTTATGAGACACTTGTCAAACAGATGACAAGAAAAAAGACAGTGCTGGATATTTTCCTTAGCAGTTTTAAGTAGAAATAAAGAGCATTTCTTTGAAATTAGTCTTGCTCTTGTGACATGGTAGAAAGAATATATCTGACAAGCCCTTTAAAAGGCTTTAGTTCTGTGCATAGAGAAAGCTCACTGGCTGCCACCAACACAGCTTTGCAGCAGCAGTGCCCCAGAAGCTCATTGACAAGTTTGACATGTAAACAAGCTGTTGCTAAAAATATTTAACCTAGGGGACCCTGGCTAGTTGAAGGGGCTAGTAATGGAATACAGATCCTTTCACCTCTAGGCATCTGTTCAGAGCTAGGCCGTTGACTGAAACTCATTATCGACTGATGGCTGTTCAGAGGAACGAGTAGGTGGGCTCTGCTCTGTGTCCTGTGAGCAAATTGTTGCGTTACTAAACCACACTGGCAATCTCAACAGAAAGCTGGGGCCTGGCAGCTTCTGGTGGCTGAGGCAGATCCTCCCAGGAAGAGCATGTCCTCAGCTTACTCCCTTCCAGCTCCATTCCAAGGACCTGGCAGCAGTTGCTACTGCTGCTGCTTTGAAGGTGAGAGGAGATAGAGGGGTTCATCCATTCTGCCCCACAACCTGAACCTGTCCCAGCTGATGAATGCCAGCAAGGCGCTGCTCTGAAACAGAGGTGCCAGCTGCAATCATTTCTAAAGGTTCTCTAATTATGGTTTTCCAGGAAAAGAGGTCACACAGCCTAAACCTCATCTCCACCATTGAGGTCCACCTTCTGGAGGGGGAATTTCTATTCCTGCATGTTTAAAATTGCTGTTACTTCACTTACCCTCGTTTGCACTGGGCTGTGCGCTCCAAGATGGCTGTCAGCTTTCAGGCAGTCCACTGCCACAGGAGACAGCTTTCCCTCCATTTTATCATTCAGTTTGAGGCTTGGCAGCAGCTCTACACCTGAAGTCCTGAAGAGACTGCCCTGAAGAGACGCAGATGCAGGCACGGAGCCGCTGCCATTACCTCCACGGACCCTCGGACTCCCGGTGTCAGTAACGCTCGCGGACCTCGCTTTGTTCCCCCTCGTGGCAGAGCCGCCCCTCACGCCGCTGCCAAGGGAAGGCCGTGACTGCAGGGCTGCTCGATGGCTCTCCTTCGGAGCCAAAATGGCGCCCCGTGAGGCGGCCTGCTTCTGCTGCCTCACAGCCTCCTGGCAGCCATGTAGGTGGGAGAGGAGCTGGATTTCACCCCATATCGCATACTTCATGCTAAAATATATATATATATATATATATATATATATAAAAAAAAACACAGGTGGGAGAGATTGCTCCCAGGCACTGGGGTTTGCATGGGATGAGGTCTGTGGGGTATGGAGCTCTGTTTGGTATGGAGCTTCCTTCATCCTGACAGGCAGGGAATGCAGTGAGAAGCCAGGCTGGGAGGAAAGCGATGGGAGACATTTGCCTGGTGCCTGCTTTCTAGGGAAAAGTCTCCTTCCCAGAATGAGTGTTTCTGCCCCAGTTGCTCCAGGTTGGCAGAGGATAGCGGGTGCTCTGGGAGGACTGAATGCCATGCAGCCTGCAGCAAGCCACTCCTGAGGGGAATTTAAGGTGAGACTCCTGCAGCACATTTTATCATTGCAGGTCTTTCCGCCCCCAAAAGTGGGACAATTTAAATCCATTACTTTGTTTGTTTTTTAATTATAAACCTGGGACCTCTTCTAGTTATTCATTTTGTTGTGAGGCTTTTCAGTTCCCATTTAAAAAGAGACATCTTGTCCCAAGAGCTCCAGGGCAAACTCCATCTCTACACACATGGAAACATGATGTTGCTAGGCAAGGTTGGTGTTAATTTAACTTTGGGAATAGCAGGAACAATAGGACTGAAAGGGGCCTTCTGGTTCATCAGACGAGTCCTTTGTTGTTAGAGGCAGCTACGTTATATAATCCCTTTTGCAAATGAATCTGGTTCTATCCTAAAGCTACCCAGGTTATTTTTGTCCCTCTGTGTTCATGGCAAGGCCTTTGGAGAACCTCACTGCTGTAAGGACGTCTCCATCTGAGGAACATCTTGCTCACCACAGAGCATGATTCTTACTAACCTCAAGCTGCACAGCCTGAAACCTCATCCTATTACATTTCATCTTTTTCCTAACACTGTAATGCCCAGGATGTACATGTCTTCCTCTGTAATACTCTGGCCCTCCACAGTTTACAGCACTGCCCTTAATTTGTGTCATCAGCACAGTGCTAGAGCAGGATCATTGATCCTGTTTGATGTTTTCAGCAATCTCATGGTATTGCCTCAAGAAACTGTGCCAGTTCCATGCCAGCAGGCTCCCCCTCAGCGCTCCTATCAGCAAACTTTTTGAAGGGAATGCATTAGGCTGGAATATCCAAGTAAACCTATTCATTCCCATACAGATTTTATGCTCAAATTCAGGGATGTAGTCTGCAACTCCTGTTCCTCTGTCACGTATTTTAAGGATAAGTTCCATATCGGGTGAGAGCTTTGTGAACTCCGGCCCTGTGGAGAACACCTGGATGTCACACTTTACTATGGCTCTTGCTAGGGTCTCAACATAGGTTCTTTATATTTATAAGCTCCATTTTCTTTTGCTCTAACTCCATGAGGAGTTTTGGACACAATTAGTGTTGACCCTTTCTACAGGACTTATTTCCATCTGATCTCGTGTCAGGGCAGGACAGAATGACCTTAACTATTCATTGCAGAAAAATCCAGAGGATCTCCTGTCTTCTTGTACCCTATAACACTGATTGTGTGAGAATTTCAGAGAAGGAGGGGGGATCCTGTTACAAAGAGACCTGTTTCCCACCCTCTTTTTTGGCACTTCTTAGAAGGCCTCCCTGGAAGGGACTAATGGCCCTCTGGGACAAGCCCTCTTCTGCCAATAACCATAGGTCAAAAGTTAAACTGAACAGCAAAGAATGAAAGCCGGATAAAATGCACTATAAATCTCAACATTCTAATTGAGAACTGTCCAATGCAAACTGCAGTAGGGTGTCTGTTTTACCTCAGTGCCCTACAAGAGACCAGATCCCTCTTTCCTTAATGGCTTGAAGCATCCTAGTGATTTTTACTGGGACTTCTCACTTGATTTAGACAAGGAAGAGTTGGGCTTATGCAGTCTCTTTGAAAAGAGTTGAAGTTTGATGGTTAATGTAATTTCTCTTCTGCAGTTATAGGAGCAGAATGGTGGGTTTGATTTCACAGTAAAGGCATGTTCAGCTCATCTTTCAGGCAGAACTGACATAACTGTGTATGTGTGTGTCTGGGGGCAGAGATTTGCAGGTCAAAAAGATCTGTGGACAAGTACAGCTCATACAGAGAATTCTCATATGAGAATTTTTCTCATACAGAGAAAAAAAAATGCTTGAACATAACTTGTCATCTAAGATGTTTTATAGATATTTTTCCTGTCTGAGGTAAATGGAGGAGGATTGCACCTATTTTACAGACTGGTGAAATCAGCACATAAAGAATTTAAATGACTCACCCAAGATTACACAATAACTCAGTGGCAGACCCTAGCAGACTCTGGAGTCCCAGTGCTTGGAACACTAGCCTGACTTGTCTCCTTAGTCTTGTCATCTCTGTCATATGTACTTTGCTTTCAGACACTTAAATACATACAGAGTCAAAAATAGAAGAACAGAGCTTGTTTATTCCTCTGCTTATATATTAAACATCAGTTTTCTTTTTGTGAATAGTTTTGTTGTTTACATTTACATAGGAATTCTAATTATTGAAGCAATTCGTTCCAGACTTTTGTTATTCCCTTTCACAAAGCAACATATAGATACTGGAACAAAACTACCACTACTACAAGCAGACCACTGTGGTTCCCAGCCTGGCAGCTTAAGAGAACAATCCTGTAACATTAGAATAAACGAGTGTTTTCTTAATGTTACACCTTGGAGCTCTAATCTGAATAGGAAACTTTCCCCAAAAATATAGTTGAAATTATATCCCTTTACCCTGAGCTAATTTTTTTCAGCCTGGTTAACATCATGAAATGGATCATGAATATGTCCTTTGAAAATTATGCCACTTCTGTGTAGCTTGTACAGCCTGTATGAGCTGGTGCAAAGAAACTTGTTCATACTGTATAGGATGTGAGTGCCAGAGAAGAGAGAGAGGGTTAAGGAACGGAAAACATATACTGGAATGTAGTGGCATAACAAATCTATCCCTAATCTTGAAAGCTCCATAGTGCATGAGTAATGAAACTAAAGATGAATTATTACATCTTGCACTCATAATTTACAGGTATGCGTGTATTATCTTACAGCACAAATATTCAATTTATGCCTTGTGATGGTGTTTTTCTCCATATAGGAAAATAAAAGTAGTATTAGTCACATGTCCATAGCTTTGTCAGTGGCTGCAAAATGTTTTTCTTTCCAAGAGGAAAGCATACTGAATAATGCAACACTTACATTTATGCTGCTTTTTCATGCATTGACACTTTCAAAATCTAAAAACAGTTCTTTTAATTTTAAGGGCTACAGTGTCTGCTCCATTTATTCCTGCCCTTTATCATCTTACACACCATGTTCTTATAGACAAGGAGGGAAAAAAAAACATTCCAGTGTCTAATAAATCTGAAATCCATCAGGGGCTGCAAAGCGTTCATTCTCCTTCCTTGGTTCAGATCGTGTTTCAGTCAGCAGCACAACAAATGCACTTTGTGCACCAACACCAATGGATTAAGCACTTTCCTTCATTTTTCCAGGGCGGGAACTGATTCCATTTTTTTACAGTTTTGAAAATTTTAACAAAGGAAAGAGCTGCATGATTGATTTTCAAGCAAGGAGAAGGGAAAATTGTATTACAGTCCTTGTTTCTGAGCAGAATGTTAATATTGTTAAAGGATTTAAAAACTATTTTATGATACCAGCCTTCCCTAGCATGCAGTGCCCTACCTTTGCTTTCCTGAGCTAATTTATGAGAATATCTGTGTGCAGGTCTCACTAGTCCTTTTTTTGTTCTTAGACCTTCTGCTGGCTGTTACAGTGAAGCTGCGCATGCTGGGCTTTATCAAATGGGGATTTTACTTTTGTTCTTCCCTGTTGCATTTCCCTAAAATAAACTATTTTGGAGGGGAAAAAAAGTATTTTATTACTATTTGTGTAAGGAAATGTAATGTGGGGCCAAGTTTTTGGGTACGCTGGGACTGATTTTCTAGTACATGATCTCACAGGTATGAGAGATTTTACTTCCATGGGCTCAGTTCACAGCTACATACCTAAACGTAGATTAATAGGTTCACATGTTTAATAGTTTCTTTCTGACCCTTGTAGACAGGCATTTTAGAAGCGCTGAGCCCTCAACAAGGGGAGTTCTAGAAATCAGAAGCCAATGCTGCACCATTAACCCTTCTAAAATGATATTCTTTCAGATACCTGCATCTCATTTTCTGCTTCTGTGAAATGGAAGCATTAGTAAGAAGCTAAATCATTATTAAAGAAATGATCAGTGAATGATATCTATTAAATGCTTTTTAGCTTCATAGATGCTAAGTAACATGAAAACAAATACAGAATTTGAAGAACTCACATGTTAAGTTTAAAAATGTGCATGGAGATAATCCTTCAAAACTTGTTCCACAAAAAATGTTGCATTTATCAAATCCAGAGGAAGTTGCAAAGTGAATACTAACTAATGTGTATGGTTTTAAGGAAGAAGCAAGAATAGCTAATGTAAGTAGGGCCCTTTCACATGGCACAAGTTTGTAAGTCTACAGGAAGAAAAGTTGAAGAGCAAGAGCAAAGAAAAAGCAACAGGACAGATGTTGAAAGACAATCATTCAAATGGGCACATGCTGATCTGAATGATCCGCATTTGTGCAAACAGGATTTGGGGGTTTTACACTGACACGTGAGCATTTTCATACATACCAAAATTAGTCACTTGCATATACACAAACTGGCATTGAATGGCATGCAGGTTTGTGGGGCACAGCTGTAAGCAGGATCTCTGCAACGTTTCACTGTGATACTGACTTTTGGTCTTGTCCTCAGCTTAACCAGAAGAGTCTGCAGAACAAACACTCCAGCCCATCCCATCATTGGCCTTCGTGCTGGATTAAACAACACCAGAATTCAGACCTCTCATAGCAGGTAGAAAAGATAAATGATGTCTTCCATGTTACTTCTGCCAAAGAGGTTTCTTTTTTCCCCTGTATCACAAAGTCCAATGCTTTGAGCATGCGGTGGACACCTGTGCATTGTAGAAGGGTACTTCTGCTGCACTCAGCTTTCATCAAGGGTAGCATATCAAATGTGAAAAACTGTAAACGGTCGCTAGTGTTTCAAAGCAGAAATTGTCCTTTGTAAAAAACAATGTTCCCAATGCTGGCATGAAATACTTGCCTGAAGAAAAAATGTTACGGCCCTTAAGAAATCATAAATGGTAACAGTGAGGTATCAGAGAGAAAAAAGCACTATGCAGAGATACGTCAAGGAAAAATATTTGGTGGTCACTCATTTCTTTGGGTGACCTTCAGTGTTATGCCAGCAATACCACTGCTTGGTTTGTGAGGAGTCATCCATTTAAGCTAAAGAATGTGATCAGATTTTAAAGCAGAAGCATCTATTTAGAGCTGCAGTCCCCAGTGAGTAAGTATTTCTTAAGAAACGGTTGCAACTGTCAGTATTTTAGGAAAGCTGGAGGTATTGCAGCCATTTCCTATCAGATGATGTGGCTCTAAGTGTGCAGGGTAATAGGACTTTTTTGAGCAGATTATGTTAAATACTGAACCTGACTTCATTAATGCTGACGGAAACTCAGAGCTCTGTATTCTGTGCAAAATTATGTTTTGAAGGAAAACCTCCTTTTAAGCAAGAGTTCAGACTGTTAAATTTGATACTGTTGTAACATAACACATTTCAAAACTGAGTGTCAAGAAGTAGAAATGTTCCAGTCCTGTAAGAGCAAATTCATAAATTTTGACATTATTGGCGGTCTTTGTTTCTGCTTTTTAAATGAATTTCCATCAGAAAACCTTGCGTGGGAAATAAATGTGGCAAACTCACTCTCAAGGATCTTGAGGCAAGTAATTACTCAGTAATTTTTTTAGGTTCCTTATTCTGATTAAATAGTGAATAAGTAATCATCATTTATCTGTGGCCTGCTGCATTTTTGTCATGCAGTGCAAAACTGCAACAGGGAGCTCAGAAAGTAACCTTGTTGCCTTTGCTGTACTGGCACCCCTGATGATTCTCATACACTAACAGGGTAATAATAAATAGAAATGTCTTCTGAATTACATGTTCCATTGGAATCACAGGGGGAAGGACAGTGTTTGCCAAATTGAGAAAGACAAAACTGGCATGAAAGGAATTTTATGTTCAAGCTTCTCAGAGGGGATTAGAAGTGCTTTCTTAATAGTAACTGAAAGGAAGCTGGAATGGTGTCATTGAACGTACAGACATTGCCCTGCTTATGCACGTATACACACAGAGTCACCACATACAGCAGCACAAGGAGCAAATGCATGAAGTTGCTGCAATGTTTGAGGGGGTTTTAAAATACATTTTTTTTTCATCCTTCATCTCCACATGCTAAATATATAATAAGATACCTTGTTTTCTTGCCCTGTAGACCCACATGACCAAAATGAGGGACATTAGTAAGTGTTAGAAAAAGTATTCAAGTGTGAAATGAATTTCTCAAACATTAATAAGTATTTCTAGAACCTCAGTTTCATAATTTGACAGTTCCACAGTTAATAAATCACAGCAAAAGGAAAGTGTGATAACAGCAGAGCAAAAGGAAGCCTGGATCTATGAAGTGCAACTGAGGGATAAGTGAAAGAAGTATGCTGATGACCCTGAGTTTACTTTTGGGTTTTCTGAGCTTTCACTCAATTAAATTCATTCCTCTCCTCTAAAGACCTATTATATGCCTTTACCTACGTTCCTAACTGATTTTTCTTGTAATTCAGCTCCTTTGCCAAGTTATTTCCATGATTTAAGGAGCACTGATTAAAAAAAAAAAAAAAAGAAGAAGTAATGCTGAGATGAAAGGAGCATCCACACTATATTGGAAAGGGTTTTCTAAAGAGGTGGGTTGATTTTAATTAACTTCCTGAATGAAACAATTCGGGTCTGGAGCTTGCAATCTCCAATAATCACTCTTTGGGCTCTGGATGAAAAAGGGAGTCAATTACACAAAACAATGCAACCAAAAGGCAGTCAATGGAAGGAAGTAGTTATGTGTATTACAGCAGTATACACATTAAGGGAGGCCCAGCATCTAGAGGCCCAAAATGAGATTAGTCCCAACTGCGGTAGACACTAAATACACATTGGAAGAGACAGCCCCCTCACTCCAAAGCTTATCTTCCCTGCAAGACTAGTTCCTGTTTATATATTTTGAGCATTTCCCCTAATTCAAACTCTATATGCACACAAAAAGCTTTAACTTTACAGTGAGTTGTTGTCCCAGGACTGCAACAAACAGAAGCTCGTTACCCAACAACCATGTGCTGATGTGACTATTCTGCAATACAAACATTGCTTAGCATCACTCAGCTGCTCCTGCATCCCTAATTCTTTTCCTCTATCCCCCTTTATGTGTGTTCTGAAAAGAGCTGACCTAGACCACATTTTCTTTAGAAGGAGTTAATACAAAAACTTGAGGAAGCTCCCGAGACCTTCCAGCAAAGCAAGAAAGATCAAGAATGAGAGAAAAAAAAAAGTGGCTGAGAGAGAGAATGGCTCGTTAAAGCTCATGATAAGCAGATCTTTGTTCAGCTCTTGCCATAACAGGGTTCTAGTCTCTAGTGGGACCACTACCTGCTGCCATAACTTATACAAGATGTGGTAATGCATAGGCTGGCAAGCTTGTGTGAAAAGGGAGAATCAAAGCAACATAAAACGGGAAAGAAGTATTCAGCTGGAAAAATGAACAATATTCTCAGGCCCTGCCCATCTCTGACAAAGATGGTTTCCCGTCAAAGGGCCCCAGGATTTGATGTGTCACTGTAGCAGGCTTTCCAATTCCTGCACTTTCCGTATATCTCGGAAGACTTAGGTTCTAGTGTTAGACACTCTGGGTATAGTTTAGGAGCTATAGCTGTTACTTTGGTTTATTAGCTATTGAAATTACCTGCTGGGCGTCTGCAGACTCAGTATGGTTTAAGGTAATGAAAAATATCAGGCTCCTTTGTGTCCTGGGTTGGCAGAAGGGAACAGCAGGTAAAAGGGAAGCTGAACAGCTACCAAAAACCACAGTAACCAGGGAGAGACAACATGAACACAAATGAACTTGAAAACAGTGGGTTTGTTTTCTGTTGCATGGCAGGTTGAGGGATGCCCTTGCTTTTAAAAGATAAAGGTGGGCATTTTGCTACTGTTATTTTTTTTCAATGGTCGTATGAAGGGTCTGCCTGTACCCATCTGTTCTGCAGAGATAGTTCATCTTGTGTCCACTTGATTTCTTCTGTGTTACAAGTACAGACACAAGCACAAGAAACCAGCATCAACCACAAAGCAATGGGCTTAATATGCTGGATTGGTTTCTCCAGGAAACTAACACAGCCTTAGGAGTTTGACACCCTCTTTCAGAAAATCACTTCCACTTTCCCAAGAGACACACGAGTTTAACTCTACCAGCTATGGCTGTCTTTTAGCTTAGACAGGACCTGAATATTTACTGTCAAACGTAGCAAAAATGAAGGGAAATCATAGCAGAGCAAATCCAGAGACACAAGCCCAGTTGTCTCCTCTCAGCAGTTCACCTTTTACCCTTCTTCTGCTCCCCTGCAACAAAGCATCCTCACCCTTTGGAAACAGAATCTAAAGGCCATAGCCTATCAATATCTGAATGAAAAGAACCCATCAGAGTCAAAGAGGTTTTTATCTCTCTTTGGTTTGTATTTTCTCAGGGATCGCTGTTGGGAGCGATCTTGTTCAACATCTTTGTCGGTGACATAGACAGTGGGATTGAGTGCGCCCTCAGCAAGTTTGCTGATGACACCAAGCTGTGTGGTTCGGTTGATACGCTGGAGGGAAGGAATGCCATCCAGAGGGACCTTGACACGCTTGTGAGGTGGGCTGATGCCAACCTGATGAAGTTTAACCATGCCAACTGCAAGGTCATACACCTGGGTCGGAGCAATCCCAGGCACAGCTCCAGGTTGGGCAGGGAAGAGATTCAGAGCAGCCCTGGGGAGATGGACTTGGGGGTGTTGGTCGATGAGAAAATGAACATGAGCCGGCAGTGTGTGCTCGCAGCCCAGAAACCAACCGCATCCTGGGCTGTATCAAAAGGAGCGTGACCAGCAGGTCAAGGGAGGTGATCCTGCCCCTCTGCTCTGCTCTTGTGAGACCTCACTTGGAGTATTGTGTGCAATTATGGGGTCCTCAACAGGACATGGAACTGTTGGAACAAGTCCAGAGGAGGCCACGAGGATGATCAGGGACTGGAGCACCTCCTGTATGAAGATAGGATGAGAAAGTTGGGGCTGTTCAGCCTGGAGAAGAGAAGGCTGCATGGAGACCTCAGAGCAGCCTTCCAATATCTGAAGGGGGCTATAGGGATGCTGTGGAGGGACTCTTCATGACGGACTGTAGTGAGAGGACAAGGGGTAACGGGTTCAAACTTAAACAGGGGAAGTTTAGATCGGATATGAGGAAGAAATTCTTTACTGTGAGGGTGGTGAGGCACTGGAATGGGTTGCCCAGGGAAGTTGTGAGTGCTCCATCTGTGGCAGTGTTCAAGGCCAGGTTGGACATAGCCTTGGATGGCATGGTTTAGTGGGAGGTGTCCCTGCCCATGGCAGGGGGGTTGGAACTGGATGATCTAAGGTCCTTTCCAACCCTAACTATTCTATGATTCTATGATTCTGTAAGTCCTGGTCTGAATTTAATACCATGCTCTGGCCAGCAATGCTTTAAGACAGATTTCATTCACAGCAGCATGGCACACCCTCACTTCTGACATAACGTCTATGCCACTGCACCGTCAACGTACCCAGCAAAGCTCCTGGGCTTCTGCTGAGCAGAGAGTGTAAGTCGAGAGGATTGTGCTAACTGCTCAGTTTTCTATTGCTGGGAGAAAGATAAAACCCTTGTGATGGAGTTCAGAGTCTGAACTCTGTCATCTGTCAGTTCCGCTGACATTAATGTGGTAATTCTGGGTTAGGATTTGGTTTAGAAAGGCCATCCTCAACCAAGCAAGCACATTGGTTTAAAAGCAAGCATATTCATGAAAGGTTGCCCTGGAGTGGTTGTTTTTATTGATATAATTAAGATCAGAATCTGAGCCACTGACTGTATGCCCAGAAGACAATTAATGAATAGTTTAACCAGGGAAGTGGCCTCTGTGGTAAGAAAATAAAATTGGCTTTTAAAAGTGAGATTTCCTTTACCACTCCTGGTGTATTTTTCCCTTTGTCAGCAGAATTAATGAGGTAAAGGGTAAGCAGAAAGGGGCTACAGGCGGAGTAGGGGGGCTTCAGGGCTCTGCTTTTATCTGAATGGCACATGTCCTGGTGCTTCATTCTGAATCACCTGATCTATGGGTTTAGCAGAAGAAAATTTGAGACACTTGGAAAATGAATGAAAGTGATCCTGAATGGGAGGAAGAAAAGCTTAAAGTAAATAGCTAAAGTCAATCTGTCGAAATGTCACATGTAAGGATGGCTCTGTTCTGCTTAATGGCAGGAGAGCAAGAAAGGTGAGGGGGAGGAAAGGGACCCTTTTGAAAGGCTGTTGTTCTAATGTACCTGTGTTTATTTTAAAAGCTTTTCAAGGAGGTAAGGAGGGAAGCTACTGTCTCTCAGTGATAAAAGTTGAGTGATTGAAGACACCATTTGGGGGCAATCTGTTCTCTGTCTCTGTAGTTGCCCACAAAATTCCTGATACGCAGGTAAAGCAAACTGAGGAGAATGTGGCTGATGGGAAAAGACTAAGAATCAGGAGTCCTGGGCTTGATTTCTTGTTCTGATGCTGACTGCATGTGGAGGCAAGTAACGTGAAGGTTCAGTGAAACCACCTATCTGGCAAGTGGGAAAAATAGTCTTTACTCCACTCGTATGGCAGGGAAGCAATGAGATTTAAGGAGTATCTGCCAAACAGACTGGTTTCATGGTGAAAAGGTGCTCAGACATATAAAGTATCTGGTGATTCAAACAGACCAAATGAGTAGAGCTAGATCCTTACTGATGGAATTCTAAGTTCTGTAACGTATCTGTTCCTGTTCTAATTAGGCATTGTGTGTGAACATCTGCACCCACCATCTCCCTGTTAATATCATGGTTTATGGCTCCTCTGTTACAAATGGATTCTTGCTCAGTGTCCGATATGAAATGGTTTCAGGCTCGAGTCTACTGTGCTGTATGTGAGCTAGTCTGTTTTAAAAGACAAAAGCTCTTGCTTCAGTTGCTGTCATGTACAGACACTGTAACCTGGCTCTTGTAGAGAAAGCTGGCTGTGGAACATCTCCCGGCAGGTTGCTGAAGATGAAGGTATTCTTGGGTTTAGTTCCAGGAGATCGTTCTGCCAGAAGTTCAGTCAGTTCCAGCACTTGCTGACCCCTGCTGTCCTCACACACCTCAAAACGGCCCTTATTTAGCAGATAGGAAAAATCTCATTTTCTTTGCCTCACTCCTGTGCTCTCTCTTTCATGTAATGTTGTCCTTTACGAACAATGACATATTCTCATTGCTTCTTATATGCCCTTCTATTGAGATGAAAAGCTAGGTCCAGATTTGTTTTTGCTGTCATTCCAAATGAAGCCAGAAGAGTTATTCTGGGAATCATCTGCACTCTGCACTTTACCTAAACAAATTTGAAAGGACAGGTTTTTGAATGCAACTGATCCTGCAAGGTATACAGGGTCTTTAGTCAATGAGAGGGAAGGACATTCACAGCCACACTGCAGGAGACTTGGCTTTTTCACAGCAAGTGCAAAATGGTTCCCAAACTATTTTTCCCATGTTTTGTGATGTGATCAAAGTAGTCCTCAGAAAAAAATGTAAGAAGTGAGGAAAGAGAGAACGGAAGGGAAGGGAAGGGAAGGGAAGGGAAGGGAAGGGAAGGGAAGGGAAGGGAAGGGAAGGGAAAGGTACAGATGATCAAGAAAAGGAGGAAGAGGAGTTTGAACTTCATACAGAGTGAGATCAAGGGTCTTTGAAAGGTGATAGGTGAAAAAGAGGAGGAGGTTACACGAGAGAGGGGAAGACATAATCAGCATAGAAGTCATCTTGTCCTGAAATTTGGTGGAGACTGGAAGTTTCATTAAGCATCTTTCTCCCTAGTGAGTGCCATGAGACAAAAGGAATTGCTTTTGGAAAACAAGGCATTTCAACAAAACAAGGTGGGGTTACCATCAATAGACAAGGTTACTTATCAATATTGAAGTTCCCTACTACACATAAGAATTCCATCATCTTTTCTATGATTTGTAGTAAATGAGCACAAAATCTCCTAGAAAAAAAGTGAATCCTGTCTCAAAGCCAAGACAAACAGCATCACCCCAGCAAGTCTTTGGGTATGTCTGAGTGGTGGTCAGTACCAATGTCAGTGCAGAACTCCTGAACAAGGAGAGTCAAGGCTCAGCATGGCAGAGCAGTTGGGAAGTTTTAATTTGGATTTGGTTTTAAGTCCCAGCTTCATTTTTCGCAGCTCATCATTGGAATTAACTGCAAAGGGCAATGAGTCAGAAATTCTGACCCCTAAAATATCTGTCCATGGGAGCTGGGCTTTTTGTCCTTGAAGATCTCTGGCTGTCGCTTTATGGAGCTGCAGCCCAAGAAGAGAGACAGATGGTACTGATGGACTGAAATTATACTCAGCTAAGTGCAAAGCTATAACTGTTATTTGTCATTCTAACATCACTGATTTGTCTAGAGAGAAAAACAAATAACTTGTTGGGGGAGTGAGCAACCGACTGGCTGTGGCCAGGCCAGATTGGAAGTGGGTGTAAGGCTCAGCACACAGAGACCCAGGTGCCATCAGCACTCAAGGGAGGCTATTAGGATGTCATTTCAGTTTCTTTCTCTGTCTGTCTCTCTCTCTGCTTGCTGTGGAGGTGGAAGGTACATGTGTTGTGAGGTGAACTGGGGAGTGAAGATAAAAATCTGTGGTAAGGAAATGCTACAGCTTTATCTCTGTTCTTTGATGTGGCAGGACAAATTAATTGATAACAGAACCAGCCAAAGCAGATGTGGTCATGGCCTCCTGAACTGCCCTATTGCAAGGAAAGGGCCTAGCAACATCAAAGACAAAGGTCAGCCAGCATTCCCCAAGCACAAAAAGACAAATCATGACAGGCAAATAGCTCAGGCTGCCATTGGAAAGGGGTTATTACCACAAAAGATGATGTCTGGCACATGGCCACTATCCCAAGCAGTTGGACTCAGTGGCTCCTCTTCTCTGTGTTTTCTTTCTGTACCCAAAGGCAGAGTTTGGGCATTATATTTTTCTGTAAAAGTGACTGTTACTTTGTGTGTAGTGGCACAGGAGAATTAAAGCACAAAGCAGACTCCAAAGGAGCAGACCAAAGCTCACACAATGGAGTTAGAAATGCAACCTCAGCTAGTTTGAATCCTCTTGTAGCCATGTCTTTTGATACTACAGTAAACCTATCTTCTCCCTTCCTCCTAAGAGTAAAAAGATTTGGAGTCTAGTCCCAATTCTACCATTTGCTGGCTGTGGGCCTTGAGCAAATCAGTTCCTCTCTTGTGTCTGACCTTCATAAAATGGAGGTGACAAAGAAGGCCACTCTGAGACCTCCAGAGCTAATACAACTCCAGATAAGATTAGTATTTTTATATCTAGTATTGTTTGTTTCTACCATTCCCTTTACTGTTTTCTCGAACAGTATCTAACAGTTTTCTCTAAGTATCTTGTTTTTCTGACATGCTCCCCATCCATAACAAACATTTCCGAAAGCACCAAACACTGAGCACTCACACCAGCCGCTCTGACCACACTGCATTTCTCAGCTTAGTTTCTTTGTTCCCTCTTTCTCAATCTGGGAACAGAAATAAATATTTGTCCTTCAAATACTATGACCTTCAAAGCTGAAATCCTCACCCCCCTGGCAAGCAGTTATTAACTAACTGGAGCTGTAGATGTTCACTTTTACCATAGTACTGAATTCCCGACATTCATGTATTCATCCTTGGCACCATCATACAGCACCAGCATGGTGTAATAACATCAGCATGCCGTTAATCCCTTTTTCTTCACATGCTGCCCAGGTGTTTGTCCAAGCTATGTCTCAGTTCCTTGTCATGGATCTCATGCCTCTGCTCACTGATTTTCTGCTGGTAAGAAAGCCAGGAGACCAGAAAATGCCTGTCAGAAGATGCTGGCTAGAAGGGAGCCATGAAACCTTCCAGCCTAGCCCCTAAACATCCCAGGACATACGGTCATGAAACAGAGCAGTTGCCCCACAGCTGAGAAGTAATCAGAGTGCCTACATGACTACTGCACCCTCAGCTAGGAAACCTGCAGCTGCAGTGAGGTCTCTGACCACATATTGCAGGGTTTAAGGCAGCCTCTTTTCTATCATTCACATAGTAGAGCTGCTACACAGGACACAGACTATGCCATGACCTCGGAATTAGTTTCTTTTCACTACAGTAAGAGTTCTACAGTGGATCTTGGTATTCCCATGCATCCCGGGGGTGTTGCACAGCGCTGGCTACCAAGAGATGCTCAGTTGTTCCACTTTTAAGTGTCCTTGTGCCCATTATAACATTGTAACAAAAATAACCAGAAGCGGGTATGTGTTCCCAGCAGGCATCAGTGATTCATAGCAAACTGTACAAACCAATGCGTGACATAGATAAAGGCATTTGAAGCCCCAGGACACAGTTCTGGTGTGTATGTGTACCCAGGACTACATCCCCAGAAAACAGGACTGCAAAAGCTGAACTCCCATAGTGTGCAACAGTAACTCGGTGGGACAGATCATTTATAATCAGCTGGGTCTTGTCCTTATCCTGTGGAGAAACTTAAAGGAGAGACCTGGGAAAGCTCTGGAAGGCAGTCTGGACAATGTGCTCCAAAGCTTTCCTGCAAGCAGTATGGACGGCTTAAACTGTGGTACCCAGGGCACTGCAGAAACAGAGGGATGCTTGCTCTCCCCCTGCAGACTTGCAGATCCCCTGGGGAAGGGAATCGCTTGATACAGTGCAATGCCTATTTGGGTTTTTGTTTTTTTGCTTGCTAGAGACAAGGGTTGACCCTTTTGTCCCTCTTCCCCAGGGTAACCTGGTGGACATGGAAGGCTGTACTGCTGGGAAAAGATGGATAAGAAGGATTAAGTAAATGTGCCACACTAGAGAAACAAAGCAGCCAGTGGGATGTTTTTAGACATGAGAGCAAATACACCATTTCAGACCTAAAAATCAGCCCTACTGGTTTCAGGGGGAGCACTCTTGTTTGTGAAAGTGAGACTCTAACCCACTGAAGTTATTTCTGATTTAAGCTCTGTGTAACTAGTTGTTAGACCCAACTGGTGCAGTTCTGGCAAGTCTGAGGAAAAGGGGATCTGGTGAAATCTGTAGTTTGAATGTGAGAGGCAGTACCAGTCTGGGCCATGAGAACACACACCAGGAAAGCTCGTCCTGGGTCTCCAAGTGACCCTCATTCACCAACAGTTTTTCTTGGTTTCCCTGTCTGTCAGGGTGGGAAAGTGACACTGTCCCTTTCTTGGAAAGTGATGTGACAAGCAGTAAGTATTAGACTGTAAGACAGCTGTGGGAAGCACTGAGAGATCTCTTGGAATTACAGATACAGAAACAAGGAAAGATTTTGTCAGCTGGATACAAGGACTGAAAAAAAAGGACATTCTGACATGCTATTGCTGCTGAAGTACCCTCCCTAGAGAGGTCTGGCGAGGGCATTTCTCAGTGCCCACTCTTTATCTGAACTCCTCCACATGCCTCAATCCTAATCCAGCACAGCAGAGACTCATCCTATTGTGTTAAAATCAAACGTACTCACAGGTAAATGTCACTCTGCCATAAAAAGAAAGGAAACCACTTAACTTTCTGCTTCTGTGTCTACCTCCCTCCATAATAGTTCTTGTCAATTTACATTATTCATGACTAGCAGAGCTAACTTAAAATGTATCTTTCAATGGAACATAATGCAAACAGTTTTCTGTGTGGGCAGGGTAAAACAAAATAATAATTACAATACATGATGATAGTGCTTATAACAAAATATTATTTCATAAAAAGACTTTTGTGGCAGGAATACATACTCCAGCAACAACAAAAAACACTGGGAAAGAAAAATATATCTGCTAGCATATTAGATTCTATCAATGACACTGACGGTTTAATTGTCTAAATAAACATTGTGTGTAGATAAAGTCTGACCTGCAAAGTGAATCCTTAGATCAGTGGGATAAAGCAAATCAACTTTATGCCTCCCACCAGATACATAAGCAGACTTCTCCCTATGTGGGCACTCCAACTGCAAGCATCTGTCAGGATCATCTATTCTGGTAGCTGAGGTTTGGTAGTTTATGATAATCTGACAAAATTGCATCAGTCCATTTCAGACATTTTTGTCCTCTCTTCTCAGCAATATGATTACTTAGCATTATGTCTCTAAAAGAACATGAGGCATACATAATTTGATTGTGCAACTTAGGGTAATGAACTACACTGTGCGTGTGTATACATCACGTGTATGGAATTTATTTAGAGAGTAAACACATAGCAATGTAGCTCCCCTATCCTAAATCAGTGAATAGAAAATCTAAAGGGAAGGGTTTTTCACTGATCTAGCTGAGCTTCTGCTAGCTCCTGTTAGCTTTTCTGCTAGATGTTTTCTGCTTTAAAAGTGAAGTAAATAATGTTGGATTAAGGTACTCAGCCTGTCAGGCCCCAAAAGTTGTGTGAAGTATTAAGAAGATACACCAGAGTATCTAACAAGCTAATTCAAGGTTAAGTCTGCTGTCCAGAGCCAGAGCAGTCAATAGTAAGATGATAGAGTTGGCATAAAATGCCTAAAGCAAAATCCCACCCTAACTCAGAGCTCCAAGTGAATCCAAGAGGCAGCTAACTGTAGACAGAAGATAAGTTGACAGGGATATATTCTCTTACAGCCTTAACCAGCCCCACAGATCACAGTCACACAATGAGAAACACTTGATTCAAACAAAACTGCTAAAACAAAATACAGCTGTGATTGGAACGTGCTGCGCTGTGTGAGAAACCACAACTCGTGATGTCACCTGCTACGCTGAAATTGCCACTGTTAGGAATTTTTTGGCAATATTATTGCTGGAAGAGGTCCCTCCCATGTTACTACAGAGTCCTGATGAACTCCTGTTTGTTCATCTTCCCAGGACTATGGTGACCTTTCTGCAGGGTGAAAATGCTTTCAGAAACCATTAATCTCTCCTTGGGTGGCTAGAGAAGACCCATGGGAAGAAAGGCTTCCACAGTCTTCCTCATCCCTGTCAACAAAGATCAGTGCCAGAAACCAGGTTTCTTGTTTGGCAATGTACAGGAATAAGCACAAAGCTATTACAGGGCAGGGCTCTGTAAAGATGAAGGGCTAAGAAACACGAATTGGAAAAGCAGCACTGCTCAGTAAATATTGATAGATGTTCCCTGTACTCCCTCTACCTCTGTTGCACAGCGATCCCCTTCACCACAGCCTTTCATGCTGTCACTCTCTAGACTAGAACATTTATTCCCTTCACCTTTTGGTTGTTTAATTTAAAGCAGGATTCTGCATTTGCTTTGAAAAGTGAAGAGGTAAGAGAGATGGTAGGAAACTTTCCGCTCAAGACTTTCTGCTCAAGGATGGCGGCACAAATATAACCCCAGCTTATTGCATGAAACGAGGTGAAAGGGTTTGTCGGTGTTGATCAGTGTTCATTTCACTAGTGCTGATTGCCCATTTTGGTAGAAAGATCAAGGGCTGAATGCTGAATGGAAGGAAGACTAAACTAACCTTTCTTCCCAGGAGATGATCATTGTAGGTCAGGCTTGAAGCATATTAGCTGGGTATTATAAGGAGAAGCAATGCTGAAACTCCTGCTGTGCCTGTTTGGCAGATAAATAAAGAATTTCAAGCTCTGGGGCAGACAGATCAGCAATAAATTCATATTAAGAAGTGTCTGTGAGATTTGCTAACGACTTCAAGTCCCTCAGGGCCAGGACCATGGCCTTTCATGTGTTTATAAAGCATGTAACTCAGTAGAGCCCTGGTACTGAACAGGGCAGCCACATGTTCCTACAGTACAGATAGGAACTGTGCAACAGTTCTCTGGGCATACACGTGCAAAGAGGAACAGTACAAGTTCAGCAGTATACACCTTAAACAGGTTTCAGTGCTAAACGCTCTATCCAGTCTTCTCTTCCTTCTCCTGCCAAGCAAGGCAGCTTCTCCCCAAAAATAGACAGAGAGGGGTGTTTATTAAAGTCCTGGAAGATAGCTATGAGTTTGAGTATAGGTCTGGTTGTCGCAAACTCCAGAGTGAGCCCAGTTCCTGCTTTGCCACGAGTTTGGTTCCTAATCAAAGAGCAAGGACTTGGGATGGGATGCTCTCAAAATGTCTAAATTATTTAAGAGCAAGAGAAGTGACTGAAGCCTGGCTGTGCTCTTAAGCTTCTTGGTCTTGCAGTGGCATGCCTTTTCTCCCTGAACAGCATCCATACAATTGAACTGAAACTACAGCGTAGAAAGTTGCTGTGAGGTTGAATTTGATGACTTTTACAAAGCACTAACATAAATAGTGAGTGTCACTCAGTGGTAGAGAGAATTATGTGAGGTGGAGGAACAAGATTCTCTCACTAGATTGCTTTCAGTCAGCCACCTATGCTTTTGCCATGCAAAGTTGAGGTAGAATTCCCCATGTAGCTACCCCTCCCTATCATAATGGCATCCTGGTTTCTGCCGGCTTCTCCCTTTCAAATTAAACAAACAGGTTCAAATGAGAAAACTTCCCTTGGATGGGGTATTCACGGAACTGTTTGGGGTTGGGCAGGATTTGAGCCTAGCATGCTGTCACATACAAGAGGGGAAGCAGAGGGACACATTGCTGCACAGAGTTTCTATGGACAGCAAATTCATCCTGGCTTCAGGAGGTCCTGCTTTCTCTGCCCCCTCTCCATCATAATTAGACACATCAAAGAGCTGATCTGTCATCTGAAATGGCAGGATGCCTAACATTTATATCAGAAGGAGTCAAGCCCCAAGCAAACAAAGATCAAGAACATGATGGCGAATGTGAGGGGAGAGATTGAAAGTCTGTCTGTGCACCCCAAGGAAGCTGAAGCAATGGAAAGTGTACAAGCAAAGAAGAAAAGGCAATCAACCTTCCAATTAAAACCCCCAAGGATGAGAGTTTTTGTCTGTGTTTGTATTAATCAAGGGTAAGAAATCAGACAACTCAGTGAGACAGGAGGAATTGCACTGAGAAGCAAAGGGAAAGCTGGGGGTCACTGGGGGATGGGTGCACGCAGGAAGAAAGAAAACAATGACTAAAAATTTAACTACAAGGTGCTTAAAGGAAATAAAAACCTCCCCAGGTGCTGGGAGTGTTCTAAAGGCAAGACTGGCTTAACTCACCCCTCGACCTAAGCAGCAGGCTTTCTTCAAAGCAGAGACCTATTCAAATATGCTTATGCAAAGAGGTTTTAAAGCTTTTATTGACAGCACTTAGCAACTATGGCTTTCCTGAACCTCAGCTTGCCTAAGGTGAACACTTGCGTAGGTTTAATTTCTTCCTCTGGTCACGGGTTGCTGTCCTTCACTCTGGATGCCAGGTGTAGTGGAGGGAAGGTTCTTGCCCACTTATATAGCTTTGAATCAGGAATTCTGCAGCTATCCCTGCCTCTTGCACCCACAAGGAGCAGATCTCAGTCAAACTCATACTGATTAGCCTAAGGCAATAGATGGTGTCAGTGTCAGAGACAGGATTAAAACTCCAGTGGTTTTTGGCTGCCAGTCTGATGCTCGAATCACTAGACCACACCTCTCATTATAAAATAATTGTCTGATTTTCCCTTTGAAATCAAAGCTGTTTACAATTATATGGGAGAGAGCAAGAAAATGCAATCTGGGATGGTTCTTTTTAAAAGCATTTGCACCTTTTTATGTAAAATTTCAACCTGTGCGCGCAGTTGTTAGGGAACTCTATTTAATGCCTTCCTTTCCCTTCAATCTGACAGTAGGATTTCTTTTGGAGAAACTGGCCAGACTGAGATGAATTTGTGTGGTTTTATCTTACTAAGAACTGCTGATTGTGACAAATATAAAATGTTACACTTTGAACATAACATCAATGTCTACTGCTCAATGCATAGCTGAAGACTTTGGCTATGGATATCTTAGGAGTTTATAAGCGTTGTAGAGAAGCAATGTTTTTTCTGAAATCATTCAAGACAAGCTCATAATACCATAAAAAAGAAAGTATTGGGCATGTGTTTCTCTATGAAGTAGGTAATTTTCTTTTACTAGTAATGAAACAGTGAAATTCTGAACTCGTAGTAAGCTACTGAGTAGACTAATGTACTGTGTGTCTTGAACTTCCATGAAAATCCACAAATCTACTCTGGCATTACAAGTTGTGCAAATACCTAAATACTGGCTGAATTAGGTTTTATTTAGTAACAGAAAGGGCACCACCTTTGGAGGGACTTGACAGAGTTGCACTGAAAGTTATTAATAATGAATATACCTCTGCTTTTATACTTGGAGTTTCGGGAGGGGTTTTTGTTACATTGCACCTAGGCTAGATAAGACTAACATCAGCAGGAGTCTTTCCCTCGAGTTTAAGGGGCTTTGGACTGGATCCTGGATACTTAAAGAGCTGTAGACAACTCTGTATGGTAGTCAGCCTTCATATTTAGATGGTAATGTATATTGCTCATGGTTATTATGAAAATGATTCCAATTAGAGATACCAGATGCTGTGATATGAGGTAAGCTCAGGAAGCTGTCTTTAGCTAAAAAATCACATCCCAACCTATTATTAACAAAAAAATGGCTGATATTTAAGACTGCACATGCATACTAGTCACTAAAAGCTATGCAATATCCTTTCCCTCACATAACCGAACCCAGCAAGAAGCAGAAGATGTAGAAATGATATTTTCAATATTTCTCCCCCTTCAAGTGAATTGCAGTTCTAATATGTTTCATGGCATCTACTTTTTATAGCTACATATTAGTTCATTAAACTACCTATTTAAGCAAGCAGAAAATCAAACCTAAAAACTATGTAATCTGTGCCATGCCTTCAAGTTAACACTGCTCTTGGAACTTTGCAGTTCTCTACCCTGTGGAAACAGACTCTAGACATGCATAGGTGGATTACGTTTTTCTTATCAGTGGCTCCTGAGTCAGTGCACTCACTGATGAGTCTGGCTAACCAAGCAACAAGAAGAGAAAGAAAGAAAAAGAGAAAGAGAAAAGAAACCAAGCAACAAGAAGGGTAGATTTAACCCCAAATTTTCAAAGTTCTATGTATTACTTTTTCTTCTTATGCCCTATCTGCAGGAACAAACTATTTTCCAGGTTCAAATAGAGCTTGGGTGACATGTATATAGCCTCATCTTCCTGGGTGGCGTATCACAAATGTGTTGACAGCAATCATGATAACCACATTTTGTTTTAGTGTTAAGCATAATGATAATGATGTAACCTTAGATAGTGCTGTATTGTAATTACACAGTTGTGCCAGTTATTACATAGTTATAACACAGATCAGCTTCTTGATCAGATATGCCCAGGAGCTTCTTTTGCTTTACGCCTAATGTAGGAACAGAAAACTAGATCCCTAATTAACTTTGATTGAACCTTGATTAGATAAGGGAGTGGGGCCAGTAGGCACCAAGCGGGCGGGGAAGTCAGCCCATATGTAGATATGTGAAGTGTGTAGGCACCATCCAGACTAGTCATAGGAAGGAGAAAGGAAACTCCCTTTTCAGGAATTGATACCTCCTGACAAGCACAAAGGAATTAGCCCAGACTAGCCCTCAGAAATTCAAGAAACTTCTTACCTTCCCCTTTTAGCAGTGCCCCCACCCTATTAAGATGAGATTCTCAAGCAATTCAGCTTGGGAACAGATAGATTTCTATCATTCTCTCCTGCCATCACAGGAGAGAATTGCAGGGAGAGCTTTGTACAAAACACAATTATTCCTCCCAAGTATTCACTCCTTACTCCTGTTATTTTCTGCTCAAAGTGCTGAATTGTTAGTGCTGCATAGAGTCCATTTGGCCTCTCAGAACACTTCCATTGAATACATGATTTAATAGCCAGGTGAATGAAGCCAGACTTGGTTAACTGTCTGCTGGACAGCTGAAGCCTAAAAAGCAACAGATGTATCTGAGTAGAACACAGGCAATAATTTTGCTCACAAGACAGGAGATGTGCAAATGCCATCTCACTTTTCCAGAGCTGCAATGCTTCTGCAAGAGTTGATTTTTGCACCCAAATTTGAGTGTGTTTGGTAACAATACTGACAAACTCCCAAACCTCAGGGTGGGAGGATGTGTCTTATCTTTATTCCAAGAGTAGAATTGCACACTAAAACTCCATATTTTTGGTAACTATATGCATTTTTCTAGGAATCATTAATGCCATAAGCTCTGTAGGAGCTCTAGGTTGCTCAGTATCTCTTAAAATCCAACTACTACTACTACTAATCTAATCTACTTTGAGCAAATAAATAAATAAAACTTGGGACACTCATGGAAAACTTTCTTTCAAAAGACTTTTTTTCTATGATGTGTTAAGCTGCCATATTAATTTCTAACCTGTTTAAAAGAGTTCTTTTTGCCAAAATTCATTACTGCAGATGAAGATATTTAGAGCCCTTGACCACAAAACATTAGAGAGGTTCAAGTATTATCTAAGAATGCTCTCAGCTGCCATAGCATTTTGCACCACCCTGAACATGGAAGGGAGCACAACCCACTGTTTTCTAGCAGCAAGAACACCTGAGCCCCATTTGCAGCTCAGCATGTAATTCCTGTGAAGTGAATATTATATTGACTCCTGTGAGGGCACTAAGAGTACACCTACCATACTCTTTTGAACGATTTTAAGATCTTAGGTCTTTTGGGCCAAGTTGGGCTTATTGACCCAAAGAGAGAAAAACCCCAAAACTTAAAATAAAACTACTTCATTAGCTATCCCAGTTACCCCAGTATCAGTGTGTGTACTGGAGTGACAGTGCACCATTCTCTCTAGATGGTATCACACAGATTTTTCTAAGTCACTGAAATATTCTGTTGCATGTAACAGCCAACTTTCAGATTCTAATATTATCCAAACAAGGCTTTTTTTCTTATAGAGGCTGTGGACATATCCCTCAGTGAGAGCTGTTCATGTGCCAAGTATCTGGTTTCAAAGTTATTTGATATATTATCTGTGTGGTATAGAAAAGCATGGCAATAGTTTTCACCAAAAACAGAGGAAATGCATTAATTCACTTCTGCGACACTCAGAAATGACTAGAATGTTCCATTTCACATGCATGACTTCATAAGTATGAACACACAACCTCAGATGTAAACCGAACATGGACAACTTGTCCAGTTCAGTTCAGAGAGAGCTTTTTGATGAGTGAAATATATGGAACCTGTCTGCAGGTACAACTGTGGTCAGTCCTATCAGTTTGTTGGGGACTATGGGAGGGAGTCAATACTTCCAAAATGCCTTCTCCCTCCCAGTAGCTTCTTGAAGTAGAGGACAGGTGACCCAAACCTGAAACTTTATCCCAAGCTTCATTCAAACTTTGAATCACCAGCTTTCTGCCTGAGCGAAGTAGCAAGCACATGCTTAGCTTTGAGTTGGTGAGGAGCCTTCCTAATACTTGGATGTTTAAATTCAGGATATGCTTCCATGCCTTGCTGAACCAAAGGCAGCATCATTAGAATTGATCCACTTTTCATTTATGATCTTCCTCATAGCAAAGGAGCTAATGGTGACATTGTAGGAAAAGCATCCTTTAGACCTCTTAGGATATTGCAATAGCCACAGAGACTCCAGTCCAAATAAACTATCTGATGATACTGATTTGGTTTCTGCTGAGTAGGACCTTGAGAGTGAGACAGCCAGCTCAGCTCCAAACAGAGATCTTGGCTCTACATTTGTCCCACTCCAGTCATTTTCATTTCACACAGGAAAAACAGCTTAGCACTTTTGCCTGCTTTACAGCCAGCGACACCGTGACAGCAAACTGTAATAAATGGTAGAGTGAATGTGGCTGATCTGTGCTTCCAGCATTTGAGCCTCTGAAAAAGATTATGTTTCATTTAGAGCTCTAAGAACAGCCTATGTGTGTAAGTACAATGCTGGCTTTTTCTTTTTTTCCTGGAATTCTGTTGCCAGGATTGGCTTCTCTTTCTCTTTTAACAAATCATCACAATTTCGGCGAGCACTACACCGGCTGCCAACGCTGTGCTACCAATAATTCACCAGAATTGAGAAACTTCTGTGCTTTCATTCTGCACAACTAAATTATCTCCTGCATGCCCAGATTTGTTCTGTTCTATATTACGTACTAGAGGCTCAATCCTACCCTGATACTGGGCACTGTCTCTAGGCTTTTGAGAGTATGAGCAGTCCTGAGGAATTAAAAGTTAAGATAGTGGGTGAACATTTTGGTTCAATTGAGGACACTCTGCCATGCATCTTGGAAAGGAATTAGAGACTTGCAAGAACACTGTGAATTAGGAAACAAAAGCACTTGTTCATAATTTATCAAATTTTTGAGGCTTATATAAAATTTTGTGATTCCTGTCAGCTCCAAAAGCACCTTCAGCAGGATGCAGCATCAACACAGATTACAAACGTTCCCTATCTAAGCAGATTGCAAAGTCAGTATAAAACGATGTGACAGACGCAGGCAGGGCTGCAGAGATACCTTCTTCTAGGAATGTTTTTGGAGGTGAACTGTATGTACAGCGAGGAGATGTTGCGTAAAGCTGAAATGAAATTTCTCATATTAGCCTTAGTGCTTAGATTCAAACTTGTATTAACCTGGGAAATAATAAAAATGCCATTTGAAAGCCTATTCTTGTAACATTTCTGACCCACTTCAGACACCTTTTGGTAATCTGGGAAGGGACCTTTGTTCCCATGGCAGCCCATAATTTCCTGACTGAAACAGTTCAGCTGAGCTCTGAATGACAGAGGCAGGCATTTGGATGCTTATCTTGCTTCCAAGTGTTCTGAGGTTCCTCATTTCTCACTTATTGCACAATGCCCCAATCTCACTGGGAAGGTGAGAACTGGATCAGAAAGAAATATAATTGCTTTTTTTTATTAGCTTATGATACAGTCCCGCCCTTCGGTGTTGCCAACTTACCCAGTTATTCACAAATGATGATATACGTACAGTGAATTATATAATTATCAGCCTATAATTACAGGTATATAGATATATACATCCCCCTGGAGGAGAGCGGGGCTTGGCTCATACCTGCTTGCACCTCCGAGTCTTTATGGAATTCATGCCCATTTTAAGTAGAAGATTATTTATTTATCAAATCCTTGAGACATTTTATGAAAAATGAACCCAAAAGAATCCTTTGATTCTTTTTAATAATGTTCATAAAGTATGTAACCGAACAAATCCAGGCATGTAGGAGCAACTCTCCTGTGCACACTGAAAGCAGAGACGTTTCTCAATAGTGGTAAATTATCGGTAGCACAGCATTGGCAGTCAATGAAGAGCTTGCTGGAGCCGTGCTGATTTGCTAAGGGAAGAGAAGATGCCAGTCTTGGCACAGTGATCAGAAGCCAGCACTGAGAAAGCAAAGTCAGGACTCTATTCCCACAAACACCTTCTTTTTTGAAAGCTTTGGACAAGAACTGGTTTATCTTATGGTGCTGCTTTAATGCTGTAACCATAGATAAACCCTACTGCCTTCCCACTATGTTTCAATGCCTCATTTTGTCATTGGGACAGATAGTGATTCTCAGCTGATATAAATCAGCAAAGCTCCACTGATTTTTAACAAAGCTGTGCCAGCTTCTGCTCGCTGAGGGTCTGCTGAGGTATTTCTCTAGTTGTAAAGCAAAGAATCCAGCAGGCAAGGCTGATGCAAGTTGGATATTTTTTTTTTGTCTTGTTTTTCTTTGTTCTATCTCAAATGCTGCTCTCATTCATAACTGCTTGGATGCTTTCAAGCCTGTGTACAAGAGTTATGGGGCCTAATCTGGCTCCTACGATGGTGCAAATTGAGAGTAGCTCTAGTTAAATCAAAGGCATTACTCAGAGGTACTGCGCCGCTGTAAAAGCAGCATACTTGTGCATAGCAACTGATCTGTAAATCTCATAATGTGCTCGGTATCTTTCCAAGAGTTTATTTGCAAACAAACAAACAAAAAGAAGCATCGTGGCTGAACTGATTCG
The DNA here is from genome assembly GCA_017639245.1 of Myiopsitta monachus. Lineage (NCBI taxonomy): Eukaryota > Metazoa > Chordata > Aves > Psittaciformes > Psittacidae > Myiopsitta > Myiopsitta monachus. The sequence continues at coordinate 8,029,599 of CM029932.1, forward strand.
AGCCTGAGGAAAATGGACTGAGCCTCTGCCAGAAATAAACTGGAGGCACTTGTTAATTACCATTTGTGGGCAGCTCACAAAGTTCAGTACAGGAGAAAACCACCCCATTCAGATCCTCTTTCCCAGTTTGATGACATCATTCACATCATTATGTTGTGATATGCCAGATGGGAAAATTTGAGGTGGGGATGAAGTGAAAATCCTGGTTACACCTTTTCTCCAGGCTATCTGCCTCTCCATCATTTTACAACATCACAGAGAGTCTCAGACAGTTTGACTCTGCCATCCCCAGCTGGTTTGGACCAAACAGATAAATGCTGACCCATTAAGAATCAATACACGTTTCCGCCATTGTGACAGGTTATGCTGCACATAGCTAACCTTAATGTAATCAGTTTATTTAAGCTCACCAGGACACTTAAGTAGAGAGGGAAGGGAACAGTATAAACTCTGTAATTTCTACTGCCTGGAAAAAAAAAATAAAAACAGCCCTGCATCAAATGCTTATTGAAACTGAAACATATGTATTAACATATGGCAGAATTTCACTTACTGTATGTTTTAGTGCAGAGCTGATGAGGAAGGCATCTGTGCTGAGAGCATCTGAATGGAGACTCAGATAATGAGCAGAGCTCAAAAAATACACTCTGAAAGGTTGGGATGTGTCAAAGTGCCCTGCAGTTGATTTGTGTCAGAGCTGAAAGAATATATTCAAGTCTCTATGCAGGTACATTGCTGTACTTTGCTTTCTGCACTGGGAACCATGTGAGTCTTCATACACTACTATGGGCTCCTGCTTTGGATGTCCTGGACAAATTCTAAACCCTGGAAAAATGGTTTCACACCAGAAATGCTGACGCAACATCTACTTGGAGTTTAAGCAAGTACTGTACAGTTTGACAAAGAGCAGATTAACTGGAGATCTTAGACATCAAGGCCAAATCTGGATCCAGATTTGAAATTCTCTTAAGGGCAGCAGCTCTTTGGAGTTGGGGTTTTGGTTTTGCTCTTTCTACAGGCATGCATACAGGTGTAGCTGTAAGCAAAATCTCTATCTTCAAACAAGACACTCGGAAACAAGAGCAAGCTTCCTCTGCTGAGATTCTCATCCCAGTCACACAAACATACCAGGTTTATGCAAAGCTAGGTATTTTGGTTCTGAGATGAACCCTGGATTCTCTGAATATTAACCATTTCTCCTGCACATGGTGATGTAGTGTTTCAGTAAACCATATAAAGACCCTGAGGCTCTTGCTGCCAACAACTAATATTATTAATGGGCACTACAAAGCCACATTGTTCTCCACCTATTTACTGGAAGTAAGATATAAGGATACCAGGTGTAATCACTGCCTTAGGGAAAGAAGTCTTTCTGATTTGACCACAGTAGGACATCTGCATCACTCAACCACAGATTACCTGGCTCCTGGGAGATGGTTTCAAAGCACCCAGTTGCTATTTAGTGACCCAGAAGAAAGTTTACAATCTACTCACAAAGCCTCACTTTGAAGTACTATGCCTCTTGTGAAAACAAAGAATTTTAAGGTTTTTCAGACCATGGGCTATGTATTAAATGCATGAACCCCTTGTGCACCAATTGTACAAATCACTGCTTTTGATATGAAACTGTACTTCAGGGATAATTCCTTTTCCAGAACAAAAGTGATTATTGAGATTAAGGAAAAGTATTTGACACATGTATACTGCTTTCCAGTGAAGCTTGCATCGAAGTGTCCAAACACGGTGCATAGGAACATGGTTGAGTGGCAGACTTGGCAGTGTTAGGTTTACGGTTGGACTCAATCTTAAAGGTCTTTTTCAACCTAAATGATTCTATGACCCTACAAAAGAAAGAAGTTGGGATGACTCAAAGTGTCTATTTGCCAGAAACACCCGAAGAGTGATGCAGAGAAGGCGTCACTGTGTACAAATCAGAATTCTATTCACTGGAAATCTGTTGTATTTCCCATTTTCAGCTGTGGTGAGGAAACTTCTGGAGATCCTGCCATAAGGAGATTTCAGTTTGTGGCCCTGGATCAAGAATAGGTTTCCTATATTTATTAAACTCCATCCAGGTACAAGCTGCTGTTTCACAGGAAGGACAAGTTTGTCTAATTTGGAGCAAAACTACACAAGGGATGTCTTGGTTCTGCAGGGCTAATACTGAGGTGCAAATGCCCTGGCTGAAAGTGTAAGCCTGACGAACTCCCCTCAGTTGCTGAAGATGGCATTACTCCTCCTCCATTCAGTCTCTGTGCTGGAGGTTACCTCCCACAGAAGCATGATAAGCAGGAGATACCTGCCTGCATCTGTACCAGTGAGACAAAATCAGTGCAAGTCATTTCAGCTCTTTGAAGGCAGGTTTGTGCTAAAGACCCAGATTTTATGCTGAAGTGGCTGACACTAATGTAATTTGGAGGATAAGGGGTAGCCTTTGGCAGCAGACAACCGAGAGCTGTATCATCTTCAGCCAACATATGAAGATTTTCCAGAGCTTGTCTGTTAACACCTTGAATAAGCTCTGATTTAAATCCACCTTGATTGAGAAAAGAGTAGGATAGATTATGTATGCAGAGAAGCATACAAAAATGTATTTAAATGTCCGTTCAGGTATCTAAATAACACTGTGAATAGAGTCTTGGTGTTTTGCTCAAAGTGAGGCAGAGACATTTGGCACAGGCCTGGACACTGAACTTGGATGTCCTGGGTCCCAGCCCACCGTTTCAATCACAAGACTATTAGTCTCTCTGAGTATGGATTTGTCTATCCCTTATGTCTTTTCCATCATCTCTAAACTTGAGTGACTCCTATGACTAATGTGATTGTAAGTCATAAAACATTAAGTTATGACACAATCAAATCAAAGCCAAGAAATTCATAGTTAGGGTGTAGGCTACATTCTTAACTCAAAACCAGAAAAGCAGCATTACAGGGTAAACAAAAGGATGAAGTGTCAGCCCTCATTTTTCATTTTGGGGCTGTTATCAGTTTGTATCAATTTGAGCCTTTTTTAAATATGTAATTTCTTTGACTTATTTTTTTCCCCTCTAGGAACTGAAAATTATTCTGCTTTGAGATCTGGAACCTGCCATACAATAAACACTACTTAACTGGGACATGCTTAATAGGGATGGCCACTTTAATGGGACATCTCCTAGGGAACCTATTTATGTTAGTGGGACTGAATGACAATGTTTCTTAAGTGGGGCAACAAAAAGAGAAAAACTGCACTTACCGGGGATGCACTTAGCTGTTACCAGTTTGTAAGTGTTCAACCAGGTGTTAAGTAGGTCTAAAATTCTGAGCTTCCATCTTTTAATTCAAAAATGGAAGCTTAAATCATTTACATCACGGTGCAATGCAGTGTTAGTATTTGTATAGTGGCATTTAGTACAAAGAAAGGGACAGGCTGTTTTCAGTGATGCAGGAGATAGAAGTTCTCTTCTCCAAAGAGCTTTAACAACCCTTTTCTCCAAGCAGGGAACTACTACCTGTAGACTGGATTTTTCAGAGATTCATTGCAAAAGCTAGAAAAAACCCATTTGTCCTAATTCTGAATGCTGCATTTTACCCTCTCACCCCAAATCTTTTCACTTCTGTAGTGTGAATAAAGAGAGGGAAGGTAAAAAAAGAAGAATAAAAATAGGAAAGCTTCTTAAATCCCAGTGATCCAAAGATCCCTCAGAAGAGACGTCTGAAGACTTCCAGGAGCCTCCCAAAGCCTGTAAGCCATTTTGAAGGTTACTCTCTTCCTGAGATCTTTTGTGTCCTGTGGTCTCCTCTGAAAATATGTATACTCGTTTCAGGGGGAACAAGAAACCATGTTAAGAAGTTGTCTTAAAAACAAAGATCCCATCTTAGATGACAGCTATACAAATGTGGGGACTCTCCCCAGCAAACCAAGACATCTGATTATGCCATTGTATCCTGTTTGGCAAAGGAGAGAGTGAAGGAAAGTGATAGACATGAGGGGCAGATGGAGTTTGCCTAATGTGTCTGTTCTTTTCTTCGCTGCCTTTTCAATTTAAGAATGTAGCAAAATAGCAGCTGCTCATAATTTCATGAATCAAGAAGTATGTAAATTTCAGCTACAAAATTTGTTGCATAGTTAGACACACACAAAGAAGGGGGGGAAAGGGAAAAAAGATCTTGCTTGCATCTACAACATTCTTAATTCTGCATGCAAATGCAGCTTTCAGGCCTGGTTCTCCTCTCATTTCGGAGCGACCCAAGACTGGCTCAATCGATTTCACTGTCCTCATGCAGGGCAAACGCTGTGGGTTCAGCCAGTCCCTGCTTGTTGCCCTAACACCAGCATGGAAGGACGAGCCTGGCATAAAAGGTTCCTTTCATGCCCCTGAGCTACCATAGGGGCGTTATGCCATACCTCTGCTTCCAGACTGCAGATGGAGGTAAGGAGGAAAGGAGTTGTGATGGGAATGTCTCCCCAAGCAGGAAAGAGCTGTGAACAGCTACCTGGGGATGCTGACAATGACTACAAACTGAAATAGAAATCACCCTCCTCCTATTTCAATCCCTAGCAGCCCCCAAATTAAAAGATGGAAAAAGTGACTATAAATGTACCATCCAAATGTATGAAACTCTGCTCAGAAGGAGCTGGGATCAGGGCCTCCATATACTATACAGCTGGTTCTAGTTTTCAGACAAGATTTACTAAACACATGTAAACCGTGCGTATCTGTTTGAATACTTTTTGTGCAAATAACTTCCTCTGTGGTCAAGCTGTTCCTCTCAGATCCAGGCTACAGATTTGTGCTTTATACTCACCACTTTTTTACCCTTGGATTTCCACCAGTTCACACTCAGAGTATGAAACTGTGAAGACAGGAGCTGAGTTTGGCAGCAAGAGCTGGGAGAATTTACAGTGCAAAACACCGAGCAAACTCATGATAAAGGGCAGAAATCATCCCTGGCTTAGCTCCATCCCAGTCAGTGGGCCAGATCCTGAGCGGCTATAAACAGACACAATACTATGGTATTTCACAGGAGCTGCAACCGTTTATATCATCTGGCCCAACAGGCTCTTCTACAGATGCAACATTTCACCAGTCCTGGTGGGGTTTCTCCTGATTTATACCCCGAGTGAGCAAGCAGAGCAATGGTCTTTCTTCACCAATTAAAACTGCCCCGAATTGTATCTGCTGAGTGTCATGAATTCAAATTTTAAACACAAAGCAACAGCTGAAACTGAATATAAAGAAGCGGGAGGGCAGTTTTATGATCGATGTTTTATTGGAATCATATAAAAAAGTAAAGCATTTCACATATTTCACGGAGGTATTTTATGTACAGATTTAATATGAATCCTCTTCTTGTTAAACTCATACGTGATCTACGTACTTCAGTATATAAAACACTGTATAGGACAGCTATGAACAAGTTTATTAAAACAGCTTGGGCTCCTGTTGACATCACCAACCACACAAGTGCTTGCTCAGGGTTGGTGTGATCTTATCAGTCTCTCCTTACATTTCAGGTTACCTGCTTGTTCATTTTCCCTATATATCTTTCATTGTTACAAGAATTCAACTCATGGGCAGATCTCTAAGATAAATCTGCTTGTCTGTTTGGGGAATATGGCTCTAGTTCTAATTTTGCAGACTTCGTTCAGGCAATACTCCCTTTGACTTCAGGGATTTTTGCCTGAGTAATCCTTTCAGAATTGGACTCTCCGTGATTTTCATTTACTTAACAACTTGGCATTACATCTGTAAAATATTAGCCCAGTAATGTGAAATATCAAATTAAGATTTATGCATTAATCTAATCTATATATGAAGCTTGATAGTCAGTTCTGCTACACTGCGTTATTGCAATTCCAGGCATTCTGTGCCATTTCACATTTACTCTGATGATGCAAGAGAAATAAAAAGGGAGGTTTGCAGATCAAACTGGGTAAGCCACGGGTGTGAAAAGAAAGTCTGAAATTTTACACATGATAGGAAATAGATTCCCACTTTCGGATAAGCCACGTAAAGGTTTCTGTCTCCATCACATGCAGGGGAAATCTGAAATAACAAAATGAGAAGCTATGGAAAGAGAAAAACCAGGTCCAAATAAATAACTGAACCGCGATGTATTCCCTCAAAATCCTTGAGAAAGACAAAACAATTGTTTCTTTTCTGTGTGACAGTTGCAGCCTGAACGGTAAAAAATGACTCTTTCATACGTGTTCATAAACTGCGTTTAGAAACACTTCCCGTAACTAAATTGCGTTGGTTGCCTCCAGGTTGGCTGCCCTCGACCATTTTGCTCCTTCTTGCAGTTTCTAATTCTTTTTTGATATAATCCTTCCATGAAAGCAGGTCTTCTGCACGTGGCTCCGGTTCAGCAGCCAGCCCCACGCAGCGGGGCAGCTAAGAACATGTTCAACTGAAGTTTTGTACGTGCTTCGGTATTTGAAACACTGGATACTTGGAGACAACCCACCACTGCGTTATTCTTCCACCTTAAAGCCATTTCCTTCTCTTTATGAATGATTTCAATTTGTTTTACTCTCACTGGGCCAAATCCAGCTTGTTATTTGCAGAAAGAACACAAGATTAATAAGCAATGGTTTGCACTAGCCCACGCCCCTGGAAATTCATAGTGATCCCATCAATTCCCATATAATTTCTTTGGATTCTTATCAGGTTAAAGCCCAAATCCAGGATAATGCCAAGCAGACGCAAACAAGAGCCAACATATAAATGTGGAGAATCACTGGCAGAGTAAGACTGGATCTCTTTATTCCAAAGAAGAGGTAATGTTTGGAAATAGAAAATTATATGGTTTCCTCCCCCCCCCCCCCAATAGGAAATTATGCAATGCCGGGGGGGGGGGGATCAATTTATTTCATATATGCTGCTAAAGAAATACTGTATTGATATGCGAACCCAAGTACTTTGGTTCACTTGTGTCTGTTATGGCAGGCACTCAGTATGCTCTCTTCAAAAAGGAGGTTCTCCACACTAAAATGTTTCGTGTGGGATGCAGCATCAGTTTTGCAGTATATGGCAGCTGTGGTGAATATAGGCCTTCCTCTGAGGGTATCTATTTTCTTGCTTTCTCCATTAATCCAGAATTACTGTTTCTCCTACCCTAGCATTCCAATGCAGCAACCCCAAACACAGTTGTGTTTGCAGAAAATCACAGTTGTGCTAAGTCAGTCACAGTTGTGTTTCTAAGAAAAGATGTGCTTCCCAAAATGAAATCTCACATTCATTATTGGAAGAAAAACCACCTCAAACACCCTAAACATCACATATGATGATAAAGCTGGGTTCCTGGTTGCCCTGATGGCTCCAGCAAGTGCTGCAGCCCCATCCATGTGTGGGGTTCCAGCTGTGGAAGCAGCAGGCAATGGTATCTACCCCACTGCTGCACACACGTCTCTCCATCCCCGTATACCCATCTGTGTCTCCTCTCCTCTCCTCTCCTCTCCTCTCCTCTCCTCTCCTCTCCTCTCCTCTCCTCTCCTCTCCTCTCCTCTCCTCTCCTCTCCTCTCCTCTCCTCTCCTCTCTTCTCCTCTCTTCTCCTCTCCTCTCATCCCTGCATGCTACAACAGGGCTGAGGCACGGACGCCTCTCCTCTTGGCACACACGGACCAGAGCCAGCTGTGTCGATGCGGTCTGAGGGCTGAGCCACCTGCAGTGGGTGCGACCACCCCAGAGTGGTGACAGGCCACGACAAGGGAACCAAAAAGCCCAGCTGGAGGAAAGGAGCAGAGGAATCTTCCCTTCTTCCTTCCGCACGTGAAGTGTTTGTGATTGGAAACTGAAAGAAAAACCTTTTTTCTCTTTCCTTTTCCAGGATAGCGTCAGCCTTGCACTTTATGGGCCTTATCTGGAAGTGAATGAAAGAGAAACTGGTAGGTGAGGGAGCAGCCCTTGAGCTGCTTTATTTATGTATTTCTCTCCATCTCCTTCTTGCCGTTTCCCTGTTCTGCAGCCCACGAGACTCAAGTGCCATGAGATTTTTACCTCCCAGTGACCACTAGTATTTTACAGAATGAAGAAACTGGGGAAATATGCAGTAAATTGTTTTGTGTCACAAAGAGCTCTGTAACACATCTCCCATGCCCAGCTACAGCCACTGAACCAGCTCTCCTGCCACAGGGGTAGTGGCACAGTGATAGCAGAATGCAATCATTCCAGCTGGGGTTCGGAAAGCAAGAAGGTATTTAAACTAATACTGCTGGTTTCAGCCTCTTAGTCTTAAGTAGTACGTGAAATACTGGACCTGGAGATTCTGCAGAAACTGTGAGAAATGGGACATCCCCATTTCCCTCCTCTTGGCTGGGACAGTGGGGGAAGCACAGCCAAAATGGATCCCTGAGGGAGCAGGGAAGGGGAGATGGGAAGAGCAAGAATCTGAAGTGAGGAAGTGGCTGCATGAAGTGGGTGAGGAGATGCATGATAGGAGTAGCAAGAGTTAAATACCACAAAAAAAGAACGTGCTAAGAACAAAACCCCAAGCCCCTAACAGAAACCAGTAAGAGGTGAAAAAAGATGTGAAAAAGATGTAAAAAACAAGTGAAAGGTTCCAAGAGAAAAAAAAAAGTGGGAGTTTTGCTTGAGAACATAACCTACTAACTTGTTTCCTAATCCTTTTAAAGGACAGAGAAGATAAATGCCCAAATCAACAGAACAGTGTAAAAGTCAGACGCAAGAGTGCTAAAGGGAATGTGAGCCCGCCCAGCCAAGAAGGGACCCAACGTGCCTCACATCTGCATCATCCTGTGTGGGGGGTGAAGGGAGATAAGACGAGGACGGTGCTTGCAAATTACAGCTGGTAGGAACCATACACTTCAATAAATTCAGTATGAAACTGTTCTTGAATGCCAGCTACAGGAACTGGATAATCTGAGAGGTCCTTTTCTTCTCTAATTCTCTTGATTGCCGATGGGTACTGATATTACTTAAGTTGGCCAAAACATTACCATGCATCTGGACAAAATTTACTGTAAGAAAAGCAGCTCTTTGACAGAAATGCTGCAAACATACTCGGTGTGGGAAGAATGACTCAGTTCATTGGGCACAGTGACACATTCATTCTTTTGGGGTCTTCAATAACTCCTCCTGTACATGGCAAGAGAATACCACTACAATATCATCACATATTTTCGTTGGTATGGGTTAATCCACAAATCCTCAAAGAAGATCTGTTGTGGGTTATGCTGGGTACTTATAAATGTCTTCAGAGTTAAACAGCAAGTAACCACACCACCCAAATTTACTTTGCTTTTAATTGTGGCTGTTTTCCCTGCCCAATATGAGAATTGCTTTCTTCTCTTCCACCTACCAGTGTGTATCTGTGGCTTTGCAGTAGTCAAAGGATTTCACGCTTATATTGTGTATGCCACCATCGACATGATTCGCACTAAAACATTCCCAAATTACCAGGGAATGTGGGAATACACATGTTGGTCCATCAGGCTGAGTCCCCTGCCAGTGACCGCAGATGGACACCCAGGGAAGAGTGGGCAGGCACATGGGACACTTCTCCCTGGTACTCTTCCAACCATTTTCTGCTCTGGGGGCTTCCTGAACTCATACGTATCATTATGTCCATGTCTTGCAATCCTCTTGCAATTTATATGCTGCAAAACCTCTGGCTCTACAGCAGATGCAAATCAAACAGAATTCAAGTCAATGGCTCTAACTGGGAAAAAAGTATCTGTGATTTGGAAGACATATATGGGGTTTGATCTTGATTTGGACTAAATCTCCCAGCAACATAAATTCTCTGTCTGGCTGTCTCTATTCTCTGCCATCCCTACGGAGTTCTCTATGCAATGGCATGGTGTGATAAGGAGAGATGGAGCTTGCTTTGCTCTCAAATCTGGTTTAATAGTGAGCAGAATGACACGTTCACAATGGAAAGGCTGGGGTTTCAGAACAAGACACTCCTTTCAGCGGGCACAGGCATGTGGAGCCAGGCAGCTGCGGACAAGAAGCAGCTGAAGGAAATGCAAAGATGAGAGCCATGAAAGTGAGGAGGGAACGGGCTGGACAAGGAGCAGAGAGGGGTACAGATAAGGTTCCAGAAGAACTCTTCTGTGGGAACTCATAGAAATTTGGGAGTCAGATTAAGTGAAAGAGAAGAAAACCGAAGGATTTGTGGAGAAGAACCTCAAAGTTACAGCATTGCTGGGAGAAGCAGCACCTCATCTTTCAGTGTCCTGGCCAAGGAAACGAGCTAGATTTGCTAAGGCAAATAGAAGCTTAAGTCTGGAAATTAAGATTGGACTCATGGTCCAAAACATCTTAATGAATGCAGACTGCTGCCCAGAGGAGCAGCTGTGATGATGAATTGCTTCTGACAAGTTTGGGACCCTTGGAATAAAGGTCCATTCCGGACGATGACATGTGAAGCACAACAAGAGCAATTGCCATTGATGGCCCAATGTACATAATTAAATATCTGTATCAGTGAGATTTTATGACACAGTGACATTAATAGGAAAGAAATTTTAATCAGGTATTTGCCTAATTCCTAAAATAGTGCCTGTATGACTATACCTGGGTGAAACTGAAACAGAAATCTGTACAACATACTTACAAATATTTTGGCTGTAGCAAGCATTCCTGAAGCACTATTAGTTACTGCCGTCATCTGAGATTTAAACTTCAAACCCACTGTACTTACTTTTTCAGTACTCTATTAGTGCATGTTGAAAGAAGTTAGCATTTACACAGATCAAATCTAACCTTACGAAAACCTTTCCCAAATGAACACGAGGCTGATTTCTCAAAACATAGTAATTCAAGGAAAACGTTCTTCATCTTCTTGCCAGGGTGCACACATTTTCCAAGATCCTTCTTCCATCTTTCCCAGGTACGTTTCAGCAGGAGCAGAAAGCAAATTATTGCTTGCTCTGAGGAGCTCTGTACCCTGCAGGATCCTTGCGGAATCCAGCCCGAAGAAATACAGCACTTTGAGAAAACAGAGCTGTCAAACAAGATTTCCTTGGGCTTGCTGCCACACAAAATGGCAAATAAGGGACTTGATCCTGCACAGAAGACAATAGGAATTATAGGTGCTCAGCGTCTGTCTTCCAGCAGAGTTAGGGCTTCTCAGCACTTCCTAAAATCAGCCGTACTGTTTATACTTATCTAAATTATATAGCTAAAAGCTTTGGTACCTAGCCACAGAGCTTTCATTTCAAACTGGCAATAATGTGAAAAGATGTAACTCCTGCAAAAAAAAAAAAAAACCCACTACAATAATGTTAAAAATATCATAAAATATTATTTATATCAGGCTACATTTGTTACCCCTGTCTGACAATCATTCTTATATCTTGACAGATATAAACCTCCGCTTAACACATTAGTATCATAAATATTACCAGATATAACGCTGTAATTTAATACCTACCAAATGTATTTTAAAATATTACCCAATTTAAAACTTCGGATTTTAACCAGATGTGTTTCCAGAAAATGATTCAGGTCAGATGCTTTTTTTCCCCCTTTGCCTTTTTGTGCGTGCGCGTTCAAAGCAGAGCATTACTATGTGATTTATTGTACTACGCCTGTATGCCCCGAACCTAAAACAGCACCGTGATACTTCATCCTTGAGGCTTACACACCTGCAGTCCAAACTAACAAGAGAAAACATCTACATGGCACGGCAGGAGTCTTTGAAATGTCTTTTTGCAGTTGCCTGGACACAGAACAGCCTGGTAGAGCAGGGAGGCAGCGGAGAAAGGGTGAAGACAGGAACTCCAGCCTCTTTCATCTAGAAAGGGGGGACCATGGAGAGATTAGAGGAAAGGATTTTGATTAGATCACTGGAATGTGAAACGATGCTTCCTAGGATTAAAATCCTATTTTAGAGCTACCAAACCGGTTACGTTGTTAGTCAGAATTTGGAGGCTCAGGCAGCTCCATCCCTGCAGATGGCTGTCACTCAGCAGCACCTGATACCCTCTCATTACAGCCAGAGGACCCCACCCGGGCACCCCACACCTCCCCCTGTCACCCCAGCGTGGACACACAGCCACCAAACCAGCAAAGAGCTTCTCTCCCTCCATGCACTGCACTTTGGAGGAAAAGAGGTTTCCTTTTCAAAAGGCATCCCTGGTCCAGCCCCACTGATTCCAACCTCCTTGAGCGCCCAGGTGGAGGCCCGACATTCCCATCACCGAATGCCATTAGTTTTATTCCCAGTACAGGCAAGTAACAATTTGAAGGGTTATAGTTGTCGGGCTGATCATTACATGAAACCCATTAACATAAAACCTGCCATCGCAATTAGTATCTTTGTAAGCAGCAGCCTCAGCAAAAAGTGGAAATGGAGGTTGAAATGATGGTGCTCCTCCAAGCGAGGACGGCGGCGGATTGGGAAATAATCTGTGGCAATCGCTGTGCTGTAACTTCTCTAGAGATAGACACAGCCATTTCCAAGGAGTCAACCCACTGACTTGAGTGAGCGCTAAATTCACTTCATCAAGTATCATTTAAGGAAGAAAAAAACCCTACAATCGCTCATTTACCCTTACCCAGAGGAAGACAGATTTTCCTTTTACAGATGAACACAGGGAAAGTTGCTGTATTTGGGAAAATCGCGCACAGCTCATTGATTCCAGAGGGGATGGGTACAAACCGCGGGTCTGCCCCTTTCCCAGGGAAAATAAGGAATTCTTTGCTGGGGTGAGGTGCTGGAGTGCACTGGTGTGGTTTGTTACGAGATGAGCCCGGCTCAATGCTGCTGTGCTCTTCAGGAAGGGAGCACGGCAAGCGTCCGTATTTATAGCACCGTTATTGTTTAGAACAACACAAGTTATTTCATCCTTTAATCTCCGCTCCTATGGCTATCCATAGCCGCGGTTTGATTCCCCGACCTCCCCGCGGGTCTCCCCCCCCCCGCCCGTCACTCAGTGCCCGCGGGCGGTTCGACAAACGCCGTTACCGGCGGGGTGGCGGAGAACGCGGCTGCTCCGAACGCACTTTGGTGGCTGCCGGTTCCCTAAACTCCGCCGCTCACCTCATTTCGGACCGCGGCTCCCCCAGAGCCCCCCCCCAGATCTGGGGAACCATTTGCGGCGGCGATGCTCCGCTGAGAGCCCCGCACAGGCGGCACCGGGGGGGGGGGGCTCCGCACAGCGGGCAATACCCCCCCCCCCGGTACGACCACACGCGGCAGGGGGGGGAGTGGTAGAGGGGGGAGCGTCCGCCCTGTGCGCGCGCGGCCGCGGCTCCCCCCCCACCCCCCCCCGCGAGCTCACGGGCTGAGTCCGTGTTCCGGGCGGGCGCGGGCTCCAGGCCGGGATTTGGGCGCTCCCCGCCCGCCTCCCTCCCCCTTGCCCCCCCGCCCCTCCTCCCCCCGCCCGCCCGGCTCCCTCCCTCCCTCCCTCCCTCCTCCCCCTCCCTCCCGGCTCCCAACTCCAGCCCCTCTCTCTCGATCAGCCGCTCACTCTGTCTCAATATGTCTCAAGATGGCGGCCAATGTGGGATCGATGTTTCAATATTGGAAGCGCTTTGATTTACAGCAGCTGCAGGTCAGGCTCTCCCGCTCGCCGCACCGGCCGGGCCGCGCCGCCGGACCCCCCCCTCCCCTCGCTCCTTCCCTTCTCCGCCTTCCCTCGGGCCCGGCCTCCCCCTCCTCCTCCCGCTGCCGGCCCGCGCCGCCTAAAGGGAACCCCCCGCTCCGCCCGGCCGCGGCGCTCCGCTCCCTCCGCCCTCCCCCCTCGCCATTGATCACCGGCCCCATCGGAAATTGATCCTCTTTGTTCAATTCATCGATCAGCCCAAGATGGCGCCGGAGCCGGCGCTGCCGGGGCCGCCGCCGCTTCGCCCGCTCCGTCCCGGGCTGCTCTCTTCCCCGCTTCCCGTTCCCCCCCGGCGGCCGGGGCCGTGCGGAGCGGCCGGGGCGGCGGGCGGCGGTGCTGTTGCTGCCGGCGGCCGCTCCTCTTTCCCCTCGCCTGCCCGCTTCCCTCCCCACCCGCCTGCCCCTTCCCACCGCCGCTTCCCCGCCGCCTTTTCTCGCCGGGAGCCGGGGAAAGTTTACCGAGTGCCGGGACTTTGTGTGGGGGCGCAGGCAGCCGGCCGGGCTCGGCGTGCAGGCGCGGCGCGGCGGGGGCTGGGGGCGCTGTGGTGCCGGCCAGGCGGGCGCTCCCCCGCCGCTGCCCGGCCGCCGCCTCGCCGCGGGGTGCCGGCCCTCCGCTGCCCGCGGGCAGGGGGGGGGGGCTCCGGCCGCCGCGCTCCCGCCGCCCGCTGGCACCGCGCCGGGGCCAAGTGTGGAGGAAGAGACACGGGCAGAGGCGGAGGGGGGCGAGGGATGGAGCCGCGGCGGGGTCCTGCGGGGCGGGAAGGGGGCAAGCGTCTGGCCTGAGGAGGGCGGGGGGTGTGCGGCTGTGCGGGAGGGTAGCGGCAGCGCCATCCGGGTGGCCCCCGGCGCCGCCGCGGGGGGCCTGTGCGCGGCCGGCGCAGCACCGGGGCAGCCGGTCAGGCGGGGCACGGCCCGGCCGGGCATCTCCCCGCGGCGGCGGCGGCGGAGGGCACGCTTACATAATTCACGGGCTCTCCGGCCTCTCCTGCTGCCCGGGGTCTGACAGATGGTGCGATACCGATGCTGCACCGTGCTGCTCGTAACGGCACACGAGTCCTGTTTCCTCTCGGGGAAAGTCCTCGCAAACCGGCCTCCCCGCACCCCGCGGGTGGGTGCCCGGGGGCCGCTGCAGACCCGGCGCTTCATGTTAATTGCTGGGGTCTAGATAAGGACGGGGCGGGCTGTGTGGGGGGGGTGGTGGTGGTAGTAGTAGTGGTGTTGTCAAACGGTGAATTGGTGCTGCTCCCGCCGCTGAACGGGATTGCAACATGCGTGTTTCTCCCAGTTGATTGGCGCAGGAAGGCGCTGCCCTGCCTCTCCAGCCCCTCCGGTGCCTCCCGTTTAAATAAATTGGCCCGAACGCCGGCGGCTGCCCACCCTGGCCCCCTCCGAGGCGGCTCGGCGGTGCCCGGCCGGAGCCCCGCGGCCGCCGGGGGCAGGTGCGCTGATGCCGGGCAGAGCCGCGGCCCCGCCGGAGGTGAGGGGCTGCGGGCGGGTAGGGGGCCGGGGTGCGGGACCCGGCGGGGCGCAGTGCCCTGCCCTGCCCTTGGCGGGGCTTGCGGCGCGCGAGCTAGCGGGAGCGATGCTGAACCACCCCGGCAGCCCCAAAAGGGGAAGTGCTGCGTAGGATTTGTCGAGGGAGGCCGGTCCCTTCTGACTTTCGGGTGCATTAGGAGGTGGGGTGAAGTACCGTTTTGTTTAGGCTTTTCTTTCTTCTCCCTCCTTCACCCCCCCTTCCGTGTTTTGTTGTTTCTTTTAAAGGCTTTGGATTAAGGTAGACTTGGCTGAACTTTGCTAACTTGAAAGGGTTCTTAATAGTGACCCGGAATACCTACAGGAATACAGAAAATGAGATCCAGATGTACGATTGTATAAAATAAAATGGATTAAATTAAGATGTAGTTAAACAAGGTCTGACATCTTTAATTGCGGACTTTTGCTTTTGCCTCTGTGTCTGTGTGGTTGTACTTGCTTAGCGTAGGAAAATAAACACTCCCGACATCGCTGTGGTGGCGTTACATTTAACGGGGGAGAAGTCTGAATATTTCCTATAAAAATAAAAGCCTTCAGAAGTGCTTATTGATTAAAACACATTACCCAAAAGTATCTATCACGTAAATTAGATTCTAAAATGTAATGAACGCAGCCAAATGGCGTTTTGATGGATTGTTCTATTCTGTTTTTAGTAAAAAATAGCTCACTTTTATCATAATTTAATTTCTGTGCATACGGTAAAACCTGCTGTGGAGTACCACTGTGCAAACCTTAATCTCGTTTTGCAGACTTGGTGTGACAGTGTGACTTGAACAGCTTGTAGCTTCTCCCTTGAAGCGCTCTGGTAACTTCAGGTTCTTTGAACGATATTCGTTACCTGCTTTTGAGGACTTGTGGTTCTCACAAGTGTTGCGGATTGAGGCTGTTCACCTTTGGCAGGTTCACTGAGCAGCCCTTGGGCGGTGCAAAGTTTGCTGAGCCTGCACGCAGTCTGTCTGTGGTGAGTCCTGGAGTGACCAGGGAGAAGGAGACTCCCTTCCTCCATATGCGGAGTACTTATTTGTTTCAAATTAGCTTTTTTTTTTCTCCTGTCCGCCCATCTGCACGAAGAGGTAGTGTAATATTTACTCCCACTTGCAGATGAAGCAATATGCTATAAAAACTATCGGTACCGAGTATGAAGTTCAGTCTTACAGAGCTGTCCATGCCTCCCTGCCTCCCTCCCCCGTCATTCGTTTGTACCGACGTATTTCGAGTGTGGAATTACAGAAATAAAAATGCTTTGCTCTGCACTTCCATTATTGTATTTCAGGACAAAAACCTGAAGGATTTGCCCTTAACACAGTTCCACCTGTGCCCTGTCAGCTCCAGCGCTTGTAGCTCTGGGTCTGGGTGACTTTGAAGCTGTTGTTTTTCTGCCTGAGAAAGTTGTAAAGGGTTGGGACTGTGCAGTCCTGTGTTGCCGGCAGCAGAGCGACATGCGCCCTGTCTGCTCACAACTTCCTCTTCTGCTTTCTGTTAGAAGGCGGCGTTTAACTGTTGATGAGCTTCGACCTGCCTTGTAATATTAAGCAGCAGATTTCTCTAGATTGTATCAATATTAATTAAAAACAGAGCCAGGAACACTTTAGGGTCTGACTTTTTAAATTCTTTATTTCCTTTCACTAAATAGCCTCTTGTTTATAGGAAGAGAGATTTCAAGAGTTGGAGGCAGGGTTAAATAATTCAGAACTTGGATTAAAGAACAAAAAGGTCTGTTCACAAATGGAATATGAGATGCAAACCCGGCAGTTTCCTACAAGTATCAAACGTGGCTCCTCACTTGAGACGTACCTGAAAGTCATGCAGCTGAACACGTAACCCTTTTCTCTAGGAAAGGCTGGTTGTATTTCCTAAAGAAACTGGAATTAGTATGGTGTTTCTGCATCCGTTTGCCGTGTGGTTGAAGGTGGACCTGTGTTTGATAACTAATGGTGGTGGAGTTGCAGTGCATAGAGGAACCACGTCCTTGCAAACAGTGAATATTGTGGCAATAAATGCAGATTAAATCACCGGAGAAATGGTGTTGCCCTGGAGTTAAAACTGCATCTCCTGTTTGGAAGCAATTGTCTGATCTGAATTGGGTTGATGTACGGCAGCGTGAAGTTAACCTGCTGTTGTGTGCTCTTGTTTCAAGTTTGTAGTTCTTGGTGTTGCTATCATCTTCACCATAAAAACAACCTTCAGCTGGAAAGCAGGGAAATAAGTGTCATGTTCCCCAGACATGCAGTCTTCCTTAAGTCCTCTCTTAATATTCCTGAGTATCTGCTCATATGTATCTCTGTCAGAGAAGCCGGTTGGTCCTGCAGTATCTTTTTGACCAGCGGTGTTGTATGAGTAAGTCTAGCTTGAGTCTCAGATCTAAGTTGAATCTGGAGGATGAATGGAAGAAGTTAATATCACTTGAAAACTTAAAACTGTTGCTTGAGGTGTTGGAACAATATAACACTTTCCAAATGTCATCATAGCTTCTGAGGACAGGCACACATACTGGTGAAGAGTACAGTTTCTTACTGCTGTTGTGCAGGACAGCATAGGTTGTTGCCATCAATGTAGGGAATGAAAATCTGAAGGTAAATCTTGCTCACACGTTTCTGGTTTTTAACATCTCATCCTGGTATTGCATCATGTATGGTTAAAGTAAGGATGGAGTATTAGTTCTGTGCGTGCTGTGAGTAATTGTTTAAGGTAAACCATTGTAAAATCTGTGACAGATTCTGGAAAAATAAGTGGTAATGAGGAGCTTTTAAATGTGGAATTGCTCCTGTTATTGAATTAGAAACAGGTGGAGTTGTTGGCATCTTTTAGTTAGATCTGGTTGCACCACAGCACAAGCTGATCTGCTTCAAGTGAAGAAGTTAACATGCTTCGTCAGAAGTGGAATTATCGAGCGCATCTTAGTGTGCAGTTTTGTTTATTTGCGGCTCACTGTAGAACTTCTAGTTTCTACCCTGAAAGTAGACAGTGCTTTGCTATTTGTAATGGTAGTTTAATGTGCATCATGAGTCTCGCTGCTGTAAACATGTTTCTGCTCCCCTCTACCTGATCAGTGACGTGCAGTGGAAGCAGCTTGGTAGTTCTGCAGGAAGATGCAATACAGCGAACTGGGAGAGATGTAAAAGCCATGGCACTGCTGCTCATATACTTTGATAGCTGTCCTTGCTTCCCTGCAGCAGGAAGGCTTTGGCTTTTTGTGGTGGCCAGGGTGGTGGCCCTGAATGGCCAACAGGGAATGACACACTGTAAGAAAGGCCTTTGATGTATTTCTGGCTTGAAAATTTGGCTTTCTTAGGATTCCTTGAGTTCAGTTCCTTGAGTTCCGTTCCTTGGAAGGACATTTCTGAAAGCTTTTCTAGCCCTCTCCTTCAGATGGAATAGTGCCCATCTGAAACATGGCAGAGTTTGTGTGTGTTTCAGTCACTCTGCTCCTTCCCCAGCTTTGTGGTTAATTGGATAATGTATTGAGAAATGCGGTAGTGAGGATTTTGGGATATGGTCATGGCTGGGATCTTTCTGAAAGCAGATTGCGCTGTTTGGCTGTCTGTAACAATACCAAATAAGTAATGGGTGAAACGTTTGCTATAGAAGAAATTACTCGCAGTCTGAAATACCAGAGAACAATTATTCTTTATTTGCAATCTGATTTGTAATGCAAAAAGTGAATGTAGAAAAATGCATAATCCAGAGTTTCATTTTGATCACATTGAGGCTGAAAATAAGGGCACTTTTATTTGTTGGTTAGAGAGCATATACATGTATGGATGTTTAGTATTTTTTAAGACACCAAGCAGGCAGTTCTCACTGATTTGTGGTCTTTTTTATGTAAGCAGAGTAGTAAGTTCTCATCTTATATATTCAGGTTTCTCTTGCACATGTTCTCTAGGTTTTGTTCTTTGCCTTATCTTAGTGCTTGATTGTTTCCCATATACTTCAGGTTGAAAATACAGTGTTTTCCATATTGAGAATGCAGTGGCAGTGTTGCATGAGGTAGATGTGAAGCTGAGAGGGAGAAAGCTGGAATGGGATAGTTGGCAGAGGACAAGGAGTCTAGGGCAAAGAGATTTGTACAAGAGTGCTCACAAATGGGATGGTAGGTGAGGTGCAGAACTCACCAGGAAAGGTGAGAGAGACTTATACCTCATGAGCAGATAAATTAAATCCTACTCGTTTTGTGAAATACGTGCTTTCTCCTTGGTTTTGTTGTCTCTGGTTTGACAAGGCAAGTGAGTTCATCATTCCTGCTTTTATTGTTGGTTATAATGAAGAAAATAGTGTTTTATGCATTGCTTGGTGTGTGGAAAAACATCCAGACAGATAGCTGGGTGTTAACAACATTAAGGTTTTACACAAGATTAAACACAAAAGTCTGAAGATGTTGGTGTAGTTTGCTGGGTATAACAGTGGTTGTCCCTGTTGTCAAACAGTACTTGAATTTCTGGGAAAGCAGCAGGCATAAAGAATTTGTACGAGATACACCGCAGTTCCCTGATCAGGCTCCTGTTTTGACTCTGACATACACAGCAGTTCTTACTCTGCTGTTACTCGGTCACTTCTTTGACTTGAAGAAGAGAGTTAAGTATTTAGCATGAGTGGACTTACTTCTTGGCGTGAAGGTGCTAAAGCCAGGAGAAGGCCTGATGGCTCTGTGCAGATGTGTTAAAGCAGATGTGGGTTTGAAGTTGGAGCCTTTCATACTAATGTTGTCTAAAGGCTTTTTGCCTCACTGGCAGTTCGCTTGCTTCCTTGCCTTGCAATAATTCAGCGCCTTTGTCGACAGTTGGGGTAATAAGGAAGTTTCTGTGAGGGCTGGAGTTGTGTTGTTTCATGGTGTGGTAATTGCCTGCCTCCTGGTTGGGCTCATGGTCCTGCAGTGGTCTGCTCTGGGAAAGCGCAGGTAAAAGAATACCCTTTGGAAAGCTCAAAAGCAGATGCGCAGAAATATTTAAGCTGCTGTATTTAGATGCTTTATATTCCTCTGTACCTTTGCGTTTCTGGCTGTGAGCTTTTTAAGGCACATGAGGATGGAGGCCATGACCATTTCTGGGGCTTTTTCACAGGAGTTCATACGCTGGAGCTGAGCAGATCCTGTTCTTACAGTCTTTTGTCTGGAAGCATACCTTAGCAGGTGAGCGGGCTTGGACATAGCAGCATCTGGCAGTGCCAGTATAAGGTTTCTGTGAGTGACAGGAAAATGTAGGCTAAAGTATTGCTGAACAGCTGGACTGATTTCACAGTGCAGCCAGACCCTTTATTTTGCTGAATCCAGTCGTCCTGTGCTTGGCTCGTGGTCAGGTGAGCCGAGCGTACATTGTGCAAGAGTATACAGGTGAGACCAACCTGTGGTCTAATTCCTGCTACAATTTTATAGTATCTGCTGGGCTATGGAGATAGGTGGTCCTGAGCTGCTGTATTACCATGTTGTGTGGGATTGCTTCTGTGGGTTTGGGTGTGTGTGCGTACAAGGAGCCTGAGTCACTTCTGATGCTTATGTTGTAGAGGTCTTTCCTTGCTGAGAAATGTTGGCTTCTCCATGTGGTTCACATTTGACAAGCTGAGGACAGTAACACTGCAATGAAGTAAAATAAAAGCGAGTGGAGCGGGGGAAATGACAGCGTTCAAAGAACTGGGTGGGCTGGAGGGAAGTGGTGAAGAAAGGAAGGAGTTAAGGAGTGAGCTTAAGTCTAGGACTTGGAAATGAAACTCTTCTTGCAGTGCAGTTGGGAGAAGAGCAGACCTTATTATAGAGTTTACATAAATATTTGCCAGTGCAGCTGGGCAGGATGGAGGCTCTCCCCGCAAGTGCGTTCACTGACTGTGTAAAAGGGTGGCCTGGGGTTTACTACCAAGCTGTTCTTGGGGAAGCATCTTGAGAAGATTTGTACAAGAGGCACCAGGGTGATGGTATGACTTCAGAGTACACTGACAGATATTTAATGTTGCTCTGTAACAAACAGGGTATATTTTCCTGGTAGGTTTTTAAGCACTTGGATGGTATTTTCAGGTATTATAAGTAGAAGCAGCATTCTTATTGTTAAAGGCAATTTAATAGCTTTGGACATATATTTTAAAAAATTAAGACTCAGACCAGCAATATTTTACATGGAAAAAGGTTATATGCTCTGCATGGAAATGTTCTGTCTTACTCCTACAGAAACCAAAACTGCAAAGCTAAAAGGTAGTGCTGCAGGTGATGAAATGCAGTGGAGGTTGGTTGGGTTAAGTCTTACTCCTTCGCTCTCTGGCATCTCTGCTAGGTATTTGAGGTTGCATGTGTTGCTGATCCAGTCTTTTCAGGAAAACCATTAGATTTCTCTTACCCAAATGTTAAGCTTCAGCTTGTATGCAGCAGCCCATCCAGAATCTATTCACTGAATACTTTGGGAGATAATGCTTAGGGGGACAGGTACTAACATACAAGGCTTTATTTCGTTCAGATTCAGTTTGAGCGATAGTCACCAGTAGTTGTGACTGGAATAAGTGGGGAGTTTCATTCTTGCTGCTAGCAGGGGATGTGTGCCTGTTCCGAGCTCTGCTGTGGACCTGCTCCGGCATCTGAGCATGGCACTCTGCCTCTGTTGGTTTACTTCTCCATCTGGAAAACGTTGATAATGGTTCTGACCCCTCTTTTGGACCACTCTGAGATATAGCACTGTGAGTTAGCACTTACTGTTCCTCTTCGCTACTACTTTGTTCTGGATAAGTAAGATTTAGTTGTTCCATTTTCTGTACCTTTGTTAGCTTTCCTTTAAAATGGATTAAGCAGAGCATGTACTGCTGTTGACTTGTAGGTACTTTTCAGGCTTGTTGCTGGGAGCAGTGTCTATAGTAATGAATGTGAAAAAAGAACTGAGTAGCTGGGTGTCCTTGAAGGAATACTGTTGATGATTGGTACCAAATCACCAAAGAAAATGTTTCCTGCAAAGGGTTCTGAACTTAAAATCTGGAGTTACTCATACATACACATACTATCGCTTTAAAACATCCCTCCATGTTCTTTGGTATACTGTTGGAAGGCAAGATACGCAATTTATCAAGTTTCCCTTCAGATATCTCTGTGCGTTAAAGGCTGCGTAAAATTTACATTGTAGGCACCCAGTGCTATGCATGTTGAATTGAATATTCAACAGTTTGTGGTTGCGTGGTTTAAAACTGCAGTCCTCAGCTGGCTGCAGGGTGGGTTTGAAACGGCTCCCTGTGTCAGAGAGACAGGTCAGCCCTTGCCAGCCCAGGAGAAGGAGAATCTGCAGTTGCTACCAGGGCTTCTCTCCAAGCCACTCTCCCGTGGTTGTAGGGGCTGTGAATGGCAGCATGTGAGCGCCTCAAATGGCAAAAGAGAGGGATGTGTGCCGCACAGTTTCTAAGGTGGTAGGCTTGTTACTGAGGGCCGAAGCTCTTCATTCACCAAGGACACATGATGGGGTACTTTGGAACTTTTTCTTCCAGCAACTTTTATCGTTTATCCAAATTGTTCAGGTTTTGTAGTCTAAGTATCAATAGGCTGCTAAGGCTGTCAGTGGGGTTGGAGGTTATGCTTTAGATGTCTACTTGTGCCGTCAGAAATATTGATCGCCTGCTCATTTCACCTGCATTTGCTTCCTGAATAGTTATGAGGCTGGAGAGATGCTGTGCTCCGCTGCTGTGAGCAGGTCTTGCGTGCTCAGCTCACTGAACTTTGCGAAGGTGAATAAGCTTTATCCCTGTTTAGCACAGCACAAAGGGTCTGACCCAGTGAGCATTGTCACACGTGCTTCCTTTTTAACACATGCGTAGTTGTTGTCTTCTGACTGAGCTTGGGTGGGAAGGTGCTGCCTTTTCTAACCCAGCCCCAACTTGTGAGTAGGGAGGAATCTCTCCATACTAGTTTAGTGGCTTCTCAGTCTCTTCCTGTTATCTCATGTTTCTAATCAACTTAATTCTTGTTTCATTGACGTGAAATACAAATGTTGTCAGAATTGCTCAATAAAATTTATACTCGTGTTTTGTCTGTAATTATTTTTCATTTTATTTTTATTGTCTGTTTACACATTTTATTGCATGTGCATGTCAAAGTAAATTTGTATCATGTTATCACTTAAAGATGTTTGCTTCATTTTCAGGCATAAACAAAATGTGCGCTTTGCCTAAGCTGAAATATGATGATGTTAATTTTGTCAGCAATCTACAGATACTTCTTCTGTCGCAACTTTGGTGTGTGTATGTTAATACTGATAGCACTCAGCTTTGGTTTGGTATGTCTGGTATGAGCGTAGTTGCTTCTCTGGTACTAATTGTGGAGATGGGGTAATATTAAACATTTAAAGACAAGGAGCCAGTAGTCTTGCCATTGATTTTCTGTGGAGAGACCTCTGTGAGGAGTTGCTCGCACAACTGTAACCCGAGTTTCTTTTACGTGAGTGCGAGAAGCATTTCATATAGTTAGAAAATAAGAAAGAAAAAAAGCTGTACATATACTGCTCCCTTCCCTTCTTCAAGCTCTGTCCTGTCTCTTTCAGGAGCTCTAGTTTTCTTTTGCTTATAGGTTCTGCATGTTTTCACTGGCATGGAGTCTTGCCATTGAAGTTCTTTGAATGTTGGAAAAGGGCAGTTTGCTAATACTGTGTCTTCAGCTCATCTCTCTGCTGCTCTTCACAACACCCAGCCTGTTTTCTCAAGCAGATATACTTTGTACTCAGTTCCTGCTTCCACTCAGAATATCTTTTTCTTTCATTCCTTCCAAAAGTGAGCTGATACTTGCTGCTTTGTAGGGATGAACTCAGGGGGCTGCTGTGCTCTTGCTTCACAGGATGCAAGAAGCGTTAGGTGCGTGGTGAAGCAGACAGTGAGGAGGGAGGAATCTGTCTAGGAGAAGTTATTTTGCATACTTTCCCAAGGAGGCTTTTCTGGTGTGAATCTTCATCCTGCCAGACTGTGGGTGCCCTCTGTGTTACTGGTGGTCCCTAACCCCTGCGGCTCTGTGGAGTATTTCCCTGGTTTAGATCAGGATTTGAATCAAATTAAATGGTCTTACAAAGTCATGCTCTTAGTTTTATGTATAAAGCATTGCTGTTCCCATGCCAGTGAGGAGGAGCTGGTTTCAGGCTTTTAATATATGTGTAGGCAGAGCTTTGGTCAGTCCCATGACTGGAGAGTTGTATTGTAAAGCTGCTTTCTTCTGTGCAACTCTTGATACTCATTTCTGAGTCTTTGCTGTGCTTCATGCCACCGGCTCGTGAAGCTAGAACTGCATGCTTTTTTGTTGGGGTGGTACGTTGCATAGAGCACAAGTGATTAAAACAGCGCTCACACTGTGCTGAGACCAGCTTGCTTGAGATAACAAATTAAAATCTGTTGGCATCTGAGATGTCCTGGCATATCCTGAGAATAGTTAGATCTTTAATGTGCCAAGCTAAGTAAAACTTGATTAATGTCACTATCTGGGATTTTCTGTCCTGTAAATAGGACTTGAAGTCTAAAATTGGAACTGTGAAAACCTACTTTAGCTAGGATTAGAAGAACTTAGTAGTTGAGACTGTTTTCAGAATCTTAGAGAGTGGTCACTGTGCCCCAGAGCTCTTGTGCATGCCATCTTTTAGAAAATGAGCTTTAAGGGAAGGGCTAAAACCTTGTTTGGGGCTGCAGCGTGCTTTGCGTGGTCGTTCAGTGCGGTCTCTCCCAGTGCTGTAAAAGGTGCTTCCTGTGCGTGGCTGCTGCCTGCTATGCCAGAGGTTGTTGCGTCTCCAGTCTCGTGTTTGGAACTCCTGATAGATACCCTTTAGGAACCTCGCTGGTCGAAGGGGATGGTAGGCAGGCACTCTGTATTAGAGGCTTACTTCTGGAGCATGTGAGCGATTGTGGAAGCTCCTGATACCAGGCAATGTTGGATAGATGTATAATTCTTCATTTTCTAGGTGAACGTTGGGTTTGTACAGATAGATCAAATGGAAGTTGGTAAATGGGAGGCATGCCTGCTTTGAAAAAACACACCTGCTGTTTGGGGCATTCCTTGCTCTTTATCTTGTTCGCTTCTAGATATGTCATGGCAAAATGCAGCTGTATATCTTTGTGTTCATATGCCCTATTTATTTGCTATAATCATTTTGCCAACCAATTGTGAAGCTAATTTCAGTGGTAAGAAATGTTCATTCTTTAGCTGGCTTTCTTTTTAGAGAAGTTGGTTGGCAGCAGCCTCCGTGCAGTTTCTTGATTGTCATCTCTTCATTATGAATTTACTTTCTAAATGCTGACTTAAAGCCTGACGCATTGTTTGTTTAACTGTCAGTTACTAGTTTGGAGACCTAATAAAAGCCTCTCAGATCTTCCTGTGGAATTAGGCCATCCTTTACCACCCCAGTGACTGAAGTAAAACAACTGTAATAGTATCTTTCAGTATCTATCCCATTTTTGCTGAAACCCTGCTTAAGGTGCCTTCTGATACTTTATCCTCACCGTGACAGTAGTTATTTCTCTGGTAAGAGGTCACTGTGATGTTTTAATTGGATTTTTCAGCTGATAGGAATATAAAAATATAAGTTTATTAATAGAGTAGCTTTGATCTTGAATGATTCTGAAGCATTTGCTGCATCGCGTGTACAGGAATGGTTTAGTTTTACTGCTCATTCTGGAATAATCACTTTTGTCGTGGAGCAGGGAAGCTAGATGCTCTACCTCGCAGGTCAGGAAGAGTAAGGAAGCACGTCAGTGTGAGAAGGGGGAAAATCTGGGATGGCAGAATCCTATTCTCCAAGTAGAATTTCTCCAGGATGCAGAATCAAACTGTGCTACCATCGAAGGTGCCAAAGGACCTTTCACAAGTTGTTTCGGTTTTGGTTTTCATCTGAAATCTTTGAAAAAGGTCATGGGCAAGAGACAATTAGAGAAACACTTCACTGACCTTGTTAGTGTATTTTTGTGGAATTACTGTGCTTTACAGTTATTGCTGCTTTACACAGATGGTTATTGCTGATTTCCATCTGTTCGTTAAGGGAAAGTAAAGGCAGAAGACGACAGCTTTAACTGGGCTTTTAACCAGAACTTTTAGGTTTTATTTCTTCTTTGACCATGTTGGGTTAATCTGTCTGGTTGGGTGCACTGTGGTTTCAAGCAGAAGAGATCAAAGTGGGAGCATGTCTGCACAGTATGGGTGCGATAGCAGTTTCCTGTGTTTCGGGCACCCTTTTCTTTGAACAGCCCTCAGGTATGTAGCACGATATCACCCTGGCAGATGGCCAGACCAAGGGAAAGACTCTGACCGAGACTGACATTATGGAAACCATTTAAGCAAAGTGCTCCAAAAGAGAGGAGCAAAAAAGATCCTTCAGCTCCTATTGCTGCTTATTTCCAGTTTAAACCATAGTGCTCCCAGCATGAATGACTTCACGGTGTCCCAGTGGAGTTTTCCCTGGTTTTGCTAAAATGTGCTCCTCCTTTACGCTATTGCAATGGGTAGAAACTTGAAGGTCTTTCAAGGCTTGGGATTGTGGGAGCTTCCTGCTGGCACTGACGTAGCTGAGCCGACATCAGATTTAGTCTTAAGTCGTCGTGGCAATGTTCTGTGCCTCAGTATCTGAAGAACAGTGGGAGAAGGAGCCCCAGAGCTGCAAGAGAACGATCTGGGGTTTCAGCCGATGAAGAGCAAAGCCAAATGAAAAACTCCTTCGAAGTCCCATCATCCTGCCTGTGGCACTCACAGAGGTTTTCCTTCACCTGATTACACTTTGAATCTGTGGATGATTTGTTTTTGCAGGGCTGCTTTCAGCAGGCAGAAATCTCAGATGGGATGGAAAACCGAGCCTGGCTGGTGGGAGAGCTGCTTGCAGGGGTCCCGAGCCGGGGACAGAACAGGCATTTTTTCTCCGGCTCCTTTGCCAGTTGCTCAACCAGATGTCCTCAGTAGTTTGTGCTATAAGATGTTAAGTAATTAGATCATTCAGATTCTAGTTAAACATAATTAGAGCCCTGTGTAAACTGAGTGAAGCTGACAGGTTTTATAGGTTGGTCAGAGCAAAAATATCAGATGATATAGCTCAGCATTAATACAAAAAGATTGAAGCCTCCCTGCCCTCAAAGAAAGAGGTGTTTGGTCTCCAAATTTCATCCTTAATTAGAACTGCAGTTCATGGAACTTACTAAATGTTTTCAGGATCCTGGAAGCCGCACTCAAACCCGTTCCTACATTGTGCTTGCTAGTTAAAGTTTCTTCTCCTATGCTCCTGAATTTGAAATAGAGACCCTACCCAGCACTTGCTCGGTAAAGTGAAGCAGAAAAAGGACTGAATTTTGTGATTCATGGTTTTCGTCCTGTAATTTGAATTAGTGGCTAGGTCAGTTGTAGTGGTGCTCCTTGGCTTGGGAAGGATTTGAACACGTACTGCTATCCCTGCCTTGCACTCCCGTTTCCTTTCCCACCTTGTAGCTAACTTGCCTCTTTGGATCGCATGGCTGGGGCACAGCCTGGGTGGGATGCCTTGTTTTCCACCAGCTATCTCTCTGCAGGCTGGGTTCATAATGATCACATTTTGCGGGTTATTGTTAAACAGCAGAACCAGAGAGAGCCTTCATGTAACGTGGCTGTGTACATAGGTATTGCAAAGCAACGAAAGTAAGTGCGAGATCGTGAGCGCAGGGCTGAAACATTAGCTCGTGTTCCAGCGTTTGATTATTGTTAGTTTATTCCAGCCCTCTGAATCTAATCCTGGTTATCTCTCTCCCTCATTTTACAGATCTGACACATTATTTTGTTGTTTGTTTGCTGGCAGGCGAAACATATTTTCTGAAGGAAAGTGTTAACAGATATGCTGATAAAATGTCTGTCTTCTCAAAACTGTCTGAAGACAAATTGAGTATTTGTCTACATGTGGCGTTCACACTGTTGCTGTGCTGGCTACCGAACGAATTAACAACACGATTCTTGTCTTTTCTAGGGTGTGATTTTTGAAATCTTGTGGGAGTCCGAAGTCGAGAACTAGACCCAGGGTGATCCCTGTGCTGCCCGAATCTGAGCCTTGTCTGGCTTTGCAGTAGCTGGCAAAGAAAAGCTAGGTACAGAACGAAATCAAAGTATGTCGGAAGATCCAGGCTCAAGTAGTGAAAGGGATTCTGCAGTTAGACTTGGTTGAAAGGGTGAAATAGGACAGAAGAAAACTGCAGTTACCTCTTGGTAATCCTGAATGATGAAGTTATCTTGCTCGGTACTGAAAACAGCTCCTTTGCCTGCACTGCAGTTATTTCGTGCAGTAACTTCCCACGTCCCCTCCAGCCTGTCCCCACCATGCTTAGTTATGTCACTTGTGTGATGCTTCGAGCCTTGCTGTCCTGGCTGGAATCTCGAGACTGTTTCCAAGCTTGTATTTCTCACTTGGCAGCACATGATGCGGCTGGTGGGCAATCTGCCGTATCCCTTTTTTGTCAAACATCAGAGTTGGTGTCTGACACCGAATCTGGGAATAAGAACAGGGAGAGTGAAGTGTGTGGTGGAACTGAAGGTATCTGCTGGGTGTCTTTGTGCATTTTTCTGTAGTTATTGCTTATGATTGGTGCTCAGATCTTGTGGTGATAGAACGACAGCGATTTTGCTTTTCCCTTTCGTATTTTAAGTGATTAGTGGGAAAATTCCAGCTACTTTTTCCTATCGAGTGCTATCTGCTTACAAGGGAAAAACTCAGTTTCAGGGAAATCCCCTAAAGTTCTGTAGAAACAAAACAGTTTTATAAAGGTGTGTGTATGTGTGTGCGTGTGTTTGTGTAAACACACAAGCTCGCACAGGCACAATCTCCTTCCTGGATCAGCTCCCACCATGCAAAATACAAACCTGAAAGTGCTATAATTGATTATGTGCAATAGGAGACAACCAGCCATGATTCTGGGAGAGGGCAGGGTGTGGTCCAGATCTGGCAAAGCATTTAAGAACTGAACATTATTTTTTCAAAGGTAGGGAAACTTTAAAACATCGGTCCAAGAGTTAAGACGGGTTGGGAGAAGGAAAATGGGATGGTAAACCGAGACGTCTTCTTTGTAGGGGGAGGTGTTGGGGGAGGAATTGCGAAGAAAGAACACGCAAGTTTAGGTTAGTACATGTTCATGTTCTTCTGGTTTTTTAACTTCATTTGTTTCCCTGGCAGATGTCCCATGGCTTTGAGGCCTTTGTCTGTGTGAGAGAGAACATGAAGGAGGGCTTGGCAGGACGCTTTTGGATTGTGTAGAATAGCTGGTAGTCATATTTATAGTTCGTGTTGTCTCTTGGCTTATGCAATTCTGATAACCAGCAATCGTGCTGCAGAGTTACGTGTTGGCAAGTCAGCTCTCCCTGAATTTCCCCCACCAATTCTGTGCTGGAGCTAGATTTCATGTACAGGTTTTTGTAAGGTCTCAATAGGACTTGTCACATCCACGGTACTTTATTCTTGTGGAGTGAGTGCTTTTCATACACATCCCCTCCATATTAAACAGTCTTTTTTTATAACATCTTTGTACGATCTAAGATGTTAAATGCAACTGCTTAATGCAGTTGAAAAGAAACAGTATGCTTAGACCTAGCAATCCTCAAGTGGTAACACTTTTCTGAGCTTTGTAGCCTATATATATATTTTCTCCATATATATGTATGTATATATGTATTTGAAGGCTCTTCACTTTTTTAATGATCATTGTGTACCTTGATGCTCAATATTCTTTTCACTTGCTGAAATCCACGGTGGAGCTGGTCCTGTTGTTGCTGTGGAATGCAGGGGAAGAGGAACAATATTCAGCTGCTGTGAGGGTTTGAACCTTCTGGTAGCCTTTTACCATGTCTGTGACTCTAAATGGATTTATAACTGTAGCTTTACGCCTTTAAAACACCTGCTGTAATTGCTTAGAAATATACTTTGTGTCAGCCTTTATTGCGTACTGTGATAACGCTTCTGGTAACCAACCTTTTTGGCAGACTCATAAAATACAAGTTTCTCATAATAGGATTTCTGACAGAGTTAAACAATATGCATAGCTTAAAGTGCAAATATGGTTTATTTGGGAAAGGAGATTATTCTGCTGTTCTTCAGTACCTTTAATTTGAGACTTCAGAAGGTGCTCTGCATTAAGTGCATGCGTAAGTTTAAGAAACCTCTGTGTTTTGCCCACTTCACTCATGGGTAGGTATGTGGGGGGCTTGTCTTTGAATGGCAGGTTTGCAGTTGAGGAGAATGTACAGGCAAGTTCCTGAGCTCCCAGACACTGTTTTTTACCAGTTAGCATAGTTTGTACATAAACTGTACAAAAGGTTGAAAAGATGCTGCCTAATGTTGTTGATTTAATGCCTCAGTGCTGTGTGAATACTGAGAAACTCCCAAACCTGGCATCAGTTTTGTGTCTTCAACTTGGGGCTGGTACTTCCTAATGAAGAAGAGGGTCATGTAAAGCTGTCTGTAGGGTGGGATGGGTGAGCTATCGATATGGTTGGTTGTGGTAATGTGACATTGGATAATTCCACATGCCAGAAACGTATCAAGGAGTTGTGTATTCTCCCAACAGGGGAAATACAGAGGGCGGGCGGTAATCGAGACAGCTGAACGTTGTGTTGTACTACCTTGGTCTTGATGTCTCACCTGGCCTATTCAGGTGGACATCAGAAGATTGGGAAATTCTAGTTTAACATTGCAAATCAACTTCGTATATTAATTCCTGTAAACTGTTTCTGGAGATTGCAGGATTGAGGAGGTGTTATTTATCATCACTTTTAGCTAAAGAGTTCCACCCATGCAAAATCCTTAGCGCTAAGAGAATTAGGCTTTTTGGTAGGCGGGCTGTTCTCAAAATCTCGAGCAGAGGAAAAGGTGGTGAATAGTTATTTTTGGGCCCTTTTAAAATATGAAAATAAAATTACGGGGGTTAGTCAGTGTTCTGTACATCAGCACCTTTATCCTCAAGGATATTTTGGTTTTTTTGCCTTTGAAATTTAGGCTAGACTTCAAAGGATAGGTGGAATTTCCCGGGAGAAGCAGGGTACTGTAGAAGGGTAGGGGCTGGAGCTGGAGAAGACAAAGTAAAGGAGTGTGGGGCGTGTGGTGCTGTTGGCCTGTGCTGTCTTGAATGAAGCCAAGCTTTATCCCACGCTGAAGTGGGAGACCTTCCGAGGCTGTATGTGAGCCTCAGAAAATGCTGCTGAGGGTTCAGTTTGTGGTGCAGTGTCCACATCACCCGTCTGCTGCAGGGTTTTGGTGTGCTCAGTGTGGCTGAGAACTTGTGCATTGGCTGATGGGAGGCAGCGGGCTTGGCGACGCTGAGTGCAGGTGCTCCCTGCTGCCGTACAAAATGTGCTTGATTGATTTTAGCCGTTTCCCAGTGGGACAGGGATAGTGAGAAGTTAAATTTCCTTTCTTGAGGCGTAGCGTGTATCATACGAGTATAAAATCAAATACTGTGGGATGGCAAATACTGTTTTTTAAACTAGCTGGCTTGTTGTAGCTGTGATAATCTGTGTTGATCAACCCTTTTGGTGTTTGCTACAAAATTTATTCTAAGAGGCATGGTAGCTCATTCTCATTGGTGGCGATCCAAATCGTTTCTGCTGCCAAACTTGGCACTGGTGCCAGTGGTTTGCTTTAGCTGATCTAAGAATATAATACAGATGGTTTGATACTCAGTGCAGATATATACAGATGGCTTGAAACTTTCCAATTTCTTTATTTTGTTCCATTGTTCCTTCTCGTTATATCAAGTATCTCTGGATGTATAATTGCTATTCTTAAAATAATCTGAACTGTGTTTGGTTTAGCTTCTGCCTGCTGTTGCCATAAGAATTTGTTAGCAAAAGGCGGCTGTTTTCATGCGTGTTCAAATGTTCCGTGTGTCGGTACAGGCATGCTTATTTGTGATGCACAAGAACATTTCTGACAAGCTATTTGACCACCACACGTGTATATATCCTTCAGTTACATAGGCTGGAGAAAGCAGATCCCATAACGTGATTTGTAGATCCAATAATCTGCAGATTGCGGTCACTGAGACTGGCTTTGCTTCAGGTTGTTGCTGACACGAGTAATAACTTCTTTGCAGTTGAAGCAGTGGGGTTTTAGCCCAGTGTAATAGTTGAAGGAGAGATCAGCGAGCTCTGGCTTAAGGCTGGGTAGTTTGTTTTCAGTGCTCAGTACAGCCTGTTGATCTCTTGCCAGCAGAAATTTCTAGGTTGTGAATTTGCTTCTGTTGTATACAGGCGTATGACATCAGTCACCTGCTGGCAGGACAGGGCGTAAATAGAATCATGACAGCATAACTTCAGTGCTCTCCATGTTTCTCTGTGCATACAATATATTGATGTTACAGTAGCTGATGTTGACATAGCTCATGGGCAAAGGGTAAAAGTAGTCTCTGCTTTGTTTTGCTTCTGATCTGATGTGGGGAATCCTTGTTCTGCAGTTCAGAGATATTGACAGCTCAGTTCTGTGCATGGAGGTGGTTATATAGACTTACTTTGGAGCAGTGATTTACTTAGCTTCCTTCATAAGGTTGTTAAAGTGCTTAACAACGCAATTAATGTAATTTAAGGACAGTTAAAAGCACTAGTGGTTCTTTTCAACTTAATTTTAAATGCTGAGACAGATTAAGCAGTTTGAACAATGACATGATTATGACTCTGTAGCCATTGAGCATATAAATAAAATATGCCCTAGTACTTGATATTTTGAATCCAAAACTTACGGACCACTGAAATGAATGATTGTGGATACATTGCCTTGTTCTGGGATCATCTGACAAGTTAAGCATGATCAGTGTGAGTCACTATTTCGATGGCAGACCCGTAATGAATATTTCACTGCTATGGGAAGTGCTGCTGGTGACTTCTATACATTGTGTGTCTCTTGAGTTCATTTCGGTTCCACTGCAGGTACTGACATAATGATAATTCCTGAGATGAGACATAAAATAGATTTATGCATCTCTGAATGCTTCCTATTCTATTTGTAGGGAGGCATTAGCATTTTATCCAAGTAGTCACCCAGTTTTTATATGTGTAAACGTTTTATGTTGTGCAGGCTTTTTTCCCTCATTAAGTTTCATTAATGTTTCAGTTAATATTCTTAATTCGTACTTTTAACACAGAGAAGTTAGATTTTATTAAACAGGAAGGAAAATTTCATGAGAGTACCCTTACGATGAAGCTGCCAGCCAAATCCACCACCAGCAGCTCTGGAATGAGGCAGTAAAAGTCTCTTCTGCTGGGCATGAGAGGCCTGGCCCATTTGATGGCTGCTGGGGTGTAGGATAGTTCCACATTTGTTGAATAGAGATGTTGAATATCCATGTTTGTAAACATACCAAGAGTGAAGTGATACGTAACTGTTCCTTGTTGGTCAAATAAAAGCATTAAGGGAAGGTGGGATGTTGTGGAAAGTGGAGTTTTATAGTGAATGCGGATGGATGCTTGTGCCTTGAGGACAAGCTCACCGGAGGTATATGTAGATTGAAGGGAAGCAAACCTAAAATTGAGTGTGACTTTGTCAAAGCTTTTGTCAGTGGTCCTTTGCTCTTGAAAACAAAGGCACCTAAACCGTGCAGGGATTATGCAGTGCCATTAGCTGACTTCAGAGTGTACTCCAACTCAAAGTGAATGTTGATCTTGGTGCAGTCAGCTGAGGTGGTGTGATGCTAAAGGTAGGCATGTCTTTCAACAGATTGGTTGGGAGCAGCATGTTTGAAACTAGCCCTAGCTCACGGGCATTTAAAATGGGTAAGTTAGGTTTGAGAAGATAACTTGCTGTAGAAGAAAGAGATGCTGGTGTGAGATGTTTATTGGAATAGGCCTTTTCTACCAGCCTCAAGAACTTCGGTTCTCTTTCAGCCTTGTAAAGAACAAGTAGTTCTTCAATTTTTATCTTCATCCTTCCTTGCTAAGGCTAGAGTTTAACTGGGGTGTTTCCCAGAGAGCTGGTTTAGGAGTGACTGAGTGGTACTGCTGAGTGACACAATTAGCATAAATTCAGATTAATGGAGATATGCCTGGTGAGTGCCAACTGGCTATGTGGGTATATGAGTCGGCTCTTGGTAGCAATGACAGAGGCTGATTTTTATCCCTCTCCCCCCACCTTCCCGCCCAGACTGCTGAATATCCGACTGGATGTTAAGCACTTGACAATCAACCTACTTAGCAGCCTGGATCGGGCTCTTGTGGCGAGATTCTCAGAGGCAGGGCTTGTTTGGGGTGGTTCTATGCATGGGTGTCTTGCTGTGGAGAAACTGGCTGCCGGTACGCTTGTTGCGTTGGGGGGTCCAGGAGCTGGGGAGCGCCGGTGAAGGCTCCGGAGGTGGTTGTCCGCAGCGGGTGGCTGGGCTGTCTCTCCTTGGCACCCTGAGCTCCCCTGTGCCATGCGATTCCCGGCGAGCGTTGCTGTAGGTGGCACCCGGCCAGCTTGTCGTGTCAGCGTTGAAAACTCGTGTGTGCTGCTCCAAACGTTTGGAACCTGTCTTGATCTGCCCGGTAACGTTGGTGTCTCCGCGAGCTCCACACGCGGAGCAGGGCTGCTCAGCTGCCGGCCTCCTGACCATGTTAGACCGACTCTTTGTGGCTGGTTAGCAGCCGGGTC
This sequence comes from Myiopsitta monachus, assembly GCA_017639245.1. Taxonomy (NCBI): domain Eukaryota; kingdom Metazoa; phylum Chordata; class Aves; order Psittaciformes; family Psittacidae; genus Myiopsitta; species Myiopsitta monachus. The sequence continues at coordinate 8,064,222 of CM029932.1, forward strand.
GCGCCGGCTGGGTGCAGCGTGTTAGTATGGAAACCCCAGGGTGTGGTGGAGAAGGGAGAAGCTGCACATGCGGCCGCCGTGTGCTGGCCAGGGTGAGCAGGTGTCGGGTTGTATCCCATAGTGGGCAGGGGCAGTAGATCTCTACCTGCCTCTTCTGGCTTGGGAGTGCTCACTGGTTTGCAGCCCTGGCTTGGAGAAGCGGCGTGGCCAGGGAGCTGGTATGGCGGTGGCACAGAGTGCCAAGAAGGGGCTTCTTGGGGCTGTGGTGGCTGCTTGGCTCTAGGGTGGCTGTGGAGCATGAGGTAACCTGCTGCTTTGCTCCAGGCTTATAGCTGGGGGGGCTGAGGTGAGGGATCACAAGTACCTTCTCCTCGCTGCCCCCTCCAGAACGCGGGCTACCAGGTCCGCTGTTCTGTCCGTGGTTTTAAAAAGAAACTAAAACAGAGATCAGATGCACCACTTTATTGTGTAAGATGCTTCCAGCAGAGCAGAGATTTGTCTTCTCAGGAATTCCCATTCCATAATTTGCTGTCTCATTACTTTTGGTACGCTCTGTGTTGGACTCCTACCTGACACCGCCATGTGTAGAGTGAAGTAGTGAGGGTGAAACATGGCCAGCCTCTGGTCCGTGTGGGTTGTGAGCTGTGTGTATCTGGGCAGTGCTGGTGGTGTGTCCAGATGCACACCCGGACAGACAGCGCTTCCCTTTTAACCCACACGTGCTTCATCAACTTGATAAATAGAGCAGCTCTTCAACTGGGGCTGCTGGAAAGCACCTGCAGCATCAGTAGTCACTGCTGAAATCCCAGTCCCTGTATGCTGATTGGGCTCTTGTTTTTAAAATACTCGTAGTGAATATGTTTAAATTCTGAAATGAAGATATTTGCCACAATTGTTTTACTTTTAAAACACGCTTTTAAAGTTGTTTGCTCTGATGCTGAAGAATATTTAATGCTTCTTCCCACGTATTGGTGTAAATGCAGTCCTCAAACTGTCCGTGTTTTCTGATATTATTTTACATTATTGAACAATATAATTCCAATAATATATTATTCTTAGTTAACTTGTTTTCTTTTCTCCCTTTTTTCCTCCTTTTTTTCCTCATAATGATGAATTATGTGACTGCTTGTGAGAATAAAAGCCTTAGTAGTATTCCTATGAAAATACCCTTTTTAATTGCTTAGAAATAATATCCTACTTGTTTAGCATAACTCTTACGGGGATTTGAAGGTAGCTTTATCATGAAATGTCATGGGATTCCTTTAGTGTGAATTGTCTCCTGCTCCCCCTCCATTACAGGTTGGTTCATGCAGCTTTTGTGCTGTATGTTACTGCTTTGGTTGGTTGGGTGAGATAAAAACTTGTTGAACTACTAAAGTGGACAGGGTTTAAAATTACAGACACATTACTTTCCTTCGCAGCCATAATATGTTTGTTTTGGCAGACTGTCTCTTCTCTGTAACATGGAACAGTTCCTTTTTTTGCGATTATTCACTGTTTTCAGTCATACAGCACCAAGTATTATTCATGGTCCTGGAAAAAGTTACTCTTTAACAAAACAAAAGCATAGGAGGTACCCTGACCTACCTCCTTCTCATAATTGACAGGTATTAGTGATACGTGGGTGCACGCTGCAGTAGTGATCTATTTTAAATTAGAATGGTGCAGGGCATTAATGGCTTTTGAGCCAAAGGAGCTTTTCTTTGTCTCATGGGGGTTCCAGTGTCTTGGCGGCTGTTGTGTAGCACCTGTGAGGACCGTGCTTTGTGAGTCCACCACTGAGTAAACACTGTTCACCTGGGCTAGTGCTGAGCTTCTCCCACATGGTGGAGCTTTTACCCTCAACTTGACCACAAAAAGACATTTATGAAGTGCAGAGCGCCAGCTTAGGAGAGGAGGGTTCTGCCTGCCCCTTCTTTGATCCATAAAATCTTTGTATCTCGTGTAATGATGTGTTTGAACTGCGCAGACATGGACACCATCACTGCTAATGCCTGCAAATTGATTAGCGTTAAGTAGGGGAGAGGCTTCTTGGATCCCTTTGCAATCATACGGCAGTTTCCAAATGGCATGTAGCTGCAAATGCCATGCAGTGCTACAGCTGCAGAAAAAACAAGTGTGTTTTTATGCTAAAAAGGGATAATCAGGTTTGTATCGCATTCAACAGGTACCCTGTTCTCTCACCCATGTTTCCCATTTCCAGCTGCCTTCCTTTGAATCATCTTGCTGTTGGTTTTCTCATCATACGGGAATAATGTTAATTCTTAAGATGAATGGTTCTCACAGCAAACAACTCTTGAAAGAAATACTCAATAATCTGGGAGCTGGTGTGATTTGATCCATGCCTAGGAACTGAAAAGAGTCTGCTAGTGAGAACAACTGCCTATTTTGCAGAAAGCAGCTATTTCTTTTTCATTACTGGTTTATGGTATTCTGGTGCTGTGCAGTCTTTTAAAGGTGTTATTTGCTTACCGGGTCAAACTGTAATTCACTTTAGTGCTTATCTATTTTCTAATAATACCCAGAACAAGAGGTACCCTTTCCTTTTTTCCTAAGGGAAAAGGAAAAGAATAACTTAAGTATCTTTTTTTTTCTTCCCCTTGGTAAGGAAAATGCTGTTTCCTCCAGTGGAAATGAGTAATGGTGATGCAGGTCAATTGGACTTTAATATTAGCCACTTGTTTACTTAAAAGTAATCTCTTCGTCTGAAGATGTGTAGTTTTCATGGGAACTGTGCATTAGTTTTAAGCTCGCCCTGTTCAGAGCATGTTTTTCACTTATTTCTCCTATGGTTGGTAATCACAGCTGGTTTTCCTGCTGTCCCTCTATCTGCTAGAAAATCGGTTTTGCTGCTGAGGTCCTTTAATGCTGGTGTGTCTCCTGCATTGCATGTTCTGCCACCTGGCCTGTTCTCCCTGCCAATTTATGCTTCTTTGCTCTTTCTGAAGCAAATCCCTGAAACATTATGCCTGACTGCTCATGAATTCTCCCGTACCCGTGAATAAAATTGCTGACCCTTTGTGCCTGTTCTTGCGGCTTACCTGGCTGCATGCTTAGGGTTTTATTAGGGTAGAGCCCTTTTGTAAAAGATTTAGATGGTTTTATCAAGTGATGAGCGAGTAAAGTTCTGTGTTTTGTAATGAAGGAATAAATGTTTTCAGATGGTAACATCTTGCAGTGAACAAAGTGATGCTTCCAAAATGATGGTCCTTCTTTGGCAGCGGGAGGCTTGGTTTTGTCAGATGATATTTTCTAGGTGAGAGTAAGTAATGGCTTCTTCCCATGAACTCAGCAATCTTTTAATTTTGGTGATTCAGTCTTTAATAAAAATACAGTAAAGTTGCAGGCTTCATGCCCTTAACTTTCAGAGCTTTTAGTCATCATTAGAATTAATTCAGGTTTCAGTAAAAGCATTCATTATTAAAGAAAACACAGACCCAGATATTTAATTACTTGATTTTCTTCTAAGAGAGTTTAAGAACATCCTAATGAAGTCAGTGAGAGTCTCAATCCCTAAAAATTGCCCAAATTTTTACAGTTCCATGGGAGGAGGGGAAGGATTAGGGTGCAGATCAGGGTACAGTGAAGATGCGTGACATGTATTTTCAGCAGACTCGCTGTATTTTTAGCTAGTGGGTATATATAGTGTGTCATTCATTTTAGGGAGAAGACCATCCATTTGTTCTCCACTGCTTGAATTCTTGCTTTTCTGTAAAATACAGTAGAGTTTTCTTGTGGAGATGATTTAGGGTTGGATGATTCTCAGCTCCAAAAGAAATGCTTGGGTTCATTATCTTTGCTCCGCTGTTTTCTTTAGATTTCAAGAGGTTGTGCTTAACATTTCCAAATTAGAGAGCTCCTTTCAAACTACTAAATTATTCCTACCAGAAGCTGCAGCACGAGGTGTGCATCCCTGCCTGAGCTGGAGCTGCTCTTGATGGCACTGCAAATAAATTATGGATGTAAGCAAATTATTCTGAAAGCACTAGTTTTCAATTGGGGATGGTGCTTCTCTACGAGCTCATCCGTCTTTTGCTGTGGCTGGGGAGCAGGTGAATTTGACCACTGATACCTTCTGCAAATTTGGGTTCCAATTTTCAGAGCAACACTATACCCAAATTCTCTTTTCTGTCCTCTGCAAAGAGGAAGGAAGGAAGGAAAAAAAAGCCCAAATCTATTTCAGGGCTTTCTCAGAAGCTTCTTTGGTTTTTTTGTTCTGTGGAACTGTACTTTAAGCAAAAATCTTGAGGACTGCAATAATAATTTTGCTTTTTAATGAAACATAATGGCTGAGAAGAATCTGGACTTTTACAAAACGTGTTTTTTTAGTAAAAGATGTAACTGCTGCTCACAGTTTGGGGTAATTTTAATGTATTTGTTCTACTCAACATGAAATTCTCAGACGCTTTTTTGCACGTTTACGCAGGAGACCCTGTGTGCTGGTGGCATTTATGGCTCTAGCAGTGCAGCTTTTGCTTTGCATTCGGTTCTGCTCAGAGAGACAAACAGCAAGCTCTGTTTCACATAGCAAATACAGACACTACCGGCTTGAAGAGTTTTGCCTTCTAGTCAGTTCTTTTGTTCTTTGTGGTCTTGTAATTACGTTTTCTTAAATGCAGTTCTCCTCACTGTTGTGGTACAGAGGAGCTGTAAGGAAGGGAACCGTGCGTGTGCATTAGTTCGGGTACAGTCGGAATGCGTACGCTAAGAGTAGAAAAATGCCTCTTATCTTTTTCTGTTATCTCTGCTTACCTCACTTTTTTGGGGGTTGGTTTCCCCCTCAGGAACACATTGCTGCCAAACGAATCTAATGAAAATCAGAGCAATAGCGCTTGAGGCTTTGTGGTGATTTGTTTCACTTGTAAATGAAAATATTTAGCTGTACTTTGAGGTCCTGTTTTGTTCCAGGTAAATCAGCACGCATGATCAAGTTAGCATCATTGTTCTTAGAGCGCTTTTTGTTATAGGTGTTGGGGGGGGGGAGTTACAGATTTTGCAGGGTTTTGTTAAAATTGGGCATTATTTTTTGTGCATTTAAAATAATCCAAAGTGAGCATTAACCTCTGTTGACACTGTGGGAGTGGGGGAGCTGCTTGTATTTGGATACCCTGAGAGCAAGGCTAATAAACTGCTAAGAAACCTGCTAATGGGGCTTGTGTTTTCCTCTCCTAAATGAGCAGCAAGGTGGCTGCCCTTAAGTCATCGCCTGAACCTTGTACTCTAATCTAAGTGGCATGCTGGAGTGTTCCGCAGTAGCATTCAAGGCAGCAGAGCAAACTGATGTGACTGATGGTATTTGTGGATTATATCAACATCAGTGGATTATCTGCAGGAGGAGGAGGAGGAGTATTAGAAACAAGAATGAATAATATACTAAACAACTAACTAAAAGTGGCTAATGAATGGAAAGTCACAGAATTACACACTGTAGGATTTACAGTTGTTTTATACTTGACATCCTTCTGGTAACTGCTGTAGAAAAGATTGGAAAGATCTAATGGAGGGGTGGCAGCAAACACTGAACAATAGCAATTGTCCTGAGCAGGGACCTGAAGTACTTGCTGTGGTTATTCAAGTTAGCAAAAGGTGAGTTGTGTTTGCCATTGAGGGGGGGTAACAGCCAGAGCTGTTTATATCTTGCAACTGGAGAAGTTCTGAGCAATGCCCTTTGTTTCAGCAAGAACTGGTTTGCTCGAGTGTTTTACTGATAGGGAGGGATTAGATAAAAAAGGGGGAGAGGGGTGGAATTTTATTCCTGTAATCAAAATCCACCACTGTATTAAAAACCGGCCTGCATAAAAGGTGGTATTACTGGGTAGCGTGTCAGTAAGCTCGAGGCTTCGACTCAAAATAGATTTGTCTGCCAAGCATGGACTGTCATCGATGGGAATATGTTTCTTTGTCATTTAGCTCTCTTGTAGAAAGCAGAAGAATCTGAACCAAAAATTAGAAGTCATTCTGATACAGAAACTACCTACAGCAGCTGAATTGTTGGCTTGCTGCTCGTATCTGCTGGTGTCCTTGGTGTCTAGAAATAAGGGTCTAAACGACTGGAGTATTCTGAATACATGGTTTTGATGACTTTGGTAGGAGGCAGGATCTCCAGAGTCCGTCCTTTCTAAATAAAAGAATAATCTTGTAACTTTCATGTGTGCAGTTTCTTGCTGTATTTATCATGGGCTTAAATTATTTAAACCATAAAGCAGCATCTTGCAAGAAATTCCTATTTCTATGATCCTTTTTTTTTCTTAACATATAAATATTTAAAGTCTGTACAAAAGACAAACCTTGTATAAAAATACTATATTACCCATGAGTAAGGAAAGTTATTAAAGGTAGGCACAGACTGAGTAATGAAATGGGGGCATCAGATTCCTTAGAATAGCTTGTTACTAAGAGATGCTGAATCCAAGATAAAAGAACTCCTGTTTCTTCTAATTTCTAAGACTTTTTTCAGACCTGTTTAATTATGCCTTGAATATATCCAATCTGATGTTGATGATGGTAGCTGCTTTGGATAATGATCAGCTGTTGAGGCAAAAGGACTCACTCGGATTTTTAGTCTAGGGAGCAGAATGCTGATTTTTGATAAACTTGGCAGGCAAACAGCAGACTATTTCCAAGGAAGATGGCAGAGCCTTCGATGTTGCTTTAGTCTTCTGCCTGCTTTCTCAGACATCAGCAATAGTACATAGAGATCTATCTGTTTTGGTCAGCATTACCTTTTTCAGCCTTTATATTTCCATAAGAGTTCATAAACCTGCAAATAATATTCTGCTCAGAGCTCAGCCAAAAATGAGTAATTTCCTTCTTTCTTCTCGGCGCTTCGGAACTAGTCAATAAGATTCTCCCCAGTGGAGGAATGAGACACATAATATACTGGAACCAGAGCCCCTAAGAGAACTCAGTTTGAATTAAAATAATCCCAGGAATTCCTTTCTTGCTTTACAGTGTATCTGCATGCACAGAGTAGTCCCTTCATCCTTCATATGCCCAGTTGCCATTTTAATAACCTTTTAGGTGTTTATTAGAAAGTGTGCCGTTAACTTGCATCTGTTCCACTCCAGGAAATTGGCTGTTATCGTCTGTTCTCTTCCTAAAATACTCACTATTCCCTGTATGAAACTTCAGGCCCATAAATATGGTATTAAAGCCTGTATTGATGATAAGCAAAGTCATCTTATGACTGTTCTGTTTTCCTGCTGTTGCTGCAAACAAATGTTAAGAATCTTTCCAAAAAGGAAAATCCTCAAGGATCCTTCATTAGATGTGCTCCTGGGAATTGGTAATAGATACTTGACTATCATTCATTTTAGGAACGAGATTTTGATGCCTATTAAAATCAAAGTGCACGCTAAATATTTACTCTGTTTGTTTGGAAATGTGTATCCCTTTTGAAAGAGCTTCTTTTGCATCTGCACTGTAAACGCAGAGCTCACCGGTTCACAGCTCCCAGGGATATCGGGGTTTTCACCAAGTGGGATCTGAATTTCCCCATTCCTGGTGGGTGCCGTGCAGGCCTTTGGCTGGCCTTGTACAGGAGCAGATGGTGTAGGGAGAAGAGCTTGCAAGTTCTGCAGGCCAAGGTTTACAGCAAGCAGAGGGAAAAAAAGGGAAATGTTAATATAGAAACTTGAAAAATCCCCTGATAAAGAGAAGGGAGAAATGCCAAAGGGAAGAAACAACAGTGTTGCTCTAAAAGTGGTATTCTAAACTGGAGCATAAAGCTGGAGCTATCCTGATCTCATCCGTGCAAGGTCTGTAAAATCCAATTACTCTGATATCTGGAATTTAAATAACTAGAAACCTTATGTCTAGTCTTGTCTTGCTTTTAGCTTTCTTTTCAGTGGGAAAAACTCTCCAAGTCAGTGATAAGGAACCATTTTATTTGGGGAGGAGTTTTAAACAACACCCAAGGATGATGTCATCCCTGACACTGTTCATATCCTGATTCTAAATCTGTATGGTGAAAGAAAGAAGTATGTATTAGGAATGCTGTATCATTATAAACCTATTAGGCATTGGTTTAGGTGTTTTAAAACAAGTCTTGGCATATAGAGCAGCTTACAGGGTTTATGGAAGGCTGCTCTACTTTTAACTGGGAAAAAAATCATAGGATCTGATAAAGTGCTAGTGCATAGATTTTAGTCTACAGTGCTTTTTTAAAATGTGTTTAAAATGGAAAAGGTATTCGGGTTTTTGCAGGTAAAATACTACACCTTGCTTTTGAAACATTAAAGGAGAAAGACTTGGAAGCAGCTGAAAAGGAAGTGGATTGTTAAAGTTGCTTGAGAATTTCTTTTGCTGTCTGTTTAGGTAATCATAATTAAAAAATGCCTGAATGATCTTAATAACACATGATTCAACTGACAAGCACTAATTGCTCTCTATCAGGCCAAGAGAAGATGAATGTTGTCAAGAAAACCACAAGTCAGACAAGCTGATTCTCTTCTAGTCTGACACCATGTTCCCATGTACAAACCAGTTTTTACTGGAGTCTTTCCAACATCAAAAGAAAATCCTTGCCTTCCCATTAATTTTCATTGCTGGCAGGCTTGAGCTGTTTGTGACGAGTTACTTTCGTTACTATTGCTGGCCTGCTAATGCATAGGATTGTGCAAGGGCAAAAATGTAAACAGGTTTCCCAACTTCTCTTTATCTTCTGTAGTTTAGACTGAACACATTCTTACACTGGATTACCAAGAATTAGGTATAAAAAAACCCCCTCTTTTTTGTCATAGCAGTCCTTTTCTTCTTTGCCCTGGAATGTGCAGTGCGCTGGGCCGGGTAGAATAGCATTCTTTCTTCAAAGGTTCTCTCCTGTTTAAGACAACCTATGCAAATTATGGCATTGCAGTGAAAAATCCAGTTTTATATAGCAGATGCTATCTGGCAGGATTTCCTGCCAGGTGATCGGTATGTAGTGCCATGGGGGTTTTTTCTTTCTTTTGTTTTAAAGACACCTTTTTTTGTCTGTGCTCCTCCTAGTCAAATGGAGCCCTTGTGCTTTGCGGCTTGACTTTACTGTATTCCCTGATCGAGATACAAGTAATAGGAGATACTCCGCGTTCTTTCATACTTTCCATTTATATTTGGGCATCGGTTACTAAGCAGTATTGGATGGGTATGGGTCACTTGGGCAACCATATACCAAGATTAATCTCATGACCTTTCTTATCAACAGTGTTTAAAATATAGCGTCTGCTTTGTACTAAGTAAATTCTAACGTAGTCTCTCCAACGTTAATTATGAAGGGAGATTATATTATGTTTTAATGTAGGCTTGAGACTCTTAGAAATAACAAGAAACCCTGGGATCTTTCTATACACAAAATATCTCCTTTAACCCCATACTTTAAGTTTGATCATTAAACTGCTCCCCAGATTCAAAAATGCCAGTTCATCTTTTAATTAGTTTTTCTGAGGAGCAGGAATACTGACTTGGTTGTAAATGCACCCTTGTACTCTGGAGGGACTTCAGCTCCCTCTGCTTCATGTTAGTCCGGAGAAGATGGGAATCAGCTTCCTAAAACTTTACCAGAATCCTCTACCTTCAGTTCTTAGACAGCATGTCAGTTATCACCCTGAGAATATTTCACTGTCAGATTTGATGCCTCTCTTAACTATTTGATGCCCACCTTTAGTATGTCTGGAGAGATGATATCTTTAAAAGGACTGATTGCTTGTGCAAAATGAAACTGTGAATTCTCTCTCAAATTTGGCATCTAAAACACAGTCTCCTATCGGTATCTTGGTGAGCTAAACCTGGTTTAGTTGTAATGTACACCTTTTCCTTACTGTTTCCTTTGCTGGTAAGAGAAACCCCCTTGGTAGTGGGTAATGTTGTAGTTCAGAGGGAAGGATGGGTGGAGGACGGGAGAAGAGAGCATTCCTGACTTGCTTTCCCATTCCTCCTATGTACAGGGTCACGTGCATAGGTATCATTCCCTAGTTTTTGGCTCTCTGACAGTAGAAATAAGTAAATAAATCAGAGAAGATAGGCAAGACCCAGAGCTGACAATGTGTTCATTGGTCATTTCAGACCTCCTGAAAACATAAAATACCTGTGTTTTTGTGTCAAAAACTATTCCCAAATCTTTCTGAAATTATGATAATTTGTGACAGTTTAACAGCATCCCGGGTTATGAAAAGCATAGTGTGGTAAGGTCCTTGGCTTGACTTTTGCATGTGATGGGGGAGCAGCAGATTCCCTCTCCTCGCAAACGATGCCCTGAGATGCTGTTCACTGCGCTGCTGATCAACACCCAGAAATGCAGGGGGACTTGTTAAAATCTGGGCGCAGGGCAGGGCACTGTCAGCTGGAGTCAAGATGCTTTCGGGCAGCAGCAGCAGAGGGTTCATTTGTTCCTGCTGCTGAGTTTTCTGTCTAAAATAATGAGAGCCCTGGAGTCTGTCCTGGAAGTGTAAAATCCTTTGCTTCCGTAGGAAAGTGAAGGTGGAGGGAGGGAATTAACATGGAGAGTATGACTCTATTACCTGAAGAGCACCAGCCAGTCATGGGGTATTCTGAAAATAGCCACGATCAGATGTTGTTTAATGCTTTGTCAGTGATTTAGATATGATCATTCGAGTTGTATTTGAGCAAAAATATGACAAATCCAACCTTCTACAGCACATTCTGCTGCAGAGAGCAGAGCAGTATTTGGGGTATATCTCATATAGATGTCGGGTTGTGTTTTGTGGTTTTGGGGCGGTTATTTTATCGGGGGGTGGTGGTGGGATTTTTTTCAGTAAATAAGAGTTTATTCACTATTTAGTTATTCACTGGCTTTTTAGAGCAAGGCACATTCCCATTGATACTTGTGTCTAAACACAGTCACCAACTTGCTCGTCAGGAGCAGATCTCTCTACTCAGATCTGGGGGGCTGAGGAATGGTTGTCCCCCAGTCACACCTTTACTCAGGTGGGAGGTGATGGCAGCTCATCTACATGTATAATCTGTGATATGATGAGTACATTCATTGGCATGGTTCCTGTAGCCAAGCAAGGAACATGCCAATGAGCGATAAGCAGTGCCATCTAGGGTTGAGCCTGGCTTAGGATTTTCATTTCAGAGCTCTAAGCACTGAGCAGCAGTTCAACACTGGGAGGTTTCCAAGGGCAAAGTATACTATTACTCTTACAGAAATATGGTTTTCTTTAGATTATAATGTATATTTTTAAAGTACCAAACAGTACACCCTGAATTTTACCAAGAGCTTGTAATCCTGATGTTGCATCAAAAATACATACCTGTGCTGGAAGATTGCGGGATGTTCTTGCTGGGTTTGTCATGTTACAGAAGTCTGGGAAGTTCCTGGCGTGGAGACTGTGGGCTGTTCTTCAGAACCATTACCTTCTAACTGATGCATACAGGAGAGCATCTGCTCGAGGAAAAGTTGCTGCATATATTTGAAGGGGAATAATGCAGTTTGAGCATATGGTTGAGCAGTCAACCACATTTTAGTGTGAGGTGTCCCTGCCCATGGCAGGGAGGTTGGAACTAGATGATCTTATGGTCCTTTCCATGCCTAACTATTCCATGATTCTATGATAACCCTAGCCAAGCCCGGCGAGTTGCCCAGAAGTAACTGGGGTATCCTGTCTGCATCTTGGTGTCACTGCAAAGCTTTCTGAGGGGGGTCAACGGGTGGGATTTGAAGTAAAAAATTAATCTCTTCCATGGGGCAAACACGTTTGAAGTTCTGAGTAGCAGAGTCCTCTGGCAACACATTCGTAGGTATTCAGTGTATCTCCATTTCTTCTGCATTGTAGCTGGGCCATCCCTTAGGGGCAAAGTCTGAAGAAGTCAGTTAACTCTAGAACTGTCCTATACCCAGAATGAAAAGATTTTGTTTTACAGGTTTATCTGAGGTTTGTGCGTAGCATTGGGGAAACTCATTAAACTTGACAGCAGATGCTATGGTCTTGTTCGTACTACCCAGAAAGGCCTTGTGGTTTAAGGCTTTGGATTACAGCTTTCCACAAAGAACCACATTATTTTAGGGTAAGCAATTAAAGAAGGTGCCAGTGTAAAAGTTCTGTCTTTCTGTGCCCGTATTGCCCAGTCTGGAGCCCACACTCCAGTACTGCTATTTGCTGGGGACACTTAAGCGTAGCCTTTGCACAAAGCCATGCAGAACAAGCCAAGTCCAAGCCCTGATCTTCAACCCCACCTGTCCATCCCCATACATTTGGCACACGTATGGTGCTGCCTGTCTTCAGGCAGATTCAGGAGCCAGCTCCCAGCTACTGGTCGGTGCCTGTGAGCTGATGTAGGTTTGCATTACTTTTCAGTAATACGTAAGTTCAAACGAGTGTAACTTACAATAGAATCGTCATTTAGTAAACACTAACGCTGTATTTCCCAAAGTGCTGAGCACTCTGTGTTGCCTCCTGTCACCAGATTGCAGCAGGATGTGCGATGGTCTGTGGATTTAACTTCATTTTCCTGAATTAGATGGTTTTCCTAGGCAGGTTCACTGTGTGGAAGTAGTGTACTGTAGGTTTACACACGGAAGGGGGCTGGTGGAATGGAGTCACTGCTGTCAGGTGAGCTTGTGCAAGGTGATTCTTCCTAACTCTGTGGGCTCGAAGAGCCCTTTCTGACCTATGTACCAGCCCTTTCGTCAACTCCCATTTCGTCTTCAAACTGCCTACCTTTCGGGTGGATGCATCAGGCCAGGGGGGTGACTGTAAGCTCAGACTACTTAAAAGGTAGTTCTTTTGAAGGTGCTCTCCTCTCCACCCCACCCCAAAGCAGGAAGCGTGGTTTGCCTTGGCATTTCAGATCCCTGCTTTTTCCTATTGGAATGTCTCTATTTGTTAGCTTCAGGGTTGCCGTTTTCCTTAGTTCTTTTTATCTTTTTTTAATTGTTATTTTTTTTAACCCTTGCTGTTTTCCTGAAGAGTACCAGTGCAAACTACTTCAGCGACTTCTTTCTTGGCTCCCCTGATGGAATGACTAAAGGCTGGAGTGGGAAGAATGTCCTGCCTTCAAGTCTGTGATCTGCTGATTCATAGATAAACGTCCTATAAAACGCAGAATTAGGCTGCTCCGAATTTAGGGCTGAATATTCTTTCATGTTCTGTTTGGGAAAACAGCCACAGCTTGACTCAAACTTTCCAGTTTGGTATGTGCTGGTTCCAGCATTACAAAGTTCATCAGCCTGTCTTAAAGGGAAGTCCTGGTTCTTGCTCCCGTGCATTGAACTCATGCATGTGCTCCTACACCATATGGAGGATGATGCTTCTGTGTCATGTGGAGCCAGGTGGGCCAGTCTTAATACCCCTTTGCAAAGCTGTGTCACTGCAGGTCTTAAGCAGCTTATGTGATTCTGGAGCATTTGAAACTCACCTTTTTCAGGGGCCCAATCATAAAAAATGAACCTAGATTCAAAGTCATAAGAAGAAGAATCCAGGATGGCTCCAGCCTACCAAACTGCTGAAGACTGTGGGCAGGGAAAAGCCCAAAAGCATTTCCCCCACAGAAGGGAAGTTCAGAGAGGAGATGGTCCATGAAAGTGTTTTCTGTCATGAAGGAAATAAGTGTTTCTGTAAAATCTGCACAGTATTGTTAGGGAAAGAGGGAAAAGAGAAGAATGAAGATGAGTGTGGAACACAGTGACATGTAGTCCCTGCTTGGCTTTCTGTTGCGGGATAATAAAAAGTCACGTAGCAGAAGAAATTATGTGCAGTCTGAGAAGCGCTTGTTTTCTTCCTTGATCTTGTTAAAGCATTTCTTAACACAGTGGCTTTTTTTCTCAAGTATTAGCATTAATTACAGAAAATGTTAATAGGTTTTGTGGATTGTACAAGTGGGAAGGCTAGCAACAACCTGGTATTTCAAAAGAAAACAATATTCCATCTTCTAGATTCAAAGATAATTCAGGAAAGTAATAAAAGCTTGTGAAATCGTATGGAAGAAAGCTTTATGTCACTTCACTCCTTCATCAGATAGAAAGCAAATACCTCATTTCGTTGGCCAAAACTGTGTCTCGGAAATGACCCTGTAATTTTTTCTTTTGCAAGTCACCAACTTTCATCTGTTTCAATGGACTTTTCCCTCCCCTTCTCCAGTAGTAATCCTAAACCCTCCAGTGTCTTGGGGCGTTCTGGCAGTGGAGCCTGCTGCATGTGCTTCCTGCAGTCAGCGTGCAGAAGTGATCACTCTTTAAATCATACAGTGCAAGAATTCATTAAAAATTTGGAGAACCATCTTATGAGTAGTTGATGATCTCATTTTATCCATACATGGCACTTATTAAGTAAATACCTTTGAAGCATAGGAAACCGTCTGGGAGCCGACTTGTGTTTCTTCCTCTGCTGTGTTATCTTAATTTGATTTGGTAGTACAGAAGTCCTGAAAATATTTTCTAAGGGAAATATATGTTGGGAATAATGCAGTGCTATTCTTAGCCCTTCTCGCAGACTTCCTACTTATTATTTTTCCTTGGGACTTTGCTGTTCTTCAGGTGCTTTAATTTCGTATTTACTCTTGATTTCCCTGGAGGGGAGGATTCGGCAAAGCCCTGAGCACGTTTCAGACCCAACTCCACGGCAGCAGGAGGTTTTCCAAGAACTAATTCTGGCCTTTTCTGTGAGAATCCTTGTCAGCACTTTTTCACTGTAATGAAACAGTGAATAAACCAAAGTATTTTTGGTAACAGTCGGTACACCACACCTCTACAGTGCCTGTCCTTTGAGGATGTGTGTGCTTTGGAGACTCGGGAATTACACATCTTGTGCATGTTTCTGCTTTAGTTATGAGGAAGTATTTATGCTGACAGGCTGGGACAGAAGCTCTGAGGAGTGATTGCTTATTGTTTCATGGGTAATAATCAGCCTCTCACCTGTGGTTATTAACTGTTTAGTTGGAAGTGCCTTTTAGAATCTGACTGAGGCAGTCTTCTTCAGAGGCGTCTGAAGGAAGGGTTCTTCAGATGCCTCTGGCTTGGTGTCCTGCTTGAAAATGGGACTGTCACCCATACTGTGTCTCTGCTGTGGCTTTGTCCTAAGACAGCATTGGCAATGAATCCCCGCAGGTGGAGATCTCCCCTGTCATGACCTCTCAGTGCTGTGCCACCTTTGCAATAAAAGTGTCCCTTCTGAGCATCCCAAAGAACAATTTTGGCTGTTCCTCAGTTCAAACCCTCCCAGTTAATAACTGTTGTTCCTCTTTGCTTTAGAGGACTCTTGCTGGCAGCATGAAGTGAGCTCCTCTTAGTTGCCAGAGCTAGTAGCAGGGCTCCTGTGTTAGAAAAGCCATCAAATCCTTCTGAAAGAGGGTGTAGCTATTCATTTGAGCTTTAATTTTTATGTATTGGTGCTGTTACCTCTGCAAAGCCAACTTCTGTATCTGATAGAGCAGCAGTCAGGAAAATCCTGAGGAAGAGGAGGAACCACCCAGCTCTCAGTGTCCCATTTTTGTGCACTGTGTTCTGGACTTTCCAGATTGGATTGGATGTTGTGATTGAAAAGATTGTCAGCACTATGCAAATGAGAGAGAAGTGAAAGTGCATCTCGTGCAAGTAATTCCTGTGTAGATAATTTGCCATAAAAATTTATATTGCCGTTCTTAAAACCTTCAGAGATTTATTCTGTCTAGGGAAAGGTGATTTATATGGTATTAAAACACTTTTTATGTTCCAGTCCTTTAGATTTAATGTTTATTGCCTATAAAAATGAAATCTTCCTGTGGATATTTAAAAGTTTGGGTACGGTGTGAAATATATATTCAGCTTAGAATCTGAAATGCTTTAGAGATGCAGTAAATAAGTGATGGAGTGTTACCTCAGGTTCACCAACCTCAGCAGTCCAGACTTACTCCAGGGCTGAATCCATTATGTAGATAGCATTCTGCTTACCTTAGACATATGGTAAGGAACACGTATAATGACAGAAGTAATGTGTAATTTTGTCATTCTTTTGGGGCTGAATATTTAGGGCACTCTGTATAAAGGTTTTTGAGGCTGAACATGGACTGATGTGTATAGGCGGTATTAAAATGCAGAAATAGGCTTATTCCTAACCCACAGAGGGCTGGAGTAAAGGAAACATTGAGGTACACGACAGGAGTATCCAGAGAAGAAAAAGCATTCAGCATCATTTCTCTATATAGCTTCTACATGTGGTAATGAAGGGAATGTGACAAGGCAGTGCGGGACTGTTGCAGTCCCTGTGAACAGAAGGGCAAGGAACAGTCTGCGTTCTGGGTTTATTTCGGGTTTAATTGCTGGTTATTTTTGCTATCCCTGTTAGTGTTTAGGCAGAAACACAGAAGCAGCTATCCCTCTTCCAAAGTGTAGTTCCTAACCTCATAGTGTAGGTCCTTCTCCTGTTTGATTCTAGACGGTTTTCTAGAGCATGATGTGCCTTTCTAGAGATGTCTAAAATACAAAGCATGAATCGGAGACAGAAACGAATCAAGTGAGGTTTTACACAACGATCAGGAAGTGTGTGTAGGTGGTTGTTTTGTCTTGTAACTTCTTTAATGGTGCTGCCCTGAAAAAGTAAATGATGGAACACGCACTGCTTTTCCCCAAATGTTTCTCATCGTTTCAGAGTTCATTCCACACAAGAGCTGTACAAGTTCAACTCTAAAGCATGTGTCCTGCTGGGTACCGAGAGCGAGCGAGGAAACGTTGGCAAGTCCTCCTGAGGTTTTTCAGCTGCAGCTGCAGAGCCCTGGATATTGCTGCACATGAAGCACAAAAATTAAGGATTGATTTATTGTCATGTAGCTAAAATAACCAGAGACGTTGTGGGAAATAATGCTGAGGACTTACCAGTAATGCTTAATTTGAAGTGGTGCATCAAACGGTATTGTGCAGTCCCTTTCCGAATGATCTCTTCTAGCAGAACCTAATGTTACCGTGAGTTCTGGGATGGATTGCGCTGGAGCCCGAAGCCCTGCCTCTGGCAGCAGCAGTGCAGACTTTCTCCCACCATGCTTCGCCTCTGCCTCATCCCCATGTGGGAAAGGATGCAACTGGGATGTTGTAACATCAGGCAGCCAAGCGAATGGATGGCACCATTTCAAGGAGGAACTTCGGTGAAACTTCCCAGGGTTTAACTGTCTGCCCTGGCACATGAAAGCCAAGGAAATGTTTGAGTGTTGTAGCAGTAAGGGTCAAGTCTGTGTTAGTGAACGTAGCACTTGGCGCAGCGTGTTTAGCAAAGGTGGCTTGTTTGGTGTTTCACTGGTGAAGCCAACCAGTTGTCCTCCAGACTGGGCGGGTAAGACAGCTTGTGGAATGGGGCCGACAACAGAAAACCCCCGAGAAGTATCAGGATAACAAAGAAACACCCAATAAGCAACAAAACCAACTACCCTTCCTCCACTTTTATTCTGGTCTCCACAAGAACTGTGGGAAGGCAGGATCATATTCTGATGTCTTTTTCCTGAGTGATGTGGAAGAAGTGGAGAGGCAGGAAAGCAATTTACGCCTGTGATGGGTTTAACAGGGTTGTAGAAATACGATTTAGCTGAAATTAAGTGAAAAACAGTAGCTGAAAAAATAATCAAGCTTCAGCTGAATGTTTTGCATACTGAAATACTGAAATCAGGCTCTCTGCGATGATGCTGTTGAAGCAGGTAGATGTCCTTGCGTGGAAGAGTTCTTGTTGCATTTAGATTATCCTACCTGCCAGATACGCTGCCAGACCCCAGTTCTGGTGGTCTGATAATTCCATGGTTTTGTTGGGCTTCATATTTGTCCCCTTGCTTCTTCTGCAGTAAACTTAGTAGCTACATATTCAGAAATGTATTTCTTTTAAATACAAATGTTCTTGAACTATAACTTTTTTCCCTTCTTTTTTTCATGAAGGATCTAAACTGAGAGGGAAAGAAAACCAGTCTCAAAGTGAAACTTCTGTTGCTGATATCATGTGTAGCATGTTGTGTCATCTCAGAAGAGGCATTTTTGGATTAAGCTTTCCTATTATCAGGCTTAGGGCTTCATAGTATTTCACGGGTTTTCTCAGCAGAAGTGCTTTCTGGCATGTGAGCAAGGGTGTCCAGTGCTCTCGTCTGCATACATGAAAGGTAAAATGTGGCTGTTCTTCAACAGTGTGTAGGTAAAGGATGGAGATGCTAGAGACAGTGCATCTGGAGAGTAGCTCAGAGGTAATCCAGCTGTTTGTTTGTGGTTTGTCTGAAAAGCGCGTGGGGATGGAGAACGGTGATAGCAGCTTCACACTGTTCACTGAAGACCTTAGCTTCCTGCTTTGGGCACAGGTCTGGGTGCTGGTTTTGTTTAGAAACGTGATGCTCATTAAATACATAGTATAGATTGGAAATTATTCATGAGGCCCTGTCTTTCCTTCCTAAAGGACTTGAATGACTTTGGATTTGTTTTCAGCCACAGCAAAACAGAGGGGAGATAGTCCCGCTCTGTTGGAAAGTATTGCTCCTTATTTCAGTTTTCTTATAGGAGACATGTAAGTGTGCATATATATGGACTGAAAATCCCTGTATGACAGAGTGCCTTGAAGAGGTACAAATGTAAGCGAGCTCTTGGTAAAGAGATCACTTGCATCCCTAGTTCCACCATCTACCTCCCCAGACTGCCAGGAAGCAGACATTACTGTATCTTAGATAACTGCCTGTGTGGAGTTTCTTTCTGTGTGTGGGGAAGGAATGGAGTATTGTGTTCCATCAGCTTGTAAAACTGAACTAATTAACAGACAATCAGCATTGATTGAGACTGCTGCATTCTTTACTGAGGGACAATAAACACGGGATCTGCACAGAATTGTTTTTACTGCCCTAAAGTGCAAGAAATTGGAATTGTATTTGATAGCCAAAATTAAGGGCTTTTTAGTGACAGTGTATCATAGCAAGGTTGACAGTGCCACTGCAGCTAAAGCTGTTGTTTTCATGTTAGTGTGATTTGTCGCTGTGAGTAGTGGGGGAATCCTGTAAATTACTGCCAAAGGTTTTTATAGTTAAAAAGGATTTTGGCTGGACTTTCTACCTGAGATGTGTTCATGGGGTGGGTAGATATTGGCTGTCTGCTTCTATATGCCAGATTTGCAGTATTTAAGATATTTTATGTATTCCTTTGTTAATGCATGATTTCTAGAAAGCCTTTGAATAATTCCTGCTATACAGTTCAGGGTATGCTACTAGAAATGCTGATTTAGACAAATGGATCCATGTTAGGAACACTGTACAATAGTATTTCTGGTTCTAAACTAGCTGGCAATATGACTAACATGAAGCTTGTTATTTTTTGTTCTGTGCTGCTGTGCGTGGTGTCACCTCCAAGCCAGCCTCCTTGTGACTGTACATCAGCTAATTTTACTTCATGAGTCAATTCTGCTGTTTTCCTTTTCATGTCACAGAAAATGAGCTTAATTAAGTACCGCAATATGCTGTTGGGAATCACCTAGCTAGAAAAGGCATCCTGCATTCCCCTGCGTCCTGATTTCAGTCCAGTGTGAAGTGTGGTACTTGTGCTGAGCATTGTCCAGGTAAAATATTGAAACCTATAAAAACCTTCTGAAAGGCTTCAAAATCTGCTGTTCTCTTCAAGTGTCCAAAATACGTCGCACTTGCTCTTGGTATCAGACCAGACATCCATTTGTACTGTTGTGTGTTGCCATGCCAAGCTGAGTCAGTATTCGGGATTTAGATCTGAAAGAGGCCTGAATGGGATGATAATAGTTGCAAAAACCTAAATAAAGAGAACGTTGCTTTCTTGTTTTCTATTTATATCTATAACTTTTTAGAAAACATCCCCCAATTGCATTCACAGGCAATTCTCAGGAAAGCTGTATTTTTCCCATCATGGGAAAATGCATAAACCTTACAGCATGCCCAGAAAGTCAACAAACTCAGACCAAGGGAGGAAGCATGTTAGTCAGGAGTCAAGGACCGTTCTCTGAAAACACTCTGCCAAAGACTCTTCCTGCTTAAATTGTTTATCAAACAACAATTCCATTTGCCAGCGGATTTCTTCTGATCTTGTTTTTGTTATTGCTTTATTCCTAAATGCATGTTCCCCATCCAGCTTCCTCTGCCAAAGGCTGTGGTCCCTGTCCTGTGCATGATGCCCCTTGGCTGCGCGGCTGTGTGGTGGAGCAGGTACATCTGAATGTGCCCCTTGATCAGCAGTAAAAGGGGAAGGAGAACCCTGCCAGAGGGGTGTTACTGGACATTTTCAAGATGTATTTTGTAGGATTTCCCTAGTGCACATGCCTGTTGTTCAGGATTTTAAACAAATAACAATAAGAAATTCCACGTTAAGAGTAGCCCCATCTTTCCAAACCATATTTGTCATGGTTGGATAGATTATCCATCTATTGTACCACTTCTGCAACGCTCAACAAGCATGGGAAAGGAACATGAGGTGTTGTGTTCAAGTCCACAGTAATTTTTTCCTGTCCCTCAAGGAATGACTTAGTTGGAATGTGGTTTTGAAAGTATTTTTAGGCTGCTTTTTCAGTATGTATTTCTACTTTTGTTGGTAAATATTTTATGTCCAAATGTTAGGGAATGGCTTAAGTAGCTTTCAGATTGGTGATTGCCTTTGGAGGCTGAAGGCTTATTGACTGGTGGTTGTGATGGGCTTCAGGGTGGACTCTTGGTCTGTCTGTAATGGTTAACCATGTTTAAACCCCCCTAAAAATGAACTGAAGAACGGGTGTTGTCAAAGGAAGAATAACTGTGAAGTTTTGTTCTGAGTGGCACTGTAGTTAGGGTTTGGTTGAAGTGAAATAACACACGAGCAACGAGTTTGTTTTCATGTAGAATAAAAACACAGCACAAAAGCTTGAGTTTCTTAGGTTTTTAAACAGTAAGTTCCCAGAACTCACACTGAAACAAGACTGTGCATGTATATATATTATTGATTTATTTGTGGTAACATGCATAGCAAGTTACAAATCCTGGTCTGTGTTGGAGTATGTATCTTGTTTAAAGCCTGGATATGCTCCATTTACTAGCAAAGCTGACGCTGAAAGGGGAGTAACTAAATACTTTACATGATGTAACAGAGCTCATGTTAAAGGGTCAAACATTTTGTTATTTAAACCACTCTTCTAAGACTCCATTTTACTTTGATCTCTGGTCAAAAGGATTATTTAATGTAACTCATGAATCTGATCTTCCTTGGTACTAAGGCATTAGCTGTAGTTAGTGGCGGTGTTTAGTTACAAAATGGCAGTATAATCCCTTTCCACCTGAGCCCCGTGGCTGCTGCATTAGTGCCTGGAAACAAACGATAAGAATGGTGCATTAAGTAGTTTGTAAGCGCTCATTAATTAATTGCCTGTTTTGTTTTTGTTTTGTTTTATTTAGGGCCAGACCTCTACTTAAAATTGTCTACAAAAATGTGTGTAATGGGCACGGTTGCTGTGCACCCCCTTGTTAAAACCTAAGGGTTTCTTGGTGTCTGAAACGTGATTTAGACCATTGCTTTCTCCTCTCTGTCCTTCCCCTGTGCAGTTACTCCAGTCGCTGTTGGGAGGGCTGAGAAGGGGAACAGGGTAGACATCTCCTGCTGCAGAGGGAGCTGAGTGGGACCCAACACGCTGTGATCTTGATGGTGTGGTTATTGTGTTCTTGGTTGCCACTTAAGGGGTAATTCTTCTGCTTTATGTGGTAAGAGCTATGGTGAGTATGGCTGCTGGCGCTGCATCTCGGTCAGCTTCTGATCAACTAACGAGATAGGTCAAACAGATGTATTTTACTTTGTGTCTTGCCTAGGCAGAGTCTTTGCAAGCAACAGTGGGTTTCCTTTGGTTTCCCATAATTGATCTTACTTGGCAGAAGAAAATGTAGTTTGGTTCCCCGCTGCCCTGTAGCTGCTACAAAAGTCACAAATGTTAAACTGAGGCATTTATTTTTCTTTCAAGTAATTAACCAGCGCGTATGTGATTAGCTAATTTGATTTTATCATGTAGAAAGCCATCAGCTGCATAGGGCAGGAAAGCAGGAGTTTCCACGCTTGTAATGTGGCTGGGAGACGATGGGTGAGCAGATTGCTCCAAGTCAGAGCAACACTTGCTGCTTCTCGCTGTACACTTGCTATCTGCCTGAAATCCTTCCTTCTGGGAAGCCTCACTGCAGCAGTGTTTAAATGAATTCATTGCTTTTTGGCCTCTTCTGTGGTAGCTATTGAAGCAACTAGTTTGAACTCTTGCTTTTAAGTGGAAGAGTGTGAAAATTAATGTGTGGGAAGTCAGTGGAGCTGTGAGCAGAACCCCGCTGGGGTGGGAGCTGCAGCAGCCTTGTTGTGGACGTGCTGTGCTTCCCAAAATAAGGGAGCCCTCTCCCCAGCAAACACTTTTAAAGAGATTTTTGTCCTTTAAAAGTGTAATAACGGAAATGCAAGCCCCAGCAGAGCGTTAAGTAACTGATGCAGTAGGCTTGCTGTCAGTGTGTATTTGCCAGGTATCAAAACCAAACTGTGAGGTCTTTGTGCGAGGGAACGGAAGCTGGTGGTCTCACAACACTGTAAGGACAGTGGCGTTGGTAGTAGAGCATCTGCATGAGAGGACCTTTAATGAAGGCTTGGAGAGGAGCGGCCTTAGGGATGTGGGTGCTTGGATCTGGTTTTCAGCCTGTCCAGCACTTGAGGCGAATGCTTACTGCAGTGAGGTGGGAGCAGACCTGGTGGGAACAGGGATGACTAACAGTCTGGTGCAGAGGCTAAGGAGCGCAAGGTGGAGGCGAGAAGCGTTGGGGTTGGGGTTGAGGACGCCGGGAGTGAAACCTGAACCTGGTTTCTGCAGGGAAGTCAGAGAGCATCAGCGCAGTGGGGAACCAGCCAGGGCGCTGCTGGTTGGACCTGGGGCTTGTGAAGGTGTTCTTCAGCCCTGAAAGTGCGTGGGTTTGAGGAGAGTGGGAGGAGGGAGTGGATAATGCTGGAAGATGAAAACTGCCTTTTGGAACGAATGGGCAATGTTTCGTTGTTCGCCTGAGTGAGGGGAAAAGTTTGTTAAATACAGACCTTTGGCGTTGAGGTCTTTGAAGCTCTGGACTGTCTCCCGTTCTTTGCATTTTCACCGTGTAGAAGAACAGACAGGCATAATCGTGCTGGCTGTGGCACTGGCAGTCCTTTCTCCTCAGAGGGCATTTATCGCTGGTGTAGATGTTTATGCAGCTGGTTTGTACCGATAGGAGCTCCTTTTGAAAAGCCAGCACTGGCTTTCACCTCTTGTGAGATTTCTTGATAGGCTTTCCCTAGTTTGTGGCATTGGCTGGTGTTATTGTGAGCAGGCAAAGCCACAACAGGCTTTGCGTTTTAAAGTTTTCCTTTTGTTTCTGTAAAAGCCCCTCAGTTCAGGTATCTTATTGACAGCTACATCAGCACCTCCGCTTTTGTTCGCTCTTTGCGGTGGCCGCCACACGCGTCGACTCTCTGTCCAGAAGCCTTGCACAGAGGTCAGAATTTGTTCCAGTTAAAGCCTGTTTCAAAGCTTACTCAAGAGTCAAATTACTTCAGTATGCGGAAATGAAATGTGTTTATTGAAATTTCCTAGCTAATTCTGTGTGCGAAAGGTTGTTACGTTGGTTTGCCAAATGGCAAAATGCTTCTTGAGGAATGGGTTTTGTTTAATGCTTATGGGGTTTGGGGTTTTTATTTCCAGAAGTATAAAATACGGGAATTCTGGTCTTTGCACTGTTGTTTGTTCATCATTTCCTCCTGAGTTGTAAGGCAGGGGATGGTGTTCGTGAGGCGTTGAGCTCTCCTTGAACTTCTCATTATCCCTTTCACTTGTGCTAAAAAGGGGCTTTACGGCAAGGCAGAGGCAAGCTCATTTTGCAGGAACGAAACTTCTTCCATGGTTGCATTCTTACAGCATGTTTTACCTTTCTGAGTGCTCTCCGGTTAGAATTGGGGCTGGCTTTTCACAGTCAAAATAGACCTTAGGAGGAATTCCCAGTGTTTGCTTTGTGGTCATAATGCAGAACTTTACCGCGGGGAGCACAGCGCCTGTTTATTTTCCCAGAGAAACACATCAAGCTTGCAAAGCAGTTTATCATTGCTGCAGTACTTGTGTGATCAGCACCTAGGCTTCTGCGCAGGTGAGAACGGTGGGGTTTTAAAGATGGAAGGGTCAATTGCCTAATGCATCAGTTAGGGAAGTGCAAAATTCCCTCGAAACAAGTAGGCTGTGTGTGTGCAGAGTTGTGCCCGACAGGAGCACTTGGGTGTCATCAGTGCACCAAGAAAGTCTTCTGCAATAGAACTGATTCATTAGCTTTGATAGATCCCACAATGCAGTCCTGAGAGGCTGAAAACAAAACTGAGGCTATTGAAAACTTCCAGTTGCACATTACCATGTAGACTGAAATGATGATAAAGGGAAATACCTTAAAACACAGAAGCAACAGTTCAGGGGAAGTGGTTACTACATTTACTGGTAAAAGACTCCTGATCTACGTGCAGTTGTAATTTGTGTCAGCCCTTGTAATAAGTAAATTGAGGTTTATGGTGAAAACGTGCTGTTAACATCTGCGGCCATGCTTAAGGCTGTCAAGGCATAGCCTGGGCATTGCATCCAGGAATAGGAGTCTATCAGAGCAAAATCAGTGTGTCATTAAGATACGATACGTGTTTCTTGCTCCAGGAAGCAGGAATTAACCATTGTAAAATGGGAGAGTAACCAAATTTTGGGGTATGGTTACATCACTTGTGGATGCTTTGTATAGCTTTCCCATGTGAAACATAGGAATGCTGGGTCTAAGCAGAGACTACTAGTTAGGATATATTATGTTAGAGCAGCTTTTGGAGGGATTGGGGTGCTGAAGTGTTTTGGTTTCTTGTGTCCTGAAGTACGGGTGTAGTTTCCTTCCAGTGTTTGGATAGAGGAGCAGAGACTTCATAGATGTCCGAGAAGCCCAATTTCTGTGTAGAATGATTTTCCTAAGTGAGTACTTCTTGGAGAGCTTTGGCAGAAAGGGCTGGGTTGGTGCTTCCTGTTACAAAAAGGGAAGGAGGGCGTCAGTGTGCTAAACCGGTCCGTTGTCAGTGGTGCAGACCTGCTGGCTAAGGGATTATCAAGGTATGCATCTTGTAGGGGAAGACATGTCAGCCGTGAAAGAAAACAACCTTGGAACCTGCCTGGAAGGAGGCTGGAGTTTCGGAGTTACTTGAGGTCAACCTAGTAGCAGGTTGATGCCAAGAACGAGGATTCCATCAGTTCCCCTCACTCCAGCTGTGTTTCCCACCTCTCTTTTGTGATGGTACAGCACTGTGTAGCCACAGAGGGGGGCTGAGCAGGGAACTCATTCAGTGCAACAGAACTTAAGCGGGGAAAGGTGGGATATGTTTTTCACAGGAGGCTGGGATTCCCATTGTGGCTCCCTGCACGGCTGTGGCATGGGGTGACAGAAGCAGGAGGAACAGGGATGGCTCCCGGGGAGCCTGAAGGAGACTGGCAATACTGGCATTAAAGGAAGCCAAATGCACTTCAAGTTGATGGTGGATAGCAGATTGACCCTCCTAGTGTTAGATATTTTGATATATGTACTACATGAAAGAAACCTTTTAATGTTTGTTTTCTAAGGGTTGCTTTTAATGACTCTTGCACTTCAGAGCGTAAGCCCTGGTTTTCTCCTCTCTTCCCACTGCCTCCCTCCCACCCTCAATAACTTTGTTGAAATGGGTCAAAGCAGAAACCCTGGAGAGAGTTCTTTAGTTATCTATGGCTTAAGCAGTGTGAACTGTGTCTGCCCAAAATCGATGGGACTTTGGGGCAAGGGGCAAGATAATCCTCCTGCTTGTTCTCTCTCAAAATGTCCTCCACGTAGTGACTCACTTCTGCAGGGGCGATTGAATGGTGGCTATTTTTGGCCAGAAAGTTTATTAGCTACCGTTGAATCAGTGGAACTAAAGCTTCCATGCTTTGAATCCTCTCCGTAGTCAGATCAGCACTGCAGTGCCTTTGAGCCCTGGCTTCTGTTTGCTTTTCATTGGGATCTTTTTGATTTTAAAGGTGTGGGGAATGATACTGGGACATGGTCTCCTGTTTTTGTTACACCCTAAAGGATTCTCTGCTACACTCCTCTCTGTATAGTATTGCGTCTCCTTTTACTTGAGATCTACTTAGAGTGGTTGCAAGACTTGGGAAGTGGGTATACCTTTGCGTGTACTCAGGTTTGAAACCTCAAAGCTAATGGCATTTGCTCTTTAATATGTGCTTGCTTGCAGAAACGATGCATTGGCCACATTAAATTTTCACAAAAATGGGGATATCTCATGAGATGGAGTCACAAGAGTCTGAAAAATCTGCCATTAGTGCCTGTGGGTTGTAATCCTGTACCTGTTAGTAGGTTTAGGTAAATGAAACTTACATTGAAAGTGGTTGAGATGAAGTGAGGAAGAAAATCTTCCATATAGTTTTGATTTGGGGTTTATTAACCACAACATAGCTTGAGCATTTTAGTGTCTCGGTTTACATCAGATCTTGTATATGGGGCTGGATGTCTGCAGTTCCTCAGCTGGAATTCAGCTTATTGTATCAGTTGTTCGTAAATGCTAAGGCACCATCTTGGGCTTGTGGGCTTCAGCCCCCAGTGCCAAAGAGTTCAGTGTAGTTGTATGCTGGCATTTCTCCTTGGTGATGTCTGTACCCGAGATGTCACGTAAGGAAGTGTTACACGGTAAGAAATTATTAGACCTGTCCCAGCTGGAATTATGAAAGTAATGGGAAGGTGCCTGTAAGTAAATGTGCTGTGGCAGTAGAATCAATTGAGCAGCGGGGGCGAGATGGTTGTTCCTTGCTTGCTACCTGCCTCTTCTTTCCATAATAGCACGAAAGAGTGCTAGTACGAAACAGGATTTCTTCTCAGTCAGTTCTTCTTCTTTCTTGTCTTTAAACGGGGAAGTGTAGGTCTGTAAAAGTCGATCTTTCCATTTGTAAAGTTGCTCGCTAGCACCCTGTATTGTCAAAGAAAGCGTTCGATTCTCTGGTCTGCTGAAATTCCTCCTTACTTCATGATTTGTGTTTGCTTTGCTTTGCTTTAAATGTGTGCTTCCTTTTTAAATATAGTTTTCCAAGTTGCTGGCCGTACCAGATTGTTTATATTTTTTAAAAGCCTTCTGCTTAGCCGTTACATTGCTCTTTATAGTACTGCTTAACCACATTGGTTTCTGTTGCTCTTTTTTCTTGCATAAACTTAGCTGGGATGAATTTCAAATGTGGTTTATCCAACTGTTAAGTATTTCCCACTTTTCTGCAATAGATTTCACATATGTTACAGAATTCCAAACCAAGATCTGGTGGACATATTGCCCTGTTTTTTCCCTCCAAGTCAGAAATAGAGGGTTTTTAAGCATTACAGTGACAATATTTAGGTCACTGGCTTCAGTGTGCTGCCTTGCTTCGGATCCATTTGTCATATTGAGCTTATTTCCAAGGATTAAGATAACATGGTCCACATATTAAAATAAATAAATTAAAACCCCTCTTAGTTTCGTGGTAATAAACCTGAAGAGAGGGAAAGTATTGAACCTTTTGAGTTGGAAACTGCAGAGGGCTTTTCTTTTTCCTGTGGGTACCTGCTGATATTTCTGACACCTCTGCACAGATAGGAAGAGGCAAGCCTTTGGTTTTCCCATTTTGCTTCCCATAGTGGGTGCCCATTTCCACTGGGAAACATGTATGATCCAATGTACAGGAAGTTTTTATGCTAACCAGTTAGTAGTAACCAAATCCACTTTACTTTTACTATGGTCTTTGCGTGTGGCAGTAGCAAGAGATGCCTCGGTCAGTGACTTGACTGACTATTGGGGATCTGGGATCAGACCCCACAGGAGGTGCCAGGCTTGGCTTCTCAGTCTATTCCATTACAGGTTATTGGGTTATGAACAAATGCCAGTGGTGCGGCAGGTTTTCTGGTGAAGAATCTCGGGGTCAGAGGCACGTTGGCAGAGTGATGTGATGAAGATAGCTGCAGAGGAGACCTGCCTTATGTTGTTCTTGCTTTTCATGAGCTTCTTTCACATAGCCATGTTTTTCTCCTTTCAAATGAATAACGGAGGAAAACAGTGCCAAATTCCTTTTACAGATTCTTGGTTATAACTCCGAGTAACCTGGGCAATGATGTACACAGCTGAGCTTTGCCTTTATTTTTTTCATGCTTATGTGGAAGTGCTGCAGAAGAGGAATAAACTGACATGGAAGATTGAGTATTATTGGTTTATGGGCTGAGAAGTGACCCATTCAATCTATTATGGTGACATTTGGAAGCACAGCACTGAGTAAAGAAACTGGGACGGGGATAACACAGTTGGGTGGAGCTGAGCATCGCTCTGTAGGCTGAGCCTGTACTTCAGCCTAGTAGAAGCTGTTGGAAGATAATCTGGCATTATCAGATGATTAAAAAAAGATAGTTTTGGGGAAGGAAACAGGGACTTGCTAATAACTTTAGAGGAACAGATTCCAGTAGTAAGAAAGGATAATTTTGTATTCAAATCAAGAAAGACTTTAATTGAAACAGAGCATCACAGTGGCAGTATAGAATTCTACACTGTGTCACTTGAAATTAAGAGTGACTGAAGCATAACCACTCTAGGCTGAAGTATAAGGTTAACAAATATTGGAGTTAATCATAATATTTTTTCATAGAGTAACTCAAAAAGGGAAAATCCAGTTTCTTCACAAAGCGGGCAGGTGAAAATGAACCTGGCTGGAATGTGGTTAAGATCCGGATTTGGGAATTCCTTAGGAGCTGCGTATTGCATGCCACTGCTGCTATCCTGTATAATGCTGTGGTAAAGACACGAATGCTTTTGAGAATAACAGCGATATTTGGGTTGTAAATGGGTTGTAGAGCTTCATTTGATGTTATCCACGAGGTCCAGTTTCTGGAAGCTTGGTGCTTTGTTCTGTACCAGTGGTCCAGCCGTCTTGATGTTCCAAATGCCATGGTGTACGTGTGAGCATTTGTTTTTATTTCTCTGCAAAACAGAGCTCTGACTGTAGTCCCTTGTTGTTGTTCTGTTTTTCTTGACAGAGAGAGCTCGATGCCACAGCAACAATATTGGCAAACCGGCAAGATGAAAGTGAGCAGTCGAGGAAAAAACTTATTGAGCAAAGTCGCGAGTTCAAGAAGAACACTCCAGAGGTAAGGAGAAAAGCTGTTCCAGTCTGTCAAGTTTATTGCAGTAGTATATGGTATTGGGCCTATGTAAGTGTGTTTTTCTCTTAATGGTTTGTTTCCATGATTTTCTTGTACGCATTGCCAAGTCCACCATCCTAAGACTGCTTATCTTTGATGGTTTTCTCATCAGGGAGCTTTTGCGTTCTGTAAATAATGGATATGAATTGATGTGTTTAGAGAAGCCGTGAACATTGGCTTCGAACAGGCTTGCTCTATATTTTCTATAGTATAAAACCTGGAGAACTGTGGAAAAAAAAAATTACTCTTCACTAACCCAAACTCTCTTAGCACTTGGATGTAGAAAGTGATATTTTGCTGCCTAAATAAATCCGTGTCAAGGGCATAACTTCAAAGATGGCTCATTTTTCCATCAAAAGTCAAACTAAGTTTTGCTCTTGGCTTCACTGGAGATGCAGCAAGGTCAGTGCTGAGCTCTTCAGCCACTCCACACACTCACTGACAGGTAGGGAGTGAAAGGTGTCAGGACCAGTGCTAAGCAACCCCAGAAGGGTGACTGTTAGGTGTAGGAAGCTCTTCCATGCTCGTGTTAGCATGTGCAGTGTGTCAGTGTACATGTATGCACAATTACACCAAAAGTACGTATAAACTCATTTTGTTAACCTGATGAGTGTGTAGTAGTGTGTAGGGCTGTTTGTTTTGTGGGTTTTTTCCCCCTGATGATTGCCAGCAATCTGTTCTTCCAGGAATGTTGTTGGGTTTCAAAGTCCATTCCAGATAACTGACGCACAGGTATCGCTTCCTTCCAGGTATCTTCCTGGGAAAGAAGCAGCAGGCAACTCTTCAAACCTTTATTGCTGCTTCTCAAGCAGGGGATGCTGCTTTGCTTCCTGTTGGGACGGTGGGAATGGTGCTGGAGGATCAGACCCAGAGAAATGGAGTGTCAGAGCAGGGGGGACTTCTGGGGAAGGGGGAGTTTTGAACTGATGTGCTGAGGAGGCTTTGTCCTTGAGGTGGACAGGAAAGGCACAGTGAGCCGCTGGCATTTTCAAACCAATACATTTATGTTGCTAAAACATCAAACGTGCCATTTTTAATAACAAAAATGGGTTCTGTAGCTTGACTTGCACGAGAAACCGTTCCTCAAATAAGTACGTAACGCAGTGTACAGCTGAATTCAGATTTCCACAATGAAGTAACAGCTTCATTGGTATAAAAAACCCCAAACCCACGAAGGTGGAATTGTTAAATGTAACAATTTGTGTCAGGAATTCCGCTTTCCATTTTGTTTTTCCTTCTGCATGCATCCCTGTCCGTGCAGTAGTGGTTTAGCCTCATCCAGTACCTCTTTTCCTCTGCTGTAGCCAGTCTCACTATAGATCAGGAGAAGCGTCAATTGCCTTGACTTTCCTGTCCATTGCTGTCTGGGATGTTCTCTAGACTTCCATAATGTCTGCTCGAAAGCAACATCCTGTGTAACAGAAAAAGATTAGGAAAATTAGTAATGAAGTTGAGGATGCTTTTGTTTCTTTTTACTTTAAGAAATGTGACAAATCTGTTTGGGTCATTTCTGCCTTCCTTGCAAATTATCACATTGCTGCAGAAGAAATACAATATTTTTGTGTTTATGGGAATGACTCCAGGGCTTTTGGTATTTAGAAATGTTAGAATACTATTTCTGACTTGGCATACGAGGAGATGACGCTGGGAAGAAGCATCTCATATTTGGGAACCTTGTGAGAGCGGTTCAGTGGTGGATGTTACATGCAGAGACCTTTAGAAATGGCCCTTAATTCCTGTTACTGCGAAAATACTTTACCTCCTCGCACCTTTTAAGAGGTCCTGTCAGAGCTGCTGCTCAGAGGTGTTCTGGGGTATTTTCAGTCTCTGTTTCATCCTGAGCAGCTACTGTGGAAAGGCTGAGTCTGGTCAGGAGATTACTTGAAACATCAATTTTGCATGACTGCTACTTGGAAGACATCTCAGAATAGATCATGCGAATCGCCACCCTGCATCAGGTGATTATTTTCTTGTAGTGATAAGTCCTGTGCTACTGTGACTAACTGTGATGCTTTGGGGCTATGTTAACCTCCGAATTTCTTGGTCTAATTCATCGTGTCAGTTCTGGTGTGGGTAAGCAAATGTTTGAGCTTCTCTGAGAAATCATTTTCCCTCTAAATTACCTCAGTGGCACAGGTCATAATTTTTGTCACAAAGTGAAGGTACTTCCCAGTGTTGATAACTTTGCCTTTGCTCCTGCCCAGACTCCTACTTGAGTAACTGCTTTTTGCATACCTTTGTTTTAAACACTGAAAAGCTTATCTAATATTTCCATTATTATTATTTTAAGCTATTCCCCAACAACAGTGAAAAATACCAGAAAACAAGTAACTGAGTAAGCCTAAACTTGTGAATCAGTGATATCTAATTGTTAAATACTCATGGAAAGGGAAGACAGGAATTCTTCAGCCTGTTTAGCCTGTAACTGTCCATTGCTTTTCTTTAGGATTCAGCCATATAAACTAGGAGGTGCTGAGCTATGTTGGTTGTTGCCAGGCTCGCCTGAACTGTGGGTCATGAAACTGAGCACAAGAGGAAGGACCAGCTCTTGGGAAGTAAACCAAGATCCTGATTTTCTAATACGAGCATGAGCTATAAAAATTGAGGCAGATGCGAGGCCCTGGCATTAAAGCATCTATTTGGGTACAGGAGCTTACCTGTGAGCTGGTTTCTTTGGTCACTGTTTTTTTCCTGATGGTAAGGTGAACTGATGATTCCTCCCTGCTGTTGCCCTTTACAGTTTCTGTGCTGCAGATGTACTCTATTGGCGAGATTTAGGAAGTAAAGATTACCTTTAAATGCTCAAACTGGCATTTGTATTTTAAAGATTGGATTGGCAGTTATGGAGGGACATGGGAGAACCTTTAAGCATAGACAGCATAAGTGTGTTCTCAACTAAGTAGCTTTAAAATGCCCTGGAAAATGGACTATTGGAATGTGACAGGAAACAAAGTAAAAGAGCATGTGAAGAGCATATCTTAACAGTGACTGGATGGACATGCAGCCTGCTGACCCCAAGCACTTCTTATAAAGAAATAGAAGTTCCCCAGTGTGAGAGTGACATTGCTGTGGTGGGTGTTCCCATGAGCTCATGCCCCTGTGTTTATAGAAGTTGATATGGCCACTTCCAATGTATTTACACTGTTTGTATTGCTCTACATCATCAATTCTGTGCTGCCTTGGTTGATCTCTAATGAGCAATGTTCACCTGCCTGCATAAAACCTGTCTTTCATTGCTATCTAAGCTACCACCGTCATCCCCATCCTACTGAGTTAGGTTTCTGGAGTACCACAACCACAGAAGATACAGCAAGATGTGTCTTTAGAATCTTGTTGCAAAAGGAATGGTTTTATTCATGACATTGCGTATTAGGATGATGTGTATTTTTAAGGTCCATGTTTTGTCAGTAAGAATAACATTATAATTGTAAGTCACGACTCGGAAAGGGAATGAAGCACAGTTACTGTGCAGGGGCTCAGCTTTAGAGTTTGGAATTCTTCAGTTCTGAGTCTCCAGGTGTTTCTGGATCATTCTGGTGGATTACCCAGTCTCTGCAGCAAAAGAGAATCAAATTAAGCTTAAAATTAAAAACCAGGCTGCTGGTTGAGCTCTTGAGCTGAGAGGAGTATCCTGTGGTCAGTGGTGAGTTGTGCTTGGTTCCTGATGGCTTTGCTCACTCAGTTTTGGTCCTGCCTGTGTTGCAACATGAAAATAGGAACATGCCTAGAAACAGTACTGAAAATACACAGTCTGTTTGGAAACAGTTGATGCTCATGGTGTCTGTGTCCATAGGGGTGGATATTGATTTGCTGCCATCTAGAGCTGGGTTGTTCTTCTTTCTCTTGTTTTCCCCCTGTTTCTCCTCTT
The DNA here is from genome assembly GCA_017639245.1 of Myiopsitta monachus. Taxonomy (NCBI): domain Eukaryota; kingdom Metazoa; phylum Chordata; class Aves; order Psittaciformes; family Psittacidae; genus Myiopsitta; species Myiopsitta monachus. Next base: position 8,097,226 of record CM029932.1, read on the forward strand.
CTTTTTTATTTATTTTCTTTCCCCTCTCTCCCTTTTTCTCCTTTTTTATCTTTCCCCCTTTTTTTGTTTTCTCCTTTTTTGTTTTTCCTTCCCTTTATTTTTCCCTTCCCCTTTTTTTCTCTGATTTCCTTCGCTGTGTGCCTGAGAGCACACAGTGTGTGGATGTTCCTCCCTCCCCTTCACCAGGATCATAGAAGGATCATGTTAATATTGAGGCCTGAGTGTGGAAGAGCACGACATTTCATTGTAAGCATTAGCTAGCCTCCCACAACTAAATGCAGTTAATACAAGTTTGTAATTAGTGAACGTATCAGTGCATGGTAGGGAATTAAACAATACCAACTTTTCATGTATTTCCTGACTTACTACTTAAAAGTTGTTTCAGGAAAGAGATGAGGAAGATGATCAGCAGTAACTAAACTGCCTGTTCAGTAACACAGCTTCCAGCACACATCCAGACCATAGCCCCATACTGCTACCGTGAAGAAAATGAATTCTGTCCCAGCCCAGATTTTTAATACTTTTAATTCTATTACAAAATAGTTTTTATAATAACAAAAATACATCTTGAAAATACAAAAATGCAAATACTTTTGTATTTTTAAGATTCGTCCTATATTTAAAACAATGGCATTGGATACTCTCCTTTCTGATTTAAGCCATCATTTCCTTCTGTAAAAAACCCCAGAACATAGAAGTATGGCTTATCTTGCTGGTTTGGAACTAAGATGAATACCTCTCCTTTAGGATAATGATAGTTAGGTGCCATGTCTTCCCCTTCAGTGTTATATGGAACCATTACCATTTTCTGAAGAGGTTCTGTTTGCAAGGTAGATGATGTTTATGATAATTCGTATCCATGGGCTTGTTATTTCTAAAGCTAAATGAAAATGATGATGATGATTATTATTACACTTTTTTCAGAAAAATAGTAATTTTTAAGAAAAATATATAATTATATTTATGTTATAATTTATCTCCATGTCTTAAAATGTAATATAAAACTTAGCCTTTTGGAGTCGGTTAGGTTAAATCAGATCCAACCTTATCCTGGAAGTCCCTTATTCGAGAGCTCTCAATAATTTTGTTGTCATTATTTAACACATATTTAACTTTAGCGCATTCTAATTGTTGATAGGAAAACTACCAGCGTTTCTGCCATGCTTCTCTGTAGTATGATCTCTTGCTGCCTTTTTACTTTATCGGAAGTGAGGGAACAATAAAGGAATTATAACTCACAGTTCTGTTTTTCTAGGATTCTCGCAAGACTGACCTCCATTTTCCTGTTGCCCATTCTCACCACTGTCGTTACTAAACATTATTGACTTTTCTTTAAGAAATCATTTTTATCAGCCACAAAAAGCGAAGGCAGAGTCTCTGGCAGATGCTATCTCCCCTGCTGTTTGCTGTACACACATTAATGCTCGCAGTGATTCTTGCTGTAGCTCAGCGCGTCGGGGAGCAGCAAATCCAAGCTAGGAGCAACCTCTTTAGGCGGGCACCCCAGAGAAAGGCTTGAAGTGTTACTGTTTCTGTATTGCGCTATAATTGTGATTATTCCCCCGGGTCAGTTTGGTGGTGGAACCGGCATCCTGGGTCAGTAAGACTTTAGTTACGGTTCGTTTCCCCAGACTAAGCTAATTTTGCTTTTCCCTGCAGGGAAAAGGTGTCAGTGAAGGCTGTTGGTGGGCAGCAGGCTGCTGGGTTGCAGATTGGTAAAATCTATTTTGAGGTAACAGGACTTGAGAAGGTCTTTTTACAAAATGAATCCCTATTTTGGGGGTTATGGGATGTAGGATTTCATGGATAGCTGTGTAGCTGTGCAACAGCATTTGTACTGAAATCTAGGAAAAGAATTCCCTTGACCTGCAGAAGTAATGATCGTGCATCACATGTAATTAGGCAGAGAAGTTTGATTCGAAGCGTTTTCCTCAAACCACGCTATCAGCGCACTTTGAGTTACTGCCTCTGTCTCCATTTGCTTTAAAAATATCCTTAAATCCATTTTGTACAACAGACTTACCTCCAGTGGCTTTTTATAAACCCGAAAATGTATGAGTATGTATGTATTCAAGAGTTCCTAAAGTCTTCCCGAGGGAGACACATCTGCTTCAACCGAACACGTCAGAGTAGTTGAAGAAACCAGTTACTTGGAAGTCACTTGCTCTTAGTAATTTAGTTTTATTCTATTTAAGCATTTTTCTGGTTCAACATGCTCGACAGATGAAGAACGCATTTTTCTCGTAGGAACATCACTTGCAGGTATTAGATTTCAGTGATGTCAAGGGTGCTGTATTCTCCATCGCAGAAGAGGAGAATAGGGTGTAGTTTTGATATTGCTGTGGTTTGCAAGAGGACATACTTGTGAGCAAATATTAACTCTCTTGTTAAGCATCGATGCTACTTTGAGTTTCTCCTGTCACTAAGAACGGAACAATGCAAACAAATAGTTTGTTCTCCTCGAGTTGTACTTGCCTTTGCTTGAACTTCTCGGCATTTGACCCATTTGGAGGCTGGCCAGAGGGAGCGACCGGGGCAGAGGACGGTTGGGGAGTGGAGGTCTGAAGGAGGAGAATGTTTGTAAGGTCAGAACTTGAAGGAAAGAACTTGATCTTGCAGTGCATTTGTCATCCTTCCTCCTCAGGAATGGTTGTAGCTCATGGAAGCGTGCATTAAGATTAGTTCTGTGATTTACTGAATGTATCATTGACTGTTTCTTAAGGGAAAATGTTTCCATTTATTTAGCTGAAATGGCTGAGGTTTTTCTTGCTGTGGTATCAACATTTAAGAGCTATTCCTATGTTCTGTGTTACTTAAAGGTAAGTTTAAGAATGGGAATTTATATATAGGGCACACAAAGACTGAGCACTCTCAAAGCAAGAGAGTAAGCTTTGACTTATATTTAAGATTGAACTTACAAAAATAAGAGGCACGAAAGATCCCTGCTCTTCCTTCCTGACTTACCAAAAGAAGATCTAATTAAACATCTTTGATTAATACTTTGCCTTCTATTTTATGAACAAATACGCTGTAAACCTCCTTTGGTTCCTTCTGCCTTACCACCTCAAAGTCATTCAGGTGTAATTAAAGGAACATGTTGTTCTCATTAAAATTACGATGGTGTCATGAATAACTCTTAATAATAGTTGCCAGTTATGAGAGATTCTTTTCATTGCTTCAACAATGGATAAGTGTAAAGTTGGATCTGCTTCAAAGAAGGGCAGAAACGATGAAGTTGTTGAGTGAAAACACTCACAAACAGCTTGGTTCCAGATCACGCTTTTGAGCTTTTCTGTGCAAAACCAGAAAAAACAGGGTACCCCAACTTCCTGCAGGGGTGGCTGAAGTCTTGAGGTAAACCTTTAGGGTGAGAAATGTTGATAAAATGCTCTTAAAACCTGTTTTCTTCCCAAAATTTTCAGTATATTTTGCTTACTTAACACAAAATCTGAGAGCAGAAAGCTTCCTGATAACGATTTTTGTGTAAATGAAATGACTTTTGAGAATCAGAACAGTTGAAAGTCATTTTTATTTTAGAATTCTTTTAGCATTAACACATCTGCAGTGTTGATGAATCTATGGAAAACTGAAATTGTGCTTCTCTCCTGCCGTGTCTCCAGTGTGACAATAAATCAACTTTTTTTCCTTTTAAAATGTCTGGCCTTATAATTTATGTTTGCATAACCCATTACTAAATTCATAGTAGGTGTTTTAGTTGGCAGGCACAAGTCCAGGGCTTCAGTGGGACCTGTTTTAATACTGAGCTTTTGTTACTGTTCATGATTGTATGTAGAAGTAGCTGCATTAGCTTGCTTTAGCTTTGGATCTCCTTTTACTTCCTCAACACAAATTGTGCTTTAAAGCTTTGACAGAATTATGCTTTTTAGACTTGAAAGGAGAAATGGATTTACCAGGTTGGGTTTTTTCCCCCACTTTCTAAAACTAAACCGAACACCAAAGCTGTAATAACGTACAAAAAGTTGTGATGGATCCCTGGTGCTATGTGTAATTTTTGAGGATTCTTTTATTTTATAGTCAAGTTGTAAATATTTAGGCCAGCGTGGAGGCAGTATGCAAATAAAAGAAGTTTTATTAATAACCATTATCTGGACCCTGGTAATAAATATGTATGACTTGCATAGGAATAAACCCACCCAATAAATATAAAAGCCATACAAAGCCATTAACAATTTTTAATGGACTTGCAGATGGAATAATTTGGTGCCACTGTAGTTCCTCACGTTCCAACTCCTGTAACTATTTCTCATCCGCTTGAAAGCTTTCAGCTGAAATACATTGCTGCCATTCATGATTCCACCTTGTCTCTGTTTAAAACCATAAACCTGTGGTTTCACCATTTCTGAAGCACTAATGCTTATTTATGGCTGCATCTCTGCATTTTTTAAGCACAGAGGTGGATGTTTATCTACAGAATGCACACTGCCTTTGAAAAAGCAGGCTTTCCTAAGAAGCAGCAGCTCTAGACCAGTGTTCAGCAGTGAAGAGGAGGCTGAGGGGTCCACAGAGCTGGAAATAGCTTTATGCATGTACTTAGCTGCTGTCCTAACCCAGGAGTTACACACACGCACAATCCCTATAGCAGATTGTACAGACCTGGTTCGCTCGGAGGATGGGTTCATTGATTCTTATTCTTAAACATTAAAGCTGATAAGCACTAGCAGATAGGCACATGCCCATCTGCCTAAAAGTGGCTTTGTCTCTTTTCCTGTGATTTTCTGAAGTACAGGGAGCAATGAGAAATATCACCTGCTTCAGCTCATACGTAAAAGCAATTGGTTTGTTGAACTGGCTAATGCGGATACAGCATCATTGCATCTTATAAAAGCTGCTGCTGTGGTTTTCCATATGTTTTGTTTCCTACTGGGTAAATAACTGCACTTGAAAGCATTGTGAAGAGTGTGTCAGTTGAGGGAGGGCATCGGGGACCTTTTAAGGGGCAGGATATCACAAAAGCAGTTCTTGTGCATAGGCTGATAAATGAGCTGTTCTGTGAGAAGCGGGGCTTGTAAATGTTCTGGAGTTTTAAAAGCGTATTTTAAACCACAGCTTCCATCTAGTGCAAGATAGTGCTGGGAGTACTTAAAAAAATGCCCAAATGAGTTAAGGCTTCTCAGCCCTGTTGTCAGAAGCGATTTGAGCGCTGAAGAGCTGAACTCTTACGCACTTTCAGTGCACTTTAGGGCATGTCTACACCTGCAGTGTGGCTTTACTAAGGCTATGGGTACGACCATAGGTTTTAGATGCAGCTGAAGGTGTTCCCTGGCTGCTACTCTTGGCTTTCAGCAGCAAGTGGCTTCCTTTCACGCTGCCTCCTGAGCACAGTGTGGGGACCATGCTGTGTCACAGCAAGTTCAAAACGCTGGATCTCCACAGGCTTAATCAGACAAATTAACCTGTTGCTGATTATCCCCTTTGCATCTAACTGAGCAACAGCTGAAGAACTGGAGCTGGGCAAATAAGAAGCAGTAGGTTTGGGGTGAAAGCAAAGTGGGCTTGGGGCTGCCATCACCTGCACCACCTCGGTGGGAGCCCCATCACTTGCACCACTGCAGTGCCCATCAGAATGCCTGAATCACCTTGAAACACTGTCCCTGTGCGAGCTTGGCAGTGCTCAGCTGGAGGAGCCTGGGTCGGGTTTGCACATCCCTTTGGTGCTTTGTAGCAGTCCACTCTTGCTTCCTAGCAAAAACCGAGTGGCTGGTTCTTGTGAGCAGACAGTGATCTCGGGGACACGCAGTATGGGTAAGGGACAGCAAGAGTTAATTCTGTCCTGGCACAGTTTCTCTCCTTGCTGTTCTGCTCCTCTCATCATGCTGTGCCCTCTGAGGGATGTTTCACAGCGCAGAACAGTGGGTGCCCCACGTAAGCAAAGACCATCACCAACCAGACTGCAAACTATGGATGCTAAAACTCAGCTTAAAATCGAGAGTTGATGTGGGCAGCAGCACACTGCAGCCGTGCATCACTCCCCGAGTGTGATACATCTTTAAACCATGGCATCTTGCTGCAAGCAACTTATATTGCTGCCTACAGAGTGCTTGGTTCAGCCATGCAGTTAAAATAAGGGCAGCAATAAAGAAATGAAGTGCTGCTTTGGTAGGAAAGGGAAGACATTCTTACCCCCCCCAAATAATAATGAGGTAACTGGATGAAGTAGTTCTTCAGTTAATGCTTGATATAGCAATAAGCCAGTTTATTATGTGCTTTCAGTTGCAGGAAAAGGCATCTATTGAAGCTCACCTGTTGAGAGGATTATCTCTGCTGAACACACTCATTTTGCACAAGACCAAAATAGATCCTTAAAAAGTCGTTACTGAAATAGGTTTAGAGCCGATAGAGAGCTTTCCTTCAGACCTGTTTTGTGGTACACTCCTCTGCTTTTTCAGGAATTCTAAGCATTGAAGGAATGAAGTCAAAGCTGCTGCTTGTCTTTGAAATGGATGCCTCTTTGATAAGCCTCTGATCTCTGTACCCAGAGTTGTAGTAGCAGATTCAAACACTGATTGTAAAATTGGGAGACTAAAATGTAGCCACGACGGCTTCAAACACTCTGTCTCTCTGTCAGATTCAATGCACAGGACATTGCCAGAAGTTAAAAGGATGCAAAATTAAAGTAGCCTACTAAATTTACCTGCCATGGAGACGCCACAAAAGAGCTGCCACTTCTAATCCTCGCATTGCTTTCAAATCATTATTTTTTCAAATTGGACTCCCTGATCTCTTCAGCTCGGGCTGTTGTACGCGTTTGAAAAGCTGTCTCTTCTTGTCAGATCACTGGTTTAATAATAATAATATCTTAGGTTTATAGAGGCCTTTTCATCCCGCAGCTTCCTGAAGTGCTTTACGAGCTTTATATGTACAGCATCGCGCAGCCACCTCTTGGGTGGCTGGTGCTCGTCAGCCAGAGAAGTGCCTGGCAGCTTGTTCCTCCTGCGCTTAAAAGCATCAGGGAAAAGGAAACGATGTGGAGATGATCCTGGTTCATCCCAGGGGGACGGTCCCTCATCTCCTGCAATGGGGAGTTGGAACCAGCGCAGGGATGTTCTGTCCACCCCAAACCTGGGGGCATGGGAAACTGAAACCGTCACTGGAGTATTGTAACCCCAGTGCTAGTTTTGTTTTGTGATTGGTTTACTATTTCAGTGTACTCCTGGTCTGGAAAATACCCCAGTCCCTGGGATTTGGAAGGAAGAGGAGTAACTTTGAATGATTTCTTTCAGAGATGTGCATGTGTACATGCAGGTGGCCTGAATGGAAAGCAGTTTCTTAAAAGTAACCCAAACCTGTGCCTTGCTGCTCTTACTCATGTGGTTTTGGTGGAGACTGGAGGGACAGGTAGTTCTAACCTGTTGGTAAATGTGCTGCAGTGGTTTCCTTAAACCTCCAGAAGCTGCTGGGGATGATGGTGCGGAATAGAGTTTTTTGTGACATTAGTTCTAACTCTTGAGCTAATCATCTCTGGGAGCAGAGAGGTATTGAAGTGCGTGTGCACTGCTCATTAGTGGAAGAGGCTCCGATGAGTTCAGCCGTTCTGCACTGGTTTCTGAAGGAAAAAAGGGCGAGACCGCATTGACAGAGGTTTAGATGCCATTAATCTAATGAGACCAGTTTTCTGTAAGGATTGAGCTGACTGGTTTTTTTCCTCCTTTAGTTCTTTAGGTTATGGTTTTGTTTGGCTTCAAGTTTGCCCTTTTCAAGAATAAAAATCAGGCTCTTTTGTTCGTGAACTTAAGAGCCACTGACACATGTGAAGAACATCCCGCTCTGTTGTGTCCATCCGCAATTTGGGTCGCTTCCAACCTCGTAGCTTTCTAAAATTACCATAGATTTTGTGTTCTAGACACATTAGAGACCATTTTCTGTGTCCAGATTCATATCAAATAATCTCGCTCTCTTCCTTACCTACCATTTGAGGGCCAAAGAGGAAAGCTCTTCTGCATGGAGGGAAGGGGTTATACATCAATGGTTCTTGAGAGCCAGGAAGAGGGAAAGACGGAGACCCAGACGTGGTCTCAGAGGCCTTGAAAATGTGGAAAACAAGAAAGTGTACATCCATAGACACTAATGCTAATGGACACTTACCCTGTCTCTGGCTGTAAATTATTGAGATCTTGCTTCTATCTGGTAATGCAGCTTAATCAGGATCGGTTTTACTGCTTTGACCCCATAGGAAACCTTCTAATTTTATGGGTTTACATTTTGTTTAGTCACTGTACTGGGAATCTCTGTATCCAGCCTCCTGGTGGCATTTTGAGGCTGCAGGGTTGATGCTGCTGCAGGTCAACATCCCTTATGCTGTTCAACTGAAAGACACAAAGTCTGCATATAGATTCTAAAGAGATCATTACGCTGTCGTGTTTAAATTCAGTGTTGGAAGGAGCCAGTGTGCAACAGTGTGTTAATAATGGTGATACCTGAGATCAGCAGCACTGTGGTGTGTATTTTACCCACGCTGACTGTGAGATGAGCAGGGCTCATGCATCTTTCAGTTCAGTAACTACCGCATCGTTATTCTCTTAACCTAGTCTGCAGGTTTCTTAAAGGGATTACACTCCCAAGCCTGGGATTTAAAGCTAGTTTTAATGAGTTTGATGAGCCTGGGTAGCAGACTTTCATAGAAGCCTGTCTGTCTAACTAGCATTTTTAATGGCAATTCCCTCTGCTCGGGAGATTAGCAAGCTTAATGCTTTGAGGGCTTCTTCCCCACTGGATGGTGGCACATAAAGACAAGCTCTACTGAGCAGTAACAGTCCTTGCCAAAAAATTAGGATCTTTAGACTTAGAAGTTGCAGCTCACTAGTGTTAGAGATGTCTTTGTTCTTTACCAGCACTGAGGTGTCAAGGGTTGAGCGTGTAAGGTAAATGCGTTTACAATGCTCATCAGCATCTCCTTAGGCTTTTACTCTAAAGTCCCTCACCTCTGTCTTTTGCAGAGGATGCTGTTTGCTCATCTCCCATAAGTGATCATTTGCTTAGAGAACCTCCCGCCCTTCAAGGTTACTTAATAAAGAAAGTAATCTGTGAATTCATATTGGTTACTTAACTTTCAGTTGAAGTTCTTTAGCTGTGAGCTAATGAAAAGGCACTTGGGTGCTGTGTGTATGTGTACGTATAGATATACACATAAAAGTAATTCTACTTACAGATGAAACTGGTAGTGGTGTCTTAGAGCAAGTGTGCTACAGTATCTCTCCAATTGACATACTTTTCCAGTAAATTCTGTGTCTCAACAATAGTGTTAGCACATTTTCAATGTGTGAACGCATGTAAAGCGGCTTAGAAAATGGCTTCTGATAAGGATTCTTTTACTTGAGCAATAAGTGGATGAAATAAGGAAGTGCAGATGATATGTTTTATGAGGTATTTGACTCTTAAAATCTGTTGATGGTCCAACATTAAATATTGCTGTTCTGTTTCCCAAATTAGTGTAATTTTGGAGCAAGGAGAAAAGGATTCCTGCATTCCTTTTGCTTGGTTGGTTGGTTGGGGTATCTTTAATAAAAGATGAAAGAGATGCAACATGTTTTGCGTGTGAGCTTTTGAAATAGTAGGAGTTTCTTGGGGAGATGGATTAGTTGGCAAAGTGCACGTTGTTGAACCGTTCAGAAACAAAAGCAGCTGTTGGTGGGTGGGAGCGTTTTGTTACCTTTTGGTGAGTCTGATCATACAGTCGGTTTTGTGACCTTAAAAAAGGGGTTCTCTTATCACAGAGCTGGGATGGAAAACTTGTAACTTTCCCAAAGGTCTCCATCATGATGATGATGTACTAGGATATTAGACATAATCAGTTTCATAGAATCATAGAACAGTTAGGGTTGGAAAGGACCTTAAGATCATCCAGTTCCAACCCCCCTGCCATGGGCAGGGACAGCTCCCACTAAACCAGTGACACCCAAGGCTCTGTCCAACCTGGCCTTGAACGCTGCCAGTGATAGAGCATTCACAACTTCCCTGGGCAACCCATTCCAGTGCCTCACTGCCCTTACAGTAAAGAATTTCTTCCTTATATCCAATCTAAACTGCCTCTGTTTAAGTTTGAACCCGTTACCCCTTGTCCTCTCACTACAGTCCCTAATGAAGAGATTCCCAAGGTTTCTTCATCTAAAAATACCTGTGTGCTTTAGAATACTGTTAAAGGAGGATGTAGGTATTTGTGGGGGGGAGGAGGAGAGTGTTGAGGGGCATCTTTGGCTGTTTTCTGCCCTTTAAATTACTCAGTCTTTTTCAAACATAACCTTTTTAAATGCCTCCCTACTTTATGCCTGTACCTGTGACCCTGTGCAAGTAGGGGGAAGAGGAACTTGGAAAAATAGAAGATAGATGGAATTTTTACAGTTAATTTGTCTATTTTCAGTAATATTCTATTGTCTGTATTATTTTCAGTTCTCAAAGTGTTTGTTTCTTTTCCTTCTCAATGCAAGTAAATGCTTAGATACGGCATTCATCAGCATGAAACAGATACTTGAGCGCTAATAGCATCTCCGGGTTTCTTTCTTCCTTTAGCAGGATGATTTGAAGGAATGGCTCACGAGTCCTGACTTGTTGCTGCCAAATCGGAAAGGCGGTAATTGAAACTTTGGTATTAGTTGTGTCCCCCTTTCATAAGTAATTCGTATTTCACTTCTACGTAAAAACCCATCAGGTATAAAGGATGTTACATAAAATCTGTGCTGTTAAGTAATAAAGTATTTTTGTTGAAACTAATAACTTAATTTTACCAATGTGCTCACTTTTTCTTGCTCTCTGAGTAGGAAAATTAGCAATTAGTATTCCAATAACCCAATCTAATGGAAAGATTTGCCTATTGTCAGTCACATTGTAACTGATGTGTTCTGGAAAACCTAATGTGCTCCACGCTTTGATATCCTTCAATCTGATCTCTTAAAATTTGTGCCAGGAATCAGAATTTAATGTTAGAATTTAATTAAAGACCAGTACATTCAACAGCGACATTTGTTGAGTATAGAAGGTAATAAAGGGATAACTAGTAGATAGGTTGTGCTTGAAACATAGGTTTTAACTCGGTTATTTAAGACCCTGGGTCACGTTAGCATTGAAGTGTCTATTAGTAAAACTGGAATGTTGTCTCTTGTATGGAAAGTTTCTAAAAGCTAAAAGTTTGGCTCCAAAATGTCAGTGAAAATGGTTTCCAAATGGCAAGTGGATAGATTTGTGGCTGCTGTTCTGGCTTCTCCTTTCCCCCTCCTTATTATTTAGGAGTAAATCCTGTGCCTGTAGTATGGATTTATACAGGGATAAACAATCCCAAGTGGTGCAAACTGCAGAATGATACTTGTTTAATAAAAGATTGAGTAAAAAGAACCCTGGTGTTTGGTTTTCAGTACATTCACTAAATGCGCTTAGCATTCTGGGGCCAAAATAAGAGAAATATATTGAAATCTATGGAAAAGAACTGTTTCTGAGAATTGTAGTGACTTTTCTTACCTAAAAAGGAAATAATTGACCTTCATATCAGTGGGCGGAGGAAAAAATAAAGATGCTTAGTGGATAAAAATCATTACATTTATCTCCTTAAAAACAGGGTCTTGCAGGTTGGGATCTTTGGCTGGAGGCTTTCCAAAGCTGATGACTAAGTTAGAATAAGACAACTCCCAAAGCTGCTGGGTGGAGTTCCTAGACTGGTACCAGCAAATTCCCAGAAAGGAAAACAATGGCTCCTTAATTGGAATTCTTTAATCCAAAGATTATTCACTTATCAATACTCTAAAAATATCCGAAATAGCTTCCCACAATTCTTAAGTAGAATAGTTGTCTGAGTCGGGATGGAAGTGTTCTGTTTGTACAGCGATGGTAGATGTGCCATTGGATGCCTTTATGCATTTCTTTAGTGTTTAAGAGCAGAAAGGGAGATGAGAGGTGAAAGATGGAAAATTAAATGAGGGGCAGAGTAACACGGACTGTTGACCTTTAAGAAAAACTGGGAAAAGTCAGACTCCATCTAAAACTTTTAGCTTATTTTTTTTGGGAAAAGTGTCTATTTTTGTATATACAACAATTATTCTCTATGTATATTATTTATATATAAAATTATATGTGTTATTTAATACTATATATATATTTCCCTTTTTGTATTCCTGGTCTGTGCAAAGTTGCATGTTTGTGACATATTCAGATGACAAACCCATACATTTTCAGCACGAGTAGCTTGACTTTTCTCACTAGCTCTCATGGAGTGTTGTGTATGCTGCTGGAGTTGTGGGCAAGTGCCAGATTTTTACATACAACGTGCCATAGGCTGGGTGAAGCAGTGGCACTCTGCATTGCTTTAATATTTGTGAACTGCTTTGTAGAGAAACACTTTTCAGATAGAACAGATTGTCAGAGATCTGTGTCATTGCCATCAGTGAATCTTCGTGCTTTTAAAATCTCAGCTCCACTTCTCTGTTGTGTTTCTCTTGCATGAGCTAATTAGGAGGTACTTCATAGTAAATTAATGCGAGCATTCAAAATCAGAGATTGTTCTCCACATCTTATCGGTTACTTTCTTCAAAACAAAATTCCAGGGATTAATCATGTATAGAATTTGGAATTTACAGAAAGTGTTAGGTGTGGAAATCCTTTTGAATGGGAAAAGCATCTTCATTACTGTAAGGACACCTCCTACTTGTATAAATTTAGTGTTCTGTTGTGCACAACTTGTTTGGTTGTTTGCTTTGTATTTACTCTTAAGTTTCTATATTAAAACCACTTGCCTTGATTTGTTTCAAATCTCTCCTTAGTAGTGCTAGTAAAATCTTTTCACCCCATGTCCTTTGGTACCTTCTTTTGGAGGAAGAAATCACGGAATGTGTGTCATGAAAGTCTTGTTTGGACTTTGGGGACAGATTTTTCTCCTGGGAATACTTAACACTTTGTGAGCACTATTTGTTTATTCTGGCCCTTAGGTTGGACCTGCCAATGTAAGAAACCAAGCCAGAGGGTGCAGGAATTCCCAGAAAGCAATTCCCTCTCAGCTGTGGAAGAGGGATGTTTACCAGGAGCTGGAGCTTAGCAGAGTGATTATGGAGCAGGGAGAAGGAGAGGGCAATACCATCAATAGTGAGCTTGCTGTGCTGGAGAGTTCCCACCCAGGACACTCCAGTTGCAGGGCAGATGGCTGCAAGAATTGGCAGCAAAATAGTTCTGCATTATTTGTAAAGTATTTTCTGTGTTCACTGTAGTGTCAGAATTATTCTAAGCTGAAATTTTCCCAAGCTTGGTTCTGGCAGTTTGAAAACCAGGCGGTAGCTCTTAATCCAGTTTTTGTTGATGTAGCTTCTGGTTTACTCTATTTCCCATTGTTCAGGAGCAGGAAACGTCAAACCTGACTTTCTAAGTACCTGTCTATGAGTTGCACTGTAATTGAAAATACAGACTGTACCTGTAGGAGGAAAGTTCCAGTTTTATTTGCTGACCATCTAGATACCTCTTAGTGGTAATTAACCCTTAACCTGAAAAAGACTGGAGCTGGGTACATTATCGGTCAAGTCATGGTGCTGAATGCTCTATAAACCAGCAAGATTTTAAAAGGCAGAGATTTCATACACAAAGACGTGTAATTTTCCATAGTTTACAGGACAAGATAATAACCTTCTCTCCTAGGAATTGTGAGCGAGATTGAGGAGTGCTCAGAGCACCAAATGGACATAAATGATCTGTATTCCAGGGAAACGGAGCTCTTCCTTCTGTCCTGCGTGCACTGCCTTGACAGCTCTTCTCATTTTGCCACGTCTTTCCTCAGCCTCTTATGGTGTTGTGATTATGACTGATCAGATCAGTATCTTCACGAGTCTCTTATGGGTCTGTCTCTTCCCAGAGATTTAATGTCTCTGGGTTTCTTTGTTGGCAAGAGGAATGGTGGTGTTTTCTTTCCATGGGGATAGTTAAAGTTTTAGTATTGTCTTTGTCAGGTTGGTAGTCTGAGTAATTCTGGTGGCTTATTTATACAAGAACCTAGTTTATGTATTCCAGCTTGTATTTATTCTGTCTGGTTCTCTTAAGTCCGTGTAAAATAGCAAAGTAGAAGTGTACAGCAGAGACAAAACTGGGAAAACAAACCTCTGGGTAGAATCTCCGTGCTGGTTTAAGCAAATCCAGCTGCAGTGCTCCTGAAGATCTCATCCTGCACTGCCCTCGTATTCTTATCCCCTTTCTTCGAGATAGTTTTTACTTTGATCCAGCTTTATTTCTCTTTGTGCTTAAAAGTGAGTTAGTTAAATACAGCAAACAGCAGTCAGTAATCCTTGCGTGGGATTATTTGCACGTGCTTGTGTAACGTGTTTCTCAAGACTTGGATCCTGCAGGATAGAACTGCCTATAAATTTTAACAGAAGTACTTTATGCAGAGTTCCTGTGCTGTAATGGTTTCTCCCCTTGCAGCAAGGGCATAGTCACCGTCTTCTGTTCAGGCTCTTTTTCATCCAGGGAGACTGATTCTTCATGGTAGCATTGAAAAAAAACCCAGCCAAAGTCCCAGCTTCTCTTTTCCCCTAATTTGACCCCAACTAAGGAAAGTTGCCTGAAGTTCTTGCTTTTCTCATCGACTGAAGTGAGCAGGTCCAAACAGGACTCTGCAATTTCACCAACTGCCTTATCCTGGGTTAGCTCCATCTTATCATGTGTAAGCCTGTTATTGGCCCTAAAGCTGGAACTGCAGTATTCCCCGAGTAGAGGTATTTGGGAATGGTTCTCATGAAAGAACTGTGTTGAAGTGCCAGCTGATCAAACTGGGCTTTCATGGGAAGATGTTTTGGTGAAGTTTTAACTGGGAATGGTTGCTCCCAGACAGCTTGGTCCAGTGGTGAAGCAAATGACCTGAGATGAGGTCTGGGTTAATGATCTGAATGAACCCAGGGGATTCAGGCCAGCATCCCTTTGCTTAAGTGATACTGTGGAATTAAGCGGGTCATCCATGCCCTGCACAACTAATTTAACACAGATCGACTGAATTGGTTTCTCTTGTGAAAGCTCTTCCGCTTGCAGTGCAAAGGGAGATTTAAGGTGAACGTCTTTTGCTCCTGAATTATGATTTATGTTATGAAGGCTTTTTCAGAGTTTTGCAGGACAGTCTGACCCTGAAAACACAAGGACTTGTGATTGAGGCAGTCAGCTTTGGACTGTGACAGTGACAAAGCTTCCACCTTTCCTTCCTGGTACTTCACCCAGTTTTGGATGGCTGGGGAGGGGTTGGTCATTTCCTTTATTCTGTTTTTCCTTCTTAAAACGCAAAGGTTTTGTGAGAAGGGGAAACTGCCACTTACCTCTGCCTTACTGGAGGCAGTAATGCTTTGCAGCAAATGTGGGACATGTAAAAGTGGTACCTAGTGGTTTCCTATCCCTGGTGAAGACCACGAAGCAGCGTACTCGAGGAAGTCCTGGCCTCCGCACCTTGAGCGAGACTGATGGAGCACATACCCTGCACGCAGGATCTTTGAATCAAAGAACAGGAACAAAGATGAAATTCCAGAGCAATTAACTTGTTGTGCAATATTTAAATTATTTTTAATCATAGTTTTACCTCAAATTATAATTTAAGATATATCATGTAATCACTAGTAATAGAAAATGAAAAAGGAAAGGGCATGTTCTTGCTTCTGAACGTTCTCCATATAATAATCACCTAATAACTCTGTCTGCTTTAATTCAGAAGTTCCATTTGCTCAGTTTTTAAGTTGGCAGGCTGCTTTTTAATTCTTCTGTTCTAATTTGTTGTAACATGTATGAAATACATGTGTTAATTTGAGTAAATACAGTAAAGTTAATCAAAGGAAATGATTACAGAAGGAACCCAAGAGGGTAGGTAGTTATCGCTCAGGAAGGAGTTATGTAGTTCTGCCAAATTAATTAAATGCTACTAGTTAAAATCAAAGGTTAGTGATAAGAATCTTGTTGAAATTCGGATGCAGGTGGCTTGTTTTAGTGGATGAAACCATGACCCTTTGGTTGAACAGATTCTTTTTGGTTTCGTTGTAAAAGCCCAACAGGTTGTTTATTCTTGACCGTCCTATTGCACCTTTAGCTCTGAATTTCCGTATGGATTTCCCTTAATGGAAAGTTCTTTTGCCTCTCTCATGTAATGCGTCAAGGTTGCTTCACTGCAGGCCTGTGCACTCATCCTATCTCTGCGTCACAGGGAAGTGTCCCCACTCTGTTCAGAGCTGTAATTAACTTGCAAGGCGCTAGTCGGAGGAGTCGGCGACGTGCCAAGAAATCAACCCCAATTACTATATTCATGTTGTCAGTAATGCCCACTTCACAGTTTCTACTAATTCGAACTGGCAAGTCCCAACTTCCCAGAGCAAAATTACCATTTTTTGCACTCTTCTTCTATTTTCTGCTTCTTAATTCTGTTATTTTGACTCCATTAAATTACTGTTGTACAGAGAGTTACGAATCATCTTGGAAGAATTCTCATGGGGTAACTGCAGTGGTACAATATAAATACAGTAGATCCAGAGTTAGCTTGTCTTCAGTATAGGTTAATACAGATTGGGGGGGATAATTCAAAAAAGATGATATTTAGGGTTGATCAGAACTTTGTGCTGAAAAGAGCTGATTCTTGCTGGGGGAGTTAAATCAGTGCTGCAGTTGCAAATACATTTAGAAACCTGACTTTTTGTTCTTCATTTTGCAAGTACTGCCTTTCAGCCAGCGTGTTTGCTGTCCTCTTGGTAACTAGTTTCTTAGTTAAATCAGTCATTTCGGTTTTTGGCTTCTCTGGAATGGTTTTCTCAAACATTCTGTAACTGGAATCGAACGTTACGGGGAGTTGGGACGAGAAATGAGTAACTAACTCATTTTGAAGTGTTTTTCCGGGTTTCAGTGCTTGTAGTGCAGATGGCAGAGGCACAGCCTTCTGTCACCTCTGGCACTTTTCTCATCTGGAGGATGAAGCCTGTGGCTGTTGGATGTGCTCTGAAGCACCTTGACTGGGGTGATGGCTCTGACAGAGGAGTTGTTTCTGATCTGTGCTTCCCTGATCCTGCCTGGGCTGATCTGATCCAGCTTTTACCCTTCAGTATTCAACAAATGTAATTATCTCTTTGTAGACTTCTTTCACCCCCGTAATGAGTTCCTGGTTTGTCACCTCTTAATAATCTGATATGAAGAACTGAATTAATATGTTGCCTTGTATTTCTTTAAACATTAGCTTAAGGGCTAGATCATCGGTAGAAAGTATTTTAATTCAGTGGCTTCATGTTCCTTAGTAGATAGTGGTTTTGACAAGAAGATTGGTTATGTTGGTAGCTCACTGAAACATGTTCCCTGGTGGTTTTTTATAGTTGTAGCTGTTGTAGAAGGTGTTCATTTATTTTTCATTCCTTGGTAACATCCTTAGGACCGATGCTTTGGTTTAATTCCAGCAGCAAAACCATAAATTTTGTATTCTGATGCTGACTTCCATTAATGGAAGTGCTGTAACTACTGTAGTTCCCATGTTCTTCACTCTGCCATTAGCCAGAGTTGGTGAGTTGAGTGGGCATGGAATGCAAAGTTCTTGCTCAGCAAAACTTTCCAATATTAAATATTTGAGTGTATAATATATATGTTAAAGATGTGTTTTTAATGAAGGCGGTGGTACCAGGTTTGATCAGTGTCAGTAACCTAACTTGTTGGCCTGAACAGGCTGTGGCCCCTGGTACTTTATTGGCATTTTCCTTGTTAGCAAAGTATTTTTGGTGTACATCATGAAAACCATTGTAGAGATGACAAGGAAAGTTTATCCTACAGTAAGTATTCTGGAGTAATATTTCCATGCAGTAACTGTATTTCTCCAATAGTCTTTTGCTATTAATATCACTTACTAGTGTCTTCATTTTGTCTTCACTGACCAGATTTGTCTTTCTCACTGATAGCTGGCATTTTAAGGCATGGAAGATAAAGAATATTATCAAACTTTCAGAATCTGTATGTGTTTATGTATAATAATATCCATATGTGTGTGAATTTATATGAAATATATATTAATATGCATGCACACATTTTATATATATATTTATATATGTGTGTGTGTGTGTATGTAATCACAGAATGGTTTTGGTTGGAAGGGACCTTAAAGCTCATGGAGTTCCAACCCCCTGCCATGGGCAGCAACACTTCCCACTAGAGCAGGTTGCTCCAGGCCCCATCCAGTATGTACATATTAGCCTTTTTAGCTTCAGGAATGGAGGAGATCCTGACGTGACCCATGGAGAGGATTTTTCCCAACTGTAGCTTTGCCCGGGCAGCTGCCGTTAGGGAAACCGTTTGCTTATTTGGTTTGAAAGCTTGGAACACCGGTGATTGAACTCCTGCAGCGGAGTATCGCTGCTCCCCCGCTGTGCCATGTCCTGAGAACAGCAAAGACTGTCACACTCTTGGAAAAGCGGGGTAGCAGTATTTCATGCTGAGTGCCTGCTGAAAGGGTCGTGATTGAAAACGTGAAATAACTTTTGAAGTGCTGGTTCCTTCTGCTGTGTTCTTTTTCCCCCTCGTTTCCGTGGTGGTTGAGAATGGATGGCTTTTATGCCAAAGGAAGATTTTCAGTGGACATACAGCGTGCTGTAGGAAACAATAGAAAGTATGCATAAAATGCAGAGATGTTTTAAGGCAGAAGGTGCTATCTCAGATATTAGTGAGTGTTGTAGACAAATATCATTGGAGTGGGAGCAGGAATAACGTTTCTTCAGTTTTAGTACCTCCTGACTAATTTTTGTGCACTGATGGTTGTACTCAGTACTTCATGCTACTGCCCTTCCAGATCCTTTTAAACTCCATCACTGTTGTATCCTGTTGGAAAAGAGTTATTTACGTGCAAGTTAAGGGGGCTGCCTTGAGGTCATGGCAGCAGCTCGGTGACGGTTCAGATCAGGGCTTGTTTTCCCTCCTATTTTTAACTTGGTGTTTTAAACAATTGGAGCCACAGTTGGCTGTGAGAGGTGTTAGGTGAGGGCTGGATGCTTGCAAGGTGTGAAGCGGTTCCTCCTCGAGCTGTGTAGGTTAGACAGCACAACTTGTTTCTGCCCCACGCCCTGGTTTAAGCAGCCTGATCTGCCAGCTGAGGACCAGTACCCAGCCTTGATGGCTCCAGAAAAGTAGCACCAAGGTAAAACCCGCCAGTGAGTCAGCGGGAGATGGAGCCCAGGGGTGTTTGCAGAGCACTGATAAACTGTGAGCAAGCAGAGTTTAGAAATACGGGATTAATATTGGCTCCAATGCATAGATCCACTGCGCTGTAGGTGCGCTGTGTCTGTATGCAAAGACAGCTTGATTTAATCTTCTTATTTTGGAAGTCAGGAGTGTGCTAATCAGGTCTTCATGTCAGTTTCTGGAGTGCTAGTTGCTACTGGTGGCTGGAGGGTGGGTGGAAGTGGAGAGAAGCTGCAGTTGGTGTTTCAGTTGCATTAGTAATACAGTTTTACTCATAAAGTGGCTTGATGGTGGGAACTTTTGAAGTTGTCTTCTCTTCCCTGATTGTGGTTTATTCAGAGTTAGTTTGAGTAGCTGTGATTAAGACTCTTGTTAAAATCAGTCTTATTTCTCAGGATCCAGAAACCCCTTTAGATCACAAAGGATATTCTTGGTAGTAGGTAATGTAGCTTTTCCCCACTGCTAGCAGGAGATGTGTATTTTGTACTCCTGAAAAAGGAAAGGTGGATTGGGTTTTTTTGCAGACCAAAGATGGATTTTTCACAAAGCCAGAATAATACCACCAAGAATCACTCAATATTGGGAGCAGCGTTAAGGTTACATACTGGTCAGTCCGCTTTATCCCAGCTCATTTCATCCGGAGTTCGAATGATTGATGTAATCACTGATTGCAGACTTATTTTAGTAAGTAAGAGGGGAACAGATTTCAACGGGTTTTGACCATGGTACAAAAAATGAGCCTAAATAACTCAAATGGATTTTTATCCACTTGGCTGTGGCTGTTAGTGCTTTGATCAGGGTGAATGAAGGCTGTGGCCAATGGTGGTCCCTTTTGGAGGGACACTTCTCCCTGCCTGGCCATGCTGGTGCTCTATGGAGAAGGATTTCACATCCAGCTTACAAAAAAACCCTATGGAAGACATATTTGCTTCTGGAGGAATTGTAATAGTGTGCCCCACGACAGGAACAAAGTGTTGCTCTTTCCTCTGAAACTGATTATAAAGAGGGTGGAGTTCGTTGCTCTTAATTTTATTGTGTTTTTACAATCCGTACAGGTTTTCTTCCCTTCCCTGTTTGTTCTTGCTTGATTTTTGGGAGGATTCCGTTTTTGCTATATAATTACTAGGGAAAATATCCTCCTTTTTAGTCTTGCATCATCTGTTAGACCCATGTTCTGACATGGTGGAGCTTGTGGACCCTTTTAAGTATAGCTTCATTATTTATAAGGCAGTAATCAGATTAATTTCGTAATACTTTCCTGCTAATCCTGCCATTGTTCCTTAACTCAGAACTACCGAAAGCACAATTTTAATACCCTTTTAGTTGCTACAACATCCTTCTATTATTGGTTGTATTTTTATTAGAGAGCACTTTCAAACAGTTTTCTAAAATCTTAAAATGATTGAGCAACATCTTAAAATTACAGCACTCTGACTACTGATAAAAGGGCAATTTATCAAGTAAATCCCCTTTTTATTAAAGTCATGTTTCTTTGTCAGTTAAAATTTGTAGGAGTTTTCCCATTTCTGGATAATCCCAGTCCTTGTGCCAAGTAGGTTTTTTCCTAGCAGTGACAGTGAGGCCACTTAAAAACATGTTTTGTGTGTGGAAAATGTCCTTTACTTCGTGCTGACAGCATTTACGGCCGCAGCTCCGAACATACATGCAGCAATAAACACCAAAACCTTCGTTACTTGGGTATAATTGTATTCTCATTGAAGAACCCCGTGTTTGAGCATCACTTCCTTGGCTTCAGTTTGCAGGCGGCATTTTAATGAGTTTAATTATTTTTCTGGTGTCTTTTTCAGTTGTGTTTTCAATGAGTACTTTTCTCTGATATTGAAATGTGCCATTCAGGAGATTTTGTGATGTGACATAGTTTAGAACAGAAACTTTTGTGAGAATGTTAAAAACCCCCAACCCCTAGAAGTTTCAAATAAGAAGAAGAAAGAAGAGGTTAAGTCTGCCTGCATAGACACCCATCCTGATTTCATTCTTCCTTAACTGCAGTTCCTCTCATCCTCAATAGCATTTTAAATACTCCACTAGAAATGTGTGTGTAATTACAAAAAGGCTCTTACAGTCAAAATCTAAAGGTCCTCAGGTAGATTTCTGAATTGATGTACCTGAAAAGTACATTATTTTCAATGATGATGAGAACTCACTCTTTCTGTACCAAAAAGGATGGTGGGGAATTGCCTGCATGCAGCTGAAGCACAGACTTCTGCTCAATAGCTTATCATGATAGGGTCATCGAGATGTCAATTACATATTTTATATTTATGGAGCACTTTTGTTCATGGAAGATTCCTGAGTGTCTCCCAGGTGCTACCACATGATTAATGTGGTTTTTCTTTTCATTGGGAAATCGGAGTGGTTCAGCAAAAGTGGGTTTGTTCTTCTGTTAAATGAATACTATTTTCATAAGGAACATTCAAGCAGGGGGCTGTAGGAGGTGCCTGGAGTTGCCACATGAGGTTTTCCTCTGGACTGCATGTACTGGAATAATCTTCCTGGGTAGGGGCTTCCCTGGAGCAGTAACTGAGCTTCTGATGTGACTTATTCTTGTAACTGATGGATGAGAGAATGAAAGTTTAAAAAGCACTCACAACTCGTTTCATTAATAGCTTGTCTTCTCTTAGAAATTGTGTCTATATTCTGCTTTCGAAGCACCAAGTGAAACATGGTTTTACAACCCCGTCACGTGTCGCTCCTAAATTAGGGTAGCTTTAATTGCTTTGAAGGAGATTACAAAAATGTGTGTGATCCAAAGGAAGCTTTTTTTTGTCTGATTTTGGGGGATAGACTCAATATGTCAGCATCTGTTAGAGTTTGTTTTATGTGAAAAACCGATAGTAGAAGTGCTGATCTCTTGTAGTTGTGCAAGTTCTCAGTGCTCTCTGTGAACAGCAGTCGAATAGATGATGCTAAGGTTGGTTAAGATTTAGGTGTTTTAGAAGGGATACTGTGCTACACATGTTTCGTTGTGGGGTTATTTTGGGGGTGGTTTTTGCTTTCTAGAATCTATCATGAGGATGAGTCTTCAGTGTCTCTCGTTGGCAGCTAATTCATTGCCTAAAAGAGGCTTTGCATGTTGCATTTGACATGGTACAAAACCAACTGAGTTGCTATGTGCAGATAAAGATGCTGAAATGTTAATGCTGTTAAAGATTAGATGAGGTATTTGGAAGAAATTCTTCACCATGAGGGTGGGCACAGGGCGCCCAGAGAAGCTGTGGCTGCCCCATCCCTGGCAGAGTTCAAGGCCAGGTTGGATGTGGTTGGAACTAGGTGAGGGTCCCTTCCACTCCAAATCAGGCTCTGATTCTGTGTTCTTGTTAAAGTGTGGTTGTGTTCTGCTGGCAAGTAAAGCATTTCTCTGCCCACATGGAAAATGCATATATTAATATTGTGTAAGCCAGTTTTTGTTCTTCAGGATAAAAGCTAGTGTGCTAGCAAAACCTTCACATTCATGGCTTCTAACCTGCTGGTTAGTTTGTAGGTACGGATTCTTCCCTGCTTAATAGCAACAAACTACCTGTATCTCTTATGCTCATTTTAAGATCACAAAGCAGTTGTTGATATTTTGGCATTTAAAACCACCTTGAGTATCTTATTCTTAGAAGGAAAAAGCCAGTGGGTTTGTTTTCTCCCCAGCAGCATTAGCAGTGCTGCTGGAGGAGCTAAACCGAGCGCTGGATGCAGAAAACCCGGTTAGCAAGAGGTCTTGAGAGGAAGGAGGGAGAGCAGAGCAGGTAGTTCTGATTGGGGCAGATCTTGTAAATATTTTTGTGTTCCTAAAAATGCCATCGTGTATTATCTTAGGCAGTCATGACAATAACCAGCAGCAGGGGAGACAGGAAGGGGAAGTGGAGAGAATTAATATACAGACCAGTAATGTGGTCATTCCTCTTTTTAACAAGAGATGCTCCAGCTTAACTAGAGCAGTAATAAATATCACAGCTTCTGTTTCTTTTCCCTACAAGTAAGAAGCTAGTAGGAAATTACAACTTCATATAGGCAGCCTCTAAAAGGCATCATGTCCTCAGATTTTCATGTTAAATCATGCTCAGAATTTTATAGTTTGGAGCAAGTTTTGTGCCAGAATCCTGAATGCTTCGTTGTGAAAGAAGCTTTCAGAGTAAGAAGGACACATGGTCCCAGCTTCATTAGGAGGCTGTTGCAAGGGACTGCATTGTTCTTATGGCTTCGTATGCTTTGGCTCAAAATGCAGGAATCAAACAAGAGATCCTGCTTCGTATTATACAGGTGCGTGAGTCAGCTTCTTGTTTAGTTTTTCAAAGCCTTTTCAATTGTGCAATAAAATCATGTTGAAATACATTTTAGTTCTAAACACGTTGTTTCTCTAAAAGCTTCACTTGAGTTGTCTCTAGAATTATTCCACTTTCCATCCACATCATGACAGTTATCCGCAGGAGGAGTTTATAGCTTGGCACCCAGAGCTACCAAAGCGTGACACAAGGTAAAGTCTGACTCTGCAGCTTAAGGTCAGATTGCGCGAATGAAAACAGAAGTGACCAGCGGAGACCTTCGTGCAAATATTGTTGTTCCTGACGCTGGTCCCAGGAGATAGGAACGCTTACTGGAAAGGTCTAGGTTAGAAGCAAAGGAAAATGAGATTCTTGCTGTTAGGATGTCCACAAACTCTATGAGGAAATGCATTATCCACGCCGGGGCGGAAAACTGGGGTTTATGGAGTGTATAAGATTTAACTTTTTATTTCTTATGTTTTACAAACACCCTTCCCCTCCCCTCCTCTTAAAATAGACCTGGTGTTATAAAAACACAAACCAAAGCAAACAGCGCTTTCTTTCTACTCTGAATAGAACATTCTAGAAAGTGTGCCTGTCTGCCTGTTATGCTCTTAGTCTTGATTTTCTTCTTGTAGGACTGAAACAATTGTTTCAACTTTAATTCAGGTTTATTAAACGTAGAAGGTACGAAGTATCAAAGAAGCACGAAGCTTCCCGCTCCTTAATGATCTCGCTGCCTGCCAAAAGCGCATGGTCTTCCACTGCATCTTCCTTCTGTGTAACTGCAGGTTCAAGTTCAGATTATTTGTTGCTTAGCTGAGAGCAAATAGGTTCAGGGTTTTTTTCATGCCAGGTTGAAATCATTAATGCTTTTGAACCAAAGAAATTAATTTTTCTTCCAATTAAAGAAGTCATTCCAATCCAGGCAAGGCACGAGGCATTGCAACCCCAGCATCATGGGGATGAATTTTAGGAGGTAGAGCCTTCTTCCAAGGAGTGTGCTATGCTTTAAAAAGGAGCATTTGGGAGAAAATAAATGAGCTTCATATTGCACTTGAGGAATGAACTTCCATTTTAGTGGTAGAAATTGGAAACACCAATATAGGGAGTCAGTAGTAATCGAGTAGAGAAAACAAGACTCTGTTATGGCTCTGTACTTCCAGATATTTATGTATTGCAGTTTCTGAGCGTTAGATTTCTATTTCTCTTGGACTTTTCTGCAAAGCTTAGTAGCAAAGTGTGCAGAAAAAAATCTCTCCAAGTTTTGGGCTGCTTGCTTTAGTGCTAATGCAAAATGATCTTCTTGGGGTTGTTACTTGTATACAGAGCAGCACTTTGGTGTGGAGCAGAGGGGAAATCGGCACTTTGAATTGACACTACATGTTAAATGGAGCTGTAGCTAGTGCTTTGTAGAGAAAAGCTGGGCTGGGCAGAGGCTCTGGAGGTTATCTGCCCCATTGGCTGCCCGGGTCCAGCTCAGCTATACCTGACAGATGTTTGTTTAACCTCCTCTTAACTCCCTGTGTTGATGGATGGTCACAGTCAGTTGTTTCCTGTGCTTTTAGGTCTTTTCCATTACAGACAGCCCTGATGTTTAGGCTTAATGATGCTGTACTTTCAAGTTCATTTCTCCATATTCTACCGACAACACGGAGAACAAATTGCTAGCTGCCTCTTTGTATCAGTGCTACATTTTGAAATACCATCTTCCTCAGCATCTTCTCTTTCCTAAACCGGGAATTCTTTTATTCATTTTAAGCAGCGATTAACTTCACTCCATGCTTTGATTTCCAGTTCCTGCTTCATCCCAGAACTGCTGCTGTCACCTCCTCACCTGGCTTGTGCCTATGCCTTAGCAGGGACACTGGTTTCATTAGGGAAACGATTCCATCATGGGCTCAACGGCCCTCATGTCTTGTCTTGCCCAGGGCCTGTGATCATTTCCACTGCTTTGGATGTTCTCAAATTGAGTGGTATCATTTCTGAAATGCAGTATCCAAAGCCAGCAAGGCCTCAGCTGGAATACTTTGTCCAACACTCAGTAGAGCAGAAGAAATATTTCACATCTTATTGGCTATACATGTGGGTTTGCTCATCTTAGTACAGCATCTTCCTCTTTGAAACAGAAGCACACTGTTGAGTCATGTTCAAGGGCTGAGTACCCAGTTCCTGCTCACGTGTAGTCTTTTGCATTAAGCATATTTGTGTTGAATCTTGGGTGGTGTTGGTTGGTTTGGAGTGGTTTTCCAGTCTTTTTTTTTTTTTTTTTTTTCAGTTTATGACGTTCTCTTTGAGTTCTGGTCCTGTCATCTGTCACTGCTTCTGGTCACACCAGCTTCCTGTTCTCTGCACATGAAATAAATACATCCTCTGTGTGTCTCAAGGTTATGGGTGACAGTTCTGTTGGGCCAGATCCAGGTCAGACGCTGGAGGAGCCTCTTTCTAAACACTGTGTTGTTTAGTGCTCGGCTACTGATAGCTGCTCTCCAAATGCCACTTTACGGATGGAGGTACCCAGCCCATCTGATGTCTAACCTAGACAGATGAGTCTAGAGCAGGTTTCCCTTAGCTGCCCTAAGCATGTGCCAAACCAGACTTGGTTCAAAACTGTGGCATTTCCTGCTTCTTCCTTCCTTCCTCAGACATTTAAGCTCTTTAGCATCCAAAAAAGGAAATCGGGTTGCCTTAACAAGGCCTTTTTGGTGACAATTTTGAGCTAGCTATTGGTTTTCTTCTAGGTGATTATTTGGTTTAGAGTTCTGTTCTTGGTTGCTGATAAGGTGTCCAGCTGCCCTGTCTTCTGCTCCTTTTTCTGCTGCTTTAAATAAGCACCGTATATTTAGCCTCTTTAGAGCTCTTTTTCTAAGGTAACGGCTAATATCTTGAATTATTTGTCAGTTTTTTAGCATACTTAACACCAAAGTTCATGAAGCCAAGGCAGTTTGAAAATACCTGAGTCCTTTAATTGGCATCCGTGTAATCTGTTCCAGATAAAGTTCTAAACCCTCCCCTCTTTTCTCCTCATGTTAGCCAACTACTGACAGGTCTTCTAGTAAAGGCTGATGTAAAAAGAGATCTCTTGTGTTCTTGTTGATGTCCTTTTTCCACTCTGTGTTAAGCCAGCAGTCCCTTTGGTTGTCATTCCACTGTTCCTTTATTTATAAAAAGTATTTCTTGCTGCTCATTGGATTTCTTGCTAGTTTTCTCCTGTTCTGTGTTGGAACATTACTGATTTGATTTCTAAATGTTTATGCTGTACGTTTATACTTGTCTTTGGCAGCCTCGCCAGAATCTTTCATCCCTCCGGCCTTCTTCTTTCCTTTGAGGTCAGTGAAGAGCTTGCGCTTTAGCCACTGGGCCCTGTTCACGCTCCTCTTCGAGGGGATTAGGACCTGCATCCTTAACTGCAGTTATTTAAGATTCTGCCAAGCTCTTCCTAACTTCTTTTCCTCTTGGGTTTGTGTTGTCTTAGTCTACCAATTATGTGAATTTGTTACCCTGTTGTCTTGAAGGGTGTGTTTCTCACAAAGCCCTTTCCTGAACCTGATCTTCCTCATTTGGAGTTGAGAATACGTTCCCACTCTGAAAGCTCCTGTGTTTGTTTTCTGCTTTTGGTCATGACCAGAGGTTTTTTTCTCTCCTGCAGGTATCTGAATCTAGAAGTAAATGTATGAATCCTGGGTGTTTGAAACAATTCTTCCCTTTTTCTGGCCCCTTTCTCCCTGCCTGCATCTCTCTGTGTGTTGTGCACGAGGCGTCCTCCCCTTTGAGCAGGATCTCGGGCGCTCTCTATGCTCAAGTACATGCTATGAGTCCTGGAAGCAGCAGTAACAAGGTGTGACAGAATTTGATTGCCCTGGTTTTTACTCCTTAAAAACATGCAGAGTCAAGTCTGTGGTGGTTCTCCTGACACTGGGATTGAATTTACCAAATTCACTGATGTAAATACATACTGACTGTACGTATTGGAGACCTACTTGGAGTATGTATGTATGTGCATTTATTCAGCAGCTCCTTGATTGTAATTGATGAAGACAAGGGGTGGGAGGGCAGAACTGATAACTTTCTGGGGGATGCTAGCAATAGGTACTGTAAGGGAATTAAGTATCTTATTAAACCTGGTTAACTGGACATGCTGACAATTCCTGAGATATCATTTGCTGCTCAGTGCTCTCAGAGTAAAGGTGCCATTAGGAGGCACCTTCATAAGGAATCTGTTAAATGGCATTGAGTATCTCAAAGCTAGGAGTACTTACTTGGAGGAAAATCCCAGCTCTCAAGCAGTGCGTTGCTGTCATTTCTCCCTGTGATCAGTACCACAGCAATTTCTTGGGTAACAGTACTCTGGTTTAAGCCTATAGCTGATGCCCATGCTTAACATTGATAATGAACCTGAGCATAATTGCTGCTTTCTCTCAGTAACCCAATTTCTGACCGTTTGGGAATGTGGTAGGGAAAGCAGGTAAGCAGGTTATCTTCTACCGCTGGTGCTACACAGTTGGAAGGTAGATGGTGTTGAGGTTGATGGAAGAAGCAGGCTGTGGGATTGAGTTTGGCCATCAATCGCAAACCAGGGTATTGCTGAAAATCCATCCTTTGTCCTGCTGTTGCCAGCTTGTGAGCAGTGAAAAATGAGGAAAATATTTGGAAAGCAGCTTTCCACACGTAAGGAAGGCTTAGCTCCTGCTTACTGGTGCCCAAGGCTCAGTAAACTGGACAGACTTCAGGCCAGGGAGTCAGAAATAGAACAGGGTGTTCAGTCCGAAAGCGAGAGGAGGAGGTGGGAGCCATTTGCCAGGAAACAGAAAAAGGATGAGATTAGATGGTAATTTGGGATTGATACAAATGACTGAAGACAACGGAATACGTGCTGAAGTTAGCATCCAAGATGAATTTGTGCTTTTATCAGGAGCCATGAACACTGTATATAGCTTTGATTATTATGCTTCAATTTTGACTTTACGCTCCTGGTTCCATCTTCATTATCTGTCTGTCTCACAAAGAGAAAGATGATTTTATGTTAAGCACAATAGCAACTGTATTTTAATCAGGCTGGTTTTTCCTTAATGTTGGCGTGATGGTGTTTATTGTATGTGGAGTTGTAAGAAATTGTGCGGAAATGTTGCCTTAAGTAGGTGAATAAGGCCATAGAGTCTGTGGATTCACTGCTAACGCTTGCATAATTGTCCATTACTACTTCTTAAGAACAGCTCTCCTGCTCTTAGCATTGCCAGCATGGGGTCCTTAAGAACACCATTTTGGGTGGAAGGAAACACAGTTGTAATCAAAACAATGATTACCATCACATTCATTTAAATGCAGAAGGAGAAACTAATGTGTGCTCCAAAGGGATGTAAAAAATTTACAAGTAATTCCTGGTTTTGAGGTTAGGTTTCTGATGTCCATGGGGAAAAAGTTAATTTCTTACCTTTCACTTTCAAGTGTATATTTTTGTATTCATTTCTCACTCTGCATTTAAATGAATGTAATAGTAATCATTGTTTTGATTACAGTTGTGCTTCCTTTCCCCTATAATGGTGTTCTTGAGTACCCCATGCTGGTAGAAGTAAGAGCAGGGGAGCTATTCTTAAGGAGGAATAATGGACAATTATGTGAACATTAATAGCGAGTCTGTGAACTTCTTAGGACTTCTCAGCTCTTACAGAATACTTCTTTTTCTCTTCCTCAGAGATGTGGGGAAACTCCCCAATAGTCTCATCTAATCACTACAAAGTTACATTTTGCTGTTCTCAATCAAGCCCTTGCTAACAGCAACTGGAGATCTGTCTTGATTTGTCACACAAAAGAATTGCAAACAGATCTCTGTTCCAGTCAGTTGGACTTCAGTATTTTTGTGTGTAATCCTTAAATACCAAGCTGCAGCAATACTCTGTAACTGTCAACATAAACACAGACTTTTTTGCCATTAGTTACGGGTGATGACACGCTGTATGAAGAACACATTCCCCGTCTCCGCCGTTCTTCCTTTCTCCTGCTCTCCATCCATACATTCCTTTTAATATTATTCCAATTGTTATTTTTTGTAGCCGGCATCATATCTGGGAGCAAGGGATTAAAAGAATAATTCCATTTGGCAACAGGCAGGCAGCATCAGAGCTAGAATCCTTTCTGTTCTTTGCTAATATTAATGTTGGTAAAGCATTATCAGGAGGTAGTTGGTTGACTGGAAACTGGCATATAAATAGAGGAGGGGTTATTTGGTTAGAGTTGTTTCATAAAACATATAACTTTACAGGAGCAGCAACACTGCAAAAATATTCTATGCATATGTTTTAAAATGCTTTTATCCTGATTCTTATTTTAAAACCAGAAGACACTAGAAATATAATGCATTTTATTTAGAATTATGGTGCTAGTTGGGGTGGCTGTCAGTACAAAGGCTAATGCTATTTATTAAGGTCCTGGTTTTATTTAATAGCCAGATGAATGGAACAGTTAATAAAAGAAATATTGCTTTATTCGCTGACATTTATGTCCTTGGTTTCCAATAAAGAATTGAAATTATGAATAGTTGATGGTTTAAATTGATGTTTTATGTTGAACGCTAGCTATAATTTCCCCTCTGAGGATTGTAATACCGAGAAACAGATGGTTTTTCACAGTAACAAATTGCTGTGTGTGTACTGTATATAGAGCTGGCTTTCAGATCCTTTCACCTTCAGCGCTGCGCAGTCACTGCATCAGACCCGAGCAAGAGGCAGCCTCTGCAAAAAGGGCTTCCTGGCTCTTCACAACACAAAGTCAACACCGTAGGAAACGCGACCTGTTTTTTCAGGTGCGACAGAGATACGAACGCCGCTGCTGAAATGGCTCTATTGAAACCTGGGATGAACAACTAAGTAGTATAAACACCGAAGTTCTTGGCTATTCCCCGGGTTGAAAATGCATGCTGAGCCTCGTGCCTTTCAGTGTGCTCTGGCCGGCTGGGCTTCCTTCTGTGATCCTGTTGGAGATGGAAGTTTTGGGATGCTAAAGAGTAGTAGCGGTGGGGAAAGGATCAAGTAAGTTTGAAGTTAAACAGGCAACTTGAGGCCGGGCCCAGCAGTTTCTTTGTGGTAGCTTCATCCTGAATTTCTGAATACATCCAGATCACAGTGTCTTGAGGTTTTATTGACATTTGGTCCAAAGTAAATGAGCACTAAATGCTCTTGTTTATGTATTGTTACACTGTTCTTCAATAATGGTTACTGCGGGGGAAGTGGTTTGAGATGATTAGTGGAGAGTTTGGCAATCCACATTAAAAATACACCTTTTTATAAGTTAATTGTTCGGGGAAATGGTTAGTAATTATCACTTCTAAATGTTCTCCACTAAGATTTACATATCGTATTTGGATTAAGAGTTGTGTAAGCTCTATTTAAAGGCAGAAAGAGGGAAATAGGGGGGTGAAAAGGTTTGAGCAAAGGGAGGGATTGGGACCAGCTCATGCTTCTCCACAACTTGGTGGTGTGATGCTATTGTTGGACTCCAGAGTCCTGCTTCTAGTCGGCAGAATGGGTATTTTGGTGTTCACAAATGCTTCTGTGATAAATCACGTTATTGACATGCATTTAAAATGCACAGGCTTCAACTTGAAAACAGCAGGCTACCACGTAAGAGACATTAACTGTTCAAAATTTAATTGCATAGATCATAGGATTACATTTTTAGTATTAATTTTATAAGAGCTCTTTTAAGGGGTCATAAACTGCTTTCAAAATCCTTTTCTCCTCGTGAGCCTGAGAAATCACTACTTACTAAATCTCAGAGTCCCAAGACTTTTATATGTCCTACAAGATTTGAATCTGAGAGTGGTTTTTTCCTGCCGTGATTGCAAACCAGTAGTAAACTCTAATTTTGGTAAAGCAGTGAGTTTGCTGGAATGAAGTGGCATGTCGATAATCAGAGCTGGTTAACTCAGCGTTACTTACCCTAGTTTTTCTAGTTGCTCTGCTAATGGCTTGTATTCAAAACCCTGAAGAAGTGCATCAGAAATCCTGCCCTTTACTGTTTTCCCCTTTTGGCTTAATGTCAGGAAACGGCACATTACTGCAATTTATCTGGCTCTGTACCATTGCTAGCAGAGATAAAGCTCTAAGAACACTGAGAGGCTGGAGCTGGAACTAAGTGTGGCCATTGACAAAGACAGCAAAGGTCAGAAAAGGTTAAGATGGTTGGGAAAGCCATTTCACGTGTATCAACTCTGTTGTTTAATAAGTTACCCGGAACCAGTTTCTAGCAGTTTGCAATATGGAGCTTAAGCAGGAAAATTCACCAGAAATCCCATCTGAAGTAACTGCAGTGTGGGTTATAATTTACAAGAGAGCTTGCTGGGACCAGCTTTGCAGAGCTTGTGTTGTAGTGAGAAAGTTACAGTCATAATAATTTAGAAGTGGTCTCTTTGTCAGTAGTTTCTAAGTATCACTTGATTAAAAACCCCAAGGCACGGTTGTCATGGTGTTTCCTAATGCCAAAGAATGGTTAGGTGAAGGTAAGCAGCTGTAGAAGTGGGATCAACCCAGAGGTGAGCACGAGCCCGCAGTGTTTTGAAATTGGTGCTGAGAGACATCAATGAACTTTCTTTCCTAGGTCTTGCCCTGAGGAATATTGTGCTAACGGAGCCAGGTTTAACTTCAGATGAGGGGAAGATGGAGAGAAAGTAGAGGGAGGATCAGGAGATCCCTACCTGCAGACAAAACAAAAGTAACTTGCACTTGTGTGTGTGTTGTCTTCAGCCACAGCTTTGGTTCCTTGAAATTGACATAACTAGCATTAAAAATGAAACATCTTCTTAGCCATGTGAAGTGCTAAAGGAAGTGTTCTCCCACCTTTTAGGGCTTTTTTATTTTTTTTTCCTTACTATTATTTCTCCTTTCCCTTTCTTCCTCCTTTTGGCCTGGGAATGTTGTCCAGGCAGAATTCATGAAGGTTGGCTCTCTGCCCAGCATTTGCCTGGTGCCCTGGTCTGAGCAGGAAATCCCAGGCAGAGCCCAGCCACGCATGTGCAGATCAACTCGATAGCCCATGCATCGTGAGCCTGAAGTGGTCCTGTCCCTGACGGAAGCCTTGTGTATGTGCTGTGCACAGGAGTCTCCTATGGGTTCTGTAACATGCGAGGCTCACTGCATGCTCTCAAACTGTGTGCAGCACATGTGGAGCAGGTCCAGCTTCCCTCCTGGCAGCTGCTCCAAGCAGTGCGTGTGAATAGAGAATTGCAAACAGAAATATAATGTTCCTAGTCATGTTTACTTTCTTTAATTCGCACAGTCCTTTCGTAGGTCTCTGGATGAGCAGTAACATTGTAAGTTAGTGCTTCCTTGTGGCTTGAGCGCCGATGGGTGTATCAGCTCTTAAGAACTGGTTGAATGGAGGAATATTGATAAGCTTTTAATTTATTAAATCCTCTGTCTTTTGGTTCAAAAACACTCCATAGCTTTTAATGATTAATTTTGATCACTTTGCTAAGTCATTTGTGGCATGTGTTGGATAGCAATAACCAGATATTTTTATTTTAGAAACATGAGATTTCATGCCAAATAAGTCAGCACTCCCTTTTCCCTTAAAAGTTACATCTGTTGATGATTTATTTACTTAGGAAAACACACTACTAGTGACAAGTGAATATTGCTTCAATTTGCATGTTATCCTTCCCCGCAAAGTCTGAGGTATGGGGGCTTTCAGCTTCTTGCTGGAGAATTGGCAAAGCTCTCATACATGGGAGGCTGAACAAAACGTGCTAAGCCACACATTTGTATGTAATAAACTGGAGGTATTAGGCAGCCATACGTCCATACATTGTAAGAAAGAAGTACCCTGAATTTCCATCTTCTAATCCACTTGTCTTTTTAGTATGTGTATGCACGAGGCATTATTAGAGCACTTTTTAATAAATGGAATAATAGTAGACTTAGTGTTACATATAGCAGATTATCATCTTCAGTGATTGTGTGTGCACAGCTTGTGTTATCAGAAGATTAAATGAATCTTAAGGAGACTCTGCTTCACAAGGAGATTTGATTTGCCTCTGCAAGAACGCTGCTTAAATTATTGAGCTGTAAACAGCATTTGGCAGTACGAAAGCCAGAAGGGGGAAAGTTTTGAACCAGCTTACCTGTCTTGTCAAATCTCCCCTTGACTGAGTAGAAAGGGCCCTATCACTTTTAACACATGGGATGACTTAGGGGCAGGTTAAATACTTCCTCTTGACTTAATGCAGAGAAGCTCTGTGTGCAGAGGGACTTGCAGCTCGGTGCCGGTGCTGGTGTTGGTGCTGAATGCCTCGCTGCCTTTGCAGTGACTGCTGGTAACACAGCCTCGCCTCTTGTGAGAAGTGCTGCTCAAAGCTACTCCCTGTTTATTCATCTACTTTAGAAACCTTGGCACAAGGGACCATGAAAACTATCACCTTATGTAAATCCTCATAAGCTATTCATGTTAGTAGACAACTTTGCTCATGCTATTTGGTT
The DNA here is from genome assembly GCA_017639245.1 of Myiopsitta monachus. Classification (NCBI taxonomy): domain Eukaryota; kingdom Metazoa; phylum Chordata; class Aves; order Psittaciformes; family Psittacidae; genus Myiopsitta; species Myiopsitta monachus. The sequence goes on from CM029932.1 coordinate 8,131,115, forward strand.
CACAATCCTCTGCCTCTTTAGTTCCTTCACATATTAACGAGTTTGATCACTGCTCCATATAAATGAGGCATAATCTGAAGCTGTCAGACCTAAACTGTCTTGAACATACTCTTAAGTGAATATATTCAAATTTCTCTTTAAAGCTAGGAATATTTATAATAAAACTTGTCAGAGCTTCAGTTAACAGTTTACACTGGAAGTATTTTTGGTTGTGAAATACAAAAACAAGTCCAAAAATTACTTTGTGAGCTGATATTATTGTATTTGCCTTGCATATGGAAAACTCATGTTGTGATTTCAACAACGAATGAGAAAATTGTCAAAACTTCTATGAAAATTAATTAAGCTCAAACTCCTATGAAAATTAATTAAGTTCAAATGGAAATGCGTTAAAACACTTCACAACTTTATCCTAATGTGACTTGTAACAATCGCAGTAAAAGAGCAACACTCCCTGTTAGGAATGCTTGTAATTTGGGTTGTGCTGCCTCTCCTGCATAGTCTGAAATTGGATATATAGTGAAGTGCAAACAGTGGGCTCTTTTTTTTTATCCTGTGATGTTCCTGGTGAGGTATGCTGCATAAAAATGTCTCCTGGCTCTTGGAAGCAGCACACTCCTAGTTTTTAATTTGAACGCTATTCAGTTAGTGCCTCTGTCTGCATCCGTCTGTTCTCTTATATCCTGTCTGATACAAGACTACAGCCTTGCTGGGGCAGAGGCCAGCATGGAGGGAGCTTGAGTCCTGTCTGGCGTTTTGTTTGTGTTGCTGTAACACAACTGTATAAAATTTAGGAATGTGCTTTCTATCTTCGAGTAAAAGAAGCACAGAAATAAACAACATATAAAAGTGGTTATATGACTTAAAACCTGAATTCCTAACTTCAAAGGTGCAAGAAAGGATGGCTGTAATGAGGAGCCATCAATAGAAACGACAGTAGGAGCAAATTACATCTTTTCTTAGCTACTAGGATATTTTCGAACTGGATGAAGGCTATAGTTTATGAATATCATTTTCCTCCTTAGCTGTATCAGAAGCAGAAGATTAGTGTATCTCACAAGTGTGTGTTGCTGTGTTAAGAGAATGTAAACCAAAATGAGGCCTTGTGGAACTTGTATGCGGAGTTTCTGTGCTATCTAAGTTCTCGGTTGAAAGGGAGAGGTCTGATGATAGACAGCCTGGCCAGTCTGCCTTGACCATCCTTGAATTTAGCCTGTACCCTAATGGCAAAACTGATGCAGTTAGCCCCTAAATTCAAAACATTATCTTACCCAGTCAAAAACATTATCTTTGTCTAGTCCTTTGTCCAAGGCTAAGCAGACACTTTAAACATAAGTTGAATCAAATGTGTGGAAGATTTCCTTAGCTGTCTTGATGTGAACAGGAAATTGATCCTCCAGCACAAACATGCAGAGTGCCAAAAGCTCATTCTTCAGCAAGATAATCAGGCACAAAAGGTTGTAAGTTAATCAGTTCAGTTTCAGTTTAGTATTTACATTCAGTTCAGTTTTAAATAAGCATTTAATTAGTTCTTAAAGTGTACTTGAAAGCCTTCATGTTGGACCTCATAGATAATGAATGATGCCTGTGATTTTTGTTTTGTTATTGAAAAGTGAAACCAGATGCAGATTCACCATCCAAGTTTGGATTCTGGCTGGCCGCACGCCGTGGAAGATAGGCGGGTTTATCATTTTGGAAGCATGTTGTGTGCTGCACTATAAAGCTGGCTGTTGCATTATGGAAGGATGTTGATTCCGCACCATGTTTAAGTGTCTGGAACGAATTTCAGACCCATAAAGCGGCAGAATCTGATTCCTCTGTTGAAAAAGAGGGAAAAAAAGAGGATTAGTTTGTGGTGAATTTAATAACTCCCGAAGTTGTCATTGCAATATGCATATATTTGTTTCCTTAATTACATGGTTGTGCTATTTAAACCTCCTTTCTGTCCTTTGGAACGAAGTTCTTGTTCTGGGTGAGAAACCAAAGCTTCTTTTTATGTTGGGAACCATCACATGATTCAAGGCAAGGATTATGTCCCAGCATTCCTGCATAATTAAATGGTATTGCCAGTGAATTGTCTTCAGGCTCCATAGGTTCCCTGCAAGGGCCCCTGGACTTGACTCGGTCTTGCTGCTGTTCCTGGCTGCTGCGACTTAACTTTTCTCACTTGCTCAAGGAAAGATAAGGTTCCTTTCCAATACAATTACAGCGTCATCTGTGGCATCACGATTCATCAAGATCTGTACTAAGCACTTCTGAATCTTATTGACCACGTGTTTTAGAGGATGATAAATCCCTGTTCTCCCAGAGCAAAATGATTTAATGGAGCCGATTTTTTTCTTTGATTTATGTTTGCCATGATCAGAAAGCAGGATTTCAGCATCCAGTAGACAGTGCTCCACAATTACAGAATCCGAGGCAGGCAGTGTCTGTTATGTTGCTGTGTGACAAATGGTGTAAGAAGACTTGGTGACAGTTTATGATATGTTCATACACAACCAGAGCACATGTTGGAATTGTTGCTTCAAGATTAAACTTTCTTGAAACCTGGCTTTGAATTTAGACGATGCCTCTGAGTAGATGTGAGCACAGTAACTTACTGGTTAGAGATTGAAGAGGCAAAAAGAGCCCTGTGCATTAGACTTGAAGCCAAAAATGAGAAGTTTTTAATCTGTGTAGTCTTTAAAAAGTGGTAGTAGTGTGTATTGTACTGGGTTTGGAACATTACTGTGGCCATTTGAAAACTATTCCTCATTCTGTACCATCACAACGGCATGAAAAGCAATGCTGATGGCATTTCAGTGAGCCACAGTGTTAGTGCACAACAGCTGAAGAAATTAAAGAATGACATGCTAAATTGTGACTGTATGGTAAAATTAGATGAATAAAAGAGAATAACGAAAATCTGATTCTGACTGACGGAATGTGTATGTGGTGACAGCCCTGTGCTTGTATATTGTCACAATAAATAATCATCTGAGTTGCAAGTATTAGTGATGATGAGTGCCACCATACTTCATTGATCATAAGATTAAGTAGCTTGCGCAAGATGGTATCTCCAGCTGCTGCCTCCTCTTGACATCACGTGCTATCAGTTTGTATGACTTGAAAGGGGTGCCGTACACAGTGATATTTATGGGGTATCTGGGCCTATCACATGTCTAACCAGTTCATCATTTGTAGCTAGAGCCATGGGATATAGTCCAGAAGTAGTTGTGTGTACTTATTGTCATCATTGCATTAGAATGAGACTCGTCTAAATAATGAAATCCCTGTAGAGCAATATCTCACTTGAAAGCCATATGTCAATAGGGCTTTAAAATTGCTTGAATATGAAGAGGGTGTTACACAAATAGATGGATTCTGTCAGCCTAAGGATAGGGATTGACATTTTTCAGAACAGATGTCATTGATAATTTATAGGTGGCTTTAAAAATTAAACTTTATATAGATGCCAGCTTAAAAATGAAGTGTTGTCAATGTTCTGAGTGCATTAGGTACATTAAGGGAAAATGTACGCTTCACTCAACGATATTTAAGTACTTCAGAAGTCAGGGGCAGCCATGTCATTTGAACGTCTGGTTGCGTTCAGTACTGAAGGTTCATATGAGTCTGCTGGATTCCAGATAGTGTGGTTGCACTCCTAGGAAGTGTTTTGAAAATAGTAATTACTGATTTTATTTTTTACACTTCTGATTGAAAGGTGTAAAGTTTGTGATTCCTGGAGAAAAAGACACTTCTACATATAAAGATATTAACTTAGCTTTCTGGTTTAGTAAGCTGTAAAAACTTGAGGAGCTGTAAAAACTGTGTGCTGGGGAATAACACAGAGCGAGGAAAATTACTGGAAATCTTTCTGGTGCTTTTGTGGAATCAGGATTTCCTCTTCTTTTTCTTTCCTTAAATACACTTTTTGTTAAACTGATCCATCTAAAACGAAGTAGGGGTTAATACACACTTTGCTAAGTAAGAGAAATAACAAAAAAAACCCCAAACAAAACCAAGGCTCAGCCCAGGAAGATGGGAATTCTGAGATAATATTCAGTGTGCCCACAGGGACAATGCTGTCTCTTGTTGTCACTCTCTATATTTAGCTACCATGCTCATATGCAACTTAAAATACCTAGAATAGCAAGAAGAAATTTTTTTCCCCTTCATTTGAAGTGGTACAGTGTAGGGTTGTTAATTTTGGCTTATCACAGCTGACACTTGAGTAGGGGGGAAAAAAAATAGCAAGCTTTAACTCTCTCCACATGTGCCCCTTGCGAGGAGCCCTCTTGACTCCTGTGAAACTTTCTTGGCTGCCTTAAATTATATGCCCCCATTTAGGAGGAGTTCACAGGTCATTTAGTTGATTTAAAATCCATTGTTGTTTGTGCAGCTGATAAGGGGCAAGAAAGCTATTAGTTAAGAAGCTGAGTTCAGAAAAAAATGTTAATAATTCTAGCTTCCTACTCGCATCAACTGAAGTTCTCCTGATTAGTTAATGTAAGCAGTGTGATTTATATTTTAATACTCCGGTTTATGTGAAAATGGGCAATAATTTTCACACTTTCTGGAAGGTTTGGTGCTGTTGCAATGCAAGTTTTCTGTGTTTTGCCCAGTTATGGAAAAGATAATGAAGTATTTCTGTGTGTAAAACATAAATATTTGCCAGATTGCCGAACATTTTACACACTACAGTGTGCTGGTTCTTAATGGATAATGCTCCAGATTGTCAATTTAGAGCTGTCAAAAAAATTGAGCAGCAAAACGGAAGAGAGCATAGTCCTTGAGGAAATACTGACACGTTGTTTATGGAGGAACAACTCTGGCTGGTTTGGATCACACTAATGGCTTACTTGTCCAACAAGTGAACTTGGGGTCCAAAGGAAGGTGCTTAACACGAGCAGATTTGGGCGGATGGGGAGCAGAAGGGTTGTGCCGAGTAGCCAAGCTTGCCTGAGAAATCCCTGCTCCGGCTGGGAGTCTGGCAGGGAGCGATCCGGGAAGTGAGACGGTAGCTGCAGGCAGGGAGCGGTGCCTGCTGCACCCCGCAGGATGTTCGTCAGGCAGGCAGAAGGAAGAAGAGCCACAAAATCGGGGGGTTAGGTCTGCCATGGTTGGAAACAAGCAGACTGCAATGCAGAGAGCCTGGCTGTGAGGTCCCCTCGCTTAGAACTTAACCAACAAGGAGTGTTTGTCATGCTGTCCTTTCCCTACGTTCTGCACTATTAGGAAACACACGGACTATAACTGGATGATCCTTTTCCAATAGGAGCTAACAGGTTTTTATGCTCCCGTTATCTGTTAATGGCAGTGAAACGTTTCCTCATTCTTGTTACAACTTTATGTGAAAAATAATCCATCAGACACCCTTGTCTCCTTTGGTGACTCTGTGTCATGAGTGGAACGCCTCAGTCCTCAGATCCAATGGACCCTTCCAGCTACCGAGGTGATAACTTCACCCAGGGCGCTGTCAGGTAGAAAAGGCCCCGAGGGGCTGGTGCTAAGGGGGTTTCTGAGGGGGGTAAGAAGTTCGGATGGGCAGAGGAGGCCCTTTCTGTCCTTCAGAAAGTCCCAAGAGCCCATGTGTGGCTTATACCTGAAGGTTGTGTGGACATAAATGTCAGTTAGCTGTGGGAGGGGATGTGGGGTTTGGGTTGTTTCCCAGTTTCCTATACGCAAGAATATGGGTGCCGTTACGGTAAAGATGGTTGTTTCTTTGCCTAGATGGGACTCACTATTCTAACCTGCAGTTCCATGCAGGGTGATGAAATTTCACTGGTTTAGCAGCATTATCGTAAAATGGCACTGGTTTCTAATTCGAAATTTAGCTGTTTACTTACTACATGTGATGTGGTGAAGATGTTTTATACACGGCTGTTCCAGAGGGTGTTGGAGCAGGGCGTGCTCCGAGCTCTGCTGAAGCTGGTGTGAGGTGAGGTAATGGCGCCGGACAGCATGGAGGGCAGGAGGGCGATCCTGTGCAGCTGCATTTACACATATTTATATAAAAGTTATTCAAATTTATATAAGTTACTCATATTTGTATAAAAGAGAGCCTAAAAGTGGTGGAGTGGCAGCAGGAGCTCTCAGAGCAAGCGGGAGGGCTGTCACCATGCTCAGCGTGGCCAGGCTGTGAGCTCCTGGTGTCTGACTGACCTGAGGTGCGTGAGGCGGGAAGCAGAGACGCAGCAGGGCCTGCAGCGTTCAGCGCGCCCGCTCCTGGAAAATCACCTTCCTCTCATCTAAATCTGAGGTAAAGTCAGTTTCATTTTCCCATCTTTTCTTGTGCAAGAGGTTTACAAAAGGTGTGATGATCCCCAGCCTCTTCTGTAGGTTGTCCAGTGTCTGTCTTGGATTTCTGGTAGGAAGGAGATCCTCTCCAGATGAGCAAATAACCTACAAATACACAGCTCTGTTAGGTTATTGGAAAACTTCTTTTAAACTGACAGAAAATATACTAATAATGCGTTTTTCTGATGTTTTGATAAGGAAAAAATTCAAAATCAATATAAAAACGGAACTGTTACATCTTTTTATAAGCATAGATGATCAGGATCCAGTAAGCAGAAGTTGTAACGTCAAGTAAGTTGTTTAATCAATAATGATTCTGAGAGTCCATGATGTCATTTGCCCAATTTCCCCCTTTTTTAATTTTTCCTGAGGATGGTCCTTCTGTGTGTGCCCTTACCTAGCTAAGAAAGAGATCAGTGTTTCAGAAATGTCAGAGTTTATAAGGCTGGAATCAGTTGGGAAAACTTGATACGCTTTGAGTCTTAAGAGTGCTTATTCAAATATTGCATTTCCAAATACAGTGTTCCTTTAGAAATTTAAAATAACATGTTTTAACTGCACGGTGCTAATAAGTAGGTGGGTAAGATAAAACCTCCTCTGAACAGTAGCTTTTTCTTTAACTTTTATCTGCATTTCCTAAGAGCGTTTCACAGGATGCAGCATGGCTGCGCTGAGCCGGCAGCTCTCAGTCTGCTCCCATTCTGGCCTACAGCTTTGGCCATCATCTGCTGGGGTTTCAAGGCAGCTCATGGCCTTTAGGGCAATTAACCTGCTGTATGCAGCTCGCAGAGGAAGAGGCTGGCTGTGGATCTTTGCCTTAAGTGACATTTAAAAGTGAGCACTTGAGGTATTTTTGTAAGTAGGCTATGGGTCAGGATTATTTCTTACTCATGGCGATCTTAAGCCAGCCAGAGAAGTAGGAGAATTCCAGAACTTCCAGCAAGGGCAGTAGGGTACTGAAAATGTGCAAGAAATACCAAGGAGTTCAACAGCTCAGGAGTCTTTTAACTTTGCCATGGGAACAGTGTTCACTCAGGTGCTCTCAGTGGTCCTAAAGCCACCACTAAAACCTGAAAGTGGTTTTTTTGTGTGTTTGGGGCTTGTATTTTGGGGTGAGTTTCTGGCGTCACTGCTTGCATTGCTGTGACTGAACATGAAGGTCAGGGACTCAATAGATTACCAGGTATTGTAAACTAAAACAATAATAGCATCTTGAATCTCTGAGAGAGGAGGATGCTGCCTCCACAGTCAGGACCAGATACTTCCATGGGGAAACACCTTTTGGGTTTTAAATGCTGCTCAATCTTAGTAATCAAATACAAGTTTACGTATGTGTATATATAATGGAATTGAAGCAAGTACAGTAAATACAACTGTGACTATAATCTAAACTGTCATTTGTGATATTATTTCCTTACACAACTCCTGGGAGAGCAGGGAGCTGTGGTAACCAGCTCTGTGCTGTTGTCGCTATGTCCCTGAAACTCTCAGGACTTTCTATTTGGGTTTTCTTCACTGAGTATTACGCTGTAACACTTTGACAGTGCTTTCTGGTGGTTTGTTTTTTTGGAGGTTAGTGGTAGATGTCTTTTTTCCTGAAAATATTCTTTTGCATGTGTACTTTATAACAGATGTAAAGAAAATCATTTAATAAAGCTGTTTCTAAATGTTTCTTCACATGGCTCCTCACTTGAGCTTTTCTCGTACTGTCCTGTTTTTCCCTTGTGCGTACAGAACTCAGTATTTACTTTCAGTCTTTCAAGTTTGTTTCTCCAGGTTTCACTCCTGGGTTTTTGAGGGGCTGTACTCACGCATTTTGAGCCCTCGGTGGCATTTGATGTCTATTTTGAGATGTTGGGAATACTCAGCTTAAAGAAGTTCCTTGAACTTGGTGTACCCTTTGCTTTGGATGCACAGAGAAGGTTTTGGGCCCAGCTTAAAGAAGCCTTCAGTATTGTATCACATACTATTGGGTTTGGTGTATTCGTTTAAGTACCTTGTAAAAGTCATCAGATGTATAAAAGATGGTGATAGCAAGTTAAAATACAGTATTTTTCTGGATTAAAGGGTGCTGCAGGAGTTCTTGGAATTCCTTTGTAAGTCCCTGTGTACATCACTCAGTGAGTTTTAACCTTCCCTCTCTTTTGGAGTGCAGATTTCACTACTTCTACCAGCTTGTGCAAGACTTCTCATGACACTTGGTGTTAATTGTTATTTCAGGTAAGCAGTAATGGAAGACATCTGCTGTCTGGTGAGGTGCATGTCTTCAATAACAATAGATCGCCTAGATGCGAATGTGAGCTTCACAGCATGTCAGTCTGGTTCAGTGATACATAGAAATGTATTTCTGAGAAGCTGAGGTTGTTAACAAAAGTTAATTTTTACTTTAAGTGCACCTTAAGTGTATCAGCTATTTTTACTATCTTGCAAAAAATGGGAAAATGCTTTTGAGTAAAGTAGTTGACAGTTTATGTCTAATTTAGTGGTATTGCAGATCAAGGAAGTTTGCCACAAGGATAGGAATAAGGTAAAAAGTTGGAAGCTTAGGTTAAAACGATTGTAGATAACTTGATCTGTAGTTGCCATATATAGTCATACAAGAAAAAGTCTGCACAAATCCTCCAGACGTTTATGGACTTCTCTGATTCATATGTCAGAGCCAAACAGTTCCAGCCAAGAGATAGGGAATTTGTTAAACTGCATTAAGTTCCTAAATTGCTGTAGCTCAAAGGAGCAATTCTTCCTTTTAAAGGGGGAAGAGTAGGAGGGAGTAGGCAGGGAGGATAGTGCATTATGAAGCCTCTACTTTTGGTAAGTTTCAAGAAGATGAGTAACATTCGAGAGCTCTTAAACAACAACCCATACACACACAAAACTTGAATTAATTTCCGTTGCTATCATCAAAAGCTGACTTTCTAAATTTAGCAGTTTCCTATAGACGCTGAGCTTATGCTAGCAACAGTAAAGCTATTTTTCCTTAAGTGCAATTTGTCACCTCCCTCTTCTAAGTTGGTAGAAGATAAGCTTGTATTAATGCTGTTGATTTATTATTATACAAGTATGTCTCATTTTAATCTGCTCTGGAGTTCATTGTGATGCAGTGCTAGGGTTGCATGCCTTCAACGGTGGAAAAAGCAGGGCACAGGAACGACAGACTGTTTGCTGTTCTGCCTCTCTCTTTGTCTCCCCTTTTTTAATTTCGGTCCTCTGGGTTTCTTTTCCTGGTCTTTTTATCTCTGTCTTTCTCCCTTCCCCCAAATACTGGAACAGTTCACGGTTCAGCACATGAATTTGGGAATTTGTCCCAGCTGAGACTATATATTAAAGTTGTGAGAAGATGCTGCTGCTCAGAAGCACTTTATGTGGGTTTTTATTTCTTAAGTTCAACTAACAAACAGTAAATGTATTGAATAAGTCTGTAGTGAGATTTTGCTTTCTTTCATCTTGATGATTCATGTGTATCTACTTTATGCTACCAAAGCATATTGCATTATAGGCCTGAGCGTGTTTCGGTAGGAATTTCGCCAGGAAGCATGAAGGCAGCAGAAGTTTGTTTTCTCTGAATTGCTTCACTTGCAACATGAAAAGATCTGTGCTGCATTTTTTTATTTAGGTCAGGAGGATGACAGTTATATTAATTGTGAGGTGTTTTTACCAGGAATGCTAAATTGGAGGTAGTAAACACTTTGGATCTGTAGCCTGATGGTTTTGAGGTTGTCAATTATTTTTTTTCCTTCAAATTTCTCATCTTTGTAGGAATCTGAAGTTACCACTTTAGCTCCATTTCAAGGGCAATGCCTGCTAAAGGCATGGTAACTTGTGAGTGCATCAGGCAAGTAGTCCATGACTCCTGGCATAAAAGAGGTGGTGAAGAACAGAAGAGCAGCAAAGATGACAGTCATGAGAGTTTTGGCACGTGTGGGACATGGATTTGCAGGACAACAGGCTTTTCACTCTGACTGTCATGAAACAGCTTGTTTTCTGTAGGAGCAACTGGCTTTTGAATAAAACTGGACATTCAACATTAAGTGAGCAAATCATATAAAAAGATTATTAGAGGATTGCTTAGTATTGGATTTTCTTGCATTGGAATCATAGTAAAAGGCTAACTATAATGATATAAATCAGTAAATACACCTGTGTTCCTACATGCAGGTATATCAGAGTATGATTAATGTATGATCTGGTCACAGTTATATTTTTAACCTATCTTTAAAAGATAAGTAGGGAAAACAATTTTGCAGTATCTGATGCCTTAGCAGTGCACAGGCTGCCCCTTCCCCAGTTTACGTATAGTCTGTAAGGATCTGTGAGGATGAAGCCTGGTCCTTTCTGCTTATAGTTAACACAGAATTCTTCTTGGAAATTTAACCTGACTTTAAAGCAAGATCCTTGTATTTTGGAAATCTTTCACCTTGACCAATAACAGATATTCTAAAACACTAGATGTTTTTTAATACTCTCACTTTCCCTAAATAAAACTGTACTTTGAAATTAATGACTTCTGAATGGTCCTACCCATCTTGTCCTTGAGACTGAGGAGAACCCCAAATCTCATGAGCGTGGTGCTGCTCACAGCACCCAGGTTGCTGATTTCATCATCCAGGAAGGCAAGGCCGAGCACTCAAGTAGGGTGCACAGTGATTCAGACACTCCATGCTTGTGTGGAGGGAATATGGAAAATTACAGGCACAATTATGGTTTCACATTAAATATTCTCCTTTTAAAATCCACCATGTGAAGCATTAGTCTGTGTTTGAACTGGTGTTAATTGGACCACAGTACTTAGATGCATTTTCTGTGGAGTCATGGCCTGTGTCATTAGCTTCTCATTAGACACGTTAATTTTTTAAGACTCATAATAATTACCTTTTTTTCAGAAGTTCCTCATTTTACACGGAGCAGAAACCTTTGTTCTTCAGGCTGTAGTAATCAGGGAAGAAGCATTGTGAACTCTTTCACTGTAGGCTTTCAGAGTGGAAAATGAGAGTGCTTGCTGTAGAGGCTGGAGAAAGAGATCCTGCAGGATTTGATTTGGGAGGAGTGTTAAGGATCTTTTCCACTGGAAACCTCAGTTGCAGGGGCAGAGAGCTTGTGGCATGACCCAGATTTCTTGGCGGGACAGAGTTGTTCTGGTTAAAACTTGACAGTGTAGATGAGGCTGTTTATTGGGATGCACAACTAAGCAGTCAGTTTGCTTTCAGTTTCATTGAACAGATGCACTCATGAAGTCTGCAGGTACTTAACAAAGCTCAGTACCAAGTAATTATCTTTTCTGTATGCAGAGATACTGGCCTAAGCTCTTAAGAACAGCAATTCCTGCATGTCACTGACACGTGGTTACCCCGCTGGCAAGAACAGCACACTTCAAAGATTCTGAAATATTTATTTGGCTAATCAAATGTTTTTTCATTACATCAATAAGTAATTCTGATGAACTGGGATGTTATGGACTTGCAGTTTTTTCCATGACAGGGGTCTGTTGTGGCATATTTGGTGTCGCCTGCAGCCTGCAGCATGGACTGCAGGGTGTAACGAGAGCAGGACAAACTGTTAGCAGGAGGAAAGATCCCCACAGGTCCATTAGACAGGATGTAACCTTTTAAATTAATGTGTGTTTAAAATGATGCTCGATTTTCTGCATTTATTGCTGAGCTTTTAAATAAGTCATCCTTTATTTTTCTGTATTGGAATTTTAGTGACCAGACTTTCGTTTTGTTAGGATTAACTCCTTCCAAGGCTTTACCTGAATCGTTTGTGTTTGAATTAATTTTTTTGTTTCCTAGCAACTCTAGTTTTTAACTTCTGAATTGTTTCTGTTCAGTATCTTCTCTAGCCAGTGTTAACTTGCTGTTTTATAAATGACAGCATGGTTTTAACATGATTCTAAAAAGCACAGTTCACTCTACTAGTTTGCAGTGGTTAGTTAAAAAAGTATTTTTCTATTATATATAGCATATGTGTATGTATATACACATACATATATATGGGTGCAACAGTTCTTCTTTTGCACAGTTGATTTTTTAAACAGTTGTGAAGGTAGCCAGTCTGTTTATACATTGCTGCATAGGCACAGAGTAAACTTATCAGCTTTTTGTTTAATGTAGAAGAAGCTCTGAGAGGATTCCATTAAGACTTTCACAAGTGAGTGATTCCATTGAAAGTAAAGTGCCAGTCCCAGACTCAAGGCAACATGGCTCATAGGCACTTTCATAGATTCTCTGTTTTCCTCAGGCCTCCTCACCAGTGAAAGGCGCCATAGGACCAGCCCCAAAATGGTTCCTCACTCTAGACCTATTAGAGCGAGTACAGAGGAGGCCACAGAATGCTCCGAGAGCTGGAGCACTTCTGAGAGACAGGCTGAGAGAATTGGTCCTGGGAAAGGAAAGGCTCTGGGGAGACCTTAGAGCAGCTGCTAGTGCCTAAAGGGGCCAACAAGAGAACTGGAGAGGGAATTCTTCCAAGGTAACAGAGTGTAGGACAAGGGGGAATGGCTTTAAACTGACAGGTAGATTGAGATGAGCTCTTAGGAAGAAGTTCTTCCCTGTGAGGGTGCTGAACCGCTGACACAGGGTGCCCAGAGAAGCTGTGGCTGCCCCATCCCTGGCAGTGTTCAGTGCCGGGCTGGATGGGACTTGGAGCAACCTGCTCCAGTGGAAGGTGTCCCTGCCCTTGGCAGGGGTTTGGAACTGGATGAGCTTTACGGTCCCTTCCAGCCCAAACCATTCTGTGATGCTATGATGATACTATGACCCACGTGGTCTACAGAGTTTGGTACAAACAAGGGTTTTTACACAAAGTCTTGAAACTAGTGTGTATGGCTGCTGTCAAGGCTCACTTCTGGGATTGCCATGTGGCTGCAATTTTTGCAAAATGGTCTGAGCTGGTTAAACAGCAAAAATTCAGTTTCTTTCTCAAGGAATCTCTCGTAATATTTGTTCTGTAGGCTGGTTCTGCCCCGCTTCGTAACCTTTCTGAAGTGCAAGTGTCTCCCCCTGAATTACAATGCATGTGTCTTTGCTTAATATTCCACTTTAAGCTGAAGTCTGCTCTCACTAAATCAGTCTTTCACAAATGGAATATTTTTTCACTTCTTGCTGGGTGGGTCCATACACTGAAAAATAGGTCAAGAACAGTAATCTAAATCTACTGCTAATAAATAATTAAAGCTAATGGAATTTGCACAAGATCTGTGAGCTGAAATACTTCAGAAAGTACTGTGGGGTATGTTTTGCTACTGTAAATCAAGATTTTTTATTTATCATTGTGCTGGGTTGAAACATATCTATAAATGTAACTTAAGGTTTTTTTTTTTTGTACAGAGAAAACACTGGCATGTGAGTGTTATTAAAAATAACTGAAATATCACAGAAAATTGATAACATCGTGATTCACCCTTTAATGATCAGATTTCAAGTAAATACTTCAGCAGCCTTAAGCAATAAGAGGCTTTAGATCTCATTAAATCACAGTGTAAATTGAGCAATAAATTGTTTGCTCATATGATTTAATTTGCCTTGTATTTTAGGAATTAAATAAGTCATCTAAGCTACTGTATAATACCTGTTTGAACAACTATCTGGGATTTCAGTTTCATATCTTAGAGCAAAGCAAAGTGGAGCTTGCTGGAACTAATTAAACATAAAGACTTAAATGTATCCCTTAGTACGCCTCCGATCACATGTGCCCAGGACCTCTGGTGGAAAAATTCCATCGTCTGGATTTTTCCATAATCATGCCTGCAAAGAAATCATATTTAAAGCTACTTGTGTATTGGTAGCTGAGAATCTGCGGGAGTGATCCCAACTTGTTCCAGGTCACCCATAGCAGGGTGAAGCATATATGCTTGCTGGCTCTCTCTAATTAACCAGCAGAACCGCTTGCTACTAATTATAGTTAACTTGCTGATTTCTGTGTTTCACAGTGACAAGTTGTGTCCTTGAAGTATATAATAATGAAACACACCTCAGAAGTATGCCGGCATTGTTCCCAAATCCTTTATGCCTGGCTGCTTTTTACCTCTCCCCATTTCAGCTCTGTTATATGAAAGAGAAGCTCAACAGCATTATCCAGATAATAGCTATGGGGACAAAAAGTGTATGGAGCCCTGCCTGTGAGGGTACACAGATAAGCATCCTCCCAGCCACAAGAAAAAGTATCTGTCATACCAGCACATCACCTCTTGATAGCGGGGCTGAAACCTGGCTGCTGGTTTTTGACATGAGTTCCTCTTGAGGCCGTGCTGTTTCTTCTTTCTACATTGATTTGAACTGACAGCTATCATCCTGCCCAGTCAGTAGGTATCGGGGTTTGTTCTGGGTTGGGTTTTCTCTTTCTTTATTCTTAATTTTTGTAAGCTCTTATAAAAAAGCATCTGGAGCCACGATGTTCAGCACTACCAATTCTGAGCGCAGGGCCACTTGTTAGTCCCTTATTACATGTGGGCTAACAAGGAAGGAGATGCGAAAGGGTAAGGTGGCAGGAAAGCTGTAGCATCTCACTGGTGATAAGTCAGCTCAAAAATAGGTTGTGACAGCTGAACTAATGATGTCACCAACGCTGATACAAGTGGGCTGCTTCTCATTATGATTTCTGTGCCAGACATAGTGACATTCACCAGCCAATGCGTGTCTCATGTAGGCGATATATAGAACAAATCATAGGAAATGTGGCACAGGAGGCATAGGATATAACATTTGCCCAATTTTTGGTTTGTTTTATTTTACAAGAGCCCAATACTTCTGTAGATGGTACAGGTGTATAGGTCAAACTTAGCCTTGCTGGACCACTTTATCAAACCAGGGTCATAGGGCTGTTATTGTGACATTTAGAGATAAGCATTTTGGGAGGTAAATGAGATGGACCAGTCTGCGAGGGGATCAGAAGGTGCTTGTGTAGCGTTAGACCTCAAGTAAATTGCAAATACAGTGTTGGTAGCCTGACCACTGATATGTCCTTTGTACTGTACACAGTGTATTAAGATAGCAATAGATAAATAATGTTTAGTTGTCAGAAAGATGCATTTGTTGCCCACAGTTTTACCATAGATTTATTCTAGGTTTTTTTTCCATAGAGTTATTTTTAATGAGATTGGAAAGGGAGTTAAAAATTATTTGAATTCAGATTTCATTGTGCAGCTACTTGATCAAAACAAACTCGTTTATACTCTTGTAAAGGGAAAATGCTATATTAGCTTTCAGCTTTCAGATTTGATTCAGATAATGATACAGCATCCTAATTCACAATCTCTGCTTCAGATACTGAGTTTGTCTGTGATAGAGCCTTTTTCAGAAAACTGCTCTATCCTGATAAGTCATCCAGAGAGAGAGAGAGCATACACATTTAGATGGCATGGAAAAATAGGCTAATAATGTGATTGTATAGCAGTACTCAAGTATTTCAATGCATTTGTGTTGATAAATTATAATTTATTTTAATGTTCAGTTGCATCTACCCTTTTTAGCTGTTCTGCTTGATCCCAGTGATTTGCTAGCTGTATGCAAGTGCTGGAGTTGGATGCTTTTCCTGTTTTGTTCGCAGCCCAGGCAGTAAAGGCCACCACATGTTAAACAGATAATAAATCATATGGTGTCCTTGCTAACCAGCAGTAGAGATTCCCCCAGCTCTCAACTGAACATCCTTCTTTCTGTTCGGTTTAGTGCAAAGAAGGTAAAATTCTATTTGATGTTAGTGTAGCATTTTGTGTTTGATGAGGAATTTTTCCAAACTGCCAAAAATAAATCTCCCCAGCAGTTTCAGCTGGTGACTCCAGCATATGTGTTCCTGACTTGTGTTTATTTTTACTTCCCTTTTGTTGTAAGCTGTCTAAAGTTTTGATGCTGTTTATTCAAGAAAGAATTATAAAGGCAGCCTATAAACTCTTTCCAAGGAGAGGAGGAAAAGAGAGGAGAAAACAAAAAACAGTCTGAAGAAGGTGTTTGCTTTTTGTTACAGTGTGTGCCATTTATCCACTTTACCTCCTGATGTATTTAGTTGCACTTAAAATACTAAGGGAAGTTCCTTGCAGTTACTGTTCCTAGATGGTTTGCTCTGTGAAGATAACGGAAGTGGGATGCTCTGTCTCTATTGTGTAGCTGCAACAAATGTCAAGTTATTGCTAAGATTCAAGTTGTCAAAACATTTTACCCGGTGAAACTCTGCTCTAATAATCAGCGTTTCCCAGGATTGCCCCAGGTTGATCACAGTGGTATAGCCAAGGACTTGCCAGTGGGACTGAATCATTTTGAGCTGCATTCTCCTCTATCGTGAAGTGTTTAAAAACAGTTTTACCAACAACAAAAGCTGCTGTCTAAATCAAGCACGACATGTTTTCCCATTATGGCACGGATTTTGCTTGGTAACGTTTTGATTGCTGGGATGAGTGTTTAGCATCCTGAATTTGCTAAGTGGAGGATGTGTGGGTTTCAGATTTAGTGCTTGAAAGCTTTTCTCCCTTTTTGACAGCTTGACCAACTGTTTGCTTGGCTTTGGGATGCCCCTTTTTTTCCTCTCTGTTTCTCTCCCTCTTCTCTCTGCTATAAACAACCAACAACATCTCTCATTACTCAACATGAATGTGAAGCAAAGTCCTGCCATAGTTCACGTCATGAACTAAAAAGTGCTGCAAATCCTGTCTTATCAAAAGTTAGTACGCGTCAATAGCAGGCTCTTGCCTAGAGCTTGCCATGCTCACAGAGGAGCAGGGTTTGGGTTCTCCTGCCACCAGAGCTGACCAGGCTTGATTTACTGAATGCTGCTGCAGTGCTTTGTCATCTCCCAATGTACCAAGGGTGATTCCTGACGCTTAGGCAGTGGGAAGTAACGCCCTGCTCTTGAGAGCAGTGCAAGCGAAAGAGCTGGGGCTGGCCTGGAATTAGATCTCCTCTATTTTTGCTTTCAGTTTTGACATCAGTTTGCTGGCTGGTGCCAAACTACTTGGTAAATTCAGAGGTAGTACCAGGGACAGGAAGCCCTAAACCTGATGATTTTGTACCAGCTCAGAGTTTTATTTCAAGAAATGTTGCTTTGCTTGGATGGTATCATTTTCTCTGATTTTATACAGGGTGCCAGTATACTGACTGTAAATGTAATGCCTCTGTAATTTCACTGTGTGTTAAAACCTACCATGCTAGATTTAGGCCCTGAATGTGGGCATTTATTTTGCCATCGAAAATTAATGTAATGCTGCTTTCTTCAATGTCACGTCATTGTGTTACGAAGAAAAACATGTTATAAATGTGTACAGCCCTCTGGTCTCCCAGAGGAGTTGGAAAGTGGGGAAAAGATGCTTAACCTGCCAGTTTGTTTTGGTAGAGGTGTTATTTGTAGATGTTTGTGACATACAGGGATAGTATCTAACCTTTTTTCTGTCCTAAACCAACAGAAAATATCAGGAAACATGTGAGTGATTTGACTTAGTCTAAGAAGAGAAGTATTGTTTGGTTTGGTGCCCAAGAGGGAGCTTATAAAGCTGCAACATTATCCTTAACTTGATAGGGATTAACTGTATGTTAGTGCAGTAACCATGTAAGAAGTGAAATTTGGCTGATCATTTGTCTTTGATAGCTCCATTTGTGTTTGGCCCCCTAAGCCATTTCTCGGGGAGTGGGAGGACTCCTGGTACTCCAGTTCTCTGCATGACTTGTCATTTAAATGACAAAAATCACATCTCTCAAAAGCCTACTTCTCCTTCAGGAAAATCAGATTAAATCCAGGGCTTAGGGTGTTTTGGTGAGTGGTTTAATGTCCAATATGCTGCATGACTCTAGCTGTAAAAGTAAGCGCATTGGAAAGGAGAATTTCCCAACTTTTTAAGGTCACCTTCTTTTCTGAAAGGCCTGAGGCTTTAATAGACCCTTTTTATATTGAGAAAATACTTTGAAAACCTCTTTAAGACCTCTTGCTAGAGGGTTCAGGGTGGCTGAGGGGCTGTGGCCAGTGTGAAGAGAGGAAGATTTCAAGGTTACTTAAGCAGTTTGTGAGTGTCCCAGTTGCGAGCTGTATTTTTAGAGCATTGTAGGCCTCTTGAAGGGAACATCCAGAGGCTGACTAGATCTTAACCTGGCCCTAAAAATGGGTCCTCAGCACGCCCAGTAGGTCTGGTCAGCTGTGCTTTGGAAATCTCTAAGGATAGGAAATTCACCTTCCTCCTGGGTGAACCCCCAGCACTGCTGCCCATCTGAATGATGCACCATTAGGTTACTGGCTTTTACCTCTTACAGATTTATTTCTAGCTGTAAATAGCATGAAGTTGCTGCTTGTGCCCCAGTGGAATACCACAGCAAAACCAGGAGTCCAGCTTCTTGGCTGTGCCTGAATAATAGTGTCCTCTGCAAAGTGACAGGATTATATTGTTTAGGCATGCAAATAATGAGAATTCTGAGAATTTTTAAGTGAACTAGACCCAAACCACCTTAAAAGTGGAGCCGCAGAGAAATTTATGGAAGATATAACTTGTTGTCCTAAATTAACTTGGTTGCTAAGTAAAAATATGCTATAAACTTTGAGTGATTCTGTGGGCAGTATTTTCATGAATTTTGTAGCACTCTGTTGTAATTGGGAAGAAGAAATTTTGAGTTTTACAGAAACCAACAAATAAGTTGAAAATGATGCTCCAAAGTCCTCTTCCTTTAAGCCTAGCTTCCATTTGTGGAAATTTCTCTGGCATAAGTTCAGAGGTGTAGCTGCTGTTTAGGTAGATAGAGGCATTTATTTCTAATCGCATTAGTGTTTCAGCTGAATTATGAGATTGCAGTCGTTCAGTGCTTACCCAACATCACTGCAGGTTTGTTAATTAATGCTGTTTGCGACAGATACAGGTATATGTCAAACTGGAAATGCAGACTTGTTCCAAATGAATCCTACATGTATTTCTACTTTAATCAAGGCTTCCATAAAATGTGATCAGGATTTAAGTAGCATTTCAGAACTGAAAATAGCGTGAGGGAAAACTTGACAATGACTTGTCCTTCCAAATTTTTCTGATGAAATGCCTTGCTTCTGTCTTCCAGGACCTGCGCAAACAGGTAGCTCCATTACTGAAGAGTTTCCAGGGAGAGGTAAGAACTTACGCTTCTCGTGATGCCTTTAATACTGTTTTACCTAAGTGTGTTGTGCTGGCAGTCTTTCAGCACAGCCATGTGGGTGGGTACAGAGCCCGTGAGCAGAGAACACTGCAGGGGTTCAGCCCTTGGGTATGATGCTGTGTGCAGGGTCTGTGCACAACAAGCTAAACTGGTCAAATCACTTTGCATCCAGCATACCTGAGCATAAACTTACCATTGCAGTGACTCGGGCACATGCCAGTTCATTGTGTCTCAGTAACAATGGTTGGAACACTTAATGCAATGTAATGTACATATAAAAATATGAAGACAGTACACATAGTTTTCAGCGTAAACCTTTTCAGCTGTAAACCTCTGTATTCTAGGGGGCTTGATGGAAAACCTGAAGTTGGCAGGTGTTTGTTGGGAAAACAACTGAAACCATTAACAGCTCTGGTGCTGGCTCTTACTTCACACACCACTCCACTAAGGAACGCTTGATGACAGCGATCACAGCTTAAGAACCAACTGTTGTTATTTTGAAGAACTTCTCTAGGAAAAGGCAGCTGGGCCTGTTACAGGTTTTTTACATTTCATCTGTGGGCAGCACTGAAGTGCTCGCTTCATGTGAGTGCTTCAGCCAGATGGGAGCTGTTGTGTTGCCTCTAGGAAAATGTGCTGTATGGAGTTTGCAAATCATATGTCTTCTTACAAAGATCACTGCCTGCGTGGGGTGGTAGATTGAGGTTTTAGCTCACGCTCTGCTACACATTGTGGAGCTCTGTTCCTAAAGTTAGCTGTGTTGAAGCCGCAACGCCTTTTACTTTCTCAATCTGTAAGCTGGTGGCTGTCTTTATATTGTTGCAGTTCCCCTCAGAGCACAGAGAACTTCAGGAGCATGTTTTCAGAAGTCTGCATAAGTAATGAAGTACACAACTGTTATTTGTAATGACAGTTGGATTTCTGGTTGCTTGTACGTCCTGCTAAATATGCATCCCAAACAGGCAATAATTCCTCACCTTAAAAGCAGTATATATTTTTTTTATTTTATAACCCAATTTCCCAAGTATTAGTAGAAATAAATAAATAAACAGGGCAACTTGCTCCTTGATATATCTAATGGTAATTTGTGAGAACAAAGAATGACTTGTGTGAGTCCGTTTGCCAGTGGAAATTTACACTTCAGAATTGCTCCGAGTGGACTGCAGTGCTCTTAAAACCTTTTCACTTTGGTTTCAAGCTTGCAATGCACTGACTGAAAAGTGTATGTGTGCTTTCAGCACTGTTCTTTAATGAAGGGAATGTCTGAGGATCAAGTAAGAATCATAAATCCCAATTTGGCTACAGCAAAGGAAGATTCTCCTGTTAGATCAGCTCACTCACTGTTAACCTTTGGTTTTGTTTCCCTAATGTAAAGGTGGAGTTTATGTTGGAGAGCAAGTGTCCTCAAGCAGCAGGTAGGGAATGCTGTAGGAATGCTCTAGTTCACACCTAGCTGGGCATTGTGGATGGTAGCACAGAACTTTGGAGCACCATCTTATTCTCACTGGCTGCTCATATGGAAGCTGGGAAAAAGGGTTCTTGCATGATGCAGTTTCTCTGTTTACCATGAGGGATAGTCTCCACCACATTTTTGCCTTCGAATCCTATCTCCGCCCCTACTGCTATTGCCCCGTCATTTCTTGATCTGTAATGACAGAACTAAGTAGGTGCTATTTTCCTGTCCGAGTAATAATACATTGTGATTCCATCTCAGAAGGGAAACAGATCCCGTGTGGGATGACTGTTCCCACATGAGAGAGCTCTGGGCACTAAGGAGGACCAGAAGACCAGAAAGGACAGACAGGTCCTTAACTATCAATGGTGTTGAAGTAGCTTTGCCATGGATATTGCTGTGTTCCTGCTGCCTAAGGCCTGGCTCCCCACCTCCTGCCTTGCCTCAGCACTTTTACTAGTGTGATCCCATGGTGAGGACAAAGTTTTCTTTTCCCCCACTTTTTTGCTGGCTTAGTTTTCTGCCCGGTTGGTTCACTGAAGCAGCTCACTGCAGGCACCCACCGGGCAGGGAAAAGGTCGGGAGAGTAAATCCAAGGGCAGGAGGAGTGCAAATGTGTCAGCCTAGGTTGACTTAAACTGTCCTTGAACTATACCCTCAGTGAGCCCAACATGCCTTGGAGAGAGGTTAACTTAAGCTCACACATTTAAATACCCTCCCAAGCATGCTTTATGGGACATCTGCTTGTAAACCTGTGGGCAGTTGACTTTTTACCATAAATCCACAGGTCACTTGAGCCAAATTTTTCTTTTCAGGATATTGGTATTTCTCCTCCCTCTCCTCCCCATCTTCCTTTTGTATATATAAATTTATCAGTAAGCCCGCCCAAACCACAACATTCTGTATTCCATAGATATTTGTCTTTTCCATTCAGCTGAAAACTGTTTCAATTATCAAATATTCAGTTTCCATTAGTAGTTGGAGATGGCTTTTTTTGTATAGATCTCAGTGCTTTAGGTAACTGTTTTTTTATGATGGCAGTTAAAGAAAAAGCATTATGAAATGGAATTTAGCATTCTACAAATTTTAAAATGCATTTCTAGTTCAACGTGAGAGCCTGTTCATCGCTGCAGTATAATTTTCTTACAGTACTTTTTCCTTATTTAGGATTTTAATGGAAATTTGAACGCAGGTTTGTGGGTTTTTTAGTTGACAGAATGTTGTGTCTGATTCACAGCTTCGTTCTTCTGATTTTGGGGGATAACTTTTCTAGCTTTCCTGGAGGATATAAGGTCTGGATGGTGTAAATAGGTGGTTGTGAGCAAGACAAAAGTCATTAAGAGGTGTAAAATTCTTGGTGTTTCCATCTTAAATCTCCGTGTGTGTGTCCCCTTTATTTTTTCTTACTATTAATGTGAGGATGCAGCTTGCTGGGCTAAATAGAGGACAGAATCACAACAGGCTAAAGAGTTCTGTCATTCAATCCTAAAATGATTGGCAAGGCACTCCTTCAAGCAGCCGTCTGAATAAGCTGTGTTCCTGCAGGTCATTGTGCCTTGCCTTATTTATATCAGTGGATGGATATTTGTACATGAAATCTTAAAACTAAAGAAAAGAAAGAAGTTGTGTTCTTGGGCTATGTTCAGAGAACTTTTAATTTACAGAACTGAAGTTGTGGTATGGAAATCTAATGTTGGAGTCTGTATTTGTGAAGTCATCAAATAGATATTTTAAGGCTGGGAAAGGATTTCCTGAGGTCATTAGCATTCTTTTCATGTGGCATAACAGTACTGTCCAACAGTAATGCAGTAATCCCTCATTTGGAGAACCCTTTAAGGCACATACTCCAAACCAACGCGCTGGACTTCATGTCTGTGAAAGCCATTTCTCATATTCTTCTCACATAGCAAGTACTTTTAAGGGTATTGCCGTTCTGATGAGCCCACTCTGGCTCCCCACTTAGCTGAATTGCACTTTATTAATTTGGTCAGTAGAGTAATTGAATAATTTTCTGTATGCAGACAACAGAAGCTGAAAATCAGTTTGGTGTGCTGGAACTACTAATCGTGCCTCTGAAGGAGTGCTGTAATTGTGTGCCTGAACAACTTCAGACCTACTTTTCTTCTCTGTTTTGAAGGAGTATTCCTGAGCTGATTTTTTTTTTTACCCCCTTTAATTTCCTTATGTTAAATTTATAAACCTAATTAATACAATTTCTTTCCTGTAGGTTCACTCCATGATGGCTCAATTAGAGTAGCAGTAGAACTGTGGTTCAATATTCAGGCCAGCTTCGTAATTGAAAACACATTTTCTTCTCAAAAGCTGCAGCTGGTTTGGTTCTGCTCATGCAGAAAAGGATATAACCTTGCATAACATAGGAAATGAACGGTTGAAAGAGAAGCCAAATTCAATTTCAGTCAGATATTTTGAGGATAAGTCCATGATCTATGGAAGCAAGGGAATGAAAAGTGTGTGTATGTGGAAAGCAGCGTATTCAGCACTCTATTAATCACGGCTAGCCTGGGTGCTGTTGTGTGCTGTTGCGTTAGCACTGATTCTAGTACAGAGGCTGGAGAGCAGCCAAGCACTCCAGAAGTTAACCTCTTAAAGACCCTGAGCTGCTTTCTGTTGAATAAATGTAATTTTGTGGTCAGAAATAAATGCTTGTGATGTAGCAGGAGCTTTGAAAACAACAGCTTGGCAAAGCTATTACAAATTGCTCTGTGTTGGGGAAGTCAACAGCATACATCAAAATTCAGCACTCACGTCACGCTGATTTAGTACTGGAGCTTTCCTGCTTTAAAAGACTCCATGTAACAAAATGGGGTAAATCTAACATGTTGGGCGGGTAATTGGTTTGTTTTCACATCCACTCCACAGGGTTTGGGTGCTGGGTGATTTCCTTCATGTAACGGGAGCATAGGGATGGTTTTATGCTTCACCTCGGATCTGTTTCCCAACGCTAGCAGGGAAGGGAGGCACACCGTGTGCTTTTGGGGCAGCAGCAGCTCGACAGTGTTTCATTCCTTTGTTTACAGAAGTGTGTAAATGATTATTTATTTCATTTTGGCTGGCTTGATTGCAGTTTAAACAACATCTTTCCTGAGGAAGGTGATTTAAATGTGCTTCAGCATCTCGAAGGCAGATGCGTTCTCCCTGATGAGCATGTGCAATGTCTGTTGCTGGCACTGGGCTGCAGGGTCAAAAACATCCCTGAGAGAAGCAACACTTAATTAGTGGATGGACAGCACTGTAGAAACTTGAATGCAGTCAGAGACTCTCCTATATGTTCCTCTTTCTTCTTCCCATATTGATACCTTCCTGGGACAAACCAGCTATTGGGGTAACAGGCAAGGACCCAAACCCAACGTATAAACCACCAGAAGCAAGCAATAGGCACCGTGCACCTTTACGAAGCTCTCGCAGGTTCATGTCCATCCTATCCAGTGTGCGAGCAAGTTGTACTGAGGCAACGCTTACTACTACGGTAACTTTGGGGAGGATCAGTCCAAATCCTCTTATTTTTATATAATTGACAAAGTGCTGAAATTCCTGTTGGCAGCTGGTGGGCTGTCTATATTAAGGCCCGTTATGCCGCTGCCACGCATTTGGGTGAAATGATAACAGTGGTGGGAAACTATGTATGCGAAATTGAGACAGGCAGCACTGTTTCAGTTCACAGTGTCAGGAGTAGCTTCTCATCCTTTTAAAAAAGGAGCTTGAAGTGTGCTGGAAAGAATGGGGATGGGAAGGCTGTGCTGGGCGCGGTATTCTGCAGAGTGTCATTAAAATCCAGTCCCTGTTTCCGCAAATACAGAATTATCTCTGTATTTATTACAAAATTATTATGAGGCTCTATACAAGCCATTATCTGGTCTTGCTTTGCTGTAGTAGAAAAGCAGGAGGGTAAGGTCAATATGAAATATTAGTGAAAGGTTACATTTTGGTATTCATGCGCAGGTGGGTTTTGCACAGAGTCACTCAGTGAGCTGATTCTCACAAGGATTATTCTGCCTTAATGTTTAAAAATACATAAACAGAAGTGTGGATCATCTATAAGGAGAAAAGTGATTGTGGGTTCTAGGTCACTGTTCACAGAGGCAGGAAGAGAGGCTGATGGACAGGTGAAACCCACTCACTTTACTGTGTAGCTGATTCTTCTGCTGGGAAGCTGGAGGGGATGGAAGCTGGAGGTGATGGATAGGACAGGCTGCTCTTCCCTGTCACTGCTTTCTTTCCTTCAGTCCCCTGCCCCACTGTGGCACACAAAGCCATGGAGATGCTGTGAAGGCTGGAGCAGCTCTGCTATGGAGCCAGGCTGAGAGACCTGGGTTGGTTCAACCCCAGAGAAGAGAAGGCTCCAGGGGGACCTTACAGCAGCTTCCTATGCCTAAAGGGGCTACAAGAAACCTGGAGAGGGGCTTTGGACAAGGGCCTATAGGGGCAGGACAGGGCAAATGGCTGTAAATGGGGAAGATTTAGATTAGATATTATGAAGAAGTTTCTCCCTGTGAAGGTGCTGAGGCGCTGGCACACGGTGCCCAGAGAAGCTGTGGCTGCCCCGTCCCTGGCAGTGTTCAAGGCCGGGTTGGACGGGGCTTGGAGCAACCTTCTCTAGTGGAACGTGTCCCTGCCCGTGGCAGGGGGTTGGAACTGGATGAGCTTTAAGGTCCCTTCCAACACAAACCTTTCTATGATTCTGATACATTAACAAAGTTAATACACCTCCGTACTATAAAGGCTGGTTGATAAAATAGTTAAGGAAAGGGATTTTCATAACATTTGGCACTTTTACCCTCCTTTTGCCATCTGTGTTTTGCCACTCTAGTTTCATACCTTATCCCCAACCCATGCTGGTGTGGGACTGCTGCTGGAAAGGTTCCTTGCCCCAGTGCTGGCTGCCCACCTCCTCCCTCATGCTAGTCTAGCAAGTGCACAGAATGAATCAGTTCAGTTTGCCAGCACGATGGAAAATAAACTCTTTCTCTCCTTCGTTGCTTAGGTTTTTCATCGAGTCAGTGAGCTGAATCATGCTACAACAGTGTGATTTCTAGGTCTGATGCAAGGGGGGGGGGGGGGGCTGTGGCCTGAGGCAGGAGGAGAAAGGGCAGGGCTGCTCCGTTTGGTGGACTGATAAGGAGTTCAGTGAGAGCAGGAATTGAGAAATGCTGCTCAGAAGTGCCAGAGGGGTGTGAGGAGGGAGATCTGCGGGTTATCAAAGGATCCAGGAGAGGTTCAGCAGTGATGGTAGACTCGCCGTCGCAGTGATCTGAAGGCAGGGTGGCAAATAGTAAAAGCTATTTAAACAAAGCTGTCATTCTGCTGTCAATATCTTGAGGCACATGTTGGGCTGGGCTGTTTTACTGGGAAGGAAGATCAAAGATTGGAAAAGCAACAAGAAGCCGTCCTGTGAGAACGAGGGAGCTGAGCTTTCCTCAGGGGATGGCAGCCTTGTTTGTCTGGGAAAATCAGGATTTATCTGGGCATGAAAGGAAGAGAAGGTTTCGAGGGTTCAAGGTTGCAGCTGTTTCACAGTGGAGGGAAGCAGAACTGAAAAGCCGAAGGATTTGTGTCCTTCTTAAAGCTCTCTTCTCAACTTGAGGTTAAACCAACAAGTTGGTGAGGCAGGCATGCTCTCCCCAAGCTCTTTCCTGGTAGCATCCCTATGCAGCTTTGTTAAACAGACTGGTATCATACCCACTGTGAAGTCCTTATTTTTATTAAAGAATTTATAGCAAGCTAAAATACACACCATATGCTTTAAGCAGCTGCACAGGAATAATTTCTTTCTAATTTTGCTTAAAAAAAGTCTTCTAATTGTGATAAGGATTAAAAAATAGTATTTTTACTTTTGTCAGCTGCAAAATAAATTAACCAGGATATTGAATGATATATTTTTATTAATTTGTAAAGTTATAATGTTATTTTTCTGTTTATTAATAAAGCTACCTGTTGGTATTAAGGAAGGGAAATCAAACTGACTGTGTGCATACCCAGAGTGCTTCCTAATCCCCACACCCGAGCATGTTGTAGAGCTTTTGGTGTAGCACCTCAGCAACTAATGGACTGTTTTATAGGGAAGAGCAGCCAAACCCTATTGTCATGGCTTCAAAGGAAGACTGATGCTATTGCATGGCGTTAATAAAGCTGGCTGTAACCCTGTTTGATTCCAAGGCAGCTATTCAAGAATACAGCAGGGCTTAAAATAATGGCACGTTAACACGTTGTTAGTGTGCTCCTGCTTCTCCCTTTGTTTAAGCTGTTTCTTAGAATTCTTAGTGGCTTTTTGGTAGCTCCAAGTAGTTGAAGAGAAATGGAAAACTTTGTGATGCAAAACAATACAATAAAAGAAGTGTGAGGGAGCTTTGTGAATGAAGAGGGGGGGTATCATTAAGGCATCTATTTATTAAAAATCAGAACAGAAATAATGAAGTGAAGTCATTTTTTTTTATTCAATTAAGTTAGTTGCAGATTGGGTGCAGGACAGTAGAAGAGTAATTTTTCACGTTAAGGTGGCCTAATGAGAGTGAAAATTACAACTGGAGAACAATGAAGATAAGTAGAAGACTTATCTGCGTTATTAATATTTATCATAGTTGCGTGAATGCTTTTGTCTGAGACACTGGATGTGCAGTTAATTGTATTGCAGGTAAAATCATCAATACTTCAGTAGTGCCATACAAACACAGAACACAATGAGATCCCTGCGCTTTAGTGAAGGGATCTCATTTGGGATGCCAAGTTGTCTGAAATCAAAAGAACACAACAGTGGTGAATGACCCAAGTTGGTCTGTCAGGAGCAACACATCATGGCCATGTGCTGGTCTTGTGGTCTGCAAATGTATTAATGTGCTGGTATCTGTAAGTTCAGAGAGTTTAAGTGTCAGTGCAGAATATACCAGCATCTGGCAGCCCCAGCTTCCCAGCAAAAAGCTTTGTCTTCCTGTTCCATCTTTAAATTCAGAAACACAACTGTGCAGCCTTCTTTGTAACTGCATTCAGTGAGACAATTCTGTGCGGTACTCACAGCACAAAAGAGCATCCAGCTCCTGCTAATCTGAATCCAGGTGATTTGCAGGGCAGTAGACATCAGGCTTGAATTAATGCTTTAATTTCTTAGTGCATAGAGAGTGAGAGATTCCAAAATAAAGCCACAGATTTTGCTTTTATCTTTTTGATCTTGACTGGATGTAGCTGAAATGGAAAGAGGCAATGTTCAGATAAAACTACATCCAGCATCTTCCCTGACAGAGGAGGCCGGATTTATGGTGCGTACATTCATGTGGAGATAAAAGTGTTGATTTCATTGATGATAGTTTGATTTTAGCCAGGTGTAGTAAATACCAGACTGTGACCAAGAATGTCTAAAATAGCTGCCTGTGCTGATGGATTAGTATGACAGCGATACCAGGCGACCAGCTCTTCTGGCAGTGGAGAATGGGAGCAGACCAAGAGGGTCTTCATGGGCAGGTTGGAGAGAGATGATTATGGAGGGAAAAGGGATCATTCAGTCTCCAGCTGAACTTGGTACCCTGAGCAACAACTCATGAAAGCACTTGACCTGGAAAAATAAGGTGGATGAAGGGAGGACTGCTCTGAAACCGGTGTCTCGCTGTGGCTCCTTCCATACAACTCCAGTGATATTTTAAAGATGAGGGAGGGTGGATTCCTAGTGTCTCATTTTTGTTATCTCAGTATAGCGCCAGTGGTATTATCAAGACAAATAGTATGCCAAAACTTAAAAGTGAACATATGTTTATGGGGGTGGTGGGGAATACAGAGGTCATGGGTGTTTCTTTCTAGTCGGAGAAGACATAATGGGGCCTGGTTTAGATAAATTAAGCTTTGGAGCTAAGCTCATGTCAAGACTACACTAGTGTAATTATAAGTTGAGTTCTTTCAGGGTCCCTGAAGTTTTTAGAGTCAAATAAAAATGTTCAGCAAGAATTTTATAACATAGTTTAAGTATTTTGATGTGAGCTGATTGCAGCTTATCCTTGTTGGCTCCTGAACCAATTTTACTTTGAGTTGAAAAATCTTCAGTGAACTTCCAAATACTTCCTTCCATGCCATTTCAGTGCCGCTTCCGCTGTTTCTGGACTTCATTTGTAACTTGCTATTTTTGATGGCTTTTTCATCCTCTATTTCCTTATTTCCTTACACCGCTGGAAAATGGCATTTTTTTTGTTCCAGTTAAAGTTGTCATGGTGCCTTTTCTGTGTTTTAAGATATAAAAAAGTTGCAGAGCTCATTTTTAGGAGAACTTTCAACTCTACAGATTGATTTTTTTTTTTGGTAACAACTAAAATGCAAAAACATCTCTGCCTGGTGGGATTGTTTGGAATTGTGGTTCTGAATGGGGGGGGGAATGCTCTGAAAGTTCCTGTGATGTACAAACTGCTTCCTTCAGAAAGTCTCTGATCTTGGAAGATGTTATTTCACTTCTGGTTTACATTTCAATCACTATATAACTGGTAAGAAGAGAATCAACCGTACCTTTTGTAATGCTTAGTGAGAATATAGGTGCAAATGCCCTTTATTAAAACATGAAAAACCTGTAATGGGAAAACAAATCCATCCTATTATTTCACAGAAGTATAAGCATTTAAAATGCTTTGGGTTTTGTAAAAGGGGCAAATGAATTTTTCAGAATACAGTACAGAATCAGCTCTGTAATGCTAATTGTATTTAATAATAGTAATTTAAATCTGGCTGTACTCTGCTGAGCAGCAGCTAGAGAAAATTGTATGTGGGAATGTTAAAGTCCAGAAGTCTAACATATGGTGTGCTTTGGCCTTCAAAGTCTGTCTTTATGTACCCATGAAATATTTCAACTGCAAAAGTCTTTCTGATGGCTCCCCCCCTCCTTTCTTGCCCGTTCACAAATGGTGTTGGTACTCCTAAGCATTGATTTACATTACCCAGTGCCTCTGCCTTTGGCACTTTATTCCATATTCTAATTTCAAATACTCTTTGTGTGAAAATGTTCTAACCAATTTACTTATGTTCTCATTCCCTAATGAGCATCGGTCCATCTGTGATTGCTTGAATTCAAGTTAATAAATGGGTTATTCACAACCATCAATCCTTTGCTTTCCGGCACATCTTGTGCCCTGTGAGATTTCAGTGCCTTACCATAGCCTTTCTTGGTGAACTCTAAAAGTATGGCCAGCATTAGAGAATTCATATCTGCTTCCCGTGTCCTCCATCATTTTGGGCTCTGCTGCCTGTTTATCATCTTTCCAATGCCATTTCTTTTTTAAATTGATAAGAATAAGTTGCAAATAGGTCAGGTTTCAGCTATACCACACCTCCATCAAACTGCATAAATTGGTACAGATCGGGGGGGGGGGGGATGTAAGCAAAATAGGAATTTGCTTTGTTTTTCTAAGGCCAGTCTTGTGTTGTTACAAGAACTTGTCTCTTCACAACCTCCCGCCGTATCTCTCAAGATTCCACTGCTGCTGCCAAACGCTGTGCAGATGCTTCCAGTGTCCTGATTTCCCTCCTGTGACCCCTCCTCTCGAGTCTTTTCTTGACTTATATGCTGTGCATTGTGCTTCCATGTAATTTCTGCAGTTGTCCTTGTCCTTTGGTTTTCTGGCCTTAATCCTCTCCCTAATGATCTCTACAAGTCACTTACCAGCTGCAAGACTCATCTACAGGAGCCCCACATTCCTCCCGCGCTCTGCTCCAGTGCACTTTGAGTCTGACTCCGTTGTTTTAATTGTGGACATTGTAGGATTCCCCACCCTCCCCAAATCCTTCCCTTCACAAAGTCATTTTAGTACAGCGTAAACAGAAGTGGCACCAAACCTGACCCTGCAGCACCCTTCTGCTTATCTCTCCTCCTCCCTGCGCCGCTTCCTTTCCCTGGCACCCTGGGCTTCCTGTGCCCCAGCACTCTGCAGAGCTCTGCGCCCAGGCGGGCTTGTACCATGTTTGCTGCTTCTGCAGATCTCCCTCCTGCATAATAAAATATCAAATACTTTCCTGAAACACAGATACAGGCAACTCTGTCCATTGTTTCTGCCTTATCTCCCAGATCAATAAAGTAGTGAAAGAATTCAAGGACGTTTTTCAGACAGGACCTTCCTTTTTTAGTACATGTTGACGTACGCTCCTTTAAATGGTTTCGTAATATTAACTGCCTCTCATATACACAGAAGAATTGATATCAGGCCTTTGTATCCGTAGTTCTTCAGATCCTTCCTTGCTTTTTATTACCATATGGGAATGATAATCTCCATACTTTTAGTTTCCTGATTTCAGTAAGCTGCCGGAGAACTATGTCAGGCTTTCCTGTTTCCCTTTTTGTCTCTTTCTGCTTTGGAGCGTTAATGCAGTGGACCTGGGCTTGGGTCAGTTTGGTTGTTTTTTGTTAATATTTAGTAGATGTAAATCCTCTGTTTTCTAGTACATCAGTAAAACACATTTACTGAAAAAAGTTACTATGGAATATGTAGTTTAATCTCAGAGCCAAAAAGCTGCCTTTTCTTGTAAAATGAAGTTTTAGGGGAAAATAACATTGTGTGGGGTGGTATTTTTCTTCACCTGGGCAGACCGCTGCTTAGATCAGTACTGTGTGCATTACAAAACACAAAGAGAAGCCAGTCATAAAGCCTGGCATGAGCTCTTGAGTGCCCAACAAGTACACCTCTTGATCATTTCATACAGCTTACTGGAAATAATAGAAAAATACCTTAGCCACAAAAAAGGCAGAGGTGGCATCAGAAGTGCACGTGGTTCCCATTTGTTGTGTTAGATCTTGGTAAGTGGTAACGAGTTGTTGAGGAGAGAACCTGTCTGGGAAATACCATGCTTTTTATACAGATTTAAAGTAAAGAGTCACAATAGACGGCAGAGTTCATAAAAATATTGATGCTTCCTATTGTGCTGAAACAGGACTTCAAATAACATTCAGTACAAACGTACCAGAAAGACCCCGACAAGGCTGCTTCTGTAGGAGCTGTACAGAGGGCACTTGGGTTCCCTTGTTACGTATTAACTAGTTTTATATGAAATACATTAATTTCTTGTTATAGCTCTGAGCACAAGAGTTGTATTGGAACAAGTCTAAAGCCTTCTGTTCTCCTCACCCCTTTTAGATCGACGCATTGGGTAAAAGAAGCAAAGAAGCAGAGGCAGCCTTCTTGAATGTTTATAAGAGATTAATTGATGTTCCAGGTAAGCAAATGATTTCCTTATTCTGAATACCTGATGGCTTATGTTCCTGGGAATACTGCTGGGCAGTTTTTCATTTACCTTTGATAAGGCAAATCGAGCAATGGTTTTACTGTGAAACTGATATGCTCCAGTAGTGTTTCTAACGGAAAGAACTATAATTAAAGCACTTTTCCTGACTTATCTTAAAGCTATTGAGTGCATTAACTTTTTAATGTTCATAGGAATCATTCCCTATTATGACAGTATTGTGTGATTCTAGGTCGTGTGTTTATTAGAGGGTTTGGACATTTTCCACAGAAAAGATACATCTTGAAGCTTCATCAAGAGGCAGCAAGATTTGTACTTTCAAAGGACAGAGAAAATTTTTAATACCTTCCCAAAAACCCTTTTTACTGAAAAGTAAATCCCTACCAAATTTCAATCCTGTTCAGTGTTAGTGTGACCATAAATTTTATTCAAAGGCCTTTACTGTATGTGTTTTCAATTCTCCTTTATGTTTGGCATCAGAACTTTCCAGTTTGTTTCTTTTTTACATTTTGGGAATTGATCTTTTGTTGTTGCTCTCCACAGTGGTAGATAAATACTGTCTGAACAGATTTCTCTTTTCCAACTGTACCCAAAGATGTGAGGGAGTTAGGAGTCGAAATCTCCACTTCCAAATCTTGGCCTGGCTGAGCTGTTTGCATATGAGTGTGTTTCTGTGATTTCATACTCTTGTTCGGCGGCTTTTTTCTGAAGCCTGGCACTGTCACACAAGTTGGGATTTGAGCAGCATAGTCAGATCGAAGCCCTACAGAGAAAGCAGGACATAGATCCCACCCATGCTGTAGGATCTAAATGATGGGGACTTTGTCAGTACTTCTTTGTGGGAGAAAGAATTTTCTCCTTTCCTATCGTTTAAAAGAGCAAAATTTACACCCCTTCTTCCACACTCCACAGTCCCTCTCTTGTCCAGCCCTCCCTTGTGTGTACCCTTATGTTATGCGTCAGAGAAGTATTTCTTCGGTATTTTTACTATGTGTAACAATTTCAGCGTGGCTAAGCTGTGAGTGAGATGGAGTCTGTGGGATTAGAAGTATCTACAAGGTTTAGTCCCATGCTCTGTCTGCAGGTTTGAGAGGTGCATGGGGAGTGTACTGGTGTTGCTAAAAGCAAATTCCAGGTTCTCAAGGAGAAGCCCGGCCAGTCTCCTGTAGCTTTATGTAGATGTAACAAATACTCACTGTTTACAATCACATACTCCACTGAAAGGGAAAACAGCCTTTAGGAATGTATGGCACTGGTATTCATCACGATGTGGTAGGGCTGAGTTAGGCATATGCAGTAGTTGCTTGCCTCATTCTGTTGGGGTTTTTTAATGCCTTCTCATCATACATAGTCTGTTATGTTGGGTATGTCTCCATGGAGGGCTTTCCTTTATAAAATGCCATTGGTATTCATTTATCACATGTTGGTTTGCCTCGGTGTGGCTTTACATATCTTTTGACCTGTTCATATGGTATTTCAAATATTTAGGTATACTTTTAGCTCCAAGATCCTGCTATGTTTTCTTTTCGGTGTGAGAAGGGAGCAATGATGTTTTGAGAAAGCTATGGCTGGAATGCTGCAGAGTGGTTATTTAGCATTAAGATTCGCTGTTACATGACAAGGGTGCAATTTTATCAGACTTTCAATATCCTTTATAGGACCATATAATAATTGCAGCTGAAGTCTAATTCCCAGCAGCCAATTTTATGGTTCTTGAGGAAAGCATGTATTCCTCTCCTCAGTAATAATGTGCACACTTTATATAATTAAAAAGGGCTTCTATTTTAATTTTACTATAAAATGATCTGTATTGAAACTCCAGCTACAGTGCTTTAAGGGTTCAGCGAAGTTTAATGATTTTCTTTCCTGAGTTGACCAGAGTTTTCACTTGGGCTCACCAGTAAGGAATTTGTGGAAGGATGGTATTTTACTTGTAATTTTTCCTATACACATCAGGGGGTTTCTCTTTGAAAGACAAAACAGACCTTTTCATATCTCTCTCTCCGGCTTTATGATGCTGTTAAAATAGCATTATCATTGGTTTCTGCTGCAAGATTTATCCTTCCTAAAGGAGAGTACACGTCAAGGAAAACATTTTGGTGTATGTACATTTTACGCAGCTGTAATTCTCACTCAGATCATTCTGTCTTGCTTGAGACTGAACATTTTTAATTAATGGAATTAATTTTCTCATTTAATTGCCTTATTTTCAGTATGCAGTAGAGAGCTAGAGAAAAGTGAATGCTGCCACATGAATTGCCCTAATCAGCAAGGTTGTCACAACTTACCTTTAAAAATAATGTGAATCTATTTATTTTGAAGTAAAGGGAGGTTGGGGTCTGTATTTTGAGGAAGCTTTTTTCCATCTGTTCAAGCTTGCTTTCTCTTTAGTTTTATAACGTAAGTGTATTACGTTAGCACCCTTGGCTTTTAGGGTCTTAATCTTGCAAACAAAGTGAAATTGGAGCTCTGTTGTGTAAGTGTTTGGAGGAGCCGTGTTGCCTTGCAGAAACAGTATATTCATAATTCAGTTTTTCTAAAGCTTTAGAAGAAAAATATTAAGTGTTAAAAATATTGAACATTAAATCTTTTAAAAAGGAATGGTGCTCACTGCTTAACGTTTACTGAACAGAACTTCACTGTAATTTTCAAGTAGAAGTTAAAATGTGGAGACCCAGAGTGAATGCCAGGTGCAGGATGTGGATGAACTGGTTAAATGGTTTCCCTTTATGCTGTGTCTTTATTACTGCACAATGCCACAGTTGGATTTGCTCAGTTTTCAGTATTGCTCCTGTTGAGCACAGTTCTTGTGTAGGCAAAGTAGGAACAATTCTGCCTTCAAACAGCAAATCTGCTATCTTGATATGCAACATCAAACCGAATTTGGATTCAGTGGCTGTTTTCCTGTGGGACCTGATTGTCTGTCTCTTTCAATACTGCTGAGAGTATATTGTCACAGAAGAGGAGTCTCCTTCCTGCTTCTCTTTCTACTCCAGGGGATCATTGGGGCGCTGGCCCCAGCCATTCCCTGCCACCCAGCACACCCCAAGCTCGCCACTGCCGCCTCCCCTCTCTTTACTGAATCCCAGTCCTGACCCTCTCCCGCTCCTCTGTAACACCTTTCCACTTGAGACACAGTTATACCCTCTACGAGTATGATAGGAAAACGTGCTGGGCTTTCTCAGCGTATAAATGTTTGAGAATCAGGCTAGGTTGATGCAAAATATTTGCTCTCTGTTTGGTGGGGACTGAGCAGCCTTCTAGGGTTGAGCCATAAATGGTGTTTGTTTCTGCTTAATGGGAATTGTCTCATCAAGAAATTAAGTGTCTCTTACCGTGTAAAAGGGGCTGTAGGGTGTTTTTAGTGGAGACTCTCCACAGGTTTCTATTGTGATCAGATTTGCAGTAAGTTTGTGTATGTGCATGAGCTGGTTTGTAGTTCAGAGGACCAATAGCTAAGGAAATAAGAGAGGGTAAAAAGGAGAATTTTTAATACTTTCTTTTTTTAATGTTCCCTGTTAAAACAACGAAAAGCAGTAATAGTGAGAAATGGATGAAGTGGAAATTTTATCTTTCCCTTAGTCCTTGCCGTCTCAAATCGCATGCCCTGCCATGAAGGCTGTATCTTTCTAAGGGGGTTGAAGGAGGAGCAGGCTAGTTCAAGGGACTTCTTCTTTCATTACATAAGGTGTTTTTGTTTGCATACAGTCACAGGGCAGTCTTGCAAATTCCCACTATAGGGCTTTCTTTTTCCAAGGAGTGATTTAATTGAGGAACCACAAACTTCTTTCACAAGAAGTCATCAGTAAAGCACAAAATAAGTGTTAGGGAATTACTTCTAAAGGCTGAAATGAACTTGTTTCTCACCCCCAAAGAAAGCTTCATTCCTTCACCACAGAGCTCATGGAGCAGTGATGTGAGATGCAGTGCTTGTGCTATCACTCCATTCACTTGTGATTATTTACAGCTTAGAAACACTCTCCAGACTTGTACTGCTGTTTGTGCTAAGAGAAGACTTCCATTTAGGGGTATTTGATCCATGTTCTGAGGTTAAAGGTGATACAAGAGAAAACCAGGTTTGATCTTCCCCCTGTCCCTCTGCAAAATTATCTGCTGCTTATGTTGGAGGTGATAAATGTGTATCAAGTTGTTGTATTTATGTAAGTTATGTGAAGTGTTTGGAATTTTTTGTAAGGCTTTGGTTTAAGCAGAAATCATACAGGTTAATGCCAGCTCTGATAGCAGAAAGTCTGTATAGACTTTTACAGACCCAAAGGACCCAAAAGTTGCATGATGTGCATTAATTGCAACATAAGCACACCCAAACTTCTGTACCAGTAGAGAAGAGCTGGTTGTAATGTAAATTTAGCAGAGCTATAAAGAGGAGAGAAGGAAAAGAGGTTCACTCCAAGGGACTGTGTACAGCATATCCCAAGCTAGAATACAAAAACCATCTCCTGAAAACTATTCGGAGCACTCTGATTGTGCCTTGTTTGGTAAAACTCAGACTAAAGAGCAGGATCGGGTTAGAGCATACCCTGAGTTTGTGGTATATCAAGATTGGTCAGCACAGAGGGTTTTGGAGAGAGGTTTGGTATCATTGCAAACTGCGTGAAAAATTTTGAGCCCTTCCTGGTTTGTTACTAATATGTGTTAAAATGGTCACCCCTTTCCAAATAAGATATATGGAATAAAACTGAAGATAGACATATAAAATTACATATTTTTGCTGCCCCAGCTTTACAAGGGAAATGAATATTCACAACGTGTCTTTTCTCAACCTTCAGCAAAATGAACTTGCTCCTGGACAACAGAAGGAACAATGACACCCCTCAAACAGAGCAGTAGGGTGTCTTAAACACACTTGAAAACATAATAAAATTAAGCAGAAAATCGAGCCTAGTTAACACTTGAAAGAGTGAAAAGTGATAAACCTGCAGGCAGTGATGTAGCTTGTGACTGTGTCCTACCTATTGACAAAATCCCTGATGCTTCACCAGCATGTTTAGACCAGGTAAAAACCAGAGTTGGCTAAACAGAGAAGAAAATGCCCCAGTTCTAAAAGCTGGGTCTGGAAGAGGAGAGTCTTGAGAAGACAAAAATGAAGGACTGGAGACACTGGTGATTATCCTCAAAGTGTTGTGCAAATCTTTGCACAAAGAAATGCCCGAGGTGCGGAGTGAGAGGAACCAGTTTAAAGCCCAGGCTGCAGGCGGGTGATTTTGAGCAGTGTCTTGGTGGTGGCGGTGGCTCCTGCCGCTTTATTTTCCACAATCGCCTGGGATGCTGCTCCAGCCTTCGGGTAGTCCAGCACTGAGGAATGTAGAAATAGCTCATAATCACTTCAGCCTTCCTTCCCTCTGGGGTTTGAATTCAGACACACAGCATAAAATACTCTTTTGGATCTGTACTGGATGAATGCACGCTGGTAGGGCATACTGTTAGCATTACATAGTTATTTTCAGATGAAGTGCGAAAGTCCCAGCCAGTTCTCGTTTCTAGTGTTCATCCGCTTTATCCTTATGTTTTGAAACCAATGTGAAAATAACTAAAAATAGCTCTGTCACCTGAAAACGTGGCTTGAAATTTGGCTTGTCTGATCACACACGTTTGGGGTTTTTATCCTTTCATTTTTCTTGTTGAATTAATAATTGGATAAATTCCTTTGTAAAAGCTGAAATAAATATTCAAAGGAAGAAATATCCCTAAAGCATACACTTTAAAAAATTTATTGTGTGGTTGTCAAGCCCTATTTTACTTGGTAGGCTGCAGGCACGGAAGGAACAGGGGAGGTGCAGATAAGGGGAGGGACTGCAATGAACAGAAGCAGGAAGAATGTGCCTTATAAGAGCAAAGATAATCGCTGTGGGCTCGGGTTGTGTTCACCTGAGGTTGTAACCACAGCACCCTTTGAAAGCTGTTACTCCAAGGAGTGGGATTAGAGCAGCCCCAAGCCTGGTGCCTGGAGCAATGCTGAGTACTTGGAGCACTAGGGTCAGGCGCTGGTTGGGATGGGGAATATTGGACTTTCCCTTTCTTGGTTGCAGGAATGTGAACTGGAATTAGAATAAACCCTAGCTTTCAGAGGGTTTAGTGCTAAGTCTGTTCAAAAGCTTTTAGGAGAAAGAAGGGATGATTGTGGCAGAAATGCTTTCAAACATTGCGGAAGGTTTTTTTTTCTTCTTATAATCTCAAAGTAAGAGAAAATGAAACTTTGAGTACAAGTGATTTTCTGTAACTGTCCTTTGCATTAGCTCAGTGTGTAAGCAGTAAATTCCAATGTCTTCAGCCATTCTCAGAATATTAACGATCAAATTGGAGCATTTTCAGTCGCAGTGGCTTCTCTTGGAACTCATTAGGCCCTTTTTCAGCTGACATTATAATACTATAAAATATTGTATCACCTATTATCCATACCCCACTTTTAATACTAAAACCTTAGAATTCTGAGGATTTATTTTGGAAAGTCCTTTGAAAATACAGGGAACTGCAAGGCAATTTGTTAAGGAGTCAGTCTGCTGTCAGTCAGCATTTACTCTGCTTTATGTGACTTTTTTGGGTACTAGAGTTAGAGATACATCTCTTACTGTGGGGCAGGACCAGAGCATCTTTCCTGCAGTAGCCATTCTCAAATTGGTAGATAAATAAGGGATGTTTTAAAGTAACAGACCACAAGATCTAAGAACCACATTCTGACAAAGGGATCTATAGGATTGTGGTCAGAATGGTTATATACCATCTCACATTGTTTCACTTAACCCGGCAAGTCTTGGAGAGTGCTGCCACAGAGAACTTTGGCTGTGATTAATGGGGGGAAAGGCGCCGGCTCACTGCGACTTCCCTGTCCCCATGCAGCGGGTCGCATGCATAGGGCTTTGTGCTTTACTGCTGTCATAGGCTGGCACAATTTGGGATTCTGCTTTTTTGCTGGTAGGGAAAATGAGAGTCCCTCACCCTCTTGTGGGCACTTTGAATTCCCTGGTACAGCCCTTACAAAATGCTCTGACAGCAGGAGGGTGAGAACACTGGAAAAAAGTGGGGAAAAATAAAAGGGAGAGAGAGATCCCAGTCCTGTGGGATGGGGGAGTAAGAAAATCTGTTTAGTTCTTGATTGAAGGAAGAGCCTTTTTATGTTTTTTATAAAGTGAGGAGTCAGAGAGATGATGAGCTTTGTTTCAAACAGAATTAGGGCTATAACTCTTCTGTCCCTGGGCTACTAGAGTCATAGGGGAGAAGGAGAAAAGCTATCATTTATTCCATGAAATCTTTGTCTGAGTCTCTCCAGGCTATTTCAATTTACCCCTGAAATTTCTGGGGAATAATTAATGAATTAATTAAGTATGCTGTGAGGTGTTTGAATATTCAAAAGCTACAGTGTAATTATTATTTTTTCTAAAACACATTTTCAGGTTATTTTCAGATACGCAGCCTCCCACCAAAGCCCTTATTGCTCATAGAGCTTCTTCATGCCTCTAACCTCAGGCCTGTTCTCCAACAGCAAGAGAACAGCAACGATAGGGCTGAGGAGCATCTCGAAAGTCACAAACTTGTGATGACAGAAGCATTGTGACAGCAGAGCTGAACTTGTGGCTTTTTTAGACACTGAAATCACGTTAATAAAGTTGCGTTAAGGATTTTATCCTTTTCTCCCCCTCCCTTATCGTTTTGTGTAGGCGATCTCTGAGAGCTTTGCTTACAGCATGGTTCAGGCACCAGAAACACGGTCTTGTTGAAAGCAACGCGTTGCCTTCGATGAATTATTTTTAGACCCAAACCTTAGGAAACACATTTCCAGTGATATAAAATATTAATTGCCCCTGTAGTTCTGGCGCAGTTTCATAACTTGCTTTCTTCATGTTTCCAGCGCTAACAGGCCTCTGACTAAGAGGGAGGAGGGAGGGGGGTTTAGGAGAAGTCCTTTGTTTTGGAAGAGTCTCTTCAGGAGCTCCATTTTAAGATACCAGAAGCACACATTTTGCCAAGGAGGAGGGCGAGGGCACTTACAAGCGCCGTACCGTGCGGGGAGAGGGGTTTGACCGTGGTGCGTGCGATGGGTGTGCAGGATGTGAGCAGCCCCGGCAGCGCTGCCGCCCTCAGAGCTGCCCCGCGGGCCCTCCCGATCCGCCCAGCGTGATCCAGGCCGCGCTTTGCCGCTCTCTCCACCCACCGCGCCGCACGGGCCGGTGCCCGCCGCGGGGTCCCGCTGCCCCCCCGCTCCCCGCCGGTGCCCGGCCATGCGCCCGCCCTCCGCCGGGGAAGGTTGACCAGGCCACCGCAGCGCCCAGGTGGGGATTGCCGGGTGCTTTCCATGGAGGGGCTCCCGCTGAGCAGCGCGCCGCGGCGGGGGCCTTATAAATTATATAGGCATAAAATATTATATGTGGAGAGAGAAGGTGCTCTGTAAACCGCGCATTTAAACAGTGACACGCTTTTTCCATTTCGTTCTGCACATTTCCCCCCCTCGCAGCACATCCCTCCGTCCCTCTCAGCAACAACAGGTCCCGCGGCCGCCGGCTGGAAGCGGGTCCTGTCGGGAGCAGCTCCTGCCTCTCCCGGCTGCCCAGCCCGCGGCCGAAGCGGTGAACGAACTTCCCATCCCGAGCCCGTTCTCCTGGAGCCGAGATGGGCTTTTCCCCCCTCTCCTCAAATAGCGAGGGTGGTCCCAGCATATATCGAGACAGCTTTTCATCAGTTGCTCATCAGCATGCTAATTGCTGTATGACTAATTATGCCCTGAATTCCAGTTGATTTTCTTAATGAGACAGCTGGGTTAATTATGTAATCGTATGATTACATTAGCCTAGAGTGCCCTGGCGCAAAGTAACGCAGGCAGGAGCGTGATGTCATGGCAGGAGCCGGCGCACAAGGGGGGGCATTCATTGCTGCCTAATGACAGGGGAGGGCAACGGTACCTACAGCGCTCTTTGTGTAAACACTTAGATTGAATTATTGAGATCTGTGTCTTTTTCCAGCTCGCAGAATGAGGGAGGAATGGAGTTTCTTAAATGAAACTCCCTTTGGATCATCCAGCTGGTCACCTGATAGACCTACTCGACCTCCTGGATTGAGGTTGGGTTCGGGGAGCAGCCTAGGGTTGTGGATGCTGAGGTGCTGCTGTGAACTAGTTGTGTAATGTGCTGGTTTGGCAAGATCAGTCTTTGTGTTTCTTTTAAAATTGTTCCTAAAATACGTATCGTACATGCATAAGCAGCAGCGAAAAAAAATAGGTTCTCTTGCGCTGTTACTCAAAAAAGATTTATCATCAGGGCATGTGTATGGTGTGGGAACAGTCTGAGAGGTGTTTCTACGGCTGCATTGCATCAGCCCGCTTGATGTGAAGTATTAACTGCTATAAAAATTACGTTACATTTATAACATTATTTTTTTCACGTCTGCGTTCACCGAGACACGTCCATCCACCTCCTTTGTGAGGATGGAAGCTCATCTGCAAGGGCACCAGTGTGGGATGTCACAACAGTGAGCACAGGGATGTGCTCAGGGAGCTGCTCATGGAGCAGCACCAAAAGGCAATTCCTTGGAAAGTAAAGGCAGGAACAGGCTTTGCGGATATCAGTTTGAAAATGCAGCAGTTACAGTGTCCCCTGTGGTAGCGTGGAGGATGCCTGATCAGGGGGCAAATCCAGATGTGCTGGGCTGCATATAAACGCACCATGTGAAGGGCTTCTTTGTGGGTGTGGAATGCAACAAGTGCATTAGGAAAGTAGAACAGAATAGAAAGCAACAGGAAAAAAAAATACCCAATTTAGTATAAAAATAGATGCTTTGATTTATTTGTGGGCAATAATGATCTTGCAAAACACTTTTTCAGGTTCTGGATGATCAGATTCCTTTTACCCTTTTTCTTATTCCTTGCTTATCCTGCGCCTAGCAGGGACTCTGAACTTTTGCGCCCTAGAGAAGATTCAAGGAAAGAGAATAATTTGCCATAAGTTTTCCACACTCAAGTGCTAAGTGAGATGATTTTTCTCTTTTACAGACTCCAGAAGGGGCATTTCCATCTTTGCCTCTTTCCATAAGCTTGTGCCACTTGATTTTATTCCCCTTTTTTAAAACATGTATGCCTGTTGTTTGTGTAATGAATCGAAAGTTTTGGTCCATTGCTTGTTTAAAAATTCAGTGACCTCCTGCTAAATGACATGAAACACACTTTGGAAGTCTGGTTAATATAAAAAGGGATGCTTTTTCATGCATGTGTATGTTGGGGAAAGGAGAGTAGTTTTATTTATTTTTAAATCCACTCCACTCAGGTAAGAAAAAAGTCATTCTGACCGTAAGGTTTATACTTGTCTCAGATTAAACAGTGTTTATAAATACTTCAGCAGTCATGGGGGTTTAGGGGTTTTGAGATTAAAGATCATGTTGGGGCTTGCCATGAGAAATGAAGTATTTGTCTGTGCCCCAAACGTCTTGGTCATTTCATTGTCATGCAGCGATTAGTTTTCTTTAATGCAGTGTATAAAAATTAAGTCTAAGAGGTGCTTCAGCCATGGGGTTTTTTTACATGTCCTTAAGCAGTAT
This sequence comes from Myiopsitta monachus, assembly GCA_017639245.1. Lineage (NCBI taxonomy): Eukaryota > Metazoa > Chordata > Aves > Psittaciformes > Psittacidae > Myiopsitta > Myiopsitta monachus. Next base: position 8,173,685 of record CM029932.1, read on the forward strand.
TTAGTGGCTGTGGGCCATTAGTCCTTCAAATAGGCTCTAGTAAAGTTTGAAGTTTAATGCACAGAGACTGTTCTTACGTTTTGTTTGTTCTGCCACTGTTTTGCTACTTGAACATTAACCTTTAATAGAGCTAAATTAAATATACATATCCTGATGAATAATTATGAGACTGCAAGCATTTTCATTTTGTACATAAAGGTTCTCAGGGATTGCAAATTTGACTCAAGGTTTAGTCATTATTCACTTTATAATGCCCATGTTATTTTTGTCTTTTAATTCTTTACTGATTTAAATATAAAAAGCCTTGTGTATTTGGAGCAAAATGCCTCTTGTGGGTGTCCTTGCTTTTCACAATGGGCATGTTAAAACGAATGGGGGGAAAAGTGCACCCGCAGTTTCGTGAACTTCAGTTTCTTTCACTGCAGTGTTGTAGCACTGTTTTATAGAATTATCATAGCTGAGGCTTCAGATCCCTGCCTGATACACTCTGTGGTTCCTGTAGCAATTCAAGACACAGATAGATTGAGACAGTCCAGCCTTTCTTTATGTTCAGCAGCTGAATGTCCTGGGCTAGCTCTTTGGGAGAAATGCCGAGCTGCACAAGTGTGACAGAATGGTCATTCCCAATAAAGGCCGGCAGACCTCCATGGGAGAGGGAGATGTTGTGACAGCCTGTACCGTAATTGGACCATACATAAATATTGCAGGGCCTTTAACTTGTGCTACTGCTGTGACTTAAACTTTATATTTAATTCCTTACCTGTACCCCCTGTCTCTGCCATAATAACGTTTTAAGTTTGATTTATTATAAATATTTTAATACAGATAATAATAACGAAAAGTATTTGGCCTAAAAAGCATAAATGAAAAAGCTATGTAGTCATAAACTATGTATGTGCAGAGAACAGATGACAAGCAACCTAGATTTTGTATTATGAACAGGGTAATGCCATAAGCTGTTGAAGAACCAAAGTAACAAAATGCAGCAGGCTGCTACTTACAGTGTCTCTGAGCTCAACATAACCCAGTACTATTCTTCTATAAACTATGAAACAACGCTGGCATATTGAAAAAACACACAGGCTCATACTTAATGTGTTAACAGAGGTACAATAGACTTATTATGTGTTTCCAGAAACTGAGGGTGGTCTGAAAAATTAATGACTGTGGTGGTTGAAAATTAAGTGAACTCCCTAATATATACTGTTGTTGATCCACTGAGTTTGGTGTTTAGCATTCCTCAACAGGAGACTAAATCTTTGCAGCCATTTCACAAGAGATGCTGGCGCCCATAACAGAAATATAGTCAATAATCTTTTATAAGTCCATCGGACTCCAGTGTTTTCCTATTCCTGCTGAGAAGAAGTCCCAGAATAAATCACACGAGGTGTGTGCTCAGGACTTTCTTAAGCCAAAGGGGATGAACATCAGAGAATAAATACTGAGAGGACATCCAAAATAATTTTTAATGTCTACTCGATGAGTAGTATAAGAAAATGAGGAAACAGGAGTCACACACCCCGAGGTTCATGGAACTGATTATATCCACACAATTTCTGATTATTATTGATCTGTCGCTTAGGAAAAGTATAACTCAGATCTCCATGATCATACAACCTTTCTGAGCTCGCTGTGCAAGAGAGCAGAATTTGCTTTAGAAACTCCCTTCTGCAGAAGCAGGGGTATGTGGGGGGCTGTCAGTGAGCTATGCAGTTTGCAAACAAAAATGTTAAGCTTTAGACTCTTTGTATTATGTGTAATGGCTGTCTGCACCCAGGGACACTGCTCCGTGGATTAAGGCTGGGATGAAGTTAGTATGTCTAATTTCATGGAATCCCAGACTGGTTTGGGTTGGAAAGGACCTTAAGCTCACCCAGTTCCACCCCCCTGCCACGGGCAGGGACACCTCACACTAGAGCAGGTTGCTCCAAGCTCCATCCAACCTGACCTTGAACACTGCCAGGGATGGGGCAGCCGCAGCTTCTCTGGGCGACCTGTGCCAGGACCTCACCACCCTCACGGGAAGGAACTTCTTCATAATACCTAATCTAAATCTTCCCTCTGTTTGCAGCCATTCCCCCTGTCCTGTCCCCATGTGCCCTAGTCAAAAGCCCCCCTCCAAGTTTCTTGTAGCTCCCCTTTAGGCACTGAGAGCTGCGCTGAAATCTCCTGTTAACCTTCTCTAGGCTGAACAAGCCCAGCTCTCTCAGCCTGGCTTCATACTTACAGGGTAACATAATACAATGAACTATCTCTTACCTTTTATTTGACTGTTTCTTTTTCAGATCCAGTTCCAGCCTTGGATTTAGGACAGCAGCTTCAGCTGAAGGTTCAACGTATGCATGATATTGAAACAGAGAACCAGAAACTTAGAGAAACTCTAGAGGAATACAATAAGGAATTCGCCGAGGTGAAAAATCAGGGTAGGTTGCAAATGTATTCTTCTATCAGCTTTCACTGCATACTGAAAGTTGAAGATGGGGATTAAATTCAGTTTTATTTCTCACTGGTAGAATTGACAGTAGCATTGAATTTCAGTAAAGAAAGTGTAATAGCATGTTACAGCTACTTCTGTATTTGTGCATGTATAGCTATGACTTTGGGGAGACTACTTGGCTTTCTTTAAAAAACTTCTTGGCTTTAAAAGATTTCTTCGCTTTCTGTTCAGCCTGGAGAAGAGAAGGCTGCGTGGAGACCTCATAGCAGCCTTCCAGTATCTGAAGTGGGGCTATAGGGATGCTGGGGAAGGACTCTTCATTAGGACTGTAGTGATAGAATAAGGGGTAACGGGTTCAAACTTAAACAGGGGAAGTTTAGATTGGATATAAGGAAGAAGTTCTTTACTGTAAGGATGGTGAGGCACTGGAATGGATTGCCCAGGGAAGTTGTGAATGCTCCATCTGTGGCGGTGTTCAAGGCCAGGCTGAACAGAGCCTTGGGTGACATGGTTTAGTGTGAGGCATCCCTGCCCATAGCAGGGGGTTGGAACTGGATGATCTTAAGGTCCTTTCCAACCCTAACTATTCTATGATTCTATTTTGTCTGCTATAGCACCAAGTCAGCGAATGGGGCAGTTATTCTGCATATTTGGTTGTAGCTTTCAGCGCTACCTGAAAATTACACACCTGACTGAAGCTATATGTAGATACTTCGTGAGAGACGGTGCTACTCCTGGCATCAAGATGGGTGTGGGTGCCTGTAGTATGTACACGTCACATAGGCAAACACATAAGTCCGGTATTTTATACATGCATACAAATCTGTTCAAAGTAGAATGTTCCCTATACTCTGTTCTTCCTTATCAAAATCTGAAATGTATTACTGGAACACATTCAGCAGACATACTTTGTATTTACTCTAGAGACTATCCATAGAGCAATGTAAATACAAGCTAATACTCTTTAATTATTTAAGTTTTAATGAGACCAGAGTACATGAAAATACATTAAAATCTCAATGAGATTTAAAGCCTGGAGTCTTAAAGACTGTTCAGGTTTTCCTGTGATTCATAAGAAAGTTTCCTGCACAAGGAAACCAAATTTACTCAGTTGTACACCTACTTGCTTAAGCATGGGACTTTTCTTTTCCATGTTTAATACTCAGTTCTTGGTGGTGGAAGGGGGAATTGTCCAGGATTGGAGAAAACTGAGAGAGGGTTTTTTTTTAATGTTGTGGAGCTGTTGCACCCAAGTGGGTAACACTTGAGAGCTACGATAGCAACTAAGTTGGTTCTGTTACATCTCATTTTCAGCAGAAAGAGCGTATATTGTATACTTTGTTTGGCCATAGAGGGTGTGACATGTGGAGAGGATAGGTATCTGCACGCAGGGATTCAGCCTGGACTGAAAGAGGTGTCTTGTGGGAGCCAAAATGCTCTAAACCCTACAGTATTCTTACTGGAAATGCACAGTAATTGCAGTTCCCCCTGCAGAGTTTTCCTGAGGCTGTGCGTCATGTACATCCAAGCATGACACAGGGCTTCATCCCAGAAAGTGAAAGATCTTCCAGGGGGTTTGCTGCAACCACTCATAAACTGGCATCTTTTATTTTCCCTGTTGGCTACTAACTTCCTTTCTGTTTTGCCACTGTAGTCTTTGCAGTGTTTTTCACTCCAGTGCAATAGTTTTACACTCCATTTCAAACAGGGATTAATAAGATATCCAGGGAAAAGCCTGTTGTTAGCTGAGGGTGCTTTGATCAGTTAATCTCTTTGTTTGGAGGGCTATATATGAGCTATACAGTGCCTGTAAGAACTCCTTCCAAAACTGGTATAAATGGCAGTGGCTAACAAGCTTTGGCGGACCTACACAGTAAAGACAGCACTTAGTTCTCTGAGCAGTATATGGATTAAACTGTGCTTGTCCAGCACATCTATTGTTAGGTCTCTAAAGATGAAACTGGATTTTGTTATAAAAATCATATTTTTCCCCATATCTGTGCACTTCTTCCATTCATTTTTGTAGTTTCATTTCCTTTTACAATGAAACATTAAAACTTCGTTAAGGTGCAACCGTATGCATTTCTGTGAGATTCTTTTGCTCTCTGCTTCTCCATATACCTGAATACTTTTGCAAATTTATGCCTGAAAATACCTGAAGCAAAGGTGTCTCTGGTACAAAGAGTGCATTTTTTCTACGTGTGAACGAGCATCCTTTTGTCTGTGTGGAGGAGCATCCTTTGCTTGTTCAGGAAAAGATCACAATTTGTATTACTTCCCGGATCTCAGAGAAGAATTTCCCTTTGCTCTAAAAAAGACAAATCAGAAGTGGCACGTCCTTTTCAGGGCCTATTACTCTGTAACAAGCCTCGGCTGGTCTTTGCAAGGCTAGCAAAATCCCACTCCTTCAAAAGAAGCTGGTTTGCTGGCAGGCATTTTTACCAGTCTTCCCCCTACTTCTTTATGGTCACAGCGGCCCAAGCTGCCACCGGTGTATTTCCCAGGCAGCAGACCTTGTCACCAGCTAGCTACTCTCTGGCTTTGCACTTCTTGAAGTGGAGACTTTGCAAAGGTTATGTATGGTTTTATGTGATAGTATTGAGAAACTTTTGATGTGCAGAGGTATTTTTTTCTAAAGCATTGTTAATGGCATCTGTTACTAAGCTGCTGTCTTTAACCCCCCACATCTCTGTGTAAGTACACTGAAATGTGTTGCTAGCAGCGAGTCCTCTGGCAGTCTAACGCTTTTTCCAAATTCCATTATTGTTACAAAGCATACTCTGGTGAATGTCCTGCTTTTCCTCTGCTGAGCCCTATAAGGATCCCGTCCGTTCCTGTGGGTGGGATCAAAGGGCTTGCATGCAGGAACGGATGAGGGCATGTAACAAGATGCTGTCCATCAGAGACTGCGCTGTAGCTCTGCAGGTTTATGCATCTTCTCTCATCCATTACCACGCACAGCAAATGTGAGGTGGCTTCTTGAGCTGAGAGAAGGGTTTCTGCAAATTCCCTGGAAGGCTGCAAGTGCGCTCAGAAAGTTATAATAGTTAATGCGTGTGCATAAAACCTGGTGTCAGTGGCAAAGCAGTTAGAGCAACTGGAATATGAAGGGCTCCAGAGTGTCTGTTGAATCTGATCTACTGTTAATACAGCAGTTAAATCTTAACTGCCATATTTTTCATCAGTTGTGAAGCAGAACATAGCTGTATCCCAGATACGTGTTCAATTAGTGTTAGATTGCATCTGTGCATGAACCATAGAAAAACTGCCTCTTTTTACATGAGCGCAGTTACATGAATTAGCTGTCCTGTGTGTAAACGCATACTTTAACCTACACTGGGACTTTATTAATCTCCACTCAGCAGTGAGCTAATTTTAGACTAGTCAATAAGGTGATACTATATTTTCCAATTGATTCTCCCCCTCCTTTCTGTTTTTTAAAGTCATGTTAGAAGAACCTTCTTCACTGTGCTTTCCAGCAAACTCCATTGATCCTTCTCAGCCTAAACACTTAAAGTTCAATTTAACATTTAGGGAGTAAAAGGTCTCCAAAGGGACTCATATCCATTGATTTTGTGTCAGAGTTGAAGAGCTAAAGTTTAAAACACACTGAGCCTACAGGGTAAAGAAAGCCTTGTGTTGTGGAACCACGTGGAGCAGTGTAAACTCATTCTTCCCATATTGTTTTCCTGTAGAGGTTACAATAAAAGCACTTAAAGAGAAAATCCGAGAGTATGAACAGACCCTGAAGAACCAAGCGGAGAATATAGCCCTTGAAAAAGAACAAAAGTTACAAAATGATTTTGCGGAGAAGGAGAGGTGAGTGTTTATGTGCATGTGTGATCTGTCAGCACTGCAGAGGAGGAGAGATGTATTTCTCTGTATTTAATCTTCCCAGCCAGGACTCGCTGTTCAGTGCACTGAGACAGCTCATATATTGAGTGATTGTGGCGATTTATGTATTTGACACGGAATCATTTGATACTCAACTTTGCACCGAAAAACAATGGTGAAAGTGTGGAAGTAAAACAAGGACAGATTGTTTCTTCGCGGTAGTGCTGCGTGGGGGGTGTCATGTTCAGAAGGGTGCAAACCTGCTTTTCTTCTTCACTAGCTGTATTGTCCTTTGTGACACTAATATTTCTCCATTAGCCGACAGTGTAATTCAGTCTGCTGTGTCTGCTTTGTGTGTCACAGTACCATTGTAGAATCTGTACAACCCTGGGCTGGGCAAGATGAAACTCTGTACCCAAGAGCAAAAAGGAGCATCTCCCCTGCTCCTGTGGTAATACCTAAGAGAGGGGATGTGCTCCTGAATTATCCTGAGAAGGTTTGCACATTCCTATGTGTCCAAATTAGGAGGTATTTTAATTATTATTGATTTTTGGAAGCATCTTGGATGCATTTCTAGTCTTTTGCAAACAAGCAGGAAATGTTTGAATCTTGTAGGTCAGTGAGCAAACAAATCAGCAGGGCAAGACTAAGGATCTTAGGGATTTTTTAGGCTGCATTTCCTACCTTGAGAATTCATTTCTCCCATGGAATGATAACACTGAAGGTATAATATGTTCAACTTAGTGTGGAAGCTCTTCAGTTTACATAAGGTTTTTAGTTGATGGGTTGGTTGTTTCAATTTGGGTCTGAGTAGGAAGAATCTGTCAGTGAATGCAAAGCTTTATTGAATCCATCAATATCTGTGGTTACTTTTCAGTAAATAGTGTGTAAGCAGTGGCTTTACCGAGTGCGATTTAGATATGCTTAGAACAAAATGGCAGGTCATGAAATGCAAATAAAAGTGTGTATAAGAGAGGTTTTAAGTTCTCAAACTATATAATTTGGTATGAAGGGAACTGACACATGTTTCTGACTATAAATAGTTATTAACCTGGTCAGCAGTGTTGGAGAATTAATGTGTGCGCCCTAGTGGAGTGCAAGTAGGATGCTGGTAGTTTCATAAGCCCTTCCGCAATTCCAAAATGTGCAGAATACCTTAAAAGCAATGTCATAAAAAGCAGCAACTCCTGGGAGATGCTGGAGCAACTCCCTTTCAGGGATGAGTTTTCTAACGCCTGCAGTCAGCCTACAGCAAAGAGTGTAGCGACTGTATGGGCAGATGATGTTGGAACGTGTATAACTGACACAAATGAGAAAATATTGCCTGTGGACATAAAAAATGTGAGCATATTAAAGGTTTGCTCATGTTATATGGAAAATATCAGTGTGAGATTTGTTTTGAAATATGTGTGTTCTCTTAAAGAGTAGCTAATAATATTACTGCATTTGGCATCCATTAGAGCTATGATGAAACAGCTGCTGCATCTATTCGCTATATCAGTTATGGCAACAAATTTCTTCATTATGACAGTGAAATGGAAATGTATCATTCTTCTTGTACTAACTTTGTACAACAGAGGGTGCCTGGTGACAATTTTCTCAATGTGTGTGACATTTCCAAAACAAATTATGCTCAAGAAAACCTTCCACTAAAGTTGTCATTTATATAGCAGTCAACTCTTGTATAATGTTCACAGCTTATGTTATGAGGTGGCTACACTGTTAAAATTTTAATAAGTGGGACTGCAAAGTATGAACAGTATCGCAACGTGACATGATTTATGGGTCCCGTTGAAGCACCTTGTAGTCTGTGTGGTGTTGTCAGTTGTCTGATGACAGTTGAGACATTTAATCACTCTATCTTCCAAATTTGCAAAATACAGATAAGTTGTTTAACATGATTATGAGCTCTGTTCTCACCTCTTCTCTTCCCTTTATAGAAAATTGCAGGAGACACAGATGTCGACAGCTTCGAAGCTGGAAGAAGCTGAACACAAAGTTCAGGCTTTGCAAACAGGTTTGGCATCGCTTTTCTGACCTCTAGCAGTGATTAGACTGGAGGTGGGAGGATAGAGATCATGAAATGTATCAAGACTGTGTGAACCAGCTCTTGGAAGCACAAAGATCCAAAGCAGCTTAAACGTGCTTTGTGCATTGGACCTTCTTTGGAGCTTCGCACCTTAAGTCAGCGCTTGTGTTGCAGGCAGTCTGTTGGTAAATACAGTGGACAGGGCCAAGCATGAGGCAAGTAAAGTGTTAGAGCATCACTGCAATTAAATCAGACCATGGAACTTCTTATCCATGTTGTGTTTTGCTATGGTTTCACACATTTCTGAACTGTGATAAGTACGTGTAGTGATCTGGGTTCAGTACAAACCTAGTTTCTACCATTGTGTCTTGCCTATTGCTACGACTTGCTTACCATTAATATTCATCTCTGTGTACCTAGAGTTTCCAGGTCTGGACATATTTTGTGTTGTTTCATGTGAGAGCACAAGAAATTGTATTACCTGAATTACTGCAGTAAATATTTCAAATGAATAAGCAGTTTAGCTAGCTCAGTAGAAATTAATAATGTCTAGCTTTGTTAATCAGAAACTGGAAAATTTGCAGTGTAAAAGAAGTACCTTAAGAAATTGTGAAAAATCAAATTTGTGTTTCTTCTAAGTCATAATGGTTTGCCTGGGTAGAAAGATAAAGCAAAGAATTTTTCATCAGGAGGTGTACAGCTTTATTTGTGGCTGAATAAAAGAAAATGAGAGTAGTCTTTTTGCTTTTCACTGCTGTCACAGTGCTGTAATGCTTCATGTTTATGCCTTTTAGCCTTGGAAAAAACCAGAACAGAGCTATTTGATCTGAAAACAAAATATGATGAAGAAACTACTGCAAAGTAAGAATTCACTGTTTTCTTTCTATGTCTTCCTTCAGGGTATCACTGCTTTTTTGTTTTGTGTCTGTCTGCTGGAGACAGACAAAATGGAAGAGGTTCAGCAGTCCAAATTTTTTTGAAAGCATTGTCATAATTTGGCCTCCTATAGAGAGATTATTAGTTTTCATATTTTCTTCCACCCAACGAGACGCTTTTCCTGGCACATGTGCTCTTGAGTTCCTGGTTTCATTTTCAGGTGCTGCATCTCTCATGTATAATATATACTGTGTACCTCTGATACTGTGTATTTCTTAGATTTCATTTAGAAATAGGGCAGTTGCAGAAGTAAGGTATTTACTGTGATCTTCCAATCTTGGTGAAAATAAATCTTAGTTTAGTAAAGAATTTCTCTTTCGCTGTTAGGCACATTGCATCTTTCAGCTTTTGAGGTAGCAGTCATCACTCTTAAATTCACCCCAAATTACTGAGTAGCATTTTACGGTAGAGTTTTCTTGTTTTCAAGCAGAACATGAAGGTAGCCTCAAAAATATATATCCCTGTCTTCTTAATAGCTACTGTTTCCAATTATCCCCTGGTTTTTTTTAACAATCATCGCAGGAAACAACAAAACAGAGACAGACTTCTGCTGTTTTTCTTTGAACCCTTCATATTTAAGGAACGTTAGTAATGAGAAGGAATTCTCATGATCAGCAGTGTTAAGCCCAAAGAATCATTTCTGTGTCTGGAAATGGGATGGGAAAGAAGCAGCCATTTCAGATGGGTGTCCCTTGACTTGCTGTAAAGGCAAGGGTTGGCAGATGCACATCATGTCCCTGTGGTCACTGCCCGCATCCTGCAGAGGCTCAACTTCACCCCCACTTCCAAGTAGGCTAGTGATGGGGTGAACAGAGAGGAAAATCCTTGCTCCTGCCCCTTACCACCCATTCTGGTACAGGGTATATGGTTAAGAGAACTCTGTTGGCTGCCTCTGTATTTGGGCAAGAGAAACCATAGCCTAGGCTTGATGGAGGAAGGAATGACATGGTCTTGGTGTAGCCCGTAGGTAAGTGCTTTCTGGTGTGGCTTGTGGCAGTCTAGATAATACAGTTTTTTCAAAGCTAGTCAAATTGGCAACGAATTTTAATTTCTTAGCATATGGTTCTGTGATCATTGAGGATCCGATTCCCCACTGAGGACATGGAGAGCTTGGAGCTTACAGAATTCAGTCCACAGTAGTTAAGAATCAGCGCTTGGAGTCAAAACACCTTTTACGTGATTCTGGAAAGTCTTTTAGGTAAATTTGGGGTTTACTCTTTAAGTCCAGTTTCCTTTGAGTTCCATGTAAAGGGATCAGAAGTATTTTTGCTCCATCATTGATTTCCTCCTTCTCTAACAGACACATTCTAATGATGTTTCTGAGGGAGCCTTAAATTACTGCAGATTGCCTCTGTTTTTTTTTTTCCTGCACGTAACTGATGCTGGCAGCTCTGTTGCCGTTATTGTGTCTTGCAGTCACTTCTGTGGGAACAGTCAGAGATCAGGGCTTACTGGTTATAGGCACTGAACCTAATAACCCTTCACCCTTTTTAATGTTTTTATTTGCAGAGTGCTGCATTTTTTAATACTGTGCCCTAAATGCTGGAATTTATCTTATACTGAGCAAAAAATTGACTCTCAAATGTTTGTTTGCATTTCTAATGCATTTCATTGTGTCAGGGAGATTCATGCAGAAATATTTCATATGATCTTGAGTACGATTCTTACCTAATATATAAGGAATGACATAAAATTAGTAGCATCTGCAGTAACAAAAAGTTTATTGTGTTCTGTAGCAGAACAATTGCAAAGACTGGGTCTAGAATACAGTGATCGTGGAGCTGAATCCTGAAGCAGACATTAAGCATGTACTTTATCTCCCAGACTAATGTGCTGTGAAAACAAACTTGTAGGACCTAATAACAGAAGAAATATTTTATCATTGTTTTGGATATTTATGGCAGGAATAGTTCTTGCATAACAACAGTCATCCGTGGAGTTTGTAGCCTAGATTTTGCAATATGGAAATCTAGAAAAACATGAAAAGGGAACTGAATGTAGACAGTGAAATTGAGTCATCTATTTTAATTGTAAAGGCTGGGAGAAAGGCTGAAGAAAGACCAATAAAAATGGTGAAAGACAGTTTGATTCTTTTCTACAAAGAACTCCTCTTTTGATCTAAGTCTGAAAAAGCTACTTGTATTGCCAGTTTTAATTTTCTGTTTAAAAAACATGTGATTTTTATCTTAGGCCAGGATTGTTGGTTTTACAGACGCTTATTTGATGCAGATGAATGGGAGTGCCTTCAGGAAAAAAAAAAGATAATTGTCAATTTTTTAAAGCTAACAGTGCTTTTAAGATTTTCAGTTTTGGAATAAAGCTGTCTTTCAGCTGTTGGTAACTTCGAAAATCTTTCAAGCAACAACAAAAAATAGAAGGAAAAGAAATACAGTAAATAGTCTTCATATCAGCATTAAGGGGTCTGGATTTTGTCCTGGTGACTGGTTGTTGTGATCTTAAGGTTGGAAATCATTGTGTCAACTTGTTTGTTGATCTTTTCAAATGTCCTGCTCAAAGTATGTGCAAAGTGAGGTACGGAGGGACCATCTGAGCTTGATGCTAGAAAGGATCTTCAAATGGGAGCAGCTGCTGAAGTTAAAATCTTCAGTCAAATCAGCTTCTGACATCCCAGTGTTTAAAAAAACCCTTTCCCTTTGCCAGAGAGCAGGTACTGTGTGTGCAGCAGGAGCAGAGGTGCTGCCCCTGCCCTTCCCTGGCCCCAGCATCCCACTGGTACCCCGCGTGCAGGGGCTGAAGGTGTTAATGACAAGAAGAAGTTTATTATGTGCAGTCTGTCAGCTGGAATATCAGAAGCTGAATTTGACAAGATGGCAGCAACAAAGTTTTCCATGTGTAGGCTTGAAGTAAAATGTAATTAGCCTTTATGTGCAGAACAAGGATCCATTGATGAATACAGCTGGTCTTTGTTTTTTTCTGTCATTGAGTGTGGGAGGTAAAAGTGTTCTTCTTCATGTTTATTAATACAAGATTCCTTAGACAAATGGCAAGCACAGTTTAATATTTGTTGGAACACAGAGGGGCTTGCCAAAACAGTTGTTGTGTAAGAGGATTTCAAGGTTTTCAGATTATAATCATCTCTGGGTTAAATAAATGAATGATTACTCTGCCTTTTTCAATTAAAGAGGCACATCCACTCTTGAGGCCTGATACTGATTTTGCTTGCTGTCCCGCACGTTTCTATCAGCAAACCTGGATTTAACCAACACTAATGTGTTTGATCTGGAGATTCTGTCGGAGCTGGAACTGTAAAGCAAACTCAGACTGGAGTTTCAGGAAAATTAAAGGGTGTTGGATACTTTTTCTGTCTCCTACTGCAACAGACATTTTTTTTCTTTCTCCTCTGTAGAAAAAGAAACATTCTTGTTTGCATCTCCTTAGTTTTCCAGGGACAAAATGTTCTCCTTCCTAAAATCGCTCTTTTGCTTCTGGTTCGCTGCGGAGTCCAAGCAAGTGTTTGGGATTCCCAGCTGAGCGGTTAATGCTCCCAGCCAGAAGGCTTGAATTCCTGTTTTAGATCAATTCCAGAGCCACCTCTTCACTCCGACCCCTCCTCTCCCCCCAGCCTAAATGAATTCTAATTGGAAAAGGATCTTCGATTGTAGCACATACAGTAGGCTTGTTACATTACTGTTAACATGTGGGTTGAGGCTCCCTGCCTTTGATGAAAGAAAATATCGAATTTCACTGAAATGCTGCATTTTCACTGGGAAATGTTAAGTAGTCTTGTGAGGATTTTAGGTACTGCTCCCCCTCCTGCAATAAAAAACCTTCATAAACAACACAAAGCAAAAACTGTTTAGGCCAAGGTTGTCAGTCAAAGCAGCTCTGCTGCCAGTTTTGTTACCTCTATGATTTTTTGTTCTAAAAGCAGTGTCTGCACACAAAATGCAGTGGAGATGTTAATATTTACTATTCATCCTAAACCAACTACTTCCAGTAATTTGCAGGGAAAGTATTTTGCCTTCCACTGTATGAAGCAGAGAATTGTCCTTTCCTAGATTAGACTCATTATTTTGCCATCACAGCTAAGACTGACACAGGAGGGCACAGCCATGTAGCATCATTAAGGCTGTACACTGGTGCAATATTGCAAATTACCCCACTGTATAGCTCCAGCTGACTTATTTTAATCCTGGGCTGCATTTTAATGAAAACTAAATCTGGAAATTAACAGAGCAGTTGATGAAAGTGTGGTCTGTGAGCTGGCAGTCCCTGCTTTATGATAAAGGGGAGTTTTCCATAGTTTTAGAGCCTGAATGGGAAGACTTGACTCACAGGATTTCAGTATTGGTGCTTAATACTCATTTTCTTGCAGTGGTCATAAACCCTGGTCAGCAAGGCTGGGGCTGCCGGGATGGGCACTGTGCGTGGATCTCTTACAAAGGCCATTTCTGTCCTAAAGAGCTTACAGCGTGGTGTCATCACGATGTAAGAGAAGTTAATGAAACAAATCGGTAGAAGCTCGGGAGTAGGAGGACAAAGTAATGCCTATTTTCATCCCTATATCCTGCTTGAAAATAAATCCTCAAGTAATCTGCACATAGGTGGGCGACAGATGGGGAGTGCTGGGGCAGAGGCAGGCAATGGTGTCAGGAAGGAAGCGACAGTAGGAGAAACACAGCTCCTTGGCTTACCTGCATGCAGGCATGAGGGCACTCCAGTCTCCAGTGTGGGGAAGGGAAGAGGTTTTGCGGATTATACACCAAAAATACAGTAACAGCAGGACATACTTGTGTTTTTTAACTGTTTGTGTTGAAGGGTGCTTCTCTTTCTTACTCATTATTGACCAGACCTATTCTTCATGCTTCAATGTACAATGAAGTTTTAAAGATGTGGCTTTCTGCATGGAAGGAGTGTTGGATTGGACTTGAAGACATAAAATCAGTACTTTTATAGAATTCATGAAGAATTTCTGCTTTAAGTTCTGTGATGGAATTGGATTTCAAGTATTCATGTAAAATCTTCTATTACATTGGGGCAAATCTCAGTTAACTTGAGCTTCAGGGGAATAATTCCCCATCTAGAGTGAGAATTGAATTTGACCTATGAATTATTTACTTTTAATTTTTTTTAACAAACCTTTCTTGTTGAAGTGCTGCCTGGTACCAATATATCACTTCTCAAATGTTGGAGTCTTCCATTTTGACTGTGCTCAGGGTCAAACTGAATAAAAAATAAAGTCATGCTCCCTCCAGCATCACATAATTACTGTGATAGATGGTCTCAAATGCTGCTTCCCCCCATTGAGCATGAAATACTGTAGTTAGGGTGATTGTGTTGTACATGACATGAAATAGCTTCTATTTGCTGTGCCTTTAAGGTCTTAAAGTTTCCTATTTCCTGTTCTTTTGATGAGTCATTAACTTCTAATGCTGGTCCCTGGAATCATTGCTGTATTTAAAGTCATTTCCCTAAAAACAGGAGGTGGAGAACTTCGTAAGCCTTGTCTGTTACAGTTTCTTTTTGTTCTTAAATTTCTTAGTCTTACCAAAAACTCTCTGCATTTTACAATATGAGATATTTGTTTAGAGTTGTAACAGTGCCTTATGCAAAAGTCAGCAGGCTGAAAGTCACTCTGTAGCACATTAGTAAGTTGCTTAAAAACCTAGAAATGAAGATGAATGAAAATACTTTGGAGATCTGCTGCTTATTTTGATCTAAAGCCCTTGTGTGAAGTAGGGCTTGAAAGCTCGTGTGCAAACCAACCTGTTCTGTCAAATTTCTGCTTCAAGGATAGTATGATGTGGGGTCTGAACTGCAGTATTACTGTAAAACCCTTCTTTGTGAATTGCTGAGTGCATTATTGAATTGCTGTGAAACATTGTCATTAGTCTTTGCTTTTGGGTAGGGAAACTGAGGTATGAGTATAGTGCTCAAAGACAACAAGTGTGGTTTTGGCTGGAGCCTTAAAATACGCAGACATGAGGATCATAAACCACAAACCTTTTTTTAAGTTATTATTATTTATTTCTAAGGGTACATTTCTGACATTTCTAGAAGAAGCATTTAGAGTTTGTAGGTCTTAGTGCTGGAGCTGGGCTCTGTTGTCTCTTGTTAGACCTGTAATGCTTGCAGGTAGTTCAGGTCACTTTTTGATAGCGCAGAGGTGCCCTAGGTCCTTTCAGGGTATTTTTGGTTTTTTAACCTCAGGTGAGACTGTTTAGTTCCTTCTTCTAGGAGAGCTTAAAAGCTGGTGTTATTTAAGAGCCCAAAGTAGGAAAAGAAATAGCCTTAGGGTATTCCAACATACTCTAGTCACCACCGTTATCTGTAACCTTGGGTTGACATGACATCTTTAGTTCGAAACCTTTAAGTAAATGCAAAGTGCTGTATTAAAGACTCTCATGCTGCTGTGCCAACCATGCTGTCGGTCATGCTGACCACAGCTGCAACCACAGCTCCTTCCCAGGCATGAAACTGCATGGAAGAGGCTGCAGGGTGCACGGTGTGTGGGTCTGCATGAAATCACAAGGGCAGAAGCATCCCTCTCCTGTCTGTTCCCACTTGCTCTCACTGGAGCCAGACCTCCTCAGGCTATTGCAAGCTGCCGTAATACACTGAGCAAAGAGACTACAAGCACGGTTCTACAGTCCCAGCCTGCAAGCAGGAATTGGCTTTTCCTGCAAGTCCAGCAAAAGGGCAAAACAGTTTTATGAGCCATCTTGCCATGGTAGCTCATTTTATCTGGAGCAGCTGAACTCTGTAAAGTGCTTGCGAGGGCTTTGTGAGGAAGAAGAAGAGCAAGGTACAGGGAAGAAGCATCCTTCTTGCAAAGGCACATCTGCCCCCTGAGTGTGAACAAGGTCCTTGGGCTTCCGTATCCCAGTCAGCTGAGCTTGGTTTTCAGACAGCCTGTTCATGTACATCTACATGTTATAATAGTCTAATTTCTTTGACTGCAAAGTAGCAAATCAACAGTTATTTTGGTACAGCAACACTTTCTTGTGAGGCCTTGTGTTAGCAGGGGGAGCACATGGTGCTGCTCTGGCTCCTTCAGCACAGCTGCTGCTGGGCTAGAATCATGGAGAAGATAATCAGGATAAATCCTTGAATTATCCAAAACAGTTCATCTCTTTTCATCGGGACCTGCCCTGTGTAGTACATAGGGATTCCTATTTCCAATCACAAAGTAAAGCTCTTCATCAGGCTCTAAGTGGAGCTGGCAGTCACCGCAGTAGTCGTCCCTACCTAGCTGCGCACTTGCTGTGTAGGCTTTCTTTACTGGCATTTACTTGAGACTCTCCTTGTGCTCTATAGATGGATTCCAGCTGCTTTTCCCACTCCCACGCAATGACAATGCAGGCAAAAAAAATGAGTCACAAAGTGTGTTGTGCTCCCTCATTTAATGGAGAGAGATGGTTCTCCTCAACAAGAATGGAAGTTCAGGAAGCTTTGTAAGATCCCAAGCGTTAAAAACTCTGTATCCTGAAAAATGGTCTCTTTCTTCTGCCTTTACCTTCTTTCCCTTTGGGAAGGCACACATTTGCTGTGGGAACTGGTGCACCCGCTCTCCCATGTGCCACCTTGTTTTATACAGCTGGCTTTCACATTCATCCAGTGTGATTTTTTTGTTTGCATATTCCAAGAACAGGAAGGTGTGTGCCGTCACGGGCACTGGCTGTGTCTGGCACAACCTTATGGAAGTATCCCTGCGCTGTTTCCTCATTAGACATGTTTTCAGTATCTCATTGAATTGTATACGTAAGTGCGTCTGATCCCATCCCTGCCTTAAAATGTTGCTATCATGCCACAGCTATAAGCCACCTTGCTACAGAAACCGGGACATTATCCTCTTCACGGTGGCTTTAAAAGTAAAAAAGTATTCCTAGTTTGTATTATCCATTAGTACTGCTGATGTTGGGAAGTTTGGGATGTTCATATTACTCAGGGTAAAGACTACAGAACGAAGTCCTGTGCCTGCATCTCTGTATAGGTGGTCCCTGATGCTTTCACAAGGGTTTTAAAACCTTTGGCAATTATTTCTCCTGCCTATTCCCATGGAAATCTTTGACTTCCATTTTAACCCTTATCCTCAATTCCTGTGGCAGAAGCAGAGCTGGGAAGGAAGCGTCTGTGTTGGCATTATGTGCAGGAGTTACCCTCAGCACTTGCACCTCTCTGCACATTCCCTGGCTGCAGGAGAAAAGGAGATTTTGGTCTGCAGACTTTTAGCAGTTTTGGCAGGGATACAGCCATGAAACAGGGGCCCAGAAACAGTGGCATTCCCCGTAAATTAAAGGCTTCTCTGGAAAGCAGTTGCAGCTTGGAACAGGTCAGGGTGCGTGTGGATGTCAGAGGAGCCTGTCCTGGCTGGTTCAGCCCCTTCTGATCACCCCGGAGACATCACTTAATGAGACCCGATAAATATGGTCTCATTTACATGTCCTCTGATCTCAGTTAACAGATAATAATACCATGTGGAATTGCAGTTTTGTGTCACAGAGAGATTCTCATGAGATGAAATCGAATCTCCTTATCTTGAGTTCATTCTTTAAAATATACGCTTCACTGAATAAGTTTTTCAAAAGAATATCTTCAAATAAAAAACTGAGAATCCCAAACATAAGGAGCTAGGAAACAGGATTGGGCACTAAGTCAGGGATTTGGGAAGGAAGGATGTTGGCCAGCTCATGGAGCAGGAGGGGCAAGGCAGGATGATGCAGGCACTAAACCCAAGAAAAACAGTAGACAACATGCAGGCCTGTTAATAACTTCATTAGCATTCATGTAAGGCTTTGAACAAACAAAAGCATTTACAATCCTGTAAGCTTGATATTATTAACCCTTAACATTTATCTGGTGTGTTTCTGCAGGAGCAGATCATGGCAAAGGCTGTGATTCTGTGTCTGTGACAGCCTTGCCTCCCATTTCTATAAGAGGTTGAGAAACTGAGTCACAGGGAGATTGATCGGGGATGTGATCAGTGTTACAGCAAGGATCAAACCTAAACAATCAAATCACTGCTTCTTCCCTTATTTTGCTTGGATACAGCTTCTTAGTGCCCAGACTGGTGATTGAATCTTGCTTGCAAGTTTTAAATACCTGTTAGTAGCAGATTTTGAACAAAAATCAAATTTGACTGAAGCACTGCCTCAGAGTTACCAATCTTCTGCAGCAGTTTTTCAGTGCCTTGTAATAGATGATCTTTGATTACTGGTGGTCACCAACTGTACAGCCTGTCTTCATTCCTTCCCTCAAACTAATGAGCTATCAACGGAGCAGTGTATTTTTTTTTCCTGCCCCCAATACAATTTTTTATTTGTGAGGGGTTTAGGCTAGTCTGGACTTGATTTGTTTTGTGCTGGCTACCAGGCATAAATCTCTTCAGTTCCCTGTGGACTGCACTCGCTGGATGATAAACCTGCCCTCCTACACCTCCTCCTGGATGAACTCTTGCAGTTGAACCACTCATAACCTGGATTGCTGGGATGAAGTCAGTCTGGTTTCCAGCTATACTAACAAGCATATATATTCACACACACAGACACACACGCACACATATAGATATATATAAAAAACGTATAGAGGGAGTGCTACAGCAACTTTTGTCCAGTGGCTTACATTTTCTCTTTTTCCCTCCTTTGATTCAAAACTCATCACTAAGAAAAGTGAATCTTTGTATTCGAGTTGGTGCTAAGCTGAGTTGCAGGGGAGAATTGTGAAGCAGGTGACTTTCTTTGCATGGTTTCCTCACAAAATTGTATTTACTGATGTTTCATTTCCTGTGTGTTTCCCCATTTGTGGTATGTGGATTATTAACCTGCCTGAATACAGTGGTTATAGCGGGCAGATAACCTGAGGGGCACATATGGCTTTCATAAAAATGTGACACCTGTTTCCATCATTGTGAACCATGTCATCTACCAGTTGGGTTGCCATAAATTGCTGTGAAATGCACACAGCCTTAACCAGTAGTGAGGGGGTGCATAACTTAACCAGGGAGTAACTAACCAGCTTAATTAATCTAAATTTTCTCTTTGCTGGAGATACTTCAGGGAAAGCGGGAACAATTTCTACAGCCTGCTATCCCGCATGGTCATGGGAATGTAAAGGATAAGTGGAGTTGTTCTGCAGAGGGGTTCCTGTACCCTGCTCTGTGTTTCACTGTCTGTGTTTAGGAATCTCTGTCTCATGTAGAACAAGCACAGAGCACTGCCAAGCAGCCAGCCGGGTTTGCAGCCAGAGTGCCCAGCATCCTTGTTCAAGGCCGTCATTAAAAGATTTCATGAAACAGCCTTAAAAATGAAAAGTTTCCTTTCTGAGAGAGAGAGAGATAATTGAACTCATTGATTTGTTTCACGGTTTGTTTGCCCTTTCGTTCCCTTCCTGAGGTGCTGTTTGTTGAGGAATGTCTCCAATTGCCAGAAAGACAGTGGGGTGTCTAATATTTCCCCGCCAGCTCTCCTTTCAGCCAGAGCAGAGTACTGTGGCAAGCCTGCGATATGAATTTTTAATGCAGAACTTTATAACATAGCCCTTGCAGCACGGCTGCACTACTCTCTGGAGCTTTCAGATTTAATGCTCTGATGAACAGAGCACAGACTTGGGGCATTTGACAGCAGTCGGAATTAACCCCTTCATTACCTACTGTGTAGCAGTTAATTTCCCTGTAGATTAATACAGACGTGGCAGGAAAGATTCCAAATACTCCAGTACTGGAAAGTGTATCAGAATAACTTGGAATTTGACTCCCCAATTTATCTGTGATATATTTTACCTCTTTTGCTAATAATGGGAATTTTTTGAGCTATTTGCTCAGTGGTGATGCTGTTACTCTGTAGCGGATAAAATAATGCTGTCTTGTCCACTGCCTGATCTCTGATAATGGCCCATGCTGGTTGGATAGCTGTCCAAAAAGGGGGGGAAATTAAATTAGCTCTGTAATTCATCATTGTAAATTAATTTGCCATAGGAATGTTCTTCCAGATTGTATCATCTATTTGCTTATGCCATGAATCATGGATAGCCTATCTGAGGGGATTTTGCTCTATTTGGTATGAATGTTCTTACTAGTCTATCACCCTATGTACCTAGTGAGAAGTGTTGAGCCCAGCAGTGTAGGTAAGTAGTCCAAGTTATGATTCTTCAAGGCATTAGCACATTTGTCCATGTTGAATTTCATCTGTTGTAAAGCTGCTTATTCACCTATCTTTGGTTAGTGTCTGGACTTTTTGCTCTTCTGCAATCTTGATAAAAACAGCTCTGCTTTACTGCAGTTAGTGCCACTGTGCTGTTATCAGCTTTTCTAAATCATCCCTTTACTTATTAGCAGTACAAGTCCTCTTGTGTTATCTGGAGGAATATTGCTCTCAAAATCCTTTCAAGTCTGGCTGTGTAGGCTCTGGGTTTTTCGTACCTGGTTCTTTTTGGTAGCAGGGCATGTCACTAGCCAGGACTGGTCTTGTCGGGGATCTTGGCAGGATTTTGTCTAGAGAAGACTGCAGCATTTGTAGGTTTAACTTTGATAACGGAGAAGGAGTCTGGTATATTTAAATTGTGATAGGACTGGTGTAGGCTGGAGGGAATTAGATGGGACATGGAGCATGCAGAGGTGTTAAGTGGCATTCCAAAGAAAGACATAGCGAGGAGTTTGTGCTCTGGTGATGTTAAACCATTTGCCTTGAGCCCCTGCAAATGAGAAATGCAAGTTGTTCTTCACTGATACCACAGAAGTACATTTATACTTTTTAATTGTAAATCAGCATCTCTGCTTTGGTGAGACATTTACACATTTGTTTCAGATGAAGGCCTTTAAGCACCTTGTCTTATTGATTATAGACTCAAGATTGTCTTTACTTCCTCCACTGTTATTACTGACTCATGAGATTAAGGTTTTCAAGGCTCGTTACTAAATGCAGAGATCCCATCATTCCATTCAGTAGATCTAGGCATCTATTAACTTATATAAAAAGGCACTGTATTTTGATAGAAAATTCAGCTTAAGTCTGTCTAATGTAAAGAGCTCTCCTGTTTTCATGGGCTGTGCTTGTAATTAGCCCTACATCTTATTTTTGTTGTGTCAAGCACGCTACCGAAAAACAAGGCTGATGACTCAGTTTTGCCATATGGAGAAAGAGCACATGGGGTAAGGCAAGACTTTATTAATGTGGATAGTCTTTCAGTCCTTGGATAGAAAAGTGGAAGTGCGGTTCTGATGCTTGCATTGTAGCCTGTAAAAATAAATGTACATAAATAGAAGCACATAAAATGCATTTGCTGACCATTCATTTGAACAGTGCCATCCATTAGGTCATTCTGTGATGAATGGAAATAGTCTTCTTTCCTGGAGACCACACCAAAGGAAAAAAGATGCATTCAGCATCAGTCATAGTAATAATGCTGTATTGCCACTGACTGCCCCATAGCATGGGCACTCACTGGAATGGGCAACTGTAATCATTACAGCATTTTTCATTGTTTTACCTGTGTGGTGCTTTAATGAGGGAGTCTGCTTTCACTGAGCCAAAGTGGAAATATTTATTTAATGAGCTGTAGCAGATTTTTATATGCATAGTGGTAGAGTTGAGGAGCATGACTCACAGGAAGTAAAAGGAACAACAAATTCAGTCTGTTTAACTGTTTCCAGTTCCTTGCCACTGTCCTTCCCATTTGGGGGAAGGGAATGAAGGCTGCAGAGGAGCAAGAGGCCCAGTCTTCCAACCTGAATTCCAGAGATGCCTCTGCTCATGGTCCTTGTCTTGACCCAAATCCTAATGATAAGCAACTGCCCCAAGATTTTTAATTATAGATGTTGTGATTGAGATGTACAGGATCTGACTCAGGAGGCTGTGTCTGGACTTGCTTTTAAACTTGGGGCTCAAAGCAGGAATTCATACGAGTCCTACTTCTAAAAATGCAAGTAAATTACTTGAATGGCTTACATTTCCAGGGCAGAAGTTGAAATAGTTAAATTGCAGCAGAGTGCATAACATAGGTGTCTCTGAAGGTGATGGTAAGAAAGTATTCCTCAGTAACATAAAGTAGCACTTTTAATAACTTCACAGTCCTGCGATGGTTTGGATTTGTGAAGCCAATAGGGAAATGTGCATTATTAGCATTGCAACTTGCCATCTGAATGTGACAACAAACAACTCCTGCTATTTGAATGCTAACGACTGACAAGTCATTTGGTAGAGCTGTTTGCCAGTTCAGTGGCTTAAGCAGCTTAGTTTTAATTAAACTGGAGCTTCTGTGAATGATACCAGAGAAAATAATGTTCTACTTAAAGCTGAGTTGTTCAGCGTTGTCCCTAACTTGCTGAAGATACCAACACTCCTCTGTCTCAGCATTCAGCTGCTTCATTGTCCGCCATTTCATATGCAAAATTTGTTTGCAACAAAGCTGCTTTCAGGGTATGGATGAGCCTTAATCTCTTAGTGCAAAATCAGCATTGCCTTAGTGGCAGCAGCAGAGGGCAGGAAGAGCTCCATCCCTGGACTGCACTTCCAGATGTGTTTCATCACAGAAGTGCGTAGGCTGGGAGATCCTTCACCCTGTGCCAAAGGGCTCCATGAGAAGAGGACTGGAGCTTATTATATAGGCGTAAAATTCATGCGTCCTATCCAAAGGTGCACCTAACATGAAGACAAAGCGCCTGACAATCTGTTGTTGAAGGGAAGAGGGGGTTTTGGTGGTCTGTCTGAAGCTAATTTCTTGGAGAGTAAGTGGCTGTCAGGAAAAACAGTCCTGTCATTTTCATATCATTCCCTAGTACCTGGAAGCCAGAAACCAGTTTCTGTTGGACAGTTCTGTTGGAGGTGATTAACTGTCGTCTACAGGAATCATTTTACTAGTTCCAGAATGAGAGTTCAGTGGGGAACAACAGAGGGGGGTGGCATTGCTACTTGAAGGCACAGTTCCTTTTCTTAATCATGCTGCTTTTCAACTGATATCTTTTTTATAAAGTCTTTTTTAATTTTACAAGGACACATGGCATGGGATCACTGTTTTCTTTGGCTGATGTTCTTTTCTTCCTCAAAGAGAATGGTGTAAACTGAACTGTGCAGCAGATGAAGATTTAACACTTGGACTACTTCAGATTAGACCTGTAACATCATGTGTAGACAACTGATTATAAATGGCCTGGATTTCAGAGTTGTTCCTTTTGATTTCTGGTATCTAAAAATGTCTGCCACAGCACTCAGTTTCCTGCTACCTGATCCCTCTGTGTGCAAAGAGCTGTGAGCTCCAAATAAGTCAAGATACTTTGCAGGAATGTTTCCATCCTTACTCCTCTGTTTCATTTCCCTTCCTCTTCAGTTCTCACATTCTACAAAAGCCTTGGAGTTAGTGGCGATTTATGCAAAATCTGCAATTCTGATATTAGACCCATGTTAACAAAACTAAGGTGGAACCAGAGGGTTTTTGAGGTTAAGAAGGTAATGAAAATCTAGAACGCACAAGGTTTAGTTCAAGTTGTGCTTACTGGGGCAAGTATATTGTATCTTGAACTAGCCTCTTGAGACTGATAACAGCCTAGCATTGTCTGATTTATTTAATCACATTTACATGAAATCAGATACATTCTTCAGCAGAGATCATCATGAGCAAATTGAATGGAAGCATTACTCAACAGAATTTCTGGCTTGGATAATAGAAAATATACTGTAAGTTTTCTCTAGCAAAGCTGCTGGGCTTAGCTCAGTAGCAGGCCATCCATAAAGGAAGTGAGGGCCAGAAGGCTGCTGCTGTCTATGACTTCTCCTTTCAATCCCTGCTTGATAAATAGGTGTCCAGAGCCCCTGCCACGGAGCCTGAAGGACATTGTTCATTATCCGATGGCAATGGGAAGTGCGTGCCCAGGGGCAGGAAGGAGTGACCTGTGCTGCTGTTTGTTCAGGAAGATAAGTGATGGTCTCCATGTGGGCATGTTTGGAGAAGGAAGTGTTTCCGTGTTCTCACTGCAGGCTCGGGCTGCCCTGCCAGTGGGGCCCACTCTCTAGTGCTCTGGTCTTCATCACATCATGCACCGATTGAGGCAGAAAAGTCCTTTTTTAACAAGGAACTTGAACCCGTAACTGGGGGCTACTCAGTTCTGTGTACATAAGCCTCTTTTAGTTGAATAAAATAAACAGCACATTAGTATTTGTTTACAAGACATGGGTGAATGAATTGACTTCTATGCTCCTATTTCGTTAATTATTTGGGGGAAATGCTGATAGTTTATGAAAAGTAGAACTGTAGTCACAGCAAGCGGGTAAGGATTAAAGTTGTGGATTTGAATATTGCTGGCAAGAAATAAGCGCACAAAGAGGCACATAGTAAATAATCAGCAGAGTTTCGTAGTTACTCCAGTTTGTTGTCACTTACTTTAATCAGCAGTCTTGCCTTGGCTTTACATATGGGTGACTGCCTTAAAATATGTTATGACTTTTTGTGCAGATAGAAAAAATGCACTCATCATGCCTCCTTCTCCAATGCTGACAAAGGTACAGCATCAATAAAATTCCAGCATTGTTGTTCTAATCATGCAGGTATCTGGAGCTCCCAAATCGCGCATTATGGTCTTTCATCATCTTAGCAAATCAAGGTTCCTCTTGTTGCCAGTCACAAAAGGAAGATAATACAGAGACATTCTCAATGTCATGTGCTTCAGAGCTTATGTTACAAAACAGTTTATCCCTTTTTTTCCAGAGCTATCTACTTTTAAGGGCTTTGTTTTGTACGCGGTTGCGAATACAGTTGCTGCATGCATTAGTCATTTACAGTACTTTAGATCCTGTAGCTATTAAATTGTTAACATTTGGAGCCAGCTATAATTATCTTTTATTATTATTATTTTAATGGGCAGAGTGCTTTCTTTCCCCTCTAACTTTCCTAAACACTTGAGGGATCTTTAAGGTATATGTGCACTGAAGCAGCAGTCTTTGATTTCAGTTTGTGCTGTTTGTTTTCTTATCTTTCTAAAATACTGTGATCACTAGGAATTTTTTTGTCTGCATGTTGTAAATGTCTAAAAGGCACATCCCAGGGAAAAAGAGACCCTAAAGGCCTGTCCTTGCAGAATCACCATCCCCCCATGACTTCTTTGCATTCAGTATCTCAGAGGGAGCCTGTGGCCGGACGCCCTCACTGTATGATACACCTCTATAAACCTGATGCAGATACCAGTGGGTATGGTTGCTTGTTGGTTTTGGTGCCTAAAACAGTGCAAGAAATGGTAGTTACCAGTGTTAATCACTGGCTATTCTACCAAACATTATTTTTATTCATGTTCCAGCAAGGAACAGGGGAGTTTCTTTCACTTTTATGAAGGCGTAAACCAGCCCTTACTTTAACTGTTGGTTTTTCTGATGCCTTACTTGAATTTTTCCGTATCTGAAACCATAAAAGCTAGAGGTGCTTGACTTCAACATTGACTGCACTTCTTCCCTAGTGTTTATTGTTTGTGGGGGAAGCTGGAGGGAAGGAAAGACGATCGTGTTGATGACAGTGTTGTTCACATCTGGGGAACTGTCCATGGACAGACATTTCTTTGAGCTTCTAGTTAAGATACTGTGGATTCAGAAATGGTGGAAGGCTCTTAGCTACGCACAGTGTGGCCAGTCAGGCTGCAGAAGTATTAAGTGAGCTTTGTGTGGATGGTCTAGATCAGTGATTTTCTGCGTGTTCTGCAAATTCCTGCAATTCCACTGGTTATTGCTAAGAGATCACAGAAGTAACCGTGAAAGGCAACCAGTCATAAACTGTAAATGTGCTATACTACTCTTTCATCCTTTGATGGGAAACTCCAGGTAGTCTGAAAGTTAAAAAGGTTAGAAATCACTGTTGTAGGTCCCCTGGTGTATAAGTTTTATCTGGGACTTGATCTTTCTAACCCTGTTGGATAACTATCCATAGGACAGCAGTGACTTTCTTGTCTTTTCCCTATTCATTGCTTTCATGCTGCCATACTCCTTGCAGTTTTAAATATACAACATCTTGATGTTAAGTATGTCGGACCAGCTTAACTCATCAGAAAACCATTTCAGCAAGGGCTTGTAGCTGATAATGGTGTACTTTTGCCCTCTTCACTGCAAGACAGTGCCCACTAAATATAGCAGAGCGAGCTTTCTTTGATTACGTAACGGCTCTATCTGTCTGTACTCTGATTAAATAATCTATTTTCTTGGCAAAGGAGTACGAGTTAATTTTCTGTTATTGATCAAAACCATATTTGAGCTGTCATACCAATGACTTACTTGTCTTGCTGCCCGCTGGATTGATTTTTGTCACCCCCTCGCCATCAGTGATGCGGCGGCTCGGTGCCAGGCACTTAGGTGGCAGCGGTGAGAAGTGCCAGGCACACGCCAGCTCCCACCCAGGTCGGTATTTAAGAGTCCTCCTGTGTAATGTATGGGAGATAAGCCTTACTTTTACTCCTGACACTTTTTGTTGCTGTATTAACTAAACTTCTTTTACCTTTCCACACATGCTTTTTTCCTAGTTAATTCTCATTCTCTTTGTATTTTCTACCTGCACAGCATTGGTACTGCAGTAAGGTTAGCTGTATCAGGTGCCCTAAAATAGGCTACATGTCCAGGGCCCATGGAAGACCTCACTTCTGGGAACAAATCAAAGATAAATAGTTCCTGGATTAGATTTGTGGGCTTTACAATGTATTCATGCATTCTGCTCATATAGAACAGACCCTCCTGTTCCTTTTTCATATGTGTGACAGCAGGTTGGTCTTATTTCTGGTATAATACCTAATAAACTCTTGTTTCTTGCTTTAGCCCCTGGCTTGGAAAGATGATGCACTACAACAACCTGCAAGTGAAGGCAGGGCAGGGGGGAGGAGGCAGAGCTGTGTGCAGCGAGGGGCCAGCAAGTCTGGCCCCATCCTCTCTGTTTGTATAACACTTCAGCAGCAAAGTAAGGATCCCTGAATTACTGATTTACTACTTAATGCCATAAAAGGAGCTAAGCCTCGAGAAAATAGCACAAGACTAGATAGGCTTTATTTGGAAAGTTTAAAACTTTCACACATACAGTGTCAGAGCTGATGGCACAAACTTAGGGGAGAAGGGGACATTCCCCTGCTCTGTGGCTGTGCCTGTGTACAAGTTCATGCTCCAGGTATGTACCCAACTGAGCCCAATAAATTGAGGACAGGGAAGCTGCGTCTTTGCAAATGGCGTGTCTTCGCAGGGTGTTACATCAAGCACAGGGCCTACTGTGCTGGCCCCCATGCTGCCTGTGTGTCCAGCTCCACAGGTACAGATCATCCTGGCTCACCAGGTCTTGCAGGTGAGACCATGGAGCCAGGCAGAGGGTGTAACCCCTGGAGAAATGTGGATGCTGCAGCAGAAGGGAGGGAGGAGCAAGGTGGAGGAGGTGACACTCGATATTGTTATGGGCTTATACTTGTATTTCCCGAGGTTAGGGAATCACCAGAATTTGGCCTTCAAAGGTCTAAACAGTGTGAATTTGCTTATTAAGCAAATGCTGGGTTTGTGGCCTTAAGACCCATAGGTTAATGGAGTAGAGCTCCATGGAAAAATAGGCAAATCCAAAAGGTAGATCAGCATTGTCTGACCTCCTTCCTCCTGTTACAGTTGTTAGTTACATTTAAGAATGATGGTTTTCATCCACTGAAGAGGCTTCTGACATTAGTGTATCTTTTGGCTATAGTAGAAATGTTGAGGAATTTTTTGTTAGCAACAGAAGACTGTTATTTCCAGTTCCAACTCCCGTTCTGTAGAAGCACTGATCCTGTTATATTAACTGTCGAAACAGCATAATCAAATAGCTCAATACCGCAGACTACAATATTAGTCAAGCCCAAAGCTGTTTTACTTCAGCAGTATTTTAAAGGCCAAACAACTGTTGAAAGGGAAATAGAGAATTTGAAAAGTGGTTCTGCAAATAAAATTGTCAAAGGTTAAATTAGAAACAACTGCACTGTTGTCCTCCAAGGGCTTGCAGTAGTGCCCAGTGTTGTTGGGGTTTGCCACAAAGGATTATTTAAAGTCACTTTGCTCTCTAATATCTTTCTAGTTTAGATTCTGTGTAGATAGGCAATCTGTCAGTCATATTAGTGAGCATCCTTCCTAATCCCATCCAACGGGAAGCTTGAGTTAGAAAAGGATTGAACAGCTTCATACACTCAGCAAAGATGTAAAACTAAAATACACCAGATACTCTGCTGGTGCAGGTGACTTGAGTGGAGCTGCGCTGATTCACACCAGCACAGCATCCAGCTCCTCGACCAAGTAAAACTCCTGAGGACCCTACTGGAGTGAGAGCAGGAAGGGAGAGGAAGGCAGCTCTTTCATTTGAAGACAAGCAGGTTGCTCTGTGTCTCAGGCAGCAGTCTCCCTTAAGTAATAATGAAGTGGTGCTGGTTGTGCAGATTTAGGCAATACCTGCCTTTGCTTCTTCCTCCAGTCTGTTTTCTCTATTCTGTGATCTCCAGTTCCCTCCTTTGTTTCTTTCTGCCTGGTTTTTTTTTTTTTGCAGCTTTGTCACTCAGGTCAGCAAGATTCATGCTATTGATAGCTATAAACTGAAACTGCACAATGCTGCCACTGAGTGCAGTCTGACAGAAGTCGTGTTTCCATTCAAAGCAAAGCTGGAACAAATTGGGAAGAGAGAAAACCATATTGGTAATTGGATGCATGATTAGAAAGATAGCAATCATCCTGGTTGTTAATATTCAGCATAGCTCATGGGAACCTACTCAAACTGTACGCTAAACACGTCTGCCATCATGCTTTATGCTATTTTCAGGCCATTTACTGGGTAGAAGAACATTAGTTGCCTTTATCAGAGACCATGTACTGCTGTTTTCTTCAATAGCCAGAAGGAAATACTTGCTTGAGTAGCCAGCAGAGAACTGGCACATCACCTGTATTTACTTCTAAAGCCAAAAGCATCTAAAGCATTCCCCAAATGCATCTCCCACTTGAATGCTGTGTGACTGCAGAGTCACGTTTAGCTTTTCTTTTGCATGATGTGCATGTCCTTTACACAGATAAAGGCAAAAGGCAAAAATTAGTTGCATTTTACCCAGATTCTGTCCCTAAATAATGCATTTTTGTTGTCCATCATTGGACCAGATTCTATAGGTGCATTTGACAGTGCAGGGAAGCAGGATATTATAGTACTTGGAGCCTGTTAGTAAGTGTGCTTGGGAGGGATATGTAAGCAGCTTGCTAAGGAGTAGTAAATTGGAGATTATTGGCTTATTGGACATATTTATCTTGTTTCATGCCAGTAAATCCTTCAAAAAGCCACATAGGATGTTGTCCTATGTTCCATAGTACCAGTTTCAAAAGTCAGACCAGGTAGAAGGGACAAATAATTTAGGGAACTTGAGCTTTTCAGCTGAGATTGAAACAAGTATGGATTTCTCTTCTTTAGTCTGGTATATTTACCTTAATACATGTTCAGGCCACTGGAAAATTACCATTCTCCACAAGGTAGGAGCTGATGGTCTGTCATTTCTGTGGTGGTAAACAGTAATTTTCCCTTGTTATATGCTTGTGGAGTGACACCTGTACATGAAATTGCTTACTGTGCTGTTTTCAAACTGACTTAAATCTGTTTCACAGAACACAGACTGAGGTGAGATAGAGGAAAGCATTTTATAGGTTCTTCCTGTGGTGGACAGAGATACAGAATAAGTAGGGGGAGAAGTTAATAGATACCTAATTCCTAAGCTCCTTAGCTCTTTCTGTAGTTAAGGAGAAGAAGAGATGCTGTCTCTGGAAAGAAACTCCTAAAGATGAATCTGGAATATGTGTGTTGCTATAGTAAAAATTTGGAACAGTGTCCAATTTTTGAGGTTATTTTTGTTATAAAGGAAACAAACATACAGAAATACATGATTTTAGCACTGACGTAGAATGAGGGAAGATTGTTCATTTCAGGGGTTGAATTATTCAAAACCTGAAGTAATCTCTGAGGTGAGACATGGTGATTCTAAAAACTAAAAAGAAACCAACCAAAAGCCCCCTGACCTTGGCAAGGTATTTGTACTGATTTTACACATTGTGACTTCAGTGACATGAAGTTAAAATACTTGTATGTATTTGTAGAGGATCTTTAATCAAAGCGCAGACAATTCTTCCTGCTGATTCTTCACAGTTTGAAGTACTGCCATTCTGATAAAAAAAGAGTGACACCTCAGATGCCTGCAATTAAGGTTTCTAATTTTGGATAAATTATCTATTTTAGCTCCATCAGTAAAGCTAAGTAAATTATTGCAGGTGCTGTATTGAAAGTGCCAAACTATCTATTATTATTTATTTGAAGAAACAGTTATAAAACAGCTTATGTGAGTTGTAGAGTTAAGACATGGTTTTTATGGAATTTCTCACTTTATGCTTTAATGTACATCTTTTTCAAGTAAAATAAAACCTGGCAAGTTGTGCTCTGGTGCAGAGGGAGCAGAGCAGCCTGGTTTGTGTGTCTGTGTGCATGGAGCCAGCAGCAGCACTAGCATGACCACAGCCCTTAGCCCAGCTTCCTAAGGAAATGAAGCTTCCATGGACTTCATGGTCTGTTCTACTGCCAGTGATCAGTTTGCAGTTTGTCAGTTCCTCTCCTAAATTAACTTGGAAGCTGATGATTGTCTTCAGCTGTAATTAATGGCATTAGAAACCCCCAGCAAAGGGAGCTCTGGTGAATCTTGTAGGAATTGGGAATGGATAGGAAAGACGGTTTGAGTAGAGGGGTGCAGGTGGAGGGAGCAGCAGTTGCCTCGTTCTTGCCACTTGATCAGCCACGTGTGTGTTCCTGGAAAGCATCCATAATCCGTGTTTCCATTTGTGGGCTGGGAGGTGAAGAGATGACATTTAGGGGATAAGAGAGAGGAAATATTGCCGGGGAAAGTAGCAGTGGGGGGCAGATACAAACCACAGATGGGACAGCTTATATTATTACAATAGATACTGTCTAAACAACTTTTAGGAACAATCGATAGGAAACAGTGCTTTATTTGGATTTGGGCTTAGGGGAGGATGTGTTGTTTTATCTACTGACTCACCTCCATACAGAGCATCACAGGAAACAGCATGTGAGCTCTCAGGGTGCCGGGTAAACCTCTGGTCCTGCCAAATCAGGTTTTGCAATAGTGCTGACTTGCTGCTTTACAGTGAGGATTTTGCTCACTGTGGGAATCCTATGGACTCCAAATCATGAAAATGGGTAAGAATACGTCTGACTCCACCACTTCAGAGGCTGGCGCTTGCTTCCATAAGGCCCATGCGCAGAACCTTTTTGGAGTAAGCTGGTTCCAACCAAGTCAGTTAAATTTGGCACGAATGATAGCAGCCCTGTTTAATTGTTTAACACATTAACTGACATCTAAAGGTCTGTAAGGAGACTGCAGAAATTGCAACTCCTGGCAACAGGAACAAACACACAGAGAGCAGGGTATGGATTCAGAGCTTTAAAATTCCCACCTCCTCTGCAGGGACATGTTCTGAAAGTCAGGGAGGTTCATGGCAGGTGAGGTTTTAGGCTTTAGAAGTTTGGGAGTGAATTGAACTAAGCTACCATTAATAAAATAACGACTGCCCAAAATGACTTGCAAAGGATGTTTTGGATTAGGGTTTCTCACAGTACGGACCACAAACCCACTAATGGAATAAGTGAACAGAGAATGATCCTGTGCATTGTCTGGTAGGAGCTGCATGTTCTCCTGCTTTTGTCAGGAGCAAAAAGAAGTGAGGGGATGGAAAACATGGGAAACAGTGAGAAACTTGCTTTGTGTATGAGGAGAGCAGCTTTCTGTTAGAAAGACCTCTAGAGCTAATCCTGGATCATTGGGAAAAGTGATTTCATCATCGAGTCTAACTACAGAGTGTACCCAAAGAACCAAAGTGAGTACAATTACAGGGAATCTCATGTTTAATAACGACACTGCCTTAATGTGATTAATAACACTGTCGATTTCCCACGTCTTATCAGCCGACTGTAGCACTGCTCTGTATATTTGTTATCTCCATTGTGCGTTGTACTATGGGTAGATAAATAGAAGTACCATGGAGGCAACAGGAAACAAAACAAAAATAATCAAGCATGTTTATCACTAGAGCATTAAAATGGCTGCTGTGGCAGACACCAGATGAATTATGCAATACATAACTTAATTCTCTGGGCCACAGATGTTTCATTTTTCTGCAGGAAGATGATTGAACCTTGAATGACAGTTTCAGGCAGTCTTTGATTGCTCTGTGGGTCACATGCTTGATATGACCTGCATTTGAGTTGCTTTCTACATGCTGTTGCTTTATAAAACATGTAAAATTGACATCATGTTGGCTGCTCAAGGCCAAGTCAGGAGTAATTCCATGCTTTTGATATGCTTTGTGTGCAAGTGAGGGAGAGAGGAGGGTGTCTGTGTTTAAATTCTGGTGTGTTATTGAATCAGCTGAAGTCAGGAGAGGGGAATTGCAGCAAGCTCTTTCAATTTGTAAGAGAAGCCACGAGGAAATGGAGAGCTTGCTGCATCTGTGTCATCTTCCATTGTTAGAAAATCCTCAGAGCCGTAGTATTGGATCAGGCAGGGACTGCTGCTACCCAGGGCGCAGCACAGTGCAGATGGGCAGCGGCCAGGAAGGCAGCTGGAAATGTTTGTCTAAATCGGCTCCTCTGAGCATGAATATTCGGCATAACCTGAACCTGGAGATTGTGGTCCTCACCCTGAGGACTTAGTCCTGCAAACCTGGTGGCTATGTACTGGTGCTGGTGGAGTGTCTCAATCTCAGGACTTTGCAGGTGGGATTCGGGCATAAATACATCAAAAATATCAGAAAGTTTTCTCCTTTTCTCAGTAGTCTCTAAAGGCAGGCCAGGATGATTGCAGCAGAATTGAATTGCAGAATTGAATTGAACTCCTCTGCCTGCCAGTACTAGAACAAGGAGGAGCAGGAGCCCACAGCTCTGAGGTTGCAGACTTCTCACCAGCTCCCTCAGAAGTTAGTGGAAACCGAGTTTTAGGTCTGTCTAGACAAGGTTATTCTGCAGATTTCAGGTGCAGAAATTCTCTCGTGTTTCAACAAACTTCTTTGAAGTCCTCTGTGGCCCAAAGGATTGTCACCAGTGGTCTGAGGTGGGAGGAAACCCAGAATGATCCAAATCTGAGCACTCTTAATTACTGATTTTAACAGTACTCATAGGGCTTTTGCGGCTTAAAGCAAAAAAGTATTGTGGAAGAGGACATGTTTGATCATGAGACTAGGAGAAAAAGCTTTTACTGCAGTTCTTTTCCTGTCTGTAATGGACAGCATGATGGCTGGACATGAAGTTCACAAGAGACCTGTTCTTGTGGAGAGAAAAACACAATGAAAACACTAGGAAAGCTGAGTAAGAGGCGTTTAAATGGGGGATTGAGCAGTATGGGGAGCTAAGATTCATACTGCCTTTGGTACAGTATATGTAAATATGCCACAATAAGACATTGTCATCAAGTAACAAAGGTGTACCATATAATGGGCTTCCAGTGTGCCTTTTCTTTATTCCAGCTGCTTACATTAGGCTTTCCTCTTCAGTTTGCAAAGTAAGCCATTGTCATGTGTGTGTAACACCATGGGAATTAACAGCTCTGGGGTTCCATGAGTTGATGTTACCTGTTATATAGAGTTCTTATTTTTCCTCTTTGTATTTTATTGAGCCTATGAATTACTGTCACTCACATCAATTTTTCTCTGTAGAAATGATGAAGACAACACTGCTGATCTTTAGAAACTGCTCTCTGGTGTATCACTGCAAAAAAGCTGATTTCTATTGTGTTTAAAACTTCGTAATTGCAAACATAATTTTCTTACCTTATCCTTGAAATCCTGACTTAAGCATGAAAGAGAGAAACAAAGTGCTGAGCAGGTTTTCTTGGAATACAGTTTTCCTGTGGACTGAAAGATGTTTTATTCTATAGGATCTTCTCCTTCTAATGACTGAGATAAATCTTGTATTGCATTGTCCAAGTATTGCTCATGTCTTGGGCTTTATAAGCAGTTTCTTTAACCTTTATCAATATTTGATGATCACTTGACATCTTTCAAGCGCTTTGGACATCATTTATTGGAAGATCATACCTGCGGCTGGTGCAGCTGCTTGATCCTGGTACTTATGACACTAACCTAGTGTGCTTAATGAGAGATCTTTGCATGAGGCTTGGTTTAGTTTTTCAGCTTGAATCTGTATGCAGAGCACTGCATGGATACAGGGCTAGAAATGAGAGGAAACAAGAATTAATTCTAATAAACCCCCCCAAATCCTGAAATAGTTGGCATTGAGGCTCCTTTTTGCTAGGAGAGGAACTTGATTTAGTAGAGGATAACTGCAGAAAGGGGTCTGGACACTGTATTGTGGACATTTAACCATTCCCCAGATTAATCCTGGTGATGTACTGGGTAATCGCTGAGCACCTGAAGCCAGCCTTTCTTTGATCTCTCAATTTAAAGCCTTCAGTGTTTTGCTGCTTAGCAGAGAGAGGATTTTTTTCTTCAATTGAGTTCCTAGGAAGGGAAGCACCCAATTCATTACTAAAGTTCGTGGATTTATGAATCCCCGAACAGAGGAATTCTTTTACAGGAGGCTTGGATTTATATGACATTGGAAAAAGGATTATCTGATCTGAAGATCCTTAGAGGGTTCCTGTGAAAGAAAATATTAACCTATAGCTCTTGCAATTTGAAAAGTAGATTTAAGAACTTAGTAGTAAAAAGTGTGAGTTCTTGCCCTTTGACATGCTGCACTGGTTGTGCTGAAATAACTTCTTCCTTTGTATAACCTTTGTGTCTCTTACTTTCGGAGGTTGTATTAGCAGTAACCACGGATTTATCTAGTAGATGTTTGTTGGATTAGAATTATTATGAATTCAAAAAATACCTAAACTATGTGTATGGTGGTAGTTCTGAGGTGCAAGAAAATTAGTGGGGGGTTTATATTGCTAACTAACGAGAACTTTCCAAGAGCTTGTTTGGTTCTTCTTCCTTTCCTGGAAACTAAGCAAGCCAACAGCAAGGGCACCTTGGCATGGTCACTGAGGTGCAGGGATTAGATGAGGTGCAGGGATTAGATGATCTACCAGCAGAGCTTAAAAAGAGTCTTGAATTTGGGTAGCAAATATGTCATGCTGCTTTTTTGCTTAAAGAGAAACTAAAATAGGGTATTCAAATGCTGGAACGCTCTTGTGCCCTGGGTGAATGCCGCGATCGCAGGGCTGCAGGCAATTTTGATGTTGTTTAGTGATTTGAAATTACTTCCTAGACCCAGGAACCTTCCCTGATAGAAACTGTCTTGAAACTTGAAAGAATTCAGTGCACTGCTTTTTGCTCCTCCCCCACCCTTTAATGTTTTGTCCCCCCTTTTTTTCTTCACCCTGAAAACATCCCAAATAACTCTTCACATTTTGCCTTGTGCTAGCAAAGTCCTAGGTTATGCTGCCTGTACTTTAGAAGGGGTAACATGTTTCCCTAATTTGGCCAAAATCTGCTCTGTGACAATCACAGATACACATTACAAGTAGGATTGATTTTTTTTCCTTACTCAACCATAAGTGCACAAGAGCTGATAATGTCTGCTCTTAGGCTGAAATTGTCTGCATAAATGTTTTGGTAATTAGAATGTTTTAACAAGCCCCCGTGGCTCCATAGCCCCTCTGCTCTGACCAGGAAACTTAGACGTGTCTGTAAAGAAAATGAATGTGTGGGAAGAAATGGTGTTTGTTTTTTGCCAGACCAGAATACTCATCTGCCCCACTAGTGAGGCTTCTTGGCCACGCCACTGACTGCAATTTCACAAGTGTCATCTGTTTTTTTCAGTTCTTCCATGAATAAAGAATCCAACAGCAGTTTCCTTCAAGGTTCAGTAAGTGTCAGTGTTTAGGAGGCTGTAGCTGTGAGATTTGGCAAGCCATTCATTTGTCATGTTAATAAAAAAGGAGTTGTTTCTGCCTCTTTAATCTGGGATCTAAATAAAGGAGTTGGATCAACTGGATTTTAATCATGAGGTTCCCATTCTTCTTGCCTTGCAAGTGAAGAGCTTCATGGTGTTTAGGGTTTTTATCTGATTGGATTGTATTTAGAAGAACGGAGCTGCTTCCACGTTACCAGTTCTTGAATTTGCTTGCTTGTTATGCTGCTCAAACCAGAATCACTTATCTTTGTCTTAAAAGGAAAATGGAGCCTTTCTGCAGTTTTCATTTCCCATCAGCAATTGAATTGAAAAGTGGGGTGTTCTTGTTTAAAGTCCTGTTTTATAAATGGCATGGGAGCTTTGAGGGCTCTTTCATAGCTGGTAAAAGCTTCTACCTTGTAAAATGTACAGCTTTTAGTGGGTTTGGTTTTTACTTTAAACACACTAACACGAGAAGAAATAATAGGATATTTCATGGTTGTGCTGTTTCAACAGTTCAGATTCTTTTTACTTGGTGATGCTTATTCTGTAATTCCAAATGCTGGGGCTTAAAATTGGATTGCCTGAATTCCTTAGCCTGGAAGTGTTGAAACTTGGAACAAGACTGTAGAGCTGTCTTGCTTACATGATAACTTTTCCTCTGACACAAATCTTATAAGGAATTAGATCAGATAAATGATTGTGTTATCTGTGGGATGAGAAGACAGAGGGTGGGAATAGTTGTTCCTGAGAAGACCTTTAACCACTCTTTTTTGCATGATCTGTTTTAATGTTAAGAAAGTATCACCCTTGACAAACCCTGAATACTGTTGAGTTGCAATGTAGAAATCTGCTGTAAATCACCGTAAATATCAGCGTGTTTTAGCAAAAGGTGTTCTTGTGACCAATTACCCTCTGTACCCATCTGAAGAAAGAGAGGACTTTGGGGTTCTTCCTCATGCCTTCAGCTTTTGGGTGATGGAGGAATCCAGGCACTCACAAGAGGCCAAGTCATGCAGTGCTTCAGGAATGAAGAAAATTAAAACCACTGGTCTGTGTCTCTTATAAATGAGTTTAGTTCCCATGGAATGACTTTGGTCAGAAATTTTGGGTCGGTCCATAACTGCAGATTAGCTGAACTTGGCCATTGTTCCCTTCAGGGTTCCCACCAGGTTTTCAGTGAAAACCTGC
This sequence comes from Myiopsitta monachus, assembly GCA_017639245.1. Classification (NCBI taxonomy): domain Eukaryota; kingdom Metazoa; phylum Chordata; class Aves; order Psittaciformes; family Psittacidae; genus Myiopsitta; species Myiopsitta monachus. The sequence continues at coordinate 8,210,959 of CM029932.1, forward strand.
AGGACAAGATGGTATTTTGCCTGTCAAGTAGTTCCATTGAAATAAAGAGAAACATTGAAATAGGACGGGCTGAAAATGAGCAAGTGGTGAATACGCCAAAAATGGCCTGTATGGGAATAGCGCACTGAGCCAAAGTGGTGTTTCCTCATACCTTGCAGGTTTGAATTCGACACGGTGCTTTGTAAACTATAAATCAATGCAAGTTGGTTCTGCGAGTGCATAAAAGGTGTGAGAACTGTAATTTATTTCATAATAAATACTTCTGCTGAGCAAACAGTGAATGTAGCTATTAGAGACTTTCTCAAGTAAGTGATTTTAGACTGCTGAGTGCCAGCCACTGATGTCGTAGTTGAGCTTTTAAAATGAAAAGACTGAATTCCTTTTGAAGATTCTTCTGAATGCTGTTGACACTTGTGCTAGGAAAGAATATAGAGTAATTTAATTCATTACTTTACTTAAAGATAACATTTATGGTTGCAGCATTAACCTCCACTGCTAGGCTGGAGGTGTTTTGTTTGAATTTTTGGGGGGATGTTACATCCTTTTAAGTGTGCTGAGGCAGATTGTGTGTGGAAAAGCTAGGTAGAAAATACGTATGAGGGAAAGGGGAGTTCAGGATCAGTCAGCTGGTGTGTCTGGATACAAGGACAAAGGGACGATTTTGCCCTTGGCTACAGTTTGACACTTCTACTGGATTCAGTCAGAATTATCTGTGCATGCTGAAGGGCAGAAATGTCACTTTTATGGCATTCTATATCCTCGGTTGCTTTCTTTTGTAATTGGCTGCGTATACCAGTGCTGTAATAGAGCTCTTAAATCCTGACCCCAGCCGGAACAGCATACAAATACCCCTATTAATACTTCTGTCCATTCTAAATACAGGATTCTCCTGAGTCCTTCCACCTTGTTTTCAGGCACCATCCTCTGTTTCAGCCTGTTCTAGTGGCTGCCACAGAGCTTTCCCCTGGTCCGGAGTATTCCTCTGCTTTACTGCTCTTGGCCTTGTCTCCCATGGGTCCTTTGGCCTAGGACATCCCTCTGTTCCTTCTCTCGCTCTGCTGTCTCCATCTGCTTTGCTGCTCTTGGCTCCATTGACTGGCCCCTAAGACCTTTAAAGGTGGCTGAGGGTCTGTGACGGATCCAGCCTCCCTTATTCTTCTGCCCCTTCCCAGAGTCGGTTCTGCATCAGAATCATCATCTTTCCTCCATCTTACTTTCTTCCTCTCCTGGTCCAAGGCTTTAGTGCTTCTGAGTCCTTTGCTCTTCTCAGGTTCTGCAGTTCTTGTGACCTTTGGCTGATACCTGGCACCCCAGTGATCTTATTGTTCTCCAAACCCTACAGAGAAGCAAGTGGAAACTGGGTTTGCTTAAGCTGTAGGATGCGTGTTGCGCTGGGACATTCCCAGCTCTGATCTGGGAGGCATGTGACATAATCCAGACATCATTTACTGGCTCCATATAACCTGAGGCATTCACACATAAATTCAGCATGAATGCATAAGCTTATATAAAGAGGATCCTTAAACTATCCTGGCTTAAAATATTTGTAAAATGCTGGGAAACATCTTTCTTTTTTTGGTGCATTAGGATGCTCCCATCCCTGTGCTACAGATACACAGTGGGGTCACTTGCATGGTCTTAGGGACATCTTTTCCGTGTGAAACACTGTCATTTCCGTAACTGGGTTAACAAGTATTTTGGGGCTGGAGTCTAAACCAAAAGATGTTTCACAACTACAGAAGCTAAAGAGATCGAAAGTGTTGTAAGTTTATGTTAACCTGCCCAGCTTTGTCTTCTGGCTACTCCCTGCACATTTTGAATCCTTATTTGCCCAAGGAATGATTGTTCAGTAACTAATGTCTATTATTTATTATTAATTCAAAACATTGTGTGCATGAGTTCTTTCCAATGTAAGAGCGCATTAGCTTCTCCTGCCCAAGAAAACACGTGTTAATTTGTTTGCCATTATTGTCCAAAAGACTTTTCCAAAAGGCAGTTCATGTTACCCTGACAACATTAAAGGCTGTAATTAAAAATAATTTTTCCATTAATGTCTATACATACACATTTACTTACTATGATCTTTTACTGCATTTCCCTGAGTGTGCATGTAGAGCCCTAAAACACCGTTGAAGAGTAAGTCAATATTCAGTGTAATGATGAAGTGTTGAATGTGCCAGGACCCTGATGTACTTCCATTAACCATCCTTCCCAGCAAACACCTGCATAGAAAAATGGATCTTCTGTGGGATCAGCAGAAAACCAAGCCCTGACTTTCCTGCATGGGCAGAGGAAGGGAATTCCAGTATTTCACAGCTTTTACTGATAATGATCTGCTACAGATTAAAAACAAAACCCAGACATTATGGTGTTGGCAGATTGCAAAAGGACTTGCTGGTTAAAGCTGCTGCTCATAGGAGATGAGGATAGTGTTTATTGCTTCCATATGGTCCAGAGATACAAGACAGGCAAAATGTCTGGGGAGAAGTAATATATCTAATTACATTGATAAAGAACATACTTTCAGGTCTGTAGACTCTTCCTGGTACCTTGTGCAGGTGAGAGCATGAGTGTGGAATATCTGCCCATGATTCGGCTTGAGGATACAAAAAGATTGCTTAAGGATTAGGTCCGTTTGTGTAAGTGATGTATAAGAAAAGCTGAGGCTTTAAAGGGTCAGGGCTGGTAGCTGCCACCTAACACACGTACGTGAAGGATCTGGTTTTCTTTGACTATTTGTATAGTTTTCAACCCTTTGACTTTCCTGTTCAGCTTTGCAAAGTGCATTAAGAGCCTGAGTCTAAATTTAGAGTTTCATAAATGTGTGTCAAAAACCTCTTTTCTGTGTAATGTAAAATTAAGTTTCTTGGTCTCTTTGACCTCAGGATATTTTCTCTTTTGCTAAGTTTAGAACCAAACATCTAAGCATGCTGAAACAGAAGAGTAACAGGCTACTTTTGTGTACTTGTGTACAAGTAGTTGACTGTAGTCAACTGTAGTGTTTGACTTCTCTGTAATTATCACTTGAGAAGCACCTTTACATGTACGAGAGACAACACTGCCCTTCTGCAGAAGGTTTGGGAGTAAGATGCTCAAAGATCTAATGAATATGCTCAGGTACTCATTATTAATATTCCCTCTTTCGCTGCAAAAAGGGAACAGGCAAAGCAATTGGAGACTTGCAAACCAGTCCCCAGAGCTGAAACCTGAGAGGATTTCAGCACTCAGAAGATTGGACTGATCAGTCTCACTGTGTCCTTTTAAAAACATACTGAAAATTGGTATTGTTTGTATGAATGTTGCAATTGTGCTGTGCATGAACTCATATAGCAGGCATTCTTCATGTGATAACAGTACTTCTGCTTTCTTGTTCTCCCAGGGCTGATGAAATCGAGATGATCATGACAGACCTTGAAAGAGCAAATCAGGTAGGATTCTAAGTGAGTCCCCTATAAAATTCTAAGTGTGACTTGATCTTTTTTCGCCCTTCTCTTTTGGATTTCATGACAGTTCTTTTATGTTCACTTAGCAGTCATAACTGCATAGAGTAAGGAAATATGCAAATTTAGAGGAAACTAGAGCTCTTCAGGGATACTCTGTAAGGATTGTATGCATAGTAGAGCACTGCTTGCCTTATATTTACCTTCTAATTATTTAAAATTAAGTTTCCCACTATAGTTACTCTTGGGTTTATGTTTCTAAATCTATCGTGTTGGCACTTACGCAGACGTGCAGGTAACTGGTTTATCCAAATTAAAGGGCTGCTGCCCTGCAGCAATGGCAGGGCTGCCAGCAGCCTGGCCTAGGAAGGCCTGACCCACTGCTGCCGCTCCAGCTTTTGTGGGCTTCTCTGGGCTTTTCTTTTTCCTTCTTTTTCTGATCTGTTTTATTGCTGTGTTAATTTTTACCAAGGGTTGGATCAGGCTGTGCCATGCAGGAGAACAAAGCCATTGCAATTTGTTCCTGCAGATGCTAATTTGGTAGACTGTGAAATGTCTCTCCCACGTCCCCTCACAGTGCACACACTCCCAAGGAAGTGGCACTTTTGTGTGGAACTTTTTAAAATGAAAACCTTTTAAAACCCAAACCTAACACCCAAGCAAAGTGCCCTTCTGGTCGAGTCTGTACTTCGAGTAACTGAGGTGATGAAGGAGGAGGTGTATATGGACATGCAGGATTCACAGGTGATGGTTTCACAGAGGGGAACCTCAACCAGGCATTTGCTTATGAGTGAGCAGTAGTTAATCCCTCTGTCAGGTAAGATCATAGAATCATAGAATAGTTAGGGTTGGAAAGGACCTTAAGATCATCCATCCAGTTCCAACCCCCCTGCCATGAGCAGAGATACCTCACACTAAACCATGCCACCCAAGGCTCTGTCCAGCCTGGCCCTGAACACCACTAGGGATGGAGCATTCACAACTTCTCTGGGCAACCCATTCCAGTGCCTCACCACCTTTACAGTAAAGAACTTCTTCCTTATATCCAATCTAAACTTCCCCTGTTTAAGTTTGAACTCATTACTCCTTGTCTTCTCACTACAGTCCCTAATGAAGAGTCCCTCCCCAGCATCCCTATAACCCCCCCTTCAGATACTGGAAGGCTGCTCTGAGGTCTCCACACAGCCTTTTCTTCTCCAGGCTGAGGTGATAGATCTTAAGTCTCTCAGGTTATGGTTTCATGGTCCATTTGAAGCTTACCTAAGAGCAGCTCACTCCCAGGAGGAACAGTTGCAGCTCCGTCCTCACCCTGCAGTCCTCGTGCTGTCACTAGTGCTTGTGGAGCCAGACCAGGTCACTGATCCTGTTGAAAACTAAACCCCCTCCAGCTGCTGTTTTGTTTTGTCTTTTCCTTTTGCTAGCTCAGCTTTCAGCCCCACACTCCCCTGGTGCAGCTGACAAGTACAGCAAGTTTATTGTCCCGTACATCAGTGCTTTATAAATTGGAAAAATACTAATGAAGCAGAAGGCAGATTTGGAAGTTGTTGGGTTGATTATTCAGTCAGTAAAAGAAAACTGGGGTTTGCGCAATGGGTTTTTAGTTCTGTCAAAGAACTTTTGTAGACAGCATTAAATATTTATGAAAGTGCTAGTAATTATTTGAAAATCTGTAGACTTTTTAGAAATGATGTAGGTGTTAAAGATGTTTTACTAGAATTATTTTGTGGGTTTTGCAGAGGCAGCACGTTTTGCAGTTACAGCAGTGGTAGGTTGAAAAAAACCCAGTAGGTTTTTCCTTTTCTGAGTGGAAAGGGGGTTGTAGTTAAAGAACAGGTATTTTTGATGTCCTCATTGCCATACTAAAATGGAATGTATCTATTTATCTAGAAATGCTAAAGATATTTGCTTGTCTAACTGGGACAAACTTGCAGTGTGTTTCGAGGTTTTTTACTTTATTTTGGGGTCTTTTTTGTTCAATTAATCAAAATTTATAGCTGCTTACACTCATAAGCCTTCCTTTGCTGGAATTCAGCAAACTCTGTGTGTAAACGTCAGTGTGCAATTCACCTGTGCTGTTGTAAAGGCAGAAGAGGTGATTCTATCTCCTTTTTCTCCATCTCCTTCCCCCTCCCAGCTGCTCTGGCCCTGTTGCCTCCCTAGCAGCAGCTTTTGCAATTGGGGGACCCTTCACTGATTCCATTGAGCTCAGTAACTGCAGGAAAGCCTGGATTTGGAGTGAAGGGGCCAGGTTTTCCAGCAGTGCTGAGATGATGGACATGAGGGGAGCGGGTGGCCTCAGAGCAGACAGGGAAGGGAAAGTTCAACGCATGAGCTCCTGGAGTAGCTCAGCTGCTTTGCTGGAACATGCCCATAGTCCTTGTCTTGTGTGATGCTTTTCTTTTCTGAAACACTTCTATAATAAGCAATCTTTGTAGCAGCAATTCCTGTATTTTACCTCTTTATAGCTGAAAGAAAGAATTAGAAGAAATTAAATCCGTTGCACGGGGCCAGAAAGTGAGTTTGCATCAGGCTCAAGTGTTAAAATTGCCGAAACAAGTACTTCAAGTAATTATGTATTTAACAGTTAAACGAACATTTCCTTTTACCATTTCAGTAAGTACTTATTCCCCATTATTAAGGCTACCTGTAAAGAGTGATGCTCAGCATGACTCCTGCGTTCAGGATAGACTGCCTTGCTGATTCTCATGGGAGGTTTTGCTGCTCTGGAATTGAAACAGATCCCCAAATGACAGGGATTTGGAGCAGAAATTTACAGAACAGGAAAATGTTTTTACTGAAAATGTGAAAAATATTTGATGTAAATTTTTAAATATCTGATATTCGTTGAAAATCCCTGTCTTGGTTCATGCCCTTTTTAAATCCAGAGCTAGCATTTATGAGCTTCACTTGCTCTATGTGAGGGCACGTCTGACTCTTAAGAGGTGGAGAGTGCCATTTCCCCCTCCAGTTCTGCAGTAACAAGAGGATGGATGTACTCACTGACATATTCTGGGTGGTGAAAGCCTTGGGAACAGAGTTGATGTAACTCCCACCATTATGTCCTGTTGGGTAAAACATAGACCATTCTTAATCTTCAGACTCCGTCATGTCTCTTCTGCCACTGTTTTTTCCTCATTTGGATCCTCAAATTGTTTCATGCAGGAGCTTTTTGGGCTTGTTTGTGTTCTGTCATCCGCAGATGAAATTACTAGCTCATAGAAATAATTACCTTTAAATACCAGTGAGCTTTGCAGTTTTCTGTTTAGGGAGAAAAAGGGGTAGTGACTGCAAAGCTCAGTCTCTCTCCATTGTATCATTAATGCAATGTATAAACTGTAACCCTAATCAACAAGAGAAATCAATCACTCCCTTGAAAGCAGCAAACTGGGGGGATGGGGGGTGGTGGAGGTGGGTGCTGGAGGTAGCAATGTGATGGCAGCACTGTTATGGTGAGGTGGATCCTGGTTGGTGGCTGTCAGCGATGGCCCATGAAGTGACTCTTCCACTTTAAAGTCCAGAGAGCTATAAACTGGCACAAAAAAGACATTAATAGTACATGAAAATGGCTGGTCTGCCTACACATGCCCTGAGAGGAGCCGTCAGCTCCATAACACGTAGCTTTAACAGGGATGTACAGTCTGAAGCTAACAGCCCCCACTTCTGTTCTGTGCAACTGTGTCATCTGCAAGACAGGAGAGCTGCTGTCATTGGCAGCTGGGGTCTGTGATCCCTCTCAGGTCCCCTCCTTGGCTTGTATGGCCTGGGTCTGTAAAGGGCTGAAGTCAAAATACAATGAAATGCAATGGGAATGGCTTATTTTCACTTTACTAACCCACCAGCTCGGTAATGAAAATAACCTGAGAGTTCACGCCCCATTTCCATGAAGATTTAATAATCCCGTAGTTTGGGGAAGGGGACTCGTTTTATTAAGATTTCATTTTGCACAATAAATCACTGCATATTTTCTGATATGCTACTGAAGTATAATAATAAATAATTGAAGCTAAACTCTGCGTACTTGTCAAAATAAATGATTTATCATAGTTTGGGGTAGAGCATCTTTGAATTTTTTATTGTTTGATTCCCAGAATATTACCATTTCCAATCAGGGAAGTTAATGAAGCTCCAGGGTACTTTTTTTTCTGCATTTGCAACAGTTACAGTTGTGTGAATGTATATTTGACACAAATATTTATGGTTAGCACTTTTCTGTACCTTTTCAAGTTTACACCTTTCTCTTCAGTGTTTATGGCAGTAAGTCAGGAATCCTTGGGATGACAGATTTATTCAAATGCATGATCCTTCTGTTTCTATACTTCATGTAGCAGCCTGGAGCCAGCCAGTTGTGCACGAGAAAAACGGAGGTTCTGGCTGGAAAGAGTAATTCTTACGTTGTGAAAACAGGAATAATTTGGAGTGTAAAAAAAAAAAAAGGGAGAGAAGCTCATTTGAAGGTTCTGATATTGAGCGTTTGTGGTTTCATGCCACTGATGTATCCAGATTTCTTTGCTAGCTTTAGATATTCGGTTCACATTGTTTAAAAATCGAGAAGCCTCCAGTATCTGAAGGGGCCTACAAGGATGCTGGAGGGGGACTCTTCAGCCGGGGCTGTACCAGTAGGACAAGGGGTGATAGGTTTAAACTGAAACGGGAAATTCAGGTTAGATATAAGAAGCAGATGATACTCCCTAGCAGATGAGATCATTCCCTTCATCCTGTGATTTCACTGCCTGTAAAATGGGAATACTAACATTTACTTTATAAAGTGCATTGAGAGCCTTGCACGGAGAGATGCTATGTAAAGGCAAAATATGGTTAAATTACTATTTTCATACAAACACAGGAGTTTCCTGTAAATGCTTGGCCTTCAGTTGGGAATACATTTATCTGGCAGCCTTTCAGTGCACAAAGGAAAGTGCAATAGCCTGAAGACAAGAGTGAAGACAGCCCAACCTCTTCTGTTTGTTGGAGGGCTTTTTGACTTTTTTTCATGTAATATTCCATTGCTGGAAAAAATAGGTGCCAGAGCCCTGAAGAACTTTTCATGGCATAGATTTTCGGATAACCTGGCTGTTGTTCTGGGAAAGCTGGGCTTGTTTCAAGGGTTCAAAATAGATTTGTATATCTCAAAAGTCAGAAAATGAAAGCCCATTGAACCAGTTTGCTGTAATTGATCTCATACTCTGAGAAACAGAGTTTCTGCAGTAGCTTGCAAGTAAGAACGTCAGCTTCAAGCGCTTAAAACCAAGCCTGGTGATTACTGCCATAACTGGGCTCATTAACTTCAGCAGAATTACTTGTGATAATATACATTCTTTGTCCATAGGAAGATTCTTCTACGTATAGCACTGAATTCAGCATGTAATAAGGAAATACAGTTTGGCTGGTGGGACTTCTAAGGGAAAGGTTATACTCTTAGCTTGTAAGCATCTCGTTTTGCTATTCACACCGCTGGTCTTTGATCAAATTAACATTTTACTGTAAGTAGAAGAGCATTCGGTTCATGCTATTCATTATCTTGTCAGGAAACAATGAGAATAATTTAAACTGGATATATTGTGTAAGGCTTTGGGGTTTTTTAATTGGAAAGCACACGGCAGCATTATGCTCATGACCTGCTGGCTCCAGTGGGAACAGTACAATATTTACACTGCTGAATTAAGGAGAATAAAAGTATTTTGAAATACATTGTTACCAGGGAGGTAGCTCTATGCTAGAGAAATAGCAGTATAGAAATGAGGAGGAATTGCATGAGTTAACTACCCAGAAAAATAGCAGTATTAGGCAATGCTGGGTTTGCATCGTCTTTCTCAAGGCCAGTCGTGTGAGTGTCACTGGTCATGGTGGGGTTTCTGGGTTGTGTGTAGGAGATTTGGAGGTAAGGAACCAAGAGTTTTAGCACTAAGTGATGAAATGCACCAGTACTGTGGCAGATCTATTTCTTAGCCGAGGTGGAATAGTTTCAAAGAGAAGGTTGCGTGAACTTTCCAGTGACTGAAGTTGTGCAAGCTCGCTAGGTTTTAGCCATTTTCCGTCCTGGGCGTCTGTCTCTGCCTGCACTTTCTTATTTCAGGAAAAATTATTCAACCATTTCTAAGGACAAGATCAGGGAAAAAAAAATCCAGTTTTCCCCACAAGTTACGAGTTGTTCTCACTTTGGTGAGGAGCCTGCTGTGCCCCTATTGAAGACAAGGGCTTTGGCACTCGATGAAGGAGGGTTTGCCTTTTTCTCAGGGTTGTATCTTCTGTTGCTCAAGTGGGGGGGAGGGAAAAACCCCAAGTTTGGCCAGCCTATAAGTGTCTGAAAAAAACCCCAAGAGTTCAGACCAAGTCAGCAGAATCTGGTTTGAATTTGTCGGCTTTGATGTCTCTGCCTGTCCCAAGCACGCTGCAGTCTATCGCTGCGCCGGCTGGTGAACATTAACCAGCCAGGTTTTGCTTCTCTTGGTGTCAGTGTAAGGTTCAGTGCCGCTTGAACAGGGAGCACGGGCAGGGGAGACGCTCTCCCAGTCTTCCCCTGCTGCGATGGGGAGACAGGCAATGCTGGCGTGAGAGCACGGAGAAGGGAATTGTGGTGGGGAGGGCGGAGAAGGACCGGGACGGGGCTGCCACGAGGACAGCTGGAGAAGAAGCAACGAGGAGAAGAGCAAGGAGGAAATCGTGGGGGTAAGACTAATTCTGGGAGTTTGTGTATTTGTTAGGTTGTGCGAGGTATGAGCTGCCTGGAGCTAAAGGCAGCGCGAAGCTCAGAGAAGACAAAAGTGGTGCTTCCGGCAGCCAAAATGAATTAAGAAGGGAACAAAGTGATGAGCAGAGAGGGGTGGGAGTCAGAGAGGGAAAACCAGAGGGTTCTGCAGGGGAGCAGTTGCTGTGTGGGGTCTTGGGTGCTGGTGAGAGACAGCCAAACACAGCCTGTGCCACAGGGGGTGGTTGTGTTGGACACCGCCTTTCACGGCCCCTGAATGGAGGTGTGCTGGGGCTTAGGGGACCCATACACCTCAAGATGGAGGTTGTGCCAGTGCATTCATTAACGATTCTGAAGCAGCTGGATCCTTTGGTGGTGGAAACCAGAGCGCAGCCTGTGAGGAAGCGATTAATCCTGTCTGCAGAGGAGGGTGGGATTAGTTTGCAGTAAATAAACCGCAGAGGTCACATACGGAACAAGGAGGACGAAGCAAAATACTCGTTCAGTGAGCAATATTCATCCTGAGAGCTGAATGAAGCAGGGGGGTCTTGTGGGGAAAAGCAGTAGCATGTTCCTGAGTGGTTCCAGCCTGCCTCCCAAAGCCCCACACGCAGGGGGTGGCCGAGCGCACCCGCAGCCCTGGGGATGGCTTTTCAGAACTTGTAAGTGCTCAATTTTGAACCTGCTGTTCTTTTAACAGGTTCTTATGTGTAATTTATAATTTATATTGCAATAGCACCCACAAGTGCTTTCCAGGCATTGAGTGCATCTCTGATTATGGCTCAAAAATGCTTCCATTCTGGAATAAAAAAGAAGAGGAAAATTAACGAGTATTTTTCAAGTAGAACAGCCCAAAGTTTCTGTTGGTGTCTTTTCAAACAATGCCTAGTATGAAACCTTGGCTAGTATTATTCACAGGATTACAACAGGTGGTGTGAATTGGCTGGGGAGGCTGTGCAGAGAGGGCAGCTGACAGCTCACTGTATATGCAGATGTAACATCTATTAGAAATACCCTCTGTGGTTTGCTTGCATGCGAGCTGAATAGGTTCTGAAAACAATGCTGCTGTGAATGGAAGCCATCAGCAGAATTGCTTAAGGCTGCAAAACTCATTACTTATACAGCAGTAGAGCAAGTGCCATGGTGTAGTAACTTGTCCTGCTTTACTGGAGTTGTTTAGCAGTTATTAGATCAATACATGTACATCCACATCTAATAAAGTGCAAGAAAATAATTTATCTCAATGTGTATTGTTAGCTCAGGTTTTTATCCTGAAATCACCCAACTGCATAAACAACATCAATTTTCTTTTTTGGTGCCTTTTTAATGCTGCTGCCATGTTTTCAAGCATACAATAGGTTGTGTCCATGCTCTGATTATTAGAGCCGTGATACTGTACTTTTTACAATCACATTTTAATTACAACTGTAGAACCTATGCAAAATCATTTAATATAATGTTGTGAGCAAATAGCGCAGATGATGCATTTAGTATTTGATTGCTGTTAGTTTACTGATTGATTACACATGCAGACAGTTTCTCTGCTTTGACTAGGAGCTCAAAGATCATGCATACACACACACAGGGATATAGGTTTTATATGCACTACTTTAGATGACTGAGGATTTCAAAAGGATTTAGCTGAAAAAACAGGGAGTCTGGCACGCAGAAATATGGCAGTTTATGGTGGCTTAAAAAATGGCAGTGTGAATTTATGACTCAATAAAGGAAAGGCACCCATCAGTGTAAAGGGTAAAAGTTGGTCAAGAAAAGTTTTGGCCATGCTTTGCGGCAGCTCATGGGTTTGGAAGAGTTGCTGGTATGTCTTACAAGTAGAGACAGAAAATTATGTTAGGTGTTTTCTGCCAAAGGTGCAGGATGATTTGCAGTGGAGTAGCCTGAATGACAAGCAGCAACTGCTCAAGGAGGTCAGCAGTGTGGTTTTAGAACAACAAAATACATTTCTTTTAAAAGGAGAGAAGAAAGTCTGGCCAGGAGGAGTGTATACTGTAGAACAGCCAGGTTCTGTTCCACTTTTCTGAACAGAAGCTTATATACAGTTATGGAAAGGACTTTGCTGCTATTTATTGCCTGAAGTTACTGATCCATCTGTCTCCACCCAAACTCTTGCACAGACAATCTTTCCTCGTAATTCTGCCTTTCTCCTTTCTATCATTACTCAATATTTTTATGGGAATTCTGTCTGGTTGCCAAGTCCCAGGCTGATCAGATATTGCGTAAACCCTCAGCAGTTGGTAACTGAGTTGTGCAAAATCGTCAGTTTAGGGTTAAATATTGCTGAATAAATAGATGTGCTGAAAGAACAGAATCTAACAATTCGTGTTTGGGGAAATAATTACTGAAGAAAGCAAGCCCACAACATTGTGTGTGTGTTAGAGAGAATGGTCAGAATATCTTTTAATTCAGCATTTACCCATGAGAATTATTCCCATGAGGGACCTTGCAATAAAATCTGCTTGGTCTTTGAGAATAGAAAGAAATTGAATAAAAAGACTCCATTTCCACTTGTATTTATTCAGTCTGGGAAATTCAGTGGGCCGCAGCATTAGTATCAGCAGGGGATTCTTTGCTCCTAGCGTTAAATTACTGTCATAATCGCTCAATTATTTCTTCCTTGTACTGTTTAAAATAAAAATCCATCACATTCTATGTTTTTTTCTAACATTTATTAGGTTGAGTGTTTAGGAAAATCAATTATATTCAGTCAGGCATGAATTGATGAATGTTCTTGTAATAATTGTCAGTTGTTAAACTGAATGTACTTTCTCTTTTCACCCCTTTTCATTTCCTTCAGAGGGCAGAGGTGGCTCAGAGAGAGGCAGAGACCTTAAGGGAGCAGCTCTCGTCAGCTAACAAATCTCTCCAACTTGCTACGCAGATCCAGAAGGCACCTGATGTGGTGAGAGAAAATATTTACTGGCTCTTACAGGTTTCTGACATTCCTACAGCACAACTCTTTTCAATTTAAGCTCGCAGCTATAAAAATATCTCTTCGGAGTAATATTTTAACTGCAGTGGAATTGTGTTCCTTTGGGATTGCAGTTTGGTTCCACTTCTGAGGGGTGTGGTGGCTGGAGAAGACCACAGGAAGGACAGAGGTGACTGGTACAGTGATCCAGAGCTCTCCTCAGCTGGTCCTGGAGGATAGCAGTGACTCAGAAGTTAAATCACATCACTAAGGGCATCAGCAGAGGAAAAATAAAGGGATTGATGCAGTGTAACGAACAGTGCCTTGGTGGGCCATCAGCACTTGCCTGCCTGAAGGGCACAGAGGATGTGTGGAGCTTCAGAATAAGGGGACCAACTTTGCCCAGTGTTGCTTTCATTAGTGGGGACTTGCTGCCTGCTTATTCTTATTATTCGTAGTGTGTGGGCTGTCAGAGGAACTGGAAGCAAGTTCAGTATCATTCCAGTTTTCACTGGATATATCTAAATGGGAAATTACACCTATAAATCCAATAAAAGAAGCTTAGAAAATGGAGAAGATATCCTGTACTCCTAAAGGTTTGGCTGCTTGTTGTGTGTCTCTAGGTAAAGCAAACAGTGCTGTTTGAGGAGGTTGGTAGCGCTGACTGCTGATCAGACCTTGCGGGCACAGGGTGCTGTTACAGGACTCCAGCTGGTCCTGGGTTAACAGGTATCACAGATGAGCAGGCAGATTACTTTGATTTTTGTTTGTTTGCCAAAGGAAAAATAGGAGTATGTAAATGTAAATATGCAATTAAGTGAAATTTAGTCGTCTTCTGAGCAGCAGATTTACCAAACAAAAGGTATCGTGCTCCTTATATTGTTTTTTTTACTTGCAAGCCATATACCTGCTTGACACTGATATTGGAGAAACACGTGGTTGCCTTTAAAATACATTTGCAGAGAATGAATAACAAACCTAAGTCCTCCAGATCTGTTTTGTCGTCTATTAATACGACCCAGTATTTTCTCAGAGATGGCAGAAGATAGACAAGCAGGCTACAAAATACAAAATAAGGAAGCCTGAATATCACTTGTAACTCTGAATTACCTGCCTCTTCCTATCTCGTGTCCTAGTCTTATCATTATTTTAACATTAGGTCTTTCTTGTATTTAATAGTACTTCTGCACTTCATTTATATTTAATATGACAACTACTGCAGGAGGAAAATGATCATTATCTATCTTATTTCAGACTCTACGTTCAAGTCTCAATAGGCACAAGCAGCAGATGATTATATAACTTGTGATGTTTCATGCAAGCAAATTAGAGGTTTTTTCAAGTTAAAAGTATAATTCAGTGTAATAGGAGAGCGTTGTTAACTGCTGTTCCTACATGTAGCTTTCTGAGATACAATGCTATGCAGTCACTGGGAATCAAGCTAAATGTTTAGAAGATGTGGAAAAGGCATTTTGTTGTGCCTGTATTTTCCAGCAAAGAGGGGATGGAGTATATTTCAACCTGCTGCAATGTCATCTTGAATTGTAAGGAAAGTGCTTGTGTGACAGCATAGGGGGGTTGAATTTTCAGCTTTCTTGCCGTAGGATCTTTGGTATAGTGCTTGCGATCATTGTGTGTCTCTTGTGGTAAATGGATTCTTTCCTCCTTCACTGATGTCTTCTGAGGAACAGCCATTAACCTTTGTAAGATGTGTTTTAGGCTTTTTAATGGAATGTGCCTTCTTTATTGGGCTGCCTCGTGCTCCCCAGGTCTGCACAAGAATTTGTGTGTGTACTTCATGGAAGAGAGGTTCAGAGCTCCGATGCATTATAGCTATTGATCTCTTAACGCAGAAGGAGACAAAAGCAATGGTATATTTAGTCTGTATTACCTTTTCTGAATAGATCTGCCTTCTTAACTTCTCTGTCCCCTCTTAATTCTTATCCTACTGGAAAGTTGGTCCAGTGAGGAGGTTTCAGGACTTGAGGACAGATTTTGCAGCCATGGGAAATGGGAAGAAAAAAGATCTTGATGTGGGAAAGGGAATCTCTAAAAGTGGAGGCCAAAGGGAGAATGGCCTTGTCTTACAGCTGTCACATCTGTCTTCATCCCTGTGGAGAAGAGGCTTTAGTTGCTAACAGTAATGTTTAACAGTGAGCAATTTTCAGGCAAGGAGCAAGTGCATTAGAAGCAGCAGTTTGGGGCCATTTCTGACAATTTTGCCTGAGCTGTGCAGCATGCCTACAGACAGCCAAAGGCACACAGCTCTGCCCTTCCTGATTAAGCAATTCCGCTCCATTACTTCCGAATATTTTATCTGATTAGTATTTTGTAAGCACAGATTTTCATAGTTGTCAAAGCATTTGGACTATTAATAATAAATAGATCTAAATAGAATCCTTTGACTTTCACGGCTGCATCTTTCCAGTGCACTTCTGAAATAGGGACATTTATTCTCTCCATTAGCCCTATTTTACCAAAGAGCTGTGCTGAGGAGTAGAAAGGTTCATCTTCCAGATTCATGCAGTCAACCACAGGAGTCCCAGCTTTAGAAACTGTGTCTCTCATGCCACCCAGAGCCATGCTTGGTCCTTACCTACCTGCCCTGAATTCAAGCTTGTTGCCTTTGTTTTGTTTCATGTTTTCCCATTAGGAGCAGGCCATCGAGGTGCTGACACGGTCCAGCTTGGAGGTGGAGCTGGCCGCAAAGGAGCGGGAAATCGCCCAGCTGGTAGAAGATGTTCAGAGACTCCAGGGCAGCCTCACCAAGCTGCGGGAGAACTCCAGCAGCCAAATCTCCCAGCTGGAGCAGCAGCTGACCGCCAAGAACAGCACACTCAAAGTAAGGCTCAGTTCTGTGCTCAGCACCTTTCAAAGGATACAGCTGTTGTACCAATGTTGGGTATTACTGGTGGAAGTTTGCTGTGGTTCTGAGAGGCACCATAAAAGCCCCTGACTTCTTCAGGATGCTGTTGAATTCTGCTTTCTATGGCATTTTATTCTCAGTGATCTCAGGTTTGTTGAAATGTTATTGACCTAGTTCCCACTGTTTTGAAATCTGTTTGTGCAGAACACTGCTACTTTTAGAATTACAACCACTAGCAAACCCCATCATATATTTACCATGGCTCTGGAGTGCAGTAGCTGAACTGAAACAGCACAGCAAATCTGTGTTAGGTTTTAAAACTTTCAGTTCCCGCTCCAATGATTGCTGCTGGAGATTTGCCAGGAATGTTTATGATCTGTCTTTGAATTTACCTGCTGCCCACTCCATTTCTCGCCACTGGAGAAGGGAAGTGTATCACTGAGCGCATAAAACCCAGTAAAATCAGAGACTGCTTTCTAGCCTTAATAACCCTCTCATTCATTCTTTTAGCTGTGTCTTTGCTGCACAGTGATTCCCATTTAGAATTAGCAGGTCAGTCCTGAACTCATTTCCATACCAGCAGCACTGCACTAAACCTGGAGGAAGCATCTGATAGTTTTGTGAGTGACCCTTTTACCTTTTGCTTCAGCAGCTTCACTTTGTGCGCTAGCCCACACAGTTTTAGTCTATCAGTAAGCATGAAAAATGGTTCCTAACATGTGTTATGAATCAGTTTCCTGTAAGTCCTGTCTCTTTCATTGTTCTACCATCTAGGAGCTTCAAAGTGTAAACAAGATAAATTTATCTATTCCATTAAAGACTTCATAGTTTTTGCAGGTTTTATAGTCTGAGGGTTTTTTGAAAGCAGGAGGCTGATAGTCCCCGCTTAGCTCTGCCTGTGGTGTGGGCAGCTTTCCTCTATCACAGTGATTTAAGGTTCAGTTGAAATTCGTACAAATTGTTTTAATTCTGACATTTTTTAGCGCTTACTGGTTTTGCTCTGGTGCAGTTTGATTTATGTGCAGAAATGGCTGTTAGGAATGAAAGCAGAAGTGTTGCATTCAGTCTGCTTTCAGCGTGTCTTCAAACAGCCTTTTTTATGAAAATGTTGATGAAAATTCAGTACAGCAAAGGAAACTCTTTAGGTTCCTATATTGACAGTATCAGTCTCTGCCCATCTGTCACTATGTGAGCACTACTCTTAATGAGGGAGGAAGGAGCTGGCCTGGTTTTGAGCAACACGTTTTGCTGGCTGCACCTATCTTAAAGGGGTTTTTTATTTTTTCATAAAGCCTGATAGAAAATATCTTGAGTCCTTGCACTTGACAGATTTTCTTGGAATAAAGCATGTTCCTGGTGAGGTCAGTATTAGTTTAGCCATTAACTTCAAAGGGAATAGGATCATAGAAATTACAGAGCAAGCCTTTGATTTTCAGTACAGTAATCTCCTTCCATTTTCTCATAGGCTTGCCCGGCTAATGCTCTGTATTTAGGTTCTTCTTGATAGTGTCTGGTGCAGTGACTCTATTGATAAAATTTGAGTCATTTCAACCCTCTCTAACCTTATTTGTTGGAGTATAAAAATATTTCACAATACATACTTTTACCCCTAAGTGCTGGGAGAACCTGTGTCTGAGATCTGTTGTACAGAGACCCAAATCTCAGTGGCAATGTGTTGATCTCATGTTTGATTATAGAGGGATTGCTTCAACTGAGATTGTAATGGTTGCCTCCACCAAAAATGAACCACAGTTTCACAAATTAAAGCAATGTTCTCAGACCATATCTTGGGGGAATTCTTTAATACTCTGTGACTTAATGAAACAATACAGAAATACTTTCAGAATTATTGCTTCTTTATCTTCATCTGATCTAATAATCAAAACATGTCCTCTAGTAACAAGTCTTTTCTAATCGTATTTGTATTAACCCTTTGTTGCTGGGTGTTAGAGCTTCCCTGCTACCTACCCAGTTACAATAAAGCAGTGCTAGTTAGCAAAGAGGTCCATCAGATAACCTGGGTTAATTAAATATGGGCTTTTTAGCATATCACTGTAAACTATGACATTAGTCTAATGGGGTTTTTTAGACCCTTTAATACAGCCCATGCTATTTACCTAAGACACTTTAGTTAAAGGCACAGTAATAACTGACTCAGTTGTTAAAAATAAGAGGGGAGCCAATTTATGTATGCTCCAACATGAGTTTATTCACACAACAAAGGCAAGACAATTCCTTAACATGGAATACCTTCTAGTTCAGTGTGCAAAACACCACCAGTCCATTCCTTCTGTCCTCCGGCTCCCTGCATTATTGTCTGTTGGAGGATGTTAGGATGTATTTTGTCTGAATTAAGCAGGTTGATATTTAGTGCAAGATATTAGTTCCTCCAGATTGTCTCACAGCTTGAACCTCTGTTATACCATGTTCTGTGCATTTCACAGGGTTCTTCGAGACAATTACCATACTAATACATTTTAAAACAGTCATTGACTGGGAAGATGCCAAGTGCCTAAATAGTCTGCTTATATACAGGCAGTGCATTCTCAGTTGTTAGTTTATATTGTTTAGTAAAGTATACATTTAGGTGCAGATTTTCCATGGCAACAATCTCTATATTAGGTACTTGGAAGTGATGGATGTATGTGGGTTTTATACAATTCAAAGTAAAATATTGCTGGTTGCCAACCTGCTATAATAGTATACAAGTACCCGAGAGTCCAAAGCAGCTTCATTTTGTCAACGTCTTTTTTTTTACTAACTGGGCTTTGTACCTAAAATTCCCAGAAATATTTTCAGGGTAAAGCATATCCCTATACAGTTACGTTTAATATAGATTGCATTACAATGGGACTCATTAGCTTTTCTTGTATTTTATCTCTGTTTCTGCAAAAGGCTTTTTACTTAGCGTGTCCTTGCATAAGGAACTAGCATATTAATCCAGGATATTGTTTGTTTTAAATTTATTCCAGTGCTTTATATACTGAGGGCTAGTGTAAATAGCCAGTTATCCCTACTGTAAAAGCTATCCTGTAGACCCCAAAATGCTACAAGTCACAGGGATGAGGAAGAGATGAATTATAGTGTATCCTTGTTTTAAGCTGTAGAGCAGCAAGAAGCAGTTAGAAGATGGCCAAGGGAAGCTGAAAGATGCTGTGTGGTGTTCAGCACCATCTTCCCATTGCCTGCATTGAAGTTTTGAAGCTGTCAGTCGTGATGCTCAGTCTCCTGCCCAGTACTGAGGGCTCTCTGGCTCGCTGGTTTCATTTAAAGATCCCTCTCCAGTCTTACTGAGCCTCATCTGGTGCATTAAAAAGTCCAGCTGGGTTCCATGTTAAAGTGATTCTGGTTTTCAGAGTCAGTCTGTATCTTGAGAAGCTGCTTGAGCTCATGGCACATTGAAGCTTGGCCCGCCTTAAAAACTAAGAGGACTGAAGTGAGCTTGGGCCCTGGGGTTATGTAGTACATTTGCATAATGAGATTTCAGCACATGTTGGAGGTTATCAGAACCTCAAACATCTTTAGTATTTGTAGGATTTTCCTGGTCACATTATCCAGGGCCAGAACACTGTACACTGTCTCTGCTATATCAAGCAAAGTCAGTACTCCCTGTAATTCCAGTTAGTAACTGGAATTTGGTAAGGCAGCACATGTCTGATGAAATGGCTAAAAGATGTGTCTTTCCTGTCTTTTAACACATCTGAATGACTGCATGAGTTACTGGTGGCTCAGGATTTAGGACACGGGACTTTTTAAGAGGCCACTTGTCTCACCAGTGTTCCATAGAGTGCAAATTCCACATTTAACAGTTTCTGCTTTCCTGCAACAGCCAATGGTGCTGATCCATTAAGAGCTGCTTGTTGAGCAGCTGCCAGAGCAGGGCCCATCTATTACTGCTGGGAGATGCCTCTTGTCAGCAGTGACTAAGGATTGTGGAGTATGGTGTCAAAAAGCAGGAACAGGAATTTAAGAGGGCAGTATATTGATAACGTGGATGTCCACTTTGTCACTGCTTTTTAGTATGTGTACTAATGGCAAGAAGGAAATGTCAGCAATGCCTAAGCTGGAAAGGGCTTGACAGGGAATCCTTTAATAGCCAGCAAAATAGCTGGAAATCCAACAAAGCCCCATCATGCTGCTGTTGTCACCTGAAGAAGCCTCATTTAAATTGTTAAGATGCCTCAGATGATGGACTTGCTGATCTTTGGGTGCTGTATTACACACCGTTCAGGTTTGCTGCTTGTACCCATTGGTAGCTTTGAGATGGGTGACACACATGGGCTTACTTGAGTTAAGAGGTTCCTGCTTCTAATTGTCCATGTGTCCCAGCCCTGCTGTTCATACACCCATAACTCTGCTGGTGCGGACCTTTATGGGGCTGCATTTAAAATGGGTTTGCTATAATTATCGAAGTTCACTGCAGGCCTTCCCTGCCTTCCTCCTGCCTTCAGCAAGCAGCCCAGGAGTGGTGTAGGATCCTCTTCAATTCACTTCTCCTCTGAAGGCAGCCTCTGCTGGACATAAAACCCAATTTTTCTTTTTCATGTCATATATTCCTTTCATTTTCAAAGCAGATGCTGTGCCTTTGAGGGTGGTTTGTCCTTGTAGTATTTCTGTTTCCTGTGACCTTTTGGATTCTGTGACAGTTTTAACACCAAAAAATTAAGTAAAGCAGAGCTAGCCTGAACTTACCCATGAAAGTTGCAAGCCAGTAAGTTCTGTTCTTTCTTTGCTTAGATCAGGTGTACCTGTACTAAGCAAAGAAACTATTAGTGCGAAATGAATGTGGCTTCTGCAAGCAACGTAACAGCGTCAATTATGTATCACTGTGTTTTAGGCCTCCTGAAGCATTTATCCTGTAGTGGTGAGCACTGTTGTTGGGAGCTGGGTAAGGTCCAAATGTGTGGCATTGCGTTACAGACTGTGTTAGGAGGTTTATTTCAACATTTGTGGCATCTTCACACAAAAGAGAAACCGTTGAGACTGCCCCAGGTCAGGCAGACCTGACCAAAAAGACCTGCTGAGTTGGTCTCAATGCTTCATCTCCGGTGTGTAATTATATTAGTTATTGCAATAAGTAATGCTTGTAAAATGACTTGGTACAGCTGTTTTGTTTGAGCATGAAGCATTCTAGAAGTCTTACAAGCCTAAGGCTTGTTCCAGTCAACAGCAGCTTCTTCAGTATTCTTTTTTCTTTTCCATGTAGATAAGGTTATCAAGAACAGTCGTATGAAGAATACAGTGTGTGCCAAAGCATCCTGCTTGCTTATTCCATTTATCAGTTGCATAAAGATTTCAGCTGCCCCATTTTTAATACCTTCTTCCCCGACCTCTTTACTGAACACATGACAGTGACATTGCAAACAGCCAAATTGGGACCTACTGAATTCTGTAACGCTTGGCACTCTGTAAACAAAGGAAGAGTGAGGTATAATTGTGTTTGTGTTGAATTGGTTATAGTTTGTTTTCTAATACATGTAAATTAGGTTCGAGTCATTAACCCTCACTTGTGCTGCTATATATATGGAATAATTTAAAGATGATTTTGAAAGCCTGCAGAAAGAAAAAAACCTAAATAATTAAATCCATCTTCTTTCTTTTAAAGCAACTGGAAGAAAAACTGAAAGGACAGGCTGATTATGAAGAGGTTAAGAAAGAATTAAAGTAAGTGTTAAATGCTTACCGTAATTTTTTCACAAACTGTAGTTTAACAATGTTTGTTAAATGAAGCCACAAATCTGTGATCTCAGAGCCATAAAGAATTCAGTCAGACCCACAAAGATGGGGAAATTGGGAATATTGGCAGGAATTGCATCCAGAATTAATACTGTATCTGAGAGCTCTTCTATTTGTTGCAACAGTATTGTGGTAGCAAGTAATACAAGTGTCATGAAGAAAAGGTGCTAAAACTATCGTCCACCAAGGGTAAAGCGTTTGAAAACCTGTGGTATTTTAGGTGTATGACTCTTTAAAAATCCCCAGCCAACAGCTGAATTGTAATGTGGACCAAGAATGAAATGCAGGGCCTTTGGCCATAATATCTTTTCTATGCTTTTGCCAGGCGCCATTCAGCACTTACCATTTTAATGCTGTGCTTGTTTCACTGTGTATTTTTGCTAATACATTGTGGTTTTAAACTAAAGCCACAAACAGCCTCTTCCTATTCCAGGGGGCTTTTTTAAGAGACTTAAAAGAGCCTCATTTTAAACTCTAACAAGATAAGCTGTCAGGTTCAGAAGAGAACTTTTTTGACTGGAAATATGTTTAGTGTCACGGTTTAAATAACTGCAAGAAACTCCATCTCTTCTTTCATCACTCTGGCATTTTTGTGTGTATTTTAAGAAGCCTGAAAAAATGTTACCTTGTTTAATGAGGTATTTCAGATGGGGCTGGGAGTCATGTGCTTTTGTTTACACGTCCCTGGAGAATGTGGAGAGCACGTTTGGTTTTGCAAGCCCAGGGTCTGCCCAGGCCCTTGGTGCTATTACATTCAAGCCATGCTGGCTGCGGTTCCGGTTCACTGCCAGCTGCAGCACACCCTGATGGAAGGATATAGTTTCAGTTGTCTGTTTCTTGGGTCATTATACCTGAATATTAACTGGTCTCAAAAAAAGCATCATTCTTTTAGTGATATGGGTAAATATATCCATGTTCTCTCCTGAATTAAGGAAACTCAGCTTCAGATTTCAGCTGCCTTGTGCCCTCATGTAAAGCAGTGAATGGGAATGAGGCCACAACCTCTCCATTTGCTACGCGAGTAACTAAATGTGAATGTGCCAAAGCAGCAAATGAATTTTAAATCCTATGAAACTCTATTATATCCTTGTATTTCTGGCAATAATGCCTTTGGTTTTTACTTTTCCTTTCTTACAACACTGACATGAGGGAAGGCAGATAAGAGGTCCAGGAGAAGCCATGATACCGGAGTGTTCATATGCTGCTTCTGCCTGTTCCTGATTTCAAGATGAGCCTGTAGTGAAATAGATGGGAGAATCTCCTGCAAGTGGCCCTTGTTGGGTGCCAGTAAATTAACTCTGTTTTCCTGGCTGTTACAGCTTTTATATCCCCTAATTTGTGGGTAACAGTTTTTATCTGGGGACTTTGGATGGACAGCCAGCTACCCTGACCTACTGGGTCCTGTGGGGTGTTAATGACCCTCTGTGAGAGCACTGATGATGTTTGCATTGCTGCATTGTCACAGCAGCTCACTCACGCCGCCCTCGCTGCTCCCATCTGGTCCAAAAGATGTGCCAAAATCTAAATGAGCATCTGTGAGTGACAGTCTCATCTGAAGTGAAGCTATGAAAAGTCTGTTGGTGTAGATCTGGTGTCCCTCAGTACTGAATCCTGCTGTGCTGTCTTTGTACCCTGCAACACTGACCAAGAAAGAGCTGCTCATAACATGCATACACACCAAGAAAAAAGATATCTTGTCAGTAAAGAAAAAGAGAATAAACCCCTTGTTTGTTTGGGAACTGATGTATTTTCCTTATTCCTCCCAAGGATGTTAGAGGCATTTGAGACTGAGGGATCTCAAGTGTCAGCCGGCTTCTAACCTTGGAGGAACTTAAAGTGGTCCGCATCAAGATCTGGATGGGAGGATTCCTTTGTTGCTGCATTAGCTTTTGTGCCAAATGGCTTTTAAACCTTTTCTTTGAGATCTGAGAGCTCTGTGTGTACTTTCAGTTCCCTCTTGAGTAATACAACAGTGCTAACCCTCCTGCCTGTGCAGTCAGGATCATACAATCAGAAAGTTGAGCTGTCCCAATGCACTCTTTGCTTTAGAGTAAGATCTTTCAAGTCGTCTTAGATGTGCAGATTCAAGTCACAAGATCGTTCCTTTAAAGAGCAGATAACTGATCTTGAGCAGCAGAGTGACTCGGAATCTCATGGGCAAAGATATTCTTGGAATCCAAAAGGGAAGCATTTTGCTTCCTCATATTCCTGTTTGTGACACATTTGGAGAGTCATTTTTGACATACTTAGCTTTTACATTTGAGAAAATGAACATGCTGTAGTGAATATTCCTCCAAGGACAATTTGAGAGAGCATCAATTTGAGTTTTAGTGTATTTTGGGCTCTAAGTGTATAGGAAATTACCTGTGAAATGGCCAGAAGGCTATTCCAGGTAGCAAGGAATCCACTTTAAGCAGGCAGAGGTCAGTAGGCTTCCAGGTGAGGTTTGAATGCACATGCCTGCTCCAAGCTCAGTGGAAAATACAGCTGGTGCAAGGTTTAGGATCCATTTTGCAGGTCCCAGCTGGCAGCAGGTACTCAGTACAAAACCGCATTGGTAGAGGAGCTGGTGCAAGTGGAGGGCACAACAGGATCAGGGCTTCAAAGCTGGGCCTTTGGTACCAAGAACCGCATGTACAGACTAAATACATTTAGGCTTACTTTGCACTTGGGACTGGTTTCAGTCTGACTCTGTAGGCAGCACAGCAGTGATCAGAGAACATCACACCAGCTCCTCCAGAGTGTGCAGCTTCCTTTGGTTTAGTCTCACCTTGAAGGAAGGCGGTTGTATACTCCAGGACTGCTGTGCATGGCAAACCAAAGTGCGGTAAGTGGGGATTACTGGGAGACCCGCGTTGCAAGTGTACCGCTGATCTGAGCTGAAATGGGAGAAACAGCTGGGATTTGCCATGGGAAGTTTGCCATGTGATAATTTGCGTAAAAAATAGGGGTTTTAAAAAAGTCAGATGCGTCTCTTTATTTGACCGTCATGAGGGCATTGAAACAGGTTGCCCAGAGAAGCTGTGGCTGCCCCATCCCTGGCAATGTTCAAGGCCAGGCTGAATGGGACTTGGAGCAACCTGGTCTAGTAGAAGGTGTCCCTGAGTGTGGAAGGGACGTTAAAGCTCACCCAGTTCCAACCCCATTGGAAACCATTCTATGAATCTGTGATTACTACTTGCCGTGCTTTCAGCCCCCCTTTTCAAGGGGTTTTCCCTAGGTGAGTCTGCATATTTGTCTCCCCCAGAACCTTGGAGCCCTTGTAGACAGAGCTGTGCCTCTGAAGTGGTGTCCCAAGAAGCACTTGCTTTCAGCAGTGATTAGTAACCTGAGTAGACATGCCTGTGATGTCAATATAATGTCAGGATCTCTAAGAGCTAAAGCCATTAATGCACAGCCTCTCTCCCTGACTGGCACAATTCCATTAATAGCAGAAAAGAGGCACTTTTGCATGTGGGTGAGCTGTTATGCCCACGTAAAGCAGAGTCTTAATGGCATTACTTTATGTGTTTGTGTGTTGGATGGTGGCTGTACCCCACAGTGATTTCTGCTGGGAAGAGGTGTCATTCAGTGACACCATATGATGAAACTGATGGCCAGAGTTTTGTGATTTTATTAATAATTATATTTGTAGGAGTGCCTGTCAGAATTAACGCAAGTATGCAACGCATGAGGTTCCTGTCTTGGAATGACTTTTTTTCCCTTGGATTTGCAATGGCTTTGAGTGATCTTGAGTGACTCACTGAGACTACTGATTCCCAGAGTGTCACTTCATGGACATCTAATTCTGGATTAAAGCACAGACAGATTTATAGAGGAGCTGGACGCCACATGGTCTGGGGCAGTTAATGAGTGCTGGGTGTTCAGCTGGCTCTTGGTGGCTTTCCCACCTAGTCCCTACATCTTAATACTGGCCTTCTGCCTTTTTTGCCTTATTTTCCACATATAATACATGATCAGGCATACTCTTCCTGCCACACAAAGTTCCTGGTGCTTTATACTTGGAAAAAATGGTGCATAAACACCATCTATATCTGGTTAGGTATTTTTCCTCAACAAATGAATGTCGTCTCTGTACGATGAAAAGCTGAAATCATTTATTGCTTCAGTCTGAGAAGTTAACATCCTGCCTGCAGCATGCCTGTTTAAAACAATTTATTAGACGAAGCAGAGTAAGGAGTTTGTATTCCTGTAAGATTGTCGCTTGCCGGATGATACAGCTCTCACTGAAAGACTTTGAAGGGAGACATCCTTCGACCACACAGTATTTATATAAAATATCGACAAGGAAACTATCAGATTCTTCTCTTAATGTACTTATAAATACTTGGATCTTTCATATTTCTTAAGAAATATTGTGCCATTTTGTCTTCCCTTTGCCATAGAACTAGGAGGTTATTAAAATGACAAACTGCCTTTTTGCCTGTAGCATCTTGGTTGGGAGGATTATTTGTGCATATTTTCATTGCTGTGTGAGCTAGTGTTTATTATATAAAGTACTGTGATTGGAGTGGTGATTCCCCTGTTTTGTTGCTTTGCTACAACTTCTTCATTCCCTTCAAGCTTCACAGATAAATTTGTATCTCTTCTGACAGCTTAAAATGTTAGATCCTTATTAACCTTTAAATTTATGCTTTAAACTGGCCTGGTGGGATTGCATATGGAATGATTTAGATGCCGTTCAAGAGAATTTTCTTATCCAATAACTAGTTTGAATGGTTATTCTGTATTCATTATGGGACTGGGCTGCTGCAAGGAAAGTTGTTATCACTTGTAGTGTTGCCGGAGAGTAGGAAGTGATAATGTTAATGCTCATTAGTGGAGTTGTTATGAAAAGAAGAAATAGACAATAATTGTTTTTCTGCCTTCCACAGTATATTGAAATCCATGGAGTTTGCACCATCTGAAAGCTCTGGTGCGCAGGTACTGAACCTACTTTTGTTTTCTTTCTTACTTCAGCAGTTTGGTTAATTAAGAAAAGATTTGTCTTGCAATTCTTTGGTGTTGGCACGGGCAGTTTCCTGTGGCTGTTGAGACATACGGGTTGAGCATTGTTTTCCTGATGTTTTCTTATGCAAAAAGCTGAACTGAACATTTTTTGCCTGTTAATTTCTTATAGTGGTCAAGACATAGAGTGACGTTTCAGCTATGGTGGAGTGGTTATCCGTAATGTTGTGGAGTTGGGTTTTTAAACATACTAGCGTTGTTCGACAGCTGCGCTGAGCTTTGCATGTTTCTTGTCCTGACAGTACGCTGAGCAAGGATTTTACCATTTTTAAGTCTTTGTTAGCCTTGAAAATAATGCTCACCAAAGGAAACAAACCTTTGAGTACAGAGAAAGCTCTGCTATTCCAGCAAATGAGGTATAAAGGTTATGAATTAAATTCCTGCATCTGAAATCTGAACTGCATAGCAATACACAGGGATTAATTTTCAATATGTTTTTTAATGATGAAGGATGAGATATTTGGTGGAAGGTAAATCAGGCACAGGTTTCTGTGAGTGACTTTGGTTTTGAGCAAAGTGGTTTTGCTGAAATGCAGCATTTCAAGGGAACGCTCAACTTGGGTCAGTCAACCTAGAAGAAATAATATAATCTTAACTCCTATTTTAATCAGATTAAAAGGAGTCTGCAGGTTTTAAATAGAAGGCATGCCAGTACCATTTTAAAATAAGTAGGATTAAGAGAATGTTCCATTGCACATTCCAAAATAATGCGGAATTGAGGGGTGATTTACAATGAAAATTAAACAGTGAATCTCTTCTATGGCTCATGTAGGAGCACTGAGTGATTCCTGCAAATATATGCATGGCGAATTCCCTAGCTGCATCCATAGTAGGGATGAGCAGTTGTTTTCATTTCTGAAGTCCTTTTTAGTGCCTGAGTGAGACTCTCAATGCTTTTAGAAACAAACCTCCCACTTTGATTTTCTTTAGGATGCATCTAAACCGCTGGAGGTGCTGCTGCTGGAGAAGAATCGCTCCTTGCAGTCTGAGAACGCCACGCTGCGTATCACAAATAGTGACCTGAGTGGTAGGTTGACACGATTTTCAGCTATTCTGGTTGTTTCCTGTCTTGTAAAGGGAGGGAGGGCTGAGTGAGAGATGAATGTCTGAGCTAATGCATGACAGAAAGAGTAAGAGGCGACAGGAATACTGAATAATGTTGGATTTCTGCAGTTTCATAGGCTGGATTAGAAAACCAAACTTGGAGACCTCAGAGAGTCTTTAAAGGTTAGGGAAGAGAGGCATTACAGGATGTACCAAGTGGTAGCGTTTGAGGCTGTCTTCTGTTTTGGGAACAAATTCATCTGTGGCACCAGAAGTCTCTTCCCCCACACACAGTGTTATGCAAAGTGTTTGCATGTAGAACACAATAATCTTCCTGTCTGATACGCTTAGATATACTACAGCAGGTCAGCTTGGAAAAACAAAATACTTTCTTCTTCGCAAAGCGTGTTTGCCGTTTAGCTTTCTTAATGTGGGCTTTTTACATCTTGTGTGCACATTTTTTAAATGGCAAGTCATGGAATTTCCAGATACTTGAACGCTTATGGTTTTTGCAGCTGGAAGGAAGTTAAAAGTTGCCACTGGCCCTGGGATTACTGAATTCTGAAGCGGTTTATGACTTTTAACTGAGTGATCTTGATGCATCCACCTAATGGTGATTATTCAAATTGGTTTGTTCCAAAATGTAAATGTTTGCTGCATTTGGGTTCAGTCAGGTCCAATGAGTAATGTCTTGAATGAGAGACAACAAAGAGACTTGCTGTCTGTAACTGCATTTATTTTAAATGTATAACTGCACTTCATGTACTTGTTCTAGTTTTAATGTTTGTAAGGGGGATTCTCCAGGCTGCAACATACAAGAAAGGTGCAAACATGAAATGCATGTTGTTTGTTTTGGGGGCCTTGTTTGGCTTATTAAAATTTCAATTATGGGGAAAAAAACCCAACAACCAAATGAAAACAAACCAAAACCAAAATGAAAACAAAAACCCCACCGCCACTTCATTGGCCCTTGGAAATCTGCACTTTTTCCCTTTGCGGGGCAAACTTTGCATTTTTTTTATCTTGGTTTTTCCCTCTTTGATCCCCCATAATGCATTATGTTTGACCTTCCTTGTAGGGTCAGCCAGGAGAAAAGGGAAAGACCAGCCTGAGAGTCAGCGTCCTGCAACCTTGCCGGCCTCCCCTCCTTCTCAGTTGCTCCGCAACGCGGGGGAGCAGGCTTCCAATACTAATGGTACACACCAGTTCTCACCAACGGGTTTAAGTCAAGACTTTTTCAGCTCATCCCTGGCGAGCCCCAGCTTACCCCTGGCCTCCACAGGAAAATTTGCACTAAACTCTCTCCTCCAGCGACAGCTAATGCAGTCCTTCTACTCCAAGGCAATGCAGGAAGCAGGAAGCACAAGCATGATTTTTTCAACAGGTCCTTACAGCACAAACTCCATATCTTCCCAAAGTCCATTACAACAAAGTCCGGATGTAAATGGCATGGCCCCATCTCCCAGCCAGTCAGAAAGTGCTGGGAGCATCTCTGAAGGCGAGGAGATAGACACAGCCGAAATTGCACGTCAGGTGAAAGAGCAGTTGATCAAGCACAATATTGGACAGCGGATATTTGGACATTATGTGTTGGGACTGTCGCAAGGGTCTGTGAGTGAGATACTAGCCCGGCCAAAGCCATGGAATAAACTGACTGTGAGAGGCAAGGAGCCATTTCATAAGATGAAGCAGTTCCTCTCGGACGAGCAGAACATCTTGGCTCTTCGCAGCATCCAGGGTAGACAAAGAGGTAAGCGCTCACCGGCTGTGGGTCTCGCCCTGTTTTCCTCTTAGCTACCAGTGTTAAAAACTGGAACATTCCCTGTATGGGGCCATTTTTGTGTTGCTGCTGTTTTCACCCAAATCAGAGGTCAGGTACAGAAAGTACAGCTTTCTGACTCTGCTTTTAAGCCCTCAAGCAGGTTAGTATCTTTGCTTATGCTTTTTTTAGCCGCTGACTTGTGTTTGTCAGCAGGGGCAAGCAGCAGGGACACTCACATCCCGCATTTCCCAATAGCTCCCTATCAGAGCTAAACACAGAGTGAAAGGGGTCAATAGCAACTAAGGCTATCAGCCGTCAGAAACACCTGAACGTTTTTATTTGGGGTTGTTTATTGAGACCAGACTTTTGTTGTGTCTTACGTGATTTTTTTTGTCCCAAAGTGTTTGACAAAATATCATAGGTGATGCATGAGATGGGTAATATAAAAAGAATCCTGATTTAAAGCAGCTTTGCATATTTCAGGCAGTGACTTTAAGCAATAACATGCTTTTCATTGTGATTCAACTTAAGCAAAGACTGAGATTTACATTTAGAGAAACTGGAAAGCAAGTTGTTTACAGTCAAGAACTATTGGAAAGGACAGGCAGGGTTTTCCTAGATTGTGTGTAATTGAAAGCGCACGCTGGTCGATTTATAATCTGTTCTTCCTTTTGATGATTGTACTTGAGGGGATTATCTGCCCGTCTTTAACCTCTTCATTTTTGGTATCTCTAGACGTTTATTTATATCTGTCTAATCTCCTTTCCGAACGTAGCTGTAATCTTTATTAACAAATCAGCCAGCCTTGCTTCTTCCCAAGTAGCCAGCTCCAACCGTGCTCAGCCAAGGGCTCGAGGGGGCAAGGGCAGCTCAGAGCCTTGCGCTCAGAGACAGGCTGCCAGCTTCTCGTGTCACACAGCCCATGATGTCAGAGCAACCATCCCCTGATTGTTTTGTTCTTACCAAACTTGTTTTTCAACAGAGAATCCAGGCCAGAACCTGAACAGACTATTTCAGGAAGTACCGAAACGAAGAAATGGGTCTGAAGGTACGTCACAGGCAGGTGTTTTTCTTTGCAGTCAATATCTAGGAAGTGGAGTGTGCTTTAGCTGTGTGTTTCTTTAAAACTGTGCAGTTTGATTCTGGCCTGGAATCTGATAGAAAAACAGACAGTAAGTATAAAACAAACCATGGGTTAGATGAACACTTTGCTTTTTCTAATTCTGCTGCTGCTGTACTAACATAACCCTGTTTGAATACTTTTTCCACTCCCATCCTCACTGCGTATGCAGATAAAAAGAGAGAAGCGATAGAAGCGGCTTTATAAAAGCATCAGATCCATTGAAATGCTCTCTTTGCTGTTTTTGTGAGTTTGGAGGGAGAAAGTTGCGCAATTACAACATCGGTCGCATACTGCTTCTGCTCTAGATTTACTTCTTTCTTCTCATGGGGCTTATGTGGACAAATAGAGTTTAATATGCTGTAAAATTAGTGTGATACTTCAGTATGGTGTACAAAAAAGACAACCAGATAATAATAGAATCATGCAGGATCGGGTTGGGTTGGAAGGGACCTTATAGGTCATTTAATGAGCATAACATAGTGAACCTTAAAATCATCATAAATGAACATCGGATAAATTACCACTGAACAGGAAGTACAAACATTTTTCTTTTTGCAGATTAGTTGCAGTATTTTTCTTGTAGCAAGACAAGAGGAAGAATTAAAAGCAGAAACAAGTACCCTAAAACTCTGTAGTTATTTTGACTCCAGACAGAAATTCTCTAGCTCACTTACAAATGATAATCCCATCATGAAAAATGCAGTTAAGGGCAATAGCATTCACAGTCATAGTTTTTTCTCCTTTTCTTCCCCTTAGTGGTTAAATAAAACCAAACCAAACCACCAAGTAATAGCTCTTAGCTGGAGAGTGCTTCAAATGGTATCTGCTTTTAAATGACTGTTTTTCTTACTGTAGTGACCTCTAGAAAGTTAAAGATTACTTTTTATCTAGCTCTGTTTTAATTCTGGTTTGGGCTGATTGTAAACTCCTCCTCCTTTGCTTAGCACCTGCTGCAGTTTTTAAGTTGCTTCCTTATCTTATGTTTTTAGCTTTCTTCCTTGCCCCTCTGGTTCTTTTCCCTTCTGTTTCCTCTTCCCCTTCAAAAACAAAAGGAAAGGGAAAAAATAGGCCTATGTATGTTATGCTGGTAAAGGTATATATGACCACCTAGCTCTTCCTCTGGTGATGTCAGTGTCCTCACTGCTCCAGTGCAGCTAGTGGGCAGGCTTTTGCACTACAAGGATATTCTTTTATTAAGTACCTACTTGGTGTTGTAAATGTTGGTAAAGGTCCTGTGTAAACTGTTGTCAGGTCATGCTGGTGGTGTATCAGTATATACTGTCTGTCTTTGTGTCAAAAAAACAACCAAGCAAATGGAGGTTTTCCCAGAGTCATTAGTTTTGTTTTCTTCTTCAGGTAACATAACCACAAGAATCCGAACCACAGAGACTGGCTCTGATGAAGCCATCAAATCCATTCTCGAGCAAGCCAAAAGGGAGCTGCAAGTACAGAAAACAGGTACGGTCTCATTTTGTCTCTTGCTCCTTTTATTTCAGAATTTAATTAAAACAATTACCAGGAGCTTTCTGGTCAGTTAATTATATTCTTAAAACCCTCAATGTAGGTTTGAAGAGCTGCTTTTCTTTTTTTCTTTTTATTGGTGGAGTTGTTTCTGTCTCTAAGACAATCTAAGTTAAGGTACACGTGTCAGTGCTTCACAGGGTCTCTGCTCAGCACTCTGCTCTGCCCCACTGCTGGGGGAGCAACACTAAGGTTCCTGAGTACCTTTTCCCACATGCAAAGCTGTGCCTTCCCTGCACCACTCCAGACCTGCAGGCAGTCACCCTGCAGGACGTACCTACAAAATCCTTTCTGCTAGCATTTTGCTCCTTGGAAAGGGAATGGCTCCTGCTTTCTCTTCTCTTCTGTGTAACTCAGGCCCCAGGGACATAACTGCATGGAAGAGGGAGCTGAATGGATTTGTCAGGGTGAGGGCCGTGATATAGCCAGCAATTATCACTCACATAGGACTATCCTACTGTGGCCATCATGTACTGGAATTAGAATATAGGCAAACTCAGTTCTAACTTTTATATGACTGTGGTTTTGGTTACAGAATGTGTTCAGTGAATGAACTGGCAAATCCAAAAAGCACTTCCTTTCCTAGAAGCATCATTAGTTTAACATCTTAGCCCTAGATAAGTTTGATTTCTCATTTTATGCTATCATGTAGTTAACATGTAGTCTACTCCATAGCCCTCCCAACTTTAAAACAGTTTCCAGTACTTCTAAAGAGCTAATGCTGGAGTAGAAAGTACTGTGCAGTCCTTTGGTTTGTTTTTTTAAATACTGATTTACAGTTTTGGATAGTTGTCTCTTAAATGAAAACTAAGCTAATCTCATGGCAAAGTATAAAAGACAGTTAATATACAACGTAATATACGATTTAATGAATATGACTTTATATAAGTAATGATAACACAGAGAAAAATATGGGCCGTGTTCAGGAAACTGCAAGCACATTGTTCCAGCAGCGTGTTTCATCAGAGAATGTCAGGCTTCCTTTCAAATATTAATTCAGCCTCAAAACTCCCAATGAAACCAGTAGATAAAACAGAAGAGAGAGTCCCACTGTCTTGTTCCCCATTTCTTAGCTTTTTTAATGATTTTATAGTGTGT
The DNA here is from genome assembly GCA_017639245.1 of Myiopsitta monachus. Classification (NCBI taxonomy): domain Eukaryota; kingdom Metazoa; phylum Chordata; class Aves; order Psittaciformes; family Psittacidae; genus Myiopsitta; species Myiopsitta monachus. The sequence goes on from CM029932.1 coordinate 8,244,170, forward strand.
GACAGGAAGGAATGTAGGGAGGCAAATTTGGAAATGTATTCAGACAAGCCATAATATTACTAGAATAACATGCAGCGTGTTTCAAATCTTACTTCGCTTTGAGGCCACTTCTTGCAGTGTATGGGTTCCCTCTTATACTCAGTGCTTCACTTTCCCCATTCGTTGTAGAGTAGCTTTCAGAGGAATTGGTTTTCAACCACTGGGGACCTCAGTGGAGGCTAGTTTAAATGGAAACAGATGCCATTGCTTTACTCATCCCCTGCTGCAGCACAGCCCCACCAGTCCTGATTCACCACTGAAATACTGCTTTTAGGTGTTATCTCTTCTGAAAGAGCCCAGGGCTCCATTCTAGGGCTCCAGATAAGGCAGCATGATGGCCAGGCATCAGCCTGGCTTTTGTAGAGCTGTTTATTTCAGTGGCTGGGACCATGGAATGAGAAAACAGGAAGCAGGAGCATAGCCAGCTTGTCAAATGAAATAACGAAGTCTCTTAGTAAAGTTCTTGCTTTGTTGTAATTTGTGTGTTATATTTTTGGGGTATGAAGGGCTCACCTCATTTATCTAGTAAGAGGGTATTAGTAGTCCGTCCAGGTGAATGCAGCTGCATTCAGTTTTGTGTGTGTTACCATTCTTTTGTGGAGATAGAGAGAAGTGAAAGGTTAAATAACTTTGCAAACAGACCCATGACATGTTATTGACCACTTGGGGTGGGGGAGGAAGAGCTGAAGGCTTGGTTTTCAAAGGCATTTGTTTGAAAATGTTTTCAATGGTGGAAAACATGCAAGTGGTACCAGACATCTGCGCTGAGGCTCTGCCTGCACCAGTCCAGCACTTTGGCAACTATCATATTTTTCCAGTGAAGAACTTTGGAAATCTTGCCTTATTTTGATAAAGTACAAACCTTTGCTTAGTGGAAATTCCTCCTTCCCATCCAGAAATGTATTGCAGCCCTTTTTTTCTGACAGGGAAATATTAACAGTAGCACATGTTGAATATAAAGCATATTCCTGTGTTGCATTTAGTCTTTTGGTTGTTTTTCATAGCTGAGCCGGCTCAGCCGCCTTCTGCATCTAGCAGTGGCAATTCTGATGATGCTATTCGATCCATTCTGCAACAAGCCCGACGTGAAATGGAGGCACAGCAGGCTGCCCTTGAACCTGCCTTAAAAACACCACCTTTATCTCAAGCTGACATTTCTATCCTGTCCCCCAAACTAGTATCTACATCTGCAATGTCTTCGGTTTCCAGCTATTCTCCTTTGGCCATATCCCTGAAGAAACATTCATCAGTCACTGATTCCAGTATCTCTGCGTTGCAGAACCTCTCTGGGCTCAAAAAGGAGCCTCAGGAGGCGCCTGTTTTAGAGCTTCATGGAGTAAGTGATTCTGCCCAGGGTATGTTGAGGCATGTTAAAAATGAGTTGGGACGTGGTGGTGTTTGGAAGGACCATTGGTGGAATACTGTGCAGCATGAGAGAAGAAATACAGCTCTTCCTGAAGACATAAAAGTTGAGGAAGCCAGTGGTGGAAAAGAAAAGGTCAGCAATCAGACTAGGCCAGATCGTAGCCAGCTCCAAGGACCGTCTTCTTCAGAGTATTGGAAAGAGTGGCCAAACGCTGAATCTCCGTACTCGCAGAGTTCTGAATTGAGCATGACTGGGGCGAGTCGCAGTGAGACACCACAGAATAGCCCCCTCCCTTCATCCCCTATCGTGTCTTTGTCAAAGCCATCCAAACCTTCAGTTCCTCCACTGACACCTGAGCAGTATGAGATTTATATGTACCAGGAAGTGGATACGATAGAGCTAACGCGGCAGGTCAAAGAAAAGCTAGCAAAGAATGGCATCTGCCAAAGGATCTTTGGGGAAAAGGTAAAGAAGTGGTTCTCTTGTTACCCCAGTGTTGTGAGCGCGCGTTCTGCTTCTTGTGGTGGTCTGGAGCTCAGGAGGATACACCGTGTGTCTGATGGAAAAATGCTTTTGCTTCATGTGTTAAGTGTTTTATACAAAGATTGGCTTCAGCCACGTGTAATTAGAAATGGGGCCCCCGAGTTTAGAAATCCTGAAAGCTGAAGCAAACGTTATTGAGACTCAATATTTCATGCTTAAAGTAATGAATTCATGGAATATCTGAGTAATACCGTTGTCATGACTGGAGAGTCTTAAATTTGTTATAAGTGAAGATTATGGACACAAGAGCATTTTTCTTTTTTAATATTTGGAAATGTGCACAAGGGTATTTAAACAAGCACACGGAAAGTCCCCTACCTCTCCTTAGTCTGAAGTCAGGAATTCAGTCATTTCTTGTACCGGGTGCTTTGTATCTTAGTGTGCTTTGAGATGTTTTTAAGCAATGTTTGATTACGGATACACAATGCACGATAAGGCTGTCTGAAGTTCTCACGCTGTGGGCCATAAGCATTGAACGCGTGGGATTTCAGGAGGGTCCCCACCCACCAGAAAACACCTCCCAGGCTGTAAGAAGCGGAGGACATCTGGTGCTGCTTCTTCCTGTAAGGCATTGACTCAAATACAATAGTCTAATAGGAGCTGGCATCATGCTATTAGCTTTTCACTACGATGTAAAATGAAAAGCCTGACCTCTCAGGGTCATTAAAGATCCCATGGCAGCTTTCATTGCATATGTTTTTTAACTGCTGTACCTGTGCTGAATTCCAGGCAGGTAATTGCATTCTGTCTGTCTCAAATTCCTCCTTTGCTGCAGTCGGCTGTGTTCTTAAATATTTACTTACGTGGATCAGCCGCTGCTGCAGGTGAAAACACACATCGTTATAATTCATCCCCCCAAAAATCAACCAGATATAGGCCTAGTCTCAAAAGTCCCAATTATTTTTGTTTGAGAACAAAATACATGCCAATCATTTCCTGTTTTATCTGCCTGTGTGTGCCTGGACTCTCTGTTTTTCCTGTTAAAACCGATGAAACTATCTGACACAAAATATGAAAAGCATGCAAATCTCGCACCATCCTTTTGCTGTTTGTGCTGCCACTCCGTTCCTGCAGGAAAGCAAACCATGCTCCAGCAGGAAACCACGGCAGGAGAAAAACATTTCCATCCAAGTACCCACAGAGGTCATTTTGCAGTTCTACTCATTGTTGCCATAAAAGCAATTGGAGCGATACAGCAGCAAAGGGAAACCAAAGTGACTTAAATTACTCCTCCTTCCACATCAAATGTGTTAACGTGCCGTTCTTGGTTGCTTCACTTCAGGTATTGGGGCTGTCCCAAGGAAGTGTCAGTGACATGCTCTCCAGGCCAAAGCCATGGAGTAAATTGACCCAAAAAGGCCGAGAACCATTTATTCGTATGCAGCTCTGGTTGAATGGTGAGCTGGGACAGTGTGTCCTGCCTGCACAAGGGCAGCAACAAGGACAAGGTAATTAAAATTCCACTCTGTTGTTTGAGTTGAGGAGGAGGAGATCTTTATTTTCTTTTTTTTGTTTCTTTTTCAAACTTGCAGTAAGTGACACTTGCACCCATTGCTAGGCCAGGCAGTGCTGGAAGTGGCAGCGTCCACCCTTGCAGCCCAGGGAGCACACTGGGAATGTTTTTGTGTAATTGATAAGCAGTAGTTATCAAGTTCCTAATTAGGATGATATTAGTTAGGCATGAATATGATGCTTAAGTCAAACAATTTGGGGCAAAGAGCTAGAAAATCTTGTGTACTGTTTTCTAGGCTTGCATAGGGGATTTTTATTGTTCCTAGGAGAATATCGATTGCTTTCTCAGGAGGTGAGCTAGAAGAACTAAGCTTTAAAAGGGGGATGCTGTGTTGCAATTACACTTTGATTGTGGCTCTCCTCTTACTCTAATACCAATTGTTGCAGAAAGGCCAGACTAGAGTTTGGCCTCCGTTGTACCCTGATAATGCCACTGACTTAAATGAGCAGCGCACCCTTGCCGAGATCAGCACTTTGCTATTTGTTGAGCCTGCTTACTGTTTAGTTTGTGGTTTGGCATCTCCTTTTATTGTTCCCTGATTTTCCTCTCCTCTCTTATCTAGTCCTTCACTCTGTGACATCATTACAGGATTCCCTACAGCAGGGATGTGCAAGCTCAGGTAATCAGCTGGTTTCAATGATTTGCTCTGAAATAATTCTCTGTGCTTTTGTTACGTTTCTTTTGCTTTGATGCCGAGAGGTTGCTTGTGTTATGTTGTATCATACAGGAGTCCCTTCAGTATTTTATTAAGCAAGTTAATTCCTCATTCTCTCCTTGTTGCTATGGCAGATGTAGGGAGTACACGTATATAGCTGCATATATTAGGTAAAGAGACTCTCTCTGATCTTAGAGATCATTGGCTCTGTAGGGTTTCTTTTACCATAGTTCAGCTTATCAGTTTGACATGTGACAATGGCTGTAAAACAAGCCATTCGTTTGTAATGTGATCTACATATTCCAGCTGCCTCACTCACACAGGCTTATTTTTTGTTCCCCCACTTTCCTTCACATAAAACCTGCTTTGTTAATTTGAAGGTGGGGGAAAAGACCACGTTGCGCCTTTCTGTTTCAAGCTTCCCTAAATTTTCCAAGCCGACCCTTTTTTTTCCCTCCCTCTCCATTTGCAAAAAAGGCAGATGCATCAAATATGAGTGTCAAGGAGAAGTGAATTGCTCAGGGGTTTGTAAGATAGCCACGGTATAGGAAGGAGACTGGAACAGAACAGCTGTGTTCCTGCTGTTAGATACCAGACTCTACCCACACAGACATTTTGCCAATGATATGCTTAACTGGCATAAACCGCTCAGGCTGTTTTGTGCTTTAGGAAAATACTTGTGCCCTGCTCAGTACTTGTACCCCATGCCCTGTATTGGAGAACTATTGCATTCCAGTATACACACAAGGGGGGTTGTGCTCCTCTTCTACCTCTCTGCCATTCTGAAACACTATCTTTTCTGGCATTTGCTGGGTTTATTCTGAACATCCCAACCCACCTGCTTTTCTCTCTCTACCGAGAAACTATTCCACGCGCTAAAAGATTTTACTACCAGAAAATCCATGATGACATTCAGTCCACATTTTTCTTAAGAAGAACAGTTGAAAATAGATAAAAGCAAGAAAAAAAATGCCCCTGGTAAAAAACAAGCAATGAAAACAACTAAAATGGGCAAAAATTATTTGCAATCATAGGGCTGTTGTTACTTACAGCAGAGCATTTCGTGAACATGAACATTTCCTGCTACGTTTTAGATGCTGCTGTTCATTAAAAGCATGCCATTGACTACTTTTCTGTAGCATTAATACTATGCAAGAGTAACTTACAGTTATAAGCACCTAAGACAGCATGGAAAATATGAGTAGTTAATTGTAGCCATTTTAAGAGGAATCTGAAATCAGAGGAGCTGGGAAAAGGCTGCATTGTTATTGCTAATCATCATATTTATGACTAACTGTAATTATAAAAGATTGAAAGACAAGCCCATAGGATTAGAATCCAACCACCTTCTGGATTCCCAGGGGGATCGCTGGTAGCTGGAAGTGATTTCCTTCAGGAAGTTCAGTTTTGCTGCTGTGATATTTTGCTCCCCTCCCACACTCCCAATCTTGTTTGTCAGTTCCTGCCCTTGAGCTCATATTTTGTGAGGCGACACGTTCCTATCAGCTAATAAAATCATGTTATTGATGATTGCCTCCTTCTTTCCTTAAAGCAGACTAACTAATGAGGAAAGGTGCTCGTGCCCTCTTCTTCCTCTCCCAGTGATTAAAAACAAGATTGTTGTACAGTTGTTCTTTTCTTGGTGCCTTCCTCTGTATAAAGGAATAAGGAAGGTTGTGACACCCTCCAGAACAAAAGAGCAAAGCCAAGTGATTTGAATGAGGAAGGGCAGTTTAGTAATTTTCTTTTATTAGCAGCGCGTCTGTAATTAAAAGCACAGCAAACAGTTTAGAAAAGGTAATAAGAATTATGCATTTATGAAGGATCCTCCACTGCAGGGCAGGCAAAAGAAAAAGACAGTTCCCATTTTCTGTTCTTCTGAGACGTTTCCCAGGAAAATCCAGGCAGAAGAGATTGCATATTGTAGTTTTAAACCAGACATGAATCAGAACAATTTTGAAACGAGAAAAGGTCTGGAACCTTTTCCATGTAATATAATTGGCTTGGAACTTGTTGAATGCATGAAGGGGAAGAAGTGAAATTAAACTAATACATTCAGTGGCTCCTGAGTGCTTTGCCAAGAAGGTCTTCAGCATGCAGAGTGTCAACACGCATAGTAACGTCTCAAACTTTTATTAGCTGTGAGTATTTTCATTACTGTTTGGCACTATTCTGTCAAACTAGCAAGAGTTTCTGGATTTCTGACCCGGTTAGTTACACTTCTAGATCATAAGGTTTTGATTAACACCTCGTTCATGAAAATGTGTTCTTTTGTCTGGTAATTTTCCATTGTCACACGTGGACAGATGGACCCATTAGTCTTTTCTATGTGGGGATGAATGGATAAGCATTAGATGTATCTTGGTACAGATATAGATAGAGATTGAGATAGCAGAGAGAAGCTGGGCTTGTTTTTCTTCTTTAAAAGCTTTATTTATGGGCTTTGAAAAAACACTGTACCAAATTACAACCTGATAAATATCTGTATTTTCTGCCTGTGACCTTTCATCAAGGCTCGGGTGATTCTGTGCAAGTTTCAGTGAACTTGTGTTGCACAAAAATGGCGCCTGTACCCTCCTGTGGTCAAAAATAGTAGAGCTGTGCCTTTCCGAAGGTTTTTCCTGTGTGTTTCTTTCCACCTAACTGCTCTAATGCCCTTGGGTAAATCTGCCTTTTTAATGATTGATGTGTCAAAAGCACGGACCAAATCACATGGAACAAAAAGTTGAATTAGTGTCACCCAACTGCATCAGCATTTTTTCGTGATGAATTTGGCCCTTATTTAGTTGCGTTGCTGCTGATCAGAGCTGGGTTGGCTTTGGACGGTAGCCATGTGCCAGAGGAAGGGTTTTGTGCTTGGTTATTCTTCTAAATACTTGTACTGTATGCAGCTTTTACCAGCCTGTTCCATTTTGGGTTCTTAAGTCTTTACTGAGCATCTGTATGACATCAAGACAAAAGTTTCAGGTTTTGCTGCTGTTGATTTCGTGGCAGCTCCCAGGAAAGCTGAATTTGTATTCACTTTTGTACTTATCCTCTGTGAAGGACATATACTCTCTATATACTACATTAAAGACTTGCAAATACTCAGTGGGAAAAAGACGTGCCTTTTTGGTCTGTGTTTCTGTAAGGGTCGTCTTATGACCTAATGTGGAAATCTTCATTTGCCGATACAGCTGCGGGTGATCTCAGGGGATTTTGAATTTCCCTTTTGTTTGTCTTCCTTTCTGGGTATCATCCATCATTCCTAACCTCATGCTGCTTAGCAATAGTAACACTCATGGGAGTTGAAGAAAGGATTATAGCAGCATAAAATGGGGAGCTAATTAGAGCTTGTTTCAAAATCAGAATCTAGCTTGAGATAATTGCATATTATCTCGTGATTTAAAAACCCAAGATCTACTGTATTTAGATCAACTAAAATATGCATAAAGGCTTTCTTTTCAAAATAAAACATTTGTAACATCAGGGAGATTACTTCTTATCATCCCATGGGAAAGAAAATCTGAAAAAAAAAAACCAGAATGCAATCTGGGATTTACTGTATTGAGGGTATTAACAGCCATAGTGTGGAATGATGACAAACCCATGTGTCCATTATATTTGTATTTATGTAATGCATATTCCTGTAATATCTTTTCAGTACAGAGTCTGCTGAGCAGGCAGGTAGTTAACTGTACTGATTAGATCTTCCCATTTACCAAATAACAGAAGGATGCTGTCACTTTGACTACTCAGAAAGAAACAAAGTGGGAAGAGAGTGTATTTCAGGCTTGCAGTCCATATTCAGGATTACCATCCTGATGCACTGATGGGAAGAGCTCACTAGCCATGAGGTGGCAATGGAGAACCTCTTACCATTGTGCTGTGGGTTGTGGTTTCATTGTACTGTGGGCAGAGCTGTCTGAGATGGTGCTTCAGAGTCCAGAGCGCAGCAGGGATTAACATCTGGGGAGCCAAATCTTTAGTGCCTTGACATCACACAAGTGATGAGTCCCGTGACGCTGACAGATCTTCCCAAATTTGAGCTATTTTTCATTGTTGAGTCAAAAAGAAGAGAGAGATTGTTTTGCAGACCTTTGCTGGCATTCCAGGTTAATACAGTTGTATGACCTGAAATGTTTGTGGTTAACGTGGTCTGTAAATGTAAGAGAATGGAGATCACAAAGGGCTTTTCGTAGCGGAGTAGCTGGACTGCACCTTCCTTGCATAGACGGTTTATGTTTAATGACCAGTTTTTGAGTCTTTGCTTTTGGTTGAGAAGGTTGTTTCCTTTTGTGCTGGGTGTAAATGCATGTTCGAGGTTTGGAGCTGAACAACCAAGTCAGCCAAGCAGTTACCTTCATGCTAGCCCTGAAGCACACTGGTGCATATCGGTGAAGCTTCCACATTCTTTCTGTCGGGCTCGAGATTGCAGCTCTGGAGCAGTTGGCCGTGACTGTCTTGATTTCAAACCATAGGATATCAGTTGGCTCCTCGTAAGGGCAGCTGTTGTAGTCTGTCTGTGATGTGCATGATCGTATTCTGTGCCATTTCCCTGACATTTGGACCATGAAAACCTTCCTGGCAGCCTTTCTGGTATCAATAAAGTTGGGAGAATTGCTGTCAAGGCACCTTACTGGGACCTGGGAATGCAGCGTGAAGTCAGTGTTTCAAGTTCATTCTTAACATAATGTTGGCTATCATTGCTAGCCATCATCTGGTCATTCCTGCCTCTTGCATAGCTCTGTCCTCCCCAGGCTGTCTTGCATGGTCCATAGTCCTTTGTTCATCAGTGATGCTTAGCAAATAGTATTTGTAGAGATATTTCTGCCTTAGTTGTATTCCCTTCTGTCCATTGAGCCAGCCAGTGATTAAACTTGCAGAAAATGACTCCATCCTTATTGCGGTCATAGCTTTACTAATCTAAAAGTGCTCAAGTAAAATATATAATCATGGACCGAACACTGTTTTCTAGGCAGATAACCCTTGCAGCTGACTTACAATGACAGAGCACCAACACACTTGTCATATAAATATGGCAAAGAGGAGGCTCATGCTGGATTCTGAAGACAAATTTAATTCACTCTGAAGTGTGGGTATGGGTTCATAGCAGTCATTTTGGAGGAGTTACCCAGACAGGTTGCAGCTATGCTTTATTTCTGTGGTTAATTTGGGAATGTGGGTCCTTTACACTCCCCTTTGGTTTGCAGGGAAAGATCTCCACGCAAGGAGCTCATGTACAGCTCTGCTGTAGCGTTTAGCCGGGCACACTAATGCCTCATACTCAAAGTCTTCATTTTTAAATGAGGGAATGTATTTCTTAAGCTGTACGAAGAAAGAACCTTTCCTTAGCATTATTATTGGTGTGCTTCTTAGGTAGTTTGTAGGAGTACCAGTTAGCTTAATAGTTGCTGAAAAGTGGATGTAGTTTGTGAGTACATCCTTCCCCTGTAGCTCCAGCATCAATCTGAGTATGTAACTTCTCGCACTCTCTTCAGGCTTTGTTTAAAAGAATATTGAATATTAGATCTCTGTAAATTCCCCTCTTCAATGTTTTATTCCTTTTTTCTTCATTTCATTAGTTTCCAACATTTTCTTTTCCCTCCTTTTGCACATTTGGAGTTGTGCAGCCTCCTTTGAGGAGGGGGGGATCCACATTACCTCCCCTTCCTACTCCCCAGCATGGGGGGCTTCTCCTGCCAGCTGCTAAGCACCGAAGAGCTGGGTGGAAAATGACGAGCTGATACGTTGGAAAGCCAAATACAGAAATAACTGGAGCAGCACTGAAACACGAGCGAGGCTGCGGCAGTTGTGCTGGGGGGTCAGGAGCCAGGGTGATGGCCAGGATCTGTCCCCTGTGGGCTGGCAGCTGCAGAAGAGGCTGGGAAGGCCCTGCTCTGAAGGGAGTGGGTATGTTTCTGTTGGTGAGAGGAGGCTCTGGCAGCTGGCAGCTCATGCTGGTCTTCTGGTTGCTTGTGGGAAAAGGAGGGGGCAGCAGGTCCAGCCTCTGTGGCCACGTGGCTGGCATCAGTGGGATGGAAGTAGCCATCATGCCCTCATGTGTCCCCCACAACAGCCCAACCGCTGCTCAGCAAATGACAAAACAAAATGCTCCTCCACTGGTGAAAATTACCTTGCTTTCGATCCAAAGAACAGATAATGGACTGTTTTCCTCCCAAAGTACAGGAAAAAAGGTGTGTTAGTACCAAACGCATGGGTTGTTATTCCCATCTTACAATGGGGATGGAGCTGCAAGGCAGCCATCTTCTCCACCAGTCAGCTGTATTATAGGAAGATAAAAAGCCTGTTAGACTCCTAACAAAATCCTGTGTCTAGAGTTATGTATTACTTGATAGCAAATCATTCCCGAGAAGAAAAAACAAAAAATTACCAGCAAATTAGAATCTTCTGTGTTTCTTTCCAGCCTGCCCTTTGCATTAGAGTGTGAGAAAAACTGATGACTTCGTCTCACCTGATTTGGTGGGGATTGGAGGTTCTTGAATTTGCCAGCAGCCATCCAGAGAAACAGCAAATGAAAGAATCCAGTGATTATTTTCAATCTGATGAGAAACACAACTTTCATTGCAAACAAAACAAAGTGGATTTGAGATCAAGTTTAAATAAAAGTGACAATAGGAAAAATATCCAATTAAAAAGAGCTAATGAAAGGAGGAAATATAATGACAACAAGAAATGTAAAATAGGCCAGATAGTACATGGCTTTAAACTGACAGAGTGTAACTTTGTGTTAGATCTCAGGCAGTTCTTCCCTGTGAGGATGCTGAGGCGCTGGCACAGGGTGCCCAGAGAAGCTGTGGCTGCTCCATGCCCGGCAGTGTCCAAGGCCAGGTTGGATGGGGCTTGGAGCACCTTGCTCTAGTAGAAGCTGCCCCTGCCCATGGCAGGGGTTGGAACTGGATGAGCTTTAAGGTCCCTTCAACACAAACCAGGCTGTGATTCTGTGTCTCACATCTGTACTTGTCAAAGATACTGCTGATGGCAACTTAAGAGATGCTTGTTTCTTTGGCTGTGTCTGTAATGCCCTATAATGGCATTGAAAAATGATCGTTGCCCAGAATAATTCAGGCACTGTTTGATACTATTTATTGGCAAAACCTCAGCTTGACAACATACCCCTGTGTTGCTGTCAGTGCTCAGGGTCTCTCTGATGAGGCTGTCCCAGGACAATTATTTGCTGTGGAGAGTGACATTGACCTTGTTTGTTCTCAGCAGCTCTCCTCACAGGTAGCCCAGCCGAAACATCCTTCTCTATTGTTCCACACGAGATGGTCCCCTCTGGTATCTTCTCCCGAGACGCCCCTCCTTTCCTGTGTGCTCTCCGAAGGGAGGTTGGGATGGACTGGGAGATGGGAGCTGCCCCTTCCATCCCCTCTCTTGCACACACACAGGAGGTGGGAGATCAGTGCAATGTAACTATGTAGTGGTTTGTGTTTGTTTCTTTCTTTTACCCCTCTGGAACTTGGGTCCTAAAAATAGTGCAAGTTTGAACTGGCAGATGTTTCATTTGTCCTTTAGGAGAGGACCAAAATTAGCCTCTCATTTGGCACCTAAATAAAGCAACTTAACTGCCTTTATGCGAACTTTGCAATTACTGTCTATTGAAGTTGCAACGTTTTGTTGTGTTCGATGGGGAAGGCTATTATGTAAGTAACACCCCACCTACAAAGCCAACAGACCTTGAAAGAGAGGACACACGGAACCCAACTGGTTTGTTCTGGGGGTTTGGGTTGCTGAGTTTTCCCTTTTCCTCGTCTGAGGCAGGTGGTTTTTTCCATAATGAAGGTTTCATTTAAAAAATACAGGCAAACGGAACTTGGAAATGCTCAGAGCTGTCTATTGTAAAAAAAAAAATACAATAAAAGGGCAGCAATGGTTTTCTCTAATTTTCAGAGAAAAATCTGCACAGAATGCCTGAAGCTGGGTTAGCAGTGGGACTCCCCAGGGGCAACAGAAAGATGTTATAATCAATTACCACATCATAACACTGATGTATGATAATTACTGAGTGTTCCTCCTGAGATAGTGCAGCATTTGGCTGGGATGCGGCTCTTTCATGGTCCACTGCCTGATTAATATGCAAATAATAGGCTGATTGCATGATGAATGCAGAAAATGAGTTCGCTGATAACGTGAGCACCGAAGCGGGAAGATGATAAATTACTTTTACTGACTGTCCTATATTAAGTACCCTTTCTCAACAATTTTATCACAAATTAAGTAAAGCAGTATGGAGAGATTATGAGGATGTGTAAAATAATGTACCTTAATAGCTTTTATAATATTGTTGCATACAATGTAAATGTCATTTTGTTTCAGTACTTTAGCCAGTACTACTCCTGAAGAGCAGTGCATTTAGTAGAGCAATTCTCAGGGTCACTCTTCTTCAACTGTTTGCTTCTGAGATGAAGAACAACCCACCACATTGTTGTTGTTAGATGGGACTTGTCTCTTGGGAAGGAAGGGCAGTCATTAGCCTGGGATCCATCCCATGTGTATCCTGCCCATCGCAAATGAAAGTTCACATTGTTTAGTGGGGGAGGTATGTTTAAACGCAGTGCACACTGCATGTATGCATTCTGCTTCATACGCTTGTCTGGAGCAGACAAGAGGTTAAAGTCTCCAAGGAGGATGTAGAAATACCTTCACACTCAGGCTTACCGCAGAGGAGGACAATAAACAATTACAGACATGGTAAGGCTTTAAAGTTAGTCTCTAATCACAAGGTCAGCAAGTCAATAAAGACACCATGAGCTGCAGCAGAAGCTCTAAAAGCTCTAACTCAGTTTCCCAAAAGGCATTGTGCACTCATTTATTTTGATTGTACTAAAAATATAACTATGTGGGGTTGTGGCATCTTGATTGATTGCTTTCTTGACATATTTGTTTTAACATTCAGAAAATCCTTAATAAAGCTTCTGCACACAAGCTGGTTTAATAATAAGGTGATTGAAAATATTTTCCAGCAGTTATTTCTAAGTACTGAATTCTGACTTAAGTAACAGAAACAGAGAAAAATCTGAATACTACATAAAGATTTGCAGAGCAGAGCAATGCCTTTCAAAGCAGCTGTGATTTTGCCATTAATCACCTAATTTAAAATCTGATAGCTCCTTAGAAAGGATTCTTCAATTCTTTAAATTAGATATGTAAAAACTACAAATTTACCATTTAGCACTTGCTTGGCTCAAGAAGCTCTGTAGGAGCAGGTAGGCATTTGAGGACATTCTCCCTATGTGCTTATTGTGGTGTTTACCTCTTCTATAGGCATCCACTTTTGGCCAGTGAGACTGGGAAAGGATTTGGGGCTGTTTGCATGACCAGAGCATTGCTCTGATGCTTCTGATTGTGTGTCTTTGTCCAGCTAAAAATATTCTCAAGTTCCTTTCTTTTCCCCTTCATTTGTAGTAGAATAGCACTTAACATCATGGCTATGTAGAGGCCTCATGCTTCCCTGTAGGCCATTTCAAAAGTGCCTCCTTTTTGAGTTTCATCAGGTGGTGTGGTTGTGTCAGGGGTTGGTGCGTCTGTTCCAAAGCCTGGTAGATCTCAGTGAAACTTCTCATTTTGATTGATTAACTCCGGTTATATCTTTCTGCACAAGATTTTGGATATCCTGGATGTTCAGACTGCCTTCCTAGTGATCTTCTCATCCACACCACAGTGGACACCCAAGTAGCAGAGTCCTCCTAACTCAGTAGAAGTGTCTATGAAGAAAGAATCCTTCTATGATTCTAAGTTTGGTGGCTTGAGTTTATGCAGCCTTACAGTTGTCCAGCTCTGTGACATTGCTTAGCCAGGACTCCTGTATGATTACAGTGGATTTGCCTCTCCACATGTGGGTGCAGTTTGGTGCATACATTGTGCAGAACAAAACTTTACAGCCGTTGAAGTGTTTTGCATCAGTGGGGCACAACACACCTCTCAGAGAGCTATAAAGAACTTGTGTGGGCTCAGGGGATGTATGTGAAGGGCTGCGAGGGTTCACCAGCCAGGACGTTCAGTGATGCATTCCTGGAGCAGCCGTAGAAGGATGAGAACCAAGTGATGGCAGTGCCACGCTCCATGTGCCGAAAGCTTTTTAAGAGGCATGCACAGGAAGGCAGTTCTGACCCTGTCAAAGTTGTGAGCTAAGCAGGACAGTCCCTTGCCCCAGTTACTCACTGCATCCTATCCAGAGCAGGCATAGATAACACAGCAGCTAGACATGCTTCTGCTTGGTTGTAAAGTTGGTTGGATGGCCCTGGGCACAGGGTGTTTTTCAGTTGTTTGTCAACAAGCAAGATTAAACTCACATGGCTGCAGTAGGACTTTCCTTGTTATTCCTAACACGGAGACTGGCATTAAAGACCATCCTATTGCTGATGGGTTTGACTGGATTTAATCAGGAAAGAGATACAGGTCCCTGCTCGGAATCCCTTTCATCCATATGCACTGCAGGTGTGTGGCAGTGGGCAGCTGCTTTTCAGATCTGGGTCACAGATTTGGTTCCCCCAACCATGTGGGATAGCGTTATGTTTCAATGTCAGGCAAAAATGGAGGTAAAGGATGGAGCCAGGACAGGAACACCTTAAACTGCTCTCATGCCAGCTCTTGGCTGTGAGAAGTCTCAGTCTTAACGTAGGTTTGGCCACAGTGGGATTTCCAAGGCTGTGTGGGGCATTTGTGGTTGCGCGTTCATTGGAAAGAGAATTGATTGTCCAACTTCTCTAAGTACTTTTAAATGTCCAGCTGTAAATCTCTCTTCATGAGTCTGTCACCACCTCACATCTTACTTGCTCTTTTCTGAACTTCATCTGATTTCTCCCAGCTCCTTCTGGTCTAGAATGGCTGAAAATATGTCTTTTAATGCAAGTGCAAAGCTAACATCCTTATTGAAAATGCCACATAAAAATTGCAGCAATACCTTTAATCCTTTAACAGTACTCAGAAGAAGGTTTTTTCAAGTACTTCTAACATTCACTCTGGTCATTCAGGTAGTTTTATGTGCTTTATGCAGTGCGAGAACCTTTATTTTTAGTACTGCCCTAGTAATTTCAGAGTTAACCAAAGTTGGTTTCCTCCCCATTCAGTGCAGACGCGCATACAGTCTGCATGCTTTCCTAAAGGGGTTTTCCTTTGATCCCTCCCCTCATCCACATAAGATTTCCCTCTGAGCCAAGACCCAAAATAACATTTTCCCCAAAGTTCCAACATTTGTGAAACAAACAAACAAACAAAATCTCCACAGTCAGAATGGAAATCTAAGAGTCAGAACAATAGCAGCTATAACTGCACGTACCTACCTACTCCACCTCGTTGTGTATGCGCACTGTAGGGAGGTTTGTGTACTCCCTGCATAGAACTGTGGGAGTTTATAACTGTAGGGCAGATCATATTTTCATAAGCCACATTAATTGGCAAACTGTGAAAGGCAAGGTTCACTCACTTCAAGTAAATCCTCCAAAACCACTACCTGAGAGAAAGCCTTCAGCTTTCGCACGGATTTTCTCTCAATTAGTCAGAAGAGGGCTTGTATTGAAGTGCTGTTCTGCAAATGCCGATCACATCCCACAGTTCAAGCTTGCACTGCACCACTGTTACCGAGGAGAGTTGTTGGGATGCTTTGCTCCTGCAAAGGCATCCATTGAGACAGATAAAATGAGATAGGAGGACAGAGGAGAAAAATATCTCCCTGAAATTTTCAGACCCTAGGAAACAGAATGAAGTGGTTGTCCTGAGGATATGGCCACTGATGAGCTGGGTGATCAGGTCCTGGTTCTCAGCACAGCATACACCAGGTTTTGGTTTACAGAACGGGCAGCCTCATCATCGGGGGAAGACAGAAAATAGCCCAGTCCCAGTGTGAGACGCTTTGATCTCAGGCAACCTGCCAGGTTTGTTGTTGTCCATTAACTCATCTGCACGAGGAGGTAAATGCAGGCCCTGAAGTAGCAAATGCTCTTTTAAGAGGTTTCTGAGAAATCTCTTCTCCATGTTTGTCTGCTTTCATCTTCCCTACTAATTTGCCGTAACAGGAGTGCTCCGCGTCCTCCCCGCTCCACCATGCACAGGATGTGGCCGCTGCCCCTTGAAAAGGAGCTTGGAATTTGACTAACTTGGCATCAACCTGAAGCCTGAGCTTTGGACACTGCAAAAAGTGGTGCATCAAACCCAGTGCCAGTTAAATCATGTTTGGGTTCTTGTCGGAATGTCACAGAGTACCCTGTCATTTTGTTTTAGCAACTTGTCCTTCCAAATGTGCAGTTCGCCTTATGGCATGCCAGCAGTAAAAATGTCACTTACAATAATTACTTTTTGGTGAAAATGCTTGCTGACTTCCTACCTTCAAGCTGTTTTTTACACAGTGGGGAGATAATAAGAAATGACTTTATCCTGACTGCTCAAATGAACACTAAATGGAATTTAGGTTATTATTACTGCAGATAGAGGACTCTGCACTGAAATTTAAATAGTGGATCAGATAAACTACAGAGATTTGTCTCTGGAAATTACAGTGGATCTGCTTTTTCAATTCACTTTGCTCTGGAACTTTAGACAGCTGTTGTCTGCCTGCTGTCTTTAGAATATCATCTTTTTCATAATCCTTTTAGAGGCCTCTGAATACCTTCTGTGTTTTGCCTGGTCTTCCCCAGCTTTGCCATGTTCGGTACCTCATTCCCCAGGAGTCCTTTTGCAGTTTATTAGCTAAGCTTGTGTTTGCAACAACGGTTGGGCAGTTTATTCTCCTAGTGGTTCCTGAGCTGCAAAAGTACAGAGTGCTCGTCATACACAGGCGAGTGTGCTGGGAGGAGAGGCTCGGTGCGTTGAGCTTATGTTTGATGCTTGCAAATTCAGGTGCCATTGTTCAAACCTTTGCTCTGAAGTCTTGGTTACAGTTGGATGTACAGTCAGTTTGCTGCCATGGCCGTAGGAGGTGAGGCAGGGTATGAGCAAAAGCGTCAGACCTGCAGCTCTCGAAATGCTTACAGGCAGTTCCACTGGAGGAATCTGCCTATGCTGGCAGACAGCAGCGGGATGCCTCTGGGACTGGTGAAACCGTATCTGTGTCTCAACACTGCTCTGTCATCTGGATACCTCTGTTGAGAGGGATACATCCGGTACTGGTGTCATGTAGACATCTGTGATTTTCCAGGGAGGTTGTAGCAGGCGTCGCCTTAAGTCTTTGCATCTGAGGTGTCCTGAGCTTCAGAAGGAGCATCCAGAGTGCTGTGAACCTGAGCTATACCACTGCTTTCGTATGAAGGGCAAAGTCAGATTGCTTTGAGTTCCTGTACATCACAAAAATGGTCCTCCCTGACTGGTGCCATGCAGTTTCACAGAGTATAATTGAATGTCTCCGACTGTTGAGCTCCTGCAGCTGAGCAGGTGATGCTGTGCTGTAACAGGGGACCCCAGTGCAGCCCATGGTTCGTTACACCCTACAGGATTGTTGTCATGTTACAATGGCAAAACATGATCAGACCTCGCAGAAGAATGTGTCAGGCTGACGCTGTGTTGGGGGAAGTGTTTTCAGGTAATTTGCAGGCCACCACTGGGATAATCACAGTCCAAAATGTTCTACAGGGAGTGTTCAGTTCAGGATCCAGGACCCAGTACTGGGGACCTGACCCCAGCATGGGAGTGGGAAGTCTTGTTATTGAAGAAGAGTTACAAAATCTAATGTTAAGTTCAGGAACAGCCATAATCAGTGAACTGAGACTAGAAACTCTTATTTTCTGCCTTTCTCACATTTCCATAACACTCCTGTAATAGAACCTGTGGGAGAGATGGAGAGGATGGATGGGACCAGAGCATCATTTAGCTTCATTCATTGTGCTAAGGAATGCGAGACCACAAAAGATTTTCTGTGTTCATATAAATAAAGGCAAGGGCAATTTGTTCTGGTTCTCAATGAGTTTTGTAAAATGCTCAGACAGACCCTCATCCTATATGCTAAATTGTTTGCAAAGTTTGTTTAGTTTCTTAACTGATACCTACTGAGGGGTAGGGATGGGCCAGCTGTCATGGTTTGGGGGTTTGCCTGCAGTGAGGTGGTCATTGAAGCAGCAATTTTATATTGGGAAAATAGTATTTTAAAAAGAAAACAGAAGGTATTTGTATAATGTTGACTCTGTTTCCATCCGTTTATGTATCTTCATTTCAGATTATGCTTCCCTCTTAGTACTGTAATATTAAAAAACAAAACTGAAGGATTTCCTGAGTTAAGAGTAAGGACCATGTGTTCTGCCAGGAGTGACGTGGTCCCTAGTATGGCTTTTTGGTGTTTGCAAACTGCATCCAATGTATTTGTCTTTATGAAGATCTGTTTGCCTTCAAAGACTTGAATACTCACCTTCACTAGATGGTCATAGCTCTCTCTTAGCTATGTCCATCAGCTGTGAAATTGCCAGTGTTGGTGTTTCAGTTGTCTTTGTGTTTTAGCTATGAATGGAGGCCAGTTGCATTGGCCAGGTATCTCAGATTGTTGGCTCCTTTATGTAAACATCACAGTTGGTTGTAAGTGCCTCAACTTCCCTATACCCCAAATGTATATTTTGAATTAATCACGTAGAAAATGCATGGTAGTGCCTTTGCTCTTTCCTGACTGCAGCGTTAGAAGATTTAGATCACTTAAATGTATTTATTTGAATCTTTAATGCTGGTTGTCAACATCAACCTGTAATTGAACAAAAGATACACTGGTTTCCCAGTCATTTAAAATTGTCGTGTTGACCTGTGTCATAATCAGCGCTTAGGTCCTAATGGTCATCCCACCAAGCTAGTTTGGGAACACCCTGCTTCTCCCATCCTCTGTAGAGCGCAGGGCATGGCTGGTATCTTTGGCTACCTGAGACCTTAAGAAAAATCCCAGGTTCTGCAGTGACCTTGTTGCTGGTGATGCCTTTGATCTTTCCAGCTCTTTACTTCCAGCACCTTATTTGGGGGCTTTTGCTTCAGGTTTTCAACTGGATACAGGCTGTTGGGAAGCAAAGCAAAACATCCTTTTGGTATAGCAAAGTTTCTCTGGAATTTATTAAAGCAGCACCATCAATAAATGATGGCTGTGGGGTTTGCAGGTCCTACTGCCAACCGTAATGCAGGTTTAGATTTGTATTGACAGAATAATCCCTTCCTCACTAAATACAAACATGTAAACATTCACTGAACATCACTTATTCCTTCTTAAGAAACTGCATCGCTCTTAGGCTAGTGCTGATCTTCAGTGCAGTCGGGGGTTAAAAAAGCAGAAGGCGTTTTAAAGAACTAAGCTTCCAATGTATTATTTTCATCGGAAATGTTCAATTGCTACTTTGGAAATCTTAATATGTATTTTTCAGATGTCCTGAATTTGTTCCTTTGTCCTGGGAGGAACTTGAGAGAAATGAATACAGACAAATTATTTCATAAACCATGCAAAATGGCTGTGGATTGACAGTTAAATCTGTAACAGTGAATACATTCAATTTTCCTCTTTGTTCTGTCAGCAGTCACTTGCACTCTAAATGTCTATTTAATTTTTTAAGTAGATTACCAGGAAATGTTTGCATTATTTGATTATTGAATTTACTTTTCCAAATAATGGATCTTTTCCTCAAATATTTATGTGGTATTGAAAACGTTTTTGCATCAGGGAGCAATGCTAAAAATGAATGGGGACCATATTTTGAGTTATTTGGAGTATATGTGCAGAATGCCTCGTCTGAAATCACTGTACACTTGTGTTGCACTGGGAGGAAGAAAAGCAGTTTGTCATCTGTACTGCTTTCCAAAATTAGATTCAGATAATCCCACCTTTTTGAGTAAATAAGGAGCAGATTGGTCTGAAAAATGAAATGCAAGTAAGCTCTTGATATGTGATATAAAAAATAAATAAGCTAATATGTGAGCAACATAGAGCATTGTAGTGATAGATGATAATAGAGATTACCTTTGTTGTTTACATAATTAGGCTGGGCAGGGAAAGGAGAGGGAGAAAGCAGCATTCAGAAATGCTTTTGTTTAGTCCTGTGTGGTTGGGGGCTTGGGGGGTTTGGATTTTTCTTGCGCTCTGTGCGTGCATGTGTTTTGCAGTGCACGGATGAGGAATTGTATAGGAAATTTGCAGCTGCTCTAGTTATTCAAAAAGATTTGTATAAGCTGGCACAAGGGACAAAATTAGAGGGAACTTGAACGAGTGCCGTGCAGTTTATTAGCTAGGCAGCCATAATTTTGACCTTGCTGTGGGTTAAAGGACACAGACCTGAGAAGAAATCTGTTTATCATGGAGGGAATTCATGCCATCCCTGACAGTGTACAGTGAACAAGATGGATGATCTGCCAAATTGGTCCCTCGCATGGGTGAATCAGGGCAAATTTACAGTACAATTCCTTTGCTGCTCCTGATACAAAAATAACGTTTGCTGGGGTTTGTGTTCAGTTGTATGATGACCTGGGGTGAACAGAGAGAAGAAATAAGATTTGTAGGATCCCTATTACCTTAAAGATTTATATGCACCTTGCTTTCATTTTATGTCTGCCTCTTTTGCATCTCTCATAAAGTGCTAAGGAAAAAGTCCAATTTTTTGCTTTGGGAAAGCAACTTTATGTCGGGGTGTCAGGGAATCTCTCTAAAATGTAGCATCTTGAAAGCTTCTGTTACCTTGAACAACACAATTACACTATGTACCCTGCTTCATTTGGACCCTACTTTTACTTACGTAGCATTTTCCTTTAGTGTTTGGGGTATGCTTCCATGCTGCATAAGCTGCATGTGCTGTAATAGTTTAACAATACTCTCCACAACAAACCAACTTGAGGAACAATGAAATTTGCTGTTAGTGACAGGAGCTGATGCTGCAGAGTGAGCCTCTCTCATAGGTGTGTTGCCGTGCTCAGAAAACAGTTCTGTGAGAGGGGCTACGTTTTTGATGTAGTCTGGCCTCATCCTTGTACAGTTGAGAGCCTTGTAAGCTCCCTCCAGAGAGCTGGAGACAAATCCACTGATGTATGAATCTGATACACGTGCGATTAACCGTGTCAAGTAATGAGATGTGAGACAGCAAGGAGGAGGAGGAGGCAGCCCCACAAAAATGGGGAAGAAATTGCGTGTGCTCTTTAGCTTTGGAAGGGAATTGTTCTTCTAAACCACATTGTCTACGCGTTGTTACTTGAAAATATGTTTAGACTGTGCCCTTAGATGTCTGGATTTTCAGCATAAGCTCCGTTCCATTAGAGATAACTGTGAATTTATTAGGGGGAAACAACATTTTGTACAGAGCCTATTTTTGTTGGCAAATTAACAGATTCAGAAAGCTTTCTTTTAAACAGAGTGTCACAATAACAGATTTGGGTGTCTCCTGATCCACTGGCTATCTTTATGTTGGGTTCTCAAACACGTTAATTAATACACCATAATTACAAACTGCATTTTAATCTTGTTAAGTTATTTCTAGGCAAAGAGAAGTGCAAAAATGTGATGCGGGTGATAAGAAACAAAATGAAATCAGTAACGCTCTGCAGCTACAAAGTTGTATCGCTGGTAGAAAATCCCTCGTTGACACTACAGAATAGTAGCTGAGTGAGTTTTCTTACAAGCCACAGAAGGAGGCTTAAACCAGTCTAAAAATGGGAGATTTAAAAGCATCCTTGCACAAAAATGTTGTGGAAAGCAAAACTCTGAGATTTCCTGAGCAAGGAGATTTCTTGCAAACTTACGGACTATTTTGCTTCAATTTTCCCTGATTTTTATTTGTATTTGTGCATCTTGGCTGTATGAGAAAGCAGAGATGACTCAAGATAAAATTGGAAAATAATTCTGTTTTTAAAAAGAGGCTTTTTAGTAACCAAGTCATAACAAGTCGTATTTTGCATACTTAGGCATTTCTTTAAGTAGGTAGAATATAAATGAGAAGGCAAGTTAAATATCCTGCAATCAAAACATTACAATTATGCTAAAGTGGGGGCTTTTTTCTTCTTTTAATTACAGAAAGCACTCCAAAGACTTCTGCCAGTTGCAGTCCTGCTCCTGAATCTCCCATGAGTTCCAGTGAATCAGTGAAGAGCCTGACTGAATTGGTGCAGCAGCCCTGTCCCACTATAGAGACCAGTAAGGATGGCAAATCCCAGGAATCCAGCGAGCCACCTGCTTCTGAATCCCAATCTACAACACCTCTGCCGCTGTCGGGCCACTCGGCACTCAGCATTCAAGAACTGGTTGCTATGTCCCCTGAGCTGGACACCTATGGCATCACGAAGAGGGTCAAAGAAGTGCTAACGGACAACAATCTTGGTAAATCACTTTATTCTCATTTCTTGACCAAAATTGAGTGTTCATGCTTTGATTTTTAAGCTGCATTTCAGTAGATGCTCTCAAGTATACTTGGGTTAGACTCTGGCCTAAGCTTTAACCTGTTAAAAAGATCTTTTTATATTCTTTTTAAACTGGTAGAAAAATCCTTGCAGATTGTCACACTCTATTTAAAACATCATCATACCCCTGTTCCTCTTAACCTCTGCTTCTGGCTCATCAGCCAGATGCTGTTCCCAGCAACCTGAACACAGTCCAGCAGGCCATCAGGAAGACCAAAACCCCAAAGACAGGGGGATGTCCCCTTCAGAAATGCTATTTTCCCCATGCTCATAGATTGAAGGCCCCAACGTTTTAGGCACAGGTGAATTAGAGGAGTCCAGCATGATCAGAGAGGGAGGTGCATCACAAGCAAAAGTGTAGTGTACCTGTAGAGCTAGTAGGGTGAATTCAGACTCAGTTGAGGTTTAAGTGAACCTGTAGAGAAGTACACGGGGCCATTCAGTTATTTTGCTTTAAGATGTGCAAAGCTAAGGCTGCTTTTGCTTACAGATAAGGTTTTGGGTGTCAAATTAAGTGTAATGTTGACATGACTGTGTATTTGGAATAGTCAAAGGGTATTTAGTCAAAGGGTATTTAGTCAAAGGGTACCTGATCTGAGTATGGGAAATCCAGGCTTGATACTGCCACTCTGCCTCCAAATCACTAGTTCTTCATATGTGTTTAACACTTGCTTCCCTTGCAAGGCTTTGGAAACCTTTAGGAATCCGTTAAAGTCTCTAGTGGGAAGCCAGTAAGGCTGCCCCAGTGTTACCTGTGCATGCTTCTGGGGCTTAGCATGGGCTTCACTTCACTTGTGTTTAGATGTCCAAAACAGATGTTTGGTACACTCCAGAGGTACCCGTTGCTCTCCAGTGACTAGAGATGGGACCAGAGAGATAAGTTTAGGTTTAGACTGCTGATGGTCCTTTTATGAGAAGAACTTCATCTATATCAACTGAACTGTTATGGCTGTATAAATAGGAGCTCCTTTATTTGAGTACTTAAGGAAGCTTTTTTCAGCTAGGCACGGAATAACATCAGATGTATTTTAAGGGGAAGAACACTGGGATGGGGGAGGTTGCAGATTCTCATTTAACATAATTTAGGAAGAAAAGAAAATGTCCCTGCTCATGGGCGTACCCTGGTGAGGTGATGTTCCACTGAACCCAGCAGAATTACTTGCTTGTGCGCGTTTGCATGGGCACACTGTGGTTGACTGCTCAGTGGAGGTAATGTAGAGATGAAGCCACAGGTCATGGTAAGGGTTTGTAGGTTCAAGCCCCTAGTTTTTGGGCAAAATGCTGTTGAGTGCTGTGCCTGCTCTGGTGCTCCAGAGAAGTTTGAAAAAGTATTTTTGTTGACATTTGCTTTGATGCCGTTTTTACTTAGTCTTTTTTATTTCCCATGATTTTTGTTTTCCTACAGTGTGGCTGACAAGCCTAAAAAGCAGCAGAAGAGCCAGGAAATGTGCCCCAAACTCTGCATTAGGTGTGGAACCAGTTTCAATGTCTCCTTTTGCGCCCTCAGTGTGCTCAGATTTGATTCAGTGCACAGGTTTCTCTGTCTTAGGCCACAGGGCCTTGTTAACCTGTTCTAGGCAACTGGTGGTGGCTCAGTTCCAGTACCATCAGCCAGTAAAGACCATGGTTGTGCAAAAACCATTCACAATGTGTTTGGTGGGTCTCTCCTCCCATGCCTTTTAACATTGATTCAGCAGTCACCATTTTAGCAGATAATGGTGGCAGTGTTAATGCTGAGATGTTGCTGGTATTCCTCGTCCCAGATGTCATAGTATTACCAGTGATTCCCTGCTGGGTACCATATAACTTGGAGAGGGAAGCAAATGGAGTGAGCTGTTGAAGGATTGCAGTGGTGGGGATTTAGCAGAAAGGGCCAGGACTAACCATGAAACCAGCATAATTTACCATAAACAGGGTTTATCCATGAGGAGTTACATCAGTGGGAGCAGTCATGAAGGATATTAGGATGAAAGATGGGGAGAACCAGCAGGAGTTTTAGGAAACCTGTGCTTAAAAATGTTCCAGTTATTAATAGTGCTCTGATGAAGGTGGGGTGTGATATACCTGCTGCCTCCCAAGGATGATTTCTAGCACGTTTCCCATTACCTTGGGAGTGTTTCAGGTGCTTTATCCTGTCCTGCCATATCCTGAGATACAATAATGACACCTTTAGCTTTGTTCTTAACACCTAGAGAACATCATCCTTACCTCCTTCCAAGCACACATTTTTGATGGTTAGGCTGTAGTCTGAAGTTCATTTCCTTCAGCAGCAAATCTGTGCTTGTATTCCTGCTCATGTGGCCACACAGCAAACGAGAGCAGTTGGTCTGAGTCAAAAGAGGCCCTTTTATTCTCCGTAGGTTGGTTTGACTCGGATCAGTTCCTTGCTCTGCTTTACTGGGCAGCCACATGGGCAGTCACCGTGGGCTCCCTGCCACTGCACAGCGGCTGTCGGAGGTCATCACACTGCAGCTAGCTTGGGTTAGAAACTGTGGGGAGCATTAAAGGGAAGTTATTTAGGAAGGCAAATTGAAAGATTTTTCAAGTAGCTGTCTTATCTTGCTAGTAGCTGGCAGGTTTAGAGGTGAACGGATGAGGCCTTACTGATGTTTTTCAGTACAAGCAGGGAATAGGTTCACTCTGCAATACGCATGATCGAAAATTGGCTCTGAATTAATTCCTTTGTCTGATTTTCCTGGTGTTGAGGGTAGTGGAAAATCACTTATTACTTAGGAGCTTAAGTGAATTCTGACTTCAGGTTTCTGTTCAGTCTCCAAGAACCATTTGCAGGGTTAGTTTAGGGTTTAGTAGCAGACTGTGTCATGTTAGCCCTGTCTTTGTTTCCCCTTTCTGCCTTTCATTATCTCAGCTGCTTCCTCCAAAAGCTCTGCAGACCCACCTGCCCATTGCATCTGCATGGACATTTTGCAGCTTCTAACTGCTCCCATGCTCCCTCCTCTCCCCATGCAGGTGAAAAAAAATCACCAGGGCAAGAGCCGTGGGATGTTTTTGTAAAGAGGAGGAGGAGATCCTTGGAATTAAGCACAGGGGGTCTGGGTCTATAAAGCAGATATTTTCCATGACCTGTTTTGTCAGGGTTAGGTGAGACTGTGAAGGCAAGAGCTGATGGTGCTTTTGTAAGTGCGGGAGTGTCCTGTAGAGCTGTAGGAGCACAAGTCCCCACGTATCCACATTGTCCCTTAGGGATGTATTTGTTGCCACTGGCTAAGAGATGCTGGCCTTGCTAGGAAGTGAAGAAAAAGCATTCTGCTGTGTGTTAGTGGGGGCATTCAGGAGCTCCTGATCAGACACAAGACCCTGAGGCCTAAACTTGGTCAGTATGGAAAGATCTTTGTGTTACCTTGAAAATACATGATAGCTGTGCTTCTATCAGAAATCACTGGCGGTGACTCGGATGACTTCAGGCTCCATCTTGTACCAAAACCTGTCTTGATCAAAGTAGTTCAGCTTAGGAAGAGCAATGAAGTGAAGGGGTTTAGAAAACCAGCTGTATGGCTGGGTTTGAGCTGCACAGGCATTTTCTGCAGTCTTTGATAAGGTAGATCTTAACCATGTAAAACTAGTGTTACCAATGCACATACAAGTGCTGTACATTGAAAAGCATATGCAGTTCTTGCCATGCTAGATGATAGCATTTAGAAGGAGAAATAAAATTAAGTATTCTTAACTGGAAGTACTGTAGAAGCTGTGAAAAAAGCTCTTGTATTGTAAAATGTGATTATCTGTAGTTGGTAAGACACAGTTAGAACACCACAGATAGTACAAAATATGTATGAGGACACTTATATGACCATTGCTGAATGCAGGAGGGTGCATCGGTCTTGGTTCATTGATTGCTTGAAATGTTCGGACTGCCCTGTTGGAATGAAGCTGTTGCCGTACCCTCCTGCATAAGAGCTAAGTGGCCTCACTGCTCTCACTAGTTGCCTGCTTAGCTAAAAGTTCAGTTTGTTTTTAATCTCGTTCACTGTATTTTTTGCACGCTGTTTCCCTGTAGGGTCCCGCTCCCCAAACGTGTTGAGCTCCCCTCTTTGCCACAGTCAGATCCTAAGGATTTAACTAAAGCTCAATATTTACACAGTTAGTGGGGGGCAGATCTTTTATTCTTCTAAATGTTTCTCTTGGGTTTTCAAGCAATTCTGAAGTGAGAATAATTGATGAATGATCTCGTAAACGTGTTCTGTCTTTATAACTATGAAGAGAGCCTCGTCTCTCAGCTGAATGAATTCATGCAATTTTCAATCTCGTATTAGGTCAGCGTTTGTTTGGGGAGACAATCCTAGGGCTAACACAAGGCTCTGTCTCAGACCTTCTGGCTCGCCCGAAGCCCTGGCACAAGCTGAGTTTGAAGGGACGGGAACCCTTTGTCCGCATGCAGCTGTGGCTGAATGATCCCAACAACGTGGAGAAGCTGATGGATATGAAACGAATGGAGAAAAAAGGTAACTTGGAGCAGAGCTGCTGACTCAGGCTTTCCATTTTTTCAAAGATGACCGTGTCTTTTAGAATTCTCCATAAATAGTATAGAGGCAGCATTGATCCAGTGTTATGAAGGTTATGCAAAAGGACTTCCTGACAGCTTTTCATAGCTGTATTTGATGCTAGCTCAAGCGGATGCATCTCAACAAAAAGCCAAACAAAAAACGAGCCCCAAACCCTGAATATTCACCAGCTGTCATGAAATCAGTGCTATATTCTCCTGTAGATTATTTACTGAGGCCCCGGTGTATCACTCATAACTTGCCTTACCAAATGAGAAATGTGAGTTTGGGAGCTGGCTTTGGGTTGTTAGTTAATAGCACTGCAGCTGGTCACAGATGTTGGGCTGGAAGAACTGTGCATTGATTCCTGAGAGAGCTTCTTGCCAGTCCTGCACTGATGGTCACTAGGAGGAAAGAAAAATGCAGTCTTTATAAGAGGGTATTTGAGAATAATTCCATTTCTGGCCTTTATAGGGATGGAGGAAGGTGGCTGTGTTAATACACGATCCCAAAACCCAGCTAGGTCATGAGTACGTACCTGTGAGACACCTCAGTTGTTATTGGGTATCTCAGTAAAGAGTATATCCTGAAATTTTATCTTGCTCTCTATAAATCCATTACTAAAACGCAGTGGTTGTGCAGAGCCCTGGTTTTAGTACATCCATGTGATTTTACAAAAGCGACTCAGAGGCTGCCATTATCAGCAGTTAGCTAATTAATGACATATACATCTCTCAAGCTAGCCCTTAATGATATTAGTACAGACGGCATTAATTGTATGCACTGAAAGCACTGCTGTTGACTGATGTCCTGAAAGCATTAACACATCTGATCAAGAACTTTATGATTATATTTAAAACTGCAGTTAGGGAGCTTCTGGGAAAATTGTAATCTTGCATGCTTCTAAGAACAAATTCAAATCCTTGTCACAGTAACCAGTATAATATAATGCAGAGCAGTATCTTATCACAAATTGTGTGTGATCTTCTATTGGGAGTAAAATTCACTTGGGTTTCCCAGCTACAGCTGTAAGCCAAAGGGAACCATGGTGGGTTTGCTGTGTTAGAAACATGGCAGAAATAAACTTGTCAGCTACCTGGATTTTTTGTAGCCTCAAAGAGAATATTGCCCAAAACCAGGAAAATAGAATACAAATAATTTAAAAGTAGTACTGACAGTATCCTTTCAAAACTATTTTCTAAACTGGATTCTTATCAAATCCTGTGCAATACACATGCTCTAGAAATGGCACCTGAATAGAGATAAGGCAATTAAATCGCTGGGACTCTGTACTTGGCTCCTGAGTTGTGTAAGTGCTGTCCTCATAGCACAGCAGTCTAAAGTAAATTCAGGCCTCTCCTTTCTGCAGAATCCTTTCATGCAGATAAGGATCCTGTAAGTTAACCTTTTGAATTGTTCTAGAACCACATTAAGAATTTAACTTTCCCTTTGGGTAATGGTGGTTAAAGAACAATGCAGCTGTAGCTGCTACCAGTGAAACATTATTACCATTTATTTCTCTGCCACACTTTATTAAGGGAGTAAATTAATAATTATGATAAAGGTGAGGTACATAGATCTCTTTTTCTGTTCTATAGTCTAAAGCTTGTGCTGTAAATGTCCATTTTGAGAGGCTCTGAAAACTTGCAGTGTACATTAACTAACCTCTTTGGAGGAAGACAAGGGTTCACACTCACTAGGCTGAGACACCCTGCACCACCTTTCCAGCCTTGGAGGAGCTCATTCCTCCTCCTTACTACCTCCTGGTGTGTGTGCTGCTCGTAACGTCACACTCCTCACAGAACAGTACTGAATCCTGCTGTCAGGAGAAAATTTAATTCCCTTTATTTCCCCATTATTTCGCTTTTTAATAATCTTGCTCAATACAGCATAAGATAAAAATGATATTAAAAGGGGCTCTGTTTTACCTCAGTGGGCAGCCACGAGTTCTGTAATAGCGTCTGCTGCTTCTGTAGCTGAGCTCATGCTGGGGAGTCTTCCCAGAGGGACGCAGGGATGCTGGATTGGCAACAGCAGCAGGGAAAAAAGGTAGTAAAACTGGGGATAGAGCTGGCCTTGACAAGGTGATCTCAGACCCAGATCCAGGCCTTTGCCCAAATTACATCTGGGTGGGGGTTATTCATAGGTTTCCTGAGAAGGGGAGACCAATCACCGGCAAAAAATCAGACTTCTCCAGAAATAAAGTGTGTTTGTGACTTGGATTCCAGTTTGAGCTCTGCTGTCACTGCAAATGTGCTGAATGATCTCCTTATGTTGTCTACACGCAGCACATATGTTTGAAATAAGAATTAGAAAGGAAAAGCTTTTATAAACGTCGTCTGAAGTTTCCAGAGACCATCACCGTTAAAGCCAAAAGCTTGGGTACTAGTTCAGCGCAGGGAGAAGTGTCACAATAGTGCCTTTGGCCCCCTAGAAGTTTGTTCTGGTAGTATATAATCCTGCAGGAATGCAATTGCTTATGACAGAACAGTGGGGCATCTTCCTCTTTATGTTAAGGAAATATGTGCAGTTGTATAATTTATTCCATTCATGTGAGAGACACCCAGATAAGCCGTTGCACCTTTTGTGATCGCAGTGTGAGGTTACAAAAGCAGAGGTGGGTGTTAGGGCAATGGTATCTTTCCCAAGGTACCACTGCTCCGTGCTGACCTCAGCAGTCTAAAGATGGTAGCTCTGACCTGCCAGAAATGCCATCCTTTGGAGAGCAGAGAAAGCAGAGATTCAGAGCATCCTGATGCATGGGTGTCTCATATTAACTCAGTTGTCTGACCAAATTCCAGAAGCTCCAGTCAGAGGTAGCCTGAACACCTTTTACATCTTGCATGCAAGGTTCTGGCTTGTCTCATGGCCTCCTTTAAGCTGCTGCACGTTGCTGAAGTGATAGGTGCTGGTTTTCAGACCTCTTGGTTGTGCTATCAAAGGAGACAAGGAAACCTTGTATGTAGTTTGTATGTCCATACAAGTTTGAAATAACACCTAGGAGGCTTTGAGGTTAAGGACCTCATATAAATGTGAGGTTATATTGCTGGAGTGATTAATTCCATGGTTGAAGGTTGTAGCAGTTCCTTGAAGGCTGCAAAAATAAGGCAAACAGGTCACATTAAAATAATGCATTTACTTGAGGTCACTTCGCAGTTCTGCATCCAGTTGGAACAACTTAAATAAACACCAAAACACAATTTTGCTTTTTGGGGTTATTTCAAATGCATGCAGGACTGTATCATGGCAGAGTGATGGATCATGAGCAACACGCGTTCTGTTCTGTATCGGTGATCTTACACAGTAGGCAATCCACAGGTAATCTGTCATATTCAGGAAAACCAAAATGAGAGTCATGCAGATACCCCCAAAGGTTACACAATGTGTTCAAAATTCACTTCAGTGATAGTAAGACAGAGTGTAAAATGGTCCCACTGGACATAACTACTGTATAAAGACAGAATGCTGAACCCACTGGAGACACAAAACCTGGCCAGTCTGTCGGGAGCTCTGCCAGAAGAAGTTAACTTGTGTGAGAAGGGCTTTGAACACGCAGTTCATTGGATCGCATTGAATTTTCATTCTTTGTGCACCCTCAGCCTAAAGGCAGAGCTGTGGGGAGAGAGGAATCTATTGAAGAATTTGGTTGCTGGCTGGTGCAACGTGCCCTGTGTTGGTGCCTGGTCTCATGGGAGCTACTGGAGATTTAGTGCCTGCTGGATTGATGTCAGGCTGGTGTAATCTGGAACTTAATAGCCGAGGTTATCAAATTGCAGCTCTTGAATACCTCAACTCTTAAATATCTAGAAGGTATTTAACAGACCGTTAAAGATTTTATTGACAAGATTCATCTGTGTTTGCTGTTTTCAGCCCCCTCATTAGCAATGCTTGCGCACGATAGTGCCAGGTGCAGGAAATCCCACCTCTCTTTGCCCAGTGAAAATCAGTCAAGTCAGTGACAGCCTTTGCTGAGACTCTTTCCCTGCAGAATTTGCCAGGATAATTCTGTCCCCATCCGGGAGCAGAGTCACTGGTGGTATCACAGGCTTCTGCCACCAACCTCACTGAGCACCATCAGTGCAGCAAGAGCTTTCTTAAGTACATTAATTTTGAAAGAGCTTGTGTAGGGGGGGAGGATGCTGTGGGCTGCTTTTCTTTCATAACCTGTCACCGCTAGAGCGAAGATCTGTCGGAAAAAGCAGCAAATGCCTGCGGGGTTATTCAGCCCAGCGCTGGGATCTCTGGGCGCCGGGCGCCACCGTGTGTTGGAGCTGTGGCTGAGGCTGCCTTCAGCTCCCACAGTCTTTCTGAGACCTTAAGCGTTAGAGAGACCTTGGCATACACCCGAAGTGTTTAACAACTAAAACCAGTTAAGTGCAACTGTCCTAATCAGGCATTTGTGTGGACGTTCGCCGCTAAAAAGAGTGCATCTGAAATAAGTGGTGTTACCTGAACCCTGTTACTTATGTCTCACATTGAAAAAGCAGAAAACTCTGTCAGGCTTCTAGTGAATTTACCATCGTTTTGTCCCCTTCCTTCTTTTTCTGCCTCTTGCTTCCTCTCCACATTTGCTTTCCTCTCATCTCTGATGATGCCCCTTCTTTTCTGCTCTCTCCAAGCAGGCCATCCATGCATCCACAACTTGTCACCTTTACATTTATTCCACCACTCGTACATTCGTTGATTTTGCATTCGTATTCAGCTGGGGCTCATCCGATGTGCTTCTCTTTCAGCCTACATGAAGCGGCGACACAGCTCTGTTAGTGACAGTCAGTCCTGCGAGTCCTCCTCAGCTGGGATAGACTACAGCCAGGGCGCCAGCCCACAGCCACAGCACCAGCTCAAGAAGCCCCGGGTGGTGCTGGCACCAGAAGAGAAAGAAGCTCTGAAACGAGCCTACCAGCAAAAGCCATACCCATCACCAAAAACCATTGAGGAACTCGCTACACAGCTCAACTTGAAAACCAGCACCGTGATCAACTGGTTCCACAATTACAGGTAGGAGATCTCCCAGGAGCCCTACTCCTAAAGGATTTATTCTGTTCACTTGGGGAGGGTGCTGCTCTGCATTAGCAAGCTGTGTCTGCTTCTGCTAGCACTGAGCAATAGTACAAAATTGACAGTTTCAACTGTTTCAGCTCCAGACTAATTTTAAGTTATCCCTGAGGAGCAGCAATACTCATATATTGATGTCCCTACCCATGGCAGGGGGGTTGGAACTAGATGATCTTAAGGTCCTTTCCAACCCGAGCTATTCTATGATTCTGTGGTTCAATGTAAGTAGTGCTTTTCAACAGGAAGTCTTGCTTTTGGGGTGGGCTTGGATTTAGAGGTGTCCACTATTGAATATTTATAAATCCCACTGCAGTAAGCAGGACTGGTCTTTCTCACTTGCATATGCACACTCACACAGACATACACTTACATGTGTATATACGCACATACAGGTGTGTGGTGGGCGTGTTGTGCCTGGGTCAGTTTGTAGGGGGTGCTTGTAAGCGTCCTCTACTGGATGGCACCAGAACTGTGCTCCTTTCTTTGTGTTTTCCCACATAAGAGCAAAACCAGGATTTTCTTTCAGATGTTGAGTCACAGAGCTCTGAAAATAGGCACAGTATGTGCTGTATTTCTGGGAAGCTCCACACAGTCATGAAGGACAGAGAACTGATAACCCTGAAGTCAAGATGTGGGTGCAGATTTATTTATGATAAAATGATTTAGTTATGATTAAATCATTGAGTCCTGCTGAAATGAAATAAGATGGTATGTTTAGTTCCTTGCTTGTATTAGAAGGAACCTTCTCCACATTTGAATGATTGAAGCAGGTTTTGGCCTAGAGACATCGATAAAAAGAAACATTAGAAAGGCACAGAAGAATTATAAGGATTTGAATAAACATATTATTTGAATAAACATCACCTGTGCTTAGGATTGGGAATCTTAATTAGTGCAGCAGACTTTTCTCCAAGAAATTGGTGCTAATGACTATTGAACAGATAGAGTGAAGTTACCAAATTCAGTACGAGTGAAGATACCAGATTCAGTACTACTATGCTCCTTCACTCAGAGCCAGTAATGTACCCAATTAGTCCAGATTGCTGAACTTACTTGTTTTAGGAAACTGCTAACATTTAAAGGGTGTTTTCCACTTTGTCCCTTCTCAGCTTTAAACAGAGAAGCTGCTGAAGCAGGAGCAGCCTGGTTTAATAAGATAGCTCAGAAACACTGTGCACAATAGTTAAATAGTATTTATAGTAAACAATACAAAATTAAGAAATTAGAACCAACAAATAATCATATTTACACTGAATTTCTCTGACTTGAATGCACTACAGATGCAGCCTCTTTCACTGCTCCGAGTCCTCCACATGCAGGCCTCTCTTCCAATTCCCACTTCTAGGCAATTATACACAAGTTGGAGGGATGCCTATGAAAATATGCTCCCTTCGGCCTGACAGCAAAATGTGCTGTTCTCACTTACGCAGACGAGTGCGGGAGCACTGGTGGTATGTGTCATCTTCCTCATTATCATGAGATCTCCTGCTTAGGCGTGCTGCGAGAAAAAGTGACAAGTCATGATTGATCAGCGTGTTCTGCCGCACCAAGCTATGCATTAGTGTAGACTAGGTGCTGACAGTTGTGTACAGAATAAAAAATGTCTAAACAGGGTGCTGTAAGCTGGTGGGTAGCACCAGCCTCACAGCACTGAGGGGTCTGGACCTGTTCCCAGGTGTGCTGCTAAGTCTCCAGGGCTGTAAAGAGAGATTTCAAGCCTGTTTGGATCCCTGGGTGCTCTGAGCAGTTGCCACCGCTGGAAAATCAACACACGTGCTTGTTCTTTTCCTCTGTATGACAATTTTCTTAGTTTTCATGCA
The DNA here is from genome assembly GCA_017639245.1 of Myiopsitta monachus. Classification (NCBI taxonomy): domain Eukaryota; kingdom Metazoa; phylum Chordata; class Aves; order Psittaciformes; family Psittacidae; genus Myiopsitta; species Myiopsitta monachus. The sequence continues at coordinate 8,277,993 of CM029932.1, forward strand.
TGAAGTACTCCTAAATCATTTGCAGGACACTGTAAAAGAGGTACAGTTACATATTCTGCTAAGGGAGCAGGGTCTGACTGTGCTGCAGCTCATGTATTATAAGGAATGGGTACTCCTTCCCTTCTTCGTCTTCTCCAGGCCACACTTAACTTTATTTATCTCTTTTATACTCATTCTCAGCCATTTCTTTTCCAAACTAAAGAGTCTTCATACATCAGCAGTTCCACATCTCAGACCATCTATTTCTTTAAAGTAACTTCAGATAAGGCTGGGTACAGAATTGGAGAAGTTTGTCCTCCTGGTTCTTAGGGAATACTGTTGCAACAATGGTTTTCCTTTGGGATTCAGACCAAACCTCACTTTCCAAAGGTGATTGCTAAAGCGGAAGCTGCCTTTATATTCACCAGCTGGGAAGTCAACACTAGCATTTATTTTATGCAGCGAAATAAACTTAAAAAAAACCCACGTCCTCAGCAGCCAAAGAAATCATTAACTTCAGAACATAAATAACTATAAAGGATTTTGACCTGTCTGCAAGCTTCTTCCAGTCTATGGCTTTGCACCCATACCAATCACATCACTCTCAGAACATAAAAATAAATATCCTTTACTTTGTAGTAGTGAAGCACATACAGAACACGTCAGAGTTTGAGGCCCTGTTGTCTTAAAAATGGTACAGAAGAGTAAGAGGTAGAGATTTCTGTCCCACTTCATGAGTAGAAACTGGCGCATAAACTCAGTGAGGTCACAGAGGTGATGCTACAGAAGCATCAGGAGTTAAATCAGGCTTTCTTGAATTGTGGCCTAGTCCTCTTGGATCCTAAACTTCATTGCTCTTACTCTGGCCATATTTTTCAATGAGCGGTAGTAGCATTGTGCTTGTTTAGGTGTGGCGTGAAGGTTTGTACAGGGAACCTCAATGTATACCCCAGGAGATCTCTGATATTTTGAGTTACACTGATGGATGCTAACAGAATGTTTTATGTTGAGGCCAGCACCTTCCATTGAGAGGAATGCTCTCTGGAGTTTCCTAGCTGCTGTCACCAGATCTTCTTTACCTTAGGGATTTAATTCCTGTGTTAATGAGGAGCCGGACTTGACTCCAGAAGCCATACGTTGGGTGTGAATTCCAGGATTTCCACAGGCATCAAGCCTGTATTCTGTGGGGCTGTGGTCAGGTACCCCTTGAGCATGTCATCATTCAGTATCTTGATGGAACCGAAGTATTTAAAATGCCATGCAGGCACAAAACTCTTACCCATTTCCTCTCCTGAGCTGGGGGAATGTTACAGAAGCAGTGTGTTCTGGATCAATGTCCATGCAGGGAGATTATAGGCATAAATAGAGCCTGATAATCAGTGTTGCAGGATGCATGCAATTAATGGTAATAGAAAATTAATGTTAGCACCTGTGGTCTTCTGTTAGGTGAATAATATTCTCCTAGGGAAAATTACAGGCCCTGTAAATCCTTCAAAAGTGTAGAGTCAGCAAGTACTGCTGAAATACTCTGTTGCATTTCAAGTAAGTCAATAATATCATTAGCTTCAAAAGCAGTATTCAGATGGTGTTCTGCATTTATCCTAATTTTTCTCCATTGTGTGCTGTCTTCCATAGCACACTTAGGGAAAAATGAAAAATTCATCCAGGCATCAGCATTGGGACAGCATTTCACTTCTGATTTGCAAGACCCTTAGCAGTTCTCCCTGGCTGAAACAGCGTTCTCTTCCCTCTGAAACGTAAACTCTCCCTGTGTCTGTAGTCTGGTCCATGACCACAAGTCATTGAGGCTCCCTCTTGGTTGCAGTCTGGGACCTGAACAATGGTCATAACCTATCCTACTGACAGGGCAGTACAGAGGAAGAGTTAGCCTTGACCCTCAGATTATTTCATAAGCTGTTCTGTACTTATGTGGATACTGGGAGCTCCTAAACAGAGAAGGAAGAGGGACAGAACCAAGTTAAAGGGCAAAGGTAGTGTTTGGGGTATTACTGCACGCTTCAAGCGATAGGAGGCACAAGGTGGCACACTGGGCACTTTCAAGGACACATGGAGCGGATTAATTCTTTTGAAGTGCACTGCTTGCCTTGTCACTGTGCATGTTCTGAAATGGACTGTTTGAATAAAAATGTGAGGCAGAAGTCAGACTAGCTCATAGACTGACAACCTGTCAAAGCTGTGCTTCCCCAGAGCACGTTCGGAACAATGGACTTTGTTTCATCTTCATTCCACCTTGGTGACCAGGAGAACACCAAGGGGATTATCCATTTTCCTCGTTTGTGTTTTGTTTAGGCAAATTCTAGCTCATTTCTAGTAGAAATCCAAATTGTTTTGTATTTGCAAACTGTTTTCTTCTGGATCTACTAGAAACGTATTTGTATTTCTAAAATCATCCCTTTTCTGGTCCAGCGTGTTGCAAAGTTTTACCTTCCTGATGTCAGACTTCACGAGAATGGGAGACTGCAGAGCCTTTCATCTCTGTCCCTTCAGCTACATCCAGTGTTATAAAAATCGAGCATACAGTTATGAATGTTATTTAATTTAAACTTGTAAAAACGGGGAAGATGATCTGTCATTGGTTTTCACCAGCCATTTAAAGTACAAGTTGATTATCTGCATGAGGTGTATGGTTTTGCTTCGTTCCATAATGCCTGTTGTGGTTCCTAGAAGGGGCAGTCATCAGCGTCAGATTTACAATAGATAGCAACATCCTGGTTGAAGTCAGAAGGTCGGTCTCAACACTGAGCACTGCAGAAGTTACCAAAAATGCCTTAATCTGCTCAAAATCCTGTTTGTGGCTGCTGCCCTCCCACCATGCCATGGAGGACCCCGTGTCCTTCTTCACAGCAGGCGTGTGGCCAGTGAGAATTAAAAGCATCTTGATGATATTTCACATTCTTCCAAATGCCTTTTCAGTCAGTCCGTTGGGTTTAGGCTGTGAGTGCTTCCACCAGCCCGCCTTGCTGCCTGTAGCCCAGACAAAACGGTGCCTGGGCATTTCAATGGTGGTGACCCCAGCCCACTGACCACCCCTCTCCCCTGTCTCCTAGGTCTCGCATCCGCCGGGAGCTGTTCATCGAGGAGATCCAAGCTGGGAGCCAGAGCCAGGCTGGGTCGAGCGACTCTCCTTCCGCCAGAAGCAGCAGGGCCGCTCACAGCTCCGAGGGAGATAGCTGCGACGGCGTGGACACAGAAGGCCCACCTGAAGGAAAGCCAAGTGGCCCGGAGGCGGATGAGTACAGCAATGCAACCACAAAGTCTCAGGGAGGGCCAGCGGAGTCGGCTTTCGAAGCGGGGGAAGAGGCACTGCAAGGCGCCAGGTCTTCGGAGAAAGCGGAGCCGTTCCAGGCGGAGAGCCTGGAGGACACCGACGACGAGGGCAGGCTCAGAGCACCGCGCCAGAGCTCTCCGCCGGCATCGCAGCGCCCGGGAGAAGCTCTGGAGACACTGCCAAACTCTGCCACGGAAGGGGATGCCTCTACCTCAGCTGCCTCCACCTCAGTCCTTACAGGGGAGAGCTCCTACAAGTCAAAAGAAAGTTCAGAGAAAATCTCCAGTGTGCCAAGTACGAGCTCGACGCCGGCCACAGGCTCGCAGAAAGCCAACTCTCTTCAGAGCTTGTTCGGCTTCTCGGAGGCGGCGAGCTCCAGGAACACGCGAGACAGCTCCTTGAGGAAAAAGAAAGCGGCAAACTTGAACAACATCATCCACCGCTTGGAGAAAGCCGCGAGTCGGGAAGAGGCCGTCGAGTGGGAGTTTTGAGATTAAAACTCGCCCAACTCTGGAGAGCTGGGAAGTGAAACTGGACCTCTACTGGTTTTATTGTGTTGCGCACTTAACCGCCCTGCGGGCCACAGGGCAAAAACGCCATAGGCCAAGGTGCATATAGAAAACAAAAAAGGAGCGTTAAGCCCAATTTATGTTTGTTGTTTTCAAGGAAGAAAACTGAAATGTGTAGTCAAGCTTTTTTGTACCCTGAAGTGTTTTTATTATTGCCCTAAAGTGATTTCCACAGTTTCTGGAATAACTCATACAGCTTTGCCTTGTGCCCTCCTCTTTGGTGTGGGCTTTAAAAAAAAAAAGAGAAAAAAAAAAACCAGTAAAAAAAAGAAGAAAAAAAAATCAAACCCACATATTAAAAGGGGGCTTTTTATCTGCCATCTAATGGCGACAGAGTGATAATACACTATTATCTTCTTAAACCAGGAAAAAAAAAAAAAGAAAAAGGGGAGATTTTGCAGAAAAAAAAAAAAAAGAAAAAATAAAAAAGAGAAGTTTTTTGTAGCTGTTCAGTTGCCACTAAGAGATTGCACAGTCAAGCGACTCTAAACACACTAGTTTGGATTCCTACGTATTTTCAAGAAAAAGGAAAAGAAAATCTTGTTTGAAACTTTGAATTAAAAAAAGAAAATAAGAAAAAAAAAACAAACCCACATTTACTCCACCTATTTTTTAACAAAAAAAAAACCCAGAAAAAGTCAAAAAGTCACATCAGGAAAATATCTTAATTTGTGGTAGCTGACTTAGTGTTTTCTTGTAAGTGAAATAGAATATTGACACGTAGTGCACATTGTTTCATAGCTTTAACTGATTCTGGTCTTTTGCAGGCCAGAATTTGTTTAATACACTCCATTTTAGGCCAAATCAGGACAAAAGAAAATAAAATCTGAATCTAGGTATTTTATAATCTGCTTTTTAACCTCTAACCACAGAGCACGCTGATCAGACCTCATGTCTAGGAGGTTTAGGAGACAACTTAGAAACAGCATGTACTTGATCATTTCACTTGGTTCGTAGTGTACAGGATTTCCTTTCAGTAAAGACAGAGCGCTCAAAAAACGTTGGCCAGTAACATTTCAGCCTGCTACGTCGGGACGTATCCCATATCCCGAAACATTCAGCTTACCTGGAATCGATTAAAACATGGTTCACCTGTACGATTGCTGTCACATACACCACTAAGAGGGGACTGGAGCTGCCTCAGATAGAGACCTTTTCCTGCTGTTGGTGGCCATTTACTGACTCTCTTCCCACCACAAGCACTGATTTTAAATATGTTTTAGTTGTGGGAAGGTTATTTTTGCGTGGATAACGAGTACATGGCAATGACCAGACAGGCTCTTACCAGGATGGAAACAGCCCAAACTCCAAACCAAAACCTTCGTGCTCTCGAGTCCCAGTCTAGACCATTCTGCCCTGCAGAAACACAGCCTTTTTTCCATTATCTTATGCACAGGTTAGGGCTGATCAAAGTACAAATCAAATTCTAACTTGTCTCTAACTCCTCCTGTTGTCTATATGTATATGCGTGAGCATAGAGGTGTGTGGAAGGATGTGCGTGCGTGAGTGTGTGCGTGAGTGTGTGCGTGCAATTTTATACGTCTGTGTATTTTCTTACGTACTTGTGCACACATAGAGTGCATTACTGCCACCTTTTTTCAATAAGCTGTTTTATCAGTTATGGCTTCTACAAGTTTGCTAATTTAGACTCCTTTATTGCCATATCTTTAAAACTAACAATAGATGATTTCGGAATATATATATATATAAATATATATATATATATAATTTTTTTTTTTTTTTGCTTATTTATAGGTGCTGTATTTTATTATCTGATTGTTAGGAAGGGATGAAAGGGGGCAAATATTCTTTAGAGGGATAGACTGCCGGCAGTATTGGGTATAATTTACAAGATGTAGTTGTCATACTGTATATTATTGATTGAAGACTTTTTGACCGTATTGTGTATCATTGAACTTTTGTCTTAGGTCAGCATCTTTTTGATGACACTTTAATGGTGCATTCATTACTTCTTAAGTTTAATTAATATTACTTTTCTGATTTTGGGGGAGGGAGGGATGGGGAGAGGAGTTCCGACTTTAAAGGTATGTTCCCAATATTACACCTCAGTGTGCTTGTATTAATTCATAAGTAGGAGTTTTGACTGTAAGATGTGAAACCACATTTCTTGCATGATGTTTTAGAACTTCTGTATTTCATTTACAGTCTCTTAACATGCAACAGCAGCACTTAGCGCAAGTTTTCACAAAATAAGAATCAGTACACTAAAATCAGTCCTTTTCATGATTAAGAAAAGAAGGCTCTAGGAGGCTGAAAGGCAGGGATTTATTTCCTTTTTTTACTGCTAGCTGTTTCAGGATACCTCCTTGGGTAATTGGGGACTTGTGATGCAAACCTAAAATTGAGAAACAGAGAGAGCAACTGCCCCTTTCTGTGATGAGCTGAGGAGGTGATTTGTAATAACAGACACCAGTATGTGACAGCACGTGCTGGAAGCGGTTATGGCTTCTGATCCAGAGTGCAGTTAGTCCGCGGGAACAGCCAGCGAGGGAAATAACATGGTGAAGCAAAGTGTTACCTCTCTATGTGTACAGTGTCCTGGTTTGACTTACAAAGCACAGCTCCATCGATAAATGCACGTCCTGGTAAACATACACATACCTTAATACAAGTCATAGCAAGGTGTGTCTTAAGGCAAGAAGCAAAACTTCTCACTGGAAGACACAGATATTTTCTTAAGTTCTTCGTATTTTTTTGTCGTCGTCGTTTGGTTCAGGTTGGGTTTTTTTGTAGGCAATACACTTGCCAATCTCTTTCTACTGTCCTTGTCTGCTGATTTGAGATCCAGGTGCTTGATGCAGTCAAGTGGTGACTCTCGGCTTTCTCCATAGTGAGGGTTTTTTTCTGTTTGAAGATTTGTTTTTGTTCTTTAAATTAATATTCCCCAAACTGTTCTTGTGCCTGTGTCTATATGATTGCATTCCATGATGCTTACTGAGAGCTCTTGCTGCATTATACGACAGCAGAACTGTATTCATAGATTGAACACAAATGCAGCACTTAAGGTCAATCTCTCTTCTTAATAAGCAATACGTAAGTGCCTTGAAACTTAGATCTTCTGGGTTTTTTCTGTTTATTTTTGTTTTGCTTTTCAGGTTTCCACTAGTTCTGTAGGATTCTTTAGCGTCTGCCCAGTTTTTAATGCTGTAATGATTTTTAAAAAGCATATCTGTAGCTTGCCCTAGAGGAAATCTTTTCTTTTATAACACTAACTGTTAATTCTAAGCTCCATTATTACATTTGAATCATGTAATTTTGCTGGATAAAGACAGCATTCATAAGTCAGAAGTCACTCCATCCTGCCAAGGGTTGTCATTGGTCTCAATTACAAAATTAATCAAATAAAATGCTGTCAGTATTTCCTATATTTTTGGCACTTTATTAATGGCTTAGCTCCTTTTGTTGTTTCATATTTAATGATCTGCGTTGAATGTGGATTAGCCTGCTGAGATGCTATTGGGGTGACCCGGCCCATCCTGCGCGGGGTCACTTTGGGTTCCTTGGTGACCACCTTATTTAAGGGCAGGGGCAGACGAGCACCCTCCAATCGAGCTCGTAGGGTGAAGTGATGTTCCCAGCTGTTTGTTCCCGGTTTTTAGCCAAGGTCACAGCTGCTTTTCTGTTTCAGTGGAAAGTAAAATGGGTTAGCTTGAACTACTGCTGAGATTCTCTTGTTGGAGATGAGGTACCTACTGGCTTTCCAAACTGGCAGAGACCTCCCCAGTTTAGAGACTGAACACTGAAAGGTTTTACCTGTATTTCAGATCAAGTGTGGCATTTGGAAGTAATGCTTTTAGGAAAATGTGTATTAGAATAATTTTTTGTTTTACTTAATTAAAAGGATCAAAAGTTGGAGGAGAAGAAATGCCAAAGAGTAACATGGTGGCTTTTTACTCTCGTTTCACTGCTTGCACAAGAAAGAAGGTGTTATCCAGGAGCGTGTGATGTGGGGCTCACCTCACGGGACAGTTACTTTGTAGGCCACAGAGCATGGCAGCAGAGCCCTCCCTACAGTGTTTCTTTCCCTGATGGATAAAAGCACAGACCGTTTTCAGAAAATCAGCCATGCCAGAATCTGGTTGTTCCTGAGCTTCTCCAAAAGCAATTTTATTTTCTCTTTCTGTTTCCAATTCTAGGCTCTTACTAAAGCTGTGGATGAAGGGCCCAGGCTATTTTAACAGACATACCTTTATACTGCAGTTAACATTGTCATTTTTTTTCTCCCTGGATGGTTAGGGAAGAAAAGAAAGTGTAGTATTATGTTTGCTAAAAGCAAGGGAAGAGTATCCCTTGGCAGAGGGGTCATGCAATGGGATTGTCAATACGCTTCCATTTTTGAGGATACAAATTTGAGCCAACAGAATTGCACGTGTGTACTGGCAGAAAGGCATTTAATTACAATTGCTGTTGATGACATAGAACTTGGCAATTTTATTTATTCATGTGTAAAATGCCTATAAACAGAGCCACTCTTTAAAGGAACCTATATCAGTGCACTCTGCCCATATCATGCATTAGTGAGTCCTTTAGTAATAGGCTCCTTGCTGTGATAGGAGAAGATCTGTCTTATGGCTAAAAGGAAAAAACAGCTTATGTGCCTTTCTCATTAGGTGAAAGATCTTTGCATTATTTTTACTTGTTCATAAGGGAATGGTGTAGAGAAGGGGGCCCACGAACATGACAGAATTCTATGCAATATTCTCTGATCCAGTTACTTAAAGTTGCTATTTTTCAATGCTTTAATGGAAGAAATAGTAAGGTAGAAGCATGTGGCATTCTGGTGGTAATTCAAACTCCAAAGCCGATAAATTCATAGGAAATAGGATTGAGGGAAATCTGACAAAATAATGTAATGAAATAATGGAAACCGCTAACAGTGATTGCAGTCCCCCACTAGCACAGCTGCTGTCACCAGTCAGTCATTTTCCATCTTAAAATTATTAATTTCTGGTATTCTTGAAAATCGTATGAAATAAAAATGCTCCTGACAAAACCAGGGCAGGTTAGGGGAAAAAAACAGCATTTTGACCATATATAAATAAAGAGAATACACAAAAAAAGTAATGGGGTTTAGACACTACTCTGCACCTGAATTTGAACTGAAATCTTAACTGAAGGTAATCTGGACCAGTGCCCTTAGCAAGGTTGCAAAGAGTTCAGTAAACTTGGCATTTGTTACAAGCCAAAAGTAAAGCGGTGCCATTTTTACCATGCAGATGGAAGGCACTATTTTTGCTTTGTTTGTGTCTCTTCCTAACAAGCAAGTTTCTTGAATTATCTCTTCTTTCTTCTTCACCCAGTGTACATTTCCTCGAGTATTCTCTGTCTTACAGCCACTGCGTGTGGCTCAGCCGTGAGCAATTCTTGAAGAAGACTATCAGAAACATGGGAGGAGGAGAAGAAAAGTTGGATCTTAGGTGGGGGCTGGATATAACATTCATTAAAACCAAATCACATCTTTCCTATGAGTAAGTGGCAGTTTTGGCCCTGATGAGACAAGCTGCTTATAGCTTCAGACTCCTAAATTTAACTCACAGATAAAATGGCTGCAGAGCAGTTTTCAGTTCACTCCTGTGTTGACCTATTGCTTTCCCCTGGCACTTTTTGCTGCCCCACTGTTTGAGCATCAAGATTTTCTTTCTTTGTGTTGCATATACAATCAACTTCTTAAAAATGAATAAACATGGAGTTTAAAATTCTGTAGAAACAAAAGGCTTCTTTCCCCAGCAGTTTAAAATCTTGCTGAATGGGTTTTAATTGCAAGGAGAATCACTGGCATGGAAAGCGTGAGATCTGAATTTCTTTTCTACCTTAACCTTCTTAGTTTGAAAAGTGATGTAGCAGCGTCCGTCTCCTTCACGTATGTATCTGAGCACTGAAGTGTTGAAGTATTATTTCACCAATTTGTTCTTTCCTTCCCATCTCTTTTATGAGATATATTGACTATGCCATATATAAAATAGAGTTAATAATGAACTTTGTATTGAGAAAAGCCCTTTATGCTATGCCTAGGGACTGGTTTGTCCTACAGGACCAGGTCATGTACTATCCCCTACCCTATTAATATGCAAAGATTAAAGGTTTTATGCTCTGAAGATGAAATTTATCCTTTTGGAGGAGGTTCATGTTAGGCCTGTGCACTTAAGTTTTCAAAAAGCCTTAAAAACAGGTATGTAAGTGGTGCCATCTCTCTCCTCAGGGATGATTTCTCCCGCAGCCAACTTCTGTGGCATATTTAAGATAACTTATTAGTTGTAGGGTCATTTGCCAGCTGAAGAAAGTCATTCACTGAACTTTAGTAGTGAGCCTCCTCACCAGCATCCTCTGGTACCAGCAAGGGCTGGTTGGAGGCCTGATTCCCAGGCTCGATTTTCACTGCTGTTCCCAAACATGTTCTGGCATTAGAAGGAAATGCCGCTTCTTAAGAAATCGATCAGATTATTGTATTTTTCGTTGCCCAGCTCTTCCGTGAAGGACAATTGCGGCCATTTTTCGAGCTTGCTTTACTCACAGTGAGTTTAGTAGATTTCTGCCACAGTTCTGTAGATGTCTGATTATTAAAATCATTGGTTTCATAGTATCATTTCAGTTTCCTTATATTTTGAAACAGCCAAGTGCAGAGAATGACTGAATTCTCCATCATAATGAAACTGTGCAAGAAAGAAACAGTGCAGCAAAAATAGATGCCTGAATCCCCCATGACATCGTGTCTTTCAAGTTTTGTTTAGATTATTTGTACTCCATAGTACAATCTTCATCCAAAGATCCTTGGAAATGGAGAGTCATGCCAGGAATTTCCTGCTGTTATGGTGACATACCTGTTTTTGCATAGTTACTGTGTAATTCTGTGGTAATGTTCTCTGACAGCGCAACCTCTCTATTGGTAACACGAATAACGGCATTAAGTTGCGTTATCCTCTTCTGTCTATGCGGGTAATTAATATGCATTTGTAGGAGTTGTTAAATATGTATATGTACAGGATTCCAGTATGGAAAAGCCCCTCTGTATATGTGGTATTTGTGTGCTTGGTCTTAATGGTGCAGTAGAATTGCTACAGCCAAATTCATGAAATCACTTGGGGTGTAGGTGAGTGAGGGCTTAAAACCGGTATGTATTTTGATTCTTAGAGGATGCCATTTTCCCACTTGTCAGATAAGTTCCGTGTTGTAAAGAGGGGATTATCCATCTGAGAGATTGGATTGTTCGAGCTATGTAGGTTTAGCTAAAGAGGAGGGGGAAGATCACATGCAGAATACACCAAAATAATTCCAAGGGTCTGAGAAGTGCAAAAGCCAAGTCATTTGAAAGGAAGGGCCGAACCTTGACTGCTGTGTCCTGTAACAGTTGGTCTGGAGGTTTTGCTTCTATACGGCCTCCAAGAAGTCAATATGCTAGATGCTTGTACATGTAAAATACACTCTCTGCTATCTATGTGCAGTCAAACAGTGAAGACGTATTTAAAACAGTCACCAAAACAGCTGATCAGTAATAAGCCAAGAATCGATTTAAAGCAGCAGTTCATTCGTGCTCTCTCTTAGCTGAAAATCCAAGTGTTCTTAGGAATGAAATAGAAATCTGTGTTTTGCAGCTCCTCTTAGGAGGCAAACATCTGTGTTTTTAAGACAGGAAATAAAACCTAGCACTTGACTTGCTCTGAAGAACAATCTTATCTCCAAGTAACTTTTCTACAATCGGTCTTTCAGTCAGACTTCCCTAGCTTTTGTTAGCTTACATTAGACCCTTAGTGCTATTTTGATGTATTATTTATATGTGGGTAAATTATTACTAGCTTTAAAAGTGTTTCCAAAGTACCTAGTTACCTCTGGATGCTGGTGCAGGCTACATGGGGAGTACTTGAGCATCTAGTTTGTAGTGGAGGTGTGTGGGGCATAAGCAAGGCCACATCTGTATCGTACTTTTCTTTTTCCTTGATCAGGGCTTACATTTCCTTCTCGCCTCCTCTAGAGAGATGGAGAGCATGGATGAATTCTTTCTTTCCTGTGGGGGAAAGAGTTTAGTTTAGCTTGAAATGACTTTATTTCAATTCAGTAGGCATGTCACCAAAATCCTGTATGTTACCGCATTTCCCATTCAGTTTTTTAGGTTTTGCTACTTACCTAAATTTCCTATTTAACAAACTTTCTCTACTTGGAAAGCTATGTGCCTTAATTCCGAATCTCTTTGTGGAGAATAATCTAAAGCACAGTGATCTAGATTGCAGCTTTCACAGCTGCTCTTCATTGGGGGGGGGGGGGGGGTGAGCAAGCACCGATCGAGGAGCGTTTCAGTGGCCCCGCACAAGTTGCCCCATTGCTGATGAGCACTTCAAACACTGTGTGAAGTCTTTGTGCAATAGCAATTCTCACTCTGCGTTTGGAGGTTCGTGTCCTGGCTGCCAAACGCAGGCGAGCACAAGCTGTAGTTTAGGAGAATTCAGGTTCTTGGGGAAGAACAAAATACATATCCGTCTGGGTTGGCTCCAGCAGCACGGTGGGGTCTCGGGTTAGAAAGTCTACCATCACCCACAGTGTGCTCATAAGGCTCAGTCTCACCCAGCGTACTCATAGGTCTGTCAGCATTCAGGAAACACTTGTGAACTTCAGCCATTGCTAACTGTGACCATGTCCTCTTGTGCCATTAGTGTTACCTGCTGTCTTCATTTCCATGCCCAGAGCCTGGTGGTCTCTGGGTGGCAAGGCACTATAAAGTCATTCCAGTCTTCATCTGGTTTTGTTAAGAACAGGCTTTCACCCTCTGGCATCCTCAGCCCTTACAAGTGCTTGTGTGTTATTTTCCAAACTTGCTCTCTCTACAGCATCATAAGGTGAAGTATATAAAGGTGGTTTGTAATTAGGAAAACAATCTAATATGTCCTATTTATGAGATTGATTTTAACAGTTGTTTTTTTTGAGGTTTGTTTTTGTTTGATACAAACACAACAGGGAGTATACATATCCCCTGAATGGACGTTAGAGAAGGTTTGGGCTGTCCCAGCGATGGAGCGGGAGACGTTGGCTCGTCGTAGTATGCATATCATTGTGCCCCTGTTGTGTTTTCTAGAGCAATCATTTTCTTTTTTTAAAGTATTTTATCGAAATGCCTAATAAATAATATTATTTAAATAGTTTTAAAGTAATTTAGGACTGAGAGTAAGAAGCCTCAGTTGTGAGAGAAGAGACTTAAAATATGCAGAGAGAGAAAATACCCTTAGCCTCCTAGAGCCTCTACTGAGAATGTCATGAAGATGCAGTGCCCCTTTGTCAAAGTACATAGTGATTTATTCAAGAGTGTTAATTTAAAATGAGAGACTGGTTTCCTGTGATGTTCATCTTTGTTGGCATATGTTTGAATTTCTGAAATCAGAACTGATTTTCTTCTCATTCAAAGTTGGTCAAGGAAAAAAGACAAAAATCACCTTGTGCAGCAGCAACGTTTCCTGGTGTGAACTCTGGAAATACATGTTGTGAATTGATCTCGGTCACGGAGGAGGTGGTTAGTTTTCTTGCAGTGTCGGAACACGTTCAGGCAGGCTCTCCCTGGCTAGGTCACCCTTGGCAAGCGAGCAAGAGAAAGAGCTGCATTAAGCCAAACTAAAACTTCTTGTGCTCAAAATTGCCCCTGCTCATGGCAGGGGGAGCATATGTGTCGTGTCTGCATGAGGGATGACACAAAGGGCCTCCGGTAGCACCGAACCACTCGGCCCTGCAGTACAACCTTATGGTGGGCAAAGACAGGCGGTGCTGGGCTAGTTGCAGGGCACATCACCACTTCTGTAGATCTGGAAGCAAATTTGCACTTTGCCTTTCGAGGGGGTCCCACTAAAAACCATCGATGAATTTCCCACGCGAGGTTCTTTCCTTCTGACATAGTCTGAGAGAATAAAAAGGAGAGAGAGACACACAAAACAAAAGCCCTCTGGTAATTATTGGATAACCTCTGCGAAACAAAAAGGTTGTTCCTGTCAGAATCCTCTATGCATTTCTGTGTTGAAAAGCGTTTTCTGCCGTTCCTGTTGGGAAAGCAGCACTCGCTGGGAATGCTGCGAGATTGTCACTGTACGAATCCGGATGATAATTCCAAAGCAGATGGAGGCTGGCTGGGGGGGGAGGGAGGGGGATGTTCTGTTCGTTATATTTTTAATTGTTTCCCTCACGTCCCTTTTCATTTATTATTTTGTTTGGGGTTTTTTTAATGAAAAATTAACTCTTTGCATTTGTGCAATAACTACTTGCCATGAGAATGGGCAGACCTTGGAAATGCCCCGACTACTAACACAGCACAAGATGAACTCCAACAGAAAGTGGTGTACCTTTTCCTGAGAACCTTTTTTTCCCCCTTGGTTTTTATTTTTAATAATAAGCTCAGTTCCCCCCCCCCCCCCCCCAGTGTATTTGTGGTGTCTTACATTTTTAGCAGTATTTTCTATTTTTTTCCTGTAACGCACTAAGTCTTAGGTGTTTTTAGAGCTTGTTTGTTATAGTCACAAATCACAGGTTGGAAAAAGGAGAAAAAAAAAAAAAAGCAAAAAAGCAAAAAAAATTCCTCACAAAGACCCAATTGACCAAAAAGAAAAAAAAAAGTCTTTTGTTTTGGTTTTTTTTTGTTTTGGTTTTTTTTGTACAAGTAGCTTTGAGAAGCCCACGTTGTGTTGCTGTGACTCATCTTTTGTAACCTTTTATTTCTTGGTATTTGTTTAAACATAAAGAAAGTAAGAGTTTATATGGCTGGCAGTAGCAGGGCAGCGCTCCCTCCGTCAGCAGAATGGCATTGTTTCTTCTGTCTTTGTTCGGTTAGCCATATAATGTTTGTTCTCAGCACTGTACAACGGTCCCTATATGATATGGAGAAGCAATATCACTGTATGAAACTCACACGATGTATTATTATTATTATTCACTAGCACCCTAGGTGTGATAATTGAAGTAAATATCTTTTATACAAACACAATTCCGCGTGGGCTGTCTTTATTAAGGTGAGACCTGAGTCCCAAGCAGCAAACATTTACATTGGTGGTTCTGGTTCGGTGATGTCCAGGGGATGAAGGGGGGGAGGGTGTTTGGTGGGGATTTGTGTTTCTCCAGGGGAGGAAAATTTGCTTTCTGTGTATCAGTTTCCAGAGGGAGGAGGGAACTGTTTTCAATACCTTAAATGCTGAAGTGTTGGGTTTCCACACTGTATCCTTTTTCCAGTGAAATTCAAGTGTGACAATTCCTGCTGCAGTCAGTGGGAGGTGGGCACCTGCCTTCATAGACAAAACAGATGGATTTGGGGTCTGAGACTGCAAGGGAGATTGTTCTGAGCACCAGAACCATATATTAGCTGATCTTAACAAATGAGATTCAGGACGTTGTCTGAGGTTAGAAATGCTTTAGATTCAAAACTGAAAGTGTAAAAGGATTCTCCCATATATTTGTCTCTATTTTTACAGATACTTGCTATAAAGATAAATTCCTTTTCTAGTGCCTTATGATAAGTTGTTCCTATAAATGTACTCAGTCTTTACAGAGCCTCGAATTTGAAGTGTGGTGAGGAGCAGTTGTTGTAATCCATCAGTTTATCAGGAATTATCTTTTAAAAACTAGTAGAATAAATCTCTTGCTTGAATACTTTGGGATTCAGGTAGGGCATGTGTGTGTGCGTGTATGCGTGCACTTGCCTGTGTGCTGCTGTTTTACCTGGTGTGCTCATGTCTGTGTTTTAACTGTGAATTGAAGGTGATTTGGGGGCACTTACTTACTTCGTCTCCTGTAGTACATATCTTTCCTACCAGGCTGCAAGTTCTTGTGTTGTGTGTCTCCTTGTGGGCTGTGGTCCTGTTGAATAGGGTATTTAATGCCTTTATTTCTTTAATAATGTCTGTTTTCTGCTTTTGAAATGTCTGTGACAGGTTGTTCCACTTGATATAAAGGTTGTAGGTTTAACACCTTTTCTTCCCCTACTTTTTAACCACTTGGTCAAGCTGTTGGTTGCTATAAATGGTGTTATCTTGTATAACTTGACCCTAATCGTTTTAATCTTGATACTAAACAGCTACACTTCCAAAGTGCCATGACTCAAGTTGATTAATTTGTGTATTTATAACCTGCACTTTTCTTTAGGTATGGTGGTATCGACACTGAACTAAAATCACACACGTGGTTGTAAGCAAAAGCTGCATTATACTTGTGAAAGCGCAGACCTGGCACAGCAGAAGCTGTGGAGAGGGTTTGTTGCAGCTCAGAAGCGTGCGTCCAGGATAAAAACAGAGTGTTCTCTCAAGCCTAAATCTCCAAAAGTTTATTTTTGGAAAACGAGGAAGGCAAGTGAAACCACAGGGATGCATCTCTGAAGTCAGCAGCAGATATGTATGGTCTTCCATGGATGTAGTTGGCTCTTCCATGATAGCTTCATTGATAGCCCCTCAGAAGCTGTTGAAAATCCCCTTTCAGAAGTGCATGCTGTGTGTTTCCAGAGCCCCTTACTGCTCAGCACTGGGGCAGAGCTGTATGTCCCCACTGTTCTGCTGGTGAAAAGCTGCTTCTGGAATTAGAGGCTGTAGCAAGGGAGAGGTTTTATGTAGGAAATAGTACAGGCGTTTGCTGAGTTAGTGGGAGAAATCCTGGTTTGTGGTGTCCTTAGGTGCAGGAATAAGTACATCCCCCGTGAGCGCCTCAGTGCCACGGGTACTGGCCATGTAGTAAGAGGCAGTCTGCAAGAGGTAGTTTGTCTTTCAGTGGGAAGAGGGGTATTCTTCACATGGCATCATGTTCCCACCAGGTAAGAAGAACCCATGAGCAGCTGAGGTGATGCTTTTGGGTCCTCCTTCTTTCCCTTTTGAAACACAGTCATTTTCTTCTAAGCATTTCTGGTTTAAGTGGTGAAGAAATTGTGTGCTTGCCAAGAGAGGGCTTCAGAAAACATGATTTGATTACAGTGGAGCATTTTATTTTCTTTTTGCTCCAAGCTATGGGAAACTGATAAGAAAATTCAAACTGTTTTCTTGAACTCTTCCTAGTTACCCATGTAATTATCTTCGTATCCTTGGAAATAATCCCTTCTTCTATGAAATCTCTCTCGTTACAGGGTGAATTTATTAAGCAGGGCTGTGGTTCTTTGCTGGGGGCTGTTTATTTTGGAGTGGCTGGGCCAGGAGGGAAAGGGAAGGAGGAATCCTTCAAACCTTCCCTTCCCAGCAAGCCCTCCAAAAGTGACAAGAAAGGGGGAAAAGGAGGGGAGGGAGCAGAAATCTTGCCTGCACCTCTTGTGCTGGTAGAGGAGCCCAGAGAGCTGGGTAAGGAGCTGCTCACCCAGCACTCATCTCCCTGCAGGTTGTAGCTCGTTTTGCTCATCCCCAAAGCCACCTTCACTGATGTGTCTCCGAGCACTGATGAAAAGGGCTGCAGGGGACTCAGAGAGGACGCTCATGTGCTGTAATGAGTGTGGCAGCTTAGGGTGAGAGGGCTTTTCCCTGTGCTCCCAACCCAATGCCACTTGGGCAGATGAAGTCTCCAGTTTTGTCCTCAGGTTGGTGGATGTGATCTGGTTTCTGCTGTGCCTATTTTGCCCCATCTTTCTGACATCACAGCCGAGTAAAAATGAGGGTTGTTCTTGCTGCCTTCACTGGTGCCAGTCCCAGCCCTTGCTGTCTAGGACTGCACATCTGCATACATCCCTGAAGGCTCTTGATGTTCTCTTACAGCCCCTATATCTGCAGAGCAACCTCACCACTTCATTCTTGGAGCTTTTCTAGGGCTGGTAACTGGCTGAAGACCAAGTAGGTGGTGCTAGGAGTTGCAAATGGCTTTCAGAGATGTTGTCATTCCCTTTTCATCATCTGCTTTCTCTTTTTGCCCTTTTAGAAAGCTTGTAGAAGGTCTGGTCAGAGAATAATCTCGTGGCAGGTACAGAGGTGGTAAACAAGCACAGCCTGATTGCTACCCATAAGCAAAGTTGGAGGCTGATCTCTGGAGCGCTTGATCTCCAGCACCTTTATTCACTCTTTGGAGATTCTTGGCAGAATATATTCCTTTCATGTGATGGTGATTTTTCCTATGAGGTGAGGTGCCCCTCAGCAGATAGCTCAGCGGGGCTTTTGTGCTACAACCTGCGCTTCGGTCTTCACCTCTGAAGAGATTTGCACCTCGGGGGACTCTGCTGGATTTGAGAGACCGATCTCTGATGCCTTGTGGAAAAGAAATGTCTGATCGTTCCCTGCTGCCTTGTCCTGGTTCTCAGCCTATGACAGCTCACAGCAATGGTGGCTCCAAGGAAAAGGCTTTGCATAAAGCTGAGGCAGATTGAATGACTCCCACACAAGTCTGGACCATGCAGAAATGCTGTCCCACACTCTGAAAAGGTCAAGACAGAACTAGAACCATTGAGATGGACTGCAAGGCCTTTGACAACCTTCCTGCTGCGGGAAGCATTTTGGCTCTGATCTTTCTTCCTTGGTGTATTCATAGACTCAAAAGAGGACAGAGCAAATCATCTGGTTTATCCAGGATTGAATCTGCAGCATCTGTCCCCCTCATCCCTTCAGCTACAAAGCGCAGAGTCAAGTCATCTCCCTTTGATTGTCCTGGAAGGGGAGCAGGACTTTGGGCAATAACAGCACTGTCTGTTCCAGACTTCCTTAAAAACTAAATGCCAAGTATTTCAAGAGCCTGAAGTTGTGCCTTAGTTTATGTGTAAACCTTGGGAGCTCGTCAGGTAGAACTGGAGGTAAGACTGTTGGCTTGAAAACATTCCTGGCGGAGAGATGCCAAAAAGCCCCAGTGCTCATTTCTGCATAGGGAAGAGCGACCATTTCAACTTCTAAGTAACTGTCCACAGCAACCCAGATGTTAACAGGAGTAGCCCAACATGGGGAAAGGTGAAGGAGCTGGAAACATCAAAGGGCCCGTGGCAGACCCAGCTCCCGGAGCTTTGGCTCCCACTCCTCATCCTGGCGCGCTCAAACAGTGTTTGTGTTGAGTAAGTCTCCAGCTTTGTGCCCGGGTTTCTCAGCCTTCATGTCAAGATACTCCAAGATGTAGTTATCTTACCATCATCTTCCTTCCAGTCAATAAAACAGACTTAAACCCTTTGAAGTAGTGGGTTTCAATGCACTTCAGTTGACTTCTGAGAGGGTAGTCTTACAAAGCATGCCACATCGCCTCTCCTGTTTTCTTATTTCTTTACAGTTATGTAAATTCGAGGAGGCCAGACAGTAATGGAGGGAGATTAAAAAGTTACCATAAGGCAAATCAGGGTGTGAACCTGCAGAGCATCAGCTAATTTGCAGTAAATGCCCCATGTGTGTGCTCCTACCTGGCAGCTCCCTTCAGCAACACCACTTGCCTCTCATTTCCTTCGGGCTCAGGGGATGCACATGAGCAGTTACTCCTGTCTCATGGATGTGTAGCAAGTTACAGCCTATCTCACCCCAAGGTGATTTATTCATCTGTCTGTATCCTCAGTAATCAAGCCACCATCTTATGGAAAGATTGCCTCTCATTTATTTATGTCTGGCCTTATAACTTCAAACTAAGTTGCTAGTGCGCCTTAATTTTCTCCATCTGTGAAAACAGATGCTGTTTATTTTGGATGGTTTGCCAAGGGAGTCCAATTGCTGGGGCTTGTTACAGGAGTCAAAGTTGCTGTTGCTCCATGACAGCACTGGGCTCGCTGTCTCGCAGCCCCTACATCTGCTGGGCTCAGTGCCCCCCGAGGAGCCCGGGGCTCCAGGACTTGTTTCCCTCACTATTCACTGCAAGGGTTTTACCTTGCAGCTTTGGAGCAGTGTGAGCTATCCACGGGGCTGTCCACAGTGACGGCGTGAGGCTCAGCTCAGTCTTTTCTGCTCAGTTTAGAACCATTTTGCTTCCTCTCAGTGTGAGGACACCTTCATGTCACCACATGGCCTCTCCGCATGGGTGCTTCCCGTTTTTCCAGAAACATCCCACGGGCGTGCCGCCCGTGGCTGTGCTCCGCATTGGAGGTACGTTTAGACTTCCCAGAGCAGACATCTCCTTTACAGCACACTTTGAGCAGAGGCTCTTTCTGATCACTCAGGTTCGGGCACAATCTGATGCTCTTCAGGAGCCTCACCAATAGTATTCTTCCTGAGGGATGATCAGCCTTTTGCAAAGCGGTTCATTCCCTGCAAGGGGCCTGATCCCTCTCCCCTCTTGTGCTGAGCTTTTCATCGGTGATCCAATGAAGACCTGAAGATTTGGGCAGTGTTACGGGCGTGGGATGAGGCTTGTGGCTCATTGTTCACCTGCAAGGTGCTTCTCTCCAAGGCCAGGATTCCCCATGAGGGTCCAGCTGCAGGGGTAAGGTGCTACTCCAAGCTCAGTGACTGCACTGGGGACTGGCTTATTGCCCCCAACCCACGTGGTGGTTGCGAACTCCTGGGAGCCTGTCCATAGAAACTCCATTCGATGCCTGGGGTGTTACTGTTATCCAGGCCAGAGGAGCACTCAGGGACTTGGGATCAGTGTCATTGGGGAATTTGAATGAGGAAAACCCTGATCAAGGAGGGTTCACCCAGCAACCGCCATTGCCCATGCAAAACTCTGTAGTCCATCTGCTCTGCCACCTTCCAAAGGGCTCCCAGGAAAGTGGAAGGCGCTTGTCAGTAATAGCCCAGTCTCAGCTTCTTGCATTGCGCGCATCAGACAAGTCAAAACCAGAGCTGCCTGTGCCGAGCAGCGCTGGAGTGTGGCTCCAGGCAGGGCAAGTGACTCTGCCCTCATTTGGTTGCCCAATTGCTGCACTTCTTCATAAGGTGATGGCAATGTCAGGCCCAGGGCCTCAGAAGTCAGGGATGACAGAGCTCGAGGCTAAAGATTCATGGTTTAAAATCCCAGTTTCCCCAGGGCTTCACCTTCTTTGTCCCATTATCTTGTGCAGAACCCCTCCTCCTCCTGCAGCCTTTGAGGTCTTTGCACATCTGAGGGGTCAGAGCAAGGGCTTTCCAGCACTGCCGCTGGGAGCACACAAAGGCAGAGGTTCTTTTGCTGGCTCTCAGTGCTGGAGCTGACCTGGCTTCCCAGCACAGCCATTCCCTGCTGCTGGAGGTGAGGAGTCGCTGGCAGAGCAGTGAAGAGCTCGAGGGCGGCCACTGCCCCTTTGAGGAAGAAAGTTATGATTAAAGAAAGAGCCACCAGGAGCCAACTGCGCAGGGGCACTGAAGGGGACGTGAGAGGGAAGGCCCATGCGGTTTGGTCGCTTCAGTGTTAGGCGTGGGTCTGGTCTTTTCTGTCTGTAGAAGCTCAGCCGATGTCGAGGCAGTGAAACCCGAGCGAAGGAGGGACGCAGCTTTCTTTAGAGCTGGGAGATGTGTTTGGTGCCCCTCTTTCCTCCTGAGCCAACTGAAAAACCCGGTCCATGCAGCTCAGAAGCAAAGGAGATCAAAGAGAGAAACTCAGGAGCTGGGGTCCAGGATGCCAAAGCTCAGCTCTGCAGAGGATTCTGGGGCGGGCTGGGAGGCAGCAGACGTGTCCTGGCCCAACCAGCCTCTGCTCTGCTCCCACCTGAGCACAGCATCAGGCCCTTTTGCACAGCGATCAGGGCTGCCCTGTGCAGAATTGGGCCCCCCAGCCCATGTTTGGCGGGTAATAGCTTCCCAATTACATTTTAATGCAATTTAAAGAGGCAGCCAATTAAATAATTAACCGTAGGGAAGAGGTTTTCATCTTTCCAAGTCGTGTTAATGCAGATATTTAGCGTGGGGCCACCCAAGCTCCGGGAGCAGCCATTTCTTGAGAAACACTGACCTCCAGTGGGGCTGCGTCCTTTATCACAACTGCTCCTGCCTCTTCCTCAGCCTTTTCTTTGGGGCCGATAAATGCGAATATTCAGGGGGGAAAAACGCAAATCCATGCCTTGCGTCTGAAGCGTGTGTCTGCGCTTCCCCGCAGGGAGGCTGCGTCCCTTACGAGTCACGCAGGAATTGCACTGATGACAAAAGGGGGGTGTTTGCACCGCTTTGTGGGAAAGCAGCATCGGCTTCGGGCAGGACTTCACTTGAGCCCCCATTGCTGCTGTTCGGAGTCCAGCCAGGCTCTGCAGGGCACTGGGCCCCATGCAAGGAACCCCTACACAGCTGGGTTTGGGGTGCATGGGGCAGCTCCCAGCCCGGCAGGACTGGGAGAGCTGGAATTGAGCTGCACTCGCTCTGCCCCTCTCTTCTGAAGCCATCATAGAAGGTAGAGGAGAGGCCCTGCGGGTGCAGGAGTCTGCCCTCCCTTCTCCCCCTGCTTCCCAGGCAGCCTTTGCACCTCCTGCTCCCTGGCTGCTGATAAATGAGGATGGTTTTGCCTTCCAGCCGTCTGGAATTTAGGGGAATAATTACAATGGGAGGGACTGGAACAGCCGGGACCTGAGCTTTCACCCACCTGGAAATCCAGGCTCAGAGGGACGTATCCTGCATCCCTGCAGCGGAGAGGCCGGCGGTGCACGACGCAGGGGCTGAGCCTTCCCACGGGCAGGTTTTCCAGCCAGGCTCAGACGCTGCTGGCAGCAAGGGAGGTGAAGGAGGTTGATTGTGCTGCAGGACAGGGCTCCCCCGCGCTGATGCTCTGTGTTTCGGGACGGGTCTGCAAACGGAGCAGGGTGCTTGCCCTGCGGTGCTGGTCCTGTGCTGTGTGTTCTGGCCCTGATGCATCCCTCTGCTGCTTCACATCTGGGCCGGGGTTATACGAGGGGAAGGAGAGGCTTTTGTTTTGCTCCTGCAGCATTCCAGCCAGCGCCTGTTGTGGTTTAGGGCGTGGGTTTGACTGGGGGGGGGGCAACATGGAAGAAGGACTTGTTTGTTCAGGATGGGCCGAGCGGGACACCGGGGGCTGCACGGCCTCACACAGCGCCTGCGGCAGGATTGGGCCCACCTGAGCCCCTCCTGGGACATGTCTTC
Organism: Myiopsitta monachus; assembly: GCA_017639245.1. Classification (NCBI taxonomy): domain Eukaryota; kingdom Metazoa; phylum Chordata; class Aves; order Psittaciformes; family Psittacidae; genus Myiopsitta; species Myiopsitta monachus. The sequence continues at coordinate 8,300,729 of CM029932.1, forward strand.
CCTCCCCCCGCAGCAGCCATCCCCCCCCCGTATCTGCCCATACCAGCTCCCATAGCCCCCATGTGCTGCTCACAGCCGCCTCCATCACGCTTTTTGCTCTGCAGACCAGACCCAGGGCCAGTTCATGGGCTCAGCTCCCCTTATTCCTCTCCAGATCTCCCCACTCTGCCCAGGATGCTGCCAGGTACCCCCGGGGCACCAAACGTATCTTGCTGATGCATGTGAAGCAGTCGCACAGTGCGAGCAGCTGCCTGCTCGCCCTGCCAGTGGCATTGGGATGTGGCAATGGTCCTGATAGGGATGGCTAAGGTGGCCCTGGGGCATCACCAAGGTGGGCTGCGCCCCTGGTCCCCTGTGCCTGGAGCACAGCAGGGGCTGTTGGCGTGGTCTCCCCTAGAAACAAGGAGAAAATGGGGCTGTTGCTCGTGAGTTGGTTTTGGTGCCCCAGGTTGGGGTTTCTCAGCTCTTTGGCGTCCGCTTGGCAAAAGCCGGGTGTTTGGGCCACCCCCGGGTGATGGCCCCGGCTCTGTCTTCCAGTGCGCTGTGCGGAGCTGCAGATCCAGCTGACGGAGGCTGTGTCCACGCTGGGAGGCCAGAAGGAGCTCATCGCCAAACTGGAGCACGACCTCAGCACCATCCAAGCCCTGTCCGCCGTGCACCGCCTGGATGCAGAGGTAACTCTGACCCACGGTGCTGGGCTCCGGCAGTGGGCAGGGACCTCTTCGAAGTGTGCCCAGGGGGTGGCTATCGCTGGAGGAGGGCTCAGCAGCAGGCACAGGGGTGGTTTCAGCAGCCTTCTATTGACTTCCTTTTTCTCCTCCTTTCTCTTTCTCCCTCATGACTTACCCAGCAGATGCCCACGCAATGGGGATGGTGCTGGCATGGGAAGGGTTGGCATTAGTGGCATCCAGGGACTGTCCAGCCCTTCTTCAAGGACAAAGGATGGGATCGCAGGGTTGAAGCCCAGCCTGTGTTGTCTCAGCCTTGGTCCATGCAGAGTGCCCGCCTGGCACAGGGCTGTGGGTGCCAGGGTGGTGGCGGGACCCAGGAGGGGTTTGCTTTGACCAGGCACGTTCGGGGGGGCTGGGAAATGCTTCATCCCCTGTGCTTGTGCTGCGCAGGGCGCGGCGGAGCCCAGCCTGGAGAAGATCCCTGAGCCCATCAAGGAGGCCACGGCGCTGTTCTATGGTGAGAGCTTTGGGTGCTGGTGGAGGCCACGTTGGTGCCGTGGGCAGGGTGGGCACCTCCGGGGATGGTGGCGTGAGGATGCTCCTGAGCAGGTGCAGACGTTGCCCTCTCAGCGCGTCCAGTCACTGGGGCCGCTGATGGGTTACCCACTGGTTTTCCTCTCCTCCGGCTGCTCCCGAAGCGGTGCAGTGGGCACGTGCGGAGCCCCCAGGTTGAACCAAGCACGCTGTGCTTTAACTCCTGCTCTTTCCACACCAAACCCCTTCCAGAGCCATTGAGATGAAGATTTCCTTTACACTGGCTGCTGCGCCAAGATCTGCAGGGGAAGATGAATCAAACAAATAACAACGCTCGGCTCCTCTGGAAGAATTTCCTTCCCTTTTTACTCTCTTATTTTTCATTTTCTTTTTTGTCTTGAAAGGTTTTTGAGGTGATAACCAATATCACAGCAACAGCCCCAAACAAGCTGCAGCCACCCATCCTGCTCCTCTGTGCAGCTATTGAATCACGGCCTCGGGGACATAGTTCTCCTGGGAAGGCAGAGGCAGGAGGGATGGCCACAGGCGCCCCCCCCCGGCACCTGCAGAGCCCAGCTGTGGGGGGCAGGCATGTGGGGCACCCACAAAATGGGGCCATGAAGCTGGTGATGCTGCGGGTGAGCAGCCCCTGCCCTGCTGGGCTGGCTGAAAGAGGAGAAAGTACAAATGGGGGCGTCTGTTTCGCAAGGAGGGATATGGGAGAGAAGAGGATGTGATGGAGGGGCTGATTGTGGTGCTGGGTCTCTTCTAAGGGCTACAGCTGCTGCAGAAGCTACAGGGGAGGGACAGGCGGGATTGGGGTCATGGGAAGGCAGCCACAGGTTGTACCAAATACTGTGGGTCTTCCATGGGGAGTGAACCTGTCCGTTCCCAGGTTAAGTCCCCCCAGAAATGAAAACCAAACCATCAGAACTAGGCCATGCTGCCAGCAAAGTGCCAGGACAGAAATCTGGTGCTGGGCATCACCTACACATGGTGATGCCGGAACAGTGCCACCAACATGGGAATCCACCCTCGTGTGGGAGATCATCCACCCCGGTGTCAGAGGGAGGACCTCGAGCACACCCCGGGGCGGATGGTGAGCATCTACTGGGTCATCTCATGCCAAGCGTTGTCTGCAGGTCACCCGCCATCCCCTGGCACTGCATTGCCCGAGGGGCAGGTGGACTCCCTCCTCTCCATCATCTCCAGCCAGAGGGAACGCTTCCGGGCCAGGAACCAGGAGCTGGAGGGGGTACGTTGGGTGCGGAGGGTGGTAACGGGGCTGCAGGACCATGGTCCGGGGTTGGCTGCTTTAGTGACCTGCAGGGAGTTTAGGATCAGCACCCTGCAAGCGAGAGAACGATCCAAAGCCTCCCCCAGCCCGTTGGTGATGCTCCAATTCAAGGGCAGCTCCAAATCCTTGTCACCTCGCAGATGTGCTTGGCCGTCTGGCACTGCATTTGGGGGCGCTGGATAAAAGGCACAGTAGGGAATGTGGTTCGGGGTAAAAACCCAATAGCTGCACAAATTGGAGTTCAGCTCAAACTAACCTCTTCAAAGCCAGCAGGTTGGCTTTGCACCTCAGGCACCCACAGACACCTTTGCTGCCCTTCTTCATCCATGGAGGGATCAGGTTTGTCGATGGTTCAGGACGGGGGGCCCTGTTTGGGAGCAGATGGGACAATTTGGGAGCAATTTGAATTCAAAGCCTGAGGACTTTAATCACTGAGAGGGGCCTGAACCTGGCCGGATGCACCAAACCAGCCCTGGCCTCCTGCTGACGGCCCCCTTGCTCCCCCCATGCAGGAGAACCGCATGATGCAGCACACGGTGCATGCCCTGCAGAGCGAGCTGGACAACCTGAGAGCTGACAACATCAAGCTCTATGAGAAGATCAAGTTCCTGCAGAGCTACCCTGGCCGGGTGAGTGTCTGTCTGTCTGCCTGTGCGGGTTCACACTGACAGTCGCACCCCAAGCACAGGCCGTTACCCCGTGTGTGCAGGATCAGTGGGGAAACTGCACGTTACCCACGTGGACCTTGCATGGAAGTCAGACAATCGGAGCTAACAGGGGTGTAAAAGGGTTCAGTGCTGTCTCGAGGAGCAGGTACCCAACCTCAGCTGGAGGGTGTCTGACGTCTTTGGTGCCAGAATAATGGCATCAAAGACGTCCCATTGCCCCGCATGGAAGAGTTGCTACAAACCCCTTTGATGCTCACTGCCAGCAGCGTGATGCTCCAGCATCAGATGGGGCTAGAGAAGACGAGTGCCCGATGCTTCTGCCTGAGCAGGCAGCAAGTGGTTAAATCAGGACCTTCTGTAACAAATCCCTGCAGTTAGAGCCTGGAAAATGATTCCTCCTGTCATACCTGTGCTCATTCCCACCACCCTGAATTCCTTGTGGCCAGCAGAGATTGCTGCTCCGCTTCCCACTCCCGTGGGCAGAAACCAGCCCAAACCAAGACCACCCCAGTAACACCAGCAGGAGGCTGGGAAGGGGCCAGGCTTTGCTGCAACCTGCTCTGCTTGTGCTGCGTCCCTCCGGGTTCCATCCCTGCACATTCCTGGGGGTTTCCCACCTGGGGAGCTCACAATTGCAACCACTTCCTCGGTGGGATCTGGGATCTGGGCTACTGTGACCTCGGGCTTTCCTTATAACTGCCAAAGTGACAACAACGGGCTGGGGCATTGGTTTGAATGACCCTCCTCGTGCTGCCTGCCTTGGATCCCCCCGGAGCTGCTGCCCTGCCATGCTGGCTGAGTCTGGTTTAGCGGTGGGTATTTGAATAGGGGATGGGAAACTCCTGCAGCAGCGAAGGACCTTATTTGGTTCTTGTATCTGTGTCTGTGATGGCGCAGGGTCAGCCCCTGTGACATTTTTGCCCGTTTCTCCTGCAGATCATCCCCGTGTTTATCAGCTGCCACAAGGCAACCCCTGAATGCCATTCACATGAGCTAAAGAGCAAAAGCCTTCGCCGCCGCCGCAGCAGCAGCAGCAGCACGGGGGGCAATTGCATAATTCCCACCTCAGCGGGCATGTGACGCGTTAAAAATACCCCTCAAAGATCATTCCGTAAGGCCAGGCTGTAGGGAATCCGTGGCCCCTAAAGCGGGAGCTGCTCTCATCGCTGGCTCCTGCTGACCCATGGATCGGATTGCGGCGCGTAAGGGCATATTTGCTAAAGGTCTGCGCGCGGCCGGGTTTACCCGCGGTGACTGCGGCCAGCCCCGCTGCCGTGCCGGGCAGGACAAGCAGCAGCACATAGGAACGGGGCCAGGACCTCAGTAAATGTCAGGCATCACCGTGCCGGTGGGGCAGCGCCGGAGGAGGCGCGGTGCAGGGGGAGATGGGGATTGGCACCGGAGCCCTTCAGTAGGGACGCGCAGCCCGTGTAGCTGGGAGCCGAGGCTTGCACCGGGCTGGGACCCTGGTTGGTGACACCACGTTGCTTTTTCCAAGCTGGTTTGGGTAGGAATGATGTGGAATCTCTAATGCTCAGGACCTGCAGAGGTAGTGTTGGAGAAAGGAGGAGCAGGGATGTGGAGGCTGCATGAGCTCAGGGCTCACTGCTGCTGTCCCTCATCTGTCCCAGGAGAAGTTTAAAGCTCAGCCTGTCTGAACTGACCTAAATCCTTCACTTCTTTCAGGGAGTTTTCCTCATTCTCCTTGCCCTTTGGCCAGCTAACAGCAGCTGTATGCTTAAACAATGGTTTCCACCTCCTAAACCATTGTCTCCCTCCTACCTGGTCCAGCAGCAAAGGAATTCAGAGAGGGATTTGCCCCAGCCCGGGTGTTTCCAGGTAGCTCTCTGTGGTGACACAATGAGTAGTATCTCATGGAAAGGACAAAAAATAGGGAGAAGTGAACGGAATCCCATGGAAGAAAGGACTTTGTTAAATAGCTCTGGTTGCGCTCCTCTTTGAAGGGGCAGACGCTGTCTGCCCCATGGGTCAGCTTTGGGCTGTGCTGCTTCATCCTCTGCAGGTTATTGCTTCCAAATGAGCTGCTATAGGGAGCCAGGGGGGCTCTGGCCCTGCGCTGGGTGTCCGTACACTGCTCGCACTGAGGGGATAGGTACCAGCAGCTACACCAGCACTGGTACCTGCAGATCTCACCTTGTCTTTGCTCCTGCAGGGTGGCAGCAGGGATGACACCGAGCAGCGCTACTCCTCCCAGTATGAAGAGCGCCTGGACCCCTTCTCCTCCTTCAGCAGGAAGGTATGAACGCCCCCAGCACCTTCCCTCCTCACCAGCCCCTCCGTTGCCTCCTGCAGCAGGGGCATTCAGCATCACAGAGCACAGCTTTGCCCAGTGTAGGCAGGGAAGAGGCTTTGCAATGCAGTGCAGTCGAGGAGCAGGTTTGTTCTGCTCAGTGTCTGGTTTTGCTCCTTGTACGCGCACAATGGCCCTGTATCTGTGTGTATGGGGCACTGGGAGCAGCCCTGGGGCACGGGGCTCCTTCCCTGATTTGCACACCCCAAATCAACCCTTTGAGACTCAAAATCAGCTTCCTGTGCCTTTTCCTTGCAGGAACGCCAGCGGAAGTACCTGAGCCTCAGTCCCTGGGATAAAGCCACACTGAGCATGGTGAGTGAGCCATGCCCGAGCGGGTGGTTTGGGAGGATTGAAGAGCAGGGAATGCCGCTGCTGGGCTTGGCCCCAGGACTGATGTAGATCATGATGGGGCTCGCTTTAGGAGAGATCACTTTCCTCTTTCCTTCCCCTCTCCCCCACTCCCTCCCACAGCATCCCAGGGGTCCTGCCTGGAGTGGGTGACCCAGCCCCAACGCAGCCAGCGATGCCACAGCCCAGGTCACTGCAGTGTCAGGGCACAGCTCGGGAGCTCAGGGGCAGTTTGTGTCTCAGAGGATCATTGTGAACCACCGTCCCCCCCAAGGCCATGCCCACAGCTTCCCTGGGGCAGTGCTGGGGACACGATGGGCTGTGGGAAGCACTTCCCAGCATCCTCGGGCATCCAGGGGTCCTTATCACATCCTCCATGAAGACCTCTTCCTGAGCCCTGACCCTTCCTGCTCTGGTTCTTCCTTCCAGAAGGGCCTCAGGGAAAATACTGGGGAGCTGCTGCTGCCTGCAGCACAGAGGGATCCCCTCCTGGCCCTGGGCAGCGTCCCTCCTGCTGCTGCCATGGGTTCTGGTTACCATCTCTTAGTGGTGGCTGCCACTTTCAGGGCTGAAAATGTGGTTATTGAGGAAATCTGGCTTCACATTTGAACGTGGGACATGAGCAGCAGGTTGTGGCAGGGCTGACCCCGGCTATCCAGCGCAGCAGAGGTTAATGTGGGACCAGAGCTCTGCACCAGCCACAGAATGCAGAAGTATCTTGTAATAAAGGCAAAGTTGGCATTTGCATAAAAATCAAGGCAATGCCAACATGAATATGGATTGGGTGGTGTGCCAGCCCCACGGAGAATTCATGGAAGGCATTTACAAAGGAACAGACTATGGGGAGTTATTCCTTGGGAATATTTAAGAACATAATCTTGTTTGTCACAGCAGCCTCCACTGTGGCCCTGAATAGCAAAGAAGATTTCAGCCCAGAATGGTTTGGTGGGAGCTCTGTGGGTTTTAATGCCAGCTTTGGAAAGCCCATGTGCTAGCTGGGGAATGTGCTTATGTCCATAATGAATCCCTGGCTTTTACAGAGGAATGAAGGGTTGCCATGTAGGAAGGTGGGATCTGTCCTTCACAAGCTGCTTTTCTAGGCTGTGGTTACTCCTGACTTTGGCTCTTTTGAAGGGATGAACATGAAGGTTTTCCCATTGGGATGCTTGGGACCACCAGGTCCAGCCATGAGCCTCCCCTATGCAGGCACAAGGGAGAGCAGCCCAGGTCTGGTACCAGCTCCCCTCAAACCAGCAGCTCCGCAGTGGCTGCATTCTTGAGGGCTTACCTTGTCCAAGGTGCTCAGCCATCACTGCAGCCCAGCAGCGGGTGCACATGGCTCTCAGCACGCTGCTACTGCCAAAGCTGGGGGCTCCGCACGGTACAGGGCCTTTAATCCAACTTTTCCGGCTCTTTGCTGCCAGTGGATCCAGAGGCATGGAATGGGACTGTGGTTGCTTTAGGCTGAGCTGGCTGGAGGTTCACAGGAGGGAAGGCAGGAAATGGACGAGTGCAGAGTGGTCCCCCCTAAAATGTGCCGGGGTGCTTGGAAGTCTGCACCATCACTGTGGGTCTGGCTACGGGATCATCCTTAAAGTCATTCATAGCATCATAGAATGGGTTGGGTTGGAAAGGACCTTAAGATCATCCAGTTCCAACCCCCTGCCATGGGCAGGGACACCTCCCACTAAACCATGCCACCCAAGGCTCGGTCCAACCCGGCCTTGAACACCGCCAGCGATGGAGCATTCACAGCATCCTCGGGCAGGCTGTTGCCAGGCTCCTGTGCTGGAGCTGGGGCGCAGGCAGGGCTGTGCTGGCAAACACCAGCGCAGTGTTTGCTCCAGTGTTCCTGCCGAGGAGGCAGCGAGGGGACACTGCAAAGCACAACTTCCTTGAGCTCATGAATTAACGGTGTGTGAGACTTAATTACTGCAGGGGCCTCTCTGCGGAGCAGCGCAGAGCCGCAGGCAGGCACCGAGTCAGGGCCGGGAGCAAACAGAGCCAGTGGAGAGACCTGGGGCACAGGGGGCTCAAAATGACCCCCGAGAGAGTTGGGGTCAGTGACACCCCGCAGTTGAGAGCCCTGAATTTGCCTTTGTTTGGCATTTTGGGGTGCAGGGCATAGGCACTCATGCTTGGAGATGAGCACCGATGGCAAAGCATCCCACCTCGCCTGTGTCTTTACATAGGGTCCTGCAGAAAGAGGGCCCCAGTCCTGGCCAGGGTCCCTCTGAGCCTGTGCATGGGAAGGGCGGGTTTCCACTGACCCGCATTCAAAGGGGATTTTCCCGTTCTGCTCTTGCTGCAGGGGCGGCTCATCCTGTCCAACAAGACCGCTCGTACCATTGCCTTCTTCTACACCCTGTTCCTGCACTGCCTCGTCTTCCTGGTAAGTGGGGGGCCACAGCGCTCAGCGGGGGGGGCACCTCAATCAAATGTCAACAAGCATCCCATCCAGGGGAATGTTTTCCTTTTTAAGCTATTATGCCAAGGAAGTGCATTGCAGTTGGTGTATCTCTGGCTCCGGAGAGCATGAGCAGCACAGGCACACGGACCTGTCAGTAAATATCCCCCTTGGCTCCACGGGGAGGGAATGGGCACCCTCGAGTGGGCATAGGCTTTCCCGAGGGCAGGAGATGGAAGCTGTTTGTGGCTTCGTGTCATGGCTGGAAACAGGTCCTGGTGTCACCGTGCTGGGAGCTCACACGGGGTTTAGCAGATTCACATGCAGGTCTGGCTCCCCAGCCCTGCGTGCAGGCATCAAGCCCCATGCTCAGCAGGCAGCACAGCCCAGCACAGCCCCGACTGATTCCTGTGATGCTAATGCCATAGGTAATGTTAGCAGTAAATACAGCCCCCACGGTGCCTGTTTCTAGACCACGTGCAATCCCACCTCCCTATTTCTGGGTACAGCCTTTAACCTCCTGCGTGGTGGAGCTCGGTCACGTTCACTGCCTGCCCAGGTGATGGGCTCTGGCTCTGCTGTTCTGCTGCGCAAGCTCTGGTTCTCCCCGTGTTTCGTGTTTCCTGCCCTGTACATTAGGCTGGAAGTAGAGGTTTGGGTAGGAACAGAGGCTGGAGCCAGCCCGAATCCCCTGGGAGATGGTCATGGTGCAAACTCCTCCCGTCTCCTTCCGCAGTTGCTGGGAGTTTATTTATCATTTCAGGGAGAAACATAATAAAAACCCCAACAAAACCCAAACAAGTCATAAATAATTGAATGATGCAACGAGATGAAAGACAAGTCAAAAGTATTTCCCTCCTGATCTCAAAGTGAAACTGATTTTGTGTTATTCTGAGGAAAGGAGCAAAGAAAATAAGAAGTTAAACGTCATTAAACTTTAAAGCTCTAACCTATAAAAATGAAAAGGTGAGATTTATAAATATTAGGTGGCCTGGAATGCTCTTACTTCATGTAACACAGAAGGGCCTGAAAGGCAGCTCCCAGCCCTGCAGCAGGAGCAATGTCTTTGCCCTAATTCCCGAGACAGCGCAGCCTTTCCCCCTGCCCAGCCGCTGCCTTCTGCCCGCTGTGACTGCAGTTACCTTCGTTTGAGGCCGGCTGGCGGCTGCTGGTGCAGTTGCAGTGCTTCCCTGGTGATGAGGCAACCATGGCTTACAAATCCCCAAGGCTTGGACGCATCAGCCTGCGATGAGAGGGCTTCTCCCTCTTCCCAACGCCCCCCCCCCACCTCCTCAGACCACAGCTTTGAAATGGGAACCGGGTGGCACAAAGGGATAAAGAAGCCAAACCGAGCAGTGGCTTCCCTAAGCCTATCCCAAACCCACATCTCCGTCCGTGAGCGCTCCCGCCTTACCCCAAACCACAGCGGCAAAAATAACCCATGGAAAAGGTCACCCTGACTGTCCTGAGGGCATCCCCTTGGAGCACACGCGGGGTTTCTCCACGCTTAATGCAAGGCTGCAGAACCAGTTTGACCCAGAGCACTGCTTTAGGTCTCTGCTTGGTGCAGACAAGGCATCTGCAAGTGCTGCAGCAGGGATTTTGCTCATAGCCACGGGGATGGGATGCCGGGGATGGGACGGAATGGGATGGGATGGCGCAGTGGTGACAGAGCTGCTGCGAGGGCAGGCAGAGGAGAGCAGAGCTCATTCATTGTGTTTCTTACTATGCAGGTGCTCTACAAAACAGCCTGGAGCGAGAGCGTGGGGAGGGACTGTGCTGCCTACTGCGCTAAGAAGTGAGTGTGGGGATAGGCTGGGGCAGCCTGGTCCTGGGGCCTGGGAGCATCATCCGCTGGGTTTGGTGGGCAGAGCATGGTGGTTTGCAGCAGATACTTTGGGCACCATTCAGTGCACCTCGGTCCTGGAAATGAGGGCAGTGCATTGGGTTTTAAACCCTTAATCCAATGAGGCTGAAGGGGGAGAAGAAGTGCACGGAGCAGGGCAGCCGCGTGTCTTCAGCCGTGTGGTGTCCAAATCTCCTCCAGTGAGTTCTTGCCCAGTGAGGAAGCCAAATGTGGAGACCAGGATCAGATCCAGTGCCCAGGCTCCAGTTGCCCTGAGTAGCTCCCAGGTGCTGCTGCCCAGGCGGGAGCCAAGTGTGATGCTATCTATCACCGGCAGCGCTCGGCCACCGAGGCGCTTCGGACCATGCTGTGAGTTAACACGCTCTGTCCTTTCCCCAGGTACGCCGACCACATCCACAGGTTCCACAAGGACGGGGATGAGGGCGACATGTGGCAGTGACAGCTGGAGACAACCCCGCTGGCGCCAGCCCCCCTTTCAGCCCACAGCAGGATCTGTCCCTTCGCTCCCTGCCAGCCTCTTCACTATAGCTTTGCTTTCTGCTTCTTTGGATGGAGGCATTGATCCTCCCCTGCTCCCTCCCTTGGGAATCAAAAGCCTCAGCTAACAGAGTTGCTCTGTGGGACATGGTGTTTCCAGCCCTTCCTCCCAGAGGAGGCTGCAGCAATGCCCCTGTCCTCCTGATGTCCCAGAGAGCTCAGTCTTTACCAACATACATGGGAAATGCAAGAGGTACCTCTCGGATGCAGTCTCTCTTTCCATCCTGTTTTGAGCACAGTGCAATGCTGAGTGGAGTTAATTTAGCCAGAAACTCGGGGGGTGGGTGTAGGAAATCCAACCCCCTGAACTTGCATTTTCAAGTGTTGTGGTGTTTGGGAAGTCCCAGTTTGCTCTGGTTTACTGAGGTGCCAGAAGGAAAGCAGTGCTGCCGGGCTCTGCTGGAGCAGCAGGTAGACATCAGCCATCCCCAAAGATGGGGTTGCTCAGCACATTGCCTCCTCACAGCCTCTTGAGTCCAGAGAAGCTGTTGCTTGGTCCTGTGCTGCATCCCAAGGGCTTTTCAGGACCTTCTGCAGTGCCTCGTGCCAGGCTGCTGCGTACCAGCCCACGGCTTGAGAACAACCTGGCTAACTGGGACCTAATGGGACTTAATGGGCATGAAGGGAGGTGTTGGTGGTCAGGACTGATCTCACAGGGGTGCTCCAGATGCTCTCCTTGCTGAGGTGTTTCTGCTGAGTGTTGGTTGCTCTTCTGGATGCAGCGGCTTCTCCTAATCCCAAGCAGGATCTGCCTCACATGAGGCTTGCCCCATTGTTGATCTGCTCAATATCTCACCCTCTTAGGGAGCCACAAGTCAAATGAAGCAATTGCTGGTGGTGGGTGATGAACACTTGGCTGCTAATTTGGATTGATTTGGGGAGATAGAGGTGATAGGAGAGACTCTGATTATAAAGAGCAGGTCTCAGCACCCCTCAGCTCGCTGCGACCGCATGGTGCAGGAAGATCCTAGCTTGTTAGAGTGGTCCTCAATTAAACCTCCCCTCTGAAGACAGCAGAACAGGGTTGTTTCCAACTAATATTTCATTACAGATTCAGATCTCTTCGCATTCACACTGCTGGGAAGCCAGGGCCTCGCACGGAGCGTGCAGGCAGCCATAGGCTTCACACCTGCCCCGGGCAGCCCAGCTTTATTCATAGGAGCTGTGGCCCGCAGCAAAATGTAAAGTACTCATGAACTGAAGGGATAAATCCCAAGGGACCAACCCGCATCTGTCCCACTTGGCAGAGGGGAGACCAAGCCCATCCAGAAGGGAGGCACCGTGGGGTGAGATGCCAGCAAGGGGATGATGCTGCTGGATGCTGGGGACCTCGCCATAAACACAACTTCAGATGTGGAGGAGATGAGCTTTTGCTGTCTGAAATCCATAAGTGGGAAACGTGATCCAGGGAAGGGTGGGATGCTTGGTGCGGCTTTGTTGGGAAGGTTAAATCAATCTGCTTTTTTTAGAAGCTGTATGTGGTGCCTTGGAATTGCAAAACCTCTGCAGCTATGCACTATGTACTGCTCATAAATGACTTAAATAGATGCTGAGTTCTGTGGGACAAGTGATAAAGTAAACTTAGGCATGCATTGACCAGGTGCTTTTGTGCTTCCTTTCCTTTTTTCCTTCCACTTTTGATATTAAACAAGTGAGAAAAGTCCTGCCCGAGTCCAAGGGCAGAGCGTGCGGCTAATTTTAGAAACCCATTACAGCAGCTAAAGGCAGTGATGTCTCACAGCACCGGGAAGGGCAGGACCTCTGTCCCTGCTTGCTGGAGCCAGCATCCCAGCTGCCAGTGGGCACCAGCACCACACAGGCCAGGCGAAAGGCTCCCAGCAAAGGAAGGACCACAGGAGCAGAGGGGCTGAAGCCCAGGCAGCCTCCCAGAGCACAGATGCTCTGTACTCAGCCCCATTTTCGGCTGGGTTCAGCGCACGGCCTGGCCCTTGCTGGGTCCCTGCCTTTTGTAAGGGGCAGGGAGGGGAGGGGAACTTTTGCCAATTTGATTTAAAGCCCCTTTTGTTCCTGGGTGACTCGAAAGGATTTCAGCGACCCCTCACCTCCCCCACTGTTCCAAATCTGATTATGGGGAACAATTTCAATTAGTATTGACTGATAGGAAAAGGATTAGAGGCAAACCTGTGATTTTTATACCCATTCAACCTGCGAAGCTTCCACCCCATCTCAGAGACCCGGGCTGGGTTTCGGGGGGTGGTTGAGGTCCATATGGTAATAACAGGCTCCTGGGGAAGCCGGGCTGCCTAATTAGATAACAGGCTGCTCACATCTGGGTCACAAGTTCAGGTTTTGCCGCGGGCGGATGAGACGGGAGAGGAATCACTGCCAGGATGCCACCGATCTGTCTTGATCTGCGGATGCAGCTCGCACCCCATCTGCTCCCAAAGACGGGGGGCCACATGCAGCTCCAGCCCCCCACCATGCAGGGGATGCTGACTGCTCTGGTGCCCCATCCACGTGCGTCTGTGTGCAGGAGGAGCGGGGCGATGAGGCAGCAACCACTACAGTGCTATAAACATAAACCCATTCCTTCTCTAAAGGTCTCCAGCAGGGAACCTCATCGCTCCGGTCCAGCAATGGGTCTCCGGAGCCACCACCGTGTGTGCAAATGGAAGAGCGGGATCGATGGGGTTTGTGCGGAGCGGAACGAAGCGGAGCCAGCGCCTGGCGTGCAGGATGCGAGCGAGCCTCCCCGCCGGCAGGAAGGGAGCTTCACAAACACAGACACGCAGGGAGCCAGCGCCGGAGGAGCGCACCCGGCCCTGCAGGTTATTGTGAGTTCAGGGTGTACCCAGGAAATGCGGCGGATAAACAGGGTCCGTTGCGTCAGGCCGGCGCATGGACATAGCCCACGTGGAGAGAAAGAGGGACTAACACTGAGGGGGGTTGGATGTCTGGAGACAGGAGCCTCGCCAGCCCGGCCATAGGGATCGATCGGTATTTATTTTTGGAAGAGCAGCTCTAATTATCCACTGTAAGCAGGCGGTGGATAGCGGTGGAGCTCCATCACTTGATGCTTTTAAATCAAGGCTGAATGTCTGTTCAGCCGGGAGTTATGGCCACACGGCAGGAATTATTGGCCAAGGATGCATGGTGCGGGGTGAACGCCACGGCTGCATGGTCTATGCACCATCATCCCTCTCCTTGCTTTCCTAATAGATGGAGCAGCCAGGGCCGCTGGGTTTAGATGGATTGCTTTGAAAACGGCAGCAGTGTTTGAATGCTGGGAACTCCCTTGGCCAGGGTGCATTGGCTGTGGTGCTCTTCCCATGTGCCCATCCCCAGCTGGGACACCCAGAGGTAACAGCCACCAGCGGAAGGACATGGGAATCCCAGCAGGGTTATCTCCATGCTGGAATCACAGCCGTGGCACCGTGCCCTGCTGCAGCGGAGCTGGGCACCTCTGCTGCGAGCTCAGGTAACACGGGGGCACGATCACCCTGTTATTAGGGGAGCCCTGTTATTTCAGGGCGAGGAGGCTGGGAGCGGAGGCAGGCTCCTCCGGGCAGCCGTGCTGGAAGGTGCCGGCTGGGAATAACTGTTTTATTGCTTCCTGTTGTGTTAGACATCTGATGGCAAGCCGGGGCCGAAAGCTGGTGCAGCATATGGAGCGGCCCCCCCGTCCTTCCCCCTCTGCCCTGTTTACAGAGTCTCCCTGGAGATGGGCCTCGCAGGCTTTTCCAGCTCGGAAAGGAAGTGGGAAAATATTTACCTCCCCCCCCCCCATAAAATCAAGTCTGTTTTCCTTAAGCCAGGAAAACGTAACCCGGGCGGATGAGGTGGAAGCACTGCGCTGCCGCGGTGAGCACCGGGAAGGCGCCTGGGAATGGCTGATGCTGAAGGGGCCATAGGCAAGGACCCTCCCCAGGGGTCCCTGCTCCCTGCAGGGACATCAGCCTGTGCTGGGGGCTCAGCTAAACCCCAGCTCTTCATTTTCCAACCCTGCCTTCAGCAGGAATGGCATGAGGAGGCTTTGGCATCCCACTGCCCCCCGTTACACACAACCTCATAGGGGCCTACAAAGCTTTTCCCCGCAAGGCTGCATCCCAAGGATGCCCAAGGATGGGGGTCTTGGGGCAGTGCCCACCCCAAGGCTTTGCTTCGGCAGTGTGGCTGTTGCAAAGCCAGGCTGGGCACAGAAAGGCCGCACCTCCAAAACACCCTTTATTGTTGTTTTTATAATATCATTCTGTCCCTTATTTTATTATTTCATTCTTTTATTCCTCAGTTGTGGTATTTTTAACATCAACCAGCACGGGACAGATGCCTGTGAGCTGCAATGTGCTGGGGTGAGGGTCTGTCCCCAGCACTGGCATTGCAATGGGAGATAAAAGGAAGGACAGAACCTGGCTGACTGATGCCCCAGCTATGGATCACCAGCTCACACTGGGAATGGTCAGCCCAGCCAGCAGCTCCTTGCTCCGTGAGCAGTGCCGGGTGGGAAGGGGGTTTTATCTAGGAAACCCCAGCTGGTGGCTCCGTGGTGTCTTGGGGCAGCCGGGTTCTTTTCCCCGTCCCTGGTGGCTGTTTCCCTGGAAAACCAAGAGCTCGGGCAGCCGGTGAGCCGTGCTCATCCCAGCTGCTCCTCTGGGAATGGCCCTTGCTGAGGGTTAGCTGCTGGCTTGTGGTGAGCTGCTGGGGGACCGGAGTTTGTGCCGGCTTTTGGCATGGCCTGGGGAGCTGAAGGGGTGAGAGACAGTGCTGGAGTTAAGAAAGGGGATGGAGGGATGTGGGCACCCGTGCTGCCCATGCAGTGGTGAAAGGCACACCTCCCTTTGGCTCCCCTGGCCGTGGTGGTAATTTCCAGCCCAGGGCTAGTGCTGGTGCCAGGCAGAGCCATGGGTGCCTGCGTGCCTTGGGCACAGCACTGTCATGGCCCAACTCTGGTCATGGTTAGGGTACCAGAGGGAGGCAGGTCCCACACAAGCCAGCAGAAATAACACACTTTTCCTTCTTTCTAACCCATTTTGCCCCCTTCCTTTCATCAGCTCACAGCCGCAAGGGGATGGGCCATGACCCTGGAAAAGGCCTTGCCCCCACTGATGGAGCTTTGCCCTTATCACAGGGGTCTCTGTCCCCATTGCATGGTGCTTTGCCACTGTTGCACTAACACTTTGTCCCCATGGCGTGGTGTTTTCCCCCTGTTGCATTAGTGCTCAGCACCATTGCAGGGTGCTTTGCCCCATTGCATTAGCACTTTGTCCCCTCCTCTGGTTCTCTGCCCCTGCTGCACACAGCCCCTGTGAGCTCAGCACAGGGGTGAAAACCCCCCAGTGCGACCCATAGCAGCAAAGCCTGGCATTCCCACCCACAGAGGAGGGGTGCCGGGACTAAAGGCAGCACCACAGCCCTGGAACCACCTCCTCTGACATCTCCTCATGCCTGGAATAACTGCCCCCACCGGCAGCACATGGCCTGCCTAAAATAGCCAGGGAGGGAGCAGGGGCACCCGCACACCCTGCTGGGTGCCCCAAGGGAGGCAGGGCTGTGTTGGTGGCTCTGCTGTGACACCCCCCCCAGGGGACTGATCCTTCGAGGCATCCTGCAAAGCATAGCAGGTCACTGAGGGAGGCGATGAGAGATGTGACTCTAAGAGATGTCCCAGGGATGAGGGATGCACCCTGCTGCAGCACGGGGCTGTAGGGTACCCCCTCAGCACACTGCTCCCCCCATATCTTTGCCCTGAACACCCAGGATGTGAGGCCTTTCTGATGCTCGTCGCTATGGAAACCCCTTCTCACAGCGCTGGTCCACACTGAGCCTGCCTGCTGCCGCTGCCGCCTTCCCATTGGAGATGCTGGGAAGTGATGCTCAGGGAAGTGGTCCTGTGGGCCCCAGCCAAGTGGGGTCAGGGGAAAGAAAGGGCTCCAAGGGAATAGTGGGGTTGTTCAATAGCCTCTTGGTGGTTTTGGAGGCGGTGTTCAGCACAGAGGAGGGCTCTGGGCTGGACCCACGATGTCCGCAGAAGGCTTTGCCCTCAGCCCCGCGCCCCTCAGCAGCCAGGAAAGGGCAAAAAAGAAAAAGGCTTTGCTCTGCTGAACGCTGTCCCTGCTGCAGCTCATCCCCATCGAGCACCCATCCTGTCCCAGTGTGGTGTCACCCTCCGCTGCAGCGGCACAGCCTGCCCCGGGGTGGGGACAGGGCTGCCCTCACTGAGCACCTTCCAGTGCCCTGGCCTGCAACTGGCATCATCCAGGGCTTTTCCGCAGCTCCCCTCCACCCTCCAGGCTCGCAGGGCTCAAGGACGTCCCAGGTGCTGCTGTGAGCCACATTGCTTCACTTTGGGAACTCTTTGGAGGCACTCTGCACACCAGCCCTGCTGCTGGCACACCCCAGCTCCCCAGGGGCTGGTAAAGGATGGAAGAGGCTTTCAGAGCTAAGGGAGGGTTGGGATTTTGGAGCTGAGAACATTTTTAGAGCCGCCCCGAGTCCAGGCACAGAGGGGTTTGCTTTTAATATTTAATGCTTTTTATTTCCCTTTTCTTTTCAACACATGTGCAAGGTGCACTCAGAGCTTTGCACTGCGGAAACGCTGGGGCCCGCCTGACCCCGCAGCGTGGGACTGCTTCAAAGCCAAGGTTGCCAGAAGGGCATTCTCCAGCCTGTAGGAAAGCAAAGCCCTGGGAAATGACAATGGATGAGCCACATGGACCAGCACAGTGGGAAATATCAGCGAGAAGAAGGTCCCCCACAGCAAAGATCAGCCCTTTCCCGGCAGGAGCAGCACGGGTTCCCCTCCATCACCAGGCGCAAGGAGCTGCTGTTGCAGGAGCATTTGGAAGCAAGAGAGGTGAAACCCTCCCTTTCTGTGTGCCTGGCATCCCCAGGGGTTTGGCTCCTCATGGCTGGAGGCTGTGGGCACAGAGCAGAGGAACCTTTGGGATAAGTGGGAACCTGAAGCAGCAGCATTGAGGGAGCACACGGCTGTGTGATGCTGCGGAGAGTGAGCAGGGAAGGATCTAAACTGGGACAGACGCTGTGGGAGAGGGAGTGTTCCCATGGTCCCCAGGATGGACAGCTCCATCATCCCAGCTACAGACCAGGACCAGCAAAGTGGGTGTCCTAAGTTTGTCCCCGAGCAGAGGCCACCAAATAGATGCAGGAGGTGACTGAAGGGTGATGCAGTGTGGAGGGCTTCACCCCTGGAAACCCCCCTGTGCAGCACAGCACAGGCACAGAGGATGTGTGGAAAGGCTCCTTCTCCCTCCCATGGCTGCTTCCTACATGGTGCCTGCCCAGGCTAAACAAAGCCTCTGACACCATCTTTCAAGCACGGCCCCAGCAGAGCAGAGCAGCACAAAGAACAGGGATATTGAAGAGACCACCTGCGAGTAGCTCATAGCCTCAGACCTCGCTCCAGCAGCGATGGGAGGCACTTTGTGAACAGAAGGAGCAGACGGTGCCTGTCCCCCAGTGAGGGACATAGGCCTGGTCCCCCCAGCAGGGCAGGCACGGCTGCAGGAGCAGCAGAGGAGGAGTCAGGAGCGATCACGCTGGGGTTTTGAGGGGGTTGGTAGAGCTCCAGCTCTGCAGCCCCAGGTGTGTCACACTCATGTCCCCCCTGTCTGGGTGCTGGTCCCCACTCAGGGCTCTGCATCTGCCTGCAAACACTTGCACGCTTGGTGAGCTCTCCCCCGCTGCCCTGCCAGGGGTGCGGAGGGGAAGTTTCAGCACAGAAAAAGCATCACTTTTCATTTGCATCAGCAGGAGGAAGAAGAGCAGTGGCAGCACCAGCGCCTGGCTCCGGTGGCCTCCCCCCCGGTGCCCAGTGCCCTCATGAGGGACATATCCTTGTAGGAGATGTTCCTGAATGCAGCCATCTCTCCACAATGTGCTTCCTGGAGACACTGAGCGAGCACAAGTACCATCCTGCTGGGTCGGGGCTGGGGTGTTTGGAGGGGCCTGGTGAGCTCCATCCCAGCAGGATGCAGCAGAAGAGACTTCTCCTTGGAGGCATCACGATCAGACAGAATAAAACACTTCAGGATGGGAAACACTGACTCATGTCTGCTGGTGCTGTGCTGGACGCCCCCGTTTTGCTCCCAGTACAGCTCCCAGACCATCAACAATGCAGAAGGATTGATCCTTGAGCCCGCTTTCTGCCTGACAGTGTCATCAGTAGAGTCCACAATCATCAACCCCAGCTATTCCTTCCCAGCTGGGTCAGACACTGGGTGGCCACTGAATGCGATCCTGAGCAGGTATTTGAAGGGCAGAAGGGCTGGGACATGGCAGGGGACAGGCTGCACACACAAGAAGGATGAAGGATGAATTGTTGATGCTGCGAGCTCGCTGGCTGCTCTCCTGTGCAGCTCCTCCACTCGCCCATGCTCCCCGTCTCCATCCAAACTCCATCCATCACCCCAGCAGAAGATGAGGACAGGGCTTGATCCTGTTTATGCACCCCCCTGTTTGTGTATCCCCCTGCTTCGTACATCCTCCCCAGGGGATTTCGCTGGTCTGGCTTTGTGCTGGTCTGCGGTTGGGCTCATCCATCTTTAAGGGTCATCTTGGGAGAGCATCACTCAACCAGGGCTGTGTGGGCACCCTGGGCAGTGCAGGAAGCAACAGCTCAGGTTGCAGAGGAAATCTTGGCCACGGTCTTCGTGCCAAAAGGAAAGGGCTTTTCTCCCTCTCACAGGTAAGTCCTGAGTCGGGGGGTGAGGAAGAGAAGGGAATTTGTCTGTCAAGGTCTTCACACCAGTGTGATCCCCTGCAGAAGGCTCCCCCAGCCCCATGGCTGGGCTGTCACTGCCTGTTTGCCTTCTCTCACACACCAAAGGGCATTCTAAAGCAATTTCTCCCTCCCAAATAAATACAAACCCAAACTGCTGCTTCTCCTGCTTTCTTCTCTTTTCCCTTTTCATCCCTATGACATCTTCCTCCCGTAAATCCTTCCCTTACATCTCATTAGAGGCTGTTCCTGGACAATTTGCAGCTGTGACAACCCCGGAGATGCCTGGGGCCTGTCTGCCCGGCTGACAGCTCACATACGCACCCAGCTTTCTGCTGCGCCTACACCACGGAACAGTTTCACAGCTCCCCATGCACTGAAGTCTCCTTTCCGGGGTGTTCCTGGGATGCAGGACAAAACACTTCACCTCCCGCTCTGCTTTCCTCCCCCTAACACACTCCTCAATCCCCACCGCGCTTCGGTGGCCATACGAACCCACGGCATGAGGGGTTTGCAGGACCATCTGTAAAACCATTCCGGCCCCTGCTCCCCGGATAACCCCGCGCCCGCCCCGGGACACTGTTGGAGCTGGCACCGCTCGGATGCTGCCGGATGCCTCTGAGCACAGGACTTCAAGGGCACGTCACGCTCCAGCCAGGCAGCTGCCAGCGGCCCTCCCCAGCGTGCCTGCTCTTGACTCCTTCCAGCTATTGGATTGTGGAGCTAATAGCTCCGAGGGATTCCCAGCGTAATGAGAATTGGCAAAAGAGAGCCCATATTAGGTCTATTCACCACCAGTTTTAAATCATTTAGCATAGCAGAAGGGCCATGTTTCTGCAAGCAGTATGCTTTGCTCTCATCCCTGGTTCCTATTAAAAGGGTTTAGTGATGAATGGGAACAGTGGTGTCCATGGGGGGGAGTGGGGTCGCTCTGCTCAGCACCTGTGGTGATGGGGCAGCAATGAGTGAGGCCAGAAACTGGGGACAAGGGTTTGAGCTGAAGCTCATCCCCATCCACAGGAGCTCCCACCAGCTGCAGACTGGGACTCACGAAGGATTTATGTCCCATTGAAGGCAGCCTGTGGCTTTGGTATAAAAATAAAGCCTTCAGAAGACAATCTGGGGAGCTGGACCAGGGATGCTCTTTGCGCAGCGGAACACGGTTCCTTAGGGAGTGCTGAGAAAAGTCACAGGAGAAGTTCAACTTTCACCCCAGCAATTATAGCAGATCTCTTTGGGCAAGGCACAGACCTAAAATTAGCCCTCAAATCCTTTTGAAGGTCGGGATTTTTCAAGTGGCTGACCAGCAGCGGTGCAAACTGTGCACTTCCACACTTGGAGCTTGCTTTGGTTTTTAATAGCAGCCCTGCAAGGTTACCCGGTGTTTCATCAGAAGCAAGGCCAGGCTTTCCAGCCTTGTTCTACACATCCTGAAGCAAGCAACAACCCACAGAGGAAAAGCAGAAGAGAGCCTGATATGTACCAAAGCCTTTACAATCGCAAAGCATTTATCCTGGGTGACGGGAGGGAGAAATCCCAGCATCCCAGCCCTTCCCTGGGCTCCCGGCATGTTCTGTTCACCACTCATGTGCTGTAAAACCTGGGAATTTACTAAAAGGGGCACCCCCAGCCCCTTGTGTGACCCAGCCAGATCCTCTACCCACTGATGATGCTGGCGTGCACCCCAGGGTTGTCCTTGGCATCGCTGCCCTGCCCAATGGAGGATGTACCGGATGGTCCCATGGCACAGGCAGGGCATCGTCCGTGTCTGCCAGACCCACGCTGTGCAGCTCCCAGCCCTGCTGGCAATCGATAGCGAGTGCAATGAAACCCTTAATGAAATTCCAGCCTAAGAGACTATTGATTGTGTGTTTTCTTTAAAAATGTATATGAATGGGAGAGAGGCTTTTTGGAGGAGAGGCTGGGGAAGCAGAGGGGTGAGAGGAAACACTGCCCGCTGCTGCAGGAGGTGGGTGGATGCGGTCTGTGCAGGGTAACCTGCACTGAGCAGTGGGCTCCAGCCTCTTGGTGAGCATGAACTCATCCTCACAACACCCCTGGGAAGGGAAAACAGGACCAGCCAGAAGCCGGAGGGTGGGCATTCACCCAAAATCATCACAAAACCATGATGATGAAACCAAGGAGAAGAAGTCAAGAGTCCATGCCCCTGGTCAGTGCCTGCTGCCAGCGCTTCTGCAAATGCCCCTTGCTCTGTGTGGCACTCTGCTGCTTAAAGCACCAAATAAAGACGTTTAGGGAGACTGTAGTGCTTTGCTTTGGAGGAGGAAACGGAAAATGGTGCATCACTGTGCAATAGCCCTACAGCCACCCTCCCTCCTCCTTTCTGCACCCCCTGAGTGCCCTCAAACATCCAAAATCTCCCCACGTTTCACCTCGCAGGGTAAGAGGATGGCAAGGGAGCATAAGAAACAAATACTACTAGGAATAAAACCCCACCCCCCTCCCCACCCCTTACATAACCAGCATTGTCTTAATCCTACAGGTGCTCCGAGAAGTGAAAAGGATTTGTTCCTCCTGCAAATCCTTTTTCTTTTCCCTGTTTTTTTTTGGTGAGTCATCCTCATCCACCCATGGACACGCTGGGGGGGGGGGGGGGGGTGTGCAGGAGGCAGCCCCTGATGATGTGACCCCGACTAAATCACAGCATGCTCTCAAGGCCTTGGCTCCCCCGGTCTGTCCTGACTCCCTCGGCAGAAGGGGCTCTGAGATAGGCCCTAGAAATACATCAGTGAAGGCCAGCTCTGGGGCTGGTCCCCCAATTAACCCCCGCTTGTGAGCGCTGGGGATGTGGGGTGCTGGGGATCACCCCAAACTCCTTCACAGCACAAAAATGAGCTTTGGGGATGGGGGATACAGCGAGAAAAAAGCAGCTCCCCGTTCTTAGGCAGCGCCCTCCCAGGTTTGGGGTGCTTGGGGTGCCCTAGTGAGGATCTGAGATGCCCGTTAGGGGACTTGAGGTGTCCCCCGAGGATCTGGAGTGCCCTGCAGGGATTTAGGGCGCCCCCGCAGACACATCCCCCCAGCACATGCGCAGGGATGGGGAGACGGCCCCGTTCATGGGGTGCCCCCCCCCCCGGGGTACCCCAGCGCATTGCATCGCGGCCCTTTCCCCGGGGACTGAGAGGGGGGCAACGGGACCCCGCGGAGCCGGGCGGGGCCCTTTAAAGCGGCGGGCGGTGGGAGGGGCGGGAGGCGGTGTTGCCGGGCGGCGGAGGGGGGCGGCGGGGCAGAGCCGCGCCGGGAGCAGCGAGCGCCGGGCCGGGTGAGCGCATCCCCGCGGTACCGGATGGCGGCCGCGGCCGGGGGAGGGCCCCGTGTGTTCCCGGTTGTTCCCCCCCACCACCATCCCCGCCGCTGCCGGCCCCGGGGGAGGGTCCCCGCTTGCAGCGGGAGAACGCGGAGCCCCCACCCCCGCCGGCCGGCTCTGCAGCGCGGTGGGGCTGCCCCGAGCCCCCCCATCTCCTCCTTTATCTCCCCGCCGTGCCTCCGCACGGGCGGCCCCGGCTGGGTCCTGCCCCGCTCCCGGTGCGCATCGCCGTTGCTCCAGCCGGCCGAGCCCCGGGGGGGCGGCGCTGCGGCGGGCACCGCGGCGGGGGCAGATGCGGTGCGGGGGGGGAGCGGAACTCGGCGAGTCCCGGCGCGGTGCGGGGCCGAGAGGATGCTCTGGATGGGGGTTTAATGGGGTTAATCGTTATTGTTTGCGAGAGGGCTGAGGGCGGGTTTGGGGGGGTCTGCGAGGGCTGCACGCACACTCCACCCCCCAGTCTGGTCCTGGCAAGGGCAGAGCCCCCGTTCCCAAGGAGCTGCGGGGACACCCGTGGGTTGACTGCGGGTCCTGAGCTTCCTGCAGCCCTGGGGAGGCTGCTTGCATCCCGTGAAGGCCTTGGGAAAGCAGAGGGACTTTCTCCGTGGTCCTTCTGCTTGTTTCTGGTTTCTGCTGAAGTGGATGGTGAGGCTGACATGCCACAGAACTGAGACTTAGGGGTGAGGTGTCCCTGGGGATGATCATGCATGCTTTGCCTTACAGCCCCCCCCCCGAGTTGCTGTGGTCCCTCGTTCCGGTGTGGAAGTTCATCAGCTGAAGTTATGTGCTTGACCTGGAAGGACTGCGCTGCCGGCGCCGTGAGGACCCTGTGAACTGGAAAGGGAGAGGAGGTAAAACTGCTCTGTGCCCCCCTGGGAGGCCCTGCCACTGCTTCTGTGAGGGGATGCGGAGCAGCTGAGGGAACTGGGGGTGGTTATCCTGGAGAGAAGGAGGTTCAGGGGGCCCTTATCGTGCTCTAAAACTGCCTGAAAGGAGGTCGTAGTGAGGTGGGGTGGGTCTCTGCTCCCATGTTGTAGGTAATAGGACAAGAGGAAATGGCCTCACGCTGCACTAGGGGAGGTTTAGACTGGAGATTAGGAAAAATACCTTCTCCAAAAGGGTTGTCAAGCGCTGGCGCAGGCTGCCCAGCGCGGTGATGGAGTCACCTCCCTGGAGGTATTTAACAGACATGTAGATGTGGCACTGAGGGACATGGATTAACGGTGGAGCTGGCAGTGCTGGGTTAATGGTTGGACTCAATGATCTAAAAGGTCTTTTCCAATCTAAACAATTCGCTGATTATTCAAACCTCCCCTCCCTGGGGATTTTTGGTTTGGTGTGTTGGGAGAGGCATGGAGGATCATGGATGCAATGCTGGGCGTATGGGGCTGTGCTTCTTAATGGGAGTAGTGCCCCTAAACTGCCCAGGCTCCTCTGAAACGCTTAGCTCTCCTACCCTGGGGCCTTTGGCCCTTACGTTTGCACTCACAGGTGGTTGTTGCTGCCAGGAGATGTGCTTGGATGGGATCGTGAGTGTGAGATCCCCTCTTGAGTTCCTCTGTTGCTTCACAGTGCCTCTCCATTGCTGTAACGCTGCAGTGCAGCCCAGGGTGGCTGTTGAATAACTGTCTCCTAAGAAAGTTGCATAATTCTTGCAGAGATGCTTCATCCTGTTGATGTGCTTTTGGGAAGGGTGGGAGTTTGCCTCCTGGTGTTTGGTGTCACCCAATGCAAGGTGACCATTCTCCTTGTGCCATTGAGTGGGACAAGTCAGTCCTGGGGACTGCAGGATGGAGCCTTCTCTGTCTTGCTCTGGATGAGGCTTTTGGGTTAAAATTGCTGCCTTCTTTGAGTATAAGCTCATTGGTTGGCCCCGGGGTGCTGTGGTTGTTTGGCTGCTTCTCTTGACCATCACGTCTGTCCCCTCTTCTGGACAGGTTCAAGCACATCTCATGCGCCCTCATGGCAGGGTTGTCTTGTCCAGCCTCCTCTTGTCCTTCTTGGAGGTAAATCACCCGTCTCCTCCAGATGAGGATGTTGCTGGGTAATGCCCTTCCTCTTCCTCCTCCTCTTCTTCCTGGGGCAGGCAGAGAAACCTGATGATGGTTGCACATCTGGACCTGCTGAATCAGGCTGGCGGGGATGCCCTGGGGCAGCACTGCCTTCCCTGTTCTTCTCCAGCCCAAAGGCCAGCAGAGCTGCTGCTGGCAGCACTCCCCTCCTGGTGCACCCACATCTTGGTGCCCTCGCTTGCCCTTGGCTGCTTTCCCTGCCCACGGATGCCAGCGAGGTGGTGGGATAAGGGTTGGAGGCTTGTGCCTGGCTCACTGCTTCACTTCCTTGTGTGAGCAGAGGGAAACTGGGAACCCTGCCACTGCAGGGAGCGCCCGGTGTGCCCCCTGACTCCCAGGAGCCACAGGGTTGTATCCCCGCTGGCTCCATCACAGCAGAGAGGAGGAGAGGTTAACCCTAAGGGGAAAACTGCATCCCAGACCTGACTTTGATGAAAGGGAAAATCTACATGACTTGGAGAATCTGCTTGCTGGGTGCAGGGCCAGGCTTGGGGCAAGGCTCAACTGGAGCCCTGCATCCATCCGCAGATGCTTGCTGTGCATCGGAAGGGAGGACCAGGAGAGGAACCCAGTGTGCATCCGTTGGGAAGGCAGGAGCAGGTGTGCTCCCTGCTGTATCATGTCCTGGCAGCATTTGGCACACAAGACCCTGGGGCAGGAGAGGGGCTGTGGTGGCATTTCAGCACAACGGGGTCCTGTGGAAGCTTCAGGAAAGAGGCAGAGAGGTCGGATACAGCCCCTAAATCCCTCCCATGGGATGGCCACCACGCTGGGTACAAAGCACTGCCTGCTTGGGAGCAAAGGGAACAGGGATGCTTGAAGTTGACTCTCCAGCCAGGGAGGGCAGCTGTAAGAGGGTGTTTTGGCATCATCTGGTTGGGATGAGGGGTTTCAAAGCCCACTGGAATTTGTATGAGGTGTTTTGCTTAATGCACCACTTAAGTGATTAGCAACGACTATAGCAGTCCTGGGTAAGAACTGAATTTCCCCAGCTCAGATACCATTAGGCAGCAGTTTAACTCTGTTTGCAGGTGGATATGAGGCAGGGATGTGTATGGCGAATTCCATCTGCAAATACAAAAACATAATAAGAAAATTCCATACGGACCTATGTAACTTCATCCCATGTTCAGTATAATAGAGAAAACCAGTCTTGAAGGGGTCCTCTGCCCTAAGAAAAGGGAGATCCTCAGGTGGTGAGCCAGGGTGGAGGCACACAGCGACATCAATGCTGTATGAGCATTCTGCACTGGCCCATGCAGCTCACTCCCCAGAAACACCCCTCCATGGCATAGCAATCTATAGGGCAAGAGTAATCTCTTTAAAAGAGCTTGCACTTATTATGGGAATTGCAGTTGGGGTTATACCGAGGGTCTTTTCCTTGAGTTTCAGATACATCTGGGATGGTGAGTGAGCAGCTAAACCTCCTGTTATATGGCACATCTAGGTCTGGGGAGAGATCACCCTAAAGTACCAGGGGTGGTGAGTGAGCAGCTAAATCTCCTGTTATTTGGCATGTTTGAGCCCAGGAAGGGTCTGCCCCATGGTGCCAGGTCAGTAGTTAATACATAACGTGTGTGCATGACACCATGCATCCCACTGTGGCGCGGCACCAGCGGCGGTCCAGCCTGGAGGTGGATGTGCATCTAGTTTTACAAGGATGGGAAGCCGAGAGGAGAGTTTTGTTGTGGGCTGAGGGGCGGAAGGAAACTGTAGGCTTAGCGAGGGAAATGTGAGATTGCTTGGTTGGGGACAGGGCTTCGGCCGCTCCTCTTGGGAGGCTCTGCTATTGTGGTGGTTAAAAATAGACTTTGGACTGGTTAGGCTGTTCTGTGGGAAGCTCCCCGGCTGGATACGGGCAGGTGAGGGAAGGGACAAGAGCCTCTGGCCTCTGGCTTTATTTCATTTTAATTTAGTTTTATATTCTCAGCAAATACCCAGCTTTTCTTTTGGGGATAAGAGGGTGTCTTTGCTTTATTTCCAGCTCCAACACGCTGCCTTTAAGCCCCAGGCTACGTTCATGGTGCCCCACTGTAGCGATGCTTTGCGCAGCATTCCATCGCTGCATCCTGGGGTGGGAGGTTGGTACCCCCTGGGTACCATGCCAGTGCACCCAGAGCAGTGGCAGTGCTAAGGGGCTTGGGCGATGCTCCAGCCCTACACATGGGCTGGCAGCGTGGCTCCCTGCAAGCTGGATGGAATTACTCAGGGAAGAGATTATCTAAGATCCAGTGGATCTTGTCTATTAAGTTGCCTTTGTTTTCCAGCAGCTGTCAGCACGGGAGGTAGAATGTACACTGGAGGTGGGTTTTGGAGGGGACGGAGGGGAAAAAGCCCTGTGATATAAAGTTGGTCAGAACAGTGTGAAATGGTGAAGACCTCAGGTTTTGCTGGGGGACTGTGCTGGGCCTGGCAGGGTGGGTGCATATGGGACAGAAGTGTGTCTGTGTCCCCTCTGCAGCACCCAGGGGTCCCAGCTAGGAGCAGTGCCATGGGCTGGGGCCTTGCTCAGGAAGTCAGCGGCAGGATCTGAAGCTGAGCTCAGGGCACACCCCCAAAGCCTGGTTTATTTACAGGAGCGTTGGTTCCTGCAGGGTTGGCATCAGGATGCAGAGCTGTGGGAAGACCGTTGTAAGTGCAAGACGGGAAAAAAAAAAGAGTCGTTTCTTGCCCATTTTCTCTTTGGAAGTCATCTCCTTTCAGTGCCTGTGCCCCAAAACACTGCCCTGGAAAATGGCCGTGCAACGCTGCTGGGTGCTTTGGGGGCATCTGTTTTGAGAGCTGCTCTGGCTAATGCTATGGCTAGGGGAATCCTCATTGAGCAGCGGAAAAAGACCCGAAAAGCCTTTTCACTCCAGACAAATGTTTTCTGGGCTGCAGGTGCCAGGAGGACTCTGCAGTGCATCTGGGCAGGGAGTAAACGCAGGTATTTAATGGGGGACTGGTTCAGGGAAAGTGGTTTGACCATTGAATTTGTGGCCAAAATGCTGTTCAATGAATATTTTAGTGGGATGGACAGTAAATGAGAGGAGCAAAGATTGTTTCAATTTCTATCCGGTTCAGACGGCAGGTCTGATTTAAGCTCTATAGGGTATAAATAGTACATGGAGCAATGAGGAGTGCAAAGAGCAACCACCTTCTCCCACCCTGGGGCTGTGGTGGGGATGGTAAGTGTGCCTGGAGGGATGTGTAACGCGTAAGGACAGATAACTTTTCCTTTCTTGCCTTATGGCTTTTGCTTCCTCAGCTCAGCCGCTATGTGTGGTTAAAGCTCTGATGGGCCTTGAGGGCTGAGTCCCTTTCCAACCCCTCATGGTGGCAAAGGAAGCCTCTGGGAGGAGATTGCTTGGTCTTTGCGTGCTTCAGGTGTCTGCTCTGGAAGGGGGGGTACATCAGCTCCGTGACCAATGCATCCTCCATCCCTTTGGGCTTGCACTATAGCAGCAGGGATGATGCTCTAGCCTTGCTTCTGCCATTAGCTCCCAGCCCCGCATGCTGCTCTCTCTGCTCTACCATCCCCAGGGGCCGTCCCCATCCTGGCTTTAGCTGTTTCCCAGTGCAGGCAGGAGCCAGGCTGCCTTGTGAGCTGCCAGCAGGGACCTGCCTGCCAGAAGCATCACCTCGCAGCCCAGGGAGGTATCGCTTTGCTCCAGGACCGGCTCGTGACTCGGGGATCTCCCCTGGCCCAGCACACTTGGGTCAGGCGCTTTGCTGGGGGAGCAGGTGCCTGGGTTTCCTCACTTCATTCCCATGGGATCTCCAGCCGGGGCTTTGAGTGGCATCGATCTTGCTGGAAGCCGAGCAGCTTGTTGGACTGGAGCAGCTGGGTTGGAGCTGGAACCTCCTTCCCCCTGAGCCAGGCTCTTCCTTCCTCTCCTGCGTTGGCCCTAGGAGCTCTCCCGCTCAGGCACGGATGGAGGGATGCGGGCTCGACTCTCACAACCTCCATCCAGCTGGATTTTCCCCCTTGAATTTCAGATCGCTGTGGCCCAGCCTGGCTGCACCAGGCAGAAGGGAAACATCTCTTTATTAGGGTTGTTTCCTTAAATAAAGCCCCAGGAGCAAGTGCTGGGCTGGCTGTTCTGGCTATCCCATGATCAGCATTGCGCATTCGGGTTATTAACACTTCATTCCTCCCCAGGTCTCTGGTTCAGCAAATCCCAGTGCCTTTGTCACTGCTCCCTGATTCCTGCCTCACCAGAGGCTCTGATTTCAGCCTGAGTTTCCCCTTGGCCAATCCCCAGAAATCCTTTGTTTCCCTTCCTATTTAAACCTTTCCCAAGTGACAGCAGCTGCAGAGCTCTGCCCTTTGAGGTGTCTGGGGACTCGTGCAGGTGGGCCAGGAGCCCATCACCAGCCTTAAGTCTTGGTTGCCACTCTGTGGCTTCCCTCTGACAACAAACCTCATTTTATATATCCCTGTGTCTGTCCTTGCATGTAACCCCGGCCAGGGACTCAAGGCTGTCCCCTGTGCCAGTTCCGGAGTCAGCAGATAGCACCTCCGAAGGGATCTGGCTCCTGTGGGAGCACACTGCAACCCTGGGTAAGCTGGGCTGGGAGCGGATGGCCCTTCCTTTCCAAAAAGCAATCCTAGATCTGCTGCTTATTTCCACCCTGAGCTTGTTTTCATCTTGCTTCCACCGCTCTGCTCGGGATGCTGTCTGTGGCATAAGTTATTTCAAGAAGTGGGGCAGTGCTGTCAGTGTGGAGGGGAGTGCAGGCACCGAGATTAAAGGTAAATCTATACAGACAATTGGGACCCTGCTTCCTGCACAAATCAGGTGAACGTGTACATGCAGGTGGTGATGGCTCTGTGGTGCCGGGGGGGCTGCCTCCAGGCATCCCCCATACTCCCGGCCTCTGCTGTTGGCTCCTGCACGGGGTGGGGGGGCTCATGGACCTGCTGTGAGCAGGGTGATGGAGGCACAGCACGGGGTTGGTAATCCCCACCGCCGCCTCCTCAGACCTGCCAGATGTCTCTCTTCTAGGCTTCAGTGTTATAAATTGGCCTTTTAAAGTCTGTCATCCCCATGCAGATGAAAGGAAGATGCTTGTGTGCGTGTGTCTGAGCCTGGCTGCAGTGCCTGGATGGTGAGGGCTTTTTGTTTGGGTTTTATCTGGTTTTGAAGTGCCTTTTTTATCATCTTCTTTTTTGCCCTTAATCTCCCGGTCTGTTGCATCTTGCCTTCCCTGGTTTCGGGCAGGCAAGCCCTGCTCCGTAGCGCCGGTCCCTCCTGGAGACATGGATGGGGGGAAGTGTTCTCCCCTCATCTGCAGGGGTGACCCCAGCAAAGCCCTGGGGCTCAACAGCCCAGGCAGAGCTGAGCTTCTCCCTTCTGGCAGATGCAATTAAACCCATTGCCATGGGGCTTTCTCCTTCCTCACCAAGTCCCTTGCTGCTCTTTTCCCTTTGCACCCTTTCCCCCTCCCTTGCTCTTGCTGTGCCTGCTTGGATCACCAGCAGGACATTCCTTTTCACCTCCCTTTTCTCCTGGCCCATGGCTCGGTGCTGGTGCAGCTCCTGGGGTGGTGGCAAGGAGCTGGCGCTGTGGATTCTAAAGCTGAAGGGCAGTAGCCACTGCCACCACAAGCTGAGTCTTTAAATTCTCTCCTTGGTGATGGATGGACGAGTAGGAATTGCATTTGCTCGATGGGTAACAAATAGCTTTGCGTTTTTTCTGTTGCTTTCCTCCTGCCTCTTGGGGAAATAGAGACACTGCTTCTAAACTGCAGGGATGTTTGGTTTCTATCCCAGCTGGCACAGATCCCTGCGAGCAGGACTGCTCAGGTCTCAGGGAAAGCCCTGTGATGCTGGGGACAGCCTTGCCAGGGATTTCTGCTGGGGACTGGTGACAGCACTGTGGGACACAAGGGGCCAGTGAGGACCCTGTGTGTGCCCTGTCCTTGCTGCCTCCCTGGCACAGCCAGGGTGCTGAGCAGCATCCCAGTCTCAAAGGCGGGAAGATGCCGTGAGTGGGAAGCAGAGATGCTGCTGAGGGGAAAGCTGTGTGGTTCTTACTAGCCAGCAGAGAAGCCGAGCTCCCCGGCTCTGGCTCTCGAGCAGCTCAGGGCTTCTCTTTCATTCAGGGGCTTTTGTTCCCTGTGTTTCTCCATTTGAGAGGGTTTGAGAGGCACTTCCAGGGTGGAGGTGCTACCGGAGAGCTCAGAAGTTCCGTGCTGGCGGGTCAGGAAGTGTCTTGTCTCCATAGGGATGTGCTGGCGAAATAACAACCGGCTTCTGGCTCTGCATCGCAGCCTTCGGGGCTCAGTCCCAGCTGGGGCCTGGATCACAAGGAGCGGGTTAGCTCTGTTGCCAGTGCCCACCCTGATCCCATGGCTCGTGCAGTTCATCTGAGCAGTAATTAATTCTTGGCCATGTAAGCTGCTGGCGGGTTACTGCACATGATTTACTCGCAGGGTAATCCCTCGCCAGCAAAAGGGCTGCTCTGTGAATGGCGAACAGCAAAATCCCTTCAGCTTCTGTTGGGTTCTGGTGGCCTTTTTTCTCCTGTACCTACCTACTCACTGGCCTTGGCCAAGGACCTGTCCCAGGGTTATCCATAACACCATGGTGCCTGATGCTCAGCTGGGAGGGTGAGGAGCAGGGGCTGAGCTCCTCCGCAGCTCAGCGTGGTCTGGTGGAGATGTGACCAGGCAGGGAGGACTTGGCCATGGCAGGGGGACACAAGAGCAGTGCCTGCCCCAGCTGGGATGGAGAGGCTCTGGGCTATAAAGCCTGGGAATGAGCAGTTCTGGCAGAGCCAGCAAAGCAGCAAGATCCGTGTCTCCTCTAATGAGCCTCTTAAAGAAAGAGACTCATTAAAACTGATGTGGCAAAGCATCAGAGCAGAAATGGGGATGGAGAAAGAGAAAGACCGGCTGCTGGGTGTGGAGGGGAGGGTGCAGCCCTGTGTGCTCGTGTGGGTGCTGCTGAGACACTCGGTGCTCCCTCATCCCATGGCCAGGCAGAACACACAGGCGGGATAAATCCTGTTGGTGAATCCCCCAGGGCTGCTCCGGTTGGGGACTCCTTCGTGGTTTTATGAGAAATCAATAATGCTTTTGCATGGTCATAATCGTAAAATAAGTACAATTTATGGCTGCTGCCAGGGCCAAGTGTTTTTTCTGGTGTACGAGGTGGAGAGGGAATGGCACAAAAACGCTTTCCCACAGCGTTTCTCTTTGCACCAGGGCTGCAAACCTGCTCTTAAAAAGGCCCTGGAACACAGTGTGATGGGGAGCGGCTGAGGGATCTGGGGGGGTTCAGTCTGGAGAAGAGAAGGCTCAGGGGGACCTTATCACTCTCTGTAACAATCTGAAAGGAGGATGTAGTGATGTGGGGTCGGTCTCTTTTCCCAAGTAAGAAGCGATAGGATAGGAAGACATGGCCTCAAGCTGAACCAGGGGAGGTTTAAATGGAGCTGAGGAGCAATTCAATTGGAATAGGCTGCCCAGGGCAGTGGTGGAGTCACCATCCCTGGAAGAGTTCAGACACTGTGGAGAAAAGGCCCTCAGTGCCATGGGTCAGTGGTGGCCTTGGCGGTGCTGAGGAACGGTCGCATTCAATTTAAGATCATCGTTTTTTGATGATCGTAAAGTTTTTTTCCAACCCGGCTGATTCTATGGTTCTACCTCCGTGGGGGGGGACCCCGTTTGGGGGGGGCTGCCCACGCCCATGCTGACCCTGTCCCTCGCCCCACAGCCCGCTGGCAGGTGGAATGGGGCAGCCATGAACGGCGATGCCCTGTGCCAGGAGCCCTCCTCCCCGCTCCCCGACTGGAGGGAGTTCTGCGAGCTGCACGCGCAGGCGGCCGCCGTCGACTTCGCCCAGAAGTTCTGCCAGTTCCTGAAGGAGAACCCTCACTACGACACCCCCGGGGCAGAGGCTTCCTTCTCGCACCATTTCGCCGCCAACTTCTTGGACATCTTCAGCCTGGAGGTCAGCCGGGTGTTCGTGTCCGACTCGCCCACCAAGTACAACATCGTGCCCTTCGTGGGGCTGCAGAACTGCCACGTCCCCTACGGGCGCGAGGTCGCGCCGAGGAAGGAGGAGACGTCCACAGAGTCCCTGGACAGCATGGACACCCCGATGGGCGCTGGGCGGTACCTGAGCCCGGCACAGCAGGTACAGGCACGCAAGGTGTCCTCCTACGGCCAGTCCCGCAGCTCGGAGGACGTCTCCATCCACGCTGCCGCCAAGCCCAAGTTCAAGAAAGGCTTCTCCTTGAGGAACATGAGCTTGTGCGTGGTGGATGGCATGAAGGAGATGTGGCACCGCAAGTCCTCTCCGGAGCCGGGCGCTGAGGCTGCTCCAAGTGGCCGGAGAGCCGAGAGGGAGCCATGGCTGGCCGGGGGCAAGGAGCCCGGTGACCCACGAGAGAAATGGACCCACAAGCTGCGCCTGTCCAAGGTGCCCTCCTCCAAGGTGGAGCTGGTGGACATCCAGAGGGAGGGCACGCTGCGCTACATGGTGGCCGA
This sequence comes from Myiopsitta monachus, assembly GCA_017639245.1. NCBI lineage: Eukaryota > Metazoa > Chordata > Aves > Psittaciformes > Psittacidae > Myiopsitta > Myiopsitta monachus. The sequence goes on from CM029932.1 coordinate 8,333,942, forward strand.
TGACACGAACTGTGTGGGGAGCTCGCAGTGGCAGAAGTGCCGCCTCCTGCTCCGGAAAGCGGTGAAGGTGGAAGGAGAGAGGTTCCTCCTCGAGTTTTATGTCCCTCCAAAGGTGAGTCCTGGCTTTTCTCTGCTGTTCTTCTGAGCCATTCAAGCAGCGCTTGGGCTTTGCTTGAGGTTTCCACTGCTGAGCTGGGATGATTTGGTACCACGTGGCTGAGATGTGAATGGATGGGACAAGCATGGTTGAAACCCATCCAATCTGCAAGCCCTGATTGCTGCTGTTCACCACTTGAGCCTCCTCCTTCCCCACAGCCTTTGGGAGAGATGCTGAAGCCTCTGCCTGGTCCTTTGTTCCCCAAGTATCCAATCTTGGTGGAAAACCTCATTCCCCCATCGAGACATGGGGTGTCCAGGCCATCCAGAGGGTTTCTTCTCTTCCCAGCTTGTTGTAGAGAGATGTGATTGACTGATGGCTCATGCAGCAGCGGCATGGCTGGGATCGCTGCCTGGGCTTTGTGCTTTAGATCTCAGAGGGTCACTAGTCCACTTTCTGAAAGCAGGTTTGGTTTTTGTTTTTCTTTCAAATATAATAATTCATTTGGAATAATTTTGCATCTGCAAGGTCCGTCCCCCATGCTTCTGGTGATGGAGACAGAGACACCAGTGATGCCCTCTGGGGCTGGAGCATCACTACCATGGGTAGGGTTTGCAGCTGTCATCCTGTACGGTCGCAGCTACATACCCTCCTGTGCAGAGGAACACTTATTATTACTATTATTATTATTACTACCCATAATATCACTTTTTCTTACCTGCATCTGTTGTTCTGTAACTTCAATGAAAGCTTCAAAAGCAGGAGCTGGCATGTCCTCCCTCTCCTTCTCACGTGCATCCTTCCCTGCTTGCGATGCAGGGAAACATTGTCCCTATTTTCCTGGGGGAAGGGCTGAGTGATGGAGCAGTGTGCTTAAGAGATGTGGGTTATGAGACCTTCAGTCTCCTCCTTTGCTTTCCCTCCTTCTCCCAGGCTGAGTGAAGGGATGTGTTACACTGCTTGTGCTAACGCAGTGATTGCGCCTTGTCTGTGCTGTGTGTTCTCCTCTCTGAAGAGCACAGGGCAAATAATAAGCTGTTCCCTGGAGCTTTACTGGCTGTATGTGCTGGTAATGAAATCTCCAGTTATTTAAGTACCTAGGGAAGAAAAATCTCATTTACTTCATTTTCTCCAGGACTTTCCCCACTTGTTTTTCTGTCCCTGGTAGCAAAGCTGGGCCAACATGAGCCCTCATGCCAGGCATTCACCAGGGGCTGCTGCTCCATGGGTCTCCGTGCTCTAAACCCCTGGTAAGCCTCGGTTTGGTAGAGGAATGGATCCATACATTATACATGTGGATGGCATCAGCATTTTCTGTTTTCTGAGGCCACGATGAGTGTTGGCACTGGTGCTGTTAGTCGGTGCCTCTCACCTATTCATCACATCTTCCCTGATGAGGTTAAACTCAGGTTTGTATTTTAAGTGCCTCCCTCTAGAGAGCAGCTCAGCACTGGTATGGGTGATGTGCATCACTGGTAGCTGGCTCTGGGCTTAATCAGCCCAGGGACTGCACCAGATCCACCTGGAAGGAAACCACTGTGTCCGTGGCACGGTGCATGGAAGATCTGGTGGATGCCGGCTGTACCAAGCAGCCCCAGTGTATCAGCTGGTCCAAAGGGACAATAAACTCAGGGTAAAATGGAACAGCTTCTGCTCTTAGAACATTTGAGAGAGTGCTCAGAGAGGGATTTATTTCTTAAGTGTATCTTGATTTGCCTCTAAAAATCCATTTTGAAATGATTTTATGGCAACTTTTATGAACGTTGTCTGCTCTTCTGTTACAGTCACTCCCTGCCTTGCTTTACAGCTTTCCCCTCTCATCCCATCTTGCTTTCCATCTGGCAAACGATTCAGCTGTAAAAGTGGCACCAGTCTGGCACAGCTGGAGGAAAACAGCTTTTTTGCTTCAGCAGCCCACAGCTTTGTTTTTGTGTAGGCCCTACAGAAACCATGTTCATGTCTTTTAAATCTTTAAAGGGAAGAGCCCTACTGGAGAAGACCCTTCTCTGGCTCCCGGTGAATTAACACCCTGTTTTGTTCTCTTTCAAAGCAGCTGCCTCCTCCTTTCTGACCCTCTCCCATGCAAACACCAAGATGGAAAAATTCCCCAGGGCAGGATGAGCCTGGAGGCAGTGCTGGGGCCCCGGGGCTGGTGGAAACAAAACATCCCAGAGGGGAAAAAGCAGTTCCTGTTCTGTCTCTTAGATTTATCTTTCCCCCCCAAAATGGGAACTGAACACAGCATTGGTAACGTGCACCCACCCCCTGCATGCAATGCACCAAGCATGTGTTTCGGTGACTAAATCACATCTCTGCTTCCCGCAGCCGCGATGCTCCAAATCCCAGAGTCCTGAATCCCAGAGCCCCGGAGGGTCCCAGACCTGGGAAGCAGCTCCAAGAGCTCCTCTGGGGGGAATTGTTATAATTAAAGCAAATATCTGGGGAATCTGTGGCTCAGCAGAGTGGGAGGCACCAGGTCCTGCCCCCACATTGAGGCTGCAGCGGGTGCTGGGGCCCTTGGGGAACTTCACTTGTCTTTATTTAACGTAATTAATTATCTTTATTAAAATAATTAATGACATTAGCCTGTGTTGCTCAGGCTGCTGCGTTGTGGCTTCTCTGTTGAAATGCCACTCCTGTGCTGGATAAACCGGGTGTCTTCCTGGGCTGCTTTCCACATAGGAAGCATCCCCCGTCAGATAACACAGCTCTCTCACAGGATATCTCCATAGGGAGAGGGCTTAAAAAGGAGAGGAATAAACGGTCTTGGCAGGGCTGGCGTATCAGCCTGCGCTGGAGCGAGGGGGAGGTTTGGCAGTTAAATGCACTAACCTCACTGTCTGCCACTGGGCCTCCTCTTGGCTTTATTCAAAGAGCTTGGAGTTCTCAGGCACGTGAGGGAAATCAATGCTTTCCCCCCCTGCTGTGTAATAACTGTGCAGGCTGAGGCATGAGCTTGCCTCCAGGAGCCGCGTTGCGTTGTCCCCCAGGACACTTTGATTCAATTGAGTGACTTTTTTATTGTTTATTGATTTCTTGTAATTGTTTTCCTCTTATTTTTCCCAGGCCTCCAAACCCAAGGTGAGCATCCCGCTGTCGGCCATCATCGAGGTCCGCACCACCATGCCGCTGGAGATGCCCGACAAAGACAACACCTTCGTCCTAAAGGTGAGAGCAGGGTGGCAGTGCTGTGTATCCCAGTGGGAACACCATCTGTGCCAGCATCCAGCCCCCACCGAAGGGTTACTCCATCCCCAAAGGGATCATTGCCTTGGCTTTCAGAGCTGAGATGCTTACGGCACTAATGGCCCCCATGGGATTCCTGCCTTCCCTCACTATGTTGTGTCCCCCCAAATGATGCCACCTCCACCTGATGCCTGGGTATTTTGGGATCAAGCTGTTTGCCTGGCTTTCACCATGGGGTTTTGCTTCTCCGTGTCACCAGGAGATGGGTTAAATCAGTGTCCAGAGACAACCTGCGAAGGAAAACACTCTTTAGTGTAGCCGCCTGTGGTTTTGTGACTGCTGCTGCCCCAGATTGCACATGGGGTGCCCCATGCTGCAGATGGTGGCTATTTCATTGACACAGGCAATGGGAATGGCTGTGCAGGGCCACCAAGGCCCTGGGGATCAACCACTCCACATAGGTCTGGGGCATGAGCAGAATGCGGAAGTCCCTCTCCAGAAAGAGTTTTCCATATCACACAGTTACTGAGCTCAGTGCTCCCTCCTGCTCTGCTGAAAGGCAGCAGCCTGTCACAGCAAATTGGGGCTGCATTTCAGTGTCCTGGCTCGGGGCATGACATGCCACCGATGATAGACATGTTGTTGGGGATGGCTTTTCTCTCCAGCTAATGAGGCTGTGCCTCCCTGCTCATGCTAATGGTCTTGTGCTCTCCATCAGAGCCATCTGATGTGCATGGCTGGAAACTGGCGCATGGATACTGGGGGAACACCAGCATTCTGAGGATTTCTGTGCCCTACCTCTGCTAAAGAAAACCCCTTTGCCTGATGCTTCTCCCTAAAAGCATGTGGCCCCACCACACATTCCTGTGGGAAATAGCTCTTTCCCAAACCCAGCTCCTTGCAGAGGTCCCACACCTCCTCCTGGCAGCCTCCTCCAGGACATTCTCCCTGCCCGAGGCTTATTGCTGTTCATCACCAACCTCTGCTGTGGTCAGTGTCCCGGAGGATGCTGGACATGGAGGCTAATCCAGCTGTTGTCTTCTGTGCCCCAAAGACCAACCTCATGTGTCTGCTCCTCTGCAGACCGACCAGACCAAGGTGGTCCTCACTTTCCTTGTGGGCTCTGGAGTGAGAATTCCCCAAAGCATATGTGGTGCCGTGGCCAGCAGTGAGTGGGAAGGATTGCTTCTCCTTTGATTGCTTCTCCTTTCTTCTTCCTCTTTTCCCAGCCCAAGTTGATCCAATTGCTTTCTTGTACCCTGATGACACTATTGATTCGCATGCAGCTTGTGGGCTGGTGTAACCCCTCAATGCTTTCTGCAGAACTGCTCCAGAGTGGTGGTTCCCCAACCCAAGTGCCCATAGTGATCAGTGTGAGCCCAGAGCTCGCCTGTGTCCTTGAGCTGGAGGCTGCTTTCAGCTCTTCCTTTCACTGAGCATTTCTCAGCTTCCAGAAGTTCATTTGAATTCTCACTTCATCTTCCAACACACTCGCAGCGTGGTGTCATCCATGAATTCATTAGGCATCCTTGCTCTGCTTTTGTCCTAATCATTATGGAAGAGCAGCACGCATGAAGAGTCTTTGATGTGAAACGTGAAGGAGCTTCTGAGCATATCCCTCAGCTTTGACCGTTAGCCATCAGTAAGCCATTAACCATTGATAACTGCATTTGGAGTACATCAGCTACTCCTGATCATGTTTTCTCAAGTCTCATCCCAGCCGTGTCTTGCTCCCCTGCTTGCTGGTGTGTCACATCAGTGTGGCACTGCTTCTCCCCACCCCTGGGGCTGTCACGAGCATGAGCAGATGGGTTTGACAGGGGTCCTGGCAGATCCCTGCTGGGGGGATTCAGCTCTGGGGTGCTTCCCTGGTGCCTGTGGAGTGTTCATTTCTTGTGCTGCTGGAGGCAGTCCCTGGGCTTGTCCTCTTCCCATCTTCTGGAGCCAGACTTGCTCTCTGCACTCCCCCTGCTTACAGCTCTGTGACTGCTTCAGCCATTTCTTTAATTACCCTTGGGAATGCTCCAAACCCTGATGGTCTGGAAGTGCCTGATTTACCAGGTACCCTCCTGGCCGGGGCACTTGCCTTGCTCTGGGGTTAATTGATGCAATCGATCCTTTGAGCAGCCAATGCAGCACTGAGCCTCTGCCCTCCGCTCCCAGCTGTCAGCACAGCATTGCTTCTCCCTATTCCTGACATCCCGTGTTAGTTATAATTCATTTTCTGCCCTGGCCCTTCTTGCTGGGACATCTTATTGCCACTCTTTTCCATCCCCCTTTGCTGTCTGGACTCGCAGAGGCAGTGAACTACCCCTCAGTGCCGGGATACAGATTAGATGGGTAAGAAAGGGATGTGGATGCTGTGGCTTCCCCACTGCTTTCCCCTGTATGGGATTGATGCAAAGGCCAATCTCAACCTTCCTATGCAGGTTATGATGGGTGGAAAAACCCCTGCCTTGTTCAGGGAGGCTACACTGCCAGATTGCCTAAAACTGAGCAGGCAGCCTGTCCCCAGCACACACCAGACACCAAGCACAGGCAGTTTTTCCATTGCACAAGCAGGCACTTGCAAAACACCCAAGCCCCGCACGTGCTTCACTTGCTGTCATGCTCTGCATGAGAGAGCAGCCCCGTCTCCCACGTCAGCTCCCTGCATTGCCCTCAGAAAGCCAGAGAGGCTCCTTTGCTCTGATTAAACAAAATGGGGGGGGGGGGGGGGGCAGGGTGGGAATCTTTGCTGTTTCCTTCCTTGTGGCTGGGGCAGGATCCCCCATGCACAGCCCCAGGCTGCAGCAGGGGAGCAGGCTGCTGCTCAGCCCTAGCCCAGGCACTGGGCACTGCTTATTTTCAGGACAGTGATTCAGTTGTTTGGGATTAATTTAATTGGCCAGGAGGTTGTCTTGGCTGGGAATGTGATACCCTCCCGGAGTCAGGGCTGCTGCACCAGCTGGGGAATGTGATGTATAAGGGGTCCACAAGGGATACAGGGAAACCTGCCAGCATCACACAGCATCGCATCGCACGGCTTGTGAGCCCCCCTGCTTTGTGGCTAATGCAGGGCATTTGGGTCCTTCCTGGCCCTGGAAAGGACCAGCTCTTTTGGGCTTGCAACATTAGAGGCTCTTGTGCATCCTGATGATGGGGTTTAGTATTGTTCTTCAGTTAAAGTGGGTTTCTCTCCCACCCTGCTGCAGTCAGATGGTGGAAGCCTCATGAACCAGCAGGAAGAAAATATAAGAGCAGTGGTTTTAAAACTCTTGGGTTTAGGGGTCTGGCAGGATTTGGGGCAGAGAGCAGCATGGCTTCTTCTTTTCCTGTGCTGATGTAGCTCTCGGGGGGGACACTGAGACACCCCAGAAGCGAGGGATGCTCTCTGTGCTGGTGCTTGGTGCTGTGTGCCCTCAGTGCCATCAGCCAGGGGTGGTTTTGCCATGGAGCTATAAAAACCCTGTGGTGCATTTGCTGGTACTGCTGGGGTGGGGTTTTTCCTTCAAGCCCCAGCTTTGATCAGGGGTCACCCTTGGGCACCCCAAAGCACTTCTGTGGGTCATCTCTCAGCATCACTTTACTGGGATGAGACAGATCACTTATCCTCTCCTAGCAATGGGTGAATGTGGGGGTCCAGTTGGGTTATGGGGTGGGCTTTGCCCTGGGGTGAGTGGCAGGACCCCAACCTGATGCTGTCCTGTATTGCCTGCAGGTGGAGAATGGGGCTGAGTACATCCTGGAGACCATTGACTCACTGCAGAAGCACTCCTGGGTGGCGGATATCCAAGACTGCATTGACCCTGGGTAAGGCTTGCGGGAGGATGAATGGTGCTGTGCATGGACGGTGCCCGCACCACCGAGCATGGGTTATTGCCACTGATGCAATTCTTGGTGCTTGGGCCATTGCAGAAAGTCCCTGACACACGCCACAGTCTGGAGGCAAAGTCAGCAGCCTGTGTGTGTCAGAGGTGCAGCCTCGCAGAACACTCCCTGCTTGCTCACCCTTTCCTGCTCCACGTTGCCTCAGCCCAGCAGAGGCAACTGGGAATAGAGCCCTCAATGTGGGAAGCTCCTAACACCCACCTTCTGAAGCTTTTCTGCTGTAGCTGAGCTATTTTCCTTGTGTGTGTTCCAGTTATCCATAGTATGTTTAAGATTCTGCTGGCTTAAACGGATTATTTGTGTTTTGATCATGGTGCCATTAGCACTGCTGTTGGAGTCACAACAACTTGGCCAAAACTTCTCATCTACTGCTTCATCAGCCTGTGCAGCAGATTGCATGTTAGGGAGGTTTGTGTGCCCGGTGCTGTTCCCTTCAACGGGCTCAGACACGTCTGGTCCCAGGGAGGCAGGATCAGCCCAAGCTCTCCACGGGCTCTGGGAATCCCTGGTGCTGCCTTTCTTGGCACAGCTTTGGAAGCACAAGGTGCCCAAGCTTGCAGAGGTGAACAGAGGCTTGGAGAGGCTCCAGCCACCTCCAGGCTGCCTTTGTCCCCTTCTGCTTGAAAGACAGTTTGGGCATTATGGGGCCAGTGACAGTGGGGGCTGCATCCCACAGGGAGGATGCACGAATGCACCCCAGATCTGTGCTCCTCAGCTCCTTTTGCTGTGTTTTAAACTAGGTAACGCAAGAAGTGACACTGCTGATGGAGGCGATGCTGGGAAAAATCCCTTGCTTCCCCATTGCGTGTCTCAGTGCTGGTTTTCCAGCCGGAGCCATGCTCTCCTCACGCTGCTGGCAGCCTCCCAACCTCTTCTGTTTGCTTAGCACCCAGCGCAGTCCCGCTTTGGCCTCTGGACGTGACTGTAAAGCAAATAATAATGAACTCCAGAGCAAATACTAATGAGCTGTTTAATCCACCGCCACACACCCGGTGCCAAGAACGACGCCGCAGTCGGCTCCCCATGCTTTTGCCAAGGGCTGGAGCCCGGCGATGGCTTTTCTGCACAGCGCTGCTGGTTTTGGTTTCCTTCCTCCCTCCTTGTTTTTGCCCATCTGCAGCTGAATGGCTCCCAGTGGCTGATTCACTTACTGGCCACTCAATAATTCAGCAGCTCCCTCGTGAGCCGTTACCACGATCGCAGCCGCTTCCTCGCTGCCTGTGCCCACGTGGCTGCCATTCAGCAAGAGCAGCCAAGAGCCGGGATAAAAATAGGCACTGGAGCAAGCGTGTGGGGTGTTTGCACTAGAAGGGTGCTGAAGTGCACGGGCAGGGTAACTGGGATGATCTCTGTGGGGCTGTGCCGCTGTGGCCACCCCCTTATGCTGTCCCCAATCGCAGTCTCGGGGCCTCCCATGGTTTCTTGATGTCTTTTAGAGATGTAATTCTTGTGGGTTCCTCATTCCCTTTGTGGAGGGTGAAAGCGAAAGCACCTTGGATGGAAGTTGGTGGTGGGAGCGTGTGTGTATGTGTATGGATGTCTTCCAAAGCAAAGTCAAGGTGATGGATTTCCATGCAAACCAGCCAGGTTGCAGCAAGATACCACAGCGCGGACTGACCAGCATGACCCGTGTAGTGAGGGCTTTCAAGGCTTTAATCCCTTCCATGCTGGTTTCTGACCCCAAAAAAGCCATGTAGTTTGCAAGCTGTTCTGCCCCTTGGTGCTGCGGTGGCTTCTGTCCACGGCAGCCCCTCCAGGAGGATGCAAGGAGCATCGGGACGTGCTCCTGGATCACAGCTGGAATTCTGTTTGCTTGAACCCCCATCGCGTGCCTGTGAGTGGAGGTGCCGCGTGTCTGTGTGTGTCTGCAGCATGGCAGCCAGCGAGTGACCGTCTGCTCTGTGCTCTGCCCCCAGGGACAGCGGGGACGACATCGAGCTGGCATCCTGCGTGCAGGGAGCCTGTCTGCCGGGCAGGGTGTCCTGCAGCTGCGAGTTCCTGGCTGATGGTAAGGACCTGCACAGGGTGGGTGTCTCTGGGGGGCAGCTCTGGTTTGGAGGGGCCCAAAAGTGAAAGAGCCTGAAGCTGGTGCTGTGGGGATGGATCGTACTCTGTCCATCGCCTTCCTCACACTTGCCTTTGCCCTAGGGAGGTGGTCCACCCCTGTTGAAGATATCGACATTGCCCCTGTACATCCTGGTGTGTGCAGAAAATCAAGTCCCTGGGGTCTTGCAGGCACTGGGGTCCCTGGGTCCCAGCGAGCAGTCTCCACTTGCACAGCCCCACCACATCTCTGTGCCAAAGTACAACACATCTGTGCCTCCCATACCGGTTGCACCAGGGGAGTAAAACCCAGCACAGGCTGAAGCGAGCTGGGAGCTCCCCAGGCTGTGACCAGAGCCATAACCTAGCCCCGAGATGTCCTCGAGAGCCAGAGGTGTTCCAGTGTGATTGCCTTCAGAGCAGGTCAGCCCCCAGCCTTATCCAGTGATGGTGGGTGATGCTGAGCCCATCCTTCTGCAATCTCCCTTCCAGATGTGCCCAGGCCTCCAGACAGATGTGCCCTGCCCGGGGCTCACACCACCACCACGGCCACAGCTGTCCCTGCACCCCACGGCCGGGGCAGGGACTCCTTGGGGGAGCTGCTGGCACACGTCCCACTGGAGAGCTTCCTGCAGACACTGGAGTCCTCCCCCAGCGGGCACCTCACAGGTACCGGGATGCGGGATGCGAGCCCAGCGCCTCGCTCTTGGGATTGTGCAGGGGAAGGGGTGGGAGAGGTGATGTCCGGGTGCTCCCTAACCCCCCGCTGTCCCTGCGGCCAGGGGAGGACAGCGAGGCGGAAGCGGAGATCAACCTCTCGGACTTCCCCTGGTTCCACGGGACACTGTCACGGATCAAGGCGGCTCAGCTGGTGCTGCTGGGGGGTGCCCGCAGCCACGGCTTGTTCGTCATCCGGCAGAGCGAAACGCGGCCCGGGGAGTACGTGCTCACCTTCAACTTCCAGGGGAAAGCCAAGGTGGGTGTCCTCAATGTCAGCGCCAGCCCTGCCCAGCACCCCGGGCTCCTTCCCACCCTCCCGGGGCTCCGCAAGTGGGGGCCATATGGTGACCCCAAACACAGCATCAACAGGGCATCCATTGGGACCACTTGCCCTTGTACCCCAAGAGCCCTCTGCACCCTGCCCAGCCCCTTCAGCACTTTCCAGCTGGATAAGTGCCTGCTACACAGGCATAAGGTTAAATGCCCCATGGGAGCCTGGCACATCAACCCCTGCCCTCTTCTTGTCTGCACCATGTCCTGAAGTACATAGATACACTATAAAAAGCAACCCTATGTGCAGTTTTCTGCTGGATCCCTTTTCTATCAGTGCAAGCAGCTGAGGTATAACCAGTCCTGAAGAAGTAGTTCAGGTGGGATGTGGGCTTCCCTAGCCTGTCTGTCACTGTGATTGGAGCTGCAGCCCCCTCAGCTGCACCCAGCCACCTTTCTCTGATTGCTTCTGTATGGTGCTCATCACCAAGAGGGGACAAACTACTGGGGCTGCATGCAGCAAGTGGGGTTTTGCAGGAAACACCCTACAGCAGGAGAACGCTATGGTAAGAACAAGTCCTATGTAAGGAGCAAACCTCCCTTGGCTGACAGGAGGTGGCTCATCTGCTGATTGCAAGGGTGAACGTCACCGTGGCTCACCCACTGTTCCATGCGCTTGCAGCACCTCCGCCTGTCACTGAACGAGAGCGGGCAGTGCCACGTGCAGCACCTCTGGTTCCAGACCATCTTTGACATGCTGCGCCACTTCCACACGCACCCCATCCCTCTGGAGTCGGGTGGTGCGGCTGACATCACCCTCCGCAGCTACGTCGTGGCCCAGAGCCCGCTGCCAGGTAGGTGCCGGGACGGGGCAGGGCCGTGGGTGCACATGGAGGGTTGGGCTGGGGTCTTATGTGGACCTAAAAGGGATTGATCCCTGGGATTCCCCCATTGATCCCCTCCCTAAAGCTGTGCCCATGCTGGTGTGTGTGGCTTTGAAGACACACCAAGATAGGTATTATCCCATTGAAGGTGGCCGTGCAGTGCCTGTGTGTCCCTGGCTGTGGATATCAGTCCCCTGGCTTGGGCAGGAGGGGAGCAGTGGGGTCTGTGGAGCTTGGAGCATCCCGCTTTCCTGGGAGAGGGTGGGCAAGAAGGGCTGGGGAAGGACAGGGTCGAGGATGGAGAGCGTGGGCAAGGGAGAGGGTGGGCATTGGAAGGTGCCAGGGAGGGAGAGGGAGGCACTGGAGAGGTGCCCTCAGGCAGTACTGGAGGGGTGAAGCTCCTGTCTCCCTTGCAGACGCTGGCCCCCCACCAGCCCTTGTGTCACAGCCGCCAGGGTGCCGGCTCGACCTGCCGCCTCCACACTACTTCTGCAGCACAGCACCCAGCGGCCCGCCAGCCCCACCGCCTGCTGAAGGGGTGGCCATGGCCCCTGCCGCCACCGTCCCTGCACCCTACCACCGCCTGGAGGGTGCCCTGGGCCCCCGGAGCCGCAGTGACAGTGTGGAGCGCCGGCCAGAGCCCCCCGCCGCCAGTGCTGAGGACTACCATGATGCCGACAGTGCCCGGAGCCGGACCCGGGCAGTGGAAAACCAGTACTCCTTCTACTGAGCCCCCCATGCCCTGGGGCTGGATGGTGGGGGGGAAGCAGGGTACCTGCACCCCTCATTGCTGCACCAGCCTCACCACCTCCTCCTGCCACCACCGGCATGTCCTTGCTCCCTGCCGCTTCTGGGAGCTGTGTCAGCAGTGGGTGACAGTCCCGGCTGGACCTGGTGCCAGCCCCAAGGTTGGGGCAGTGCTGGGGGTTTGGGAGGCTGAAAGTGTCAGTGCCATTTCAGAGCCTGCGGGCTCTTTTCTTTCCCTCTGGTCCAGGAGCTCTGCCAGGGCCAAGCATCCCCAGGGCATGCCCATCATGGGAAGGCAGCCCAAAGCTGTGCCAGGCTCCATCCTCTGCCAAAGGACCTCACACGTTCCCTCTGGTGTGAAAAGCCCAGCGTGGCCAACATCCCTTCTGGCACCATCACCCCACAAACCAGCTGCTGAGGGGCTCTGGTGTTTTGGGATGACCATGGAAATGGCAGATCCCCATGCAGAGGCTTTTCTTGAGTTGTGAGGGTTTATCCAGGCTGGCTTTCAGGCTCCCTGTTGGGGCACGCGTTTCCCATCCTCTGCCAGGAGAAGGCTTTTTCCAAAGCTTAATGAATTGCATTTGAGGAAGGTTTTTCTGCTGTCCTGCCTCTTCTGTTCCTTTGTCCTTTCTCTTCTTGCTCTACCTTTCTTCTTCCCTTTCTTCCTCCCTCTCTTCTTTGCTTTTCAAAACCTAACCTCTCTCCAAGAGCATCAGCTCAACCTCCTGCCTTCTCCCTAGCACAGCTAGGCAGTATTTTCCATTGCTTAAGGCAAACCTTGAAAAACATGGCAACACCCCCACTTTGCATCAGCTGTTGTCATTCGGGATGGCTTGGGGTGGTCAGAGGCCAGGAGCTGTGTCTGGAGGTGAGCCACAGCCTTGTCCTGCAGACTGGGCTCCTGGGAATGAAAACATTACACATCTGCAGTTAGATGTTATTGAAGGTTGGGGTTCTTCTTGGAGAAATAGAAATGCCCAAGAAGAGCAAAAGGAATGGGGCTGGAGCCAGCCAGCCACCAGGACTGCCCTTGCCTATGGCTGAAGTCCCTCCCTGGCAGGTGTAAAACACTGCCAGCGATGGTTATAGCAGGCACTGGACCAGGCACTGCAGCGGTCACTGCTGCTTGGTGGCTTTCTGCTCCACCAGTACAGCCACAAGCATCTATAGCAGGAAAAAGAGGTTCCCCTGATAGAGGTGAGCCCTGGAAGAGAACATAGAGCTGAAACCTGCTGTGGCATTGGGGTGGTTTTACAGGATGTGTGCCTCATGTGGGGTGGCAGACCCTCCGACAAGGCAGCTTTGCTTGCGCGTCCCTCTTGGTTTGCCTCACACAGCTTGTCCTACCCATTGCCAGGACTCCTGCCTCCTCACGTGGCTGCCAGGCCTGGGTGACATGCCAGCAGGACCTGAGTGAGGTGACTTGGAAGTGTCTGGGTAGGTCTCCAGGTAAAGGCTATCAGTGCAAAGAGAGGTACAAGCCAAGCTGCAGCTTCACTCAAAGCCCCTTGAATTTGCCTGGAGTTTGGGGTTGGGTATTTGTTTTCTAGGTGCCTTCTTTCCTGAGTTAGCAAAGCACTGCAATCACTTGTCTCTCCCACTTCAAGAGGGCAGGGAAAGGCATCTCCAAGGCTTCCTGCCACCTCCTGCAATGTGAGAGCTGCCTTTCTGGCCCCTGGGTGTGTGAGATGAGGGCTGGTAGATCTCATTCCTGCAGCAAATGCCTCTTTCTAACCTAAATGCATGGCCCTTCAGAGGGCAGCGGGAGCAGTTTCCTCTGGCAGGGATATTTCATCTTCCTCAGCACAGCTAAACCCAGCTTGGAGGAGCCCATGCAGCATGGAGAGGCCAAATGCTCTTGGCTGATGGGCTTAACATGGACCTGCTTCCTTCACACACATGGTGAATGAGGGGGAGGACACACGCCTCTGAATGCAGCTTGTGTTTTCCACTGAGGTCCCAAGGGGCCAGGTAGTTGTGGATGGGAGCACTGCCTTACAGCCCTTCAGATGGTGGCTGGTTTTTTCTCTTTCTGCATCACAGGGTAGGAAAAGGAGGGAGAAGCAATGATCTGCAAGCAAAAATGTTCATTTGTAAATAGGGAAGAGTCTGGAAGAGTTTACTGTTCTGTAGAATAAATTAATTTTATTTGAAAAATCCAAAAGGGACTTGTTCAACAAATGGAGACGTCGAGTTCCAGTTTTAAAATAAAATCACTTGCAAAAAGGACAGCACATGAGCATTGGGCTTTGCTGCTTTGCTACAAGAAGAAGAGAGGATGCTGTCATGTTGCATGTGTGTACCTCATTGCTATCTCGAGGCAGTTGGGGCTGGGCTCAGGCTGTCTCTGCCTGATGGAGTGCACTGAAGGTGGAGGAAGGGGTATTCTTCTCACTGTTGAGCAAAGGGAGGTGAAGGACAGGTCCAGGCTGTGCAGGGCAGGGTTTCCTCTCCGCCCAAGCTCTGATTTTCTTTGTCTGCTTTGGTGCTGGTGCAAGTTGAAACATGTCCATCCCTGAAGCAGCACGGATACTGGTGAATTAGCAGCACTGGGGCCTGAAGATGGCCCTCCCTTCCCAAAGGCCTGTGCTAGCATCTCCTAGCAGCCCAGTTCCTTATAGCGTGTGATTCTCCCCTCCTATGCCTTCATCTCTCCTGGGAGGCAGTGCCTCACACTCTGCTGTTGTATGTCTTTCTGCTGAGGATCCCGTGGGGAAACAGGGACGTTGTCCCAGACTGTACTGTCACAGCTCAGCAGCGTGACAGACACGGCTTCCAGACGCAGCTAACACATGGCTTTGGGGGGGTGGAGGGAGCTGCTCAGCTCTGTAAGCAAGCCACGGTTGTGTCATGCTCCATTCACAAAAACATGCCCACCCTAAAAGTTTCCAGAGCCTGTTTTCCAGTCCTGGAGGGCTCATCCACTGGGAGCTGGGAAGTGACAGCCCTTCTGTATGGACCTCCTCCTCTACCACCCACAAGGCAAGGGACTGAGGGCTGTGCCTGCAGTACAGCTGCTCCTCCTGCATCACCCTGAGCCGTTCACACCTCAGTGTATTAGCAAAGTGGCTAGAGCATGAGGCTTGCTGGAAAAGAAGCTTTCCTTTCCTTTTGCAGGGTTGTGGGAGGGCAGGGGCAGGATGCAATAGCCCTTTGCATCAAACACAGAGATCTAGCTGTGAATCAAGGGGAAAGCAGCCCGGGGTGTGTGCCAGCAATGCCCCGTGCCTGGGACACAGCAGGATTCTCTGCAAGGATGCTGGTGCTGAGCTGCACCCTGGCAGACACCATGGAGGGGATTGTGGCTGTCCCTGCTGCTCCTGCCTGCCTGACATACAGGGTCTTTCTCAGCAAAGGCTTACAGTGCTTCCAGAAGGATCCCTTTAGTAGGAAAACTTCTCAAAATGCCTTTGCTTCGAAACATGGGTGATTTTATTTCATATGGATCAGGAAGCTGAACTTTGTTGTTTGAACTATGAAAACACCACCCTGTTCTAATGAAAATCCTCTATGCCCAGTAAGCCCAGCCCTGCCCAGATTCCAGCCCAGCACTCTGATTGCGTGGGTGTTGTATTTTTGAATAGCCTGATGAAACACCTATTTTGCATAACCCAAGTAATAGATTTATCCCCTATCCCCAGATAGATGTATTTTAAAAGTAGTAAGTGCAAACACATCAAGACTCTGCACCAATTCCCTAGACATGTCGTTTGAGAGTGAGATGCTCCCAGTTCTCTTTCCCCACCCCATGTGCGTGGGCTCTGCTGAATGACAGGCAGCTGCCTGTTGTTTCCCAGGGCTGTGAGCTGTCACTGGCACAAGCATGGTTTGGGCAGGAGAATCGAGCTGCCCAACTGCTCCCTGCAGCCCTGGGGCTGTCACAATGTGGGCATGGCTGCTATTCTGCCTTCCTGCTGTAGCGATGGGCATGAGAGGGCTGAGACCTGACTGCTCATCACTCCTGCCTCTGCTCTGGGAAGCTGTGTTTTGGAGAGGTGCCCATGACAGCAACGAGGAAGAAACAGGGTGACTTATTACAGGTTAGTGAGCTAAAGGCCCGTGTTGTGCTCAGAGCTCAGCAGAGCAGAGGGTAGAGGAAACTCGTATCAATTGGCAGCAACTCTGCTTCTAAAACCTTTTCTGCAGTGACTGAGAGGGGATGGGGACATGTACCTGCCCCAGCCTCTGGAAATGGAGCCCGTGTCTCCCTGGTAGGGGCTGAGTACAGGCTGGCACTCTGTTTTGTGTCCTGGTGAGCTGAAGAGGTCCCAGAGCTGGGAGAGCTGTGGGCACAGGAGCTTGTGAGCTGGCAGACAGCATAGGAGAAGCTGCTTGCATTGCTCCAGCCAGGGCTGTGACTGCAAGGATGCCTTCCAGGGCCAGCCTGGCCAGCTGGGAACTCAGCCAACACTAAATTCACACCATTCTTTTACAAATCAGGCTGGTAAGACAAACACGAGGCATAAACTGGTGTGATTTCCATAGCAACCTCAGTAGAGGTTGAAAAGTCTTTTGTAAACATAGGGCTGAACCTGAGGATCAGCTCCGATTTTCTACAGGGAAAAGGGAAGAGCATGGGGGCTTAATAAATTCAGGTCATACAAACAACCCATAAATCTCTGAAGGAGCCATTCCCAACCTCTCTGTTCCCCTTTCTGTCACCCTCTCTGCATTCACGGCACGGAGCTGTCTGAAACCCAGAGCCCAGCTTCACCGCTCCAGCTTATCTCCATAAACTACACAAAGGCTTATGCCCTTCTTCCATTGCAGCTATGATAAACACATAAATGCATTGGCTTTCACAAATCATAGGTGTTGCTATGTGGATCCAACTGTATGAGTTTGCAATAACAGAAACAAAGCTTGCTGAAGACACAAGATTAGACAACAAGTTGAAAATGGCCAGAACTCTTGAGCAAAAAGAGTCACATAGCAAAAGAATTTGTAAAGGTAAAAGAAAAGGGGGGGGGGGGGGGGCTTGATATGAGAAAAATCAGTGCCTGGAAAACATAGGGTTAAAGTGCTTTTAGCTTAACTTAGGTCCAGGATAAAGAACAATGTTTATGTTGTAAGTCTGTGGAATTTAGTGGCCCCACTAAATATGAGTGAATTATTTCACACCATTCTTCTAAAGTACCTGTAGCTTAACATAGATCGAAGATAAAGAACAATGTTAGTGTTGTAAGTCTGTGGTGAGATAACAGGATTTAGTGGCCCCACTAAACATGACTGGATTATTTCACACCATCCTTCTACTTATCAGTTGGCTTAGAGACAGTGCCCCCCTAAATATCTGCTAGCTTTGGATACTCCTCCTCTGCCCATCCTGCAATAAACTTTGCAGGAAGGTCACACTGCCCTAAATCTTTGCCAGCTATCAGAAAAATTACAGACATGGCTGGTGTCAGCGAGTTTTGTGATTACTGGGGCATCCAACTGTGCCAAAGGTGAAAAGTACACCATGAGGAAGACTGCTTACTTCATCTTGAAGACCCCTGCCCGCATGAGGAAGACTGCTTGCTTCATCCTCAAGACCCCTGCCCACAGTCATCGGAGAGCAGTGCGCAGGTGCCAAGAGGAGGAGACTTCTGATAATAAGTTTGTGGAGCTAGTTATAATGTTCCCTGCCCATACGTGGGAATTATGAATATGTATATGGCTAATGCAATAGTGAAAGTATAGAAACCTGTAACAAATGCTAATCAATGCACCTCTGGCTACGGTCACGCACACAACGCTGCTGCTTTTGCTTTATTGACTTTGTCCCTCAATAAAACTCTGTTATCTCGATTAGAGGAGTGAGCTCGTATTTCACACAGCTGACCTTTACTAGCTAATTCTCTGACGCACACGCAGCCCCAGCACATGCCATGCCATGCCATTTCTGCAGGGCCACAGCAGCTCGAGAAGACATTTGGCTTGCAGGGGAAGCCTGTATCGCAGCCAGCTCCTCTTCCCTACTCATGCCTTCCTCCAGCCTGGTCTGACAAGCATGGATCTGGGTGTAGAAGCCTTCAGCTGGTCCAGGCACCGCTCCTGCAAAGCCCAGATGTGGATATGAATGCAGACAGCGCAGTGTCCCCCCACTGCTACCTGCCTCCCCCAGCGCCTAGCAAGGCTGTGCCATGGGGAATGGTGCTGCTGTTCATCACTGTCAGCAGACAAAGCACGGGCAGCGCTGGGTAATCAAGTGACACGCACAGATGGTGCAGGCAGCCTGCCCTGCCTGTCAGGGAGGCACTAGGAAGTCCTGTATCATAGAATCATAGAACAGTTAGGGTTGGAAAGGACCTTAAGGTCATCCAGTTCCAATCTCCGTGCCATGGGCAGGGACACTTCCCACTAAACCATGTCACCCAAGGCTCTGTCCAACCTGGCCTTGAACACCGCCACAGATGGAGTATTCACAACTTCCCTGGGCAACCCATTCCAGTGCCTCACCACCCACACAGTAAAGAATTTCTTCCTCATATCCAATCTAAGCTTCCCCTGTTTTAAGTTTGAACCCGTTACTCCTTGTCCTATCACTACAGTCCCTCATGAGGAGTCCCTCCCCAGCATCCCCTATAGCCCCCCTTCAGATACTGGAAGGCTGCTCTGAGGTCTCCACACAGCCTTCTCTTCTCCAGGCTGAACAGCCCCAACTTTCTCAGCCTGAATTATCTCCAACCTGCACTTCCCGTGTTTCAGTTTGAACCCATCGCCCCCTGTCCTATCACTACGGCCCCTGATGAAGATCCCTCCACAGCATCCCTGCACCGCTCACACCATCACGAGGAAGGGATTTGGCAGGGCTGAGGGTGCCGGGGAGAGGCCAGTTGAACCCTCACCCTCCTGTGAGGGCTCTACTGAGCCTAGTGCGTCAGCTCATGGACCCACGGCCCGCCTTGGACCCAAGGCGCCTCAGAGCTCCTCCAGCACCATGGACACCCCACACCGAGCCAGCCCCGGCCCCGCCGCCATGACACCCCGCCGCAGCCCCGCAGCCCGGGTCGCGTCGCACGCCGTGACGTCACTGGAGGGGCGCGGCGGCAGCAATGGCGGCCTCCTCGGCCCCGCGGCCGCCCCGGCCCCGCAAGGAGCCGCAGCCGCTCGTCATCCCGCGCAGCGCCGCCGAGGAGCAGCGCCTCCGCCTCGAGCGGCTCATGAGGAACCCGGTGAGGGCACTGCCGGGGCTCCGCACCCACTCTGGGGCGGAGGGTCCGGGAGGGGACAGGGAGACCGGGACACACACCCCCCCCCCCCCGCGGGGGTCCGTGAGGGAGCGGGACCGGGACACCCCCCCTTCCCGGCTCTGTGAGGGGAGGAGAAGGCTGGACCCCGCGCTGCCTCCTCCCCCGGTCCGGGAGGGGAGAGGGACAGACCTCCCCTTCCTCCTCCCCGCGCCCGTGAGGGAGCGGGACCCGCACTCCCCACAGCCGCTCCCCCGGGGACCGTGAGGGAGCGGGACCGGTGCCGCCTCCATCTTCCCACTCCCCGGGTCTGTGAGGGGACAGAGGCCCGCAAGCACACAGTCCGGGTAGGCGTGAGGGGAGAGGGACCCACCTTTCCTGGTGTGCTGTGAGGGGAGAGACCCTTTTCCAAGGGCCCGTGGGGAGAACCGGCCCCTGCCCGCTGCTGCTTTGAACATGGGGAGAGCAGGATCTCGCTCCTCTAACCTGGGCGTTTTGATCCTTGTCCTGAGGAGGTGTTTGTAAGGAGGAGACTGTCACCCTCCCTCTGTGTGGGCTGGAGGAGGCTGAGACATCCCGACACCGTGTTCTTCCTCTGACCTTGTACCATGAGTTCTCCCTTCCCAGCTTCTTCTTGTCCTCCATAGATCTGGCATGGAAGGTGCACAAAGGCTTTTCATCGTTTCCCAGACTACTGGTAGTGGGAGCATACTTGGTTTCTGCAATGCTTGGAGGTGCTGATTTGCTTCCTTCTAGTTTCCATACTGAAAAGCAGCACAGACACTCCTAATCCTCCTGGGGTTTGTTGACCTACAGGCCTGCATGGGGGTCAACAGAGAGGATACCTCCTTGGTTCTTGTTTTCTGCCTGCTCCTGATCCCTATGCATGAATGAATTACTACAGCTGGGCTCCTTTTGAGATCTGATGGCAGAAGCTGTTGTCAGATATGCACCACCTTCCAGCAATGGGTTAAAATTGCACACTTTGCTCCTAGAAGATGCTGATGCCTGGTTGGTTTGTTCTTGCAGGAAAAGACTGTCCCAATTCCTGAAAAACTGAATGAATGGGCACCACGACCTCCCCCGGAGTTCGTTAGAGATGTGATGGGTAAAGACTCTTCAGATAACTCTGGGGTCAGCTACATTAAACTTAGAAAAGTGTTTTAGCAGAAAAGGCCAGAGATAGTTTTCTGTTGTTGCTCATTTTGCTGAAAGAGGTATGAAATATGCCTCGAGAATTGCTTTTTCAGGTTTTTTTTGGTTCATGGGTTTCACTTTCCTGCTTGCTGTAACAATGCAAAGTGCACAATGCCTGTGGCACTCCAACATGTGGACTGCATGCAATGAAATAAGTGCTGCTCTGGTGATGACAGGTAAATGATGATAAGTAAATCTGGCCTTTCCATGGATATGAGGGTGCTCTGGAAACTTACGAGTTCCCTCTTTTGGCTGCTTTGAGTCTGAATGTCAGGTGGTGAGAAGCAGACATGTGCAGAGGATATGATTATACGTGGTCAGGTAGGGAGCTAGCAGCTGTGCAAGGAGCCCCACAAAAGTATTCTGCTTACATTTTTAGCTGCAGGGATTAAATGTAGTAGTTGTGGTATATATTTTATCAGCATGTAGAATTCTGGCTTTCTTTGGGACCTTCATCCTTATTAATGATCCTGTCTAGTACCTGACTTGTTCTTACTGTAGAGTAATTGATCTTGGACTAAAGCTTTTGCACTGTTTTGCTTATTGTAATTCCCTCATGGCTTTTTCAAATAGCTTTACTGTGGGCTTGAGTTGAACTGTCTTGATTTTCTGGGAGCACCTGATGTGCTGGGATTCTCTTGGTATCATCCCTGTTGATCCCATCTGCCATGTTTTAATCACTACGTGTCTTCTTTGAAGCATGTATTTGTGTGCTTTGCATGGAGAAATGACTCGGGAGACAGGGGAAGAGAATGGAGTGCAATGTTGAAAGCTCCTGTGAGACTTCAGTGTGCAGACTGTTGCCAGAAAGAGAAAGCTTTAGGGATTTCATCTAGGAAGAAACAGTCAAAAACTGTCGGTGGTATCTGTGTTGCATGGGAAAGTTTAATATGATGGGGTTTAACACCTTTCTGCTGACCTTTATTTTTTGTATGAGATGCTGAAAATTAGTCAGAAGCAGCCTCAGTAGGATTTTTTTAGCTCGCCTCTGCCTCTAAGAGAATGGGGTGTGCATTTGATCTCTAGCTCTTTTACTGCCTCAATGGCCAGCTAAGCCCGGATTCTCTCTAGTGGAGTAACTGATCAGCAGAAGCTGCAGTGGTACACAGGTGTGAGGTTTTGCAGCTCACTTTGGCTTTTGATTGGGCATAATTTGAGCTTCTATATGAAATTGTGACACGCTCTGAGTTTGTAAATCTTCATCTTGCAGTGCATCTCCTTCCTCAGCATTCTAGCTGTAGTCATTTGTGAGCATCTACCATGCATTATTTCCTGGTAGACTAACCCTTCCTTATTGTAGGTTCCAGTGCTGGAGCTGGGAGTGGGGAGTTCCATGTGTACCGGCATCTTCGTCGGCGAGAGTACCAGAGGCAAGATTTCATGGATGCCATGGCTGAGAAGGTCAGGAGGACTCTCTATCATTTCCAGACCCCAGCTATTTGATGTTCATTGCAAATCTGCTTCTCCTTCAAAGTCATGTACAAATAATTCAATTCCAAACCACCCCTTACCAGAGGAGAACTGTAGGAGTGTGTGATACGTGGTGTCTTTGTTACTATTGAAACATTTGGTGCTTTGTGTCAGACATGCTCCATTTTCTCTGTTCACTGGAGTCCTAGCACACAGTAAGACTGCACATGAATGCGTGTTCAGGGTGCTTTGAAAATGCTTTACAAATTAGAAATCCTAATGTCACTGTCTTGCAGAGACAGAATTGAAGCAAGTGCCTGTATATAGAGTCCAGATCTCTTTCTGTTAAGTGTTGGTTGAGTAGAATAGCACCTCTTTCAGAGAGCATTTATGTTCTACTCTCTCTTGGCCAAGATCAGTCCTTTGATCCGTATGTTAATGTTTGTGTCTCAAATTATTCTCTTGTTTTTACTGAAACATTTTTAGGCCAGAAGCCCAACCTCCCTCATCTGTTTTGGTGAGGATACCTCCCTCTGAAGGCTTCAATGTTTGGCACAGGCTGCAGGCTCAAAATGCTGTAGTCGTCCCTAGGAATACGGCTTTTGTGTAAAGAAGCAGCCAAACAAAATCTGGCAAAGCTCCCTTCTGTATTTTGCTAAAAGACTTCTCCCTAAAAGGACATGACTTTTAAAAGAAGTATTTTAACTTAGATTGTGACCAAAGTGTGACATGTGATCAATTACAGCAAAGACTAGATGAGGAATTCCAGAAGAAACTGGAGAGGAATAAGATGATTGCAGAAGAGCAAACAGCAAAACGCAGAAGGAAGCGGTAAGGGTAGATTGTTCCCAGGAGGCTTGACATGGAAACCCTCATGCCCCATGCCTCATCTGTAGCTGCATGCTTTGGATAAATGCTATCATTCTGTGCCTACATCTATCAGCTAAGAAGTCTGGCTGTGGAAATTAATTTTGTTAATGTCACTGTTTGGTTTCTAAAGGTAACTGTAAAACTTGACAGGCTTTGCTCGCATGGTTACTTTTGACTGCTTGAGCAGCTTTTGCTGACACTGTGGTGTTGCCTGCAACATGCCTCACTCCATATTTGTTATAATGATGTCTGGAAAGGTTTGTATGTACAGCTGGCTTAAATAAATACCTGACACAGCTGACACCAAGCAGCTTAAGTGCAAAAATTGGTGCTGCTTAATGGGTACACACGTGGGTTCAGACTAGTGGAGCATGGTGGGGCCTGATGCTGTCCGCTGTGCACTCAGTGTAAGTAGTCCAGTTCAGTCTGTGAATGCTGAAAAGGCCACTGGTGGGTGCAGTATTATTAAAATCAGGAGCTGCATCTGCCTACCTCATTGAATTGTCTGGCAGGTCAAGTCTAGTAAGTTAGATGGAAAAATCCATCCTGCTCTTAAGTTTTAGACAAAGGCAGTTACAGGATGGGTGCTGTCAAGAAATAGTCTGAGCATTGTAATGCAATGACACAAGAATTTAAATTCCACGGTCTGTGTCCACCATACATGTCAGAGATAGCAGGGCATCCTGGCTTAGCTCTTTCAGAGGGTCTGGCCTCTCCCTTCTTTGAGAAGGGTTTTACACCTTGTAGCTGAGAGTTGCTGCAGAAAAGCCTGTGCAGAGTGGCTCCCTGGCATGTTAGCACAAAAGTGCACAGCACAAACACTGTTGCCATCTTACTTTAATTTAGTGTGGTCCAACAGATGGCCAGCAAGTCAGATCTGGCCTGCTGCCTTTTTTCTGGCTGAGAAGGAGAACAACTGTTCAAACAGCAGATGCTGCCTAAACACTGACGTCTCCTTGTCCCCCTTATGGAGGGGTGCAGGTACCAAGTGGCTTTGCCCTGTAGGAGCCCCTCTAAATTCCCTTGCTGCCTTTTCTCTTCTCTTGTGACCTAGCAGGTACAGTGCTTGGCTCTGTGTTTCAAGAGAGTTTGTTTATGGTGTTGAGAGAGGAACATGAATCCTAGGTTGCTCTGCCTTGTGTCTGCAGTTAGGTTGCCTGGTTACCTTTGCTAGGTAAACAGAACTGGTTTGTATGAACTGAAATTCACTTTTACCCCTAATGTTACTCCCAGGGCTCAACATATTGATGAATTATAGCCAAAGATGAAAGTCAAAGCATACTGCATTATTTTGTGTCAATTAAATTATATATTACTGATGATTTTTTTTTTTTTCAATGCTCAGTTCCAGCAGTGTGGGTTTTGAGAACTTGATCTTTAAGGCCCTTTCCAAGCCAAACTGTTCTATGCTTCTATTTTCTCTTTTTGTTCATTAGCTTGGGTAGCTAAATGTAGGGGCAGTTTCATTTTTGTTCCTTCTGTGTTCTTGGAGATTCTTGTATATCATGTAGTTTTGGTTGCAGTGGCATCATGGAAGACTTCTAAATAATCCATTAGGCTAAAACCAACATAGACATATAATCAACAGAAACGTTTCTAAGTTTGCTCTTGCTGAAGTTTCAGTTTAAATTCAACTTCTTTTCTGAAGTCTGCTCTTCAAAGATGTCTGTAACATGTCCTTTATCAGCGTGTGAATGAATGTGCAGAAGCATTACAATGTTGGATTTGCAGAAGAGTCTTCTTCCTTTGCCTTATAGCCAGAAGTTAAAAGAGAAGAAATTGCAAGCTAAGAAAAATAAACTTGAGCAAAAGAAGCAAGAAAAAGGTCAGTGAAATTTAGTTTTCTTTTCTGAAGGCTTAGTTCTGTTCCCTAATTGAACCTTAGAAGGGTTTGTTCTGCCCCCTGCCCCAAGCATTCTCGATACGTTGATAAGAAAACAGAGCCATAAGCTTGTTGTTTTAGCTGGTGTTTCAAAAGTCCTCTTTGAAAGCCATCTATGTTGAGATTTAATCTCACAAATAGCTCGTCTGCTTGTGAATATTTTCCCTTTATTAGGGGAAATTTTGGACAGCAAACCTTGGAATCTGAGTTTGTTGAACGTGGATTTTGTTTTGTGGATGTTTTGCCCCAGCTATTCTGACAGACTGCAGATTTAGAACATCGTTGCTAAAAAAGGAGTTATTGTTAAAGGCTTTTCTTTTTTTAAGTATATTTTGAATGTGTATGGGAAAACAGGTGGGAAAATGCACAACTTGGACAGCAGGAAACTGAGTTCTGATTTTGAACTGAGAAAGAAACTGAGCCACCTCGGTGCCATCTGTTCCATGTGACTTACTTCGTGTAGGAATGAACATGAAAAACCTGATTGCCTCCATTCTCCTGCTGGTCTTGAAAACTAATGTTCAGCCATGGCAGTGTAACTGTTTGCTCAGACTTTTCAGTACTTGCTTGGTTCCTTCCAGTCAGTATATTTTAGCTCGCACCTTCAAATAGTTGTCCTTCATGGATTAGCACTAACCCTGCAGTAATTCTTAAAGTTATAGCACTTTCTGGTAATTCTGCTGGAACAGTGACTTGTCCGATAATACTACCTTATTTCTGCTTTGCTTTTCAGAATTGGACCTGTTTCAACTAAACCACTGCCAGCCTCCCATATAAACATGGGAGGACAAATTAATCATTAGGTTAATTTTACTTGTGACAGCAAGTGAATGTAGCATACTGGATTGTTTGGGTGTTTTGTTTTGGTTCTGGGGTTTTTTTTTAAGCTACTTGTTAATGAACTGTGACTGGGAGGAGAATTTAGGTATGAATCAATGTACTTTTGTTCACTTTGAGTGAACAAAACAGAATACTCATCTCTTTAGGAAGTGGTGCAGAAGAGAGCTGGCTCAGGGACTGCCGTGTACCAGTTGTAGGGCTGGAGTGGTTTTGTTTGGCCCAAGCCAGTCATTCCTGGAAGCCAGAATCCAAACTCCCCTGTCTTTAGAACAGGTTCTTAGCTCTTTACAGTTTGTGGTTCTCTATTTAAAAAAGAATAATAACTGGGGGACGTGGGGAATAATCGGTGGAGAGTGAAGTACCCAAAAGCCATCTTTAGTCTGCTGAGAACAGGCTTGTCTTTTTCTAGTTTTGCAGTGTCCTAGGTTGAGATCTGAGTTTTTCCAAGTTAGTTGAAGTATATTGGTTGAATGTGGCAGGCAAGCAGTGATTTTCCTTTTTAAATGAATAAATAAAACCTCTGAATTGCCATCTTTCACCTTTGTTGTAGTAAAACCATTAAGAATAGAAGTTGGCACTAGATACGATCAGCTGTTAGAAGGATGCATTAGACCCCTATTAAAAAATGAAAGTTCAGACCTTCACCACGCGGTGGCATCAGATCACTGATCCTAAATCCAATCTGTAACTGGACGGAGGAGGAGCTGAGTGTGACTTGGCCTGAGAAACAGTAAAGGTGCAAGAGCTTCTGGAAGCAGAGAATGGTGCTAGAGTCAGGTCCCATTTTATGCCATACCTAATTTCCATTATCTGTTAATTAAATTCTAATAGTTGCTTTCTGGTCTTCTAGCAGGCTTCGCGAGTTTCATAGAATGGGTTGGGTTAGAAGGGACCTTTGAAGCTTAACCAGTTCCAACCCCCTGCCATGGGCAGAGACACCTTCCGCTAGAGCAGGTTGCTATCCAGCCATCCAGCCTGGCGTCCTGTTTCCTGTGGCCCTCATTAATCTTACCCATATCTTAACAAGTCTCTGTACTTGTGTTATAAAGTCCAGTCTGTAAAGTTAATGGCATCTTGTGGAGTTTCTGTAAACTTGTAAAGTGTAGAAATACCCTGAGCCTTGCCCATGGCTCCCCAGTGCCTGCAGTCTCTGTCAGTACTCTGATACTGGGAAGTTCATGCTGACACACAGAGGTGCGGTTGGGAGTAAGGCAGTCTATCATTTCAGCATTTGATTGCCTCTGAAATAACCTTCCATGGGAGGTGGAGTTGTTTAATGGTGGACTTGGCACAGTGGTAACACTGGAGGTAAAGGAATATTTCTCCAAGGGGGAATTTGATATTCTGAGCTCTGCATCGCTCGGTAGAATTACTATAACCTGATGCATGTTTCCTTTGTATCTGAGACTACTTTGTTGTGAGATATTTAACCAGGAAGACACATGGGAATATGTTACCCATCCCTGCTAATTAGTGTGACTTCATGCATGTTTGCTGAGCACCTGAGATTATTTTGTTATGAAATCCGTAAGAAGGAAGACACATGGGAATATGTTATCAATTCCAGCTTGTGTTTTCAGAACCTGACCAATCTCAAGAGCAAGCCAGCAGCGAGGATGATGAGGAGGATAGCAAGGAGGAGGAAGAGAAGGAAGATGATGCTGAAGAGCCAAGCTTTGTGATGGGAAGAGGATGAGGCCTTTCAGGGACAGCTGGAAACACTGTTCGTCGCTTTATATTCAGGAGCATGAAAGTCTTTCATCTCAGCCAAGCAGAACCCATTGGCATACATTGTATCTGCTTCACGGTGAATGACTTCACATCACAGGCCCAAGAGATGTTGATAGAGAAATGCCAAATAAGAGATTTTTTTCTTAATTGCTTGTATAACTGCTGTGCAGTCTGCTCGAAGTTTGCTCTAAAGAGTCAGCCATAAGTCTCTGTGACCCTAGAGTTCTTTCTAACATGGCCCAGAGTGGTTTTTCGGTCTAGAAGCTAAAACATATCCATTACCACTTAAGGAAAATACTACTGTGAGGGCTACATATTCTACTTGTGTTGAAGGTGGTAGCAGTGGGATATGTGAATCTAAGGGAAGAGTTTAACCTAAAGTAGAAAAGTGGTCTGTAGCCAGACTCTCCTGCACTGTGAGTGTTGTGAATTTGGGGTTTTGTATGGGGTCATCTCTAACCCAAAGAAATCAGTTTATGTTGCTAGACAAGTTCTATAGATTTTTAAGCAGGATCCCTTTTTTATGGCTAAAACTTTCCCTACTGCTTTTCTTCCCTGTTTTTCTAAATGAATAAAGGGGATGTGTTGGATTGTTCTTTTTTTGTTGTTGTTGTTTTGTTTTTGAAGAGGATTTCAGTAAAATAGAGATGCTTGCAGTGCTGAGTGATGTGGCACACACGAAAATGAGGGAAAAGGTGTCAGCTGCATTTCATTTCCTTTTTGCTTTTGGATTGGAACTGATATATTTTCCCAAAAGATTACATCTGTAAAGCCTCCAAATCCTGTGGCAGAAAGGCTTGGAAAGGAATGGGTTTGCTTGTGTTTAGCTTCACATAATGATGCCTGCCTTGCTCTCTGCTTTGAACTTTCGGTTCCCTGGTAGGAATCCTAACATCCATATGTATGTATATACTTATTGGTGCTTAAATGAAAAGCATATGCAGCAGTGGTTTTATTTGTAGCCTGTGGTGTTGTCTTTTCAGTGTATCTTCTATTAGAAGTGCCTGCTCTCTTTCAGATATGCTCTTCCCAGGACCTCAGCATCCAGAATGTGGTGCTGCTTCTTCTCAAGCCTTTGTTAATGCCAAATTATTTCAAGCAAAAAAAAACAATAAGAAGGGAGAATCTCTTTTTAGATTTAGCCTTTGTTGAACAGTGCTGCCAGAAATCCTGCATGTTGTTTGAGCTGGCTTTATGCAATGGCTTCTCGGTGGTACTGCTGTGGCAGCAGGGAAGCAGATGTCATCAAGTGCAAGCAGTGTTTGTGGTTTGATCTCCTGTAAGTACCCAAAGACTTCAGAGCTGGGTAACTTCTGAGCTGCGAGGCCCATATCCCACCACTCCCTGAGTTACAGATCAGCATGGAATTGTTTTCTTCTTTATCTCCGTAGAGGCAAGTGCTTCAGAGTAAGTTGTGACAGTGCTTTGTTCTCTGATACTTAAGATGCAGAATGGATGCTCTGCTGTTGGCGTTTTCCCTGTGGAGAGATGAGCTATGAGAATTACTTCACCTGAATCCCCTTTAGGGCAGGTGAACCCTCTTGATTCTTTGGTGTTTTTGGATGAGCTGTAAAATCATTGTCATGTTTTGTAGCTTTCATGGATGGAGAAGTGGGAGTTTCACAAATAAAGACTGTTCTGCCTGAGAGCGTGTCAGGCTTTCGAGCTGAATAATTAAGCACTGTTTTGTGTTAAGTAGAGCAGACGTTGCTGCATGAGGACATAGCTCTCAGTCACGAGGAAGATGGACTGAAGCTTTTCTTGGTGAACTAAATGTATTTAGGTTGTGTGGCCTCATCCTGCCTCCTTAAGATGCCATCCTTACCCATGTTGAATTATTCATACCCTTCATTTTCTAGGGATGCCGCATTTGTAGGTGAAATCCATAAAAAGCAAAGAGAGTGTGTTGCTGAAGGTGGTGTCTGCTGTATGGTCTTTCCTGCTGGGGTGGCTGAGCGTAGCAGCAGGAGCTGCATTTGGTAGGTGTTGCTATGAGTTCTGGAAATTACTACTCTGTGTTGTGGTTCATGTCAGTGCCACATCTCTTGAGAGTACGAAGGCACTTCGGAGAGAGAGTTTGAAGGTCTGGTTCTTAGTTAAGAAAAAATACAAGTACTCTACGAGTACTCTGTGACCTCAAACTGAGGAGCAGAAAAAGGGAAGCGCTCTTCTAAGTAGTAAAACGAGGAACAACTCTACACTTGCTTTCTCTTCCAAATACAGCACTGCAAAAGCAGTAGTAACTTAAAGGCTTGAAACTGCCAAGGAGTTTGATCTGCTTACATTAAAATTACTGCTCTGGATTCTCTCCTAGAGGAGTTCCTCTCCTTTCTCCGATGGAGACTAATTGCCAGGGCTAAAGTCTGTTGCTGTTCCAATTCTACGTGTGCTCTTGCAAGCTCAGGACCCTGAGAGACAGCAGTGTTGGTGCTGGAACCAAGCAGAGGTATTTGTAATCTCAGAGGTGAAAAGCCCACTCAGGGTAACAAACGTACTTGTCTCTGTAGTGAGTGTTTAGGAATAGTTTGCCTTTGTCTTTTCCCTCCCCCAGGCAGAGGGAGTTCAGGGAGATGGGATTGTGGTGTGGCAAAAGCCTTTTGGCATTTCCTTTATCTCACTTTCAGGGAAAGAGCTCCCTCCTCTTTCTCCATCAGCCTTTTGATGGGTTCATACAGGATTTCCCGATGAGTCTGTGCAGGAGGGATGCGGGAACACTGCAGGGTGCCCTGTACCCCTTTGTGCAGGGGGTTTGCCTCGTGCTTCACCCTGTGGGGGCACAACCCAGCGCTGCCTTTTGACTTATGTGAGTGGAGACGTTTTGCTGTATCATCAATAACTGTAATAAAGTCACATTTACATCCCGTTGCTTGGGGACAGTCTCTGTGGGAATACCTAGAGCCAGGAGGTCCGGACCGAGTAACGTTTATACCGGGCGGCTCCGCGAAGCTCGGGAGCCGCGCACTGACTGTGTTCTCCTGCAGATACGCGCTCAGAGGCAGCATGCGGATCCCATCCCGTTGCCGGATCAGCCTCGTGGCGCCGGGGGACATCCCGGGATGCGCTTTCCCGTTCCACCCTTAGGTACATCCATCCCCGCTCCATCCCTCCCGCAGCGCGGGAACCGCCCTTTTAGCCCCGCCCCTCCCGTCGAGGGGACCAATGAGGTGGCGGTCACATGAGGTGGGCGGGGCGTGGCTCCCGCACTCCCCCCCCTCCATCCCATTTCCTGTGTGGTCACGTGGCCGTGCGCGGCGTTGCCGTGGCAGCGGCGGAGGCGGCTCCGGCTCGCGGGTGATCCCGGGGCGCCGCGTCCGACCCGGCCCGGCCCGGCCCAGGGCCGCCAGCGGTGAGCCGGGGTCAAGGGGGGGGGGGTCGGGTCCCGGCCCGCCCTGCTGCGGGAATCCCCTGCCCCGGGGGTGGGAAGGGGGTCCCGGCCCGCCCCGCCCCGCCCCGCCCCGCCGCGTTCTGGAGCTCCCTTGGGATGCACAGTGCAGGCCGGCTCTCCGGGGTCGCATCCTGACAAAGGGATCCACTCCCCGCGGTGCTGTAAGGGAACACAGACAGTCTGAGGTGCGGGGCAGCCTCTGGTGCTGTTGGAAGGGGGTCTTTGCTGTGGGGAGGGAGCTGGTCCCCATTCTGTCTGCGGAGATGGGGGGATCCGTGGGATGGCGGACAGGGATCTGGTGGTAGGAGGTTGTATCCTGCCTAGAGAGGATCCCTCGTCCACAGTGTCTTCGGAGGGGAGGGTGTTGGCTGTGGGGGTCTCGTCCTGGCCTGGGGATCCCCTTTCTGAGGGTGCTGTTGGAGGGGAGATCCTTGCTGTGTGCGCGGGATGTGCTGAGGGTGCATGGAGAGGAGGAGGAGAAATCCCCTGCTTATTTGATGCCCTGTGGGAAGGATCCCTGCCGTGGTGGTGGGGCGAGGGGGTCACATCCTGCCCGGGAGGTGATCCACTGCTGTAAGCTGCAGTGTGTTCACACCCTGCCTGGATGGTGACATCCCAGGGAGGGGATCCCGAGCCAGATGAGAACGTGGGAAGGGGTTCCCCATAGTGAAGGGGGCTGGAGCTTGGGGGCCTGGTATAGCAGAGGAATAAGGAGTAGTGGGGCCTGGGGTTAATTACATTATGTGGGGCCTTGGATGATGCTGTACAGAGGTGGAAAACACTTGTACAAACACCGATGACTGAGGGGGAGCCTGGCATCCCAAAGCCAGGCAGAGAAGCTGACAGCGCTGCTGAGACAGCGCTCTGCAGGCACTACAGCAGCAGGAGGGGGATCCACAAATCTCAGCCCTGGCAGCATCTCCTTCATTCCCTGCTGTGAAGAAATCCCTGCACATGGGCTTGCAGCTTCACAGAGGCAGCTGAGGTGTAAGGCACAGCAAAAGCTTTCCCTGCGATGCTGGATAAGTGCTCCAAATGGATATGAGGGAGCGGGACCAAACACATCAGATGTGCAATGCAAGTAAAGATGCAGCTGGGATGGACACAGAGCTGGCTGTTAGGCTGAGGAAGAGGTCTCCAGGGGAAGTCCTGATTCTCCATCTAAAACTCAACAGCCCTGTGTGGTAAAACCCCATAGGATAGTTATTTCTGTAAGAGCAAGTGTCCTAAAGCTTTAGTGTTGCAAGGCAGGAATGTGAAGTTTCCAGAATAATTCCCTTTGATGCAGATAACTGGATGGGGTATTTCCGGAGTAAAACTGCTGAATATACAGAGTGTGTAAAATGCTTCTTTGGTCCTGTGTTTCAGCCCTTGGAGCCCTCCACCCAGTCCCTCCATGTCCGTAGCCAGCAAGGTGAGTTTGCCGTCCTGTTCCTGCTTGTTCGGGCTACATTTGTGTGTTGTGGATTTTCTTCTGAAGCTGTTTACTTATTTGGGAGCAACTCTTGAGCTGTTCCGGAGTGAAAATTCATCCTTGTGGTATTTTTAGCTTATTTTTCTAAGGAAAGAAGCAGACATGATTGGGTGCTCTTGCTCTCCCTCTGTGACCTCTGGATTCACTCGTCTTTTCAATGGCATTTGTCCCAAGGGTTGAAGCTTCCTACATATAAAGTTTTGTGCAAATACAAACTGAGTAGAGGCCATCGGTGTCCCAGCTAAGGACAAAGCTAATGAATGCACCCCATGCTATACATTGCAGAATCCACACAGGATATTGTCACAGGAAACAGCTTCATAGGTTCACTGCTCACAGAATGTTTCTGCCTCTGATCCTCCCCAGGAGGCTGGGGGAGAGCTGCTGGCTTGGGTTTTTGTCTTCTGTAAAATAGGCTGGAATCTGAAAGCCCATCATGCTTGGGAGGGACAGTCTTGCGTCCCGCAATGCTTTGTTGCCGTGCTGCAGTCTTATCTTTATTACTGTGCCTGAGACAGTTTTGTTCCTTTTTAGTAATAATATTTACAGTTGTGGGTAGTTGATGTCCCTTTCAGCTTCACCACTTCCTCAAATCCCACAGCAAACATGGGTTTATTAGCTGGCAGCATGTGGCGCATGGCCGTGGAGAGCTGGGGGATGCAGGCAGGGCTGGGGCTCCTCTCCAGCGAGCAGCAAGGTGCCTGTGACCTTGAGGTGTGGTGCTAGGACTAATTAGTACCACACCATGTGTCATTCTGGGCGTGCACGTCCTCCTCCTAGGAGCTGGTGAGTATTCACAGCCATAAGGATTTCGTGTGGTGCAGCTCTGGTGTTGCTCCCTGCCAGCGCCATGGTGTTTGGTGGCTGAGTTGTGAGGGTGGGGATTGATCAGAGCATCGTGGTTTCCGTTCTTTGGAAGGCCCAGTTAAACATCTGGTTTCAGAGGCTGGTCAGAGTTGAGAAAGTTCTGCTCTATTGGTAGGTCTGTTCTGAAACAGTCTTGCTGCTTTCTTACATCTGTCAGTGTAATCCCTTGAATAAGATGCTGAAACTACCTGGAAGGCTTTTCCCCTTGGAATTGTCTTTTCCTTTCGCTATGCTAAGAGCTGCCGGTGGAAGTGAGGGAACAGGATTCTCAGTCAGATGGTGTGAGCAGTTCAGGAAATGTAACTTCCCACTGCTGAAGCTTTATTAACCCTATGCAGCATTCAGCTCTATGGCTGTTGGGGAAGAAGTGTGCCCATCTAAACTGAGCTATGATGAGCAATGGTTTAACTGGAAAAAAGCCTCTGTCAACTTAAAACAAAATCATAAGATGGAGGCTTCACTTCCAGAGTGTCTTTATATCAACCAGATTTTTTATTAGCAAGGAGGATTTACAGGGGAGAGGTGAGATGCCAGCTTGGAAATGGGAAGCCAGATGCTGCGCTGCCTTCCTGAACTCCTGCTGGAGTAGTTCCCGGCTTGTGTAATCTTTCCTAGGTGTCATGGTCATTTTTAGTAGTTATGGATGGTCCTTTCCCTGGTCTGTGCCTTGCAAACGTGATGGTGTTTGGTCCATCATTTTTCTGCTGACCGAGGGCAGCTTCCTTTAAACGAAGCTTTTTGAGTAGTTGGTGCTTGTCCTGCCTGCTGCCTCCTTTTGAACGTGACCATTTTGTTCCCTCAGCATTTCTCCCATCATGAGTTCTGAACTAAATGTTCCAGTGGATCCTTCCACTCCTGCTTGCTGCTCTGAACCTGGCACAAAAGGCATGGATTATCGAGACTGGGTCCGACGCAGCTACCTGGAATTGGTCACATCAAACCACCACTCCGTTCAAGCCCTTTCCTGGAGAAAACTGTACCTGAGCCGAGCCAAACTGAAAGCTTCCAGCAGAACCTCTGCTCTGCTCTCTGGATTTGCAATGGTATGTGTACTTGGTAGCCACACTTTCTGGATCGTGAAGGTTTTGGTTCTCTAAAATTATCTATTAATGGGTGCTTTGTCCTCCTGTGAAGAAGCAGGACACACTGGTGGTTTCTGAAGAGGCAGGAGGCATCTGTCTGGGGGTTTCTGCGTGACTGCTGCTGAGAAGTTTGAGGCTGTGTCTCTCAAGGCTGCATGAGCTGCCTAACAGTCAACCCACACACTCCCAAGTCAGCCCTTTGAAAATACTAATCCCCTACCTGCAACTGATCCTAAGTGCACCACCAGTGTTGCTAAACAATACAGGAGCTGGGTGCTCCTTTCTCCCTGAGGCCATTCATCACTGGCTGCCTTCACATGAGCTTGCATTTGGGTATGGAGCTCCTCTGGGCCCCTGTGGTTGCTGTGGTCCTGCATGTTATCTTAATTTCTATTATCTTAATTCCTGTATGTTGTTTTTGCAGGTCATGGTGCCTAAAACAAGGTGGAGGTTGGGTCACAGTCTGCCTGAGCAAAGTTTGCATAGTGTGATTGGGGCAATTCTGTTATACTCTGAGGTGCAAAAAGAGGCCCTGCAGCCTCAGACCTGGTGTCAGAGGACTCTGTGGCCTGGAGGGCTGGTATATTCTGTCAGTGCTGCCAATTGGGAATAATCCCTAATACTTGCTTTTGTCTGTGCAGCGCTTGGGTGTTACCCGGAAGCTATTTGCATAGGTCCAGACCATGAAAGGGAATGAGCAACTGAACATGGAGACAGTAGTCCAGTGCTCAGACCTGTCTGAGCTGTGGTGCTAGCAGAACATGGCCGTTCTGTGTTGGTGTTCTGTGTCGGTGTGAGTCTTTTCATCTCCCTTCCATTTCTTGCTTATTGGGAGTGAGAACTGCAACCTGCTTAGGGGAGGTTTTCTGCTCAGGGAATGGTCTGATTGTTCCTGAGGTCTGTCAGCTGAATGCAGAGGCAGAGGGCAGTGCCTGGGTGAGTGGGACATGATGTGAGGATACAGCATCCTGCAGCTCAGAAGCTGGAGGGGAAGACAGATCTCAGGAACCTTCCAGATAGCTCTCCTTGTTTTATTTTAGCTTCTTCCGCTGCTTTTTCCTCCCCCAATCCCCCAGAACATGAATCATCTGTAACATTGCGAGAGTCTGGGATGACAAAGTTGGTCACCCAAAGTGAAGTTGGAGCGACACAAGCAGGGAGTGAAGTGGGAGCAGGCTGCAGGGGAGGGGGTGCCTGCTTGCCTCGTGATTCCTCTCTGCTCGCTGACTGCATGCAAGTAATGCTGGTAAAAGCTTTCCACATGGTGTACGTTAGTCTGTAACCAAATTCATGTGCTGGAATGGCAGAAGGTACCACCTCATGTTGAGAAAGTTAGGTGCTTTTCTGTAGATTCCTTTCACTCGGAAGCTTTCTCCCTTTAAAAAGCTGCTCATGTGCTTGCCCTTTGTGCCTCTGGGTTGCTCAGGTTCTATGTTGGTCATTTGTGACTGCTCTCTTTAATGTGATTATTAAGTTAACATTTGGTATTGTTGTAAACTGATCTGTCTAGTGTGGTTACACAAGCAGGTGCCTGTGCTGGGATGTTGCTGTTGCTGGCAGCCTTAGGATGCAGGGGGGCCTCACAGCCCACCCACACTGCAAGGCTGAACCATGTATCTGAACACAAAGCTGCCTTTTCAGCTCACGCATCAGAGAGTTGCTGAAAGTCCTGGGCAGACACAAAATAAACCATTTGACTTCTCTTTAAACCGTTTAAAATGCAAGTAGTGCATAGGTATATGTAAATATAATATGTAAATAATGCAAATAAACACAGAGGTAAAAGTAAGCATCAATTATAGTCATTAGCATAAGTTCATAAGTACACCTGAAATCAGCCATTGTCAGAAATAAAAGGGTTTGCAATAAGGGATTCTCTTTATTAGCAAGCTTTTTCCCAGCTGGTCATACTGGACCTTCCAGTGCAAGCTGAGGTATTTGTTCCTGCAGGGTTATTTCTCCACTGGTAATTTGGCACACAGGTATGTGGTACATGGATGTTTACTCTCTAATAAAAGCGCCTATGTGGCTAGCGATGAAAGTAGAGAAGTTATTTAGAGTTAAGTATGTGTAGATGTGGCACCTAGGGACATGGTTTAGTGGTAGATTTGGCAGTGCTGGGTTAACAGTTAGACTCGATGATCTTAAAGGTCTTTTCCAGCCTAAATGATTCTATGCAATAGTTTCCCTGTGTGCATTTAACTGTGTAAACAACTGTCACACAGGGCTTGGCTATTGCTTTATTTACTTCCCTGTCAGTGTGTTTGATTCTGGCCAGTCTCGTATTGCCTGAAAAATATGAGCTGATGGATATTTAATCAACAGGCAGTGGCTTTGATCCAGCTCCTCTGGACAGGCTGCAGAATAACGTGAACCTTCTTCAATGCTATCTCTGGTATTTCTGGCAGGGAACTGGGTGGATCAGGAGGATGTGGGTCCTTTCCAGCACCAGGTCTGGTTGGAGATGGGCTGTAGGGCTACTGCGTTTGCCCCAGGGAGACTGCAGGTGAAGATGGAGCTTAGGAAACCGCCTTAATAATTTTCCTGATGGAAATAAGAGCTGTTATTGCTAATCAGTGTTCTCAATACTTGTCCAATTGCTACAGGGTATGTATTTGGTACTTTTTTAAAAACCTAACATATCTAATGGAGTGATTGTTTTTACAGGCTGCCAAACCATCTGTGGGAATGGAACATGGCTTATGTAAAGCCATTTGTCATCCTTTTGCCTGATACTATCTATCCCAGTCTGAATTTCTCGAGATGAGCATCATCTTTGTTGTGGACAATCTGGGCTCGACTGGTCTGACAAACCCAACATAATTGCATGTAATTTCATTGCTGTTTAAAATGTTCTGAGTACTTGCTCCTTTAGCAAACCTGTGAGTGTGGAGTTCCAGAAGGCAATTCTCAAGCTTAGTATTAAGCCTGTGCTGAGATACTCTGTGGCTCATCAGAGCGCTCAGCACCTTGCAAAGTTGAGCCCTTGACACTTTGGCTTCTGGGAAGAGGTTAAAATAAAAGGGGCTGTTATCACAGAAGAGTATAATTGTATCAAACATGACATTAATAGTTTTACAGGCCAAGCAGCGTATTTAATGATTTTTAAATGGGTTGTGTCAGCTTGTCCTCTTTCTCTTATCCCGGTCAGAGAATGACGTGACGATCTGTAGTGAGTAAAGCAATAAGAGCTCACTCACCTTTCCAGTACTTGTTTGGGTTGAATGAATCATTTTTCTGCCTTGCTGCCCTATCTGGATTGTTGATGTTTTCCCCTGAAACACCTCTTACTGAGCCATCAGTCAGCGTTAAAAATTCATCACCTTGCACAGCTGAAGCTAGCCCTAGGGAATAGGTTATTCAGGGAGGAAACATCCAATTAGCTGGAAAGCACTGCTCATGCGAAGCGTAACAAGGAGAAATTGATATGTTGACATCAGGCAGGCTTTCAGTTTTAATATCAAGCTATAAATTGACATGCAGGTACAATTCCTATTCAGCTTGCTGAATACTGTGTCTCTGGGTATTACAGCACCCAATATTGTACAATATACCTGCAGCTTTTCCTGCCTGTTAGGGTGTGACTGACAAGCACAGCACTGTACAGAACAGTGCAGCAGAGAGTAAGTCTGATCTCCTCCTTCTCAAGTCAGTATAAGGGGAACTGCAAAGGGAATATATGCAAGGCAATGTGTAATGCCTTTTAATTGAATTGATCTTGCAATAGATAGCAAAGTTAATCCTGTGTTATTATTTTCTCTGCTATATGACAAGAACTACTGTAAACTGCAAACAGGAGCCTTTAAAAGACAACAAAAAAATATCCCCACTCCCCATGTTCATAATCAGACCGAAAGACTGGGAATGTCAAGGACTGTCACTATATTTGTGGTGTTTCTAATATCCTAAATAGTTGGTGTAGGTATAAAACCTGGGGTTGTAGAGCGTGACTGTTTGCCACCACAAGCACGCATGTTGTATCTCGGTTGCTATTAAATGTGTTAAGACTTGACTGTGATCCCCTTGTTCAGGCTGCTGGTGGTTTCAAAGTAAAGGCAGGTAGGAAGGCAGCAGTCATACCAACGTAGGCGCTTCGTTCCACCCCCTTTAGTCCTTTTTGGGGCTACCTACAGGGAGAACATGAGCGTACCCCTAATCTTCCAGCACCTAAATAATGCTAATAACAAGTAATGCCAGAGCGAGTAGTGCAGGTTGTTATACAGAGTCTGAAACAGCTGCTCAGTGGTGGTCTGATGGGAAGCCTGAATAAAGTAATTGCAAAATCTATCTACCCCCGGAATCAAGCTGTTGGTTTGGACTTCACCTTCTCCTGATGTTCTGGAGAGGCACTGCCCTGAGGCAGGCATCCAAGCATCGGCTTCTCCTTTCCTTAACGCATGTAGAATCAGAAGCATAGAATGGTTTGGGCTGGAAAGGACCTTAAGCTCATCCAGTTCCAGTCCCCTGCCATTGGCAGGGACACCTTCCATGGACAGGGACATCTTCCACTAGACCATCTGGCAAGCTGTGCTATGCTGGAGCAGCAGGTTGCCTGGCATCACCAGGGGTTTTGCCTGCTGCCAGGCAAGTTGGTATCTGTGTGAATCATAAGGTGCAGCTGCAGGTTCAGGCAAGCCGCTAGAGAGTTACCAGAGAGGAATGTTAGATTGTCTTATCCACTGGTTTTGTGGCTTCTCAGAGCAAAAGGTATCTGCAGGCACTTCAGGGATGCCACACATTGAAATACTGTTGTACTTCACAGGTGGGCTAAGTAACTTTACAAATTCCTATGCTAAACCAGTTAACAGGCCTGTATTAGGACTCCAGTTCTGATCTCCGAAGAGCCCCCTGTTCTCTTGCACTTATTCTGCTTGTTAAGCTTTGATTAAAGAAGTAGTAGACTGCTTTAGAGGCTTGGTAGGTGATAGCCCTTGTTTTGAGAACAAACGCCGGCCTGAGCTGTAGCTGTCCACTTCTGCAGAGTCTATCAGTCAGTTATTGGCTCTCAAGGGAGAAATTTGAGGATATAAGTAAGTTATTCTGGACATATTTTGTAATAAAAATGAACGTACAGTGTTCTGAGAATAGAAGGCAGCTATTTTAACTGTGGACTAACTTAAACTGCCAAGTGCTTCCCATGGGGGTAGTGAAACCTTGCTGGCCACTGTCCAGAAGAGCTGCTTGCTTTTGCTTTTCTTTACAAGCCTGAAGTCAGAACTTCCTGCACTGCAGCCTCAAGTGAGGAGCGGAAGGGGAACGTGTGATGGGTGAGTGGGCTAGCGGGCTGTCAGCTGCCTCCGAGCGCCACTTGTTGTCTAATGAGTTCCTTCTGTTGTGTGCTTGGTTTGATGCAGTTTATGCGGCTCCTGGTTGCAAGGAGAGAGAGCCACAGCACAGAAACGTGCGTGAGCCTGCAGAAAGGCCAAGCCGCAGAGCGCGCCTATGTCTTTGTGGGAAACAGAGATGATCCATCTAGGCTGCCATTCTAAAAAGCACTTGAGCGTGTACTTGACCTTAGATGCTCTTCCTGAATAAAGATGGAGGCCTGGATGAGAGCCTTGAAGAGAGGAAAACCAGCAGCTGTTGACAAGCTCTTGTGTTCCTTTCCCCTCAGGTTGCCATGGTGGAGGTGCAGCTGGAGGTACAATACAAGTACCCCCAGATGCTGCTGATCGCTTTCAGTGCCTGCACAACGGTGCTCGTGGCAGTTCATCTCTTCGCCCTTCTCATCAGCACCTGCATTCTGCCCAACGTGGAAGCAGTGAGCAACATCCACAACCTGAACTCCATCAGCGAGTCCCCACATGAGCGCATGCATCCCTACATCGAGCTGGCGTGGGGCTTCTCCACTGTGCTGGGGATCCTCCTTTTCCTCGCAGAAGTCGTGCTTCTGTGCTGGATAAAATTCCTGCCTGTGGGCTCCATCCTCAAAAACGAGACCACCAACGTGGAGAAGGCCAGCAGCCACGCGGGGTGGCAGTCAGCACTGGTCTCCACCATCATCATGGTCCCTGTGGGTCTGATTTTTGTCGTCTTCACCATTCACTTCTACCGGTCTTTGGTGCGGCACAAAACGGAGCGCCACAACCGGGAGATCGAAGAGCTTCACAAACTGAAAGTGCAGTTAGACGGGCATGACAGAGGCATGCAGGTTGTGTGACTGTGAGGCAGGGGCTGCTTCCAGCGAATCCTTCTGCTAAGGCTAAGAGCAAACTCCCTGTTTTGCTAGTTGGTGAGGTGCACCCGTGATGGATTGTCTTGAGGCTTAACTATGTAAACGCTAATCGCCTGCCATCCATAGCTGTGGGTTCTAGGGCTGTTTCAGATGCTGGGGTCTCTGGCCTGTTTTTGGTCTTGCATACTTAAGTCAACACTGCCATGGAGTTCAAGGCCAAAACTTAACCTTGGTTCAGGTAGCCAAAATGTCTGTCTTTTTTACCAATGCAATATTCTGTTGCCAAAAGTTAAACTGGGTCAGCTGTCCCAAAAGCCAGTGTGTGTGTAGGACCTGTCTCATGTCAGAGCTCCCTGGCTGTCAGGGCAGCAGCAATTAACCCTGCAGCTCATTTCTAGAGCTGAGCTGGTTAATGTGAGTATCTGCAGCTGGCATGAGGACATCCAGGAAAGCACAATGGAAACTGTGAGTGTTGATCGCCTTTGTTCCAAAGCAAGTATTCCATAGATACGTAACCAGAAAGAAGTCAGCCTTATCATTTATGTTCTTGTTATTCCTTACTCTATTTCTACAGCTGGAGAGGTAGACTCCTGAATTGCAGGAGGGTGGGCAGCTCTGTCTTACTTTCATCAGTAGCATCAATTCATTAGGTTGAATGAATGCCAAGGTCATGTGTTTTTCCCAGTAAGAGGCAAGAGTGCCCAGGGAAGGCTTACAGGTGTCTTAGTTTCAACAAGGACATCCTTAGAGCAGTGACAGGGAATTTAATGAGCCAGAACTTTGAAGGACTAGAAAAGCAAGTTCCAAGGAGGGTAAGGAGTGACAGCGCATAGCATGCTGTAGAAACCCATCACTCTGTTGTCTTTACATATGTATTATTGCAATGTCTTTTGCCTGGTTTGCTGGAGAGAACAAACGCCAGTCCTGGATATTTCATCAGTTGTTTTGGGGTGGTTTTTGTCAGCTGTGGCATTTGTCTGTCAAAACCAAATGCTCCCCTTCTCCCTCCACCAAAGCAGGCAGCTCTCCTGTGGAACCTGGAGCTGTGTTGGCGAGTGCGACAGAGCTGGATCCAGCGGGATTGCCGTGTGCCATTAAAGAGCTGTCACGTTTCATTTGATCTAACCTTGTTTTTCAGCATCAGAGAAGAAGACAGTGGCACGTCGGTGTTGCTTAGCAAGTGAAGCTTGTAAATCCTGTGGCACCCTTGTGGGTGAAAACTTGTGTAAAAATGATGTTATGGTTTATGGTAACTTTACGGAGGGAAAGGAGTGTTTTGCAGTCATCAGCTCTTTGAAGGGAAAGTAAGGCTCAAAGAAGCCTAAGCATGTTTTCTTGGCTCTGGTCCTGTGCTGGTTTCCTGCTCTGCACTCAAACATTGCAGTTTCAGAGCCTCCTAGGCCTTACACGTTTCTGAAATCATTAAGGATGTTTGTAGCGTTCTATTTAACCCCGCTCCCTTATTCCACTGGGATTTGAGAAATCTAATGACAGCATATTACATGTCAGCTTCCCCAAATGGGGAGAGTGCACTCAAATCCCAGTGCAGCAGGGTGAGACGATCCCTATATTCCCCTCTGGCAAGGGCCTTGGGAACCCAACTCTGATCTCTCTTGTTTACATGTGAATTTGAGCACTGCTGAACAAGTTGCTTAGCACTGTGTCTGTTGGCTTTCATCTGTTGTTCTTGCCGCAGTTGGCATGTACCATATTGGCTGATGTGCAGCAAAGAAAATAGTCTTTGTGTGCTAAATGCCTACTCTGTACTTATGTGCATATGCAAAAAATGAGGAGTGTGCTCCAGGAAGTGGGTGGTCCTGGAATTCCCACCATCTCCCCAGGAGTCTGCCCTCTCTCCCTCTTCTTTTTACCATAATAAAACCTAAAGATTTATACAACAAAAGCCAGAATTGAGTTTTCTGCCAATAGGCTCTTCCACCAACACAATTTCTGTTGTGAGGCCAGAGCCAGGCCAGACAGGATGAATCTTTCATCTGTAGTTTGCACTCTTTCTTTACCATCAGTCACAATAGGGCTCTGTTCACTGTGGAGTTCAAGAGGTCATTAAGGAAAGGTTTCACAGTGTGCATGCAGTGCTGCGGCAGCAGTGCAGCTTATTTGAAACAACCAAACTGTTCATTTAATTCTTTGCTAATATAATAAATTTCAGCAAATGGAGAAATGCAGCCAAAACTGTGCTTTGATTTCCTAGAATAACTGGGTGAGGCTTTGCTGGGATTGGATTCAAGATCAGGCTCAAGGCAGCACATCTGTGACTGGAGTGGGATCGCTTTACTCCAGCAGGGATTCTGAGGTATGGTTTGAGATGGTGTCCCACGGGCAAACACACTTAAAGCAGACTAATCATGTGCTCTCCCATTTTTGCTTGCGGGTTTGTTTCTTGTGTCTCCCTGGGCACCAAGTTCTCCCTTCCATGAGAAGCCCACGGGACTGTTCTTGCTCTTTGACTCTGGTGTGTGGGATCTCTCTAAGTTACCCATC
This sequence comes from Myiopsitta monachus, assembly GCA_017639245.1. Classification (NCBI taxonomy): domain Eukaryota; kingdom Metazoa; phylum Chordata; class Aves; order Psittaciformes; family Psittacidae; genus Myiopsitta; species Myiopsitta monachus. Next base: position 8,376,349 of record CM029932.1, read on the forward strand.
ACCTCTGTGCTCTAACTGTTCTCCTTCTTTCCCAACAGCAGCATTTGCTTCTCTTGCTCCTGCCTCTCTTTCCCCAACAGACGTTGCACTTGTCCAGGTGGGTGTTTCTGTGCTACAGTGCCAGAAAATCCTCCCTGCTGCTGCTGCCCCCGGGCTGTCAGTGGGATTCCCATCAGTCACGAATGGAGATGCCTGCCTTTCCACACCATCCCTGCTGTCCCAGCAGGGCTGGCAGCCTGCTGTGTCATGTCCAGGTTTGCTGGTGCCTGGCCATGTCTATCCTGTGCTGTCACCTCTGTCATTCCTGGGATGTCGCAGGTTTTGAGCGGCTCTGTTCCTGCAATGCCTGCAGAGATGCTTCTCCCAAGGGCTGGGGACATGCATCAAGGATCTCTCCTGACACGTGCGTTAGCTTTCTGTACCAGCCTTGGGCCCAGGCATGCTGTTGCCCTAATTCTCATCTCTCTTGGGCTGTGACTCTCCGAACCAGCTTTGTTTGGCTTTGTTTGAGCCATTTCTGCAGTGATGCTCACTGCAGGGAAAGCCACTATCTCTCTCCAGAGCCCACAGTCCTCCTTCAGACTTCTTTTAGGTAGTTTTTGCCCATCAGAAAAATGCCTCTGCAGGCTCCAGCGCTGGAGGACCCCTGCCCTAAATCAGAGAAGGAGCTGTTGAAAACGGGTACAGCCTTGCTTGCTATGGCTCCTGGGCACCTATCTAGCTGTAGGAGGTGACTCCTATCTCTCCTTCCCTCATTAGCAGGAGTAGAGAGAGCAGGCAAGCCACAGGGAGCGTGGGAGCTGGAGCAACACCAGGGTCTCCTTTTGCTGTGCTTGGAGGCAGATCTTCCTCTGCAGCTCCCTGTTTTTAGCCGTGCCTTGGGGCAGGCCTGGCTCTGTTGTTTCTGTGGCTGGGTGTCTCTCAGGGAGGCTTTATGACCAGGAGAGATGGTTTAGATGTTGGATTGGGGCTGACCCATGTGACAGATGAAAGTGATACCCAGCGAGAGCCATGGGTGGGGTGCACTCTGCAGTCAGCACTCAAATATGTGCCAGTGTTTATAGAGAGCTGGTGGGGTGGGTGCAGCTGCAGAGCAAACACCCTTCCATTCCCAGCACTGGGAATCCCAGCTTGGCACTGCAGGGGTGCCTGGTGGGCTGTGGGACTGGGTGCTTGCACTTCGCATCCTCCTCTTTCCGTAGCTTTACATGGGGTTTTGTGAAGTCCTTTCTCTTCTTTCCCTGCCTCAAAACAAACAAAAGGCCTTCGAGTTCCCCTGCTGCTGCAGCTTTGTTATCTTCTAAGTCTTGTTGCATCTGCTTTTAACACAGCTTCCTCAATAACCCCCCTCCAAGCTGTAACCTCAGATCCAGATCCCAGCACAACTGGGCTGTGTGGTTGTTTTCTGGTTACCTTCTCCTCTGCGCCCATTTCAAGCCAAGCTATTTCAGTAACTACTGACTGCCTGAATTTGCAAAGCATTCCATGCATCCCTCTTTGTGTAGCCAGGGGCTTGCCTCCTGCCCAGGGTTGTGACCAGGATGAGTGCCAAGTGCTAGGAGAAAAAGAAAACCTCTATTTGTGCTTTGCCTATTCTTGTTTTATCTCTGCATGACCAGCACTTAACATAGAACAGCCTGGGTCTCAGTCGTTGTCCAGCTATGTCAGAGAAACTGGATAAACCTGTGAAGTTTTATGCTTCTTGCTGATTTCAGGCTGATTTTTCTTGAAAGGCAGCTCAAGTCCTCCAGCATCCTCTATGGGTTAACTTGGGGTTTGCCTTTGTTTCAAAAGAGCTTGCTCAGATATCATCCTTCTGCTTTTAACGTACACAAGTAGATAACACTTAGATGGTGCGTCCTTTTAATGAGGGCCTAGCTCTTGGTGTGCGTTTTACAAGTGCTAATCTTGGTTAAAGAAATGAACAGCTGTAATAGGAATTCCTGTAGCATGAAGACCATTACAGCTTGTTTTACATAAACAATACTAGCCAAAATACTGACCAAAATTAAGAGCTAAGACATGTAAGGCAGAAGTTCTTCCATGTGAGGGTAGTGAGGCGCTGGCACAGGGTGCCCAGAGAAGGGGTAAATGCTCCATTGCTGGCTGTGTTCAAGGACAGGTTGGGCAGAGCTTTGGACAGCCTGGTCTAGTATGAGGTGCCCTTGCCCATGGCAGGGGGTTGGAACTGTATGGTCTTAAGGTCCTTCCCGACCCAACCCATTCTATGATTCTCCAGATGGATGGGTGTGTAACTGCATTTTGATCTATGATGATGCCCATGAGGCTGTGTAACAGGTGAAGAATGTCAAAAGATAGACACAGCAATGACTGTAGTGACTAGGTCAGGTTTTGTACTTCAAAGACATTTGGACAAAGCCCTCGGGTTTTGTATTACTAAATACTGTAACTCAGGATTTAGTTATTTTCATGTTTTCAAATGTAAGATATCAACTCGGAAGAGCTGGAATACTCTGGCAGGAATAGCAGCTTCCTCTATTGTTTGCTTGAGGCAGAAAAGTTCAGCTAACAAATGCAGAGCACAGAATGAACCAGTATTGTGTACCTTGTTATTTCTGATTCATCAGAATCATCATCTGCTTTCACTGCAGAGAGAACGAAACAGCAGGTACATGCACAGGAAGTATTTTAACAGGCTGAGAGCACAATATAAATCTGAAAGGGAGCTTTGGAAATAAGGGCCAAACATTAATGGGGATTACTTGATTGCTGGTGTTTGAGCAAAGAGGAGGTTGATGGAGTGGCTCAGGGCTGGAGGTCAATGCTTGTTTCAACTCCAAAAGCCTGCCCTGGATTTCCTCCTGTCATGTGGCATTGTGCTGAGCTCCAGCAGGCTGAATGTCCTCTGCTGATTGTCCTCCTATGTGGCTGAATGTCCTCTGCTCTGACAGCAGCTCCAGGTGCTGGCCTGGGGACACTATGCTCCTATGGCTGCTGAGCCCTGTGGACACCAGCACCACGGCGCTGGTCACAGCAGCCTCCTGGAAAAAGTTTAGGAACTGCTATTGTGTGAGCACAAGGCCCTGCTTTCGGGAGTGAGCTGGAGAGGTTGCAGCATAGGAGAAATTCCCTGGGATAAAGCTCGCTGTGAGCAAGCGTGGCCTGCCTGTCATGGGTTGGCTGGCTGTGTGATGGATTTCCTTTGGAGAGGCCATGCTGGGACTGCTGAAGCGGCTGCTGGAGCACGTAGGTAGCCAGTCTGGATGGAGGTTTGGGATTGCCTGTGGGAGCCCTGCACATGGGTCCCTGTTGGAATTACTGCCTAGCTGGTGTCCACCACTGTTTAAATGCCGGGCTTAACTGCAACTGAGTCATTGCAGCCAAAAAAGGACTGTGGTTGTATCTGTTAGCTTAAACTGATAAAATATATCCTGATTCACCCAATTGAGCCTTAGTAACTGTTTTCTTGGGTGAGGAGTTCCCTCCCGGCACTGTCAGCAGTACATCACTATACAGTAAAACCTCTGTGCTGTGTCATGGACACTGATATCCGTGTATAAATGCCTTCTCTTTCCTTACCTACTGAAACCAGGCAGCGCTGTGAAGTGTTTTACTGGTGTAGGTGTGACTGTGCCGAATGGTTCTGATAACACAACTCTGTTTATTAAGGGATCGCACTTCTTCCATGGCACAACTTCATTTTCAAGAGCACAGGAGTTTGCCCAGAGCAGACAGATGGCCTCAAATGAGCTTCTGCTGCAAATGACTTCTTGAGTCTTAGGTACAAGGCATGATTCAAACCTGACTGCTGGAGGTGCCAGGAAAAAGGATGAGAGCCGCCAGTGCTGCAGTCTGTTGCCCAGCTTATTCCCAAAATCAGGTTCTTGCTACTGAGAGCTGACAGCGGGGTTTAGAGATGAGAAATGGTCAGAAAATAACACAGTCTGTGCAGGTCTTTGCTCTGAACAATGTCCAAGCTGCAGAAGACTCAGCATCGTCCCCCCGCAAATGCTGCTCTGTGGTCCCAAAAGATACGGGTCACACACAGTATTTATGATTAACCCTCCCTGTTAAAGCATGAATCTTCAGCAAAGGATAATTACTTTAATTAGTTCCCAGGACTATCTGTGAGAGATGCTTACCCTCCTCCCCTGGAGAGTGGATCTCTAAAGGCTCTACCTGAAGTGGGTTAGGAGGTAGTTGTGTCCCCACGGCCCAGTGCAACTCTAAAAGCAATGTGACAGGACCAGCTATGGGCCTGGGAAGGTTAAAATCTGCCGCAGGGTGCGGGTTCAATCTGTGCTGTCTGATACTCAGCTCAGTTTAATGATTCTAAGTTCCTTCCTTTGTTGCATTGAAGTATTTAAGCCCCGGCTCTTTGCTTTTTGCATTTTGTTACAGTACAGCCAGTGAATACAACAGCTCACGTCTGACTTTCTCCTTATGCCCAGGTCAGCCTTGGAAGAAACAAGCAGCTCGCCCTTTCCTTGCACACTCTTTATTTCTGCTTCTTATCAAAAAATAAGCTCATTTGAGCATATCTTTGTACACACACCTCAGGAATAACCACTTGTACAGCTTATCTTCCATATTCCCTAACAAAAGGCAACTCCGGCCTCTTCTTGCTGCTCACACGGGCCTGCCTTGAAAGGAAAGAGCTATTCCAAGCAGTTCTTTACCCAGCTCCTCGTGCCTTCCCCCTGCACTGAACTCCTCAGACAGCTCCCGGAACGTGACACAGATGCGGCGGCGCTGGATGTGCCTGCGGTGGATGGCGTGCTTCCAGCGGTACCGCGCCTCACCATAGAGCACCACCAGGCACCGCCGCGGCAAGGGGACGGCAACAGTCACCTCCCGGCTTGGAACGAGCCGTGGGGATAACGTGCCGTTGGGTCCCTCTTCACCCAGGTTTTGGGACAGTGGTGTCTGTGTAAAAGATCCCGGGGGATTTAATTCCCTGGTTTCTTTGCTGGAAGTGGGAAATAATCTGACGCTGTCCTCTGAATCACAAGACATGGATAGCACGGTTTCTGAGAGCAGGTTTAAGCTCACCAGGCGCTCTCCCCAAAGCCACCAGTCGTCGAAGTGGGGGTCGATGGCAGAACCTCTTTCTGGCATGTAGTCCAGGTTACATTGTTCAACAGGTAAGAAACCACCCAGCACAGAGCAGGCCTCCATTTGTGCCACAATCTTCTTGCTAAAGCTTGGCAAACCAGTAAAGCTGCCAGCCTTCAGCCTTTGTTTCTTGAAGTTCACTTTGGGACCGTAGTCCTGTTGGAAAAGAGGTGGGGGGAAAACTACTGTTAAGGAAAAATCGAGGACAAGTCTTTTTGGAGAGGCTGCGATCCCTGCAGGGCTCCCAGTCAAGCCTTTGAGCCCTGTTCTCATCTCTTCCAGTGACCTGGTCACCAGGGTGCAGAAGGACCCAGTGAAGCCGCATTAGTCTCTCTGGAATTAGATTTCCCACTTGTAAAGTCAAACCAAGCCACCCACTTCTTTGGCTTGGAGATTGCATGAACTTTAATGCCTGAACATGCATAAAAATGCTGTTTATTGTAACTGTCATGTATTTTTTTGCCGTAAGTTGACTTTAATGGCAAGTAATCCTTGCTATCAAAGGGAAACCTTTAATGAAACATCTAAAGATTTGGGGGTTCAGCTGAAAACAGTCTTCCCTTCCCAGAGGGACCTAAGATCAGATGTGCTGCTAAAGTCAGACCTGTTTCTTCCGGCCAGACTGTGACGGTTTCCAGTCATCTCGATCCATCAGTTCAACTATCTCAGATTCTTCATCTTCACTAATGAACTCCTCCATGAGGAGCACCCCTGGAAATGGAAATGCCCAGCCAGCGAATTCCGAGTGCTCATTTCCTTTAGCTAGGCCCGTTGCTGGACAGTAAGTGAAATTATCTTCCCCCTGTGGGAATAACAACAAAGAAGAAAAACCATGGGGGAGAACCTTCTTGCCATAAGGTATTTCTATGATTTACCCTTTGGAACCTCTATATAAACGGTACAGGACTCTCGTAGACGTGGGAAACGTTACAGCTGCTTTGGGGAACGACGCGTCCCTGCTTCTTTTAACAGCTGCAGCATCACTGCGCTGCTTGAACCATGGAACGGGTTGGGCTGGAAAGGGCCTCAAAGCGCACCCAGTTCCAACCCCTGCCACGGGCAGGGACGCCTTCCGCTAGAGCATCTTGCTCCGAGCCCCGTCCAACCGGGCCAGGGATGCGCCCCTCAGGGCGGCTGCCCTGGCGCACCAGTGCGCCTTGAATGAGGGAAGCTGAGCCACGGCCAAGGGGCCGCGCTGCCGCGGTCCTCGCCGCAGGACACGCGGGTGAGGCCCGCGCTGTGCCTCCATCGCTGGGCCCACACGGTTCCGCTCGCCCCTGCGGCCCCGCTTGGTCCCCGGCCCTCGTTGGGGGGCGACACCAGAACCGGGCCCTAACGCGGTACCGGCGGGGACGGGGGAGTCCCCGCGGCCCCAGCCCGGCCCGCGCCCACCCCGGGGGGGAGCACTCCCGGCTCCCCGGCCCCGCCCCGCCGCAGGCTCCGCCCCGCCGCCCCCTCCCCGGTACCTGTGGGGGCGGAGCGGCCTGCGCGGGCCCCTCGCAGAGCAGGCAGGAGCGGATCCCTTTGCATCCGCAGCCGGGTCCTGCGCCTCCGCCCGCCGCCTCCATCCGCGCTGGCAGCGCTCCGCCAGGACCCCCCCGCCCCGAGCCTCTCCTCCCTCACGGCCCGCCCCGAGGTGAGCGGAGCGCGGCGGGCCGGGCGCAGGCCGCACCCCCGCTCGGTCCGGGGAGCTCCGATGGGGGGGGGGCTGGGGCGTGGGGAGAGTAATGCGGACTCGCTGTCCCAGCAGCCCCCGCGGCACCGTCCGCAGTGCTGGGCCCGGCCGCGCCGCGGGGGCTGCTGGGAGTTGTAGTCCTGCCGCCCGCCCCGCTGTGTGTGGCCGCGGCCTCCGCGCTCGGGTGGGCCTTCCCGCGGTGCGAGGGGCAGCGCCGGGCCCCCCGCTCGGCCGCGGTGGGTGACAGGCCCGGGCCGCCGCCGCTGCCGCCGTCCGCAGCATGGCGGTGCGGGCGTCGTGCAGCGCCCGTCGCGTCTGTCTGTCCCCGGGCAGAGCTCCGGCCGTAGCGGGGAGCTAAAACGGAGCTCGCGTTCATCCCTGCCGGGTGCCCGGCCTGGATGGACGGGCTGCTGCGGGACTGAGGTGCTGCCGTGGGCCGGGGGGGGCCGGGGTGGGTGATGGCTCGTCGGGCCCCGGCGTAGCTGAATGCGGCCCCTGGTGCCCCCCGTGGTGATGGCTCTGGGGGCTGTTCTGGAGAAGAGAAGCAGCGTGGAGACCTCAGAGCGGCTTCCAGTGCCTGAAGGGGCCTACAAGGATGCGGAGAGGGCTCTTCATCAGGGGCTGTAGCGATAAGGACAAGGGGTGATGGGTTCAAACTGAAACGGCAAGTTTGGGTTGGAGATAAGGAAGAAGCTCTTCACTGTGAGGGTGCTGAGGCGCCGGCACAGGGTGCCCAGACAAGTGGTGAATGCTCCATCCCTGGCAGCATCCAAGGACAAAGCCTTGGACAGCCTTGTCTAGGGTGAGGCATCCCTGTCCATGGCAGGGGTTGGAAGTGGATGGTCTGAAGGTCCTTTCCAACCCAAACCAGTGTAAATGATTCTATGGGGTGTGTTACGTTGTGGTGTTCCCTGCAGCTCTCCTGCTGTCACAGGTGACTCGGTGGTATCCGAGGTGTCAGTGTGGTCAAGGAGACGGTGATGGGGACATCCACTGTCGTTGGTGTCATGTTCTTCTTGTGGATGCTAGAGCTTCAATAGGTTTTATTAGGTTCAGCAGGTGAAGGCCTGATACTGTGGGTTGACTTTAAGTGACAGCTCTGTTGCTTGAAGGGCCAAATCCTGAACAGCGTTTTTCAGGCTCAGTGCTCTTTACGCTGTTATAAAACATCCTGTATGTGAAGGATTGCTCTTGCTTGCAGGTGTTAAAGCAGTGCCCTGTTGCTCATCAAACCCAACGGTCCAGGTGCTGTAGGCATGTTGTGACACTGAAGTCAAGCTGAAGGACAGCTTAGTGTCCTGCGTGTTCCTCACCATTTACTGCAGTGGCATTTAGGCAACGGTGAGACTAACTCAAAAAGACAGGAGCAAGCCTGGCCCTGGAGCTCTTCTGTATTCCCTTCTCTTGGAATCTGTGTCAGAAAGAGCAGTAAGCCAGGAATCAGTAATTCCATGAAGCTCCTTTGGCTCTATCTATGTTATTAGTCTAAATATCAGAGGATCTGTATGTGCCATCCTGGCCACTGTGATGCACAAAACCATCAGTTTACCAATAGCGTTCACAGTGCTGTTGGGGTGTTTGTTGGTGAGGAGATGATGTTAGTGATGGGTGGGTATTTGCATTCCCGATAATTAATTCAGTTTTCCAGAATGTGAGGGAATTTAGGAAAGAGCCTATCCATATTGTCAGGCCAGTGAGCGCACTGTTTCCTTGGGAGGAATTCCTTCACAGCAGGTGTATTTATTCTTACTGTTGCTGTTTATTTGAAAGCCTGTTCGGAGTTCTTGGAGCAGAGCCCCGTTGCTCAGGAGAGGTCCAAACAGGTAACAGGGAGACTGTCCTAGTTCCCAGTGCCATCACCCCGTGGGCAGCTTTCATCTGCAGCAATTTTGTAGCCAAGGGAGGGATTGTTGTTGTTGGGAGCATGTGCCCAGGGTGACAACAATCTCTGCTATTTCCATTCCAACCAAGTGAAACAGGCGACTTCAAACACAGCAGTGAAACCAGTAGCTAACCTTCTGACTTGCTTCTTTTTCCCCTTTTGGAGCCAGTTAAAAGGATTTCGTCTCATTCCTGTTTGTTTTACCAGGAAAGGAACAAGAAGAGATCCTGCAGCTGACTGACTTCCAGCAGCGGGGTGGGGATTAAAGATGTCCAAAATTACTACAGAACTTCTGTTGGAAAGAGCAGTTCCAAGATCCACGAGGCTCCGAAAGATCGAGACGCTGAAGTAAGTGCAGGCCAGGCCTATGGAGAATTCCAGCTGAATCCAGCCTGGGCAATCCTTGTTTTGTCTTTCTTCCCCCAAGCATTTGTATGGAAGAGAGGCAGTGACGAAGCACAGAGCAGGAGATGGCGTTCTCAGTGCAGGATCAGTGAGCACCAGTGCATTCACTGGCACTAATGTATTCGCTGGAGAGGTTACCACCTCTGTAAAACTGCTTAAGGCCAGATCCTGATTTCCAACCAAAGATAGATTCCTTGTTCCCAAAACACTTGTCTTTGCTGGCAACTGCTTGCTCGTGAGTAAGAGAATTTCTTCTGACCTGGATTTTAGAGGGATTTAAAAAGATTTCTGGCATTATTTGCCCTCCCTTTTCCTCTCCCTCCATCATTTTCCATCTCCTCTAAATCCAGTTATGTTAGTACCTCAAACATTGCAGAGAGGGGGAACAAATAAACTCTGACACACTTAGAAACCACTAAAACCAGTTTGGCTGCTCAGATCCTAACAGAGGTCATTGAAAATATGCATCTTTCCAAATGTTTAATACAGTGGAATTTTGCTTTTCCAGAGCTGGTCAAGCCGAGTGACTCAGCCTGTTTCTGGCTGGTGCCTTCGATGTTTTTGTCACTGATGTAGGAGTTTTGGGTTTCATGTAACTTTCTTTAAAGTTACTTATTTTGGTTTGTCTTATGCTGAAATAATCACTCTTAGAGAGTTTCTCTGAAGAGTGTCGGCTGCAGTGATCTGGGTAACAAAGTGATCTTGAGATGTGTGAAGTAGTGAATTTCTAGAGCATGGCTTTTTCCATGCAGCCTCGTCTCATGGTTTTGAAGGGATATATTTGAAGGGCCATTTGGGGAACACTGTGTTGAGTTTCTCCCCAAAATGGCGTAGTCGTCACACTCAGCTTTGCAGCCAGCTGAGTTCTCTTCAGCCTTTCTTAGCTGCTTTGCCTGGCTGGTTAGGCTTCTGAGACGGCAAGTGAAGGAGAAGTGGGTTTGCTTCCTGATGTTATTCACCTCATTTACCCACACTTCATGTATGTTTAGAAGGCTTTTTTATTACTAATCGTTAGAGATGGAGATTCCCTTTATTAAAGGAACTCAGACTTGTGTCCTCACGAGAGGTTTGCTGTTAGGACTAGGAGCTCCCTTTGGAGCTCAACTAAGTGATCTAAGCAAATCTAAATGACCTTTCTTATAATGTGCACTTACCACTTTCTTACAGAGAAGGGGTATTTTTTTCCCCTCACAAATATTGTACCACTTCCTCTCTCAGGACAGAATGCTTCTGTTTTGGTGGCAGCCTTGGGATTTTGATAGGTAGATTTCCATATTTGCCATTGGAAGTTTTTGCAGCAAAATCCGCTTCAGGGATGAATTAGAAGAAAGAAAAGAAATGGGGAAATCTCCTTTTTTGTTTCTGTGAAGTTAGTTTCTTTGAAACCAGCCAAATGATCCGGGGCCCTACTCTGCACTGAGCCTGAACTTAACTTCTAATGCAGGGATGAAAAGTGTTGAGCCAGATCAGCAGACGGATCCAATTGGATCCAATTTGTGTGAGTGTCAGCATGAAGTCAGAGGGAGGACAGGAATAGCTTTTGGAATCACCACAGTGTTCTGTTACTTATACCAATTGTGAGATGGTGGTTTCTAAAGAATGAGTGAAGAAACTACGCATTCTGAGGGCATGGTGGGCAGATGGTGTAGTGAGGGTCTTGTATTGCCACAGCTTTGCTGAATTGATATTGCAATGGAATAAAATACCTGAAATTCTTAGAGGTTTAGTAATTTTATCCATGATCAAGAACCTTTCCAGTGGTTCCCTGCTCACAGCAGCTCTGTTACCCATCAGAACTTAATCTGGGTAGCAGGTTAGTTGTACTGCAATACATTGGTAGACTTGAGTCTCTGATGAGGGCCGTTAGCTCAGACACAGCGTCTTCTCCATGTGTCTGTGCCTGCAGTCAAGAAAAAGTAGGTTTGATCACATTTACCCGGTGTGTTGTGCTGGACTGAGAGGCGCAGATAGTTCATGTTCTCTTCTGGTTTCAGCTTGTCCAAGTTGCAGTTGAAAACTGGAGACTTAGACCCGCGTTTGTTTTCCCGTCTGAGGCATCTGCAGAAACTTGATCTCTCTGATAATTTACTGGACAAATTTCCCAACAGTCTAACCCTGCCTGATCTGCGTGTCCTAAACTGCAGCAACAACAAACTGGAAGATGTAACTGCTCTGAAACAGTTCCCTCTGCTTGAGGAGCTAACCTATGAGAACAACGTGTACTTGACCGTGAGTTACCTCCCATCCTTACAAAGCTAAGCATTAAATAGAGGGGGAAGAAACAGCAGTTACACCTAGGTCTTGTATATTGTTCTTAGGCAGCAAGTGTTAGGGCATCTGAGAAGGCAGCCAGTCTTTTTGAGCTGCTTCGCTAGTCTGTGCCACTGTCTCCCAGTCTGCAGACGTGACTTGCCCAAAACCACTCAGATATTAAAATCTGGTTATTTCGAACTCCTGATTCTCCAGGTTACAGTCCTGTCCTAGGTAGCTTATCAGGCAGAATGTCTTATGCTCATGTGTGAAATATAGTAATGACTCTGTAGAAACCTCCTTCTTAGATGTTAGTTTTGATGCCCCTTGTGCTCTGGAAGAGCAGACTTGGTCCTCTGCTGCAGAGTTAAACGTAGTGATTAGCCTAATTGGGGTTTTCTGATGTATCCCAAGAAGCTCTGCTGACGGTACAGTTTAAAGCATTCAAAACTGTAGTTTTATTTGTGCTTTAAACTGGTATCAGCCACCAGCCCCGGATGCTTGTTTGCTGTTGCATGCCCACAGAAATATATGTGTAACGGGTAAACTGGATTGGTGAACTGGTCTGACCTACAGCACACCTGACCCAAAGAAGCCCTGCTGGTGCCTTTGATGTAGGCATCTGCCTTAGATGCTTGCTTAGTGTTGAGGGATGCAAACGGGATACCCTGCATTGCCCCCAGGCCAGAGCAGGTGAGCCAGGTTACACCGCCACCACCTTGCGTTGGATGGTAGTACTGCATAAGCGTGAGGCAGGTCTTTTGTTTGCAGTTTGAGATCCCCACTCGTAGGAGAACATTAATTTAGAACTAAAAGGCTATATTCAAGTCAGAAATGCTGAGGTGATCTTATGAAATAGCTTTTCCTGACTAAATATATTCTTCTTATCCTTGCCTGTATTTTAATAAAGGACTAAAGCTAAAGTAAGTACCACGTAGCAACAACTTTGGTGGCTTCTCTTTCTAGCTCAACGATGACTATAAAGTAATGTTTCTTTTGCAAAACCTTCGGCTACTCAATGGCAAAGATATCACCAAACTGGCAAAACATGTGAGGCATGTCAATAGTCGCAAGCTCACCAGCAAGGTAAGATGTGATAGTTCTTAATCTCTAAACACAGTAACTAAATGCTGTGTTTTGGCATCATCTGAACGCAGCTCACAGTGTGGGCAACCTAGGAATTGCTGCTTTCTCTGGTGACTGCTTGCATTTGATCCACCTGTTCTGTGTAGCCAACTTCTGCCTTCAGTTTAAACCACAGGAGCAGGGCCAACAAGGTCTGTGTCTGACTCTCTAGTTGTTCAGGTCACTCAGATCATATTCAGAAATGGGAGAAGCCTGGTGCTGACATAAGAGCTGTATGCACCTCCCCATCTAATCTATGTTACTGTCCTGGCCCCAGGAATGGGGAGCATAAAATCAAGCTCAAAATAATCTTGGTTTTTTTTCCAGCATACACCAGGAACACGGATTTGTTCTTTCTCCTTCAGCTGTGCATGTTTGGAATTGTCTTTTCACTCATTTACATACACAGTTTAGCTCCTGACAGATTGTCCCCGTAAAGCATGTTATGATCTTCAGCAAGATTGTTGTTGTAGGATGAAAAAGGCTTGGGGTTTTTTTGTGCAGTATTGCTCTTACCATTTGATTTCTTGTTAGTTGATCTTGTTAATTCCTTCTGTGTAGCAGTGGTGGAAAGGTTAAATACTGAACTGGAACAGCTTACTGTTCTTCATGTTACCTGTGTAATACCTTGTATCTCAAAGGGTCTTGGTGTGGGCTGCTCAGCCTCTTATCCTCCAGGCAACTGGGCATGGTTGGCTGGTTAATAAGACACCAAATGCTCCCTGTGCTGTTCATTTTGTGCTGATATCTGTGCTCCAGATACCTTTCCCTGCTGGTATTGCTCTGTCCCTGGCTCCCCAGTTCTTACTGCTGTGTCTAAATGTAAAATGTCTGTTAGGTCCAAATGCTTATGGATGGGTTACTACCTACCGGAAACTCTCAGGTGGGAAACTGTGCTGATAAGTGACATCTGAGTGATTGTGCTCATAGTTCACAAACCTTTTGGAGCCAAGGTATCTTTATGAATTGGAATGACATGCACCAGTGCTGCTTATGCACACACTTGAGCTACAAGAAAACTCAACCATCCCCATTATCCTGTGCCTGTTATAATAAATTAGTTACCTGTCAGGTACTCCCTGTTGGTAGGACATAATGTAAGAATGCCTAAGACCTTTTGCTATGGATCCAGAGGCGTGAAATCAGGCATTGCTCTGGGTCTGCTCTCTGCTTACCTGCACTCACTTAAGCTTCGTTCAGAGGAATTGGGTTTCTTCTTAGCTGAAGTCATGGTTTGAACACTATAAAATCAATGGAAGCAGTGCTATCATGTAGCTAGCGGAGCCTTAGCGTTGGCAACTTGTTAAATGCTTTTACAAGTACTCCTGTGCTCTTCTGCTCTGGTTTTCTGTAGCGTTCTGATGACTAAACTCAGTCTTTCTGCCCAGGTTACTGCTCACTGGGAGAAATTCTTCCGTGACCAACTTCCTGAGAAATACACAGCTGAGCAAGTGAAGTCCATCAAGAAGAAGTTCCTGAAGTCAGTCCAAACCAATGTAGTATATGGGCCCAGCTCACTCAGTGAGTTCACCCGCTGGCGGGTAGGTGACATTTCACTCACTTACCCTCCTGTCCTTCAGGCAAGGACTCTGCAGCCTGATCCTGAATGAATTTGGTTAAAATGCTGTATGGCTTTGGGTGTCAGGGCTCTTGGAGATGGGGGGGGGTCATGTTTTCTGGTTTTCTTTGTTAAGCAGTTACAGAAGCACTAAGTATGAATGTGTACCAAGTTGCAATGACTGTCATTGAACACTATGTTTTAATTCATAAGCAATAATGATACTTGTACTAATTAACAAGACTGCAGTTCCTTAGTACTTAATTATTTGCAAATAAGTCTAATGGCATCCTTTAGTCTTGATGGAAGCTGTATGAAAGGCTAAAAGATAATGGCAGAACTGTAGTTCCTCCCAGGGGGAAAGATACCATTTAGTTGTACCATATGTTTGAGCTGTATGCACGTACATACAGCTGAGGCTTCCATCTCTCCTTTGTCTTATTTTATTGCTGTGCTCTTGTTCTCACAAATGTGTACCCTGGATGTCCATGACAAAGTGAAGTTCTTGGGTCGTGTAATGCCAGCAAAGGACTTGGCCTGCCAGGCTGTCAGCTCCTCCATCCCTTGTGAAATCCATGTAGAATAGTGAAAGCGGATATTAAGAACTCAGCAAAGCAGCTCTCACTACACAGTTTGTCTGCTGTTGCTGTGTCTTTTCACTGGGGTTTGTTTACATAGCCACATATTTGTTTCTAAGGTGAAAATGATTGCAGAAGAGTTTCTGGCATACTCACTGGGTCTGGAGTTAAACTCAGATCCTGAACCAGAGGAAAAGATGGATGAGAATGAGGAAGAAGAAAGCACAGAAAGCCCCAGGGAAGATGCAGAGGACAAGGGTCAGGTAGGTGAATTTTCCAGTTTGATTAACAGTGTCCTTTTTATTTCCTATGACTTCAGTAGCACTTGTCAATTTACATTTATGACCTTTTGGTAGCTGTAGGGGCAGCCTCAGGCCTCAGCCTGTTATTCAACAACTGAAGCTTGTTCTTTATAGCCAGATTGAACCTTTCCCAGCAATGTGAAGGTTGAGTTGCTTTCCAAGAGGGGAAAACTTCCATTCTCATAGGATACCCAAAAGATTGCATGAGTATAGTCCTACTGTGTGCACCTCTCCTTTGAGGAAGGGGTATATTTAGTTAGAGAACTGGGCTGATAACATGGCCACAGTGTTAGTGCTCACCTTCTTTAAAATGGCTGCAGACTGAGCCCCCTGGGTCCATGGGCCAGATTTGGTTTTTCCACATTGTTTCTCAATCACAAGTAACTGGGACAAGGGAAGAGAGAAGTGATTTTTCATGAGCTTCTGCCTCTAGGAACTCTGCAGCTCTTGGCTTTCTGATTCTTGGAGCCCAGTCTGTAACCATAGGAGGGTATTTGCAGTTGAATAATTAATAGCTCTGACTTACAAATCCCCCGCACATCTTGGGGATGCCAGAAACCTGCACAAACTGACAACATGCCTTATAGATCACAGTAACAGCCAGAAAGAGGAAAAGAAATCCCTCAAAAACACGCTCTCGCAAGAAGAGGTCCAAGCCCCGGGTGACCACTGAGAAGGAGGCTGTAGTTAATCCCAGAAAGTCCAGACATGTGCAGGATGAGCCAGCCCCCCAGAAACCAAGAACATCGAACCAGCCAGCCAAAGAGGCAACCCCTGAGCAGGAAGCTGAAGAGACACCTAAGAATGGAGAGCAGTTGCCCAAGGGGCAAAGCAGCAGAAGATCCAGCCAGCTGGCAGGGGAACAGAAAAGCCAGGAGCAGGACAATGGAGTTGTTACCTTGACCCCAGTGAAGAGCTCCAAGGGCAAGGTATGTTCATCAGCCTCCTTAGGACTGGCTTCTGGCCTCTTGGTTTAGTGGGAGGAGCCGCATTCAGATCTCATCAGAGCTCTGCACAGTTTGGAGCTCATAACTGGCCAGATATATTGTGAGTTACGGGTTTGGTTTTGTTTTTTGATGTTTTAAATCTCTCAGAGGCATCAGGGAAGGCCCCCCTGGACAAAATGAATCCCCTGCAGGGGATGGATGGACCAGTACCCTGAGGTGCTGCACTGAAATGGGACTGCCATGACTTGCTCTCAGGTCAATGTGATGGCTGCATGGGGAAAGGTGTTTCCCCCTCAGCTCAGAGCAGTGGGGATATAAAGGGTTTTTCACATTTCTCTGCATCAGGAAATGGGATTCACTGCTGGGCTCTGCTGGGCACATCCTTTCGAAACAGTTGCCTGCTGGTTTAGGAATCTGGAGCATTGGTGGCACCTCAGTCTCTCTTGTTCTCTGTAGCAGAGAAGGGCTGACCAAATCCTTCAGTTTAACTCAGGTCGCTGTGTTCAGTGGAGGGTTCTGTCCAGGCAGTCACAGGCAAAGCGCTGTCAGGGGAATGAATTTTCTAAATGTGGATGGTTTATTGTAGGAGGATGTCAGTGCAGAGCCATTGCATTTTCTTCAGTGTCACAGTAAAGGCAACAGCCGCGAGGATTTTAAAACGCAGCTCTGGTCCTGTGTCTTCGAGCCATTGCTAGACTCTGGAGCCAGGAAAGGTGAGCTCTTGCAGAGGTTTGCAGGATTCCCAGAACCACCCGGCTCTGGAATCCCAGCGGACTCCATGCATTAGACCCCTGCTCCTTCAAGCCGTAGTCTCCATTGTCAGGAAGAGACTTGCTTACATACTTCTTTGACTTTGAAAACAGGAGACTGGGAGAGCACCAGGCAGTCTTCATGTGTTATCCATGAACCTGGGAACTTCTCACCTATTCTTTCCATCTTTCAGATCCCATAGTGAACTCCTCCAGAACCGTGGCAACCTGTGGAGGGGAATCTGTCTGTCTGATTGATTGTGAGACAGGGACAGTGCTGAAAAAGTATAAGGTGGCTGCAGAGGTAGGTTCCAAGTGGGAGGAGTAAGCATTGAGTGGAAGTATCATTTGTTATAATTACATACATGTGTACATAATGTACATTACAAAGCGTTCTGAAAGGGTTTCTAGCAGGTCTTAAAAGGATGAAGGAAGATACTAAATAGCTTATTCTTTTAGCCTGGCTTGTTTTGGGTGGTTTTTTGTTAGCTTAGAAGATTAGTCTGCCTCCCTTCTCCTCAGACAGGCATACGCGTGTGTTCTGCTAAGACTGCTTGACAGCATAGAAGATTAAACATCCTGTTTCAGTAGTTTGTGTTCTTCTGAGGGCAGCTTTGAGCTTCAGTGCCCCACCTCGAATAGTCGTGTGATTTCACCTCAACAGCTCTCAGATGGTTGTCTTATCTCAGCGCTGACAGCTGTCCTCCTGGCTCTTCTCTTTCACTCTGCTCATGGTTTCTTTCTGTCCTAGGAGTTTTTCAGTGTTGCATGGACAACACTCACAATGGTCATCAGCGACAGTAGGAAGAAATCTCATAATATCTTGGCTGCTGCTGGAAGGAGAGGGATTGTCAAACTGATCCATGTGGCAGCTGACTTCTGCTATGGAGAGATAAAGGCTCATAAAAAGCCTATTGCTACTGTCTGCTTCAGCCCAACTCGAGAAACTCACCTCTTCAGTAAGTCTGGATCAGAATCTCTTTAGTTTCAGTACCTAATGTAGACAAGGCTGGGCGTCCTTAACAAGGGGAACTGTCAGCAGTGCAAGCAGGGACTGCACACACATCGAAAAAGCCTGGCCAGACATTATGGAGGGAGCATTGTTAGTCTCATATGACAGTAATCTACAGCAGGTACAAACTGTTTCAGCCACAGAGCCTGACCCCTCAGCTGAGGTGCAGCAGCTCCTGTTTCTCTCTCAGGGTGGCCGTCACGAACAAGCCCAGCAGTGGGCCCGTTCCGCAGGGATGGGTAAGAAGAATGAGAGCCAGGGCAGGCTGCTGGGGGCCAGGCAGCGGGTGGTCAGGGCTCTCAGCAGCACAGCAACAGGGGCAAGCAGTGTACAATGAATGGGCTGTTAGGGTTCATTTTTTCCAGTGAGCAAAATTATGCATTTAAGTGCGTGCTTTTGGATGAATGATGGGGGTTTGAGTTCTGTACCTTGTCAGACCGCTTTTTTTCTACACTATTTAGCCTGATGTAGAACAGAGCTTTGCCACAGTAGGGCCCACAGAGGCTGGAGATAGGGACTGCTAGGACATGAACCATTATATTACAGATCGCAGCTGCATTATCAGGCCTGTAAAGTAATTTGTTAGAGCCATTCAAACCGCACCCCACAGCACATTGTTCCTCTGGCCTACAATTACTCACATCCTGGAGTGGTTAGAGTGCTACATGAACCGTTAACAGGGGGATTTTTCTGAAACACAGGTAGCTGTAGTGAATAATTCCAAGAAGAAGCTCAAGAGTGCAAAAAGCAGAAGCCTAGGAGGATAAGGAGGTGGATAGCACATCCGTGCAATGGAGTGGACAGCTTGTTACATTGCATAGAAATATTCATAGTAGTGAACTGAGAATCTTTGCATGCCTGTCTGGGGATGGGACACTGCCCCAGGTACTCGTTTGAGGGCTGCCATCTGATCAGGATCCAGCTTACTCTGTGTAACCTGTTAGGATTGTTTCTGCTAGCAGTGTATCAGCTTGGTGACAAAGACATGAAGGGTCTTTCACACTTTACATCAATGCCTAGGTTTCCCCACGGGAGCTACCATGGATGTGACGACAGTAAGCCATGGACGTGTGGGATGAAGTGGTGTCTGCCTAAGAGGAGAGGTTAGGGCTTACGTTCCCCTAGACCCCCAGAAACATGAGCTGAAAGGGGCACTAATTAATGACATTATGAAGCCACAACTTAGTAATGGACACTGGGAAACAAACTTTCTTTTATCTGCTCCTCTTAGAGCACAGGATAAGAATGCAAATTACTGACCATGCTGTTTGACAGTGTCTGTGACGTGGTGTTGAGCCAGGAGCCTCAGTGACTGCTGCTGTGCCTTAATGAGCTCTCTGATGCCCCAGGCTTAGCGTGTTACAGCCTGTGACACGGGTAGAATTGCCAGCTAGCACAAGAAGAGCCAGATGAGCAGCGGTGTCACTACCTGCTTCTCTTCTGTGTCCCACAGCTGCATCCTATGACAAGCGAATTGCACTCTGGGATATTGGGATTCCAGACTCTGACTACAGTTTCAAAGCAAGGTAAAGGTTCAAAAACCAGACGTGGCCAGCCCAGGAGCCTGTAACTATCGCAGCACCACGTAACTGCTTGCTCTCTTTCTTTCTTCTTTCCTTTTAGCCAGCTGCTGGTGCTGGAAGTGCTCTCTATTCCCTTACGGATTGCCCTCGTCCCCACCTGCCCTGATCAGTACCTGCTGGCTGGCTGTGAAGGTGGCTGTTTTGCCTGGAATATAAAACTGGATAAGGAACAAAAAACCAGGTGGGATCCCAGAGTTGGAGGCATGTATTTGCGTTCCTTATCAAAAAGAGCTTCTGCTAGCAAAGGCTTTATTTCTGACTGAGGAGGCCTGAGCAAGGAGAGCAGCATGTCCTACCCAATTTAAAACATCCCTGCCCATAGAGGCAAGGAAAAATAGTAGTGTAATGCTAAAAGAGTGTTCAAAGCCAGCAGCCCTGAGCGTGTATCGCTGCTCCAGCCTACAAGTGGTGCAGGAAGACTGACAGAACTGTAATGCAATACCCTAAAACTGAAGGGTGGGGATCTTGATGCAGTGTAACAGAGCATAAAGTCTTGGCTCTAGTTCCAGTCTCCCATAAGGCCCACCCTGCCGCTGGTGCAGGTTACCCAGGGAAGGGCACTCTATGGAAGCACAGGAAGAAATGACAACAGCGAAGCAAGTGGAGTCATGCCCTGCTGTCATGCACTAATCCTGAGGTCTGCACAGACAGATGGAGTAAACCAGCAGTCTCTTAAGCAAAAGGGCTGTATTAATTAACCCAGGTGGCCAAAGGCATCATTTCAAGTGAGAATTCATCTGGGTTTGGCAAGAGACTTACTAACACATGAATTTCCTTCTGGGTTCTATGCCCGAGTGTCCATCCACTGCTCCGCATCCAGGACTCGATTCATTTCATCCTTCCCTCTATTCCAGGCCTTTTGAAGCCACTTTCCAGTTTCCTGATGAGGATGGAAGCCTGACAACATTGCACAGGGTTGATGGTTTGGCTTTTCTGAATGATGATGTTGTGGGTGAGTATAAAGACAATAGCCCAATCCAGAACAACAGGCACCTTCGCACGTAGCAGGCTGAATAGGGTGCAGCTACCTCTTCTTCAGTTTGCTGGGGGCTACAGAATGGAGTTGCCTCCCAGAGTCACTTATCTTTCCCCAAAATGTGGGCTAGAGGTGCAAATACACATCTGGGCAGGCCTAGAAATGGGGATGGCCCCATCCCCAAAGCATGCTTGGCCAAGTAAGGGCAAAGTGGAAGGGAGAAAGGCTGGTGTCAGCAGTATTTGTTTGCATGGCAACTGGGGGTTCCCACATCTGGGAGAGTGCTTAAAACCATGGCTTGGGCCTTTCTGAACACCTAATGCTTGTTCTGCAGTTCAGGAATGTATTGTGGGATTGAAAATCCCTCTGCAGCCTTCAGTTATCCTGTATTGAGGTAAAAGAGGTAGAAACAGTTGCTGCTGATATCAGGTCCCACATCTTAAAGCCACCTTCTGGATTGACCACCTTTCCCAGCAACCAGCCTTTGTCTTGAGGTTTCTCATGTCACTGGCACAGCCTCTCACATCTTTCTTCCCTAGTTTCCAAGAGCTCTAAACCAGGATGCATATACTTGTGGAGCTGGAGTCGGTCTTTTGACACAAAGGGGAAAGGATGCCAACGAACCATAGCTGCAGTTATTCTGGCTGAGCTCGAGTGGTCCACGACAGACATGTCCTACCTGACGCTCAGCACCTGCCCAGGTAGGCAGTGCTCTTCCTCACTCACTGTGGCAGGGATGCTGCATGGGTCGAGATTGACTTGGACCAGTGGCGGGGGGAAGCCTGGAGCTGGAATTTCAGTCCCCATCAGCCTGGTCTCCACTCTGCTACCAAGAGCCCTGACTTGTAATGCAGCTCCAGCACTGTGCAGCACCAGCTGTGTATAAGTAAGATGAGGAATAACTAATTACAGCTCTACCATCTGCTATCCAAGGGGGAACCACCGAGGTGTTGATGAATGCCATTACCAACATGGTCTCCATTGTGCAGAGCTTCAGAGCACATAGAGCTGATGGCTCCTTTAGTGTAGCTGGAGCCATTTTAGCATCTCAAGAAAGGGGCAGGACACACCAGGGGCAGCTGGCTTTTGAGACTAATAGGGAATAGACCAAAAAAGTCTAAAAAAGGTCAGGAGAAATCCCCTGGTATTCCTCACTAGCTTCTCTCTACTGGAGCAAGAGAACTGATTTGGCTTTAGGTGAAATGAGCTTTCAGAGCAAGGTCAATTAGTATATTTGTGCTGTATTATGCTGAAATACCACATCCTCCTTTGGGATCCTGCAGCACTGCCTTGAGGTGTGCATTACAGGAGAGTGGATCCTCAGTTCCAACACTTGTTTCCCATCTTCTTTTGGTCCTGCAGCAAAAGGCTACGTGTTCTGTGGCGACGAGAAGGGAAGTGTGTGGATGTACAACCTCTCAAGTTACACCACGGCATGGAGCTCTGCAAAGGGGAAACGCTCCACTTTCCAGGAGAAGAGGATCCCTCCTGCACAGGTAGGGATCCCTTGTGCCCCAGTGCAGCAGGGAGCAGATTCACACCAGAACATACCTGCTGTTGTCTATACCCAATTCTCACATGCCATTAAAAGTAATCTCTAGAGCATGACCAAAGCCATCTTGCTAGATCTCACACAAACCCAGCTGTGACAGGAATAAGGAGCTGTAAAGCAGCTCTGCATTCTGCAGGAGCAAGCAACTGTTCCTAGCTGAAGGGCCCTCTCAAAGCTGGTGGTTGAACTGGAGAGCCTGATGATACGAGTGTGCAGACACCATTTCCCTGCTGGGTTGAGGGGATGGTACCCAAAGGGAAACCAGAGAAGTTCTTCCTGGCAGAGGAAAGGGCTCATCCCTGGCCTCCAGGGACAGTTGTCTTGGGCAATGACTGAGTGTCTGAAAGGACAATCCCACATACTCTCATACCAGAACCTGGTGTTGAGCTGCACTAGATGAAGGTATGAAGTGACCCCGTGTTCCAAAACCTCTTTGCAAGCGCACTGCCAGAGGCATCACTTTCTCCTTTCTGATCAAATCCATGGTTTGGAGGAGCAGCATCAAGCTGCACCACCTCCCTCAGAAGGGGCAAGAGCCTTCTATTCAGCTTCCTTGGGTGGGCAGGGAACCAGATTCCGTAGAGACCCAGTTCTCAACTAACAATAATTAGAGACAACACCAGAAGCCCTTTCCTATCCAACCCCTCTTTTCCTCCTAGATTCTCCAGTGGCCAGAGCTGCAAGCAAACGGGGAGCAGCTGACTGAAGTCTTAGTAAACAACGTGGTCTCAGACCCCGCTTTTACTTACCTTGTTGTCCTCACTAGTGTGAACATAACAGCAATTTGGAAGAAGTCATAGTTCCTTGTCCGACAGTTTCATGCCTGTATTTTGAACTAGTGCAGTATTAGTGACTGTTTCCCATGTAACCATCATGTTTTCTAGACCTGCTGTTATGTGCAAGAGGCAAAACAGCAAGAGGAGTTTGTTAAACTCATCCCGTCATTGTAAACATCCAGTTTCTTTTACTGTAAGTTTTCCACAATTGGTGCATTTGTTTTATATAGAAATGACACTTAATAAAACAAAACCCCAGTTGAGCTGGCAGTGCCTGGACTTCTTGGAAAGGAAAAGCAGAGACTTCATCCACCGCTGTCACACAGCAGCGGCTCCTCTGGAAGTACACTCACACCAACCTCACCGACAGCACAAATATTTGCATTAAGGCTCCAATTGGGAAAGTAGAAATCATTTTAATGCCTTATCCATCAGCTCAGACATGACAGTTTTCCTCTTGGCAAAATAGTAACACAAAAAAACAAACTCAAAACACCATTTCTGCTTAAACCTAAGTGGGATAAGGAGGAAAATACTGGCTGTGAACGGGAGTTTGAATCCAGGATTCATCTAACAGCCACATGGTTCTGCCTCGGAAGTAGAGCCTGCTCTAAGCAGGGTGACGTTACTCGATTCCTTCCTGTTTGTCTTTAATGGCAACCTGTAAAACACAAACGCTCAGACAAGAACTGTTACTGAACCACAGGAGGTTTGAACATTCCTAACAGCCTCCTGTGAGACACGGCCCCACCACAAAGCAGCAGTGGAAATCTCAACCCCGTCCAGAGAAATAATACTTCAAGCAAAACCACACCATATTTACAGACTTAGTGCGCTGTGACCTTGTACCAGCACATCAGAGAACATGACACAGACATTATCCTAGTCATACCCTCCGTGGTTTTGTCTAAGAACCTTTTGGGCAGATTAAGTGTCAAAAATCAGGGGCTAAATAAATACAATGGCACAGCTGAGCAAACCAATGAGAAGTGGTCCAAAACTTCCTAAAACTGTCACAGAAAACACGTGGAAGAAAGGAAGATTGTTTTCTGCATTCAGACGACTGAGAAAACCGATGCTGGGCACCTCGGGAGTTACAGAGCACTCACTGAATGCTCACCAGATGTGCAAAAAACCCTTAAGCACAGCCAGGAGGACAGAAGCCAAATAATCATAGAATCATCCAGGTTGGAAAAGACCTTTAAGATCATCAAAAAATGATGGTCTTAAATCAAGTCCAACCATTCCCCAGCACCTGCCAAGGCCACCACTGACCCATGGCACTGAGGGCCTCATCACCACGGTGACTCCAGCAGTGCCCTGGGTACCTGTTCCAATGCCTGAGCACCCTCTGGGGAAGGAACTGTTCCTTATCTTCATCTAAACCTGCCCTGGTGCAACCTGAGGCCGTTTCCTCTTGTCCCATCCCTTGTTCCTTGGCAGCAGATCCCAGCCCCCTCCTGGCTCCATCCTCCTCTCAGGCAGTTGTAGGGAGTGATAAGGTTCCCTCTGAGCCTTCTCCACACCCAGGTCCCTCGGCCGTTCCCCATCACACTGTGCCCCAGGCCCTGCTCCAGCACCTCAATGTCTCTCTTGTAGTGAGGAGCCCAGAGCTGAACACAGGATTCGAGGTGCAGCCTCACCAGTGTCCAGTGCAGGAGGACAATCCCTGCCCTGGCCCTGCTGCTGATACAGGCCAGGATGCTGATGACTTCTTGGGCACAAGCTGCTCATGTTCAGCTCCATCAATCAGCACCCCCACATCCTTTCCCATGAGCAGTTTCCAGCCACTTTTCCCCAGCCTGTAGCATTGCATGGGGCAACTGTTGCAGCCCAAGTGCAGGACCCAGCCCTTTGCCTTGTGGTGCTGCACGGCTGTGATGAAGTTGTTAACCTAAACTATCAGCAACACCCCTCCTGTTGTTTCACTCTGAACTGCAAGGAGCTCAAAGGAAACCACCTCACCCTGAACCTCTCCTCCAGGAGGGAGAGCTCGCTGATCAGATCCGTGATGGCATTGGTGAACGCCTCCTGTGGGCTGTAGTCAGGGGTGGTTTGGACGCGGATGATGATCTTGTGTTCCAGCGGGTGTGGGACCTTGTACCCTGCAAATAACACTTGGGGGTCCTTCAGTAACTGCCTGGAATGGGAAAGCAGCAATGAACAACTCCACAGCACGAATGTAAGCGCTTTTTATGTTAGAAGATCATTGAAAAAGTTCATTTTCTATTAAAAGGATAATTAAAAATGCTCATTTTGTATCAAAATATCATAAGAAAATGATAATTTTATATCAAAATATAATAAAAATGATCATTTTGTATCAAAGGATAAAAAATGATTGGTTTATAAGAAAAGGTCATTGAAAAGCTCATTTTATACCAACCGATAATTGAAAAGCTCATTTTATATCAAAAGATCATTGAAAAAGATCATTTACATTAAGAGCCCATTGAAAAGATCATTTTCGATTAAAAGATCATAAAAACCGATCATTTTCTATCAAAATCTCATAAAAATGATCGTTTATATCAAAAGATCATTGAAAAAGATCACTTTGTATCAAAAGATCATTGAAAAAGCTCATTTTATATCAAAAGACCATTGAAAATATCACTTTCCATTAAAAGACCACGGGGAAAAGCTCATTTTGCATTAAAGCACCATTGAAAAGCTCATTTTCTACTAAAGCGATCATCGAAAACCAACGGCTCCGAGGAGCCTCCCAACACAGCCCCTTCCGCATAGCATTTGCGGACGCTACCCCTTCACTTTTAAGCTCAGTATTACTTTTACCACAGAGCCCCCCCCCCCCCCCAATTCGCTCACGACTTGATGATGTTCCCCAGCGTGTGGTCCTCCTTGTTGATGGTGAACAGGCAGGCGTTGGGCACCTTCGTGTCCTTGTTGATGGAGATCCTGAAGGGATACACAGCCGGGATTAGCGCCTCAGGGACCGAGTCCATGGGGCCGCGGGGGTCGGGGGGGGAGGCCCGGGCTCCCCACGGGGAGCCCGGGCCTCCCCCCCCGACCCCCGCGGCCAAAGCGATGCCTCCCCCCGGTCAAAGCCACCCCCTTCTCCCCGCTCACTTCTTCTCCCCCTCGAAGAGGAGGAAGGACTCGAAGGCCGGAGGCGCGTTCATGTCCTCCGCCGCAACCCCCGGCCCCGCCGCTTCCGCCCGCTCTGCTCCCGCGCCGGCGGCAGCTCCCCCAAGCGGACGGGAGGAGTCGGTGCTATTTACTCC
Source organism: Myiopsitta monachus (assembly GCA_017639245.1). Taxonomy (NCBI): domain Eukaryota; kingdom Metazoa; phylum Chordata; class Aves; order Psittaciformes; family Psittacidae; genus Myiopsitta; species Myiopsitta monachus. The sequence continues at coordinate 8,402,040 of CM029932.1, forward strand.
CCCCCCCCCCGTGCTCCCTGCCCGTGTGATGGTGCTGAGCGGTGGTGGTGGCATCAGCGATGACATCATTGATGACATCACAGATGACATCACCGATGACTTGAGAGGCAGCAGAGGTGGCGTTAGAACGGGCAACAGTGATGTCAGCGCTTTGCGTTGATGTCACCGCTTAGCATTGATGTCATCAGTTGCATCGATGTCACCGCTTGCGTTGATGTCACCACCAATGGCATCGATGTCACTGCTTGCATTGATGTCATCGTTTGCATCGATGTCACCGCTTTGCACTGATGTCACCACCAATGGCATCGATGTCATCGCTTGGCATTGTTGTCACCACCAATGGTATCGATGTCACCGCTTGGCATTGTTGTCACCACCAATGGCATTGATGTCACAGCTTGCACTGATGTCACCACTGGCATTGTTGTCACTACCAATGGCATCGATGTCATCGCTTGGCACTGTTGTCACCACCAATGGCATTGATGTCACTGCTTGCATTGATGTCATCGTTTGCATTGATGTCACCACCAATGGCATCAATGTCACCGCTTGGCATTGTTGTCACCACCAATGGTATCGATGTCACCACTTGGCATTGTTGTCACCACCAATGGCATTGAAGTCACAGCTTGCACTGATGTCACCACTGGCATTGTTGTTACTACCAATGCCATCAGCAGCAAAACCATGGGCTGACTCTTCCATCAGCACTCCCCAACTGGTGCCACCACAAAGGACACCAGCAGGGCCACCGCTGGTGTGCCATGTGGCATCAGTGATGCCATGAGGAGCACCAACACCTGCAATGCCATCAGGGATGGTCCCAACAGGACACCAGCAGCAACGGCACCAGCAGGGATGTGACCAGCGCCACCACCAGCGCCATCACCACCAGCAGAGCTCTGCCCAGCCCCATCCGTGTCCCCATCCCCATCCACGTCCCCATCCCCATCCACGTCCCCATCCCCATCCACCACAGACAGCCAGGACAGGGCTGCAGGGTATAAAGAGCTTTATTGCCACCGCCGTGGTCCCCGAGGTGTGGGCACCCCCGGAGCGAGGACACAGGGAGGGGGGGTCCCTCATGTCTGCAGCTGCAGCAGGGCGGGTGCAGGGGGGGCCGGGGGCTGTGCCTGGCAGTGGCAGATCTCCAGCTCCCCCAGCACCCCAAAGAGCCGCAGCAGCCCCTCGGGCAGGGGGGCACCTGCAGGGGAGCACAGTGAGACCCTGCACCCCCCAAAAGCCCCCGATCCCCAGGGACACATCCCAACCGCAGCATCCCCAACACCACCGTACCTTCTCCTTGAGGACCATTTTGGGCATCCTCCAGCAGCTCCCAGTATTTTTCCCTGGGGATACAGGGAGTAGAAGGATGGAACCTTAGCATTAGATGGGGGGTTCAGGGGGTGTCCCCCCCCCGGGATTGGGGCTCACCTGAGGGTGTCCCGCAGCCCCTGGAGGTGATGGAACAGGCGCTGTGCCTCCACTGCAGGGTCCATGGGGTCGCTCCAGTCCTGCAGGGTGACTCCGTGCCGGGTCCGGTCACAGCCTGGCCCTGCGGGGCAGCAGTGTCAGGGTATGGGGGGACCCCAGCAGCACCATTGTGGGGGTACCGGGGGTCCCCTCCTCGTACCCATCCTGTCCCTCTGATGGCAACAGCTCCACTTGTCCCCGCGGAAGATGCCGGGGTGGTAGGCACGGAGCACACGGGGGTTGTTGCTGCACACCTTACGCAGGGCTGACAGCCACTGGTTGAGCTCATTCACACACTGCAGGGGGTGTTAGGGGTGAAAAAGGGGGGGTTCCCGTGCTGTGACACCCCCCATGTGTGCCCCCCATCTCCACCCCACCTTGCACTGCAGGTAAGCCGTCTCCTGCTGCCCGCCCGCATCCATGTAAACCACCTGCATGACGTGGGAGCTCCCGAAGCTCTTCTCCTCCACCTTCTCTGCCGCAAGGATGTCGGGCAGGGCGATGGCCCCACTCTGCTGATGGAGGGGACACACACAGGGGCTCAGTGCCACCCCGCTGCCCCCCCACCGCCCCCCAGGACCCCCCTACCTCTGCTCCAGGGCTCTTGCTGAAGCTGAGGCTCTCCCCGGTGAGGCAGAAGTGGAGCTTCTTGGATGCGGCACTCAGCAGCGGCCCCTTGCCCCGTGTCTTGTGGACGAAGAGCAGCCCCTCCTTCAGCACAGCGCTGGGGGGGGGCAGCGGCCGCCCCTCACCTCCTTCCTCGTCCTCCATCTCCACCAGCCGGGTGATGAAGTCCTTCATCCGGGCGATGCCCTGCTGCAGGGTGGGCAGCAACGGGGCCAACCACTGCTCCTTGGCCCGCCCGGCTGCTGGCTCCATGTTGCCCACCATCTGGATGGCCTGGAGACCCCCGGGACGGCAGCGTCACCGGCGCCACGCACGGCGCTTCCCGATGGGAAGCGGGGTGGCAGCACCACCCGCCTCCATGGCCCCCCCATCCCACCTTGGCCAGCAGCAGCAGCGTGCGGCTGGTGCGAGCATCAGCGTGAGCATCCCGCAGGTGGAAGAGCTTGGGGGTCATAATGGCCGGAGAGAAGAAGCGGAGGCAAAGGAAGCTGGTGACGGCCACGAACTTGATGTGCTGCAGCCAACAAGGTGGGGGGAAACAGGGGAGGGTCTGTCCCAGCACAGGACAGCCCCTGGCACTGCATGGACCACTGGGTAAGGGACATGGAGTCATGGAATGGTTTGGGATGAAGGGACCTTAAAGCTCATCCAGCTCCAACCCCTGCCATGGGCAGGGACACCTTCCACTAGAGCAGCTTGCTCCAAGCCGCTGTGTCCAGCCTGGCCTTGAGCACTGCCAGGGATGGGGCAGCCACAGCTAACCCTAACTCCTTCCTTATATCCAACCTAACCCCCCCATTTCAGTTTGAACCCATCACCCCTTCTCCTATCACTACAGTCCCTGATGAAGAGCCCCTCCCCAGCACCTTTGTAGCCCCCCTTCAGATACTTGCTATTTGGCTGCAGCAGAGCCCCACTGTCCCCCGCTTGTGCCTCACCCCTGGGAGGGCTGCCCCATGCCCAATAGGGACCCCATCAACCAGAGCTGGGGACTGCCCCATTCAACCCCAGCCCAACCTGGTGCTGTGGGAAGCGCTCCCCGACGCGCTGGAAGAGCAGCCGGAACACAGCACGGATAACGGGGGGACACATCGGTGCCGACCTGACGATGGCATCCAGCAGCTCCTCCAGGTAGGACTGGAGGTGCTGGCGGCCCTGCTCGATCACCTCGCCCTCTGTCTGCACTCGGTGCAGCCCCGAGCAACTGCGGGCACAGTCATTGTCACCCCATGGCCAGGGTCCCCCCTTGCCCCATGGCCCCATGCACCCCTTACCCAACATCTTTGGTCTCCACCTTGCCGGGGTCCAGCTCCACGAGCTTCTTCTCCTCGAACACACGGTTAACGGTGGGGCCCAGGACAGCGTGCAGGTATGGCAGCCCCGTCACCTGCAGAGGGACCACGCAGGGATGCTGATGGGGGGGCACGGACACAGGTTTGGCACCACCACCTCCACAGTCCCCAGTAAGGGTGATGCAGGGGATGATCTCCAACCTCCCACCCCAGAGAACAGGCACAGCCCCACCAGCCCTCCCGGTAGTACTGGGAAGTGGTCCCAGTGGGGACAGCCCAGAGCCAGGTTTCAGGCACTGTGGCACCTTGAGGAAGGACTCCATCGACTTGGAGGCCAGCGAGTTGCTCCGGAACAAAGTGTTGGGCTCGCCTGCAAAACAGGAGAGGGTCTGCGGCCTGGGGGATGGCCACAGGTCACATACCAGGCAGCTGCAGTCATGGGGTTACTTATATGGGCTGCACCTTCCAGCCCTACCCATTTCCATAGGGATTCCCTAACCTCAAACCACTCGCTCCTCCACCAACCTCATCCCAGGAGTTGCTTGGGATGAACCCACGGGATGCCCACCCGGAGCGCAGTGTGCCGGCTGAACCTCAACCAGCACCCCCAAAAATCACCACGCAAGGTCCTGGAGGTTTCACAGCCCCAGGAGGTGGTTGGAAGCCTCCAGATCCGCTTCCCGCTGCAGCCTTACAGGGCTTGGCCAGCTCCAACTCGAAGAGCAGGTCCAGGAGCTCCTTGACCAGCCCTTGGCCCAGGAAGAGTTTGACCAAGCTGATGGCGACCTCCTGCCGGCACTCGGCCGTGGTGGTTTCATCCAGGAGGGTGACCAGATGCACTTGGCCATCCTGGTGGGGAGAGGCACCGCGATGCGATGGGTGGAGGCAGACTGGTGCTGGGGGACACGGGGTGCTGTGCATGGACCCTCACCTGGAGCCCCGACTTCACCTCCTGGCACAGGAGCTGGACCAGCGGCCGGTAGCAGTGCGAGGGCAGCACCGTCTCATCCCGCAGCCTCACCTGCAGCTGCAGCGAGCCCAGGCTGCCTCGGCGCCTGCGGGAGCACAGGGTGGAGGGAGGGATGGGCAGGTAGGTGGGTAAATAGGTAGGTAGATAGGTGGGTAGATAGATGGGCAGGTGGGCAGGTAGACAGGTGGGTAGGTGGGTGGGTAGGTAGACAGATCAGTGGGCAGATGGATAGACAGGATAGATGGACAGATAGGTGGGTAGACGGATAGGTGGATGGATGGGTAGACGGATGGGTAGATGGATGGGTAGACAACGGATAGGTGGATGGGTAGATGGATGGGTAGATGGGTAGACGACAGATAGGTGGATGGGTAGACGACGGATGGGTGGATGGGTAGACGACGGATGGGTGCATGGGTAGACGACGGATGGGTGCATGGGTAGACGACGGATGGGTGCATGGGTAGACGACGGATGGGTGCATGGGTAGACGACGGACGGGTGCATGGGTAGACGACGGACGGGTGCATGGGTAGACGACGGACGGGTGCATGGGTAGACGACGGATGGGTGCATGGGTAGACGACGGATGGGTGCATGGGTAGACGGATAGATAGACGGATGGGTAGACAGGCAGAAGTACTTAACCAAGCAGGACATGGCCCAACAGCCCTGGAAAGCCTGGGCACACAGGTGGGGCTGCCCTGCACTTCCCCCCCGTCCCAGACCACAGCACACCCAGAAGCTGCCCTCCAAAGGGACGCTGCTGCCCAGCCCCCCCCCCCCCCCCCCCCGCGGGCACCAGGACCACCCCAGCACCCCTGTGCCCACACTCACCCAGTCCTCCCTCGCCTTGGACGTGTCCGGCCGCAGCCTGAACCAGCCCTCGTCCTGCCCAGCTTCCGCCAGCCCCTGCACCCCGAACACCACCTGCAGCAGTGGCACCCACAGCTCTGAGCACACACGGGGCAGGGACGGGTCCCTGTCACCGGGTGGGCAGCAGGGATGGGCTCGGGGCTCACCTTGCCCAGGAAGTCGTTCTTGCCCACCAGGTCCCAGTCCCACACCTCCACGCACAGCTTCTCCCCAGCGGGCTCGGCCAGCTCGAACTCGAAGGTCTCATTCCAGCGTGGGTAGCAGGACTTCTTCACCACCTGCAAAGGCAGTGGCTTCATCCCCATCCCCATCTCCATCCAAGAACCCTCTGGGAACACCGGTGCATCCCAATGGGGTGGTTTCGACAGCTGAAGTTGTACTCACCGTGCTCTCCTGTGTCTTCCCATTGTAGCGCAAGCGGACAAAGGGGTCAGAGGCACCATTCCGGTCCTTCCTGGCCAAATCCCTGCCAAGAAGAGGGGGAATTTAACAGCAACTTCACTACAGGCACCCGCTGCCCTCCTCAGTTCCCCAGCATCATAAGGCACTGGAATGGGTTGCCCAGAGAAGCTGTGGCTGCCTCATCCCTGGCAGTGTCCAAGGCCAGGTTGGATGGGGCTTGGAGCAACCTGCTCTAGTGGAAGGTGTCCCTGCTCATGGCAGGGGGTTGGAACTGGATGAGCTTTAAGGTCCCTCCCAATCCAAACCATTCCATGGTTCTCTCTGGAGATGCACACCCTACAGACGAGGTGGACCTTGCCCCAGGGTCCCCATTGGGTAGAGGATGCTCTGCACCCAAGGGCCAGTAACTGAGAACACCCCGATTCCAATGGGGAAACCGAGTCACAGACACATCCCAGCAGCACACACTGTCCTGTCCCTGTCCCCTCCTCACCTGGCCTCCAGCACAGCGCAGCGCAGCCGCCGGCCCGGGCCCCCCATCACCTCCACCCGCAGGTGGATCTCCCCCTGCACCTCCTCGTCGGGGTCCACCTCGCTGAGGCTCATCCAACCGCTGTATCCTGCGGGAAAGGGGGACCCTCATGGGGGACCATTGAGGGGACCCTTAGGTCCCGCTCTTCACAGGGGTGGGAGACAGGTCCCTACTGATCACCCACCACCTTACCCTTGGGGTGCTCTGCCAGCATGTCCCGGGTGATGCAGACCTTCCCGATAACGTCATCGCGGCTGGAGAACAAAAGCAGGGAGCAGGACGTGGTGTGGGATCAGGAATGGAATGGAATGGAGCCCACTTGCTCCGCTGGGGCAACCACAGTGTGTCTGTCCCCCCGGAGCACCTCAGGCACCCTTTGCTGCCAGCTGGAAAAACAACTTCACCCCTTTGCATCCCAAAGCCCAAGCCAGCATGGCCGGGTGTGGGTTCTCTGGTGTCTACAATGGGGATGAGCACACAGGCAGCCAAAGCCACCAACGTCCCGTACCTGAGTGCATCCTCATCCATGACGTAGATGGAGACACTGTGAAAGGTGGGCTGGAGGTGCACCTCATATTCCTCCCCCCAGAACGGGGACAGTGTCTTCCACACTGTGGCAGTCCTGTGGGGCACATGGCACCAGTGATGGAGGGGATGGGGGTTCCTCACTGGGGCACTCCCCACTTCCCCAGCCCTATGAGCTGCCCATGACACACAGCTGGGGGCAGCACCCACAGATCTGAACCCTCAGGTGGGGCAGAGGATGGGTCCCTGTCACTGTTCTGTGGCTCTGGGCTGGCTGTGAGCTGCGTCTGGAGTTAATTCATAGATTCATAGAACCATTTAGCTTGGAAAAGACCTTTAAGATCATCAAGTCCAACTGTTAACCCAGCGCTGCCCAATTCACCGCTAAGCCATGCTCTTAAGCACCACAGCTATATTAATTAGGGAATAATAATTATTAATAATATTATTATAATACTATTATTAATAACAATATAATAATAATGATGATGATAATAATAGGCCTGCAGCAGGGTGGCTGGAAGAACCCAGAGGAGCAGTGTGTGCCAGCCCATCTGACCACCAGCCAGGGCCACGGGGCCGCTCACCTGATGATGGCCTCATCGTCGATCTTCACGATGCAGTACGGGTCGCTGCTCCCTGTGCTGGAAGGACAGGGCATGGCTCTGTCAGGGCCACCAGCCATGGCCCTGGCCCCATACCCCAACCCCATGGTGATGGGCAGCCAAAGCCTTCAGCCCTGGCAAACCACCCTATAGATAGATAGGGGACCTCACAAGTGCCCCTAGCAGGGACAATGGGGTGCTGGGGTACGGAGGTGCCCCAAAACCAAAGGCTTCAGCAGGTGGATCTGGCCAGAGCTGCAACACGTGGTGACCCCGCTTTGCTCCCAGCCCATAGAACACATCCTTGAGTGCGTCCGGACACCGCATCCCGCTGGCAGCCAGCAGAGGCTTTCCTCTTCCAGATCGGAAGGCCAAGAACAAACAAACCCACCCTTTCCCTGAAGCGGCTCCAGGCACCCGCAGCCCCATTGTATGTACTTGGAGGGAGGCCATGGCAGCCCCAGGGCACACCCGGAGCCCTGACACCTCTGTAGGGATGGGGACACCCCCAGGGATGCAGAGGGTGCGAAGGGCAGGCAGCGCGTGCTGTTGGCAGCCACCACGATGCTCTGACCCCACTTCCTCCCTGGGGACACCATGAATCATCGCTCCTGAACGCTGCTGCTGAATGAGAAATCACTGGTTTACAGCTTCTTGCCCCAGAGCATCAGAAACGTGGTGACTCGGCTGCAGGCAGGGACCGCAAGCACAGAGTGATGTCCCCGTCCCAAAAGCAGGGAGGCTGAGAGCCAATTGCTGGGGGGGATTAAAGGGATTTAAGGTATTGAAAGAGTTTGGGGGGCTTTCCGCCCTCCCAAACACGGGTGCAGGGGGGTTCTTTGTGCTGTGCATCCTGGGTACCACACTAGCATCCCCATCCCTAAGCAGCTCCATCATCTTGGTCCAAGCACGATGCAGGCAGCTTGCCAAGAGCAGCTCTGCTCCAGCCACCCTCTGCAGAGGATTTCAATGAGAGCAGGGGATGAGGCGTCGTTAACTCGAGCCTGTCGCTGACATTTGCTGCCTTATGCAAACCATGGGGCGGGCAGGGAGCAGGCAGGCAGAAAGGCTCCATCTGCCTGCCTGAGCCGTGCCCAGCAACGCAGGGCAGGTTTCAGATGGGAGCTGCTTGATGCTGACAGCAGGAAAGCCTTGTCCCTGCGTCATGGGTTCAGCAGGCTTAAACCACGACACCCTAACACGGGGATGTTCCAGGACATGGGCTGCTCCGTGTCGCCTGGGATGGGGGTGCTATGAGCCACGTGAAAAGGGGAAGGTTGGGCTTTAAAAAGAGGAAGTAAAGATTGAAGTTTAAAGCTTCATAGCACAGAATGAATAAGGCGGGGGGGGGGGGGGAAGGGGAAGGGGAAGAAACGTGCGTGATCCCCGCTGCCATCCACCCCAGCGCTGGGGGCTGAGGATTGAATCTGTGATTAAGTATCCACTGGTGCAGTGGTGCTGCTTTGTCCGGCCCTTGGGAATGGGGGGCAATAAAATACAATCAAATCAGGTTATTTCCCTTGTTTTCCTGCAATGGAAATGCAGGGAAAGGATTTTGCAGCTCTCAGCTGGAAGGGGGCTCACGCTCCCGCTGCATCCTGTGGGGACACAGGGGCAGAACCCACCCAGGGCTGAGCTGGAGCTGCTGCAGCTCTTCCTGCCTGCCCAGATTCTGGCACCGGAGCTTGGCAGCATCAGGAGCAGCTTTCCTGCCTCTTTATGGGCAGTTCCATGGTTTCATGGCTGCACGGCGCCAAGCTCAGCATAGGGCAGGCACTGGTTTGGAAGGCAAAACCAACCAGCGGCCCTTCGGTAGCAGGAGGAGATGGGAGACCCATGGGCACAGACAGTGGGAGCCTGGCATTGAACCCCACTGCAGTCACAGGGCTGCTGGTGGTGGTGGCACAGCTCCTTGGGGCAGGGACAGTCACAAATCACAGCAACATCACCCGAATCCCGCCCCTGCGCCTCCCTGCGCTGAGTCCCGCAGGAGCTGGGGGGGTTCCCACAAGGGTTTGGGGGATGCCCCATGACCCACGGGTGCTTCCGACCCGCAAACACCCGCAGAGGGATTCCCGCTGGGAAAGCAGCGGTAATCCCTAAAGGCGGTGCTAGGACGAAGCCAAGGAACCGGCTCCCACCGCCGGGGAGGGGGACGGCGGCCAAGGTCAGGCGGCAGCGGGTGATCCTGCCCGGATCCGGCTCTCGGGTTTCCCTCTCCCTGCCCAAAGCCACGTCCCAAAGGCGCCGGTCCGGAAAGCTCCACTCAGGGCTTTATTGCACAGTGGCTTTCTGCAACAGGCTCCTAAACCCCATAACGCCCTCCAAAGAGGAGCCCTGAGCCGCAGGGAGCTGCGCCAAAGGGATTTAAAAACCAGGCTCTGACACGCGGGATTTAAAAAAAGAAAGGAAACAAAATAAAAGTCATGTTTCTTTCCTTGTTTATCCTCTTTTTCCATGACGGCTGCAGGGATTTTTGCTGCTTTTCTGGGAGCCCTGACCCTGCCCGGCTGCTGAGTGCTCCTTAACAGCCTCCTGTTGTCTTGATCTGCCCTTCAATCCCACCCCAGCACTGTCCCCGCATCCTACCACATAAGGGTCAGGGCGATGAGGATAATGCCGGGGTACGTGGAGGGAAAGCCGGACCCAAGGGGCTGTCAGCAGATCCCCCCCGGATCGCAAACAGGCTTCAGCCAGGGGGAGGAATGGAGCCAGGGTCCTCCCAGCTCCTTTTGGGGGGTGGCTGTGCTGGGGGTCCCTGCAAAGGACCCAGCTGTAGGTAGTGGGGTGCGTGGCGGGGCAGCTCTGCCCCAGGGCAGCACAAGGGGAGCCCCCCAAAGAAGCAGCACTGCTTGGGGTACCCTAAAGCACTGCTTGGGACACCACACGCAGCACTGAGTGCTCCTGGGAGGGAGCCTCAAAGCCATCCCAGAGGGCACCCCCAAATCAAGGGGGAGATCAAAGCGCTCCTGAGGGGCCCCGAAACACTGCTGGGGCCACTCAAAGCTACCCTAGGGGAAGCCCACAACGCAATGCAACCCCAAGGCCACCCTGAGAACCCCCATTGCTGTGTGAACACCCCAAAGCCACCCTAGAGGGAACCCCCAGAGCACAATCACTGCTGTGGGGACCCCAAGCCTTTCTGAAGAAGCCCCCAAAGCAGAAGGGGGGGCATCGCAAAGCCACTCTGAGGGTGCTCCCACCGCACAGGGACCTGTTGCGGGGATACCCCGCAGCGCTCCCGCGACAGGAGGGCACCCTCCAGGGCGTGCTGCCCCCAGACCCCCCCCCGGCCCCCGGGGGCACTCACATGTCCTTAGCGGGCAGGTTCTTGCCCTCCACGATGCGGATGGAGAGCGCGCTGCGCCGGGCCATGGCGGGCGGGCAGCGGAGCGCAACGGAGCCCAGGGCAGCCTCGAACCTGCGGCTACCCCAGCCCCGCGCCCATGTGCGGGCCGGCGCAGCAGGCAGCCAATCAGAGCGCGGGGCGGGATTAGGGGGCGTGGCTTCGTGATGTTTCCCCAGCCGCGATTGGGTGTGAGTGGGGATGGTGGGCGGGGGCTTTGGTGTTGTGGGCGGGGCTTGGCGGGGTACCCCCCGCAGCCCTTCGGCCCCGCTCAGCCCCCGGGGGCTCAGCCCGGAGCCCCTCCCGGGCCGGGAGTTAAGGACGACCCCACACTGGGCTCCTGCTGCCCCCCGCACCCCAATGAACCCGGGGGGCTGCCCCCCCGCCCAGCGCCGGCCGCTCCCCGTGCCCCAAACCCGCCTTGTTCTTGCTTTTGACCCTTTCTTATTTATTTAATCCCTGCCTCCCCGTCCCCCCCCCCTTCCACGGCTGCCGCACCCCCGGGGGCGCTGGTGGCATTTCGGGGGTGCTGGTGTCATCAATAGAGAAGGGGATATGGGGAGCACCATCTGCAAGACCACCGCTGGGACTCAGCGCCGCGCTGGCAGACACCGCTGGTCCTCGGCATTTGTGCCTGAACACCGCAGTGACACCACAGGGACACCATAGGAATGCTACAGGGACACTGTGTGGACACATTGCCCCGTTCCTGCGGCGCTGCTCCTCTGCTTCCCCCACACAGGGGACAGGGACAAGGGACAAGGACCCCTGCTGCCATCACTCACACCTCCAGCAGGATGAGACCCTCTAGTGCTGAGCACAAGCAGGGCAGAGAACCATATCCCCCCTTTAAATGGACTAAGGGCGAGTATGCATATACATATACGCACCAAATACATATACACACCACATGCATATACAAATCCCATACATAGACACATCACATACATATACACATCCCATACATATACACATCACATACGTATACATATCATATGCATGTACAAATCCCATACATATACATACCACATGCATATACAAATCCCATACATTTACACATCACATGCATATACACACCACATACATATAAGCATCCCATACATATACACATCCCATACATATACATATCCCATACACATACACACCACGTACATAATGCACATCCCATACATATACACATCCCATACATATACACATCCCATACATATACACATCACATACACATACACACCCCATACATATACACATCCCATACATATACACACCACGTACATATACACATCACATACATATACGCATCCCGTACATATACACACCATATACATATAAGCATCCCATACACATACACACCACGTACATAATGCACATCCCATACATATACTCATCACATACATATACACATCACATACATATACACACCACATACATATACACATCCCGTACATATACACACCACATGCATATACACATCACATACATATACACACCACATACATATACACATCACATACATATACACATCACATACATATACACACCACATACATATACACATCACATACATATACACACCACATACATATACACACCACATACATATACACATCACATACATATACACACCACATACATATACACATCACATACATATACACACCACGTACATATACACATCCCATACATATACACACCACATACATATACACATCCCGTACATATACACACCACATACATATACACATCACATACATATACACACCACATACATATACACATCACATACATATACACACCACGTACATATACACATCCCATACATATACACAGCACATACATATAAGCATCCCATACACATACACACCACATACATAATGCACGTCCCATACATATACTCATCACGTACATATATTGACCCCCCGTGTTTTCCCCGTAGGTGCCTAGCAAAGGGCAGCACCACATTTACACCGGCTCCGTGGACAGGAGACAGCCCCGCTCAGGCTGCTTGCCAGCGGTGAAACGGGTGTTTGAGCTCTGGGCACGGGGCGGGCTGGGGGGGATCCTCTTTGCCCGTGACACCATGCCTTGGCCGTGCCGGGGCCGGGATCCGCAGGAGTTAATCCCGGCTTCCGCGCCTTTCCTTGGCTGGGCTCCATGGAGGCCGCTCCTGGCAGCGCAGCGCGGGGGGGCAGGTTGCTAACAGGCAGCGGGAGGACGCCCCGGGAGGGCGCGGTGACATGGAGCCGGTGTAAATGTGGGGCTGCCCTTTGCGCGGCACCTACGGGGAGAATATGGGGGGGTTAATGTATGTTTGTGATGTGTATATGTATGGGACGTGTGTATGCATGTGGTGTGTATATGTATGGGATGCGTGTATGTATGTGGTGTGTATATGTATGGGATGCGTATATGTATGTGGTGTGTATATGTATGGGATGTGTATATGTATGGGATGCATATATGTATGTGGTGTGTATATGTATGGGATGTGTATATGTATGGGATGTGTATATGTATGGGATGCGTATATGTATGTGGTGTGCATATGTATGTGGTGTGTATATGTATGGGATGCGTATATGTATGTGGTGTGTATATGTATGGGATGCGTATATGTACGTGGTGTGTATATGTATGGGATGCTTATATGTATGAGGTGTGTATATGTATGGGATGTGTATATGTATGGGATGCTTATATGTAGGTGGTGTGTATATGTATGGGATGCGTATATGTATGTGGTGTGTATATGTATGTGGTGTGTATATGTATGGGATGTGTATATGTATGTGGTGTGTATATGTATGGGATGCGTATATGTGTGTGGTGTGTATATGCATGTGATGTGTATATGCATGTGATGTGTATATGTACGGGATGTGTATATGTATGGGATGCTTATATGTATGTGGTGTGTATATGCATGTGATGTGTATATGTATGTGATGTGCATATGTATGTGGTGTGTATATGTATGGGATGCGTATATGTATGTGGTGTGTATATGTATGGGATGCGTATATGTACGTGGTGTGTATATGTATGGGATGCTTATATGTATGAGGTGTGTATATGTATGGGATGTGTATATGTATGGGATGCGTATATGTAGGTGGTGTGTATATGTATGGGATGCGTATATGTATGTGGTGTGTATATGTATGTGGTGTGTATATGTATGGGATGTGTATATGTATGTGGTGTGTATATGTATGGGATGCGTATATGTGTGTGGTGTGTATATGCATGTGATGTGTATATGCATGTGATGTGTATATGTACGGGATGTGTATATGTATGGGATGCTTATATGTATGTGGTGTGTATATGCATGTGATGTGTATATGTATGGGATGTGTATATGTATGTGGTGTGTATATGTACGGGATGCGTATATGTATGTGGTGTGTATATGCATGTGATGTGTATATGCATGTGATGTGTATATGTATGGGATGCGTATATGTATGGGATGCTTATATGTATGTGGTGTGTATATGTATGGGATGTGTATATGTATGGGATGTGCATATGTATGGGATGTGTATATGTATGGGATGCGTATATGTATGGGATGCGTATATGCATGTGATGCGTATATGTATGTGGTGTGTATATGTATGTGGTGTGTGTATGTATGTGGTGTGTATATGTATGTGATATGTATATGTATGTGATGTGTCTATGTATGGGATGTGTGTATGCATGTGGTGTGTATATGTATGGGATGCGTATATGTATGGGATGCTTATATCTATGTGGTGTGTATATGTATGGGATGCGTATATGTATGTGGTGTGTATATGTATGGGATGCGTATATGTACGTGGTGTGTATATGTATGGGATGCTTATATGTATGGGATGTGTATATGTATGGGATGCGTATATGTAGGTGGTGTGTATATGTATGGGATGCGTATATGTATGTGGTGTGTATATGTATGTGGTGTGTATATGTATGGGATGTGTATATGTATGTGGTGTGTATATGTACGGGATGCGTATATGTGTGTGGTGTGTATATGCATGTGATGTGTATATGCATGTGATGTGTATATGTATGGGATGCGTATATGTATGGGATGCTTATATGTATGTGGTGTGTATATGTATGGGATGTGTATATGTATGGGATGTGCATATGTATGGGATGTGTATATGTATGGGATGCGTATATGTATGGGATGCGTATATGCATGTGATGCGTATATGTATGTGGTGTGTATATGTATGTGGTGTGTGTATGTATGTGGTGTGTATATGTATGTGATATGTATATGTATGTGATGTGTCTATGTATGGGATGTGTGTATGCATGTGGTGTGTATATGTATGGGATGCGTATATGTATGGGATGCTTATATGTATGTGGTGTGTATATGTATGGGATGCGTATATGTATGGGATGCTTATATGCATGTGATGTGTATATGTATGGGATGTGTATATGTATGTGATGTGTATATGTATGGGATGTGCATATGTATGGGATGTGTATATGTATGGGATGCGTATATGTATGGGATGCGTATATGCATGTGATGCGTATATGTATGTGGTGTGTATATGTATGTGGTGTGTGTATGTATGTGGTGTGTATATGTATGTGATATGTATATGTATGTGATGTGTCTATGTATGGGATGTGTGTATGCATGTGGTGTGTATATGTATGGGATGTGTATATGTATGGGATGTGTATATGTATGTGGTGTGTGTATGCATGTGGTGTGTGTATGCATATGCACACACATCCTGAGTCTACTTAAAGGGGGGTACCGCTCTCTGCCCTGCTTGTCCTCAGCACTAGAGGGCCTCATCCTGCCCAGGCTGTAGGATCAGTGTCCCAGAGCCTGGTGCAGGATCAGGAATCAGGATCAGAACCCCACAGCTCCCAGTTACAGGATCAGACCCCCCCTCGCTGATGCAGAATCAGGCCCTGCTGCCGGTCCCCTCTTGCCATCTCGTGGCTGGCGGGGGAACATCAGCAGCGCCCAGGAAGGACTGGGCCGGCTCTGGGTGAATGAGCCCCTCGTCTGGGTTTGGCGAAGGGAGAAATCACTGTGGGGTGAAGGCGAATGGGGAGAAACCCTTTATACCCACCCCCCACTCCTGGGGCCGTTTCGGTGCCTCTCACCCTGGCACCAGGGCTGTTGGGGGTCAGGATCCCCTCTCTGCCCCACCCCCAAGGGAATTGCCCCATCCAAAGCGGATGCGGGTGACACCACATTCCCCAAGCTGGGTGTGAAAATGCTTCTTCCACTCCAGAGCACCGCTGGGCACATCCCGCCCCGGGGGCAGCCGGGCGGCACCCAGGGATGGGGCTCAGAGCCCTGAAGGGGGGCACTGGGATGGGGATGCGGAGCGCATTCCGGGGGGCAGGAATCGCCCACAGGGGGCAGAGGCTGGGCACAAAGCATGCGGAAAGGCCTTTAATGTCCCGCTCCAGCGCAGCTCCGGCCGTGCCCCGGAGGCGGCGGGCATAGTGCCACCGGCACCGGGGAGGAGCGCGGGGCCTCGGCGGGGGCTCAGAGCCGGTCGCGGGGGTGGTCATAGACGTGGTGTGTGTTGTACCGCTGCACCGTCACCGCCTCAGGCTTGCTGAAGGTGCTGCTGACACCGCAGGCATCCGAGCTGTAGGGGGGGAAAGGGGGTGCCGGGGTCACCCTGTGACATGCCAGCACCCATCGCGGCTCCTGATGGGACATAGGGCTCACACTCACCCCCAGCACACCAGCATGGCCACCAGGCCGGCTAGGAGGGTGGTGAAGAGGATGGTGAGGATGGAGGTGAGGGCGATCATGGCAGCGCTGTGCCCGCGGTCCGTCCTGGGGATGTTGTTCCATGGTGCAGCTGGGCAGGGAGCAGGATGCACACCCCGGTGTGTTTGTGGGCAACCGGTGTGCGATTGCACTGTGCAATCCCGATGTGCCCTCGCACGGTGCTGTCAGGCAGTGCCCTGCCTCAGTTTCCCCCCGCTGCTCACAGGAGAGCTGCACCCCAAGATGCTGGTGCCCAGCGTCCAGTCCCCCCCGGAACCACCCCGCACCCCGCAACCCGAGGGATGTGGGATGGGTGCAGGGGCAGGATGAGCCCCCTGGTACCTGTCTTCAGGGTGATAGGCTCTGACCACTTTGTCTCGGCCACAGGACCGGAGCCATTCCATGCGACAAACCTCACCCTGGGATAGGATGGGAGGGTGGATGTGATTCCGGGGGCTGCCAGCAGCCCCGGGGGGTGTCCCCATGAGCAGGCTATGGGTGTGGGTATACCGGTACGGCCCGGGGCCGGGCAGGGGGCCATTGCAGGTGGGTCTGGTGTAATCCCTTTGGCAGCCGGTCTCGGTGCCGACGCGCAGCACCGCGATCTCCCCATCAGCTTTGGGACAGGGGTAGTTGAGGAGGGTGGTGTTGAGGGTCATGTAGGCGGAGGTGCTGCCCGGGAAGTGCTGGTACGCCCTATCCGGGGACCCCGGCTTCAGGGCGCTGTTGAAGCTGGGTACGCCTGCAGGGATGGGGATGGGGTGAGGAGGGACCGCGGGGTGCAGGGGCAGCCCTGCGCACAGCCCCCAGGACCCCGCCGCACCCTGCGGGACGGCCACCACCAGCCAGAGGACGGCGTCGCTCGGAGAGTCGGGGAAGACGCAGCGGGGTTGGTCCAGCACGAAGGTGGAGGCGGTCGTGAGGCCCCCCAGGGACAGGTTGGACAGGGCCGGTGCGTACAGCTGAGGGTCTGCGGGAGGAGGCAAAGAGGGTGCAGCGGTGCGGGACCCCAGCGCATCCCCTCGCAGGGGCACAGGGACAGAGGGAGCTGCCCCTTTGAGCCCGGCTGCGTGTCCCCCCCCCCCCCCGCCCCAGTCCTCTCCCATCCCTCATTTTGGGCTCAGACACATGAAAAGAGGGAGCAAAGACTCCTCCCCCCCCCCCCCTCATTTTGGGCTCAGACACATGAAAAGAGGGAGCAAAGACTCCCCCCCCCCCAGAGGACCCCACACTGGGCAGACCCCAGGTGACACCAGGGACACTGGAAGTGGCACCCAGAATAGGGGGGGCATCAGCTGCTCTGCGCCTCCAGGTCCAGCGGGGATCCTGGTGCTGTGCACAGGGGACCCCCGCAAGCAGGAGGCCGAGGATCCGCATCCCACCCCATCCCACCCGCGCTGTCGGACTCACTCTGGCCGCGGGCCGCCTCCAGAAGCAGGAGGAGCAGCGGGAGCATCGTGCGGGCTCCTGGGTGCCGAGGGCGGCAATGCGGGCGGATGAGCTCCGTGTCCCCACCAGACCCGCCCGCGGCCCCAACCACCCGCATTCCAGCGCTGGCCACAGCCCCGTGGCAAACTGGTCCAGCCCGTTTCCCCAGGGAGCATCGTGCGGATGAGTGCCCGCCGGCGGGCGCGTTGAGAACTGCCGCGCTCAAGGCACAAGTGACGCAGCCACCCCCCCCACTTCCAAACACCAAGTGCCACCAAGCCCCGGGCACGGGTGGGTTCTGGGGGGACCCTGCGCCCCGGAGCATCACCCCTTGGCCACAAAGGAGGAGGCAATGTGGGTATGAAGTGAGAGTTTACTCGGCAGGACACAGAGTAGGAGGCTGGGGGGCAAAGCAGCCCAGCCCCGGGGGGCTGCAGCGGCATCCGGGGGGCCGGGACAGCGCTGGGGGGATATGGTGGGTCCTGTAGGATCTGTGGGTGCTGGTCCCTGAATCCCGGCGGCACGGGGACCCCCGTGCCTTGGCACTGCAGGGTGAGAGGAGGAGAGGTGTCAAGAGGGGTCTGGGGGGCTGTGCTGCCCCCCACAACTCCAACCATCACCCGGGGGCCCTTTCTCCTCAGCAAACTGTGGCAACCCCCCAGTTCAAGCAAATCGAGGCTGTTTAAAGGTTAACCCCATCCCTCTGCTGATGGGGCCAAGGAGGGGGCGTCCCCCGGGATCCCCATGGATATGTCCCCATCCAGACCCGTACCCCACAGCACCGAGCACTGAAGCTGCCAGCACGGCCCCCAGGCTGGCGAGGACGGAGGCAATGACCACCACGGTGCTGCTGCGGTGCATGGGCACAGAGTCGATGGTGCTCAGGCTGGTGGCTGGAAGGAGAGGGGATGAGGGAGTAACAGGGGACACAGGGATGGTGCAATGGGAAGGGGAGGGACAGGTTTTGGGGTGATGGCATAGGGCTGATGCTGTGTCAGCATCCCCAGCAGGCAGGAGTGGGGGGGCAGCAGTACCACTGGTACCTCTCCGAAGGAGGATGGGCTCAGACCACCTCGTCTCTGCTCTGGGGCCGCGGCATCCCATCACCAGGAACTTCACCCTGCGGGATGGGAGTGGTGGTGACACCAGGGGTGGGATGCGTACATGGAATCATGGAATCACAGGATGGTTTGGGGTGGAAAGGACCTTAATATCATCTAGTTCCAACCCCCTGAATCCAGCCTGGAATTACCCAGGGTGGGATTTGGGGGTCCCATCCTGCCGGCCTCACCTGTATGGCCCCGGGGAGGGCAGGGGCCCATTGCAGGGCTCCTGTCCCCCACACGCCGTGTCCCCCCCAACGCGCAGCTGGGGCCGGGCTCGGTGCTGAGCAGGCGAACGCGTGGACCGGGGTCTCCATCGTCATGTAGGAGTGCGCTGTGGGCAGCCGCTCGTACAGGGGCACATCAGCGCGGGACGGGGGGTTCCTGAAGGCTCCCGAGGCTGCACAGCACCCATGGGGATGAGGGTCCCTGCATGTCCATGACGGGGAGCGCGTGCCGGGGCAGCGGGACTCACCGTTGGCAAAGGCCACCACCAGCCACACGGCATCGGCCGCGTCGGCCTCATGGTGGAAGATGCAGCAGGGTCTCTCCAGGGCGAAGGTGGTGGCCGTGAGCTTCCCCGGCAGGGCCGCGGTGGGTACATGGGGCACATAGGGCAGCAGGGCTGGGGGAGCGGGCACTGAGCAAGTGCTGACCCCATCCTGCATCCCCATGAGCGTCCCCCAGCCGTGCCCAGCCCATAACCCCCTCCCGGGCACAAAGACCCATAAGGAACCCTTGCAGCCCCCCCCCCCCCGAGCCCCAGTCCCCGCAGCAGTCACCCAGGCCCTGCGGCTGTGCCAATTGCAGCCAGCGCCAGCAGCAGCCGCAGCAGCTCCATGGTGTGGTCCCGGCTCTGCTCCCTGTCCCAGTGTGGAAGGGATGAGCTGCTCCTGGAGCAGGGTCCTCCCAGCGCAGCATTCCTGCACCAGCTCTGCCGGCCCCACCAGCCCCCGCGGCAAAGGGGACCGGCTGCACCACCCGGGTCACCGGGTACCAAATGCCTCCGGAGCCATCCCGATGGACAGCGGAGCTGAGGAACCAGGGAGTGCTGTGAGGATGCGGGGCACAGACAACTGTGTGCGGTTCTGGTGTTCCCAACATAAGGACATGGAGCTGCTGCAGCAAGTCCAGAGGAGGTCATGAGGATGATGAGGGGCTGGAGCAGCTCCCGTACGGAGAACACTTGGGGCTGTTCAGCCTGGAGAAGAGAAGCTGATGGAGACCTCAGAGCAGCTTCCAGTGTCTGAAGGGGGCTACAAGGATGCTGGGGACGGATCTTCATCAGGGACTGCAGTGACAGGACAAGGGATAACGGGTTCAAACTGAAACAGGGGAAGTTTAGATTGGATATGAGGAAGAAACTCTTTACTGTAAGGGTGGTGAGGCACTGGAATGGGTTGCCCAGGGAAGCTGTGAATGCTCCATTCCTGGTGGTGTTCAAGGCCAGGTTGGACAGAGCCTTGGGTGACATGGTTTAGTGTGAGGTGTCCCTGCCCATGGCAGAGGGGTTGGAACTGGATGAGCTTTAAGCTCCTTTTCAACCCAACCTTGTTCTACGTGAAAGGGGAAACTGAGGTAGGAAGGAGGCACCAGAGTCGCGTTCAGGGGTGAGCTGTCAGGAGCCAATGCCTGTGCTGCAGCCATAGATGCAGCTGTGGTCCTGCTCCCACGCCAAGCCCTGGCGCCCTGTGCATGCTTCCTGCCCAGAGCGTGAAGGATGCACCCGCTGGCTCTGGGTGCAGGCAGCCTTGCCCGAGGGCGAGGGAGTGCTCCGGAGCCATCGTACCCTGAGCTCACCCAAACTGTTCCACCCAGCGCCAGGGGCACCCCATGCTGACACTGCCCCTTCCATCCGCACCAGGGCTGGGGAAGGGCTCCCTGACCCCTTGGGACAGGAGCAGCCACCCTGCAATAGGGCTGTCGCAGGACCCTCCCCAATCCCCTCCACTTGCTCTCAAGGCAGAGGGTGTAAGTGCTCCTTTTCCGGTGTTTGCCAAGGGCAGAGGCTGTGTGGGAAGGGATTCCCCCCGCCTTCCCCAAAGGGGCTGGGGCAGAGCCTTCGGATTAAGTGGAAATAGGGCATCCAAAGATTATACCATCCAGCTGCAGCTCCCACCCCTCCTCCCTCTTCCAATCCCTGCCTCATTCCCAATCTTCCTGCCTCAAGGTCCCCTCTGGCAGCAGATGCCCATGGGGATGTGCCAGCCCCAATCTGCCCCCTTGGTCCCCCCTCTTGTGCTCTGGGTGTGACACATGGGGACCGTGAGTCACAGTTTCAGTGCCGGTACCAGCATACCTGTGGGGTCAAGGCTTGGCTCATAACCAGCACAGTCAGACCTGTCCGGTAGCATTAGAAGCACTTAATTCGGGCTCTGTCCCCTCCAGCTCCAAGGCATGGGGGCCCTGGAGTCCTCTTCTACCAGATGCTGCCCCAGGGCAGAGCAGGGACCAGCTCTGAAGCATCTCCCCACACCACGGTCCCTGGGCTCCACTGCTTCCCCCCCTTTGCCACTTGCATCCCCACACCAGGGGGCTAAAAGCATCCTGGACATGGGAAGGGCTTTAGGAGATGCCTCACTCATAGGTGACAGCAGCAGAGCCCGACCAGCCCAGCAGCAGGGAGGCTCCAGCTGATTGACACCGGAGCATCTGCTGGAGCTGCCCTGGGCCCCACGGAGCAGGAAATTCCGGCTCTGTGCAGGCTGAGTGAACTCCGCTCAATTTTCACTGCAGCTGGGAGCAGAGGATAACAAAAGCTGAAGCCCACACGCAAAACCTCTCCCTTTCACAACCAGGAGAGGAGCAGGCACAGCCCACTGGGGCAGAGAGCAGGAGCACGCAGACACCTACCTGCTGCTCCAAGAGCTTCCATCCTTGCAGCATCCCTGAACTGCACCAGACGGCTGAGGGTTTTCTGCCTAAAGCCTTTGATAGAGGGGAACCAGGAGGCTGCAAGCACAAGATGAACAGGGACAGATACAGCCCTTGACAGCTCCAAAAGCCCCCTTGGTTCTGTATTGGCATGACCAGGACATGCTGGTCACCTGGACAAAACAGAGCTACCATGAAGCACAACCACATCCCAGCTCTCCCATGAAGCAGGCAAGATGGCAAACGCACCAAGGCCTCTGATGTGCCAAAGGGATTTGATGTGGGACTTACAGGTGGGGCTGGTGGTCAGAACCAGCTCTTAGAAATGCTCCAGCTACCAGGTGACAACACGCAGCAAAGCCACCAGGATTGGGGCAACATCCCCTTCGGAACAGGAAGAGCTCAGGGGGCAGGAGCATGTCCCTGCTGGAAAGCATCCCTGCCACAGCAGCAGAGGAAGGGGCCATCACCACATGGTGGCACCAGCAGTCCCTGCAGCACACAAAGCACAGCAGCCTCCTCCCTGCATCCCAAATCCCACCCCATTAGAGCTGAGCTTTCCCCCCTTTCTCCTGGCTGGATTGAGTGTCCCCGGACCCACGGAGCAGCCTGATCCCCTAGAGATCCACCAAGAGGGGAGGCAGCCCAAGCCCCCCGGTAGCCTGAAGGCAAAGCAAGGACTGGCTGTGGAAATGAAGTATTTATTACAACCGAGCAGGTACAGGGGCAGGAGGCTTCGCTCTCAGAGGTACCCCAGAGACAGGGAGCTGCTGTGCGCATGGAAGGCCCTTATTTGCTTTCCAGGAGGTTTAGTGGGAGCAAGATGCTCCCCTATCCCCACCCTGTCCCCAGCCATCAGCATGGCAAGCTCCTGCCTTCACTGAGGGGCTCCATCACCTCATGCCCATTCGCCCCAGTCCATCCTGGCTGTGACCATCAACCCACCCCCCAGAGACACAAGTGCAGTTTCTACAAAAATACCCTTCCCTCAGCCCAAAAGGAGACCGCAGGAGCAGGCAGAGCTCCCGCAGCGCAGTTATTGCTCAGTGGGACGGGCAGGAACTTAAGGCAACAGGAATAAGTGCACGAGGGGGGCCCCCAAGGCATGCACGGCGCAGCCAGGCCCCCCCCAGCTCATTGTCTCAGGCAGTCCTCAGTGACTCCTTGTGCAGCCAGCTCTGCCAGCACGTTGTCCAGGTAGTTGGGGTCTGGGTAGCCGTGGCCACTCAGGTTTGTGTCCATCTCAGTCTTGTGGTGGATCTCGTTCCACACCACGGTGTTGCTCTCGCCCGTGGTGCTGGAGGTGCCCACTGTGAAAATGAGGCGTCGCTTCCAGGCCACCCTCAGGAGCTCCAGGACCTAGAGGTGGGAAGGGAAAAGCTATAGCTGACCTTCAGCAGGAGGGAGACTTGAGCTGTGCAAGCAGCTTGCCGGAAGCTTGGCAACCTAAATCCCTGCTCTAGGAGGAAACCAAAGATCACAGCATCAGAAGGGATCTCCTTCACCTCCCAGTTACCCCCGTGGTGTCCCAGTGGAAAGGACCATTCCCTACACATGCTGGTCTTCCAGGAGTTCACTGGCACAAGGTGGGACAAACACCACCACCCAGAGGAAATGCGGATGGGAAGAGCCATACAGTGCAAACCCTTGTAACTGCACAGCCCAAGACAGGCCAGAAGTGTCTTCCCAAAGGATCAGATGGGATTTTGTTTAGGGATGAAGGAGAACAAGTCTTCACAGTCAGACAGCAGCATGGGAATAGAGGGATTACAAGCACATAAGGAACAAACAGGGAGGACAGCTACCAAGAAGAGCTGGTTAGCATCATGAGGACAGCTCCCAGAGCTACCCTGTTGTGCTGATGGCACCAAGACAGGGCCAAGAGACAAGGGGAGAAGGGCCATGTTATCAGCGTGTAACTCCTCACCTTCCTGCCCTTCTCATTGTCTGGTAGGTAACAATAGCGAGGAAAGCCTCTTGCTGTGTACGGCATCCCAGGGTTGGGGTGCTCAGGGCCCTGCAATAGATAAAGACACATTTGGCATGGATACATCCATCTTCATGTGTTGGATTTAGGATGAGCAGAAGGATTTGACATAGGCACACCTCAAACCAGCACTTCAAACCAGCACTTCCATGTAAAAGGAGCAAGGCATTGCTGATGACAAGTATGAGGTATTCGACTTGTTTTTATGGGACATGCAAGCACTATGGGGCCTCCAAGGGCAATCTTGTACTGGGATATGAAGCATCTCCTTGAGATGCTGGGATAGCCTTCAGATTGCCCCAATTCTGGTGGGAATAAAGCCCCAAACTAGAGTTTTCCCATGTAGTTTGCTGACCTCCTAAGTAAATCACCCAGCTCAAACCTCTCCAGGCTCACTGAAACCACCAAAACCTCAGATGCAGGTTGTGAAACCAAACCTTAGGATCTCTCCCACCTTGTGAGCACAGGCTGGGTCTCCCCCCTGCTTCACACAGGCAGCAGTCTTTATTAGAGGTGAAAGGCTCTTGTAGACCCTGGAGCCACTCTCAAAGTGGGAAGAGACCTTCCAAGTCCCTCACGCATTGAAGAACAGTCAGTGCAGCTGCTGGCACCTTGGGCTGCTCAGTGATGGGCTCCAGTGGGTACTGTACTCACATAGCTCACGCCACCCAGCAGAGCTGTGCACTCACCTGAATGCCTCTGCTGATGTGATAGACAATCTGGATTGTCCCACAGTCCCTGTGGCCAGGGAGGGACTGGGGGAAAGTGGACACCTCCATCTTCCCTTTGGGCTGAGTACCGGTTTTCTCTCCGTAGATGGTTTTACAAGAGGGGCACTGCAAGCTGCCATCCTGTGAGGAGAGACAAGCAGGCTTCAGAGCTCCACAGCTGTCACCCAGACACAGGGGATGCGGTGGGGAAAAGCCAGCTTGGTACCTTGTTCCCATTGGAATACATGGCCAGCATGCAGAGCATGTGGAAGGAATGCTGACAGCTTGTCAGGCGACCAACAGTCTCTGGCTTGATTGTGCTGCACTCGCAGGCATCGGCGTAACCTGAGGGGGAGGACAGCTTCTCCATGCAGATGATGCAGTCCTGACAGCAAGGAGAAAACCACTCTGTAGTGCGAGCACAGGCTCATCATGACTGACCCATCAAGGAAGTGATAAAGGAGATGCTGCAGGAAGATGTGCCTTCAACTTGAACCCTCCCATTTGAGGTTTAAGGGCACAGAGACAGGTTTTTTCCTCTGGCTGGTATCACCCCACTCCATCACCTCCTGGACAGCACAGGAAGAGAGCTGCGAACAGCCACAGGGGATGAGTGGGAACTGAGTAAAGGGATGTCCTGCTGCTCTCCAGAGCAGCTCCAGTGCAGGGGTTTGATCTCTGTACTTTTGGCCTCTGAGCACTGAGAGGAGCCCAAAACTCCCTCCTCCACCCCAGAACCTGCGGCCATCTCTAAAGCAAATGGGGAGGCATTGCCAGGTTTAGGTCTTCAACCCACACCATGTTTTCTCCATCACAGTCCTCTAACAGGTCACCAGTTACCACATGTGGGCTTCAGGCAGTGCTGAAGCTTTTCCATCAGTGCCAACAGGGCCATTGCAAGCAGTAGTATCTAGCACACAGGATGCTCAAGGAAGGAGGGTCCTCACGCATCGCTGTGGTCTGCACAGCACCCCAGTGAAGAGGCCACTAGGCAAGCTGGGCTTGCTTCACCGTCCTCTCACCTCGTCAGCAGGAAAGCCCTTCAGCTCTTCCAGGTACTTCTTCACCACTGCTTCTGGCTCAGTCGGTGTCGCTGCACAAGGAGAGAGATAAAGAGAGAGGAGGAGAAATCAGACGTGGCACGAGATATGATGGGCACAATGTGCAGAGTGAGCCAGAGAGAAGGGAGACAAGCAAGTCACTGGCCAGGATGCCAAGGAGAGAGGTCAGGGTTAGAGGGGAAGAAGAGGCTGCTCCAACTGATCCCTGCAAGCCCCACACAGGCTTTGCTGTCAGGAATGGCCACTGCTAGGACCATGAGCGCTGCTGATGGGAGATCCCACAGGCCCTGTTGGTGTGCTGTGCTTCAGGTCTCTCCACATCCCCCATACAACGCCAGCCAGGTCCGAGCTGGGCTTTCTTTGTGCACACCAGAGGTCAGCTAGGATCAAACTCAGCCCAAGGCTGCTATGGTCTCAGTGGGAGAGAGGATTACACCATCTGCATTGTCACAGGAGAACAGGTATTCCCACATCACCCCAGCTGGCTCCTGACCAGGACACCCAGCGACACACTAAGCTTCATGCCCTGTTTAGAGTACAGCAGAACACACAACAGTGGCCTTTCTCTTGAGCTTCTACACATTCATCTCCAGCAAGACACAGTGCAAGTCACAAGGGATGTAAAACAAACCAGCTTTCTAACAGGTACCTATTTGCAGCACAGGACACTGCTATAGTCACATTTTCCTATCCATCCAGGCACAGGCACCCAAGCAGCCCACTCAGTCCCTTTGGAGCCATTACAGGATTAACAACCAACACGACACAACACCCAGAGCAAGTTCCCATTGAGAGCACAGGCAAACACCTCTGCTCCCAGCCCATCCTCCTAGAGCTGCCCCGCGAGGCTTGTCCTAAGCCAGCGAGCATCGCATGCCTCCGCACGGCACCCGGCCCCGGAGGTGAGCTCCTTACCGGTCATCAGGCCCGTCACGGAGGCTGCCAGGCTCTTCCACCAGCCTAGGAAAGGAAACATGAGCACAAGTGACTTTATGGCTCCACATAACAGGAGGCAAAAGAGAGACCTGTCACTTGGCTCCGGGGGGATCTCGCTCTTCTGTTCTGCATTTACTCCTAGGGGGAAAGCAGTGATGGACAGGCGGGCAAAGATGTAGGTCTTCCTTCTCTGTTCTCCATCCCAGCCAGCATCAGGATGGAGAGCAGGGAGCAAAGGAAGTGCCAGCAGCAGCCAGACACAAATACCTGTCCCAACACCCCTTGCAAGAGAGTTGTACTCCAAAGAGCTTTGCTCTCAAGTTGGTTTCTAAGCCATTGTAGAACATCAATTTTAGCACAGCAACTTCCAAGCAGAACATGTGCTTTAGCACAGAGAGTGCTGGTACTCCAAACTCCACGCTCCCAGGCAGACACAGAGCATCACCCCATGCAACAGCCAGGCTGTGGGTGTACCCGTCCAACATGCATCTTCAGCTCTCCCCATCCACTTGGGTGCTTTCAAAGAAGATGGAGTGTTCTCAAGCATTGACTCTGTGGTTGAAAAAGCTGTGTATCAAGAGACGGCCACACTGGAGCCAGCGCTGAGCTGTTCTGCCACCCCAAGAAAGCAATGTCTGTCACCAGCAGGAAGGTGTGGGTGCTATTTAATGGAAAACCACTTCTCGTGGTGGAGGCAAACATGGTGAAGCAGAAGGGAAGGACAGCTCACATGCCATAGGTGTCATTAAACAGGCAAAGACCTATACGATAGCAGATCTGTGCCAGCCAGGAGCAAACAGCTTGTGCTATGAGGGCCCCACAATAGAGAGCACAAGGTCACCCTGCAGCACAGAGAGCTGGGGAGATGCAACCAGGGGAAAGATGCCTACTCACTGTAGGCAAATTAGCTCAGGGCAATAGAAGAGTGAGGCAGAGCAGTGACGCGGGTGGAAAACGAGTTAGGTAAGGCAGGTGGATGGACTGGGAGCTGGCCTTCCCTAAATGAGAGCCATTCAGATTCACTATCTTCAGACAGGCTTCCTGGCCATCCTCAAACGCATGACTTCTGGCAGCAGTAGCAGGACAAAGGGATGACTGAGCACACAGAGCAAGGAGCTCAGGAAGTGAAGGGATGCTCCCTCTCAAGGTTGGTGCCGGGCAGGAGAGGAGGGGCTCAGCATCTCGGGTAGAGTAGAGCTGTGAGGATCACCCTCTGGAGACCCTTACCAGGAAGGTGGTGACAGGATACAATAAGCATTAAGCCAAAGATCCACATGGAAGCTGGTGCTCTCCACTTCAGGAGCATGCCAAAACCCCCTGGGAAAAGCGCTTCCAAGAACTGCCACAAGAAAGACCAGGAGACAAACAGGAGCAAGCCTCAACCTTCCGGCTCTCAGGGGAAGAGCTCAGCACTGCCAGGACCTGCTTCAAGGCCTCATCACCAGATCCCACAAGGGAACACATCTCCCGGGTCTTGTCTTTTCCAATGGAGAAAAATGGGTTCAGGAATCCTCTCTGCTGGGACCTTGCTCACACACAGCAGGAATGAGTTATGAGATGTGATCAGTCTGAACCATCTCAGGTCACGGTGAGAGCTGAGCTCGGTGTTTACTGTGCCTGAAGCCCTCCAAGCTCCCGAGTGATGTCCCCACCACAGGGTGGCACTTTCCACACGCGGCAGCTGGAACCAGGCTCCGGTTTGCAATCACAAGAGACTTTCATGATTATAGGGGAGATGGAGGCTTCAGCTTCTCCCACTCTGCAGGTTTTGGAGAGGACCACGTGAGCAGGGCCAGCTGCTACCTGCCCTAAATTCATCTGCTTCCACAAGTATCCGATGGCGACAACCACGTTCGCATTCCTGAGGATCCCATGCAGCATGCCAGGTCCTTCTCCACCTGAACTGCACTGTCCAGTCGGCTCTTTCTGAAGTGATCCCGTGTCTCCTCTAGCAATAGGCTGAGGACAGCGATGCCAAGAAGCTGCATTAGAGAAGGTGAAGGCAGCAAGTGAAGGGTGAGTTACACCAGAGCAGTGCCTGCCCTGGACTTGATGCAACGCTCCCACCTGCACAGACCTGAGCAGCTTTAGAGCAGTTCACCTCCATCAGGATGCTTCTTCCCTGCTGTGTATTCCTCTTGCTGTCGACTTCCCCTCCTCTGCAGCAGCTCAGAGAAACAACAATTTGCCCAAGAACCAGTCAGGCTCATCCAAACCAGTGAAAGGAGACAAAACCCTGGGGCAGAGCTGGGTAAGAGCGAGGAAAAGAAAGCTCTTGTGGGGTACAACAGGGATTTCGGGCAAAGCAAATGGCATTACAGCACCTCACCAGCTGGCATTAGGATGAAGATAAGCAGAGGAGGGTGATGCAGCCCTCAGCCATCCTTAGGAAACCCCATGTCTGATGAGTTTGCATTGGGGCATCTCTGACCTGCTCCTGTCGCTTTGCTGTGATGATGCTGTGGTGCATTTAGCTCCACCAAGGCTGTCTGGGCAGAGAAAAACAGCTCAGATGCTTGAGGAAAACCTGTGCCCAGCTGCAAGTATCTGAGAATGCCCAATCCCAAGGAACGATGATGCCTGAGAACTTGGTTTCAGCAAGGGCAGCAAAGCCCACACAGCCTCCCTTGGCTCTGGAGAGAGGCTTTTCCTTGGGCACACCAGATCCTAGCAGGACAGGGAAGAGCTAGAAGGCATCTGTGAGACACAGCACCCTCCAAGGCACGAGCCACATGTGCTCCAGTACATGAATCACTTCCTTACTGGGCCACTTGCTCCTTCTAAGTGTTTGCCTCCAAATCTTTGTTCTAGCCATCCCTTGGGATCATCAAAGCCTGTTCAGTCCCCAGGGTTTCCTGGATTCAATAGCAATTGAAAACACAATAGCAGAACTGACCAGTACTGTTTATCACCAGCTGGCCCAACGCTGTGCTATTGATGTATCCAGGATGTGAAAGAGCTTTTGCCATCCTTTCATTTACAAAAAGAGGAATAACTTCTTTAATGCTTCCCCTTCCTCCCTGTAGTTAATAAGTTGCTTGTTGAAGCAAGGGCTTTCCATAGGCAACACTTAACAGATGTGTTTTGAATCCTTGCTTGGCAACCAAGTGCTTGCAGCAGTAACAAGCCTCCTTCTGTATCCCAAAGCGAGCCATATGGTTAGCAGCAGGCTTTCTTTGGTACCCTCTACAGGCTAGACACAGGTTGTTTCTAATCATTGCCATGGATGGTCTCCCAACCCTGATCACCTCTGCCCTCTGGACTTGGAAAAGCTGGATCTACTGGCCCCAACTTCCCAGGGATCAGGACGGCCAGAGGAGATTTGAGGTTTCTCCCCATTTAGCATTCCAGCAGGATAACCAAGCAACCAGGCTGCTCTGGTTGTGGCACAGAGCATCCCTGCTTTTGCAGATGCTCCCCCATGGGAGCAGCGACCTTCCCACCTCCAAGGGTCACCCCATTCCCACCCATCCCATAGGCACTGGCAGTCTGCACACCCAGCTGCAGATTGCTGGATGCATGGGGAGCAATTAGAATCAGCTGGGATTACTCCCCTTGCCTTGGCAAAGCCCATCCTGCATGGCAGGGAAGGATGAGTGCTCATCTCTCCCCTCTGTACCACAGCACTCCATGTCACTGCATGCCCCAAGCCAGGGGCAAAGTGATCCCACTGACAAGAGGCTGAGAAGTGCACATCAGACCCAAACCAATGCCTTCCCCCTTCAATCCCTCCATAGAATCAACCAGGTTAGAAAAGACCTTTAAGATCAAGTCCAACCATGGCCCTGGGAAGCAGAGGAGCCCTGCAGTGCCCAGCTCCATGCCTGAGCAGCACGGCAGAGCTTGGAGAGAGCCAGACAAGCTGCTCCCCTCCCAAGCACACCATCAGCATCTCCAGCACAAGGCAGCAATGCAGGAGAAGCCTGAGGAAGCACAGCTCCATGCCAGCCAGCGGGAAGGCAGCACTGATCCATTAGGATAGCAGACACCACCAGGCTGTGTGCCAGCACCCACAGCAGCCTGCCCAGAGACCTGCAGCACTCACAGTGCAAACACCAGTGCCAGAACACCAACAGTGCTAATTAACATGGCCTGCCTAATTAGTGCCTTTGTTTAATAGAACTCAGCTGTGCACTGAGCTGGCTGCTATTCCATCGACACTGCCTGTGTGGCACCAGAGACGGCAACACAAGGAAGGGGTCAGAGGGGTGCACTGCACCCACCACCCCCTATTCTGGCTGTACTGAGCACACCGATGGGGCTGCTCCTGGATGCACAACTCTCCACCATGGAAAATCCTAGAGGGATGTGGGAGAGAAAGGAGACACAGTGCAGAAACTCAGGGCACAAAAAGGACCCATCTCTGCCCGTTGGCAGCCTCAGGGTCTGTAAACAGAAACAGAACAGTCTGGCCAAGAGTCAGGCTCGGTATTTGCACTGCAGAACAACGTTCTAACCCCAGAGGAGGGTTGTACAAACACAACTTGTTCCTAGGAGGGACTGAGCACTCTCTTCATCCCTAGTCATACACAATCAGGACTGGCATCCCTGCCCAGCAAAGGGGATCCTGCTTTCTGTAATGAGCAAGGGGATTTTAGCAATCCAAGTCATTGGATTTTAGCACCATTTAGCAACCCAACCCCTGCAAAGGCAGCCCTGAGAGGTCAGTGCTTAAAAGGGCAGAGCTGGTAGAGTCTCCTCTGCAGGAGGGACAAATCCTGCTATGCCAGATGGGAGAAGGAGTTGGTGCCCTGTCCCAGCCCCAGCAGGTGGCATTGCTGAGCTGGCAGGATGCTGCCACTGGGACCAAGGCTGATGCCAGCACTGCCCCAGCACACCCAGCCTATGGCCAAGGTGTGCTCACCAGACCCAGCAGGCAACACACATGTGCTACAGCAAGCACTGAGGAACACCTATCTCATGGAGGTAAAGGTGTTGCTGATGGGGTGTATAACACCCAGCACAGCCACCCCTCTGCTCCCCACATGTGTACCTAACATGGTGTGTACTGCTCTCACCCACCACCCATCCTCCCAGTTCCATGCTCTGTGTAGTTACTCTCCCCATCTTACTCAGAAGCTGCAAGACATCCTCCCATTAGCATCACACTCCTGCAAGCATCCTGGTTGCTGGCACCCACATCTCCTCCATGCCAAGAAGGGGCTGGATGCTGTGAGCAGTACAAAGCCCTGTACCAACAGACCCCAGGATGAGGGGATGCAGGGCTGTGTGTCTGTGGGCAGGCTTTACCCTGCACACAGCTAGTTTCAAGCTATTAACCAGCAGCAAGGTACCACCATCTCCTTTTTGTGCTCCTCCTCCAGTGACAGGGACAAGGCAATACCTCTGTGGTAGGGTCTGGCCTCTCCACAGCTCCATTTCGGCCCTGTTTCCAGGGTATCCCTCCTCATCCCTGCTGCAGAGGGCTGCACGGATGCCGCCCGTGCTGGGAATGAAGCACCAGGAGCTGCATTACCCCACTGCCTTGCCAGCTGGCTCTGAAATGAGATCCTCACCCTCTGCCACCCACCTCCACTCTTCTTCATCTCCCATTTCATTTGCTCCTCCTGCTCTCCACTGCTTCTCCAGCCACCCCCCGCTTTCTCCTCCCCCTCTCTCACACATCCTACTCCACACTTGGTCTTGCGTTCGCATCTCCTCCTCCCAGCTCCCTCCATAATGCATTTCCTCCCTCCACATTTCACTTCTATTCTCCTGCTATCACCCTTCCTGCTGCTTTCAGATGGGTTTGGACCTCATGGACTCCAAGGAGAGAGATGCTGCCACCAACAAACTCTCCAGACAGGCAGGGAGCCTCTTCCCCTCCATCTCGGGGCTCTTCCCTCTCTTCAACACAAGCATCTCCATGTTGAACACCCCCCAACCTCTAGTCTCCCCCCTTCACTTATCTGAAGGGGAAGCACCTTAGGAAGGACGCCTAAGCCAGAGCTGGCAAACAGCTTCTATAGCTACACCAGGCTGGATCCACACCTACCCCTGCAGAGTCCCAGGGATGCTACACACAGATGGGAGACAGACTCTAAACTGGCTCAGACACAGACTCTGCAAGGGTGAGGGTGCAGGATGCCAGCGAGATGTGAAGAGGAGAAATGAAGGCCCTATCTTGGAAGTCGCTCAGCTCAACAGGAGAGCTGGGGTAACCCAGCCCATCTACCTGAGAGAACTCCCCTCCAGACAGAGATGGAGAGGACAAACCCTCTGCAATCCAACCCTGCAAGCCCTGTATGACTCAGTCCTGCTTGTCTGGAAGATCCTTCTCACCCCATGACTCAGCGACAAGCGTGGCTCACAAGCAAGCCTTTTGGGAGCAGCTATAGATTAAATGCTCTCCTTGATGGTCCTTCAGCTCCCAGACTTGTCCCACCAGTGAGTCAGAGGAGGTCCTGGTATGTGGATAACCCAGGGCTCCCCGAGAGGTGTAGCAGGACCATGGGGGAGACTGCAGGAGACCAACATGCACAGAGAGCAAGTGGGCTGCTCCAGCTTTAATAACTGATGGAAAAAAGCAGAGCTACCATAAGACTGGGTCTACATCGTCATCTTCTTTTACAACCTGTCAGAGACCATGCAGGCCAGGGAAGTGTTTGACTTCTCCCCTTGACAAACACCATCGGTCACATCAGAAGAGCCACAAGGGTTGGGGAAGAAGAGACAAGAGGAAAGGAAGGAGGCAGACCGAGTGCAGAGAGATAATAAAGAGAAGGAGATGGAAGCAAATATCAGATTTTGAGCAGGAACTACCTTTCTTGGACACTTTCCTCCCCTCCTTAACTGAGCTGTGTTTTTTAGTGGCTTTATGGGTGCTGGCAGCTTGCGGCACACAGGTGAGGTGCACGGGGAGTCCAGCGGCTGACATCAGAATAGCCGTCATGCCTACAGTGGGTACGAGAGCGACATGCGGGAAGGGAACAACGGGGAAACACGTTCATTAACATCACCTTTAACCCTGCAAAAGGAAATCAAAAGATAAAACAAAACCGAAACCCAAGCCCTTGATTCAGAGGACATCAAACACCTGAGAGGCAGTGGGGTTGGGGTCAGCACAGGGACAGGATGGCAGGGGCCATCCTCCAGAGGGAGGAGCCCAGCTGCAAGTTGATGTAGGGAGATAGAGGCACGAGTCTCACCCATGAGCCTCTGTGCTGGTGTGTGAACAGGAGCTTCCTCTGTGCTTGGCTTTAAGGTTCTTTGGGTATTGAGTATGCTGTGGTGCAAAGTCCTGCTCACTGGAGAACTGGAAGCAGTCCTGACCCTGGGGGCTGAAGGATGAGGGGCATCACCCATAACTCCTAATGGTTCTGCTCACTCCTCCCTGAAACTGCAGGTTTCAACATCACCACACTGGCTAATCCCCTTAATTGCCTTCAAACACTGCAGCAGTGTGGGGCTGCCCCACTAAACCCCTGCCAAAGCAGCCCCCAACTCACCCCACACCATCTCCTCCTTGGCACATCAGTTTCCCCTAGCATCCCAGCTGCAATGCAACTCTCACATGCCCCATCCATCCCAGGCAGCTGTATCCATGGGATGCAGGTTGTTAAAGCTAATGAATCATTAAGAAGGACAGCCATTCCCTGCAGGGAAAACTGGCACAAAGAGAGCTTCAGGACTCATCATGCTGATGTAATGATGCTTGCCTGTGAAACAGAGACTGGTTGCAAGTCTAAACTAGCATATTGCTCTTCAACTTCCACTCAGTAACACACCTGCCTTTGCTTTCCCAAGAAGCGAATTCCCACCTGCAACAGCATCATTAGAACTAAACCAAGATACTTATGGCTACAGACCAGCACACAATCTAAAAGCCAGTGTTTCCCTAACATCAGACCATGTAAAAAACCCACATCCTAATGCTCTGGCAACTCCTGCACAGGAATTCACAGCCAAAGCTGAGGTTTCTAAAGGTTTTCATTTTCCAGTCAGGTTGGGAAAGAAAGGATCTAAAAGCACATTTGTTGAGGACAAAAATGAGGTACCTTGCCCACACACAACTGAAAATCAAGTTGTGACAGGAAGCAGCAGCTTGGTGTGCAAGTGGTAAGGCTATTTTCTGCCTCAGCTATGCAACCATAAGAACCTGTGCCTAGTGACTAGAAACTCCCTGAGCAAAGCCTATGGCAATGCCCTGCAAGCAGAACTACCCCTGCACAGCATCGACCATGTTTTGTACCTCCTTCATAAGGTCCAATTACAATAAATATTCCAGAACCTGTTCACAGAATGTTGGGATCAGAAGGGACCTCTGGAGATCATCCAGTCCATGCAAACGCTGGGCTAGTGCCCCTCACCCTACTGACAGCACTGGGCTGCTCCCAGCAGGTACAGCAGAGAAGAGACCCTGTCATCAGTACAAGCCAGCAGGCCTCCAACCAAGCATCAGATCCAGAAGTTTCCCAATCCAAATAACTTCCTTTAAGTCTTGAACTAAAGCCCACAAGGCTATTCTGTGCTCTCAGCCTGGGTCTAAGCCAGCAGTCCTTCATTTACACCCAGCAAGCCTTAACAGCTGAAGTGTTCCCATAACAAAAGCCACTCGGTTTTTGAATGAGTACGACTGAAACCCAGCAACAGCACCAAAGCTGCCACCACACATACAGCAGGCAGGAACTTCCCCTTTTAGCAGGTTAAAGGGCAGAAGCATGCAGTACCCATTCACACTGATTAGAGAACCTGGAGCAACAATATTCTTGCTTATCAAGATGCTGGAGCTCCCCAAGGCTGGAGGAGACCATAGAATGTTTTGGGTTGGAAGGAACCTTAAGCTCACCCAGACACCTTCCACTAGAGCAGGTTGCTCCAAGCCCAGTCCAACCTGGGCATCTCAAACAGCTTCATCCCACCGAGCTGCAAAATGCAGTTCCCCAGAATTAGTGCAGAAAAGGAAACCACGACGTTGTCTCCAAAACCCTGCTCCTAAGCAGTGCGACAGCACTGACTGCAGAGCCTGACGTTTGAAAAGCAAGCCCAAAGGATTAGCACCACCTACACACAGCTGACTGATAGGCAAATGCAAATCTGATGCTTCCTTCTCAAGAGATCAATACTATCGTGCTAACATTAGCCCATTTCAGAGAAGAAACATGACAGAAGCAGAGGCTGAACTGACTGGCGGACAAAGTATTGCCTTCAAAAACCAGACCAAGTGAAGAACATGAGCCACAGAACCTCAGCTGAGTGCAGTTACTCTAACACAGCCCCTCTCTACCTGGACTAACATGTCCAAACCTGCCTGCCAGCATCGTGAATCATCACAAGGAAAGTAAGGATTTAGTCCAGCAACTTTCACTTTATGAACTGCAAATGCATCTACAACTCCGCATTGCACAGGGCAAACGTGGGATCAGGAGAACTATCAGAACCAAGTGCTCTCCCATGGACCAATTGGCCAAGAGAAGGTAATTTTCCACTTTTCCCTTCCACTGCCTTTGGAGAAACACGATGAATCATCTTGTGCAGATTCCAATCAAGAGAGCATTCACAAAGGGGATGCTCCAGGGTTACACTGCTCTTCTGGCTCATCTCACAACCTAGCAGCAATGTCTCCGTCAAACATCTCATACAATACTGGAAACCTCAGTATCTACCAATCCTCCAGTGACAAGAGCCCCCGCTAAGGATATGTGTGTTCATACTGAGTGCCAAACCAATACACAGACACACATCACCTCTGCAGATGGAGTCTCCAATACTGACCTGTGGACACAACCATTTTAATTCACAACTTGTTGTAGGCATCCATGGAGCGATGTCAGGAGCAAATGTGGCTCTAGACCTGCACAGATTCTCACCTGAATATGCAAAGGCCAAGCTGCAACAAGATAAGCCTGCCCAAACCAAGACTACTCCAGACATCCACGTGTTCCTGCTGCTCACTACTGACCCCAGGAGCTTGAGAAAGCACTATTTGATATGTGCCCACCTTCCACTGGCCACTGGGTTTCGTCCCTGCAAAGACTGCATGAGGGAAGAGACAGAAAGCCTTGCAAAACATCCTTTGGCTCCTGATCTCATCCTATGAACACTCCAAGTTCTGCCTCAAAGCATCTATTTGGCCAGAAGCACAACATCACGGACTCCTTGGGGTACAATGAGTTTCGCTGGAGCTATGACAACATCCACCAGCTTTTCTCAGCCTGCTGTGCAAATAAGGACCTTTTGTAATATCCTGTGCAGAAGCTGAGTGTAGGAAAACACACCCTTACATAATGTGATGAGCATTAACCACATACTTGCTCACCTATCCAGCGTAACATCGCTCTGGTCACACACCTCACACTGGTATGCCTTTGGTTCCAGTCCTGATTTAAGCAGGTAAAGGGGAAAGAGCAGAGCTTACCTTCAAATAACACGAGGTCTCAGAAAAGCATTGCTAATCAGTGCAATTATATCCACTAGCAAAGCTATTATGGTCAGGATGCTCCCAAACACCCCAGCTCCAGGAAACAGGCAGATGAGAAACACTTGGTTTCATTTAACCAAAAAGCTCATTTCCAGACTTTACCTTAAAACCAATATTAAAAGGGCCTTCACACGAGTGCCTCATCCAACCCCAGCCCAACACACCACCTGAACCCAAGGGATTCTAGTCCAGCTGATCCTTCATCCCCACCACTGTGGCTCAGCAGTTTGCTTACACCTCTGTTCTGCTATTTCACCATACTAACCAAGTACTTGGGGGAGGAAAAACAAGGCTTAAAGGACAAGTTTCCACATGCACCTTGGAGTATTAAAACAGCAGAAAGCAAGGAAAAAGAAACCATGGTGCTGTTAGAAGTATTAGCGTTAGATCTCCAGGTACTCATCACACAAACAAAACCCAGCTTCTCATCTGGAGCCACAGGATCCCTTGTTTCCTGTTTATCCACCAGAAGATCCCTCTGCATCCAAGAGATGCACCTGCAGCATTTCTCAGCATCACCCGTAAGATTCAAGGGGTTTAGCTCTCCTGCTTCAAACCAGAGGCAAAGCTGCTGAGAGGCATCTCAGGATGGAGAACGAGGGTTCCCAGCATAAAGCCTTCAGTTCACATCTGAGACTGCCCTCTTCCCCCATATCATCACAGAGCCCTTGGGTCCCCAGCCTTCCCCCCTCAATGCTGAAGGAAGCAGTCATGCAGCAGGGAGCAGAGGAACAAACGCAGGCAGCTTGTGTGTTAGAGAATAACCTGAACAATAAGGAACTTCCACACCATCTGCAGCATCTTAAATAGGAGCAAAATG
The DNA here is from genome assembly GCA_017639245.1 of Myiopsitta monachus. Lineage (NCBI taxonomy): Eukaryota > Metazoa > Chordata > Aves > Psittaciformes > Psittacidae > Myiopsitta > Myiopsitta monachus. The sequence goes on from CM029932.1 coordinate 8,439,794, forward strand.
CCACCTCCCAGGAGAGGTTCTGGAAGCAGAGAGTGGAAATAGGGAAAGAAGGGGGCCCTGAAGACCCGGCCAGTTAATGTCTCAATACAATTTGGCTTTTATCAGAACTCCTCTGCTTGCTTTTAACCAGAAACATCCCCAGAGATTTATTTCCCCTTTTTCCTCACTAACTTGTCCAGATCTTTCCTCTGTTCCTATGCAGTTGCAAGGACAGACTCTAACCCAAAGCTTGCTGCACCTCTGAGGTCTGTCATACTTGGCAGACAGCAGCACAGAGCCCATCAAAGCTGTGTCCTATGGGGACCTGGACCTGAAAGAGATGCTGGCTCCAGGGAGTTGTTCTGACCGTGCTCAGCCCATGCACTCCGCTCTCTCCTATAACCCTGTGCCTCTCACTGGCTGCCTTGTGGAGAGCTACAGATGATTACAATGAATAATGATGCCCTCTTTTGCACCCCCAGCCTCCAACAACAGAGATATCCATTAGAAGCTTCACCTATTCATTTAGCTTCATTAAATGGTGGCAAACGGCTTATTTTGGGCTTTCCTGCAGCCTTTTGTACCTGAACATGGCATAAATGGAACACGTGCATTCACCTCTTCCAAATTAACACTTGATGACTTGTACATGCAGAACGAGATCACAGTTAACAACATGAGCACAGCCTGGATTCACCAGGGCTCCTCAGCTCTGTGCTGCAGTTACCTTCATGTGACTAAGCACCTAATTACACAGCCAGTGCTAATAGCCAGGGGATGAAATCCAAGGCCTCTATAAGCAAGGGGAGTCCTGCTCAGGACATCCACCTCAACTTCACACATCATTTCCACAAAGGCTAATTTACTAACAGGGAGACAGATGGGCTGCATGCTGCCAGATGCCATCCAGTGTTAGTCTTTATGCAGTGCCCATTTGGCTATAGAGACATGCAAGGCACAGTTTTCATTAGATGACTTGAAACATCAGTCCTGGGTATCATTTTGAGGCAGGGTAAAGCCTGACACTCGAGACCAGACCAAACGCCATCACGTTGCCTGATATAAACTGGTAACCACAGCGAGAATGTGACTACTTTCACTTGCTCAGGAGCAAAGTTCAGTGTTCAAGGAGCTAATAACATCAACAGACCATGCATGGATGAGAGACAGAGGAAGGAGAGAGTTAATACATCAACTGTAGTGGCTGAAAGTGATACAGAAAACACCATACATCAGTCTTTCCCGCTCCCCGACCTCCAGTTTACCATGTTACTCTATGACTTCAAGTGCACAGTCAATGGCAGTATGGAGAAGACATCTGCTTTCAGCAGAACACCCCTACCCCCAGGCACCACCACGCCAGGGGCCCTGGTGCTGCTAAGTCAAAACAGAGCAGATCCACTGACAGCTTTTGGCACAGAAAGGCTTCCACTGCAAGCTGCAAGAGTTCTCATTTGCAAGGCAGCACCATTTCATGTTTAACAGGAAAATCTACTCTGAAAAGGAGCATTGAAAAGTGGCACTTTCATCCCCCCTGGACACACTCCTGTGTATATTTAGTATTATATTCACAGGCTTGGAAGATAACAAGCAAACCTGTATTCTGCTGCCCCAGGAGGTAGTGTCTGTTTCAACCTGCAGCCCCTCTTTTCCCCCTAAAACAAGGCATCACAATCATTTTTTTTAGCCTAAAAACCACCTGAGCTTTTATAACAGAGCCATGCTAAAAAAGGGCGATATTTAAAACCACACATCCCCTCACTCCTCCCTTTGGCTTTAAAAAGCAGGAGCAAGTAGCAGCTAGAACTGAGCTTGATCCATGTGCTCCCCTCCTTGCTACCTGCTCATCCACACCTATGGCAGAAGATGAGCACCCAGCCCTCAAATAAATCCCCTCATTTTGAGAGCCTCAGGATGAGCTCTGATGAGAAAAGCAGCTCCTAAGGTTTGACCATCCCATTCTCCCCCATATTTGCCTTTGTGCCTAAAACCTTAAATGCCGAAAGCATTGCAGGCTCTGCCTAAAATCTGACAAAGGAGAGGAAGTGCCACGGAAAGCTCAGCCACTTCACTGCTCACAGAACTCTATGGACAGAGGAAGTAAAGCAGAGCTGGATCCTTACCTGCTAGGGCCTGGTTCACCTTGCTGGGTTTGGGCATCTTGACAGGCAGGGCTGGGGCACTGGAGAGGAAAACAAAGGGAGAAGCTCAACAGCACAGCTCCACCACCACCAAAACAGCCAATGCAGCAATGCACTGATCCCTCCTGGATAAATAACAAGGATTAATTGCTCTGATGAACCCCAGCTGAACCCCCCCCCCCCCCCCCAGGCACTGGTCCAGCACCTACATTTAAGGAGCCCAGAGCTACCTAATAGGTTTACTCATCTCCAAGGTAGATTTCAGACCTACGTAGCTGCATCCAGCCCCATTTCTTCCAAGCTGGCTGATGGTCTTGAGTCATCTCTTGCTTGGGGCATGTTGTTAGACCCTGTTGTCAACTCACTGCTCTGATCCCGTGACGCTTCCATACAGTTTCCTGTGAGCAGCTGACCATGGAATCTTAAATTTTCCAGGTAACTTGGTGTCCAGCCAGAGAAATGCTGCTCACCAGAGCATAAACCCCTATGTTGTACGAGAGGTTGCAGCTGTACAGATCAAAGGAAGCAAGAGCATCCCCACTGCTCTCCAGGTGGGGAAACTGAGGCAGAGAAAGGCCAAGAAAGAGCTGAAGCCCTGGGCATCCGAGGGCTTAATGCAAGACATGGGAATGAGGAGGAAAGGTTGAAAGAGACTTTTGGCACCGACCTTCCTTTGGAAATCAAGAGGATTTGGACATCAAACACCCATTTCAGGTTCCTAACCTACTTGTTTTGGCAGCATTTCCCAGCACTGGCAGCTGTACTGCAAGTTAGTTTGGGACACATGGGCAGCCAGGGCCATGCAATTAGCTGATGGCAGGAATTAGGAAGGAACAGATGAGCATGAAAGCTGATGAGGGGTCAGCAGAAGAGAAAGCAACCTGGATCTACATGAGCAGAGCAAGACTGTTTGAAATCCAACAGGCTGGCACAGAGAAGTCACCCACAGACTTCATCTCAGGTGGCGTGTGTGTCTGGGATGGATGCAGGCTCATGTGCATCACCGCAGTTAATACATGATGCATTCAGACAACCACCTCCAAGGACTCCCCAAATTACATCAAACCTGGCTAGCTTCTTAGGAACTCACTTAGAGACTAAGGTTGTCAAGTGCCTAAATGCCATCCACTGACTAGGGGGAACCTAATGCTCTCCAGCTGGGATGCAAGTGGATTCTCTCTACTGTGCCCACAACAGCTCCCCAAGAGACAGGTTCCTCCCTTCAGTCTTGCTAAATTCCATGACAATGACCAGAGCTGAAGACATTTATCCTCACAACAGGGACCCATCCCCACCTCCCTCCTCTCCTACCTGCTGCAGTTTGGAATGGGTTCCCACACACGTGCTGAGCTTGCTGCAGAACCCCCTGTGCAAGGATGCAGGGCTTGATGCTGCACTGATTCGCCTGGCCAAGAGAACAGCTCTTCCAGACCCTTAAAAAGCTCCCCGGACCACAGAGGTTTCCCTTCTGTCTCTTTCAAAGACTGTGTTTTCCCCTCTGCTGCCCCTAATTTTGCAATGTCAAATGATGCAATGGGTTGTTCACGCCACGGCCCAATTCAAATCCACTGAACACAGTGGAAATCCTCCCTCTGGTTTCAAATCACATGCTGTGACTCCTCTTTATGAGTTTTCTCTTTCCTGATTCAGCTTCTTTCTCAGGTGTTTTTCTCCTGCTCCTCTATCCCATCCCTTTGCTTCATTTCTGCTCCTATGATCCTCTTCAGACCCAGTAGCAGTGCTGCTCCCTCTCCAGCTGCATTCAAGGCAGGGTTTTGAGGACCAGATAATGTAAAGGAACTCGAGAACTGCTCAAAATCACAGAGGCATTGGACTCCCTTCCCTCTTCCAACTGAGCAGCCAAGAAGCCAACATGATGCTGGGCACCCCCTCACCCAGCCTGTGACCCTGCACATGACATGATACTGAAGATCCTGTGCTTCACCATCACACCGCGTAGCGCAGCAGCCACCTTGCATGCTTTCACTTCCCCATGGAAGGCAAAACCACACCAGAGCACAAAGCTGAACCTTTTGCTGTGCCAGGAAAGCGGATAGGCAGTGGGGGATGCTCCCAGGAGGCTGGAACAAGGGTCCTTACACCTGAGGATGAAGACAGCAAACCCAGGGCTGCTCTGGGAAGGGGCTTGCTGGTAATTCCAGAAGACCACCAGAGAAATTCTTCATTCAATTCCAAGTCACCCAGGAATGAGAGCTTCTACAGACTTGTCCTGATTTCAGCTGGGATTGATTTTATTCCTACTAGCAGTGTTTCAGGATTTACTGTGAGAATAGTGTTGGTAATACACAGATGGTTTAGGTGCTGCTGAGCAGTGTTTACACCAAGTCAAGGCCTTTTCAGCTTCTCATACCATCCCGTCAGCAAGGAGCAATTGCATTGTGCACCACCAGGTTTGGATATTATAATTCGTTTCATCGTCATCATTATTTTACTATTATTACTATTTTCCTTCTCTTTTCTGTCCTATTAAACTGTCTTTATCTCAACCCATGGACTCTGTTTCTTTATCCTTCCAATTCTTTCCCCCATCCCATGCAGGGGCAAGTGAGTGAGTGGCTGCATGGTGCTTAGCTGTCTGATGGGTTAAACCACAACAGAAGTGAGGAGAGCCCTTGAGATTTACACAGGGAAACAGATAAGCAATTGATGCACTTGCAAACAATCCAGTGTTGGAAGCTGCAACTGCACTGCAGATGAAATACTCTCCATCAGCCATGAAACAGTCACTGATGGGCTGCACCCCTGGTGTGAAGGCAAAGTGTACCAGCTCTGAGTGCTGGAGGCTTTTTAAGCCGACTGATGTGATGAAGGAGAAACCAAGTACTTGTTACTTCACGTGGGCAGAACACAGGCACATTCAGTTAGCAGCACCTCAGCTAACGTCACTGTAGGATGTGCTGACCCATCCGCTTGACACCGTGCAAGTGCATTGCACGCTGTGATTTCTCTTACATCTGTAGAAAGCCCAGCCCTGAGGCTGATGAAACCAAGGGAAATGCACAGTGCGTGGAGGTACCTCTGCCCCAGCACTGCCTGGGGAGATCTGCAGCCACAGGCGATGGAAGGAAGTGTTGTCACGTCAGGAAAGGTGCAGAAACGCTACTCGCAGCCTGCCCTGCGTCTGAAACGGGGCTTTTTGGAGGAAGAAAGGGAAGAGGTGAGAAGGAAGGAGATTGCTGTTGTAGTATAACATGGGCTGTGCCTCAACTCCAAAAGCAGGGTGCCAGCAGCATGAACACACACATTTAACCCATCAGCTCAGACTCAAACTACTCCAGCATCCCCATGCCAGTGCTGGCTGCTTGGGAGAAGCTGAAGCCAGGCCAGGGTATGGTCCTTTTGATTTACTCAACCCAGGCTCAGTGAGGAGAAAACAGGATGCAGGCAGGGTGGAGGGGGTCTGGAGTAAGGGAGATCTGGAGAGCACCAGTGCAAGAGCAAGCACTGCAGTGCGGAGGGATCCACTGAGACGCCTGCTCCTCCTCACAGGGGACATTTCTACCCCATCACTGCCTTTGGGTCCCAGTCAAATGTTCAGGCTGTGCTTGCAACACCTGAAAGTCAACGCCTGTATTCCCTGAACATTTTCTGGGATTGATTCCTCCTCCCTGGTCCAATTCTGTCCTACAGCTCCTGCTCTCCTGCTGCTCTACGTGCTGGACGTGACTGAGCGCAAGAGGGATCACAAGGCTGTGAAGAAGGGAATGCAAAATAAGACACTGTCCTCAAAATTCAGCAAGGGGATCCTGATGAGGTTTCCCATCTGCAGCTTCCAGGCAATCTGCTCTGGGGACAGACAGGGCAGACTGTATTTCAGCATGACAAAACCACTCACTTCTCCATGATTTCAAGATCCTGCAACACCAGTGAGACAACAAAGCACAAGACCAAAGAGGAAGCTGCCACTTCAAACACTGGGCAGCCAGGTTGGAGCTGAACATCACCCAAGCTGAACATGTCCAACATCTTAATGGAGCAGAAGTAGGGAAGCCTGAGTTGTTACTCACCCTCTTCACCTGATACAGCCCTTTCTTCCCTCCTCTCTCCATTCACACCAGCCAACAGGTCACATATTCCTATACTTCAGCATCTTTGTGGCCCTCCTGACAGCCAACACTTTTCTCAGATAAGGGCTGCATCCAGTTAATGTGAGGCACCCAAAGGTCTAATCCCCTTCTCAGACTTGAACGTCAATGACACTGATGACCATACAGCAGTTTCTCCCCTACTTTTCTTCTCAAGGTGCCAAACCCAAGACCGAATCCCTCTAAAGAAGGACCTTTAGGTGCACTGCATGCAGCCATATGGATTATGGTTTTGCTCCTGGCACTAAGCAGAGGAGATTCCCTTGATCCTGCTTGGGAAGAGTGCCTGGCAGCAGAATCATGCTGGCTAACAGAGGGCTAAGTCAGAATGGGCCCAGCAGAACCAGCAGTGAGCAGAATGCCCTTCTCACCCCCAAGGAGCTCATGGGTATGCTTATGGACAAAGCTGAGAGATGCACAGGAGGAGAGAGGAAAAGGAAAGGCCCTGCCCAAGTTCTGATCCCTTGGTTACACTTCCTGGTCCTACAAAACATTCACTGTGGGTCATTCCCCAAGGGAGATTTGGGGCTGCAGCACCAGATCCTTCTTAGGAACACCACAATACTCCAAGCATCCTTCCCCAGTACCCAGGACACCCATTATCCATGGTCTCATATCAAATCCAACCCTTCAAGCTGCCCTGCCTTATTTGTAGGCACAACCTAGACCAGCACCAAAGCCATGCAAGCTCAGAGGGACCAGCAGAACTGACAGTGAGGATTTTTCTGGCTGGGGCACTAACATATCCCCCTGAATTGCTTCCTGCAGCTTTACCTGCTCACATAACGAGCAGGGCATTCTTTACTGTGTTTCAGAGTGCCCTTCTCTGTAATTACACAGCACAGTGCATGCAATAGGGTAGTTCTTGCCCCAGGGATGGATGCTTCACTGTGTGGGATAGGAAGGATCATGCCAGGAGGTGGCTGGGAGCTGACCCCTGCTTCTCAGATCCAGTTAACACCACTCATATAAGGACCAACCCTTGCCATGACACACTGCATCTGCAGCAATCAGCACTGTCTGTGAGACAGGCTGAATTCATTAACTGTGTTTAATACACCGGAGGAAACTCAAGCACCAAGCAGCACAATAACTTGCCCACATGTATTTAACGCATTAGCAGCAAAGCCAAGGATATTAGCATCCATTTAAGCCTTGGCACGCCTGTCAGGGTTTTCCAGTGTCTCCGACCCTCTCGAGAGCACAGGGAAATTAAACCTGCATTTTGAAGTGCTGGAGTTTCACCCTCTCACTCCAACATCCACCCTCCAGCAAGCAGGAAATCCATTCAATCACTGCCAATGCCACAGAAGCCCAGGCATGCCTGTGCTGCACTAACAGCACTGGGGGCTGCTCCTGCCTATTAGAAATAACTGTCACCACCACACAGGGAGTTAGGCAGCCTTCCAGGAGGAACTACAGCTCTTCTCAGCTCCGCAGGAGAGGTGTTTGCTTCAGTGCTGCCTATTTTAGCTGCCTCCCCTAAACCAATTGAGTGCACATAACTGCACTGTGGGTCAGGCTCTCCCTAACAGCTTTTGAGCCCTTCCTGCTCTGAGACAGGAGCTGGGGCATCCCTGCAAGCTTTATGAAGATAAGTACTTCCATAAACCCAAGTAATCCACTAGGGCTGCTTTGGAGCCAAAAGCTGCAGGGTGAACACAGCCATTATTAGACACCGGAGAATCCACCGTGGCTCACTGCTTCCTTCCCTTCGGTCCATGAGCATGGGCCAGCACAGGAATTGCACATCACAGCTAAGAGGATGCTGCATGCAGACAGGAACTCATATAACATAATTAGTGTAGGATAATTAGTGCTTCATCATCACTGCTACAAAGGCTGAAGGAGGAATGAGGGCAGCAACTGGGAGAGAAGGGAATTAAGCACAAGACCAAGTGCAGCTGAGGCGGGAAGATGGGGAACCTCAGGGATAAAACAACCCAGGAATGTTCTGGGCTTAGGAATTAAATGAAGCACATTGTTAGAGCTGGCTACTCAGGTTTCCCCTAATTCACAGAAATGGGAGTATTTTGTGCTGGAACATGGGTTTCACAAGCCTGAGCCTGTAACCCCAGCCAGGAGCTATTACACCCACCCAGCAGCACTTCCAGCACAGGGCTAACAGGGAAATGCCATCTCAGGCTGTCAGCTAGGTGCTGACAAAGCCCTTTCACATACAGCACTACAGTGGAAGACCAGAGATTGCCCCCCTGTGCACATGTGTCTGTCTGGCAGGGAGAGGGGAGAGCACCCCTGGACGAAGCTAATGCAAAGGACTGTAGACCCAGACATTGTCCGTCATCCATGAAGAGCTTCCAATGCACATCTTTGTTCTGCTCTTCTCTGGGGTCCTTTTGGGTGAGCCCCCAGCTGCTGCCTCCCTCCGGGCTCAGCACATGGCCACGGGTTGGATCTGTGAACCACATATGCTCCTGTGGTGGGTATGGAAAAGAGAGGCTTCCATAGCTACCGCTAGTGGAAAACATCGGGGTTAAGGAATAGAAGGGGAGATGTAGACATAAAGGCCATCCTGTCTGCAAAACCATCTCCTGATGAGCCCTGTAGACAGGCAAGTGTCCATCAGCATCCCCATGTCTTGGCTAGGCTGGGGGGTCTGCAAAGGGTTCACATCACACTCACCCTCCCCTTGTGTCAAGTTCTGCCTGTGCCCAGCAAAGACTTCACCGTACGATGCCTTCATGGGGCTGCTGCATCAACCCAGCACAAGCTCTGCCAGCAATACCTGCTGCAGGGTTTAACCTCCCACCTGTCCCTGCAGCTCCCAGGACCCAGCCCAGCAGGCTGCCAGGACAATGTCCTCCTCAGCATCCTAGCTGGGGACCTCCAGGTCTCCTCCTGGCTGTCCCTCTCCTCCCAGTCAGCATCATCTGTGCCATGAGCTCACTTCATGGTGAGAAGACTGTGCCTCAAACATCTCCCATCTGTCCTTCCTTTCAGGACATCAGTGGCATACAACATACCCAACCCCTGATGGGCTCCTGGCACAACTGCTGCAGCATCTGGCTCTTCCTTTTTCATCCTCCCAGTCTGAGAGTCACTGTGCAAATCACACTGAGGCCTGGGAAGGATGGGGGCTCCAGGCAGCCCCGTGCACTGACCAGTGGCTCCTGCAAGAGGGGGAATTTGGCAGCTTCTTCAATAGTCTTCCTGGGGGCTCCTGCAGGCAGTACCGAGGTCTGATTTTCAGCCCTATTAGAAAGGGACTGGAATAGAGAAGCATTGTGGATGCTTAAAATGCCCCAAAACACCACTAGGTGCAAAGAAAGCACCCGAAAAAGACTGTGAGAAAGAAGAACAGGATAGAAGAAGTCATTTGACCCTGAAGAGGGGAAGTCCTGAGAGACACAACACTAAGGAAGATATCTCCAGATTCACCAACTTAAAACACAAATGAGATTCAAACCTCAAACCCCTGTGCCTGATGTAATCAGCAGAATGTGCTTTCAACCCCCTCCTACATCTCTTATCTCTATGTACTCAGGGTAGCTTGGACAGGAAAATCAGCCCTGGCAAGTTCCCCTCCAGGTTATTCAGGTGCTCACACAGCAGTTCAGCAGCTGGATTATGGACGCTGAAATGCCTATACTGCTTTGTACACTGCCGGCCATTTACAGAGGGAGCAGTCACACAGCCCTTGCTTGGGCTTCAGTTTAATGCTGGCAGATATTAGGTGCAAGTATTATCATAGAAGGGCCACAAAGACCTCTGCTAGCAAAGGCTTGCACACAGGAGTCGGTGGGATCTGCCTTGGTTTGGATGTCCAGGCTTCACAGAGGCCATCCACCAAGGATGAGGAGGGAAGTGCCTCATTTCCCAAAGGTGACACTGGTCTCCCCCAGCTCAAAATCCCTGCTGGAGCCCAGTGCTGCAGCCCCACTCTATCCCAGAGGGAATAACTGTGCCATGGAGAGGAGAGGAGCTGAGCTGTCAGAACACAAGACTCTGCTTTTCACTTAGGTGGCAACAGCTGAAAGACCTGAAGTGAAGCCCTTCGTCCCACACAGGTAAGGTGCAAACACAGCCCTTCCTCAGCTCCAGCTGCTCGGGTGGGAGCTCAAATCCATGCTGTGACAGTTTCAGTCCTGTCAGAAAAGAGCCAGGGCTGCTGAAGAAAGATGAAGGGAAAGGACAAGGCAACACCTGCACAAGGCAAAGCTTGGCTGGATTTTAGACCACTTACAATCCTGCTTGTGCTTCCTGACCTCCAACATCACAACAGCACCTCAACACGTGCAAAATGAACTTGCCTCCATGCTTATCCAGTGGCATCTCTGCATCAGCACTGATTAATAGCATGGACACTGCTCGAATTGCTAGTGTCACTCCACGGATCTCACAGAAGGGTTGATATAGTTCAGGGTATCAAAGGAAGGGGAAAGTGAATTACTGGTTTGGTTTTCTAAACATCCTTCACAATGGATTTTAACAGCCCTTGATCAAACCCATGTCTTTGGGTAGTTTTGGTGGGTTTTCTTCTGATGGTTCACCTTAAAACTGTCCAACATGGACCTGCTGACATTGTCAGAGGTCTCAGTCACACACAGCGAGTCCTGTGCTTCCTCCTTAAAGGGAAAGAGCTTTGAACACAGAGAAGTTTTCTACTCTATGCTTACTGCCTATTTTGAATTAAGTAAGGGCGTCCACAAATCCCCTGCTCATTCACTCAGGCCCCTCAAAGCTGTATTTAAGTGTAACCTATAACACCACCAATCACTATTAGTTCTCTTGTATCTGCAGATTCACAACCTGACTCCTTTCTCCAGTGGTTCATGGAGAGAAGAAGACAGGGACTATATCAGAAGTGGGACAAAAGGAAAGGAAAGCAGAGAAGCCTTTTCACCCACTGTACTGGACGCAAAGGCACAAACCTCTCTCTCCTTCTTAGGGAGAAGACCCTTGTTAAGTGCTCTGGGACAGAGAGGGTCCTATATAACAAAGACCTGAGCACAGCAGTCATAGAGTCATTCAGGTTGGAGAAGACATTTAAGATCATTAATTCCAACCAATACCCCAGCACAGCCAACTCCACCACTAAACCATGTCCTTCAGCACCATGTCTATACATCTGTTAAATACCCCCAGGGATGGTGACTCCACCAGTGCCCTGGGCAGCCTGTGCCAGTGCTTGACAACCCTTTTGGTGAAGACATTTCTCCTACTCGACATGCACAGTATTTAAAGGTGAATTGGGGTCTGTACCTCACTCCATTCGATGCAGACAGTCCTGTGCTGGGGCCTCCAGCTTGAGGCAAAGCCCAGGTGCTCTGTGCATTGAGTCTCGGTGTCGACCTTGCTCCAGACAAAGTCGGTTTGTTATAGGGCACGAAGCCGACACTGGAAGAGCTTACTGATGCTGTCCTACCCTGATGAGCAGTAGAAGAGTTGGGAACGTTTATCATGGAGTGGCGGTAGCGTGTGGTGATGGGACCAGTCCCGCTGTTCAGCCAGCACTGCTGGCAGGAACAAGCCACCCCTGTGTGAAGGGGTGTTGGGGAGGTTGTCACCGGGTACGGGGTGTCCAAGCGCCGCTGAACACTGCGGCGGAAGCTCGTGTTCTTGTTGGTCTGGACTTGAGCCACCACATCAACGATGTAGTTGTAGCCCAAGGATTTGAGATCTACTTGCTGGTGGCTCTTGGCACGGGCCTCCTCCAGGAGCACGCAGACCTTCATCTCGTAGGGGGACCACCCGCCTTCATCATTCTGCCATTCCCAGACGATGCCCTGCCCAGCAGCAGAGTCCCCAGGGAACAGGTGCCTGCGAACGGCGCGCATCGTCCCTGTGCGGGGAGAGGGGGAAAGAGTTAAAACCATCTTGTGAGCAGAGAATCATCGGATCATGGAACAGTTTGGGTTGGAGAGGACCTTAAGATCACCAGTTCCAACCCCCTGCCATGGGTAGGGACACCTCGCACTAGACCATGTCACCCAAGACTCCATCCAGCCTGGCCTTACATTGCCAGCAATAGAGCATTCACCACTTCCCTGGGCACCCTGTGCCAGCACCTCACCACCCTCACAGGGAAGAACTTCTTCCTTATCTCCAACCTGAACTTCCCCTGTTGAGTTTAAATCCATTCCCCCTTGTCCTATCGCTACAGTCCCTGATGAAGATCCCTCCCCAGCATCCTTGTAGACCCCTTCAGACACTGGAAGCCGCTCTGAAGTCTCCATGCAGCCTTCTCTTCTCCAGGCTGAACAGCCCCAATGTTCTCAGCCTGGCTCCATACAGGAGCTGCTCAAGCCCCTGAGCATCCTCCTGATCTCCTCTGGACTTGCTCCAACAGCTCTAATGGGGATGTTGTCTCAGGGACTCATTTCTGCTCAGATCTGTGGTGTCTATATCAGGGTGGCTTCCCCACCTCTCCCGCAAGAAGGGCACTAACGGGCTTTGTCTTCCCAACAGGACTGGGTTTGCTCATGAAGCACAGAGAAACGCAATATCCCCATCCAGAGATCCCTGTCCCTCTGCCAAATCTGACTGTGGGCTGGCAACAGGTTCAAAAGCTGCTGGGAGGAAGGGTGGGAAAGGAGGGAAGGAGAGAGGATGCAGAGACAGACGCACCCCAGCACAAAGGCGCAGCGAGCACAGATGCCTCCCTGACGTTAAAATAGGGTAAAAAAAGAAGTAAACCAGGCTGAGGCACAGAGCTGGTTTAAAAAAACCCAACTCCCACAGCCTTGACAACAGAGTAACTATAGAGACAGGGCACCATCGGGGAGTGTGCGTAAGGGGCTGAACACCCACTCTGCTCCACATGGGTCTGGGTAATTTTGCTCTTGGAGGAGCAGGTAAAGTCCTACGAGTGGAAGAGCAAAGACTTTGGAGAGGGGACAGGCAGGGACAGCTCCTGCAGGCTGACAGGTAGAGCAAGACTAGAGAGAAGATAAGAAGTGATGTGGAAACTGGAGAGAGCAGCTGTTCACACAAAGGAAGAGAAATGAAAGCAGGCACTCGACTGTTGCGATGCTGCTGGACAGCAACAGCAGGAGCTTCGCAACCCTCTGGAAACCTGGCTCTCCAGGGTGACTCCACTCCTCTCTTTGGGAAGGGAGAAGCCTACTGAGAGGGATGTAAGTCACCCAACAGGACAGAAACCCAGCAACCTCTGCAAACACAGGGTTTGTTCCTGTACCAGGGTCAAAGCTGCTTTCTCATCCTGCACTGAGAAAAAGGAGCAGGAAATGGTGCAGAGCAAGTCTGGGGCTGCGGGAGGTGGGGTGAACACGGGTGCAGAGAGTCCTTAGAGGCAGGAGGAGCCTTGGAGAACAGCACCAAGAGGTGAAAAATCAAATCAAATCAAGCCTCTAAAGAGGCCATGAGAGCTATGACACTGCTGCAGGACCCCAGGTGAAAACAGGCACGTTTACAGACATCCACACCTAAAGCCTGTGCAGAGCTGCCCCAGATCTTGCTGACAGTATTCCATTCAACAAGCACAGCCCAAGGAAGAAGGAGGACACATGGGACTCCATGCTGCTGAAGCCCAACTGCTACCTGTGCTCAGGGTCTGGCTGAATGCTGGGTGGAGCACCTCTGCTTCATGGTGCTTTGATCTCTATCCCATAGTACTGGGATACTGTGGAAAGCTCTAGGACTTGACTCAAACCATAATGGCATTAACTGCCTCCTCACTGCTAAAAATTCAACAGCATGAAAGTCACGTCTCTGTTCCTATCACACTTCTAGGCTTCTTCCTATATAGTGCTGGTGGTTTCTGTGCAGTGCTTTGGTGGTGAGACCATAACCAGACCCCATTGGGAAAACTAGGTGAGTAAAGACAGACCTGAGCTCCAGAAGTGACAGAGGCTGTGGCTCTCTCAAAGTAAAAACATGGCAGGCCAAGGAATGGCAGGACTTGTGTTTCTGCTGGGGAGCTGAAGGCACAGGGAATGGCCTGCCTCAGGGATGAGCAGCCAGGGAAGGTCCAGCACTTACTCCCAGCTCGCTGCTTCAGTGGTCAGAGCAGCACCAAGCGTCCTGCTAACCTCACAGTGAGACTCTCCAGTGTCTGCATTCAACAGACACCACTTCACCAGCACACCTAAAAAGCTATTAGCAGGCAGTGAAACACAACAACCTCCCTGTAAGAACTGGATCCTAACAGCTCAACCATGAGCCCAGGGATTCATGTGGGGCAAGAGCTTCCACTGGCAGAAGTCAGGGCAGAAGGTGTCAGCAGAACCAAGGAGACCTTTCCCAGACAGGAATGGACACCGTATGTGGGAAAGCAGATGAAAGAGCCAAAAGCAACCTCCAGTGATGACTGCTCCTATCCTGTCCTGCCAAGTGTTAGAAACACAAACCCACACCTCAACAAGTAGGCAGCAGCAGGGATGACCCCTGAGCAAGAAGAAGGAATGGGGATGAGATGGGCTGGAAACACACTGCATTTGGAGATGAGGCACAGAGAACCTGCTCTCAGGAGTAAGGGGACTACCACAGGTAAAGCAAGGTGTCCAAAATCACAGGGGACACATCTCGGAGGGGACGAGCAACCCTGCCCCTGCTCCACTGGCAGGTCACAAGTTAAAAGCAGCAGAGAGAGGACTTAAGGAGCTTGCACACAACCTATATTTTAGAGCCAACACCAAGAGCCAAGCCACACACTTAGAAAACATCCCCCTTCCCCCTGGCTGGCAGGGAAGCTGGGATCCCTCTCCAGGGTGGGCAGACAGCTGTGGTGAGAAGACAAGTCCTGCTGCTCACTTGCATTCACTCCCAGCTAATGTGCCTCGACCAGCAGCTGAAGCCACAGCTAATCCTGCCCACAAGATCCCCCTGCACAGCTGTCATTCCCTCTTGGTCCCGTTAACACTGGCTTCCTGTTATTCTCCTGGCTTCCTTTGAAGAGCCTGTTTGTCTGTCTAATAGCTAATGAGCAGAATACAACAGCCTATTTTTTGCCCCGTTTCCAGATTTTCATGGAGATGTTTCCTGCAGAGATTCTTTTCTCCTGCGCATAACAAAGGTCAGCTGGCTGCTCCCTCAAAAAAGCTTCATGGTTAAGACAAGAGCCCTGCAGAGAGAAAAAGCTTTGCTTAGAACTGGGCCACTGAAAGGGGATATGAGCATTTGCAATAGTCACGTTGAAGAGCACACAGGTACCTGTGGAGGGAGGCTCACAGAGCTGATGAGCATCCCTCTGCATCACTGGGAAACACTGCGGGAAAGCTGGGAGGTGGAAGCAGCCCTTTTGGTTATTAACAACTCAACCACAGATCTTGTCCAAGGAAAGATGAGGGCACGCCAGGCAACATCATTCCCAAATTGTACTGGACTGTCCCCCAGAGATGACCAGTTCTGAACCACCCTGCGATGGACAATGTGCTGAGTGTTTTGAGACCTTTCACAGAGGTCTGACGTGGTACAAGCTCTAAAAAGATACAGAAGAATGTCCCATTCACACTGGGACTCATCTTTCACCCTCACCAAACTGGGCCGCTCAACAAGTCTGGGAACAAGCAAGAAACAGCCACTGGTGCCAGCTCCGGTGTGTCCATGCTGTACTGCTCAAAGCCACAGTCTCGACAGGGCTTCCAAGTGCTCAAACAGGCCATGCTGAGCAAACCTGCCATGAAGAAAGCTCCTCACCCAGGACACCACTGGAAAACCTAATCCTAAGGTCACAAAGCCAGAATAAAAACACGGACGCAGCTGTGATGACCGTTCACATTTGCTCCAACCACTTCCCTTTCCTTTAGGAATTGCCCAATCGTGCAGTTGATTCAAGATACTGCTCATTTATTGCTTCAACTGGCAAGAAGCCAGTATGCTGCCTGTCTCTAAAGCTCGGGGTGATGCCTGATTGTGCCCTGGGGTGATGGGAGAGATGCTGGCAAAGGAGAAAGTGATGCACAGAGAATCATCTTCCACAGCAGCCATTCATTCCGGGTGTGTAATTTGGGATCTCCCTGGATTTTCCAGACATGAAGAGCATGCATTCCATCCCTGCCCTCTTCCTAAGCTACAGCTGCTCAGCACATCTGCAGTAGAAGAGGACAGGAGTCATCAAATCCTGAGCTGCCTCAGTGACCCCAAGAGAGATGAGAATGAAAATCAGGTCTCAGTCCTGCTATGAAGCCCTTCCATGGGAGGAAGCAGGCCAGCCTTGCGCACACAAGTGTGGGGAATGTTCTGCTGCAGCATCACGGCGCTCTGCGGGGGCTGCAGGCTTGCGCAAAGCAGCTTGTGCAGGGCGGCATGCCAAGGTAAAGCAGCTGGCACTCCAGTTGTAGAGGGAACAAGGGAGGAGATTGGGAATGGGAGGGCTTGAAGCCTAAGAAAAGGCCCTTTTTACACCAGTGGTCTTGAATGGGTGGGAGCAGGAAGAAAGTTTCCAGCTCTGAGAGCTCTGGCTCTGTGAGCTGCAGGGGTCCTGTGATGAGGCTCCTTAAGAGGAAGCAGCACCACTGATTCATGCCAGCTAATATTGATGTTCTCATGTGCCAACGTGCTGGGTGGCAGACAGCATCAGGAGAGAAGCAGACATAGAATCATAGACTGGTTTGGGTTGGAAAGGACCTTAAGATCATCCAGTTCCACCCCCCTGCCATGGGGAGGGACACCACACACTAAACCATCCCTCAAAGAACTGCCCCGCTGTGGCAGCACACAGCAGAGCTTTGTAGGGCTCTCCTACACATAATGGGGTCTCACTTATCTCCAAGCACACAAGCAGCCTCATCAAAACCCCAGCATGGACAGGGAAGCTCCCTTACCTGTATCCTGCCGGAACTGTGTCAAGCTTGGGATGTCAATGACATAGGGGGCCAAGACAGGATCCGCATGTCCCAAAGGGATGCTGCTGACAAGCCCTGATCCCGAGCGCCGGCCCTTCTGCTGAGAG
This sequence comes from Myiopsitta monachus, assembly GCA_017639245.1. Taxonomy (NCBI): domain Eukaryota; kingdom Metazoa; phylum Chordata; class Aves; order Psittaciformes; family Psittacidae; genus Myiopsitta; species Myiopsitta monachus. Next base: position 8,456,893 of record CM029932.1, read on the forward strand.
GCCTGAAAGACCTGTTCAATGTAGCTGCAGACATTCCCTCGGTACGGTCTCCACCTGCCAAACTCATCCTGCCATTCCCACACTGCCACCGCTGGGGAATTGCTGTCGTATCCAGGGGCAGAACCGGGAAGTCCGGATGGCCCGGCTGAACTGCTTCCTGCTTCCTGAGCTGCTGCCATGCTCCTCCCTGAGGTTGGGCACGCTGCAAGGGGCAGCCTCACACCATCTTCTTCTGGGAGACCTGCAGGAAGAAACAAAGAGAGCTCACAGGGCTGAGAATGATGTTCCAAATCCACCCCACCCTGCATCCATACCACACAAGCCATTTGAGAGGGGGGAAAAAACTCAGCCTTGCACAGAAGATGCTTGCTATGCATTTAGGAGACTGCAGAGAAGTGGATTGGCCTCAAAACCCTCTGGCTGAGAGCAAATGGGGTATCACCTCCCACTGTATGCCAGTTAACTTCCCTGTTAATTTGGAGCAAAAACTCTAAGGCTCTAAGGACACTCTGCTTCCTACAGCTTGCAGCACCAAACACCACCTGAGCCACTGTAGATGTGCACAGAACCAGGCCAGAACCACTGCTGACCACTGGTAGGGAAATCTCTAAACCCTGACCCAAGTTCAGACACCCATTAGCCAGGATCATGCCAAGGCCACTCGATACTTGTCCCCACTCACACTACTTTTGGTAGCATTACACTGACCACCCTGATGTGCAATATCAGCTTGGGAGCAGGAGCTCCCTAAGCACACGTGTACATGAATGACTTGGTTATACAAGCGGTGCCCGAACTCTTCTCACTGATCTGAGCTCTCACTGATCATCAGCTCCATCCAGGCTTCTGACCAGGCAGTTTTGATCCAGGATCAGTCCCTTGACTCCTTCTGTGCAGCCTTGTATGTGCACACAAAGGCAGAAGACAAGTCTTCATGCAGAGTCTGCAAATCACAGTAATGCATACACCGAGCACAATCCAAGTGAAGAATGGATGGGAAGAAGCACAGAAGCACTAGGAAGAACACAGGGTGTAATAAACAGCCTGTGCTGAAGGCAGTGATTTAGCAGGTCTTTAAGATTGCACTACATCTAGCTGCAGCTTCTCAGGCTGGAAAACAAGGAACATCTTGAAACACAGGACAATCTGCATCAACAAAGACTCAGGCCAAAGACTAAAGCCACAAAGTGATGATTTGGGGATGATCAGAGAATGGAGTAGGAGCCTTAAGACACCCAGGTAAAGACACAAAGGTAGTGAATAAATCCTAAGGACTTAGAGCCAGGATGCAGAGATAAAAGACCACTCTTAGTGCCCTAGGGATGCAAAACCACAAAGCCACTCCATGATCACCAAGCTGTCCGAGAGACACCGCTAAATCTGATATGTGGCATTCCTTGTCTGCTTTGTCATTGCAAGGAATGTCTGGACCACCCGGACACATATGCCTTGGTGCCCAAATGCTGGACAACCCCGTGTTGCTGCTGACGAGCAGGTGGGTATGACTGTGAATGAGTTCAATTCATTCTGTTTCAGAACAGTCACCTTCTCCCTCTTCAGGTCTCCATTCCTGACTGCTCACTTGACTCCCAGCAGGCAGCTATGAGCTTCCTTCCCATCCAATGGAAAAGTTCAGGTGCCCAAGAGGCAGAGTGAGTAGTGGGTGGCTTCCACTGGAGGATGCCATCTGCAAGGAGAATGACATCCCTGCCGGATGGGGAAGATCCCACGCTCTGTGGAGCGTCCCATCCATCATGCTCGTGCGGCTTGCTAGCTTAAAAAAGCAATAGAAGAAGAGCAAGAGGCGAACAGACGCACCCACACGTCTGCATTTATGAGAGGAAAGCAACACTTTCCCCGGGAATTGGGTGCAAATTGGTTTATGAGCTGCTCTGAGAGCTCTACACAACACCCCCAGCTCAATTGGTGCTGGTGACAAACTGCTCCAGGGCACCACGAGAAGACCCTGGGCTCTGCAATGCATCTTCCCCATGGAATTCATTCTTCCCTAACACACCACAGACAGTTATTTTACTGCTCAAACCAGCAAGTTAAAACCTGAGGTGTCAAACCCAACACCTGCCTCTGTCAGTTCTTTTTATGGCAGGTTTCACACCAACACATCTCCTCCAAAGGGACCACCAGCACGTCCATGCTTGGCTTGGACCAGCACGAGTCAAAGCAGAGCTGCAGGGTTCTCTGTCCTACCCACCTGCATGAGGTGCTCTGAACCCCAAAGAGAGAACCAACACCTTTCTCCCCCCAAAGCTGTTGTCACCAAGTACTCATCTGCCCATCCTACAGATGGGAACAGCAGAGGGAAGCTGTTTGGATGGAGTCAGCGATTCGTCTTCCTTCCTTTTTGAAGCACAGCAGCAGGAAATGGAAAAAAGAGAGCATCCCAGCAGAAAAGCTGCCTCCTTCGTGTACCCCCTCAACTCGCTGGGACACCGGCTGAGTGACAACAGCCTATTGCTCACCCCGGGTGACAGCGATGCTTTGAATCCCAGACCTCACACAAAGGTACCGGGGCTGGCTGCACGTGAGCATCGCGTGCTCCGATATTCACTTCCCCATCAGAGTGGAAAAGCATTTCCAGCGCTGGGAATGCTGCTCCAAAAGAGCGAGGGGAGGATTTCAGCCTCCTGCCAGCTCTCTGTGCTCCAGCCAGCAGCTGTTTGCACGGATTGGGAAGTGAGGAATGCGCGAGAGCTTCAGTATGCCAGAATTACAGGAGCCCCTGAGTTAAGGCAAACAAGAAGAGGCCTGAAGTTGCAGTTCCTTTCCCCATTCCATGAATCCAGCAGCACACGAGTATTAAGAGCTGAGAAATTCAATCCCAAAGCTGGTCAAAGAGCTTTCCCTTGGGCTGCCATGTGTGCCACAGGGCTGTATGGAGATGTGTTACACATTCCACTTGACTAGCACTGCGTTTGGGATGCTACTACCAGCAGTTCAGCTGCACCAGCTCTTCACACTGGCTCTATCCTTGGAAGATTAGTGTCCCAGGGAGGGTAACTACATCTCTCCTAAAATCCCATGGACACTTCATCTTGAGCTTTAAAAATGCCTTGAAAAGCTCCAAGTCATCCCAACCACTAAAAGTGTTTATTCAGCAAACAGTCCTGGCTCCAATTAGAAATCCTATGGGCTCCAAATGAAAACAAACCCCTGACAACTTGAAGTGCAACCTTCAATATTCCAGCCAAATGCCCTCCACTTAGGAGGGAATTCAGAACAGAGCCCAGATCTTGTATTTGGATTGGTTTGGGTGTATTTTGCATCCTAGGACAACCTCTGTAGCCTTTACCCACATGGCCCGAATCAGGGACTTGGACAGGAAAGGAACTGGGTGCGATTCAGTTGTGTTTCCCAGCAGATTCCCTCCCTGCTCCTCAAGCTCCAGCCAACGGTGGTGAGACAGCCGGGGAGGGGCAGGCAGGAATGAAAGCTGTGTTGAATTCCCAAACCGATTCTACTTCCAGAAAGCCAAATTTCCCTCCGCTTTAAATGCAACGTCTTGAACTTCGTGGGTCTGAAAATGCCAAGTCCCTTTTCCAATGCCTGAACTGAAGCTGTGACCAACGCTGCACTGATGTGCTAACTTGTACCCCAGCAAGAAAAGGCCTCCGGAGCCGTGTTAAGGAAACACAAATCACCAGCTTGGTAACACAAACTTCTCAGCACTTAGCTTAGAACAGAGGGTGCCCAGGAGGGATCTGTCCAGTGCCACTAACACAGCATAAGAGACAGGGCCAGGAGGGCTACAAAGAGCCCATGGGAAAGGATTACACATGGATTAGGAACGCAGATAAAGCAGAGGGAGGCAGTGGGGCTGTAACAAGCCCACGATCCTGTGGAGAGGGCACAACTGGAGCAGCATTAAGGGTACCCTGTGCCTCCCTTAACCCAAACCACCCAGCCAGAGCTCTCCTAAACTCCCTGCATCATCCGATCTGCACTTCTGGGCCCTGCACAACCGGAGCTGTGAACACAGTAACAGGGTCCAACAGTGGCAACAGCGTCCAAAGCTCCCACCGGGTACTTCACATCCAAACACATCTTCCCATACACAAGCACCCAACACTATCAGCTCACAGCTCGAGCAACCCAGGAGCACCAGCAGAGCAGTGAAGAGGTCACAGGAATAACTCCAACCACACAGATCCATCAGTCCTGCCTTCTTCAGCCTCTGCTGACCCTCGGCTGGGTCGACAGCCAAAAGGGCAGAAGATAAACCCTGATAGCTCCAAACCTGGACTCCTTCCATTCAAAACAAGCTTCAAGAGAGCTCCTTTCGGAGGGGAAAATAAAGACTGAAGCAGAACAATGCGTTTGCCTATCAGGTAAGCAGAGGGCACTAACGGAGAGCTGCGGCAGGTACACCCCAACACAGGGCCGACCCAGCCCGCATCCCGCTGGCTCCGGAGTGCTCTTGGGCACCGGAGCGCTATTGACTTACGGGGAGAGCGCTGGGCTGTGGGGCGCAAACCTGGCCCGGCCGGGCCGGCTCCGGCTCCGGCTCCAGCTCCAGCCGGGCTGCGGGACGGGCCCGGCCAAGGGGAGCCGTGACCGGGGCCGTTTGTCCGGCAGCAGCGGCCCCGGCCGCGAGGGGAACCGCAGGCCCCGTACCGAGCAGCACCAGGCTGGGCCCGGGGCCGCCGCGCGTCGGGACCGGTCCGGACCAGTCGCTCCCGGCTGTGACGGGCCCCGGCGAGGCGGCTGACGGGGAAGGGGAAAGAGAAGGGGAAGGGGAAAGAGAAGGGGAAGGGACCGCCCGACCCACGCGGCCCGCCCCGGCCCCGGCCCCGGCCCCGGCGCCCCTCACCCGTGTCCCGGCGGCGGCTGCTTCGGGAACCGCCGCTTCCCGGCCCGCGGCGGCGGCAGGAACCGCGCATGCGCTCGTTGGGACCGGGGCGGGGCGGGAGTGAGTGACAGCGGCAGTGACACCGTGAGTGTGACTGTGCGTGACAGTGTGTGTGTGTGTGACAGTGTGAGTGTGACAGTGTGTGTGAGTGTGTGAGTGTGACAGTGTGAGTGTGACAGTGTGTGTGTGTGTGACAGTGTGTGTGAGTGTGAGACAGTGTGAGTGTGACAGTGTGTGAGTGTGTGAGTGTGTGCGTGACAGTGTGTGTGTGTGAGTGTGACACACTGTGTCACTCACACGTGACAGTGTGAGTGTGACAGTGTGTGTTGAGTGTGTGTGTGAGTGTGTGAATGTGAGTGACAGCGGCAGTGACACTGTGTGACTGTGTGTGACAGTGTGTGTGTGTGAGTGTGACAGCAGCAGTGTCACTGTGACTGTGAGTGACAGTGTGTGTGTGTGAGTGACAGCAGCAGTGACACTGTGACTGTGCATGACAGCGTGTGTGTGTGTGTGAGTGACAGCAGCAGTGACACCGCGAGTGTGACTGTGTATGTGTGACTCCATGTGTGTTTATGTGTGACTGTGAGTGTGTGAGTGTGAGTGACAGCGGGAGTGACACCATGAGTGTGAGTCTGTGTGTGTGATTCAAAGTAAATCACTTCACAGGATGCACTGTAAAGTAAAGCACCGACCTTCGCTGGTGCCTGCAGCGTGCGGGGGTTCAAACCTCCATCCACGTCTCCAAAGCACCGTTAGTTTCAGGGGGGTTTATGCTTCACATTCTCATCTTGATATGATTTTACCTGAAGCATCTGCAGGTACAGTTGGGTGAGTTATGTAACCGTAGTCCTCTGAAGCTACTGCACACCCGGGTTAGGGCTACAACCACAGCCTGTTGGTTACCTTTTTGCTTTCAACTGCTAACACCTGCGAGCTACGTGCTCAGTTCTTGGTTCAAATCCTTATCCTATCTTACCATGAGGGATGTCCCTGCTTGGAAGCAATTTCCGGGCGCAGATGCAAGGCATCTACAGGCCGAATTCTGATGCACTGTTTATCAAGCCTCACCAGAGGGGCAGGTTCCCACCCTCAGAGGGGCCCTGTGTTGGGTGCGCGTTCAAGTTTAGGTGCTACATCATACTCGTGCTAAAGAGTAAGGTTATTTCAGCTAAGGCCTAATGGCCTGGTCTCATGTGTGTGTGACACTGTGAGTGTGTGTGTGTGTGACAGTGACAGTGTGAATGACAGTGCGAGTGTGGCAGCATGAGTGTAATGATGGGTGTGCATTTGGTACTGGGTGTATCACTGGATGTGCGATGCGGTGTGCGTGGTGCCATGTATGAGTGTGGTGCTGCAGGTGCATGCGTGTGACACTGAGTGTGTGACACCGAGTGTGTGACACCGAGTGTGCCCCTTGCACACCAGCCCTGCTCTCATACACCCACACTGGGGTCTCCTCCGGTGCCAGTACTTTGGCTCCAGTTTCCAGCATGGCTCCTTTCAGAGACATGTTGGACATGCTCCCAATGCCATTCCCTCTATCCCATAGCTCAGCAGAGCCCATGACACTGGTGTCTTATTAGAGCAGCAGCCTCTACTGAGGCTTAATGCTTCTGGCTGTGTCTGTGGGAGATGCTTTTGAGCCACTGACTCATCCCAATGAAGGTGGATGTGAGCACCCGGCACGACGACCGACGGATCAGCTGCTCAGCACGGCCTTGAGGAGGGTTATTTTTGGTTTCATTTGCATTCATGTACATCAGGAACAACCCCCGGAGGTGACTGTTGTGTTCCTCGTTTGAGCACGGGATGAGGGTTGTTAAACACAATGTGTGAGTGCAGCAGAAACTCTGACAATGGAGCATCACGTCCTTGCACCTGCACTGAAATCAGATCACTTTGTGTAGAGGTCACATTAACTCTGGAGGAGATCATGGAATCATGGAATCCCAGACTGGGTTGGGTTGGAAGGGACCTTAAAGCTCATCCAGTTCCAACCCCTACCACGGGCAGGGACACCTTCCACTAGAGCAGGGTGCTCCAAGCCCCTGTGTCCAACCTGGCCTTGAACACTGCCAGGGATGGGGCAGCCACAGCTCCTCTGGGCACCCTGTGCCAGCGCCTCAGCACCCTCACAGGGAAGAGTTTCTGCCTAAGAGCTCATCTCAGTCTCCCCTCTGGCAGCTTAAAGCCATTCCCCTGTCCTGTCCCTCCATCCCTTGTCCAAAGCCCCCCTTCCAGGTTTCCTGCAGCCCCTTTAGGCACTGGAGCTGCTCTGAGGTCTCCCCTTCAGGAGCCTTCTCTTCTCCAGGCTACCCCAGCCCAGCTCTCAGCCTGGCTCCAGAGCAGAGCTGCTCCAGCCCTCGCAGCATCTCCATGTCCCACTGGAGCACCTCCATGTCCCTCTTGAGTTGTTGCCCCATTGCTGATGATGGATTGCTTCCTAACACTGTGTTCGATGTAGGGCAGGCCCCACCTGGGTTTTTGACTTCTCCCTTCACGGCACAAGTCAAACTCACCACCAAGACATCTCAAAGCCAGGAATCATTCACCAGTGCTTATCAACCAACTTTAAACTTCCCTGGACTTTACACTCAGCAGCAATGATTCATCTGTGACATGATTTAAAACCCAAGTACATTATGCCTGGACTCGGTAATTATAGCAGAAATGGCATCTAGAACCACCTTACACCACAGGCGTGGAGGGATATCATAAAACTCTGCTTCCTGGGTTAAATACACTGGACTTACCTTTATAGAGCTTATATAGGGTCACTTTTCTGCTTATAGAAAACGTGTAGCACCGAGCAGACAACCACTGCAGCTGCAGTAACAATCCTCTGGAGCTGTTAGTTCACCCTCGGATGCAGATACCCATGGATTCCTCTGTTCCAGGATGGATGAGACTGTCACATCCTTGAGTTCGAAATACTCACAACGTACTAATAATTGCCACACATGATTGATAGCCTGCTTGTAATGTGTCTGTTAAAGCAATAAGTTTCACATCCACCACTCAGGTGCTCCGAATTCCTGTCTCCTGTGGCTGTAATTAGAATCCAAAGAGCAATGTGAGGGTTGTTTTCCTTTCTACCTCAAGACTCACAAGCCTGAAAGATAGGTGCACTTTAGGAAGCTGTGTATCCTCTGATACAAAGCTATTAAATATCCTCTAGTGCTGAATAGGAAAAGGCTTCAGGGAGGGTGGTGAAGATCACATTGAGCCTGGCAGAGCTACATGGCATGACTGCATAGTGAAGAGATGCTGCAAGTGAGGAGCAACAAGTCCTGGCTGATGGGAGAAGCTGAGTGAGGGCTTTGGATGATGCTGCAGGTCTGAAGGGTGTTTCAGGGTGTCTATGGGGCTGTGGAAGAGCAGAGGTGCACTGGGTGAGGTTGCTGGGAGAAGAGAGGGGCTGTATGATGGAGATAATCCGGCCAGGTGGTGCCTGAGCTGTGGAAAGCTGTGGAAATGCATTGGATTTCTTTTCTTATTATTATTGTTATATTTTATTACTCATTTGTGAGCAGCAATTCATGAGCTGGTCTGGTAGGACTCGTGCACCAGGGTACCTGGAAGGCTCTAAGGCACAGTTGATGCACAGGTATCTCATCCCAGCAGGTGAACCTCAGTCAGAACCTAAGGACCCCGTTTGTTACGTACAGGGATGTAGACCTCATAGTCCTGACTGCCTGCAAATACACTTGATATGATATAATCCCTGATGATCCACAGTGTTTAACACATTCCCTGAGGCTTTTTTATCACCTGGATGCCTTATTTCCCACATGCACATACTTTCTGCATGCTCCCCAACTCAGTACGCAAGGCAACAAGTCCTCCACCATGGGATCATCTTAGGCCTGAGCCATCCCCATGCTGGGATAACCAGCCAAATATTTGTCTTCTCCCCATTCCTTTCCTTGCAGTGAGGGTGGAAGGCTGTGGGATTCATTTCTGCACGGATGCTCCATCTCATGCAGATTTGAGTCAAGGTCCTACGCTAATGTATATAAACCCTGATGCATGAGGCTCTGCTAAATTGCCAGGCTTAGCCTCGTGCTCTGGGGAATAGACAAGTCACTTGGCAGCTGTCTGTCCAGCTATGCTGGGATTGCTGCAGCACTCTGCATTCACAGCCTTCTTGATTCCAGATTGATTTCCCCAAGCAGGCAAACCCAAAGTGACAGGAATTAGGAGGGAATTCCTCTTCAGGCACAGGATAATCAGTGGAATTTGATTTCATTTTCTTCTGCAGCAGCTGCTGGCTGTCCCTGCCAGAGATCGATTAGATAAAGCAGAGGTGGGATCTGTTACAGCATCCTGCTCTATCTCAATGACCTTGCCCTGTGACAGCCAGGATTTACCTGCTGAAGGGGACATGCACCCAGTCCCTGGTGGGAGATGCTCGACTCTCCATGTCCCCCTGCCTGCATCTCCAGGGAAATCACGGAATCATAGTTTGGGTCGGAAGGGACCTTAAAGCTCATTCCGTTCCAACCCCTGCCATGGGCAGGGACACCTTCCACTGGAGCAGGTTGCTCCGAGCCCCTGTGTCCAACCTGGCCTTGAGCTCTGCCATGGATGGGGCAGCCACAGCTTCCCTGGGCACCCTGTGCCAGCGCCTCAGCACCCTCACAGGGAAGAACTTGTGCCTAAGATCCCATCTCAATCTCCTCTCCGGCAGCTTAAAGCCATCCCCCCTTCTCCTGTCACGCATCCTGGGATAGCTCTGCCCACTCCCAGCTGCCTCCAGCGTCTCTTCCTGAAAATGCGTGCCACCTAGTGCACACTGAGCCCAGCGCAGCGCAGAACGCTCTCGCCTCTCCGGAGCCTTTCCGCATCCGCCTGGAGTATGTGGATCTTTAGAAGTCCCTTCCAACACAAATTGTTCTGTCATTCCAAGCGCCAGGCTCGGACACGGCATCTCCATCGCACGCAGGCAGCGATGTCCGCCCCGTCTGTCGTGCCGGCCTGTCTGTCCCCATAGGGGTCACCGCTTTCCAATCAGAGTTATTTAAAAGCACTTAGGCTGTGGCTGCAGCAGTCCCAGCTAAGGCAGCAGAAACCGGTTGTCTGTATTTCCCAATGCTTGAAGACGTGGGCAGGGAAAGCAGCAAGTGCTGGCGCTAATGGACATGCTGTATATAAGCGGCTGTTATCCCATGGGATCTGCTGCCTGGAGCACAGTGCTCACCCAGAGAGGGAATGACATGCGAGGGAACACAGGAAAGAGGGGAACCTACAGGCATACCCTAAAGCCGATGGTCCACAGCGAGTGCCTTTGCCGTGATTGATCAGGGTGACCGAGTGGACCCAGCTCCCTGCTTCCCACCCCCTTCATTCCACCCTCATGGTCCATGCCTGCCCCTCCACAGTTCTGGATGCCATCCCAGAGCCTGTGGCACAGGTCGGCTGCCCTGTGGAAAGCCGCCTGTCAACACCGTGTCCTTGGGCCGCTCGCTCTCACCTGGCTGGGGTGGTTTCTGCAGCACGTTGGTCAGGAAGCAGCTTACCAGGAGGAACAAAGGGGATGTTGTCCAGGAGGGGATGGATACCTCTCCCCGAGCTCCAGCCTGCTGCAGCCCAGTACTGAGCCTCTCCGGGGCTGCCCTTCCTTCAGCACTAACAGAAACCTCATCGCAGTTATCACTTGGGTCACCAAAGAGTGTAAAGGTGCGCTAGGACCCGGGCAGGGCTCAACGCCAGGACAGGGAACCAAAGTCCTCTTGTGCTGCACATACATCTCTCCCTTCTCCTAAGAAGAACCGGGTGGTTTTGGGGTGTGAGAGGCCCCACATTGCAGAGTCCCAGCAGAGACAGGCATGAAAGGAGGGGAAGCTCCATCCTGCTGCATCCTTCATGTTTCCTTCCCCAAAGCACCATGACAGTGGGAAGGAAACCCATATACACGCCGTGATTTAACACAGCAATCAGCTGGATAAACCTGACATTCATTGTAAGCCAGCTAATGGCTGACAACAGCAACTGGTGTCCTGAGGAGCAGCTCAGCCCCATCCTTTCCTCCTGCCAGCAAGAAGATGCCTTTTGCTTTAGCTTACGGCTTTTTATATTGCACCAGGCCCTTCTTATAAATCACCAACAAGACTCTTGGCCATGGTGTAGTACATGCAAATGAGATTGTCTTTCCTTTCTGCATTCTCCCAGCTAACTGAAAAAAACCAAACCCTATTATTATTATTATTACTATTATTATTATTATTATTATTATTATGGCTCTGTTTTCTGCTCATTTTCCCCATCTCCCACTCAAGACAAGCTGCTGCCAGAAAAGAGATCTGGTGGCCGCTGCTGTAGATGCCATCCTCCCCACTGCTGCAGGAAGCCAGGGCAGATGCTGCTCATGGCACATGGCAGATGTTGAGTGGACATGGGAACGGTCCTGCTGAGCCCTGACCCCTCCAGGACCCATCTCCTGTGAGCGTCACCGATGTCCTTGGGTCACTATGCAGTAGGACCATCACAAAGGACAAAAAGGGCTCTTTTTCCCTGGCCAGCCTTGCTGCCCTGTGGAATCTTATAATTAGCCTTTCTTATGCTGCGGCTGTTCCTTGAATAAGGCTGGCTGTGTTTGCTCTGCAGCGTAAGCCCATAGCCTGATGCTGCCAGGCCACTCAAAGCATATGCGGTAACGATGTAGACATGGAAAACACCCAAGATGCTGCTCAAATGGATCAGGAAATCATGGAAAGCATCTTTGTGCTGCCGACCTTACCCATGCACGTTTGCATTTAGGGAGGGTTTCGCTGCTGGTGTTCCAAGCCTGGATGTGGATCGATGCTGGAGTTGGTGATGTCCAGCCTGCAGGAGCTGGCAGCAAACCAGGATGGCGGAGACTTTGTCAAAGTTTAGGCAAAACAGACTTAAAAGGCACCTTTGAAACTCGCATTTGCGAGCTGGCTAATGAGAGCTTTGCTGCTGAAGGAAATGGGAATAAAAGCCTAATTGCTAATTACTGAATCCCTAAAAGAAAGCAATGGCAGATGGGCAACCATGTACTTGGCGACAGTTATAGCCAGAGCCTGCTTTGTACTGAGTTAGAACATGAAGCTTTTAAGGGCATTTAAGGGTCTGGCCTTTGTGTAGGAGCAAATGAGCAATCCAGCCGCAAGAGCAACTGCCGCCTCCATGAAAACAAGGGCAGGAATCCTGTTGATCATAAGATCAACTTGTTCAAAGCCTAAGGTGTTTTGACTCTAATACAAGTATTAGACTCCTGAAGTTGCTGGGGAACTTCAGAACCCACAAGACTGGAAACCCAGCATAATTGGGGTCCTTTATCCATTGCCTTCCAGGCTGCTGAGAGCCAAGAGTCTCACGCAAGGCTTTTACTTGCAGTGGTGGTTTAAATGGTTAAAAGCCTATCATGGTTGAAAATGGTTAAACACACCTCCTCTTAAAATAGAGATGTCCTGCTCGGGAGATAAAGGAGACAACGTGACCATATAGCAGGCGAGGTGATGGAGATGGATGGGAAAGGTTTCCAGCCCTGGGGTATGAGTTGGAAAGAACGGGGAAGGTCTCTCAGCCTCGGATGCCTGGGCAGGAAATATCCTCAGTAGAGAAAGAGCCTCTTAAGGCAGTTTCTTGCCCAGCAACAGGCCGGGAGGACAGTGGATTGTAGTAGAAGCAGGACTGTCACAGTCAGTCCCCAGGTCCCATGAGCTGGAGGTTGGGAGCATCCCCTCCCGCTGCGTCCCTATGCTGGCTCAGGTACCAACGGCAGCTCCCAGTCAGGGGGTTATTGCTGGCTGCCGCTCCAGGTGGGCATTCAGGAGGGAGGTGGGAAGGAGCTGCAAAGCCCAAACCCTGTGGAGCAGCTTCTCCCTTCCCCTGAGGTGTAACCCAGGCTCCGCCAGCTCCCAATTTTGGGATGTGTCCCTGCCTGCCTTCCTGAAACCCGAGCCATTCCCTCCGCACCATGTCTCCTTAGAGGGCTTCCCTCGCTCCTTCCTCTTCCTCTTCTTCTTCCCCCTCCTCCTCCCTCCCTTCCTCCCTTGCTTTCGGGGTGCTCGGCCCCGGGATGGGATGCAGGACTGCCGTCCTGCCCTAGAGCTGCAACCCAGCCGACAGCAACCCCAAAGATGCAAAGAGATGATGGGCTGGAGCTGTTCAGTTGATGGATGAGATGCTTTTCATCTTCTTTTTTAACTATTTTCAATTAATTTACTAAACAAGATCTCACCTAACGAAAAAATAATTCCTGCCTCATCCCCATCACCTTTTCCTGGGAATATTCATTTCAACAATTGTTTGTTAAGGTTTTTAACTAACTCGCCAGTTTTTTCCTTTACTGCAAAAGAGAACAGTGATTTCTGGGATTCAGTGTACCCATTGCTATACTGGAAAGGCAATACCAAACAGGTATGTGGATTTATGATGCTTTTTCATGGGTCAGCATGGTAAATACAAATAATGGTATGATGGGGCTGCTGAAAGACTCAGTTCTTACAGTTGGATAGTTGAAGAGTGACAGCTCAAGAGCAAGGGGGTCTGTCCAGCCTTGGCTATGGGGACCAAAAGGGGACCAAAGGACCGGAGGGTTCTCGAGTCCTGGCTGGAGGTGGGAGTTAGGCACAGTGTGGGTGTTATTTGGGGTGAAATCAGGGACTTTCTGTGCCCTATCCTGTAAGTTTTGCATCAGACACAGTGGTCAGTGTGCGATCGGGGCTGATGTGGGTTTTGATGCTTCTTCCATCAGATGCATGATTGGGGTTTGCTTTACCTAACAGCTTGAAAGACCCTTGTTTGAAGGCACTTTCAGAAGCTCACGTTTACCAACCCTTTAAAAGGGATGCTGTGCTTTGCTACGATGGCTTATTAACATTTAAAAGCAGCCTTTAGTCTATAGGCACCCTTAAGGTGCCCAAAACCCCTCGTTGCAAAGAAAGGGGGTTCAGTTTGCAACCAAGCATCGGGGTGAGGATGGAGAAGCAGATACAAAAGATAAGGGAAGGTTGGGGTTTACCTGCCTGGGGTCAGCCGTGGCTCAGCACCGCAGTGGTTAATGCCGCGTGCCAGGGAGCAGGAACGCGCTGGCTCCGGCACAAGAATGGCCCTGGATGACAACGTCCCTGCAGGCAGGGCACGATGCGAGGGTTTGGCCAGGGCAGGGCAGCAGCGGGGCCGTCTGTCAGCCCTGCCGCAGGGGGACAAAAGGGGACATTATTCGGGGCGGCAGTAGGGATGAATGGAGCATTGAAAGCGCCACCTTAGGGAGTGGTTTGGTTTTCATCCCCATCGCGGAGCTGCCCTTCTGCTGGCGGGTGTCCTCCGAGCCTTGGGCAGCAGGAGCTGAGTGGCGAGAGCAGGGAGGTGGAATGGGGATGTACCCCATCCACATGGCTGCATCCTGCACCTCCAGCACTGGGTGGCTGTCATCTCCCACTGGTGCAGACAGCAAAGCCAAAGGCTTGCTCTGGAGGCTTGGAGCACACCCAACCTATGGTCTTGATGGACACATGGGAGCTCTTCCCACTGCATTGGAAAACCAGGAGCAGCAAAAGGCTGCTAGAGGGACGCTTTACATCCACAGGGATGCTTTTTGGTCACCAATACATCAGATTTCAAGGTCCTTTCCCAAGTTTCTCACCATCAGTAGATGCTTCAAGCAGCAGCAGCAGCCGGTGCCCATCCCTCCAGACGTGCCTGGTGTCGGCTGGAGGGACTAATGGAGGGCTCTGCTTACTGAGACTTGCAGCCTGGCTTCAGAGCCAGCGTGTGAAAGCATCCTCACGATGGCACTGCTCCACCAGCGCACGCTGCCGTCCCAGTGCTGCTGGCAGCGCAATGCTGGGACCGCTGGGATGCTGGTGCCGGTCCCAGAGGGGCAATGGAATAGGATCAGCCCCATCCCGTTCCCAAAGTGAAACCGAGCTAGGAGTTCATCAGTGATTCCTGAAGGGAGCAGTGAATGAAGGGGAAATGGCATCTTATTTAATCTCTTCCTCGTTTTCTGCCTGACGTTCCCGTTTGCTTCCCATCTTGTCCCTGTGGATTTCGCATCCCCTCGGTGAATGAGGTTTTCCTGTCAGACCCCAGAGGTTTCTGTCTTCCATATAAATGCCTTTTCCTGCTTTTTCCTATGAGATGCCGAAGAGCACCAGTGGAGCCAAGACAAAGCAGAAGGCTGGCCATGGCTGTGTCCAGGCTGGGATGGGGAGCTCCTTCACAGTTCTGCCTTGATTCAGTGTGTGACTCAGTTTACCCACTTGTGGCATGGGATATATGGTATATATGTGCTATGGGGTTTGCTGGTAACATCATGGGTCTGAGGTCCATCCTTCAGCCAATACAGCAGCCTAAGTCTCTCCCTGCTCCCAATTCTGCCTCATGGATGGATGTGGCCCTGCAGCTACATCCTGATGCTCAAAACCTCTCTCTTCTTCTCAATCCATCCAACCTGAGTTGTTTTCCCTGTCACTCCTAGTCACTGCTCCAGTAAGTGATGAGGAGGGGATTTGTGGGTCCTGCATGGCCTTTGGTGAGGCACAGGCTCTGCTGTCCATCACCACTAACACTGCTGTCTGCATGTTTCAGGGACATCCTCCTCTCAACACCCATCTGCAGGAGGACCACGGCGCAGCAATGAGACTCAGTCTGTGTCCAGCCACCTGGCATGGCACAGGGATGCTGGACATTGGGATGCTGATGCCAGCCCCACTGCTCCTTCTTCTCCTCTTCCTCAGCCCCACTGGTGAGCCTCCACATGCTGCGGTGGGATAGGTAGCTTTAGGTACCCAACATCTCCCTCCTGGCTTTACAGGAGGAGATTTTCCTCATGGAGCAGGAATACCGTGTTGTCCCCAACAAAGCTGAGTGTGCACAGGGATGGAAGGAGCAAGTTCAGGTCTTATCTCCCACCATGACCTATGCGCGATGCAAGTGCAGCAAGAGCATCCTGCTGAGCATCCACCCCTTGAGGACACTGATCCCAATCACTCCTGGCAGGCACTGTTCTTCCAGGCTGGAACTGGGAAAAGCCATTCCTGTGTTGGAACACCGTAATTATCCTGGTGTGATGCCCTCAGGGTAATTACAGCTGGGCCCCGGGAGCACCCTCCTGCCTCAGCAGACCCCCACAAGACAAATCCAGCCAGAAAGCTGGTAAATCACTAATGGAGGGTGATTTGTCTCTGCATTCGGTGGTTATATTTAGCAATATGAATGGGATGATGTTTACTTGAGCTCATTTCCCCTTTCCTTTCGGCCTTGTGAAGCTGGATCAGAGAAAAGTGGAGGGCTTCATCTCCTCTCAGAACCCACTCTTTTCCCCTCATCCCTCATTGCTGTAGACATAGCAGGCACATCTCCTTCAGGTCTCCTGTGACTTTGCTGGAGGATGCTCTCAAATGAGTATTTCAGAGCTTTGATTTTGACTTAAAGGGAGATGAATATTGAATATTTAACAATGTCCTTTTTCTCCACTGCTTCCTCGGCACTGGAGTGGACTCGGTGTTAAAAACCAGCACAAACCAAGAGCAAAAGCTCTTCCTAAAAAGCCACATTCTTGTGAAAGGGAGATCTGAGTTACCTCTCTCGTTACCCAGCCCATGGGGCTGCCGTGTCCTTCATCATCCTCTCCCTCATTGAGCCTCTCTGCTCCCTTGGTCTCCTGTTTAGTTCCTACTTCTCTCTTGGCATTACAGCATCACTCTCCACCCTCCCTGGGTCCAGCTATGGGCGCATCTCCCACCCAGCCCTTACTCCTGGGTGCTAAGTCATAGTTACAACAGCCAGCTGCCTTGCTCCCATTTCCCCTAGGGCTTCTAGGTCTTGCTGTGGCAGCCCTGTTTTGTAACTGACTTCATAGTCTCCCAGGCAACGTCCTAAGCAAGGCAAAAGGGAGGTGAGTTCATCCGCTCGACCATCACATTGCTTCTCATGGTGGTGACATCCTCCTCCAGAGCGGCAGGGATTGACCTTCCTGTGGCTGCTCGTGGGCTGAGTGCGAAGCAGGACAGGGCTGCTCCAAGCCAGGGGTAGGAAAAGAGGCCACGGAGCCACCATGGGTGTTGATCGCCCCTTGGGTGCTATAATTGGTGTGGAGGGATTTAACTTGGAAGGTGTCATCCATCTGTGCAGCCGCAGTCTCATCCCGAGGTGCTCAGGGTGCATGAGTTGGTCTGTGCAGCCTTCCAGCATCCTGAGGCTTGCAAACCCCTGAGGCACCGTATGGGGCAATGACAGGGACATCCACAAGGTCCAGACACCCGTCCCCATCCACCGTCCCCCAGGGCATCATTGCCATGACCCCCTGCACAAGCTGGAGACCTCAGTGCCTCGTGTGTGCAGCATCCAAAGGGGACCCCACATCACTCAGATTGGGGATGAGAGGGGTTTTGTGCCCACGTAACACCCAAACCGTGGCCGAGGGGCCAGCCTGGCGTGGGAAGCAGGTTACTGGGGGAGCTTTGGATCTGCCCATGGCAGCATCCATACCCCTGGGCGTGGGGCTGCTGGCAGAGCACTTTCAGAGCCCCTCTTAAAGCCCAGCTGACTGGGATGGGGATGCATCCTGCAAGTGTTCATCTCCCTTCAGATGCTGTTTGCTCAGGCTGGGCTGAGAATTGAATAGGAATGAAAGCCCCAAGGCAGCTGCTTCTCCTGTGGCTGGGAAGCTGAGCCCCAAGGCAGAAATCACCAGGGGTCTGTCTGTGTACAGCAGACATGGAGCTGCCCTTCCAGAGCCAGCTGGGATCAAGAGACCACATCCTGGTGCTCCCTGGATTACAGCAGCCCCAGCCCTGGCGCTGCAGGAGACCAGCAGCTCTCCCTTGGGTTTAATGAAACCAGTTTCGTTTAATGGGATAACCACGGAGGAATCCCTCCTCTCCCACCTCACTCTGCTCCTTCCCGGCTGCAGGAGGATGTTTTTGCAGCAAACCCTTGCTAAGCCCTTGGCAGCATCACCCAGGCTCCTGTTCCCGGCCAGCCTGGGATCCCATGTCTATGGTCCATGCTCCTCTCCACTCCCTCTGCCGTGCACCTCTTCCCTTGGAGCTTGGTGTCATCAGCACCCCAAAGGGTGGCAATGAAGGGACAGGCACCCGCCGTGCCCACCTGCATCACTGCTGCTGTCACCCTCCGAGCTGCATCCGTCCTCACTGCAAGAATGCTGCAGAGATCTGATCCCTTTCCTTCTCCCTTGCAGGCACCAGCTCAGAGCCAGCGCTGCTGCCATTCCCAGGTGAGATCCTTCTCTTCAAGCCTATTCTTCTCCAGGAAGTTTTGTAGTCGAAAAGTGTGGGGTTTGGTTAAAAATGGGGCTTGGGAGATTTCAAAAAGGAAGCATATTGGTTTGGATCAAAAAGCAGCAACAAAGAGCTGAACTCCTTTTACAGAAAGGAATTAGAGATCCCTTATTATCCCTATTCCGCATATTATCCTGAGAGGGGAATTTTGCCACCTCCTGCTGACTCCCTGTGCCCTTTGTTATGCCTGAGGAAATAATTCCCTGGATGTGGCCAGCCAGAGGTGCTTATACACCCACAGCTTGAGAGATCATCTCCATCCCACCAGCTCCCATGTAGGACCAGGCCTGGATGGTCCATGGAAGCTAATGGGAGTTTGCTAATTGCATCTTGTCACTTGCCACCATCATATGTGACGCCATATGTCCACTTTCTCTTCTCCCACTGGGTTATTGCCCAGGCCATTAGCAGACAGGATGATGGGATGATGGTGCCTCTCATGTATGTATTGAGATGTGCTGAGTCTTCATGGCTGAGGAGACCATGATCAGCCATTGGGTAGCCAACAGCTGCCTTCTGCTATAGCAAAGGGCCACCAGTTCATGTGAGGAGCAGAGATTTGGTGCCATATGGGGCTCACGTCCTCCTCATGGCACCTCCTGGGTGCCCATTGCCTGCTGAGGTCCCTCTTTGTGCCCATCCTTGCAGAGATCCGGCTCTCCAATGGGCCCAGCCGGTGCCAGGGCCGAGTGGAGATCTTCTACAATGGCTCCTGGGGGACGGTGTGCGATGACGACTGGGACATCATGGATGCCAATGTTGTGTGCCGCCAGCTGGGCTGCGGCCACGCCATCACCCTCCCTCCTGCCATGGCCTTCGGCCAAGGGAGTGGACCCATCTTCCTGGACAACGTGGACTGCAAGGGCTGGGAGGTGGCCTTGAGTGAGTGCTGGAGCCATGGATGGGGCATCCACAACTGCTACCACTACTGAGGATGTGGCCGTTGTATGCAATGGTAATGAGGTTTGGTTCCTTGGGGGCAAGGGGAGCAGAGGTGCAGATGCCCTGGGGGAACACAAGGGTTGTGTCCTATACCCTGGGTCAGCCAAACCTCCTCTGCATCCTTCCTCCACCCCTTTCCTCCATCCAGGTCACATCCCAGCTCAGCATGCTGGTGCTCCATAAGGCGACCAGCCTGTTCTGTGCTCCCCATCACTCCCAGCTCAGGGACTTTGAAACCTCTCCAGCAGGATCCCTGGGGAAAGAGCACATGCCGACCCACATTCCTGCCTCTGAGTCAGCCGCTGCTCGACTGCTCTTTCCCCTTTTGTCTCGTCTTGCTTTAAATTGCTGAGCTTTTCAGTAGGAAATGTTCCTAAAGGTGAGAAAAGCAGTGGAAAGCGTTGGCAAGTGAAAGTGGAACAGCTCCATGCCCACCCCTATAGACCCAACATGTTCCTCTTGCAGTTATGTAGGGTTTGCCCATCAGCCACACGTCAATGACTGGTAAACGTGAGGATGTGCAGACCTGGAGCTCAGCCACGGCTGCAACTGCTCAGTGCATCCCTGCACCCCGCAGAAGCAGGGCTTGGAAAGGGCTGGGATGCTGCGTTGGCAACCAGAGAGAGGAGGTTGTGAAGAGAGCAGGAGCCCTGCATCAAGGCACCGCTGGAGACAGGACAGGGAAGGACTGGAGAAGGAGGAGATGGGTCTGAGGGCAGAGGAGCAGCTTGAGCCCTTCAGTGTTTGAAGCTTGGTGGGTGACGGAGACGAGGGGATGCTCCTCTCCTGAGAGGAGATGCAGGAGTTCACCCAAGCACCAGGACCCAGGAAAGGTGCTTCCTCTGTGTAGAAGCTCTCAGGGCCCAGTTTGGTTCTGTTGGTTGTGGCTACAGAGGGAAGCGTGGGGTCAGGCAGCTCTTCTCCATGTTGGTGAAGCACTTCCCAGGATGCTTCCCACAACCCTTGGCATGAAGTGGCTGCCTGTCAGAGCGCCCCAGATTAACCCACCAGGAGGAGATGGGACAAGATGGCTTGAACCAACATTGTTAGCAAAAGAAATAGAGCTTAAACCAGCAGTAAAATCCAGGTATTACTGGTTTTTCTATATATATGCCATGATTTAGGATCCAAATCCCATGATAGGTGGGATGCTGACTCCTCACAGCTGAGTGTTATGTTAGGGTTTAGTCCAGGTCCCCATGCCACAACTTCCCTGTGCCAGCAGCCAAGGTCCTGGCTCCATCCATCCACCCACCTTCCCGCACCTACCATGGGGCAGATAGCACCGAGCAGGGCAGTGCAACTGCAAACCCATCTTTCTTTCCCCATTGGGGCTGGTTTGGTGCAAACCCTCTTGCATTCCATGGAGGGAGAGCCAGCACATGGGACTCCTGGACGGATCACTGCGGGATGGATGCCAGCTCTCTGCTTCCCTTTGCAGAGCTGTCACCCACACAAGCTAGCGAAGGACCGACAAGCAGGACCCTCACAGCCCCAGTGCAGGATGGGGAAGGTAAGCTGCTTGGCTTCACTTACAGGGGGCTGGTAGAGAACAGCATCCAACGCATTCCCTCCCGCCCCCATCACCCTCTGCCCCTCCATGAAGCACCCCAACACTCTGGCTCCAAGGGGCAGATCTCCAGGAACCCTGTCCTAACTCTGGCCATGGCCAAACCCTATCCTGGAGGTTCCCATCATTGGTGCTGCCCCAAAGCATCGCCCCTTTCCCTGCTGTTTCTCACCCGGTCTCTTTGCCACCACGGGCAGTGCCGGCTGCAGGCTCGGTGGCATCGCTGTGTGGTGACCTCCTGGGGAAGGGAATGTCCTTCTCAGCCTGTTACCAACCCTGCAGGCGACGGCAGCATCCGCCTGGTGAGCGGGGCCAATTCCTGCCAGGGCCGGGTGGAGATCTTCTACCGTGGGAGCTGGGGCACCGTGTGTGACGATGACTTGGGGCCTGAGCGATGCCAGTGTGGTCTGCAAGCAGCTGGGATGCGGCCAAGCCCTGGATTACAAAAGCAACGCCTATTTCGGCTACGGCACGGGGCTCATCCTGCTGGACAACGTCAACTGCGATGGCAGCGAGCCCTTCCTGTCTGCCTGCGACAGCCTCGGATGGGGCATCCATAACTGCGGACACCATGAGGATGCTGGGGTCATCTGTGCAGGTACCAGGGCAGAGCATCGCTATCAGGGTGGAAATCCAGGGATGGCGCTGTCTCCAAGGGGAAATGGCCTCAGATGGATGCTGATGTGCCCAAGGTCAGGCAGGGATCCTGGGCACTGTGTGCAGGAGCATCCTTTCTCTTTACCTGCCGTCATCCTGGTGCTCCAGAGGCTGGGACACAGCCCAGGCTGTGGTTTGCAATGGAAATACATCTGCTGGGCTGCCAATTCCCTGCTCTGCCCGCTGGAAAACAAGCCACCAGCATCTGGAAGGAGCTGGGCACCGGGCCCAGCCGCCTCCCCTTTCCTCCCTGAGTGATGTATCCCTGCTGATTACCATTTATAATGGCAATAATGCCCCTGAATTCCCTCGTTATCACGGGAGCAGGAAGTGCCAGCACTTTCCCTTTCCTACTATTAAGTGACAAATGGGCTGATGCAGGAGAAATCAGGTTGGTCCTTTCCTCCCTAAACATCCCCATCCCATGGGCACAGGAGCCAATGGCACCGCCATGCACAGCCCTTAAACAGTGGGGCAGGGGGGAACAAAGCTTTAGAGCCATTGAACCTCATAAACCCTACAGGAGAAGCAAGGGGCCCCTCAGTGCTGCATGTGGGACCTCAGCACTTGGGCTGGGGCGGGGAGTAGCACCATCTCCAGCACTTGGGTAGCAGGGACTGTGGCGATGGACACGATCCATCTCCATCCTCATCATCCTGGAGAGCCCAGATTCCAGGTCTGCCTCATGGAGTCAGCAGGCCCATGGCTTCGTAGCTTCTCCCCATGTGTCACCTCTGTCCCTTTGTCACTGCAGGGCTGGATACGTCCACCATCACGTCCTTCACCACCTCGGTGGCCATGGACTATGAGGAGACATTCACTGCCACGGCCACAGGTAGGAGAGCAGCCACCCTGCTCAGCCTTGTGCCATAGCCGGGGGCTTGCTGGGGGGGACCTTGTCTCCTATGTCCTCCTGTGACCCAGCACAGTCACCCTGGGTCCTGCTGCACGCAGGTGAGCTGGGGGGTGCCATTGACCATGGCAGGAGCTTACCATGGGGCTGTCGCAGTGACAGAGGCCATTGGCACCAAGCACAGGGGCAGTGGGTGCTGGATCTGGACCTGCTCAGCACCCACCTGTGCCTCTGCTTGTCTCAGCAGTGACAGACAGCAGGGACCAGCCCTCCGAGGCCACCGAGGTGCCCACCACCACTCTCCTCACCATCGAGCAGGAAAGTGAGTGTGCGGCCACTGCTGGACCTGCACAGCATCCTTGTCCAGAACATCCCCACAGCATCCCCAGGGGCTCACCCTGCATCCCAGGGCTCACCCCATGCTCCCACGGAGCTCACCCCATGCCCTGCAGGGGTTCACCCCACATCTTCAGGGATTACCCCATGCTCACAGTATTCACCCTGGGCTGCTTTGGGAGTCCCTCCCTGTCCTCTGGGTCACCCCACATTCCCTGGACTCACCCTGGGGGCTCACCCCATGCTCCCCAAGGGCTCACCCCACATCTCCAGGGCTCACCCCATGCTCCCTGGGGCTTCACTCCATGCCTCTAAGGGCTCACCCCACATCTCCAGGGCTCACCCCATGCTCCCTGGGGCTTCACTCCATGCCTCTAAGGGCTCACCCCACATCCCCAGGGCCCCCTCCGTCTCCCCATGGGGTTGCTTTTATTCCCCCATAGCTCACCCCTCATCCCCAGGCCTCACCCCACGCCCCTGAACCTCACCCTACATCCCCAGGGCTCACCCACCATCGCCAGGGGCTCACTCCCACCTCCAGGGCTCACCCCATGCTCCCAGGGCGTCGCTCCCGCGTATCCCCATAACCCAAGGGCTCACCCCATAACCCCCACCCTCCCACCACATACCCCTATGGCCACCGGTTACCGCGGCACCCGTCTCAGACCCCCCCACCCCCCCCCGTTCCCCGCAAGGCACCGGCGTGCGGCTGTCGAGCGGCAACGGGAGCTGCCGCGGGCGGGTGGAGGTGCGGCACCGCGGCACATGGGGTACGGTGTGCGACGACGATTGGGACTTCCCGGACGCGGCCGTGGTGTGCAGGCAGCTGGGCTGCGGCGCCGCGCTCGCCGCCACCGTGCTCGGCTCCTTCGGGTACGGCAGCGGGCCCGTGCTCCTGGACAACGTGGGCTGCGGCGGCGGCGAGGAGCGCCTGCAGGACTGCTTCCACCTCGGCTGGGGGCAGCACAACTGCGGGCACCACGAGGATGCCGGAGTCATCTGCCAAGGTGGGGGGGGGATGCCGGGGGAGGAGGGCTGCCGGGCAGGGATGCAGGGGGAGGACCGGGTGATGGGCTCGGACCGGAACACGGGGGTTTAGGTTGGAGATGAGGAAGTTTTTCCCCTGTGAGGGTGGCGCTGGTGAATGCTCCGTCGTTGGATGGGGCTTGGAGCAACCTGCTCCAGTGGGAGGTGTCCCTGCCCGTGGCGGGGGGGCTGGGGCTGGGTGACCTTAAGGTCCCTTACGAACACAAACCATGCTATGAGTCTATGGTTCTTGCCTTGCCAACTGGGTGGGAGGAGTGGGGCTGGAGGCAACCATCCAGGTGTCTACTGGGCAGCGTGGAAATTCAATGGGAGGATTCCGGCCTCCAGTGCTCGGGCTGGCTGTGGGAAATGGGGTTCTAGGTGAATGTCAGCCACAGACCATGGGACCGCTCCTGGCCACAGTGGTTGGATGCTGTGGTGCCCAGTGATGGCTGGAGCATGAGTACCACCTCTGCTCCCTGTTTGTGTCCTGGAAGTGTGGTGGCTGCCCATCCCACGCCATGCATCCCTGCATCCATACCCAGCCACCCCATGCTGCTTCTGGGGGCCCCTGACCCAGCCCTGGGGGGCACAGGCATCCCCTGAGTCACTTTTCCCACCCCTTCCCCACTGCAACAGATCCTGATGATGCTGGAGATCGTTTCCAAGAAGCCACCACTACAACCACCACGCTGACCTCAACTCGTCCCAAGGACGGTAGGTATTGAGGTATCACCGGGGGATGTGGTACCAGCCCTGGGGATGCTCTGCACCAGCACAGCATGGAAACCGAGGTGGTTTGGGCAGAGAAGCCTGAAGCACTGACATTGAGCAGCCCAGGGGAGGAGGAAAAGACACAATGGTGGGACCATTAAGCTGTGGCTTCTCCTGGTGCCTCTAGGGATGGTCCAGGCAGGGAAGGTGATGGACCTCAGGTGATGGACCATGACGTGATGGTGGGGAGAGGAGGTGATGGAGCTTGGTGCAGAGAGGAGGAAATAGACCAAAGGGTCTGGGCTGAACAGAGATTATTGTCTGTTCATTCAACTCGAACATCCGCCGCAATGCTTTGGGGGTCAGCCCCAGCTCACCCCCTTGTGCTCCTGCCTGTGCAGAGGCCAGTGTGGGAGCTGTGTGCAGCAGCAAACACCCACTGATCATCCAGAGACCAGGGCTCCTTTTGCCTTGGGACCAACCGGACCGTCCTCCATCACCCCTGCGGACCCATCCCAGCGGGTACCACTGCCCCGGGGGCGCTGGTGACACAGACAGGGTCCTCCTCACCCCTCACCCCATCCCCTCCGCAGGGTCCCTGCGCCTGGTGAACGGCAGCCACCGGTGCGAGGGGCGGGTGGAGCTGTTCTACCTGTCGCAGTGGGGCACGGTGTGCGACGACGCCTGGGACCTGCGTGACGCCGGGGTTGTGTGCCGGCAGCTGGGCTGCGGCCGCGCCGTGGCGGCCTGGGGCGATGCACGGTACGGGCAGGGCACCGGGTACATCTTCCTCGACAACCTCAAGTGCAAGGGGCACGAGCCCTCGCTGCTGCGCTGCTCGCACATCCGCTGGGACGTCCACAACTGCGACCACTCCGAGGATGCCGGCGCTGCCTGCAGCGTCCGGTGAGCGGGAGCAGCGCGGAGGTGAGCAGCGATGGGGATGGTGGAGGGGGTGATGCGCACAAAGGGGCTGCTGCCTGGGGGCACTCGCTCGCAGCCTCAGTTTCCCCACAGGGGCGCTGGTTGGGGACCGGTTTGGACTCTTGGAGGATGGGGAGAGCTGGGTGAAGGCTTGGTTTTATAGAACCTTAGAATGGTTTGGGTTGGAAAGGGCCTTAAGAGCATCCAGTTCCAAACCCTGCCATGGGCAGGGACACCTTCCACTGGAGCAGGTTGCTCCAAGGCCCTGTGTCCAACCTGGCCTTGAACACTGCCAGGGATGGGGCAGCTGCAGCTTCTCTGGGCACCCTGTGCCAGCGCCTCAGCACCCTCACAGGGAAGAGCTTCTTCCTTATCTCCAACCTGAACTTCCTCTGTTTCAGTTTGAACCCATCACCCCTTGCTCTATCACTACAGTCCCTGATGAAGAGACCCTCTCCAGCTGAGTTTTCCTCAGCTCCTAAAACACCGGCTGCAGCTTTCCCCCCTGTCGTGGTTTAAGCCTCTCAGGCAGTTTGCTCACTCACCCTCCCGAAGGGGACGGAGAGGAGAATCGAACGAATGTAACTCCCATGGGTTGAGATAAGGACGTCCCAGTTACTGAGGTATAACACAAACCACTGCTGTACCACCAATAATAATAATGGCAAGGGAAATACAAGGGAAGGGAATACAACCGCTCACCACCTGATACCAAGACCAACCCAGCAGTGATCTAACCCTTCTGGGTAACTGCCCCCAGTTTATATAGTGGGCATGACGTGCTGTGGTATGGAATAACCTCTTTGGTCAGTTTGGGTCAGGTGTCCTGTCTCTGCTTCCTCCCGGCTTCCCCTCCTCCCTGGCAGCGCATGAGGCTCAGAAAGTCCTTGGTCAGACCAAACATTACTGAGCAGCAACCAAAAACATCGGTGTTATCAGCACTGTTCCCAGGCTGAAAGTCAAAACCACAGCACTGCACCAGCTACTGAGCACGAGAAAAATGACTGCTGCTGCTGACCCCAGGACACCCCCACAAGCGGCCCCTTGGGGAAACAAATCCATTTTGCTGTGAAATCTGGTTGGTTTCAGCCATTTCATTTAAGAGATGAGGAAAATGGATTTTCAGCAGTGAAAACGACATTACGTTATGCTCAAACAACGTAAAAAGGGGGCTGAAATCAAACCAGGACATTGCAGTGGCTCTGCACTGAGTTGCTGCAGTTCTGCGATTTGCTTTGCAACCCGCAGCAATGCAAATGCCAGGTTTTTGTTCTCCTTTTGGCCTAAGAAATACCAAATCCTCACCAATTTCCTTGCAGCAGAGATGCAGGAGCTGGATCTCACACCATCTGCAACCCCATCCTGCTTTGCTGTTGCCCAATATTTCTCCCTCGTGCCCATTCCACCTCCTATTTCTTCTGCTGAGATTTCCCTTCAGCACAGCCAGTCTCTGCCTCATTTTCCTATGAAGAAAATCCATAGGGAAACCCCCAAATCCCTTCCCAGCACAAGGATGTTGAACCCAGTTGCTCTCCAGCGTCACACCTTTGTGGTAAGGGCTGTATCCCTCCCAGCTCAGGTGGAAGGACCCATCCTGCAGCCCCATCGCCGTGTGTGATGTCTGATGGACACCAGCAAAGTGACCTTCCTGATTCCATGGATGGGGTGCAAGGGTGGGAATGGCTCATGCAGAGTCATGGAGCGTGTCCGGGCTGCTCCCTCTGCTGTGCTCGCTCCTCTGGTGCAATCCTTGTGTCAATAATAGGTTGTGCATATCCCTGCCTTGTTCCGGGGGCTTTTTCTTCCCCATTTTTTTTCTTATATGTGTTTGGGATTGTTTTGTGAATAAATAAAAGACCTTTGAAAGTGTACGGAATCATGGAATCGTGGGATCATAGCATGGTTGGGGTTGGAAGGGACGTTAAGGCTCTTCCAGTTCCAACCCCTGCCACGGGCAGGGACACCTTCCACCAGAGCAGCTTGCTCCAAGCCCCATCCAACCTGACCTTGAACGTTGCCAGGGATGGGGCTTTCACCACTTCTTGCTTCCCTGCCATTCCCTGGGCAGGGAACAGGCGATGCCCCAAGTCCAGAGGCAACGGCTCGGCTCCGGCTGCCCAACACTGGTGCAAATCCCTTGCTGCCCCGGAACATCCCTCAATTCTCACCTAACTGGGAGCTGAGCTTGGACCTTCCCCCCACCCCCAGCTCCAGGGGGACAGCCCTGGCCCCCACCAGGCTTATAGGGGTGAGGTTGGGTCCAGATTCGGGTTTGTTCCCATTGGGATTTGGCAGCCCCATGGAGCTGAAGTGAGTGCGTTGTTGTGCTGCTGTGCAGGCTCTGCAGTGCTGATGGCAGTAACTCCAGTGCTGCCTGCTAACAACTGAGGAGCAAATGGGAAGAGACTGTCCTGGGAGCTGCAGACCCTGCTCCTGCCTGTTCCTGCCTGTGGGGAGAGGCTGGGACCAGGATACAGAGCTCTCTGATCTGGGGAGGCTTTTCTGCACCCCAGCTGGGCATCACACATCATGGTGTGGCTCTGGCATCACACTGATGTTGGGTGTCTCTCCACCACTTCCCATGCTCTGGGCTTTCCCAGCACCCACTCCAGTGGGAAAACTGAGGAACAGAAGCATCTTCCAGGCACACCGTGCTGGCAGAATTGGACGTGGACTTGCTGGGACCCTGGGAGAGGGCAGGGAGGTGGAGTGTGAATAAACCCCCTCCATTTACTGTGCCCCCAGGTCCCGCGTGCTCAGCTGCCTTCTCTCCCCCCTGCTGCTACCACCATCCCCTGCCTCGCCTCCTGCCTCCCGCCAGATGGGCAACGCCTGGATCCTGCTGGGAGCAGGAGCGGGATGGAGCAGTCCTTGGCAGGTCTTCCCTCTTTTCCTCAGGGATTGTGCTTTGAGCAGGCAAAGCCGGGCTGGGTTTTGGTGTTACCCCGCACCTTGCTCCTCTTTGCTTTGGGCTGGGAAGAGCAGATATTGTTCTCCCCAGGGTTATCCCTTCCACAGCCTGTAATCCGGCAAGTAAAGGGTTTCAGTCGGGAGACACAGCGCCTCCTCCCTTGCTTTACAGCCTTTTCTCCCTACAGCCAGCTCGGGATGAGCTGGGATTCACGGGAATCCCCCCAGGCACCCCATGAGCAAGCTGGGCATCATCTCCTTAGGAGCAGGGGTGTGATAGGCATGGTGGGAGCAGGGAACCAGCACGGGGGATGCTCCATCCCTGGAGCAGGGTACCAGCATGGGGGATGCTCCATCCCTGGAGCAGGGAACCAGCGAGGGAGATGCTCCATCCCTGGAGCAGGGAACCAGCATGGGGGATACTGCATCCCTGGAGCAGGGTACCAGCACGGGAGATGCTCCATCTCTGGAGCAGGGAACCAGCATGGGGGATACTGCATCCCTGGAGCAGGGTACCAGCACGGGAGATGCTCCATCCCTGGAGCAGGGAACCAGCATGGGGGATACTGCATCCCTGGAGCAGGGTACCAGCACGGGAGATGCTCCGTCTCTGGAGCAGGGAACCAGCATGGGGGATACTGCATCCCTGGAGCAGGGTACCAGCACGGGGGAGATGCTCCATCCCTGGAGCAGGGAGCTAGCATGGGGGAGGCTGCATCCCTGGAGCAGGGTACCAGCACGGGGGATGATGAGTCTCTTGAGCAGAGTACCAGCAGGCAGGGATGCTGGTGGAGTGGGAGCATCCTGTGGGATCACAGCCAGGCCGCAACGGCTGCGTGGGAGCTGGGAGAAGCCTGGTGCCTGCCCAGCTCTTATCCTCTTGCCGACGTCAGCTGTTTGCTGTGCCTGGAGCAGCTGCAGCTCCACACCAGTCAATGCCATCGATTAGTTCCTCTCCTGTCCCTGGAGAGAGGTTGGGGAGAGGGATGGCAGGGAGGGAGAGAATGAATATTTCAGGAGGTCCAGGCAAAAGCTGGGGTTATTTTGAGGCTGGGATTTATGGGCTATTAGGGATAAGGAATGAGTCTGTGCTGGGGAGAGAAGACCCATTAATCCAGGCTGAAGGAGCACAAATGAGCAAGGGGAAATGGGGGAGGGTTTAATTATTGTGCCACATTACAGTATAATAAGCCAGGCCTCTGGCTGAGCACTTGTGTGGGGCTCTGGAGCTCTGCAGAATTGGGGCAGGCAAATGGGTGTTTGGTGGTTAAACCTCCCCATAGCTGTGCTGGGAGGGATAAGGGTCCCCTAGTTTTAGTCCCATAGGAACAGTATGAGACCAGTAGAAGCAGTGCTGGGATGGGGTACGGAGGATGCACTGCATGCGGGGGGAGCTGCAGGGTGTGGGGATGGCTGGAGGGGCCTGTGGGTTAGTGCCTGGTGCCACGGGTGCCCCTTCCAGGCTGGATCAGCCCCATAGACCCACCGTGCCCCATTAAGGCAATCCCATCTGCACTGTAACCGGAGGAGCTGGGCACTGGTGCAGGGTGAGTCAGTGCCATAGGCAGCCTTGGCCCGGGGAGCATCCCTGGCAGTGCTGTGCCCAGCATCATCTGGGTGACCTTGGGCTCTCTGTGTCCCCCCATGCTCCCCCTGCTGCCTCTGCATCACCCAAGAGCTTCAGTTTACCCGGGGACATGGGACAGTGGCCCTGGCTCACCCCTTGGCACCCTTAGGAAGCTGCAGAGATGCAGCAGGCCTGGCTGGGGGCACCCCGGGGGGGTTAACCAAGGGGCTGATTAACCCTCATTGGTTACAGCCTGCCCCATCCCCTGCAAGTGGGGACGTCCTGGGGATATAGGCACCCCCCCAGGGATGCAGGGCAGGGACAGTCTGGACCACATCCCCCTCCGATGGGGTGGATGAGGACCAAGTCTCCCTGCAGCATCCCTGCGGCAGATCAAGTCCCTTGGGGTGCCAAGGTCACACCACATTGGGGTGCCGGCGCCGCTCATTGCACCCCACGCCGGAGCAGTGTCCTCCTTCCCAGCTCCTGCCTCCCGCTGACGTCACCGCCGGAGCCAGGAGCTATTTTGGGATCTGCAAAGTCACTGGCGCAGTTATCCCGCTGGCAACGGGACCGCGGGGACCGCTGCGCTCCATCAGCACCGAGCGCCGTGCCCGGGGCTGCGCGGCCACTGCCCGCGGGCAGCGGGGTAACCGGCCCCGGCGGCAGCTCCTGCTCCATCCATCACCGCCTGCTCTCCCCTTAATTGTGTTTCTCTGCCCCACGTGTGCTGCTGAGCGCTGGCAAAAGCCGTCGCCTGCGTTTAGAAGACAGGCAGGGAAGCAATTATCTGGCAGCGATGCGGACGGCGTGCTTCCCATGGGATGTCACAAGCGAGGGGCTGGGAGCGGGGGTCCTGATTAGGCTGCCTCTGATTGTGCCTTTGGGTTCATCCAGCCTGTATCATCCCGGATGCAGCCACTGGGGTGCCACTGGGTGCTCCCGGATGCGTAGTACTCATAGACCCGTTGTTCCCTGTCCCAGGGATAGGGATGTGCCATGCGCTGCTGTTACAGCGAAGGGACACCCGTCCGCAGGGCACAGCACAAGCAGACAGGGGGGTTCTGCTCTGAAAGTGTCTTTGTGCCTGGGGACATAGGGACAGTTAGAGAGGACAGTTAGAGGGGACAGCCCTCCTCCTTCCCCAGTGCTGGCTGCTTTCTCCCTCCCAGTAACCTCCAGGTTATGGCCAAAGGGGACATGCACAGAAATGCAGCAAGAAGCTGATGCTGACAGACTCCAAACACCCCGACAGCGGGGCTAAAGAATCCCTTTTCAAATCCCAACACTTCCCTATGTGATCCTGCATCTCTTTCAGTCCCATCCCTCAGGAAAACAACCCAAATCCTCATTCCCAAAGCCTGGAGAGGAGCCACAGCACAAATCAGTGCTCAGCTCCCCAAACCCTGAGGCTTTGGGCAAGGAGACCCAGGGGGCTGGATGCAGCCCGCGGGATGGGATAAGCAGAGCAGAGACCCTCTTGTCTCCCCATCACTTTGAGCCCCAACTTGCCCCTGGAAGGGGGGGTCCCACCTGCACTGGGGCTGGACCCTCTGGTCCTGGTGTGGGGATGGATGGGGCTGGGTGGGCACAGGGGTCCGGGGGATGGCTTTGGGGTGACAGGGCCCATGGGGAGGCAGTGCCAAGGTGGGGAGCGTGTGGTCCCCCCCCCCGGCGCTGGAGCAAGGGTCGGTGGGGCTGAGAGCTGCGAGGCTGTGCTGAGTCACGCTGCAGAGCAGGACTGCAGCAATCTGCCGCCCGCCTGCAATGGGGACGGTGTGACAGCCCCGGCCCTCCTGCCAGCCCCTTGCCTGCTCCGGGGGCAGGATGCTGACGGGGGGGTGATGCTCAGGATGGGGGGTCCCCAAGGTCTCGTTGTCTCGCTGCTCCCAGCCTCTATTGCACCTCCGCAGCCCCCTTAATAGGGATGGGGCAGCTCAAGGGTCCGAGGGCAGGGAATGGAGAGGACTGAGCTGTCCTTGCAGGATGTGTCCCCAACCCCAGTGCCCGCCATGTAAACACGATTAAGGGGGCAGCACAGCACAAAAAGGCCCTTGGCATTGCTGGAACATAGCATTGGAGGGGGGGGGGGATTGACAGAGGCCCCATAGCTCCCACCCAGTGCCACCAATGGGGCTGAGCGTCCCACATCACCAGCAACCCCCCTGCACAGGACAAAGGGTTGGGGCAGCTTCCTGCTGTAGAGGGAAACTGAGGCAGTGTCCATAGGGTTGGCCCCACACGCTGCCACCTCCCACACTCAGAGCCTGGGGCAGCCCCGTCCCCATCCTGCAGGACACTGGTGACCACCCTGGGAGCCTGGAGCTGCTTCTGGAGGCACCGACACAGGCAGGGCTGTTTTTAGGTGCTCCATAAATGCTGTCTGGGCGGTATTTATATCGGCTCCTTAAATAAGAGCTGCCATCCGAGCCCGGTGCCTGCTGAATTATTAATGCCCTGCGGGGATGCGTGGTGCCCACCTTCCAGATGGGTTAATGGGGGGGGTCTGCACCCCAGATCCCCACCAGCACCCACAGTGAGCACTGACAAATGTAGGCAACGCAGAGATACACATCCTGCATG
Source organism: Myiopsitta monachus (assembly GCA_017639245.1). Lineage (NCBI taxonomy): Eukaryota > Metazoa > Chordata > Aves > Psittaciformes > Psittacidae > Myiopsitta > Myiopsitta monachus. The sequence goes on from CM029932.1 coordinate 8,489,119, forward strand.
GGAGCATCTTCCCATGGGAGCAAGGCTGAAGGGGGATTTTCCATATGGAGTGTGCTGTGGCATGGACATCGCTCAGCTCTCAGCACCATGTGGGTATTAGGGGTAAGGGGAGGGTGTTAGGGATAAAGGGAGGGCAGGAGGCACTGGGTGCTGCTCTCATATTGCATCTCAGTAGCTTGATGTGGCCCCAGGGATCCTCATCCCTATGAGCCCGGTTGTGGTACAATGAGGGCATGGGCAGCCCCACTTGGTGTCAGGGGTGATGCTGAGCAGGAGGAGCTGGTGCAGCAGGATTAATCTGGGCTGGGAGGTGCTTTGAAAGCCAAATGAAGGGCCAGGGCTGGGCACAAAGAGCTGCAGCTCCACAGACAAGAGGGGAAGGAGATTCCTCCTCAAAGCATGGTCCTTCCAGTGGGCTCATCCATCACCTCCTGCCCACGAGGCAGCGTCCTGGCTCTGGGGTGCTCTGGGGAGGGTCCAAGCTCACTCAGTGGTTGTGGGGTCCTCCCTGGTGCGTGGCAGGGTGAGGAGGTGCTGGGATGGAGCCTCATGGCAGGCTGGGGGGTGCTGCTGTGGTGCACAGAGGGAGGGATGCCCTGTGCCTGCTCCTGGGATGCTTCCCTTGCCGTGGCCAGGTGGAAAAGGGTCCAGGGTGCTGGGGTGCTGTTGGGATGCTGGGACCAGGTATTCTGGCCCAGCATGAGTCAAACAGGGAGGACACAAGGGCACTGCTCTCCTGTGGGAAGGGGACACTGAAGCCAGATGATTCCTCAGCTTGTTCTTCACCAGCCAAAAGGCCAAATCCTGTGGCCCATGGCAGCAAGCGAGGGGTGAGGAATCCTGGATCCGTTTTCGGAGCAGGCAGCAGCTAAATCAAGTGAAAGAGAACTTCCTGCCTTCCCGCGCAGTGTCACAAGGCATTGACAAGGCATAACGGGGAGGAAGGGAAGGGAATGTGAAGAGAAGGACTCGTCTTCCAGGCCGTGGGAATTGACAAAGTGGCACATTTGAATGTGCCGGAGTATTTTTAATAGCAGAGGTGGAATCAGGGTGATTGGGTTTTTCTGGGACATCTGCAGAACAGACCCGCATCCTTGTGATTCCCAACCCAGCAGCGCCTGGGCTATCACTGTCTGCAGGTCCCAGCCAGAGGTGGGAGAAGGGCATTTAGTGATGGGCATCCATATGATACCTCCAGCTGCATGTGTTGCACATCCTATGGGCCATTCACCACCTAAACGTCATCCCATTGCTTCCCAGCCTGTAAATCAGGAGAATGAAGCAGAGTGAGGAGTGCTGATTTATGGCATTGGAGCCCAAAAAGGGGATGGATAAAGTGTGAATAAATATTGGAGCCATTCCTCAGAATTTACAGCATTAATGAACATCATGTTCTGACCTGTGGTGGGGAGGGAAATCATCTGCCTTCTGAAATGTATTTATTGCTGTGGTGCTTTGACAGGAATAAATCAGGATTTGCTCAGTCTGGGGCAAATAAATAGTGACTGTAAATTTGGACCAGTTGGGAATGTGCTGTATTGATGCGAATTCCCAGGTTTGTATGGAAAATCAAGTTTTTTGTTAGGAAAGTTGATATATTTGGAGAAACCAGAGGAGCTTTCAGGCCCACCACCGCTTCTTCAGGTCCTGGCTCGTGTTAGGCATTATCCATGAGAATCCAGGAATTGTACCCATATATCCAAACCAAATGTGGCAGCATCACTCCAAAGGTGTCTGGGATGAGCAGGCAGCTTCACTCTGGTCCATATACAGAGGCCATAGAATCATAGACTCATGGAATGGTTTGTGTTGGAGGGACCTTAAAGCTCATTCAGTTCCAATCTCCCCTCTGGCAGATTAAAGCCATTCCCCTTGTCCTGTCCCTACAGGCCCTTGTTCAAAGCCCTTCTCCCAAGTTCTTGTAGGACAGACCCAATAACCCTGCTTGGCTTGGGTGATGCCCCACAACGACTCTGGATACCTCCGTGTTATTGATAAGAAAAGGCAGCAAACAGCTGAAAAACCAGTTTGAGAACCACAACTCCTTCGCATTCTACACTTTGGAGCTCAAATTCTCTCTCCAAAGTTGGCGTCACACAGGAAACAGCACAAACCCTACTGCTGAGCTCTCGGAGATGATGCTGAGCCTCCTCAGAAGGATGAATGGGCCATTATCAGAAGAGAGGCATAAACTGCCCTTGTCCGTGGGCACGCTCCTGTGATTGCTGTGGCGGCAAACAGAAGCCGGGCACAAGGGCTGTTCTCACACCAGGACCACGTGCACTGCGGGATGTGGGGCTGGGGATGTGAGCAAGGAGACAACAGCTGATGTTATAGAGGAAATGGAGAGGATCTGGGTTCTAGTTTCATTTATCTGGGAGGAGTTCTGCTCTAGGAAGTAGTAAATAAAGAAGTATTTTGTGTTAAACAAACCCATTCAATCCCATTCTCTGTTACTTATAAAGCAGCGCTAAAACCACAATAAAGAGGGGGATCTCACCCCAAACCGGTGCTGCTCGATAAAGCATCACCATCAGCATTCCCAAACCAGTTTGTCCCCAAACACATGGGCGAGACCATGGCCATGGGCAGAACAGCCAGTGCAGGCTGTGGCCATGGCATTGCTCTATGGAACCCAGCACATCCCAATGCCACTGAGGTTTCCTGGGGGATTCAGGATGAGGATCACAGGCGGGATGGCTGCGTTCTCCAAGGTCATCCTCACACCTCCCAAAGCACCTGCATGGGGACAGTGGCACCAGAGTGTGCGAGAGGGAGGACTGTGTTTGCCCATGCACAGCCATGCGTCAGCACTGCCCGGCTCCCTCCAGCCGGGATAATGCATTTCCATTGGGATCGGCGCGGCTCCCTTCACTGAACCCCTCTCCTTCCTCCCGGCATCCCCTCAGCACTGCTTTATACACAGGCTTTTTCGAACGGGGCTTCTTACGGCTCCTGGTGAGCTTCTATTTCACGTGTTACCCATGAGGAGCGCACCACGCTCCCAACCGGGACGCCCATCCACGTTGCCCCGCAGTGGGTCGGCTGCGGAGCCCCCCGGCGCGGGGAAGGGGACAGCGGGACCACGCTTTGCCCCGGGCTGCACCGCCACCACGGGGCCTGTCCCTGGGTGCCGGGGCTCGGTCTGCCCCGTGCGGGCCGTGGGGTCCCTCCGAGCGCAGCCCCCCCCGTCCCCGCGGCCGCTCCCGGTGAATCAGCACCAGCCGGCGGCGGGACCCCGCGGGGCGGGGCCGGGTGAGCCCGAGGGGGCGTGGCCTGAGGGGAGGGAGGGAGGGGTGCGCGGCGGCGCCGCGCGGGGCACGACGGGAGTTGTAGTCCTGAACGCGGCGCTCACCCATTCACAGTGTGCCCGCTAAGGACTCCATCTCCCGTCGTGCCCCGCGCGGGGAGGGATGGGGGGGCGGGAGCAGGGGCGGGGCCCGGGGTGTGGGGGGGGCAGGTCCGGGCGCAGGGGGGTTGTGGTGGCCCGCGGCGCGCGCACAGCACCGGGTGCAGCTGCCGCCGCCTCAGCCGCAGCAGCGCCAGGAGCCGCCGCCCGCCCTCCTCCTCCCGTTACCGCCCTTCCTTCCTCCTCCTTCCTCCTCCTCCCGGAGCCCGCAGCCTCCTCGCCCTACCCCCGGCCCCGCGAAGATGGTGGACCGCGAGCAGCTGGTGCAGAAGGCCCGGCTGGCCGAGCAAGCCGAGCGGTACGACGACATGGCGGCCGCCATGAAGAACGTGAGTGCCGTCCCGCGGCCCGTGCCTTCCTCCCCCCCCCCCCCCCGCTCCCCTCCCGGCGCGCGGGTTCGTGCTCCCCTCGCCCTCCCCGTGCTGCCCCCCGCGGTGGGCGCAGGGCTCGGGGTGGGGGTGGGGGGGGTTGCGGGCCCTATCGCCGTCCCTCCGTGCGGCTCCGGTCCTTGTGCTGCCCCCGATACCCGTTCCTGGGTCCTGATCCCTTTGCGTTTCCCTGCCCAGGGACGCGTTGTTCTCCCCAGGTCTCCATCCTCTGCCCTGGAGCCCCCCACGCATCCTCTGCCCTGCTCTAGAGTCCCCTCCCCAGCCCCGCACATCCTTTCCCTTGCCCTGCAGCCCCACGGGCAAGCTCTCCCTTGCCCTGGAGCTCCCATGCGTTGCCTCTTGCGCCGCCCCACATCCTCTCCTCTGCCTTTCTGTCCCCCATATGCTCTCCCCTGCCTTAGAGCCTCCTCCCTGCCCCACACATCACCCCTTTACCCCATCCCTTCTCTCACCCCACACCAGGCCCCCCTCCCTGCTTCACACATCCTCAGTGTGCTCCCATTCCCACTGCTGCTCCCTGCCCTGCGCCAGCATGGGGGGCTCAGGCGCAAGCCCTGGGGTGCAGCGCCCCCCAAGCGGTCACTTGGGGGGCTGCCAAGCCCAATGGGGCCAGGCTGTGGGGTGGGGAATGGGGGGGGGGCAGTGTTGCATGCACACTTCTTCCCACTGCCCAAATACCTCCCCATGGCTCCCGTGCATCCCTTCCCATGTGCGGTCGGTGAGGCTGGTGTGTGATTGTGACCCCAAAGATCAGGAGCCCTTTCGCTGTCGAAGCTCTTATTTTTACTGCACTTGGTTGGAGATTTATGAATTGAGTCATGTTGTATTCATTTCACGCTCTTAAAATAAAGACTCTGCATATAGCAGGCTGATCTGATTTGTGACACTGAACGGCTCCCCTTCAATCCTGACATTTTGACAATATAAGAAGGGAGGAAAAAGAAAAGCCCCGTATCTCTGATCTGATCTTGCAAACAAAGCGATCGTGGGAGGCAGGATCAAGTCATTCCAGAAGATTCTGCATTTGTCATATTGCAGAGAGGCTAGACTGGGTGGAGGGAGGGAGGGGGTGCTTTAAAGGGGAAAACTGTGCTTTATGTTTGTCTTCTTAGTCAGGTCTGAACCTTTGCGAGGAGCTGGGGTGTCCTCCCTGCCTGATGGGGAGGGAATGCTGATCTAGGAATGTCGCAGTCTGCCGTGGGTGCAGCTCTGTTTGCCCATATTGCACCATTTTGTCAATAACCTTGCATTGATCAAAGCAGACAAAATTGTCACAGCCTGAGCACGGGGAGGGAGGAGATGGCTTACCCAGGAATGAAATATGGATAATGGGAAAATGATATTATCATATTAAACCAGCCGGGGCTATTCCTTTGCTGCGCTATGGCTTTTGTACTGTTTTCTGATAACGGCATCTATTCGTTTCCAAGCAAAGCTTGCTGTGTGAGCATATCCTACAGCTCATTTCCTACGGATAATACAGCTGCTATGACAAAGCCAAGAGGGATATGCCTGGGATGCAGAGCCGTGGTGCAGTATTCCCACTGGGCAATGTCCCTAGCCTGCTCGGTGTTTAAACCAGAGGTGGTGTTGGAGATGATCTCTATGTTTTATTCCCTTTTAGCCCTGGTGAAGCAGTAACCGAGGCTCACGTAAGGAAGCGATTCACAGCAGGAGAGCTGCCGCCTCCCGCCACCACGGCAAACAAAAGGCAGAGCTTTTGTTCTTCCTTGCTGCTCCGTGCTGCCCGAAGCTGGGCACGGGCGGTGGTGCTGGGCACATCACCCCTGGTCCTCCCTGTCCCTGTCCCCAGCTCCGCTTGTGCGGGAGGCTGATGACCTCGCACTCATTTCCGTAGCAACGCCTAGTGATGTCATATGCCATGGTCCAAGCTGCAATGCACCCAGGTGGTAGCAGAGAGCATGCGGGCTGCGTCTAGAGAAGGTGATGCAGAAGCATCCCCCGGCTCCGGGCCGGTTTGTCTCCTGCCCTCTAAAGCTAGCTGCTTCCTGAGCACCGTGCTGGGGAATGCCACACGGATTTCCCTTAAGCCTGCTGTGGTTGTGATGGGTGTAAAAGAGGTTCATTCTCCTGCAGTTGGAGCGTTTTGGTGGTGACATGGCATTGTTCTGCCAGCCTCAGCCCTGCCTGCTCGGCGCCGGTGCTAGCTTCGTAGTGGTTTGAAATGGAAATGGTGTATTGGGCCCCTTTCTGGCTGCTGATTCATCTGCTGCTGCTTTCCACAGTGATGTACAGGATCCCAATAGTCTCTTCTAAATAATATTGTATATATAATAAGTTCTGGCTCCTTCCTTGCTGCAGATGCCTTGTGCCAGTGCCCCTGGTTGGTGAATGCAGTTGCATTGCTGCTGCAGGAGTGGGGCTGCTCCTTCACCCCCCAAATGTGGCAAATTCACTGAGGAATGCCAGTGAAACACAGCAGATGGTCCCCTCGCCTACCAGCAGGAGCAGGAGGTGATGCTGCACCAGGGAAGGGTATGGGGCTTAACCCATTGGTCCAGGGTATGGCTGCATGACGTTGGTCATGTCCCTTGTCACTGTCTGGGGTTACAGTCAGCCCTATCATGGATTGGAGAGCAGGAATTCTCCTCGCTGGTCAGTTGGGAGGTGTTGCCTTGGGCTTGCTGGCCCACTTGATGCTGTGCCCAAGTATCACCAGCAATCTCCTTCCCAGCTCATTGGGGTTTTGCTGCCTGCAGTACCTGTGGTTGTCTGGTTCAGCTTCATGAGGAGGTTTCTGTCCAACCCAGCACCAAGGCTGTGGATCGATATCCATTAGCTGGGGAGCAGTGATGCTGCTGGAGGCTTTTTGACCCTGCCTGGGGAGCAGAGGATGTGTCTCCCTGTAGACCTCTGGGGTGAGAGAGGATGTGCAGGAGAACAAGCAAGCCAATTGCAATAACTCACCTAAAAAGGCTTTGAGGGGGGAGGATTGTTACTGCACCTATGCATCATGCAGGTATGGGACCACATGGCAGAGTCCTTGAACCCATTGAAGGTCCGCTGGGATGTGGCTACTTGCCTTTGGGGACCATGAGCTGTGGTGGGTTGATTTGCGGTGAGGGTTGGAGCTGTTGAAAGGCAGATGGCTGCTGCCCAAGCATTAGACACAACTGGGTCTTGGTGCAGTAAATGGCAGTTGTGGGTGGAGGAGAAGAGCAAATGTGGGTAACCACAGGCCTTCCCTGGCACTGTACTCCTGCCATGGTGCGCACCAGCCTGGCAGGCTATCACCCACCACATCCAGTGACCAGGTTAGCACAGATAGCAGGGCTTCACACACACTCAGGCTCGCCCTTGGAAAAAGCAGGCGTAACACAAATCCCTCCTATCTGCAGGTCCCTAGGGGAGCAGGGCAGGGACGATTAGCTGTTTTCTGCTCTGCAGTGTAGGCAAGACAAAAGGGTGAGGTGGGAAGGCTTCTCCAGGAGGAGTGCTGGGCAGGCCATCTGTGATGGTAGGAAGGGAGCAAGGAATGTAGTAGCACTTCCCAGGGAGGCTGGGGAAGGCTCTGCAGAAACCATTTCCAGTGCTGAAGTGGAGGGGGTATGTTGGCACCTAATGACTACATCGATGCTCTTGCTGCCGCCCCGTGTGCGGGCAAGATGCTGCTCAGCCTCATGGATGCCTCCTGGACCACTACAGCATATGGCTGCGTGCTTCCCAGCTTGTTCTTACTTACAGAGGAGCAGGCATAGGAGAAGTTCTCTCGCACTTTAGCAGTGAGGGCTTGCTCAGACCTGAGTGATGGGGTGGTTCTGGGGCAGTGTAGCTCACAAGCAGGGAGCAGGGCTTCCTTCCCAGAGGCCTGCAGGGTCAGGGCTGGGGGACTGCTGTCCCGCTGTGCTTCCAACCTCCTAATGGTTCATGGTGTGAGTTATCAATGTGTAAAGCACCCTCAGGACCTTGTAGTGGTAGGCTGAGTTGCACATTGCACCCAAGCCACAGGCAGGTAGCAACATGCCCTGTACTTGAGTGCAGTGGATACTGAACACAGGAACTCTGTCAACTGGTGAGCCTTCAGCCTCTTGAGCTCTTCGAAACTCCCCATTGAGCTCCTGGTAAGTCTTTATGTGCTTTAGGAAAAACCACTTGTGAGACTGTGCTGGGTTTCTCTGTTGACCAAGTGTAACAGCCAGGTGTGGATTTGGTTAGAAATAGGTCTTTGAATTGAACTGGGATGATACTGGGACTGTGACAGAGAACTGAATGCTCTGCAGGTGTCTGGGGTACAGGGAAACAGTCAAGCTCTTGGGCAAGGAAGGGCTCTCCAAGAGCTCCTATACGTTTTGGGCTTAGCCAGATCTTTTGGATGGTGGCTGGCCCTGAAAGTGCAGAAAGGTTTGTGGGGATTGTCTTGGTCTGCTATTTGTGGTTGAAGATGGCTCATTGGGTTTCTAGTGTTTGTTCTTTTGGTTGAGGTTTCTTGTGGTTGGTCTTTTTTGCGCACCAGGTAAGCTTGTGATGTGTATGGACAAGCCCTGTCTGCCTAAGCTTTGTTCACCAGGTGATCCCAAAGGTGCTCTCTAGAATAGACTCTTTGGGCACTGGTGATGTGAACCTGGGCTTGCTCAAAGCTACGGGAACAGTAATTTAAGGGCAATCACAGAACATCAGCTCCAGAAGTGTTTTCTGAATTGAAAACTGCACCCCTGGAGCACATGCGCTGAGTCTTCACTGCGCCACTCCATAGCAGGGTATCACATGCTTGGGAGAAGCACAGTTAGGACTGAGATGAAGAAAGGTCCATGTGCACAGGATGGTGCATGGATGGAGCATCAGCAGGCTGCTCTTCTGCCTCCCACTGAAATACTTCTATTGGATGGTCTGTGCTATTCAGGGTGGGATTAAGCTGTGCTGATGAAGAGTAAAATGAGCTTGGTAGGAGCTTTGTAAGCTTCTGTTGTCAGAGGCCTCTGGTATTGTCCTACTGGTGAGCAATCTTCACCTTGGATACAGTCTTCTGTCTTGAATCTCTAAGGAGTTTGTGCTCCCTTGGGTTCAGTAGATGCTCTGGAACAACACGAGTGAGCACATGCCAGCCAGCCTGTCTGGGTGTTGTGCAACTGCCCTTCTGGGTAGGATGAAGCACTGAGTGTGTACATCTTCATGCCAGAAGGCATCAGAAAAGATGATACGTGCTTGGCACGTTTATCACTTTGATGGATGCATATCTGTAGCTAGGAATTGACCCACTCACTGTGACTCTTGAGGGTACAAGAACAAACCTACCTTAAGGTGTAGGTGATGGAGCAGAGGCTGGGAGAGAAAGATGGTAGCCATGACTTCACATCATCCACTCCATGGATGGTGATGCATCTGGCAGGGTATAATACATGAACTCTATAACTGAACTCTTTTGTGCAGCTTCATGCTAGGTAAACCATGTACAAATGGATGCATAGGAGGTTGTGTGCAGGAGCACATATTCCAAGCTTTTGTGTGTCCAGCTGCCAGTGCTTGAGTAACCAGCTACTTCTTGGGAGGTGGCTTTGTCTGAGTTCAGGCATGTCCTTGGTCACAGAGCACTGATGGACTTGTCAGTGCTGCTTCTCTCCCTTGGCAGAGGCGAGTAGCGTGTTGGGAACTCGATACCAGTCTGTCAGGGAAGAGCAAAAGGGACTGCTGGACTGGTTCAGGCTAGAGCTAGGTGCTTGGTGCATCCCAGCCGGACACTGGGGTGTTCAGAGGCAGGTACAGAGGAGGTGCGGGTTGGAAAATGCCTGTGATCTGGTCTGAGGGAGCCTTCCTCAGTAGGGTTGGTGTCTGGGCCAGTTAGGATCTGCAGATCTCAAGCTGCCTTCTGCTTTTCTGCCCAGTTCTACCTCCTGACCTGCGACTGCCAGTGAAACATGAATATCTACTGGAATGACTGTGGTGCAAAGCAGAGAAGCAGGATTTGCCTGGCTTCCCAGGCAGTTCTCCATTGCCCATCTTGATAGGACACAGGCATCATCTTCCACTTCACTGTGGCAAAGCTGTGAGGCAGGGCTTTGGTTGTCTTTGGTTGATATTTCCAGGCGCTCTTCAACACTTCAGCGCTCCACAACTCAAGATGGCTTTTTCCAAAGTATTTTATTTATTATTACAAGTATTTTTGGTCTAACTGGCTTGAAGCCAGCTCAGCCCTTCTTTGCTTTGCTTCCAGGCCTTTGTTATTTCTTTCTGGAAGGCTGAAAGCCTTCACCAACCTCTGTTCTTCTCTAGAAAGGTAACTAACATAACTTGTCCTTGACCGAAGACTCCCTGACTCCCTCCTCTTAGATTCACATGTCTGCAGACAACTGGAAACGTGATGTCTGGAAACCAGAAAGATAATGAAGACAGGAGCAGGTATTTACTCAATTTGGTTCTGCAAGCAACGGCCACCACTGGGAAGTGACAGCTTGGAAACCCATTTTAGCATCTGCTAAAACGAAGGGGAAGTAGCTGTGGATTTGTTTCTGAACTGGTGAAGATAGTGTGGGTTTGCGTTTCCACCTCTGGAACCTTTGGCTTGGCTTCAGGATGCTGTTGAGATAAACGGCCATGGACGGTTTCACACTGGTGGTAGTCAGATAAAATGCTCTGCCTGTGTGCAGCTTTAGGTCTTTGCAGATGGAGGAACTCATCTTCACCCATGGACGCATGATGGCTTTGTGGGAGCCCACCTCATGGCTTGCATGGTGTTTACACATGGGTGGTGGAGGACCCTGCAAGATGAGTGAGGCTGTGAGGGGAGCATGGAGGTGCTTTCCCATGTAGGATATAGCACTGCTGAGGTCCCTCCTGTTCTCTGCTTCTGCCTTCTCCGACCTTGCCCCTACAAAGCAGAGCAGCCTTTAGCAGCAGTGGGGGACTGCACACATCTGTACTTGCCCTGGAACAAGCAGGAAAGGGGAAGGATATAGACCCACAACCAGCTGGCTGTGGGGGTTTGTGTAACTTGGTGCTGTGCCATCTCCTCAGCTGGGCATGGCCAGTGCTGTCACAGCCAGCTTTCTCCTGTCTGTCCCCCTCTACCTACTTCATCTAATGAGCAAAATCCCTCTCCCCATCCTAAAATGAAGGAAAACAGTGACAAAAGGACTTCCATTCTGCTCTTTATTCCTTTAAAGTAAGAAGCTTGTCTCCTTTCTCCAGAGCCTGGATATCAAGATGCTGAATTCCCACCCATGGCTCTGGTGGGGAGCCTGTCTCAGGGAGGAGCTCAGCAGCGGGATGGCTTTGTCCAGCTTCTCTTAGTGCGTGATGACAGCAAGCCTGAGCTGCCGCAGCATTCCAGCCCCTCCAGTGGGCCAGAGCTGCTGGAGCACAAGGGTTGGGGCTCACCCAGGAGTCTCACCCTGGCTGTTTGCTTGGTGGGGGCTGGAAATGCCCAGAAATGGTAAATTCTGGAAAGCAGAGCTGAAATGATGAGGCAGCAATCCTCGGGCTGCAGGGAAGACTGATGAGGCTGACTCTCAAAAGCGGTGCCTTTGTGTAGCTGCTGAAACAAAAGCCTTTGTCTGCCTGTTTAAATACAAACTTCCCCCCAATCTCAGGTTTTTCTCTGCTAACCCAGATTTAGTCACATCTCAGGAATAACCCAGCACATGCTCAATAAGGTATTAAACAAACCTGATTTTTGGCACAAAACTAGTGATCTAGTGACCAAGGGCAGTGCATTAGTTAATAGCAGGAGGAGAGTAACTAGAGAACATGTCACTGATGATGGCATGAGATTCCCTTAAAGTGATCCCCAGTTTAAGGATTAGAGTACTTAATGTTTTTCTTCCCTAAAGGAGATGTTGGAATTGAGTCAGTCTATGGGTGTTTAAGGCAGCTGCACTTGGACGAACCCAAGTCTGCAGAGGCTCAAAGTAAAACCATTCCTTAATTGTTTGCAAATTCCCTCTAATCTTACTGGATGGGCTGGCCTGCTTGGGCTTGGCATGTCAGTGTGCTTCTGACTCCTCTCTAAGATGGTTACAGCCAGGCCCTAGAAAACGACAGCGACAAGCCTCAGCATTAAACAAGGCTGCTGAGGGACGTGTTGTTTGGACAGTCATGGTGCTCCGCAGCATGGAGTTTATTAATAGTAGTTAGGAGAAGCTGTTGCTGTGCTCTGTGCGAACAGATATGCTGTAGGAGAGCTGCACTTGTGAAAGAGTAATGCTTAGTATTCAGCAGTGAATGAGAACTTGGGGGAGATTAACAGCCTTTGATTTACAGCCAGCTGAGGAAGGCACCCCAGCTTTGCCTTTATGCTGTTGGGCTTTGTTACAGGGGATGAATATTTCATTACCTTGAAGTTGGGAGCCTGGCTCCTTGTGTTTGGCCTTGTCAAGACATCTGTGCTTGAGGGGCTCTGTCACCTGTGATGCTCTGAGATCAAATTTGTGGTGCTTAGTCCCTTGGGCTTCAAAAGAGGGCTGGGAGGAGGTATCTGGAGCCAGACGAGGGTAGTTAAACCCGCAGTCAGATCTGGAACAGTGAAGTGACCCTCTTGCAATTTAAAGTTGGCTGCAGTGTTCCAGAAAGCTGCAGAGCAAAACTGTTCTGTTCTGCACGTTCAGTGAAGAAATGAAATAAAATTGCCTTTGCTAGAGGCGTGTAAGATCAAGCCTGAAATCCCTGAAGCAGTGGGAGGGTAAAGTGCGTCTGGAAGGATAATCGCCTTCCTCACTGATGCAGAAATGAAGCCTATGGTGGAGCTGGTGTGCTGCAGTCCACCTGAGTGTTCTGCAAAGCCTCTTGTTTAATGTGGTGAAACACGTTTCAGAGCCTGCAGGGAGCTGCTGGTTTTGCAGAGCAAAAGGTCTTGGGGTGTTTGAGTGTTTCAGATGTGCACCAAGCCCAAAGCGTTTGGGGTAATGACACGAAGCAGTTAAACTGACGGGCCTGGCTGCAGGGAGTTGTTTGCATGATTGCAGCTTCTCCCATTTCATCCTACTGGAGCACGGCTGTGCCATGCAGGAGGAAGCCATGCAAGCAGCCAAGAAGTGCCCAGTTCATCCTGTTCCAGCAGAGCTGCGAGCAGGCTCACTCAGCAGCCAGAACTTGCTCTCAACCTTTCCCAAGGTGTCCTGCCCATGGCACATCGTCTCTCTTCTCCCTGCTTGGCTCAAGTGAATAGAGGTCATGGGTGCAGCATAACGCTGTCATTTTTTGAGCCCTTGACTAAGGACAAGCCCTGGCAGTTGAAGCTCCAGGGAGGATTTGATGATCTGGTGGCAGGGTACTTCCTGCCTGGCAGTGGGGCTGGAGGTGAGCAGGAAAGCACTAACATCTGAGCCAGATTAGCATGCTGAGAAGCTGTGAGGTAAGTCTTTAAGCAGCTCGTGCTCCCAGCAGCACTGAATACCCTCCTCACAAAAAACTTGGTCCATTTATCTGGTGTGTCCCTGCTTTCTGGTGTCCCTGAAGTCTGTCCAGCTTGGCTTTGTTTTGCCATAAATTGGAGGGGGAACAAATAGCCTTCCCCTATGCTGACCAAGAAATGGCCAGTGGGCTTGCCATGGGTATATATAGCTGCTTCAGCTAAAAAAGCCTGGGAGTGGATGGACTTTTCTGAAGAAGAATAATGCTTGAATGGAAAAGACCCCCTAGTCTTTAAAGCATGTGCAGAAATGTCTTAAAGGAAGAGCTGCAGTTACTCTGAGAGCTTTTCAGCTTGCACGTGGAGATGTCTAATGCAGCCCAGAAGTCTATAGCCTTCTCCTTTCAATAGGATCTACTGTGAGCTCCTCAAGCTTGTGGCGTGCTCTGGGAGCACATCTGAGCTCCCTGTGGCAGTGGCATGCTGTGGCACTGGTCTTCCATGCGCTTTGCGGAAAAGGCATGGAAAGGAGCAGACTGGATGAGGCAGGAGATCTCCCTGAGCTGTGGAGAAGGGTGGTGATCTCAGGCTGCTGCTAAGGTGCTTGCAAAAACACAGAAGTAGGCAGATGAAGCTTGCCAGCCTTGGGTTGGGAATAGCTTGGCATCCCTTCTGTTGCTCTGTAGTTAGGAGGCAAAGGTGCTGGTATCCCATCTGCCGCAGATGGTGTGATGAGCCCTGAGTGACGGTCCTTTTAAATGCTAGGACTGATGTGGTTTGAGTTGCTGCTCTCTCCATCTGGTGGCAGGAAGGCACTAGACCAACAGAGATGGCTGCTTTATTCCCAAGAGCTTTTCAGAGGTAGTGGCAGCAAGACAGTGAAACAGGTTTTCATCTTGTTTAATAGTAAGGCTAAGGAGAATCAGGGTAATAATAAGGCAGACAAGAACAACTTGGGCATAATTCCTTAATGGCTCAAAAAGCAGATATTAGCCGTAGGAGCAGCTACAAGACACTGCAATGCTAATTGAGAAGTGCTTTGTCGCTCTACACTGATGCACTTGAAGAGCATACGTGGTACCCAAGCTGGGATTGTTCCTTCCAGCTGGTTATGTGATGTGTCTGGGTTCACCCTCTGTCAACTTAACAGCCATGGCAGATTGCAAGGTCTAGGAACACGCCTGGAAGCCATGCATGGAATGCAGGAGGATGTTCCCTTTTGCTGGCCTTATCTCCAGAGCTGCAGCAGAAGGTGGTGAGGCAAATCGCTGGCACCCAGGTGCTCTGCAGCAGGAAAGACTTGAGCCGTTAGACCTAATGCTGAGACTGCAGCACTGCAGATAAGGGCTGGTACATGAAATGCTGCTACCAGAGGCAGAATGGAGCTCAGCACTCTGCCGTTGCCACTGGCTTTCTTGCCTTGGCTTCCTTACAACCTTTTCCATGCAGGAATGCCCCAAGTAGTTGAAATGTGCTCTTTCTCTAGCTGAAATCCAGCAGAGCCAAACTGAAGAGGAGTAGATGTGCAGGCTCCAAGGACTGATCAAACCTGTGTGTAGCACAGTGAAATTCAATTTGCTTTAAGTAGCTCTTAAGCTACGGAGGCCAATGACATGAATGAGCTCTTGATTTTCACATCTCCCTCACAATCTGAAGGCTTTGTCTTGGGTGGTTCAAAGTCAAATAGTAAAGGCTGCAGAGCAGGATGAACGCCTCTGTTAGCTGTAGGAGCATGCCGAAATCCTCATCAGTGTCTGGAGTGCTTAAGTAGCCTTGGAGATGCTATAAGCAATTAACAATCTTTGCAGACACTGTTCCTTGATGCACTCAGAGCAATTTAAGATGTAATGGCAGACCCATCCCATGTACCTTCAGCTGCTCTCCTGCAATGGGGGCTGGCCCCAACAGCTTACGAAGTGGGAACTAACATAGGGTTATTCATACTGAAACCATCAAATGAGACAGCAGTGGGGAACTAACTTCTGTCCACAGCCTGCTTGTGCTTTTCTGGTGCTGTCTGAGATGAGAGGAAGGGCTTGACCTGCAGCTGAAAATCATCTTAGCCACACTGAGATCAACCAAGAGAGAGGACAGTGGAAGGGGTCAGCAAGGAGAGAAGGGAGCGATGGTGTTACTTCCACTTTGGGAGGATGACGTGGGGGAGAAGGCAGGGGGAGGAATAGACCCAAACCAGTGCAATCTGGTGAGATTTTACATTTAGGTCTGGTTTAACACACGCCTACTTTGTGCCAAAGTAGGACAGTGCTGAAGAAAAGCATCTCTGTTACTGCTGCGATGGTGGCATAGGGCAGCTCGCTCTGGAGCGCACAAGGAGAACCTGTTCTTGCCTGGGTTGTGCAACATCTCGTCATGACTGTAAGGAAGCCACGGGGTATGGTGAACATTTAATGTGCTTGGGGGTCAGGCATTTCTTCAGAAGCTAAATGCAGAGTGAGATGGGGACGATGAAACAGTCTCTGATGTGTCTCTTCCAAAATGACCCTCAGGCTGCTTGCAGATAGGTGATGGGGTCCCACCACGAGACAATGGCTAGAGGTAGGTTGAAGCTGGTGTGGCTGCATGGTAGTCATGAACATTATCAGTCGCTTGAGCCTGAAGTGGTTGTGTGCTGGTTGGTCCCTTTGCGAGTGGCTTCAGAGCAGCTAAGAATGGCAGTAATGGGATTTCTGGACAGAAAGTTGTTTCAAAAGCATATTTGCTTTTAAAAAGAATGAAATGGGAAAGGGGACCTTTAGGGCCAGGCCTCAGTGTCACTTCCAAGCAAGGGTTTCTGCTGGGAGATAACATGCTTAATTACATGGTGCAGTGCTGTAGATAGGAACAGAAGAAACACCAGTGCCAAGGAGGAGATGGCTGTTGTGTATTCCGGTGGAAGAAGAGCTCTGATACTCAACAGCCATTCTCACTGGGCAGTTGGAGGTTCTCATGGGTGTCTCTCTCCTTTGTAGATACCTCATGTCTTCAGGGACTCAGGCAATTGGAAAAGCATCAGTGTTGAGGCATAGAACATGGATTAAACTGTCAAATGTTGATGGCATTCCTCAGGGAAGAATCTTTAGGGTATGCTCAGCTTGCTCTGCTGTATGCTTTAAGATAAGACATCAAAGCTAGGTAGGAGCTATAAATGGGTGGGCACTTAGTTATATAAAACCAAGTGAAACATGTATGAGGATAAACAGCTAACACAAAATCCTCCTTTGTAGGGTCCTCCAAAATGGTTATTTCATGATGTACACAGAAATTACTACAGACCTGTGGGTGCAAGGTGAAAAGTGGAATATAAGAGTCCTGGAGTAAGCCATGTAAGCAAACTAGTATGCCACTGGCTGGGAGCAAACCTCGCTGTAGGTCTCAAAGCCTGCTCATTAGGATGCTTCTGGAAAGATGGTGCAGTGGGACCATCCTTCGGGCTTTTGGAGAGCATGGACCTTGCCATTAGGGGCAGGTTTGTTGCGGGTTCTTGCACGAGGCTGAGCCTTGCCCTGGCTGTGATGTGACACTTGGGCATGCCAGGAGCATGCCAGGTTTTGGGCATAGTGCTGAGTCGAAGCTCACTGCTGCAGCAGGGAAATCAGGAGAACCTCTGAAGAGCTTTGCTACAAGACAGAGGCTTTGCTTTGTACAAACCTTCTGCACTCTTGTGCAGGAGGATCCCTCAACTTCCAGCAGTTTTTGTCCAATGGGAGCTGTTGGACTGCCTCTACGGCTTTAGGGCACTTGATGGTGCAGGCACTGCACCCTCAAAGGCTGCAGGAACTGGGGAGAGTGGAACTTGGGAGCATCCTCAAGCTTAGTGATGGAGCATGTCTCCAAGCCAAAGCCTGTCAATGTAGACTGCTCCATGGTGAGGTGTCCTCTGCCCTTAGAGGGCTTCTGCCTGCAGCATGTGAAGGGTCTGGCTCTGGCACGTGTGTCACGTGCAGTGACAGGGCACAGGGGAAGCTCTTGCAAGTAAGATCATTATCTACAGACTAGCAGGGAAATGAGAAGCACCATGGCTGACATCTCCTGCTGTTCTGCATTGATAAAGAGCCAGTCTTGTGGCTGGGCTTGCTTGGGGGGAGAAGTGGAAAGGAAGATGAAAAAGGTCTATTTTCTTCCTATTTTTTCCCTTCAGAATAGCTGAAGACTTGCATCTATCAAGCTTCCAGCTGTGTGAGCAGTGTGGGCTAGCTCTTAGCACTTGGCTGCTCATGCCACATGCAAGGCTTGACTCCATTTCAGCCACTTGCATCTTCTGCCCCGATGTGCAGGGGCATGAGAGTGAAATGAGGCTTGACAGTTACTGAGATACATGGTGCTCAGTAGCTAGTAGTTACTGCTGGTAGTGCTGCTTAGTTCTGCTGTCCTCTGCTGTCAAGCAGGGAAGTGAAACTCCCAACTGACTGAGCTTCCCAGGGAGCAGCTGAGACTTCCAGGCAGAGCCTGATGCCTTTGTGTTCCTGGCAAACTGAATGCCAAACTGAGGCTTTTCTTTGGATATTTGGTCTTTAGCTCCATATAACAGTGCTGGGAATGGCATCAGGTGACCTGATGCTCACAGGATTGGTCTATACATGAGGGTGCTGCCCTTCCAGGGTCTGAGTTAAGAAGGGGAATGTTCCGCATAATCTGGATGCTGGAAACAAACATGAGCAGAAATTCCCCAAGAGGGCTTGTAATGAGACCACTGCAACCTAATGCAGGCCTGATGCAGGATATTGCCTTATTGATGTCGCACCACAGGCGTTCAATGCAATGCTATACATCAGCTGTATCAGAGCTTGCTGGTTAGCCTCTGGCTTGATTGACCTCACTTTGTGGTGGTATCCTGCAGTGTAAGGATAAAGCAGCATTTGGCTGGCCAGCGCAGGCTTGCAGTGAAGGCACAGACCTGCATCCGTTTGGTGAGTTGCTGCAGTGGTTTCTGGATGGTTTTCTACTGAAGACAGTCAAAAGCAACATGTGTTGGCAAAAGCAACACTGGCAGGGGCTGCAATTCCATGCTGGAGTGCAGAGTGTGTCCATGGCAGAAGACACCAGTGCAGCCTTCAGCAGGCAAGTGGGCAGCATCACCTGGGTCGTGGCAGGCAGTTTTCTGGGATGATGGCAGTTCTCAAAGGCAGGTTAACCTGGGATGCATCTTTTCCACCTTCCAGTGACTCTGATGAAAGCAGCTAAGCATACCCTTGCTGTCTGATACCTGGTGTCCTGGGCACCTTGCGTTTCTTCTTGCTGGGAATGCCAGTGCCAGACAGTTTTTGTTTCTTCCTCTCTCAGCTCAGTTGCAAACTGAAATATGTGTGGCACTGCAGCCTCTTCCCTTCCCTCTCCTAGTGCTGAGGGATGTGGTCTCTGTCTCTGGCCATGTTATGCGGTTCCTCTGCAGTGCATCCCTGCAGTGTTCTACCTTTCTGGGAGCCTGGCTACTGCTAGGAAGCAGGTAACAGGGCTCCCTTTCTGCTTTGGTGAGTTCCCTAGAGGAACCTGCTCTCTCCGCAGGTGGTACCTTCCATCTGTCAGCCAGTTTGTTGGGAGGATTTTGACAGGCAACTTTCTTCCATAATCCTTCATAGCTTTGAATGTAAAATGTTTATGGCAAAGCTAATCCTACGAAACTCCCTGTAGTTTTAATAAATCTGCCCTCCAGCAAGACTTTTCTGGTGAGGGGAGGTAAATCTTCTTTCTGCAGTGATAAGATGTAGCTGGAGGGCAGCTTTAAAGTCACCTGCTCGGTCCACACTTAAAACTGGTATCTCTGCTTAGAGAGCATCTTGCTAAAAGCCTCCTTGTGGTTATTCAACCTTTATCACCAGTGTCAGGACAGGAAACTGTTGGAGTCAGCCAGTGTCTTGTATGGCTGTTGGTATTGGGCACTCCATTTACAACTGAAAGGTAAGAGGATAAGGCAGGCTGGGATCTCTGGATGTTTCCATGGTTTCCCTTACCCAAAGCAGGGCAGCTTACATGGGACAGGACCCTGATTAACGTCATGGAGTTTTGAATGTCTCCTAGGATAGGCAATCCATAAGCCTAGGGCAGGGGGGCACCTGTAGTGCTCCACAGCTTTCAAAGATGTCTTTAACCTCACAGCATCTCTTATTTATGTCTGTGCAGTTGTCACTCAGGGGAAGAATGGAGTCATTTCAAAGTCCTGTAGCAATACAGACAGCTAGAACTCTGAACTTAGAGCACAAGGCAGGCTGGAAGCAGCACATGAACAACATGCCAGGGGTAGTTAGCACATTGCAGTTGTGCTGAGCCTCTGCAGGAAGCAGCACATCACATACAACCCAGGGCTATGTGCTTAAAGAGCAGAGTAGCTATATGGAGCAGCCTGGCTGCTGCACCCGCTCCAGGGGCTCAGAACTGCATCTGGGATGCAGCATGGAGTCAAGGGGGATGCGAGCCCTTCCCGGGCTACTAAAGGTGGCTTGTGGGAGTTATCTCACTGCAGCATCAAGTGGGATGCTTCCCATAGCTGAACTGACCAAGGTGGTGGTTGGCAGCCTGCTTGTGAGATGGCTCTGTGCTCAGCCAGCTCCCTGTTGCTGCAGGTGTGAGGCAGGTAGAAGTGATGCTGTGCATTAACACTTATCTTCAACAGAGAAAATCCTGTGTGGGAAGAGCATACTCTTAACCACGTGAGCTTTTAAGTCCTTATCTGTGCACATACCTTAAGGCAGCTGTAATTATAACATCTAACGTATTCTGTAGCCATCTCAGAAGCACAGTGCTTGTGGGAGGGCTGAGCACCCTGTAGCTATTGTATTGTTAATCCATCGGCTGGCTTGTGACTCTAGACCTTTTCCACCCTCTTGCTTTGCCTGTCCCTCTCACCTCCATCACCAAGTCCAATTCTAATCCCGCAGGTGGAAGTTGTCTCTTTCCTAGCAGACTTTTCTCACTCTGGAAAACTCTTTAGCAGCTGGGGAATACCTGGAATAAAACCAAACCCACCCGTTTTGCTGGGGGACTGGACCACGACGTGATCTCCCAGCTGGCTCCCTCTGGGATGGGAGCAGATGCTGGATGACAGCAGGACTTTGCAAGCTGGCTGCCTTCTCCTGCATCTCGCTTAGAGATACATGGGAACACCCGACCATGCGAAGGGACCATCAAATGACTGGGGCTTAACCCGAATGTCTCTCTTGTCTCTCCCTCTGTTGATGCAGGTGACGGAGCTGAACGAGCCTCTGTCCAACGAAGAGAGGAACCTGTTGTCCGTCGCCTACAAAAACGTGGTGGGGGCACGGCGCTCCTCCTGGCGAGTGATCAGCAGCATCGAGCAGAAGACCTCTGCCGACGGCAATGAGAAGAAGATAGAAATGGTCCGTGCCTACCGCGAGAAGATCGAGAAGGAGTTGGAAGCGGTGTGCCAGGATGTGCTGAGCCTGCTGGACAACTACCTGATCAAGAACTGCAGCGAGACGCAGTACGAGAGCAAAGTCTTCTACCTGAAGATGAAAGGGGACTATTACCGCTACCTGGCCGAAGTGGCCACCGGTGAGAAGAGGGCGACCGTGGTGGAGTCCTCGGAGAAAGCCTATAGCGAAGCCCATGAGATCAGCAAGGAGCACATGCAGCCCACCCATCCCATCCGGCTCGGGCTGGCGCTTAACTACTCCGTTTTCTACTACGAGATCCAGAACGCTCCGGAGCAGGCCTGCCACCTGGCCAAGACGGCCTTCGACGATGCCATTGCCGAGCTGGACACCCTCAACGAGGACTCCTACAAGGACTCAACGCTCATCATGCAGCTCCTCCGCGACAACCTAACGCTCTGGACGAGCGATCAGCAAGACGACGACGGCGGTGAAGGCAACAACTAGACCCCCCCACGATGGACTGGCAGCCGCACGCTGATGCTAACTACTGCAGTCTTTATTTTTTTCCCACGAGTGGGGGGGGGTGTCAGGGGTGGGGGGGGGACAAGGGAGGGGACCCCTTCCCAGGGAGGCCCCCCACTACCTGTCTTTGATTGCCTCGTTGACATTTTTGCCAAAACACCACTAGTGGAAGTCAGGCTGGCTGTGCTGGTAATGGAATAGCAGCCTCACTGGCATATGGACTGTTCTGTAGATTATTAATACAAGTGGAGCTGTCTTTAATTTAACTTTATTGCTAGAAATCAAACAAAAACCACATAAAAAAGGGGTTTTAAGATGAATTCGTGTGGATGGAATGGCCCTCATTTTCTAAAGGAACACAAGGAGAGAAAACAAACAAAAAAAAAAAAAGAGAGTTCTGTGGTTCCAGTCAGGAATTGTGTGGTTCCAGTCAGGAATTGTGTGGTTCCAGTAAGGCTTTGTGCGTTTGTTTCCGCAGTCCAAGTGCCGTGTGTCCGTCCCCCTTCGCGGGGCATCTCTCTGCGGCGCTCTGCCCGGCAGGGCATAGCCTCAAATCCCCACATCCAGAAGGAATTAAGAACTAAAGCATTCCGGGCTCGCAGAGCTCGGGGATTTAGGCCATCCCATCTTTCTGGGTGATTTCTTTTGGTTCGAGGTATTTCTTAGGGTAGCTGACAGTATTAACACTAAATTGCAGTTTACAGTATCTCTACATTACAGCCATATGACATCAAGCCTTTTGATTGTCTTGTGTTCTCTTCTTTCTTCTTTGCTAGTTCTTTTGGCTTGCCTTCCTGATCAGTCCTCGCCTGTGGACTGGCTTTAGCTATTCTGTGTGGCCCAAGGCAAGAAGACCGCCCGCCTGAGGAACATCAAAGCTGCTCTAGTTTTTTGGTCAACAGCTTATACCAGGTGCTTGGCTAGCGGCTGTTTCAACTCTTTCCAAGTCCACAACAAAAAGGTTTAAGAACTTCAATTAGACAAGGGGGAAGTGTTTAAACTTTAAAAAAATGCCACTTAAATAATAAAATAATAATAATAATAATAAAAAAAATAATAAAAAAGAGCATTCAGGTCTGTATGTCATGTACTGTGTTTGGTATTTCAAAAGACCATCCTGATTTTTAAGGTGCCACAGCTGCTTCCTCAGGGATTGCACTGCCATTTCACTTCTGCCTGACTTTCTCCCACTGTACCATGAGGTTTGTCAGCAGATCCCTGGCACCCAGGCTCCCTTGTTTGTCACCAGGGAAGCCGGGTGCGCTTTTCCTTTCTCCTGGGGAAGCTTGTGGTGTAATGAGTGAACTTCAGGAGCTTAGAAACTAACATGGTAGAGAAATCCCTAACGGGAAGAGCTACAATCATAGACATTTCTATCGCCCATCAGGAGCCCAGGAACTTAGTTCTCTTCTTAGCAAAGTCTTTTCCCAAGGCTGATCTGGCTGGGGGTGGGAAATGGGACATCCATGTTGCTTAGCAGGGAATAGTTACCCTGTTTGGAGTAAACTTACTTCTCGCTTTAGTTTCCCCATCCCTGTTGGAAGCTCACTGCCGCCCTCCGTCTCACCTAAGGGGAGCCCCATGCTCCCGCATGTTTGATTCCCCTTTAGAAACAGGCTTTGTCCCTGTCCCTTGCGAGAGCAGGGCGCGGGCAGCGCGCCGTGGTGCTGCGCACATGGCTTGCACACGGGGATGCTGCTCCAGCTCCCCGCTGTCACACAAAGCCGCTATCCCAACTCCTTGCGGAGCAAGCAGAGCCCAGTGCTTGTGCTCCGGGTAATGCCATGGAGATGCTGGTAAAGCTGGTTTGGACTGGGGTGCCTCCACACACAGGGTCTTGCCCAGCAGCACATCCCGTGAGCAGCATCCCGTGGCGGGATGCTCGCGGTGCCGTGGGCTGGAAGATGGCTTTAAGCTTCTTGCCTTCCTTTGCTCGACCCATGAGCAGCATCGTCCCAGCTCTATCATTTGGATGTGATTTACTGGAATTACAAAACCTATCTTTTTTTTTTTTTGGTTGGTTTTTTGGCCTTTTTTTTCCTTTCATTTCCCTTCTTTTTGGCTTCTGCTCTGGCTGCTTTAGGAAACTTCCGCAGGAGAGATGGCACAAGAGGGCTCAAAAGGGAGTTTGGGGGTCAGGGACTTGATTTTTGAAGCAGCTTGAATGGTTTCTTTGGTTTTCTAAGAGATGCACTTGCCTATGATACTGTCTCTCCAGTGAAATGATTACTGCTCCATTACTCTATTGATACAATATTGTGCATGCTAGTGTCGTATTTCTATACAGTAGCTTGAAATTTATTAACTTATACTGTAGATGTTCTGTATTCCTATGACAAAATAGTCTTCAAAAACCAATTTTTTAAAGGTTTTGGGTTTTTTTTTGTTGGGTTTTAATTTATTTTCTTTCCTTTTTTTTTTTTTTTCTCCCCCCTCTCCTTTCTTTTCCCTTCCTTTTTCCTTTTTGGGGGGTACAGTTTGCTCTCTCCCAATAGTGATCGTAACAAACTGATCTGTTCTGGGTGTTGCTCTAGTGACATGCAATTCTATAGGAGTTTATTTTGTTCTGAAAAACAGGAAAACAGCAACAAAAAAACACAAAAAGACAAAAAAAAAGCAAAAAGAAGACACCAGTGTTAGCTTAACCTTAATGTCTGGTGTTCGTCATGGTGAAACTATAACTATTGCAGTGTAGGAGAACAATGACTGTGTTCTTTGAATGAGCCTTTGTTTGTGCTTTTTGTCATGTTATGCAGTGAAACTCTTTTTAAGGTCGAAATCAGTGATTCTTTTTTCCCGACTCCGTGTTTCTGTAAGGGATCCTTTCGCACACGGACCATCCTTAGCGGTTTTTTCCTCAGTGATGGAATATCATGAATGTGAGTCATTATGTAGCCGTCGTACATTGAGCAAATAAACTTACAGATCTGACGTCAAGCGCTGCCGCCTTGGTCTCACCTCCGTCGGGGTGATGGGGGGGCTTCCTTCATCCCGTTCCTCATCATCCGTGAACATGGAGGGAAATGGGGCCAGCTCAAGGCCAGGTTGGACGGGGCTTGGGAGTTCCAGTGGGAGATTCCCTGGGGTTGGAACCGGAGGAGCTTTAAGGTCCTTTCCAACCCAAATCGCTCAGTGATGCCCTGCATCCCTGTGGGTTAATGGTTCACCCTGTTCACAGCTTGGAGGGTGCCTTCGCGGCCTGGGGAGCCACGGGGATGATCCCTGCGTGCTCCCATGGGAGCAGGGGGGTTGGTGGGTGCTTCCTCCCTCCTCATCCCATGGTTTTTCCACTCGGAGCCGCCTGCGGTGACTCATACTGTAAAAATATTCCCTTCCTTTGGAAGCCATAAACTGAAACTGATTCATGGGCCCTACAATGGAGCCGGAGGGGGGGGGGCAGGATGGACCCACAGGAAGGAGCTGTAGCAGCCCTGGGTGTTGGCAAAGAGGGGTCCATGGGCACAGCCCTGCATGGCCTGGCCATGGGAGAGGTTATGGGGTGCCCTTGGGGGGGCATCATCAGGCTCATGGCCACTGGGCTGCCAGGGGGTGTTGTGGAAGCGGGACCCGATCCTGGCCCAGCACCCTCCAAGCCTGGGTTATCCCTGCATCTCCCCATCCTGACCCACAGCTCCCCTCGCTGGTGGGGCCTGTGTGCACATCTGGAGGAGGAAATGGATCGCCCGGGATGCAGCATCAGCGATGCCCAATGTGTCCGTGTACCCCAGAGATGGGTGGGAGAGGCAGAGAGAGAAGGGAAGAGCCAGGAGGCAGGGGCCTTCTCAGCGCTCGTTGGGCAGGATTTAGCCCTAAAATGGGGTGTTGCATGTGCAGGGCACCCCCAGCCCCTCTCCCATCCCTGGTGGATGGGTGCCCTCCCAGGAGGCAGGAGACCTGCCAAGCTCATTGCACCGGCCCCATTCTAGGTAGGAATGCGGGGCTGGGAAGGGGTGGTTGGTGGTCATCCCCCCTCCAGGCTGCTCTGCCGGTGACTGCTGCTCACTATGGCAGCCATCCCCATCCCTCTGGTTGCTGTGGTCACCCATCCCCACAGTGATGCACATGGAGGGGGGTCCCCCAAGCACATGTGCGACCCCCAAAGCAGGAACCAACCCCAGCCCCACACTGGGGCTGAGACCTGCCAAACTCATTGCACTGCTGGGGCAGAGGGGTTGGGGCTCCGGGGGCACACGGAGCCCCCCCCGGACCCGGAGAGGGGCCCCGCAGCTGCAGGATTCCTCCCAGGTCACTGTCTGCTTCGAGGATGACTCAGGGGGGATTAGTGGGATTTATCCAAGCGGGAACATCGCAGCCGTGGGCCCAGCCTCAGCCATGCAGGGGCGGTTCCATACAGGGGCATGGGGCCAGATGGGGCTGAAAGGGACCGGGTCTGGGCCTGACCCACACTGCATCCAGCCCCACTGAGTGGGTGCAGCCACCTTGGTCATGGCAATGGGGTGAGAGGAAGGGGGATGCTGCTGGGGATGGGGTGTTTGTGGTCAGAGCTTCTGCCCATGAAGTCCCTTTTGCCCTCAGGCCCCCATGACCGGGGGCTGTGCTCGTTCCTCAGGGATATAGGGATCCAGGATGGTGGCACTGGGGTGCTGAGGCCCAAAGGGTTCAGATCCGGGATGATGCAACTCAGAGTTTTGGAGAGCAGGATGGTGAGATCCCTGGTGATGAGATCCGGAACTGTAGAGACCTGGAATGTGGGAGACGTGGGATGTGAGAGAGAGGATTTGGGAGACCCGGGATGTCAGAGACCCAGGATATGCAAAACTGGGATGCTGATCCCAGGATGTTGGAGACCTGGGATGTGGAGACCTGGCATTTGGACACCAGGGATGTGAAGACACAGGATGCTGGAGGCTGGGATACGGAGACGTGAGATGTGGGAGACCTGGGATGTGGGATATGCAGGATAAGGAGATTCAGGATGTGGATCCCTGTGATGCTGACCCCATGCTGTTGAGCAGGGCTCAGTGCCCCTCCCTTTGGCCACATTGACCCTGGGCAGCTCCATCCCATGCTCTGGTCCAGCACTGCCAAAGCAGGGATTTGATGTGGCTCCCTCCTGGCCCAGCACATCCGCGGTGCACTGGGAATGGGGAACACACAGGGAATGGGGGACACAGGGAATGGGGACACACCGGGAATGGGGGACACACAGGGAATGGGGACAGGTTTCTTTCACCACTCTTTATTCCAGCTGATTCTATCGGCTCCATCACATTGACTCAAGGCACTCGGTGATGGGGAGAGTACAAAGTAATAAAAAGGGGGCTGCAAGCGGGGATGGGGGTGAGGATGCAGCTCGTGGGGAGGCAGCGGCTTCTCCTCCTCCTCCTCTTCCTCACTTCTTGGCCGGCTCCTTGGCTTGGCTCTCCACGGTGACAGGGATGGTGATCTCTGCAGACTGGATGGCGGGCTTGGGCAGCGGCGCCTCCACCGTCAGCATGCCATCGGGGGACAGTGAGGACCGCACCGCCGTGGCCTCCACGCCGGGGGGCAGGCTGTGGGGCAGAGATGGGGTCAGGGATGCAGCACCCGGCACTGACGCGGGTGCGATGCTCAGCCCCACGTTGCTGTCTCAGCACGGTCCCAGTTGGGGTGAGTGGTACCCCCAGGGTGAGTGAGCGTCATCCCCGGTTTGGGCAAGGAGCATCACTAGTTTGAGTGAGTAGCATTCCCATTCGGATGAGCAGCATCACCGGTTGGGGTGTTATTCCCAGTTTGGATGAGTGTTACCCCCAGTTTGTCCAGTGGGCATTGGAGGGGATGGGAGGGTGGTCAGAGATCCCCAGTGACACAGGGATGCTGCCAGGATCCCGTCTCCCCTCTCCCTGTACTTACGTGTATTTGCGGGTGAAGCACCTGGAGATGAAGCCGTGCTCATCCTGCTTCTCCTCGTGTTTGCCTGGGGGAAAGGAAACGGGGATGGTTGGAAGGGGCTGGGTGGATGAGCAGAGCTTGGACGGGTTCTCTGCCTGCGATCACCCTTCCCTGCCCCACCCCACCAGGTCCCGGCATCATCGGGCACTGGGGAAGGGCTGATTCTGCCCCTGCCCTGGGTTTCATTGCCTTAACATCAGCTGGGGGGGACACCAGGGGCAGCGGGACCCCTCCAGGAGCACCCTGCTCTAGTGGAAGGTGTCCCTGCCCATGGCAGGCGGTTGGGACTGGATGAGCTCTGAGGTCCCTTCAACCCAAACCAGGCTGTGATCCTACGATCCCCCAAATCCCAGGGGAGCAAAGCGCGGTGCCATGGGGACCCACATCCCCTCATTCTGGTCCCCCAGCCCAATGGGAGATGGAGCACCCGCTTCTCCCAAGCACTTCCATCCCTATCCTGCTGGACAGGGAACTGTCCCACCCTGTGTGGACCCCCCCACCAGGCACCCAGCACACAGCATGGCCTCATGCCATGGGGTCTGGGCTCCATCACAGCATCCCCAGCTGAGCTGTGGGGAGCACGGGGGGCTGCGGGGCTCCTGACACCCCATATCCTGGCTGGGAGCACAGCGAGGGGTCAATACATGGGGCTGGGGGTGCATGCACCCTGTGTAACACCTGCAGCACGAACGCACCCCAAGGCTGAGCTTGTAATGAGGAGCCTTCCTCTTTGCCTTGATTTGTCCCTTCCCTTTTCCCTCTCCTTTCCTCTGCTCTCCTCTCCCTTTCCCCTCCATCTCCTTTTCCCCTCCCTTCCCTTGCCTCCCACCCCTTATCCCGCCTCATTTCCTTTCCCCCCCATCCCCTCATCACCCACCCGTTATCTCCACGATGTTATCCTTGGTCTTCACCACCAGCTCCTCGGGTGCGAAGTGGTTCACATCCAAGGTCACCTTCCAGCTATCCGCGGTCTGGCGGATCTCGGAGATGCCGCTGCTCAGCTGCCGGCTCAGCGCTTGTCCATAGGGAGAACCGGGAGCCGGCACCAACGCGCTCTCCCGGGGCAGGAGGCGGAAATAGCCGGGCCAGGCGCTGCCGCTCGGCCACTTGTACCAATCCTCAGGGATATGGGGCATCCCGAAGGACTGGTCGAACAGGCGGCTCCCATGGTACCAGTCCCGGAACGGGTCCCAGCTGGGGCTGCGCAGGAAGGTGAAGGGGACGCGGCGCTCGGCCATGGTGCTGCCGGGGGTGGGACGGCGCTATGGGGCCTTATGAAGGCGGCCGGGGGTTATTTTTAGCCGGGCGGCTCTGCTGGCTATTAATGGAAATCACAGCAGGACACAGGGAAGGGACGAGAAACTTTCCCGGGATGGGGGGCGGCCGCACGCAGCCGCATTAGGTGGGAAGCGCAGGGACGGGGCTGAGCACCCCCCGAAGTTCCCCTTCCCATGCCAGGGAAGTGTCCCGCGGAGGGGTTGGTTGGGAGGTGATGGATGGCGCCTGGAGCCGCTCCCAGCCTCCTGCCGGGAACCATCCAGGGATGCGATGGGAAGCGGCTGGGGCCGGGCCAGCGCCGCGGCTGAGTCAGTGCAGGAGCCGCTGCGTCACCGCCGGACCGAAGCTTCTGGAGGCCTCGGGCACGGCCGTGGTGCTCAATATCGTGGCATGATGCTGGGGACCCCCCCAGCACAAAGCTGGGGGGGGGCTGCTCCAGCCAATGGGGGTCCCAATGGGGCCAGTGGGGGTCGAGAGGGGATTATAGGACCTTGAGGGGCTGCCAGGACATCCTGGGGGCTGGGGGGTGGGGAGAGGAGGGGTGATAGAGCTGATGGGGTTTGGGGGGCTGGAGAGAGCAGCCCCCTCTTGTGGGGGGGAGGTGGGGGGTGGCTCTTCACATCACAGGAAGGGATTCCCGTTTGGAGCCGGACTCCAGGCTCCTGATCCCAGGGAAGGGCGGTTTTTCCAACCCAGCGATCCTGACAGCCCCTGGGATCCATCTCCTCTGCTCCCCCCCCCCGCCCCCTCCCCCAGCCCTATGGGGCGGGACCCCTTTGTCTGGGGCAGAACCCAGCGCTGAGCCCCGCAGGGGCTGGTAGAGGCTGGGGGGGGGGAGCCTGGTGGAGGGCGGGGGTGCTGCGGAGGTGAAGGGATGCAAGGATGCGGGAAAGGGGAGGGATGCAGAGAGGGAGGGGCTGGATGCAGGCGGGGATGCAGGGATGCGGGAAAGGGGAGGGCTGGGAGGGATGCGGGGAGCGATGCAGAGAAGGATGCAGGGAGGGATGGGAGGGTCGAAGGAAAATAGGAGGGATAGGAGGATGCAGGGAGGGATGTAGGAGGATGGGAGGGATGTTGGCCAATGGGAGGGATGCAGGGAAATGGGAGGGTTGGAAGAGATGCAGGGATGCAGGCAGGAACGCAGGGAGGGATGGGATGGGCGGGAAGGCTGCAGGCAAATAGGAGGGCTGCAGAGAAGGATGCAGGGAGCCAGGAGGGCTGCAGGGATACAGGAAGGATGCAACGGGACATCTCTGCCCCACAGCGGGGCTTCCCAGAGGGTTCCCCCCATCCTTGAAGCAGGATGCAGAGGCACCAGGACAAGCCAAGCCAGAGGTGGCTGGAGACAAGGATAGAGGGTGAGGATGGGCCTGGGGAGCTGGGCAAGCCCAAGGCGCTATGAATAAAGCTCTCGGTGCTCAGCAGGGTCATTTACAATATATACTGTATATTTTATTGTGACGGAACCAGCTCACTGGGTCTACAGCTGAACCCACAACCCAGGGGGGAAAGAGAGCGCGCGCAAGAGAGGAAAATACTGCAGTGTCCCTACAGAGTTTGTTCCAGTTTGCTCCCTCCGCGGCAGGACACAGACACTGTAAAAGAGGAAGACTGGAAATGATCCCTGATGTGGTGGCTGGGCTGCGCCGCGCTGCACTGGGGGGCTTGGGAGGGCTGCGGCCACTGATGGTGGCTTCAATCTGGGTGGGTGTTGTCAGGGACCATCGCTCCCCAAAGTGGGTTTTGGGGCTCCCACAGCCAGTGTGAGCTGTGATTGATAGGGGTAGGGTGGGATGGGCTTGGGGAGCGAATGGGTCAGTCACCCCCATAGGGATGTTGGGGATAGTCGTGTCCTTCATCTCCCCAGGGCAGCAGGACCCTTTGTCTCCTCCTACCATGGGGACCTACCAAGCTGAGCCATGGAGAGCCATGAGCGTGTCCCCTCCTTACCTGTTCACCCCATTGCTAACTGGCTCTGCTGGTCTGAGCACCGCAGAGGGGGCCCAGTGGAGCTGGGGTGCATGAATGGGGTACCCCAGGCTGATACCCAGCACAGCGCATCCCTGGAGATGCTGGATGGGGCTTGGAGCAATCTGCTCTAGTGGAAGGTCTCTGCCCATGGCAGGGGGTTGGAACTGGGTGAGCTTTAAGGTCCTTTCCAACCCAAACCATTCCATGATTCCGTGATTCTAAGGGCTGATGAATCAGCACATGGCTGAGCCTGGTTCCTCAACATGCTGGGTTTGGGATCCAGCACGGAATACCCCTCTGCTCACATCTCTGCCCTCCTGGTTCATCGTCAGCGAACGAATCCATTCCATTACCGGCAGACCTGGACTCCAAAGGACACACATCCCCCCCACAACCCCCATATCCCAATCCCACTGGCTGGAAACCAGCATCAGTCGGGACTGCCAAAGCCCTGCTCTTTATCAGGAGCAGCGGGTTAATCCGGGCAGCTGCTCTCCCACCCAGCGAGGCTCATCCCATCGTCCTGCTCCAGCCAGCTGGAAAACATGGGGCTGGTGAGGATTAAACACCAACAGCCCCGGGGGGGTCAGGACTGTCCTCAGTGCCTGGGGGGGCTTTTTGATTGGAGAAGCAGCAAAAGTGGGGCTGTGGCAAAGCATGGACCCTCCTGCCCCTCTCCTCTGTAATGAGGCAGAGGCTTCAAGCCTAAAGGTGGGATCAACGTGCCAGGCAGAGGATGGGCTGGATGCAGCCCCAGAGGTGATAAACCCCCATCCCAGCCCGCGGCTCCCTCCTCCTGGGGGTGACAGCTTGGTGTGTCCCCCCCCCAACTTGGGTGAGATGGATGGTGCCAGGGCTCCTGGGCAGGGATGAGCAGCATTAACCTAAAGGGATGGTCCCCACTTGTGAAGAGACTCGTGGGTGCCACCTGCTTTTGTTCATCCATGGCTCGGGGTGTGCTTGGGTCTGGGGGGGCGCAAAATGGACCCTGGGACACCATGGGGACACCTTGGCGAGCAGAAAGCTGGGGCTCACCTCTGCCTGCATCACCCTGGGCTGAAGAGGCCCCTTCAACCCCCCCCTCAAGGATACGCTTGTGCTAAAAGCATCAAACCAACCCAAAACAGCACAAGGGGGGGGGTGGTGGGGTCCCCATCCGCCCCAAGAGCAGTTTGTTCCCTCGCTCTGTGCTCACCCCATCCCAGTGCTCGCTGTAACAAGAAGAGATTCAATTCTCCCCCTACCCCACCCCGACCCCCAGAACACCCCATCGGGGAGTGGGGGGGGGGGGGGGATCACCCCCAAGGACCCATTGAGCTTTCAAGCCCCGTTCTCCAGGTCCATCCTCAGCACCCCCCAGCTCTTTTCCACCTCCCCGGTGGTGCCGGTCCCCATCGGGGCGCCGCGGGGCCGTGTCCGGGTACCGGGGCGGGCTCAAAAGCCGGCGCTCTCGGAGCTGCTGCGGCTGTTGTAGCTGGGGCTGCGGCTGGGGCTGCGGGAGCGGCTGGGGGGGCTGCGAGTCCGGCTGCGGCTGCGGCTGCTGCTGTAGCTGTCGTAGCTGCGGCTGCGGCTGCGGCTGTACGAGTAGGTGCTCAGCGAGCTGGAGGACGAAGGGCTGGGGCGGTAGTAGGGGATGGGACGCTTGCGAGCGCTGCAAAGGGGAAAGGAAACCGAGTCAGGGCGTCCCCCGCTCCAGCGCTGGGTCCTCCGGCACGGCCGAGCATCCCTGCAGGGCTCGGAGCCGGTTGGAGGATGAGGTCCGGCCGCGCAGCATCACCCTCCCGCCTTTATCCCCTTCCTCCTCCCCAGCCCGCCCCAGGGGTTAGTCCTGGATTAGGCAGCGGCGAGGGCAGAAAGTGAGCAGGTTAATGTGGCTTTTGTGTTTCCCAGGCACCAGAGACTGAAAGCTGCTGAAAAAGAGACGTTCAGGATTAGCAGGAGGTGAGCTGCGGCCCTGCTGGCGCCTGAGGATGAGGAGGGACACGGGGAACACGGGGGGACATGGAGCCAGCCCCTTGCCCCCTTCTCCCTGCCCAGTGTTAGTGGGGCTGAAGACAGACAGGCACGGCCCAGAGGTGCTGAGGGCATCCTAGGGTGTGAGGAGACACAGAGGGGTCCAGGAGGAAGAGGAGGAGGAAGAGGAGGAGGAAGGGGGGAGGTTACCCTGGGAGCCAGGCTGGCGGCGATGCTCTCCAAGAGGAACCTTGGGATGAAATGGAAAAGGAGAAGTTGGCATCACTGAGGCAGGACCACGCGGTGCTGGGGTGGTGGTGATAGGGTGATGGGGACTGGGGACAGGGCAGGAGGGCAAGGAAAAGCCCGGTGGCTTCTGGCTGGGCTATGGGGCAGGCAAAGGGGGCTGGGGGTGTTCCTATTGCTGCTCCCTCCCCACAGCATCGTCTGAGCCTGGCAGAAACAGCGCTGCTCCTCCTGAACCCCAAGCAGAGCTGGGTCTGCATCCCCATCCATCCCAGGGATGGGTGACAGGGACCATGGGCTGTGCCATCCATCTGTGCCCTTCCTTGGGACATCCCAGCAAAACAGCTCAGGGATGGAGCAGGAGAGATGCAAAACCAGCTGGGGTTGGGAAACCTTCCTCTGGGCTGGGAGCAGCATCCCCAGCCCATGTTCTTTAGTGGCATCCATCAGGGAGGGCTGCAGGGAGCTCTAACACAGCAGGATTTCTCTGTCCTCCCTCTTTACAGCTTCATTGCAGCCCAGGCAAAATGAAACCTCTCCCCATAGGGAGCCAGAGCTGATTTCTGCCATTCCAGCCCCTCCACTGCACGGTCCCATCTCCCAGCTGAGAGCAGGAGGGACAAATAGGCCAGGAAGGAGGTAATCTCAGCTCGCCAGCAGTGCTGCTTCATCCTGACAAGGTACTCGCTATGCACACAGTGTTCCGTCGCACTAAGCATCGCCTGTCTTACAGCCCAGGATCCTGGCTCAATGGGATCCCAAGGAGGAGAAATCAGCTTTGGGAGGGCAGGGGAGAGACACACTGGCAGCTGTATCCTGCTGGAATAGGCACAGGCTTGAAATGAGTTCCTGGTTTCACGCCTCAAAACCAGAAGAGATCACTAGGCTGTAGTATTGGTTATCCAGCTGTCTGGGCTGGCTGCTTCACCCAGCTGGACACACTCAGGGTTATCAACTCATCCACAGAGCTGCTCATCCAATTGTCCATAGAATCACAGAATCCCAGACTGGTTTGGTTGGAAGGGACCTTAAAGCTCATCCATTTCCAACCCCTGCCATGGGCAGGGACACCTTCCACTAGAGCAGGTTGCTCCAAGCCCCTGTGTCCAACCTGGCCTTGAACACTGCCAGGGATGGGGCAGCCACAGCTTCTCTGGGCACCCTGTGCCAGAGACTCAGTACCCTCACAGGGAAGAACTGTTCCTTATATCTAAGTTGAATTTATCCATCCATCCACCCATCCATCCATCCACCCATCCATCCATCCATCCATCCACCCACCCATCCAATCGTCCATCCATCCATCCACCCATCCACTCATCCATCCCTCCCTCCATCCCTCCATCCATCCATCCATCCATCCATCCATCCATCCATCCATCCATCCATCCCTCCATCCACCCATCCATCCCTCCATCCATCCATCCCTCCATCCATCCATCCATCCATCCATCCCTCCATCCACCCATCCATCCATCCATCCATCCATCCATCCATCCATCCATCCATCCATCCATCCCTCCATCCACCCATCCATCCATCCATCCCTCCATCCACCCATCCATCCATCCATCCATCCATCCACTCATCCATCCACTCATCCATCCATCCATCCATCCATCCATCCATCCATCCATCCATCCATCCACACATCATTCAGGGCTGGCTGGCACAAAGCTCAGCCCTGGGCTGTGCAAAGGCCATAGCAGAAGCTTTGCCATGTGCTGGTACCCACCTTGTGATCCTCCTGGGCTCCATGAAGCTGGGGGAGTCGCGTCTCCTCTTCCTGATGGGTGAGTAGCTCCTGGAGCGGCGCCGGGCGCGGGTGGGATCGGGGTCACCGTGGCGTGTTCGGGGCTCGTTGTCCTTCTCTCTACACCGGAGGATGAGGAGGAGCATCAGGGATGCGGAAAGGATGCAGGGACAGCCCGTGCCCAGCAGCTCCACACAGGGATGATGCTTCCAGTGCCACCAGTGACCTGTCCCCTTCCCAAGCCCCGGTGGGGTGCTGGGACCACCATGAGCCACGGATGTTCCCCAAGCCTATGGCTGTGTCCATGCCCCCTGTGCTGAATTCCCTCAGGACTGACCTGCTGGCTGTTTTCTTGGGAGAGGGTGAGCGGGACCGGCTGCGTCCTGCTCTCTTGTCCCGGGAGCGGGAGCGGGACTTGGAGAGGGACCCGCTGGAGCTCCAGGAGGTGCTGCGCTGGCCGGGGCTGGGCGAAGGGCTCTTCCTGCGCTCCGAGGTGTGCCGGGAGTGCTTGGCCGAGGACTCCGAGCTGCTGTTGGGCCGGCCCCGGTGGTGCCTCTCCTTCATCCTGCAAAGGCAGATCCCAGCACCTCCTTGCACCCAACCCACCATGGCTGCCAGGGTGTCCTATGGGAGCCAGGGACTCCAGATTCCCACTGGGAAGCAGCAGGCGCACCCACATGACCCCAGTTTTTGGCTGGGCTGCATCCCTGACTATAAAGCATGGGATCCTGCACCCTGTGGGATGCTGCAATCCCATGCAGCTGTCCAGGCACTGCCCTTCACACTGGGATAATCCCTTGCTGGGATGAACTTTCTCATAGCTTGCATTGGCCCACTGCAGCTCTTCCCTATCCCCATTCCCAACCACATCCCCATCTCCATCCCTGTCCCCATCCCCAACACCATTCCTACCCCCAACACCATTCTGATCCCCATTTCCATCCCATCCCTGTCCCCATTCCCATCTCTGTCTTCAACAACATTCCTATCCCCATTCCCATCCCGGTCCCCTTTACCATTCTCATCCCAAACACTATTCCTATTCCCATCCCCACTTCCATCCCTGTTCCCAACTCAGACCCATCCCCAACACTATCCCCCTCCCTGTCCCCATTTCCATTCCCATCCCTGTCCCCAACATCATTCTTACCCCCATCGCTAACACCATTCCTATCCCCATCCCTGTCCTCATCCCCATCCCGATCCCATGAGCATCCTAACCCCACCCTGCTCCCCAGCTTGCCCTCCATAGCTTTACCCGGCTGTAACAGGGACACCCCCTCACCTCACCCCTCACCTCCCACACCATCCCCCTGCATCCCACCCCGGCGAACCCCCCTTACTTCTTGGCTCCGTGGTTCCTGTCGGCGCCGAGCGGCGGGTGGTAGGGATGAGATCCCGATCCCGCCGAGCCCTCCGAGTCGCTGCTGTAGCCGGCGGGGCTGAGCGCGGCCCCGGCCGGCTCCCGAGGGGCCGGGGGCCGGCCCTTGCTCTGGCCGCGGTGGCGCGGCGGCGGGGATGCGCTGCGGGACCGGTGCCGGTGGCCGTGCTTGCCCCGCTCCGGGCTGGGCGACCGGGGGCTGCGGGCACCGTGTCGGCCCCCCCGGGTACGGGGGGACGCTGGGTCCGTCCTGCCATGAGCCCGCGGAGAGGGGGACGCCGAGGCTGGCCTCTGGCAAAGGATAGGGAGGGGGGAAGAAAGAGAAAGAAGGGGGGAAAGAGGAGGTGGGGGGAGAAGAGAAGAAAGAAGGAGAAAAGGGGATTTTAACGGGGGGCACCGGGCCGGGGCCGCGGTTCACAACGTCAACGCACATCGCATAAGGCAGGCTACACAGACGCTACTCTGCACCTTCCTCTCGCCCTCAACAACGTGGGTCATGCAAACCTCCGCATGCAGAACGCCAAAGGAAATGATCCAAATCAAATCTTTCCTTAAATAACCCAAAGGAAAGGGTGGGATGGGAGCAATAAAACAATACAAATAATAATCCAAGGAACCCCCGAGTCGTCAGGGAGGGAAAGAAACAACCCCCCCAACAAAAAAACCCACTTGGAGCGGGGATAAAGCAAACCCCAGCGCCCGCCCGCCCCGACCAAGAAAGGGGAAGGGAAAAAGGGGGTAAAACCCAAACGAAGGGAGGGAAACGGTGGGGGAAAAGAAAAGATGAGAGGAGGGAAGGTGGGGAGAGTAAATCAGACTGAGCCGAGGGGAAGGGGTCGAACCAAAGAAGGTGATGGGAGGTCTGCTCACACAGAGGCATGCACATAGATAGAGAGAGATGTTCAGATACTGTTTGACTCGATAATACGGCTTTTGGCTTAAAAGAAACCAAGAAACAAGGAGGACGGCACAGAGTGACAATGGAGGGCAAGGCAGGGGCAGGGGGACAGGGGCAAGAAGGCCAAAAGGAACCAAAAGTAAACCAAGAAAGAAGGAAAAAGAAAACCATCCAAATGAACTGAAACGAAACCAAAAGGAAACCAGAACAGAAACCAAACCAAAGCAAAACTGCACAAATGTCCTCGTCACTGAGATAAACGAATGTCTCTGAGCTCTTCCTGGGACACGCATTGAGCTGTTAGCTGTGACTCTGCAGGGAACTGCTAAGTCCTCATCAGCACTCAACACAGACTTTGCTTTCTGCTTCCTTTCTCTTTATTTTTTTTCCATTATATGCTTTTTTTTTTTTTAAAGTCCCTCTTGGTTAACATCCACTTACCAAAAAAGTGGCATTTCCTCCTTTAGTAGGTAAGGTATGAAGAGAAGGGAAAAGCGGGGCAATATAAGTGCATCATTAGATTCACAAAAATGCAAGAGAGAAAGAAAAGAGCGAGAGAAGGAGGAGAGACAGAGACAGAGAGAGGAGAAATAAAACAAACCGACTCACTCCTCCTATGGGAAGCTGGGGTCGCTGCTGAGGCCCCATGCCAGGCTATCACTGAGAGCTGGGGGGTGTCCACCCAGCCCTTGGGGTCCAGCACACAACTGTCTGAGCTCCTCCAAGCGCAGCCGCTGCCTGGGCTTTATTCCCCATCTTTGCAATCACCACTGGACCATGGAAACGGTTCCTGCATCACTGGCTCTGACCAAGCCTGGCTCAGGGGAGCTTGGGGGTCTCCTAACTCCGGTCACAGCCCAGCGCCAGGTCCCTGAGCATCTCTGGATGGGTAAATCCTGTGTGGAGCGGTGCTGAGCCCATCTGAGGGGATCTAACGGGGTCCAGGGGTTCAGGCAGGGGCCGGTCACCCCAATTCTCCACCCAAACACACCCCGTTGGTTAATCCTCAATGGTAAGGTTCTTTCTGCCCACCTGGCTGTGTCCTAAATCATAGAACCCCAGACTGGTTTGGATTAAAGGGACCTTAAAGCTCATCCAGTTCCACCCCCCTGCCATGGGCAGGGACACCTTCCACTAGGGTAGGTTGCTCCAAGCACCATCCAGCCTGGCCTTGAGCACAGCCACAGCTTCTCTGGGCACCGTGTGCCAGCGCCTCAGCACCTCACAGTGAGAATCTTCCTTATATCCATCCTGAATCTCCCCTGTTTGAGAAATGCCAGTTTGCTCCCCAAAAAGAAAGTGTGACCCTGGGGACCACCATGAAGATGATGCAAAAGGGATGCAAGGCCACCACATCCCCTGAGCATCCCAGGGCAAGGGGGTCACAGAAGCCACTCCACCAGTGGCATATCCCCCATCACCTCCTTGTCCCCATGGATAA
The DNA here is from genome assembly GCA_017639245.1 of Myiopsitta monachus. Lineage (NCBI taxonomy): Eukaryota > Metazoa > Chordata > Aves > Psittaciformes > Psittacidae > Myiopsitta > Myiopsitta monachus. Next base: position 8,526,881 of record CM029932.1, read on the forward strand.
GCCAACCCCTTCAGCTGCATACCAGCATGCTGGGGCCAAAACAGGGGAATTTGGGGTATTTTTTTGTCAAAACTATGTTGGTGCTGCAACAGGTCCAGGCCAGCCCTGCTCATTGCACAAACCGCCCTGCAAGTGCTTGGGGACACAGATGCAGCAGCCCTGGAAGGGGGAGCTCAGCTGAGCCCATGCCCAGCCTCATATATGGGCAGAGAAAAATGAAAGCAGAGAAGATGGATTTTAGGATCCCAGCCTGGTTTGGGATGAAGGGACCTTAAAGCTCCTCCAGCTCCAACCCCTGCCACGGGTAGGGACACCTTCCACTAGAGCAGGGTGCTCCAAGGCCCTATGTCCAACCTGGCCTTGAACACTGCCAGGGATGGGGCAGCCACAGCTTCTCTGGGCACCCTGTGCCAGAGCCTCAGCACCCTCACAGGGAAGAAGAGGAGGAGAGAAGGAGCAGGGGTTTCCTCTTTCCCGGGGGGGCATTTTGGCACTGCTGGCCATGCCATGGGCTTGGGCTGCAGGATGTGGGGGTCCCACCCAGACCCTGTGTCTGGGGCTGAGGGAGCTCCTGCCCAGACGTGCACGAAAGCATCAAAGGCAAAAGCATCCCAAATAAATCCAGATAGGCAAAAGACCATCCCAAAAGGGTAAACACACACTGGGGGGATATAGGGATGGGACAGCCAGGGTTGGGATGCCATCCTATGCCCCTTGGGGGCTGTGATGCCCTGGGCCTGCCTCTCTCCACAGAGGAAGATTCCAAACTTTTCCTGCTGCAGACCCCTTCTATTTCCTTGGGTTGGGTTTATTCTTCCCATCACGGCCAGAGGAGAGGCCAAACCCACACATGACCCAAATTTCTCATTTCTTGCCCCATCCATCCATCCATCCATCCATCCATCCATCCCGAAACTCCCTGTGCCAGGATCTGCTGCTGCTCCCACCCATGGGTTCTGGCCCCTATTCCTCACTAATCACATTTGCCTTCATTACCCAGCCTTGAAGGGGGGGGACAGGGGGACTCAAACAGAGCAGCCGTGCTCGGTCCCTGGATGGAAATGAACACAATTCAGAGGGCTGAAAGACACAGAAATGCATTCTACCAACAGCACGAGGAGACGAGGAAGAGAAAAGGAGGGAAGAGAGGAGAATAATGGTACGTGGACAGGGCAAAAAAGAAAGATATATATAAATAAAGAACGGAAGAGAAGAGCATGGCTTTGCAGCTAACTGGGGGGAACCATACAAATAAAAACCAAAGTCATATATAGCCACCAAAAAGGAGACAAAATGAAAGAGAGACAGAGAAGGAAGGTGAGAAAGAAAGAGAAAGAAAGTCAGAAAGAGAAAAGAACATTAAATCAAGCTACGGTGCTTTTCAACAGGCTCATCTGCAGAAGTGAACGTGCAGAGGTGGATGAAATACCTACCTTTGCCATTGGCAGGGACAGGAATGCAATCATAAAAAAAGAAAACAATAATCTCCACATTTGGAGGGCAGAATGGGAAAAAGACAAGGACTCTTTAGTACGGCGATCCAGACCCCTCGGCTAACCCCGCTTGCTTGGCTTAGAGCTCGCAAAGTTAGCTTTCAAACTGCTTTGGTTAAGCTGTGTTTAAATGATGCTCTTATTCCTGCGTCAAAGGAGAGGCTGCGGCCACCGAGCGGGGCGGCCCCTGGGGTTTGCTGGCTGGTGGCTCTCACCCCGCTGCTTTCGCTCTCTAGGACGTGGCCAAGTCCCGGATAACATGCAGGGAAGGCGATGGATGGAGGTGGGACACGGTGAGGGGTCATTGGGTTGTGTTGGCCCAAAGAAAACCGGTGACAAAGAGGGGCCGGAGGGTGCGTGTGGGTGAGGAGGAGGAGGAGAGGCTCCGGAGGAAGGCTGGGGAAGGCAGCAGGGATGGATGGAGATGGGAACAGGGATTTAAAAGGGAAGGAAATGCTGTGCAGTGCCCCAGGGCACCCAGCGGCTCTGAGGGTGCTGGTAGGGGGCTGAATCCAGAGCTTTTGGGATGGGGAGGCTGGTAGTGAGGATGCTCAGCACCCGTCCTGCCGGGATGCAGCACAATGGTACCCAAGTGCAGGATGCTCAGGGTGGAGGGGGCAGATAACCCAGCACCCAACGGCCTCATCCTGCAGCCACGGAGGAGAAGAACCCCCATGCCAACAAGGTCCAGCCAAGGCAGCGGGGCAGCAGCCAATTTAAGGGGGAAAAGGGCAATTTGATCTCAAAGCGAGCCTGCTCCCTCTGCGGTGTGGAGCTGCTCGGTTCTCTTCCCTTTTAAATTCCTGGTTGGGATAAAGGAAATGGGAGTACAATGTTCAGCGGTCGTAAATAGTTAAGGAAACACATCTGCTTTTTTTGTCTGTTTCTCCTCCACATTAACACACACAAAAGCAAAAACTTCTAGAACAACACGACAATGGGGGGGGGGATAAGAGAGATATCGTTTGCATTTCTGTACATCACAAGGGAAAAGAAAAGAAACCATGAGAAAGGAAACCAAAACAAGGAGGGAAGGGGGAAAAAAAAAGCACGTTTCATTGCCCTTCCCTCCCCCTCGTCCCTGCTTCTGCTTGAGCAAGAAATGGAAGTGTATATTACCGTTTGGGTTTTGTCAAATGGGAGGCTAAAGAAAAACACAGATGGGATTAAAAAGAAAAACTGAAACTAAAAACCAGAAACCAGAGAGAGAAAAAGGAGAAGGAGAGAAAGAAAGAGAGAGAGAAAGAAAGAAAGAGAGAAAAGAGTCCCCGCTGGTGCTGGGGAGCCAAGGAGCTCATCAGCCTGAGTGATGCTGGGGGAGAGTGGAGTGATTCCCCTCGCACCCCAGCCACACCATAGGAAAGAAGAAAGCAGAGAGGTGCCCCGAGAGGTGCTGCTGGGGGTGCTGGGGAGGGTGAAAGGGGGTGAATATGGGGCTTTTGGCACCATTTTCCAGGGTGCTTCCCTGCAGGAATGTCCCTGCAGCACCTTGCCCATGGGTATGAAGTAGCCTGGGGTGAGTGGGGACCTGTGTACCCCCCATTAGGGGGGTCCCCCAGCACGCCGCCTTTGCTCAGCGCTGCCTTCAGCTCCTCACCAGCCACAGCAGGCTCCTTGCACTGGTTAAACTGGGACTGGAGCCCTGGGTGCACCGGGTTTTGGCTTTACTCCACTCAGGGTGGGAGGAGCTCTCCAGGACCCACGGGGTGCCAAGGCAGAGCTGAGGGCACTTAGGCCCTAATCCACCCACCTTGGGGACTCCGAGTCCCTAAAATCAGAGCACCCAGCACCAAAACCCCCTCCAAACCCCAATACCAGTGCCCACACTGGGTGCTGAGCGCTGGGGCTGGCTCCCTGGCACTGGGGAGGGTTGGGGCTGGAGGGGAAAACATAATCTTCCAGCTTTACCCATTTTTTGGCTGTCTGGGCTCAATCCGTTCCCAGAGAGGTGCTGAGCCCGGTGGTGACGATAGCAGGTAACACTGTCCCGCCAATCCATCACCCCTGGGAGTGACATCTGTAGAGCAATGTGTGACTTTGGGGATGGGATGAGCTACTGGCTGCCCCGATACCTGCCCCGAGGTGATGGGCTGGCTCCCCCCACAGAGACAGTGCACCCAGTGGCAGGTTAATGGGTGCTGGGGGGGGGGGGTATGGAGCCTGCACCCCACATCTCCCCCTTGTGCCCCGGCTGGGCTAGGGAGGAGTGGGGAAGGAGGAGAGCGGAGAGCCGGGGTAGGGGTGTCCTGCGGAGGGAGGAGAACGGGAGGGAAGCGAACGGTGATCCAAGAAAAGCCTACGTACATCCGAGGGCTCCGGGAGCGGGGCGCCGTGGCTGTGCCGGCCGTTCTGGGCGCTGCCCTTGTGCCCGTTCTGGTGCGGCGAGGCCGAGCGCTGCGGCGAGGGCGAGGACGGGCTACGGCTGGAGCGGGCGCTGCTGCCCTTGGGGCCATCCTGCCGGCGCTTGGGGCTCAGCCTGCGTGACACCGCATCGTCAGCTATGGCATCACCCCTGCCCCGAGAGCACCGCGCCCTGAGCTGCGGCATCACCCCTGCCCCGAGAGCACCGCGCCCTGAGCCACAGCATCACCCCTGCCCCGAGAGCACCACACTGTGAGCTGCGGCATCACCCCTGTCCCGAGAGCACCGCACCCTGAGCTGCGGCATCACCCCTGCCCCGAGAGCACCGCGCCCTGAGCCACAGCATCACCCCTGCCCCGAGAGCACCACACTGTGAGCTGCGGCATCACCCCTGTCCCGAGAGCACCGCACCGTGAGCTGCGGCATCACCCCTGCCCCGAGAGCACCGCACCCTGAGCTGCGGCATCACCCCTGCCCCGAGAGCACCGCACCGTGAGCTGCGGCATCACCCCTGTCCCGAGAGCACCGCACCGTGAGCCACAGCGTCACCCCTGTCCCGAGAGCACTGCACCGTGAGCCACAGCATCACCCCTGTCCCGAGAGCACTGCACCGTGAGCCACAGCATCACCCCTGTCCCGAGAGCACCGCATAGTGAGCTATGGCATCACCCCCTTAACCAAGAGCACTGCACTGTGAGCTGCAGCATCACCCCTGCCCCGAGAGCACCGCATAGTGAGCTATGGCATCACCCTCTTAACCAAGAGCACTGCACCGTGAGCTGCAGCATCACCCCTGCCCCGAGAGCACCGCATAGTGAGCTATGGCATCACCCTCTTAACCAAGAGCACTGCACCGTGAGCTGCAGCATCACCCCTGCCCCGAGAGCACCGCATAGTGAGCTATGGCATCACCCCCTTAACCAAGAGCACCACACCGTAAGCCACAGCATCACCCCTGCCCCGAGAGCACCGCATAGTGAGCTATGGCATCACCCCCTTAACCAAGAGCACCACACCGTAAGCCACAGCATCACCCCCGCCCTGAGCCTGGCACTGCCACACCCCTGGGCTGAGATGGCTTTGCCAAAGCAAGAAACGGGATGAAAATTGGTGGTTTGTGCTTTCTATAGTTCAAATCTGAAGCCCCATCTGGGAGCTGTGTTTCCAAAGCCCCCAGAGGTGCTGCAGCACCCCCCTGCTCCCTCCTATCCACACATTGCTGGGACATCTCTGCCACCTTCCTCCATGCCCTCCATCCCCAATGGTCCCCATCACAGGGACACCTCTGGACCTCCTCCCCACAAGGCTCCCCACGATGGATGCTGTGGGGACGGGGGTCCTGCCCCTACCTGCCGGGGGATTTGGAGCTGCTGTCATCGGAGGAGAGCGATGCGCTGTGGGAGCTGCAGGAGCTGCGCCGGTGCGAGCGCCAGGCTGGGGACTCGCTGCGGGACCTGCAGAGAGGGCGGCCGGGGGCAGGCTGAGCCGTGGCAGGGGGCACGGGGGGGGCCCGCACCGCCCCGGCCCCTCCATCCCCACCCCTCACCTCTTGCGCTCTTTGTTTTTCTCTTTCCGTTTGTTCTTGGGGCTCCGGGACCTGCGGGAAGAGCCAAAAGGCACAGAGATGGGAACAGGGGCAGCACCCCCGGAGCCACCGAGGCTGCAGGAGGAGCGATGGAGGCGAACTGCCTGAGCTGGAGCTGGGTCCATCAAGCTTCAAACCATGGTGGGGGCCCAGCTGGCTTTGGGGGGACCATGTGTGGTGTTGGGCAGAAAGGGGAGGCAGTGGGAAGGGGGGACCAGCTCTGCTCAGCATCCATAGGCTCAGGCCCGTTGCCACCTCTGCTGCTTGCCTTGTCCCCTCTGAGCCTCTGTGCCCACCAAGGCACCCTTTGCCTGTTTCTTACTTCTTTCACCCTAAAATAGCAGCGCTGGCAGAGGGCATTCACAGAGCACAGCAACAGCCGGGGGTTACTTTAGGTATCACCCCTTCTCCTCTAGGGGACATTCAGGGCTGTGTAGGACCCTGCAGCCACCCAGAGCAGCCTGCGCCAAGGGTGAGGGATGCTCAGCACCCCATGCTCACACCCACTGTGCTTTATGGGTCCATCCCTGTGGGCAGAGGGGATGAGGACAGTGGGAGGGCAGGGACAGGAGGTCCCCAATGGGAATGGTGGCAGTGGAGTGCCTCTTCCATCACTCTCACCTGTGTCTTCTCTTCTTCCGTGACCCCGACTCAGACCTGCAGGATGAAGAGGAGGTAGAGATGAAGGTGACACACTGAGCATGGGGATGGGGACAAGGGCAGGGGGTGGCACTGAGATGTGCTGCTGGATGGGGCAGGTAATAGCTGCTGTGAGGAGGTGATGGCCCCATGAAGAGCCATCGGGATCATCCCTGTCCATGCCTTCATCCCACCCCAGCCCCAGGGCCTGGGTCTCAGTGTCCCCAGCCTGCCGTGGTGTCCATCCTACCTATCGCGTCTGTGTTTCTTTCCAGTCTTCTTTTTCTTTTCCTTGCGGATGGGTGAAGAGCTGTCGCAGCTGGAGGGGGGAAGTGGGTGCCCTTGATGGGGGAGCAAGAGACTCCCCATCCCTGTGGCCCAGGGAAGCCCCATCCCACTGCTCCCCACCACCTCGCTTCCCCTGGACAACCCACAGCATGCACGAACATCACAAGGGAGTTACTTCCTGGGGGGATTTGGGGGGTGTCAAGGGGATTTTGGCAGAAGGGCTCTGCTGGAGCACCCAAATCCCACTGTGCCACCTCGTGGGCTCCGCAGCCTCCAGCAGGAGGTCAATTCCCGGTGGGATTTCAGAGGGGGACAGTGGATGGGGAAATGCCAGCCCATGCCTGGTGGGGAACCAAGCCCACCCTTGCCCAGTGGGCACTTACCTGCGCTCCGAGCCAGGTTTCCTCTTTTTGCTGCCATGGGGAAGGCAGAGAAGAAAGGGACATTAGGGACAGCATCCTGGCCAGGCAGCCAGCACTAACCAGTGATGGGACCAGCAGGCAGATCCCTCAGGAGCCAAATCCTGCCCTGTGCTTTGCCCAGCATGGTGCAGGCAGGGCCCCACCAGTGCATGCAGTTGGGTTGGCTGGTGGTGCACCCCATAGCACTGTGTGCGTGTGGACACACGCGTTGCATCACTGGTGCATCGCACCTCTTGAGGGTGCTTGTTTTTGGGGGCACTGCCCCTCAAAGAGGGGGGACTTGCCCCATGGAAAGGATGAGGTGGGAGGAGAGGTGCCCTCCATGGAGCACGGGGACAAGGTGGGACTCACCGGCTCCGGCGGTGACCGGATTTCTTCTTCTTCTTCTTCTTGGGTGGAGGAGAGGTGGAGCTGCTCGAGCGCCGTTTCAGCCTATGGAACAAAGCAGGCAGGGCTGGGGGGGGAGCAGGGCCCGTCCCCTGTGCTCTGTGCCCCCCATGGGGACCCGCTCCCCGTGCTCCCTGCTCGGTGCGGCCAGACCTGTACTCGCGGTGGCCGCTGTCCTCGCGGTAGCACTCGGCCGAGCAGTCGCACTGCACCAGGCAGCCCTCGCCGGAGTCGGGGTACTCCACCGCGTACTCCTCCCCATCCATGCCGTGGTGGTTTTCTATCATGCTGCCAAAGGAGGAAGCACAGCGTTAATCCAGGGATCCCCGTTCCCCACATCCCACTGGAGATGCTGGAGGGAAGCCTGGCACATCCCCTCCTCCACAGCGTCCCTTGGTCAAGTCCCTTGAGGTCCACATGCAGCAAATCTCCATGGTGGGGGTGTTCCTGGGGTTCCTGCTGCTGCAGAAATCCCTGCTGGATAGGCACAGGGACACCATGGGATATAGGTCACCCGGATCTGGCCTCAGGACCATTCAGAGCCCCTTTTGGCATCGCCCAAGTGCCAGGGCTGGGCAGGAGGCTGCAGTCAGCCCAGGTAGGTGATGGGGAAGGATTAGGGTGAGAGGAGCTGCAGGAGGCTCGGGGGATACAGGTGATTATCCAGGAGCTGCCCAGGATGATCCAGGCTTTGAGGCCAGCACCCCAGTGTGCTGCTGGCTTGGCAGCAGAGCTCCAGCAGGTGATGGGTGATGTCCCCCCCGGGTAGGTGAGATGAGATGGGGGCACATCAGCCCTGGAGCCATCAGGGTCTCCTCTCCCTCCTGAGGGACTCCATCAGCATTAATTTTCCCCGCTGCCATGGAAACCATCAGGAGCTTGCCATTGACTGCGGGGCTGCAGGCAGAGGCCCGGCAGCTGGACCACAGGCAGGAGGGACCCAGGAGTCCCTGCCCAGACCCTCCCTGCTGCCCCTACCTCCCCGTTCCTCCTCTGTCATCGGCATCAAATCCCACCAGGAGCCTCCTGCTTGTTCCTGTTCCTGGGGGCTGTAGGACATCTCACCCAGGATGTGGCCATCCATGGCATCACACCAGCCCAGGCACTTCCTTTCCAAGGGAGATTTGCCCTTGGAAACCAATGTTGGCTCCTCCACCCTTCCCACTGGGAGTGTATGGCAGGGTATGCTGATGGATAAGGGCAGCCTCACAGCACTGGTCCCTTGGCAGCCAGGCCAGTGCCTATGGCTGAGCCGAGGGATGCTCCCATCCCCAGACAGCAGACCCGAGAGCAGCACATTGGCATCCCTGGCCACAGGCAGGCCCTGGGCTCTTGAACCCAATTAGAGACAGTTTGGATCAGAACTACAAGTGAATCATCCTCCTCCTGACCACAGATGATCGCTCAAGCGGGTCTCAGGCTCCCTCCTCTGCCACAGCCATGGCGTTCTGGGTCCTCTCCAAGTGACTCCTGCTTTGGCCATGCCCCGAGGGCAGGAACAGCCTTTCAGCAACTCACCCAACCATGGGAAGGGGGAGAAAAGCGAGGAGCAAGCAGGGATAATTCCCTGTTGGACTCCGCTCCATGAGCAGGCAGAGCGCGCCTGAGCCTGCTGCCAGCATCTCACCCATTAGCTGTGCTCAGCGGCTCAAGACAGGCTTGTGCTGCCCCAATTATCCCTCCCCGCTCCTGTCTGCTTGCAATCCCACCAGCCTGCCCATCAAGCAGCTCTTCCCTGGGGACCAGGCTGTGCATGTGCGTGCACATGCATGGGAGTTGGAAACGCACAGGGAACAAGCCAGGGACCCAGGCGGCCACGGCCCTGCTCAGTGCCTCAGTTTCCCCTGGGAGGTTTGCAGATGATGCTGAGCTGTTTGAAACAGGACCAGCTGGTTCACAGTCATGGTCCCAGCAGCCAGCGACTGAGCTGTGAGCACCCACAGGGGTGCTGGAGCAGCACGAACCCACGAGATGCTTTGCTGGGTACAGTCCCAGACAATACAAGGGCTGGGGCTCTTTATTTAAGGGTTATTTAATTCCCTTGTCCAGGCTCTTCAACCTTTTGTAATCAGGTCAGCCCTTAGTAGGGACTTCAGCAGCTCAGATCGCTGCTGTTTGATAGAGCCACCTCCTTTGGACCCAGCTCCTACCTGCCTCCAAGCACATCCAGTTTCACTCTCCCCCAGGCAATGCTCTGCTTTGAGGCTGCTCCTTCCAGCTCAGCACTCTTATTTATAGCCCTCGGACTAATCTTTAATGATTACCCTTCCTTTCACAAAAGCAAGCCCACGGAGGTGACAGCCAGGGCTGCCTGGGTAACCTTAACCCACCTCTGGCTTCCCTATGTGCTCCTTACAGCACCAGCCCTAATGAGCCTGGCTGAGAAGATGCCCTGGCGATGACTGATGCCCCCACAGGCAAAGGCCACTAGTTAACACCTCGGGCTTGATGCTGCATGACCCGGGCAGGTTGTTTCCCCCATGCCTTGCTTTCTTCCTGCTTGGAAGAGGACCTTGGATGCTTTGTGCTGCCCCAGCACCATCCAGATGTGTCCCATCCAGGCCAGGGATGTCCCTCCCTGCGTGGGCGCTGGCAGAGCACTGGGAGGAAGGCTTTCCCGTCCACCACGGCTTCCCTGCCTCCCCCCTTGCCCTGATTTCCTGCCCCTAATGAAGCATTAATATTCAGTGAACCTGCAGCATCTATTCCTGTCCCAAGTGACCTGGTTTCCAGGCTGATGGATGGTGTGTGCCGGGCCAGCCGCGCTGCCTGGGCCATTAAGCATCATGCAGATAAATCATCCCCAAGCACAGGGCAGACCCTTGTGAGGCTGGGGACAGCCCTGCCCAGGTCAGGAGCAGCGGGTGCCATGTCCCCAGTGAGATGAGCTGCTTTGGACTCTTCACCCGAGCCCTGAGCCCCCCAGGGCAGAAGCAGCCCCCAGAGGCAATGTGAGGAGCAATTGGGAGGCAGAAAAAGAGGGCAGGAGCCTCTTGGAGAAGCTCCTTCCATGAGGCTTCTTGGGGTCACACCAGCCTGACAAGAGACACAGGCTCTGGGTGAGAAGCAGGCTCAAGTCCAGCCTATCCAGCCTGGGCCCCTTGCAATGGAAATGATTACTGTTATTAATGATTATTATTATAATCAATAATGATTGTTTCTGTTATTAATCATTATTAGAATAAATAATGATTATTACTGTTATTTATTATGATTACTTTAATCAATAATGATTATTATTGCTAACACTAATCTTTCAAGGGTTACAGACCAGCCTGGTGAACCATCGCCAGTCCAGCTGAGTTACCCCAGCTTCACATCCAAAGACAGGAGGACTGTTCTGCACCACGGAGTTAAGAGTAAGGCCTGGAAGACGGTGCCCTCACCTGGCTGGAGGCAGAAGCTGTGGTTTCAGCCCCAGGGAGAGCAGAAGTCACCTAAAGAGGCAGGAGCAGGCAGAGGTGAGGCACAGCAGCCCCACAGCTTGGGCTCTGCTGCTGGCTGCTGGGATGGGCCAAGCATTGAGACCTTCTGCACTTTAGTTGCATCATCTGGGAGAGGAGCATTGCAGTGCTAGCCTCTGTACAGCATCCTGAGATCCCCAAAAGACCAGTGCAGGATAACCTCTAACCTCTCCAGAGGTAGGATACGGCCTCAGAGAGGCAAACCCTGCCTCCAAACAGCCAACTGACCAACCGCCCAGTTATTAAATCAACCAACCATCCAGTCGACCAACCTATCATCCATCCACCCATCCACCCATCCATCCACCCATTCATCCATCCATCCATCCATCCATCCATCCATCCATCCATCCATCCATCCATCCATCCACCCATCCATCCACCCATCCACCCATCCATCCATCCATCCATCCATCCATCCATCCATCCATCCACCCATCCATCCATCCATCCATTCACCCATCCATCCACCCATCCATTCATCATAGAATCACAGACTCATAGAATAGTTAGGGTTGGAAAGGACCTTAATATCATCTAGTTCCAACCCCATCCATCCATCCATCCATCCATCCATCCATCCATCCATTTATCCCTATATACCCTATGTCCATCAATCTATCCAACTATCCCTATATATATCCTTTTTGTATCAATCCACCCACTGATGCTTGGAGACAATCTGGGATGTGCCTCTCTGGGATGAAGAATGGGAAGGACACACTGACTGGCCAGCTTGGAGCTGCCTCACTTACATTTGGCGCCCGTGCTGGTCCTCCCTGGTGAGCACCCCTTCCTTCTCCATCAGCATCTGCCGAAAGGTCCCCACTTTCTGCCGGATCTCCTCTTCGGAGTACCTGGATGGGCAAAGACGTGGTCAGAGCTGCTGTGGTTGGAGCGTGGGCTCCCCAGGGACCTGCTGAGGACCTCTATACCTTTGGGAGCAACATGTGGCTGCTCAGAGGGAGAGGCGTCATGGTGACAGTCATCAGGGCCTGCAGGAAAGCAGGTCCCTCTGCTTGGTCCCCTGCCACTACACTCCATAGAGTCATGGCATCAATCAGGTTGGAAAAGATCTTTAGGATCATAAAGTCCAACCATTACCCCGGCACTGCCACGTCCACTAATCCATATCACCCTCCCTTCTCCTGCCTGCTGCTCCCAGCAGTGCTTGGCAGAGGAACGGACATCAGGAAGGGGTAAAAGAAGAGGATGACCATGAGGTTGCCATTCTGCCCCACTGCTCCAGGCTTTAGGGCACGTCCCCAGCAGTGCCAGTGATGCCAGGGCTCCCTCCTGGTGCCTACATCCTGTCACAAGCCTCTCTTGCTTATTCCCTGCAGCCGAGCCAGCTCTGCGCTAACACCAACCGCTGACTCAGGCCACTGCAGGGTTATTAACGACAGACACCAATCACTTTGTCCCTGGCATCAAACCACAGTGCTGAGCCACCCCCGAGGTGTCCCCAGGAGGGACCAGTGACAGCCCTGGGCAGGCAGTGCTGTGCCGCATCCCGCAGCAGCACAAGGGCACCAGAGCATCCCCCTCGATCTGCATCCTAATAGGACCCACGGTGCCCCCAGCATCATCTGTGGGGACAGGGTAAAGGGAGAGGGACCCCATGTCACCCTCTGGGAGAGAAGGGGTCTCTGTGTGTGCCTGTCCTCACCATCTACAGGCAGTGCTCACGGTCAATCCTCCCTGTCCTGTCCCATCAGCGTTACTGCTGGTGAGGCCAGAAAACTGGGTGCCACAGCCTGGGCAAGCCCTGTGGTCGCCAGTGTTGGCACATCACAGAGCCCATGAGGGACAGTGATGCCCCTCACAGTGCCATGGATGTCCTTGGGTGCCATGGGTGCAGAGGGGCACATGGCAGCACGTACCCACCCCACAGTGCCTATGGAGGTAACAGCAAGGAGAGGGCAATTAATATTAACAAGCTCATTTGCACTGAAGGGTTCATTAATTTCCCAGCCAGGCAGGACCGAGTGCAGTAGGGCATGGAGGCTGCTTCCCCTCACCTTGCACCCTGCCTGTGCATGGAAGGGGAACCCCAAAACAGAGCAGCACCCCCATATGCTGCCCTGCACTGTGCCACCAACAGCAGTGCACACAGCTGGGAAGAGCGACAGAGCCACCATCCCTGTCCACCCCATGGACCTGAGCCAGCAGCAGCAGCAGGAAGATGTCTGCCTGGGAAGATGAGCATCGCTGCAGCACGTTACAAATGCAGCCAATGCTCTTGGAAGGGGGACACGAGGTCAAACAGGAGGTGACAGATGGGCCTGCATGGGACAAGGACGAGACGAGGAACCCCCTGCACCCAGTGATGCTGCGTTGGATGCAGGAGCACCAGCTCTGTCACTCCTACAACCCCCGGCGCTGCTTATAACCCCGTTGGAGGGGGTTTCCGTTGGCATTTAATGCACAGAATGGGGTTGGGAAAGGAAGAAAAATCACTGACACTTGATTCTGGACAAGAACCCAGCCTGCGAGCAGGGAATAACAGCATGGGGAGCCCGGAGCAAGCAGCAGCGCAGGCAGGAGGAGCCATCCGGATGTACGGAAACAAGGGAGTGCTTAAATCCCTGCTAAACCTCTGCTCTCGAACCGTTCATCCCTCACCAGCGACTCCCCTGAGGCCATGGCCAGGATGCAGCTCCCAGCCCTGGTAGAAACCTCAGGGGTGCACAGTGCTTCCAAGGAACCTCCCCAGAGAGCCCCTGTGATGAGAGGAGGAGCAGGAGCAGGATTAACCAGGTTGACCAAGATGATGACTATAATTATCATTTCAGCATATCATCGTCATCACTGTTATTAATAGCCTTGATAATAGCAAAGGCAATTACAGCGATAACAACAATAGCGGGTGCAGCATTGCTATTACCCATCGCACTGACGATACTACTAGTAGTAAGATCCCTAGTAGGGCGCGGGAAGCCGACAGGAGGCTCCCCAAAGTGCCAGGTCAGCCTTATTTATTTCCATAACGACAAATTAGGCACCCTCATTATTCCAGCCTGTGTGAGACAATTTAATTCTAGGTCATGCTTGTGCTCTTAATGAAAGCCTTGGCGAAGCCTTCCCTCAATCCATTTTCCTCCTCCCCAGCTCATACCGGTCTGCGTGTGCCGGAGAATTTCCTCCATCCATCAGGTTTTAGTGAGCTGTCGGCGGGATCGGGCTGCTGGGCTGGTGCTGGAGCTCCGGGGCAGCTGGGGGTGCAGTGGGGATGGGGGTCTCCTCACTGCTCCCCCATTCCCTTCTGCCCCCAGAGGCAGAGATGCGCTCCAGCCCTATGGGTTATCCCCCAGCCCTTTGCTTCCCCATGGAAGCAAAGCAGCTCACAGTGCCCAGACAAGGGCATGGCAGGATGGGGGATGCTCTCACCCCATAACAAGGGGGAGAGAAGAAGGAAGGACAAACTGAAGCATCAGAACAGCCTCACCAGGCGCTAACCCCAGCTCTCCTTCATCTCCTCAGTACAAGACACAGTGATGTCCCATCCCAGGCCTGGGTGGCACTGATGGCTTTCATGGTCCTCCTTCCTGCCTTGGCTTTCCTGGGACAACGAGCTGGAAGCCCATATTTCCAACTGGAGAAACCAGAGTGAGCTTCCAACCTGTGTGTGGATGCACTCCCAGGTCTGCATCTTTGGAGGCATTTACCTTCATAACCAACCCACCAGTCCACTCCAAAGCCATCTGATTCACCCAAAAGCAGATTTACTTGTTTTTAACAGGGCTCCTGGGGACACGGTCTGGTGTGAGGTGTCACTGCCCATGGCAGTGGTTGGAACTGGATGAGCTTAAGGTCCTTTCCAACCCAAACCATTCTATACTTGGACCTGGGGCATCTGCCACATCAGATACAGACAGGACAAGAGGGAAGAACAAGGTGCCATGAATGACTCCCAAGCCACGGGCTCCACCTCCAGCCCAGCCCCAATCCCCCAGCACTCACCCCTGCTCCTCCATCATCTCCTGCAGCTCCATGCACTTGAGCTCCACGCGCCGCTTGCGCTCATGGTCCAGGATCTCCCTGTGAGCTTTCTTCACCAGGGTGGGCTCCGCCAGGCGCGCCTCTTCCTCACCCTTGTGCCACGTTCCGGAGGCTCCGGGCTGTGAGAAGCCATTGGAAGCTTCCTGGGGTGAAGGCACTTCGGCCCCGTTGTTGTACAGAGCCATGCTGGTGTGGGTGGCCTCGCCACCAGCACTGCCTATAGGGACAGAAAGAGCCAGGGTCAGTCCCTGCCTCAGTGTCCCTCTCAACCCATGATGGCACAAGGACCTTGCCAGGACCTGAAGGCAAAGTTTGTCCCAGAGGAGGTGTGGGTGCAGCAGGATGATGGGGACAGCGATGCAGAGATGTGGGTCTTCTGCCAGTGCCCTTCCTGCCCCTTTTCGCTGGTGCCTCGGTTTTCCCACCTGCAAAGCAAGGGGGGCTATTCCCATCACCATGGGAAGGAGGATGCTCTGCCCCACGCTCATACCGGGGAAAGCCTGGCAGAACGTGTGTCTGCAGCACCCAGAGCCATAGGGACAGACAGGCAGGGTCCCTCCAAGGCCTATGGACAACGTCAGCCAGTGTGGTGTGGATTCAGGGACAGGCATCCATCCTCACAGCCCTCTGAGGACACCCCTGGGCACTGTCCCCATCCAGCAAGGGGATGGAAACCAAAGCTCAGGTATCCCCTTGCATCTCCCCGTGGCACTGGTTAGTGGGGATGCAGTTGTGGTCCATCCCAATGTCTGCATCAGCAACCAAGCGCCTGCAGATGCCTTCTGGCAATGGCCTGGCACCCTCTGGCACATCAGTGCTGGGTGCAAGGAGAGGTGCGCCTTCCCACTGGCTCCTGCTCTTCCACATCACGTGTCCCTGCCTCCTCCTCATTTGGCTCCCAAAATAGCCCCTTGGAAAAGGACAACTGTTCCGAGCAGCGCTGAGGCTCCGGGTGATGCTCCCAAGCCTGGGGGAGGAGATGCTCCCACATCTCCTGGACCAACCGAACAGCCACAGCCCTGTCTCAGCGACCTCAGGCCACCAGCACACGTGTAAGCACCCATTCCTCAGTCTCCCCACCCCCTGATGCTCCCCTCCACAAAGCACTGTCCCTTTCCTCCCCAGCACGGGATGCTCCCAATGGAGATGCTCTGCCTTAAGGACCAGCAGCAGCCGGGTTGCCCGGACTCTACCAGAGGCTCCTACAATTGCATCTCCTGCTAAGTCCTACACAAAGAGAAACAGGGATGAAGGCAGAGCTCTCTCCAACCTGGGCTTGGGCTTGGAGACACAGCTTTTGCCAGCAGCCACTTCTCTGGGGTGTTTCCACCGCAGGGATCCTGCTGGAAAGACTTTTCCAAGGATGGATGCTGCCTGCATGTTGTTTCCCGTGTGGGAAGCAGGCAAGCCTTGCCCACGACACCAAGGGTGTCTGGTACAGTGCTGCCCAAGGATGGGGCTGAACGCTGGCCTGGGGAAAGAGGGAGATCCCAGGTTGCCATGAGAGGCTTTGAGGATGTTTCCTTGCTGTTTGAGAGGAGAAAACGCCTCAGCTCCCTCCCCACGGGTCGAGGCGGGTGGGAAGGCAGCTCCCACCCCACGGCATTCCCAAGGGACATCCCCGGCTTCCCCGCTGCTACCGCCTGCCCCACGCACTCATCTATGTGCTGCCGAGCCTGCCCGGGGAGGACAGGAGCTGACTGCTTAATTATAAGCCTTTATTCTTCCCTCTTCTCCCCATGATTGCCATGCAGAGGAGCCAGCAGCCATCTATTCCCATAAAGGCACGGAGGAGCATGCAGCGGGACACACTGCCAGTGGGACAGGAGCCATTGGAATAACCAGAGGGTCCCTCAGCGCTCCATTGCCCGCAGCAATGGGGCAGCACACACATTTCAAGCCCTATGACACCCCACAGAGAGGAGCTGCCCTGGGCCACAGATAGGAGAGATGCTGCAGAATAACATAGCTTAGGGGCTCCTCTTCTTCTTTCATCAGGGCATGAAGCCATAAACCAGGAAGGGAATGGGGGAAGCTCCCCTTGGGAAGCCTCTATCCACCAAAGGGCTCAGGGGAGGAGAGAAGGAAGGAAAGGATGCTTTCCACAGCAGCCTCTGCTTGCTTTTCCCTAATGGGAAGCAATATTATCCTGAGCCTGGCAGTGGGTAAATTCATTGCTGCAAAGCCTTGAGAGCATGTGGGATATACAGCTGGGCAGGTAGATGGAGGAGCATGTGAGATAACCCGGCAGATGGATGGGTACCTGCATGGTGTGGGAGATGTGCAGATCCCAATGGGAAATGCTCCCTGTACGCATGAAAAGGATGCAGTTGGAGCTATCCCGCTGCAGCCGGGGATGGACACCGCACTGCATCCCGGCGTCTCCTCGGCCTGTGAGCAATATCCACAGGGAGAGCTGATTCCAGAGGCCTCAGCCACAGCATGCGCAGGAAGACAAAGGAGGAGAAAACCCATCCTCAACCCTCCTCCAGCTGCCAGCAGCAAAGCCCTGGGTGGAAAACGGAGCAGGTCCCACCTCCCTGGTCACAATGGGCACAGAAGGAGCCCAAGTGCCCCAGGATGACTTCTGTGCCTTCCCTATCCCAAAGGAGACACACAGTGATGCTCTGCACCCACAAGGGACAGTTTGGGGACACAGCGTGGCCAGTCACCACCATAACCTCCTATCCATTGGCCGCCATACAATGACCGCACGGCTCTGCCACCTCGCCCCAGCACCAAGCCCAGCACCAGAGCCATCAGTGCAGGCACAGCCATGCCCTACCAGCAGCAGCTCCCGCCAGGCTCCGCGCTACCCCCGGTAATGAAGATGATGGTTAAATATTTCATTATCTGCAGTAATTACCCACAGATCATCCAGCCCTGGAAACCACTGTCCTGAGCATCCGAGAGGAAGAGGAGGTGCCTTGGGGCCAGTGCTGCGCTGTGCTCCCATGCTAAAGGCTGCAGGATGTGATCAGGGGTAGTCCCCCCAATCCATGTCCCCTTAGTGCCCCCCAAAAGGGCTCAAACCCATGGGCTGGAGCTGCTGGGGAAACTCCCAAGCAAATCCCTCTCCATTTTGCAGAGCCATTCATCCACGTGCTTTGGGATCCCGATCTTCCCTGCTGGCACTCCACACGCCACCCTGGGGCTTGGGGAGGTCAAAACAGCATTTCAGCTCATGAGTGCTTTCTGCTGCCTGCTTTAGAGCTTTTGGAAATGTTCTGAGCTGCTCCTTCCCCATCCTCCATCCTCATCCTCTACCCCCATCCTCATACTCATCCACATCCTCCATATCCATTCTTCATCTCTGACCTCCATCCTCATCCGCATCCTCTATCCCCATCCTTCATATATATATATCCATCCTCCATCTCTGACCCCCATCTTCATCCCCACCCTCTATCTCCATCCTTCATATGTATATCCATCCTCCATCTCCATATGTATATCCATCCTCATCCCCATCCTCCTCCATCCTCAATCCTCCATCATCATCCCTATTCTCCATCCTCACCCTCCTCCTTCTTGACCCCATCCCACGCCTCACCCCAAGCACCAGGACCAGCACACTGGGTCTCTCCATGCTGAACTGCACCCAGGGTCCTCCGCACCCGGGCACCGGCATTCCCAACCCATGGAGGCTGGGACAGACAGAAGGACAGACACACAGCACTCTGCCCCTGACACACAGCCTCTGTTACTGTGGGGCGCCAGGACCAGCCTCAGCATCCCGGGGCTGCTGGTTTCCAGCCAAGCTCTGAATCAAGCTCCCTCCCTACAGGCTGGGGCCCTTAAGGGTGTCCCTGGGATGTGGCTGTCCCCATATCCCAGCCTGGGCTTTGATGCGCAGGGGTTGTGGAGCTCCAGATGGAAAGGAAAGCAGAAAACAAGGAAAATGAGCAAAAAAAGGGTTATTTCCCCAAACTGCCTTTTCCCTTACATTTTCCAGCCCAGAAACAAACCCCTTTCCAGCTGCCTCTGCTCAAATCCCCCATAGGCACCACTCACTCAGCTCCCTGACCATCATCACAGCACCCAGGAATGGGGCTGGGCTGGAGGCAGCTGCCCATCACCCCTGCCCACTGCCACCACAGGGCCCTGCCATGCCATAATGCAGATGAAGCCACATTCCCGGTGGGAGCGGTGCCTGGATGCTCTCCCAGCATCATCCCCTCTGTGAGGAAAGGCGACGGTGGTGCTCAGCATCCTCCCCCCTTCTCGCCTCAGCACTAATTAAAGCTGCCTCCGGCCGGTGCTCCATTAATTCTCACCACATCCAGCTGCACCAGGGTGATGGTGAGATGGGGATGTGGGCACAGGATGCAGGCACGGGATGCAGGGATGCAGGCACGGGGTGCAGGGATGTGGGCACGGGATACGGCTCCCTGGACCACTCATGCACCGAGTGTGCCAGAGCTCAGTCCCAACAAGCAAGGGGCAGCCCAGTGGAGATGAAGATGCTCCAGCACCACTAGAGAGGATGAGATGAGTGGTCCCCATGGTTCCCCTGCCCACCAAGGTCTCCTCAGGGCACACCACCACTTATTGAAATCATCACCCTGTCTCCCAGGCATTGTCAGCCCCATTCCAGGCTGCTTCCATGGGAACAGCTGGGAGAAAGGCTCTTTCTCCATGACTAAAGGTGCCAGAACATCACAGCAAGACAGCAGCATCCTCTGAACACCAGGCCAGCACTGCAAGGAGGAAAAGTCCGGTGTTGCTGCCATGAATTGGGCTGACCTTCTGCGGAGCTGCCTTCTGAGTGCCAAAACCCATGAGTCAGACCTCTGAGAAAGGGCTAAATAAGGCAAATCTGGCTGTAAAAGTGTAACTGGTTCTGGGGCTCATTAGAGCTGCATCCCGGCCCCAAGCCGGCAGGGGTCCTGCCCATAGGAAGGGGCAGCAAAAGGGATTGGGTACATCCATCCCAGCCCCTCCATCCCTATTTCCCTGAGGCCAGAGCATCCTTTCCTCTGCCCCAGCACAATTTGAGACTTTAAAGCAATTAATATGGAATATATGGATGCTGGCTGGGGGGGGGGGGTCATGAGCTGGGTGAGGGCTCCCTGCTGCTTGTGCATACCTACGTCTGTGCAGATATATATATATAAAAGGATGTATATATATATATCTTAAATAGATGAGGAGGTTGGTAGAGAAGCTAAACAGTTGCTAAGCAACTGGGCTCCTTCCCAGCTTGGGGATGTAGGGATGGGGGAGCAAGGGGTGGGGACAGGTCCCCCTCAATGATGGGCATTGCACAGCAGAGATCCATCAGCTCCCCTGGGAGATGCTCTGGAGAAAAGGGATGGATGAGGGGAGGAGTTGGGCTTTGCTCCTGTCCCACAGTGCTGTGGCTGAAGCCTGACCCCTTGGGCTGTCAGGGGAGGCTGAGCAAACCCCATTCTCAGCTCCATCTGGAGGAGAGCTGATGGGAATGGATCACACCATGATGGGGACCAGCCCCAGGGGACCCCAAGGCCTGTGAGGGATCCCATCCCTGGGGCAGGGATGAGGGAAAGGAGGAGAATCATCCAAGTGACAGCACCAAACCCCCCATGCTAAGTGGGGTGACGGGTACCCCTATGGGATGCCCCAGCCCTGTACCCCCTGGCCACACTCTCCGCAACCCCTTGAGGCCACCCCAGCCATTATTATCATTACAATTATTATTGTTCAATAACAATAATAATAGTAATAATAATAATTAATAGTAATAATAATAATAGCAATTACTGAGCACACAGGGGCAGGGTGATGACAATCACAAGGGGGTCACCTTCTTCAACAGGGATATAATCTCGGCAAATGACCCCTGGAGCCAAGTGCTGCGGGAATGGGGGGTCATGTCCAGTGCAGGGGGAGCATCCAGCCGGGAATCCCCCCCCCCCCCCATGGCTGACCGGGCGGTTGTGTAACAGGAGGAGCTATTCCGGGGTTTGAGCGCATTATATAAGCCACGGGCCACCTGGCCGGGAAAAACGGGAGCTGGGAGACAAGGAGGAGGAGGAAGGGATTTGGGGATCACGGACACCCCCCCCCTCCCGGCTGAACCCATTGGGTGACCTGCACCCTGCGGGCATCCCCTGCACGGAGATGTGGGGTGGGCACCTCTGCTCCCCCATCCATTGCCATGCGTCCTATCCGCAGCCGGATCCGGCCCCTGGGCCACTTTGTCCGGGGTAAAAGCACCATTTCCCCGGCACCACGGACAAAAGCAACCGAGAACTCTGCACCCCCCCTTGGCATCCGCAGCCGATGACCGAAGGCTCCCTTGAAAGCTGCCCAACTTGCGGCTCTGAAAGCCCCTGCCTCTCCCTGTGTGTGCTGCCAGGATGAGTCCCTGAGCGGGGGAGGCGGGATGCAGGGGAGGCAGGAGGAGGCAGGGAAAGGCAGGGGGAGGCAGGACGGATGCAGGTGGGATGGAGGGAAAGGCAGGAGGCAGGGGGATGCAGGGGGAGGCAGGCGGGATGCAGGGGGAGGCAGGCGGGATGCAGGAGGAAGCAGGGGGAGGCAGAGGGATGCAGGGGGAGGCAGGCGGGATGGAGGGGAAGGCAGGGGGATGCAGAAAGAACGCAGGGGGAGGCAGAGGGGATGCAGGGGGATGCAGGGGAATGCAGGAGGGATGCAGGGGGAGGCAGGGGGTATGCAGGGGGATGCAGGGGGAGGCAGAGGGGATGCAGGGGGATGCAGGGGAATGCAGGAGGGATGCAGGGGGAGGCAGGGGGTATGCAGGGGGATGCAGGGGGAGGCAGAGGGGCACAGAGCAGGGATGTTGTGTGTTTGGATACAAGCACCGCGCACTCCTGTCCCCAAAATCCCCCACGCTGGGGCTGTCCCCAGGCTCCCGCCAGAGACAAACCCACACGGCAGGGCAGGGAGCTCAGCCGGGGCATGCGAGCACCCGCACCCTCCGAGATGGTCCTCGGTGCTTCCCATCAACCCGAGACACCCCCAAAGGCCGGCAGCCCCCGAGTGACCCCCCCTGCTGCAGCAGCAGGAGCGCAGGCATGCCAAGAAACATCCACCTCTGCTCCGAGAGGGATGAATGGAACCCGCGGCCCCACGCATGGAGCATCCCTGGGGACGAACCTCCGGATCCTGGGACAGAAGCGCACAGGGCACCCCCCCGCTCCCCATAGACAAACCGTGTCCCTCTCCTTCCCCCGCGCAACACCCGCAGGGTTTGAATCGCACCAGGAGCTGCGGGACCCCCCCCCCCCTCTGCCTGAAAGCCGAGCGGGGCTTCGGGTCCGTTATCCGGGTCCCATCTCCCACCCGCACCCCGCAAGGCACCATCGCCGTCCCGTCCTTCCCAGCCCCAATCCGGTGCTGGGAGGGGGGGGGGGGGTCCCTCTCAGCACTGAGGACACGGACAAGGGTCCCCCCCCCAGCACGGGGCACATCCACATCCCTGCGCACCCCGAGCATCACCGCACCGCGGGGCCCCCCAGCCACGCCGGCACCCCCGGGGCGCTGCCTCTCGCTCCCTTTGGGGACCCCAATTGGCTGCCCCATAGCAGCACCGTGACCCCCATCCCCGCCCCTCGGGGGGCTCCGCAGCACCCCCAGACCCCCTCTCGTTTATCCCCATCCCCTCTCTGCCCCCCTCCTGTGCCCAACGGGGTCCCCCGAGCCCGGTGCCGGCCCGAGCCAGGCCGGGCCGCGCCGCCCCGCGCCTCACCTCTCCCCGCCGGGCCCGGCCCGGAGCCGCTGCCGCCGGGCGCTGCCGGAGCCCCCCCCGCTCGGCCCCGTTCGGCCCCGCTCGGCCCCGTTCGGAACCACTCGGCCCCGCTCGGCCCGGCCCGGCCCCTCCCGGCGCGGCTCCTCCTGAAGTGCTGGACAGCTCCGCGACACAGAGCTGCGCGCCGCGACAGCGCGCCGCCGGGGCGCACAGCGCCGCCTGCAGGGCGGAGGGCGTGGCGGCACCCGTCCCCCCCCCCATCACCCCCCCATACCCCATCTCATCATAGAGCCCTCTGCTCCCATCTCCTCTGAGCTCTCCCGGTGTCCCCCCTCTTCCTCCCCACATCTCACCATCCACCTGCACCCCAAGCCCCACATCTTCCCAACAGCCTCCCCCCACCAGTGCCCAAACCATCCCATTGGGGGGCAGCACCAGGCACCCAGGGTGCTGCCCCAGCCAAGCTGCTCCCACCTGGGGGATGCGATGGCCAGGAAAAACCATTCTGTATCCCAGCCCATGCCATATCCCAACCTGAAAGCTATCCCATACCCTTCCTGTATCCCATCCCAACCTACCCTGTATCTCATATCCCACCCCACCCTGGATACCATCCCATATCCTACTCTGTATCCCAATCCATCCCATCCCTTATCCCACACTAAATCCCATCCCATATCCCACCCTGAAACTCATCCCATCACATATCCCGCCCTGCATCACACATCCTATTCTTTATACCATATCCCACCCCATCCTGTAACCCATCCCAGCTCCCAGCTTGAATAAAATCCCATCCTATCCCATATCCCATCCTCTACCTCCTCACCCCACCCAGCGGGGTGAGCCGGGGTGACACGGGATGTGCCATTACCCCTCCAACCCACTGCCCAGCACCACACCACAGGTGATGAGCCCATAGGAACGAGCCCACAATTCCCATTTCCTTCAGCAATGCCAAGCTCCCCCTGCGCTGCTCCCTCCCCAGTCTGCTTGCTCATTCCCAAGCAGAGAGCAAACCAGGGCACCCAGGCATCCCTCCATGGTGGGATCAGCCTCAAGAGTGGGATGTGGGGAGGGGATGAGGATGGGGAGCCAGGGACCAGCTCTGTTCAATGGAGAGCCGGGTTCAGGAGCTGCAGTGCAGCCCCTGGAGCATCCCCAGGGCTGCTGCTGCTGCCACCTTTATCCCTGCCACATGCTCCCCAGGACAAGAGCAGATGCCACCTCCTAGGAGACACCTCCTGCATGGTCAGTGCCTCTCCTGGCTTAACGATGGAGAGGGAAAACAGCCCGTAACAGGAAAAATAGCATCCCTGAGGTGAGCCCATGCCCTTCGCAGCACCATTATCCTTCCAACATCCGCAGCGCTGAATAATGCATCAAGCCCTGGGAAACAAAGGAGATGGGGGGGATAGAGCTGCCCCCCACCCCCCAGCAGCAAAAGCAGAGTGGGGAGACCCTGGCCCAGGGTGCAGCAGCACCATGAGGTTCCCTGGGTTCCTGCTTTGCAGTGGAGCCATTTCGGGGTGAACGGGAATGGCAGATTTAGTGTAGCCCAGCCCTGGCTGTACCCAGTGGTACACACAGCCAGGAATGGGATGGAGACAGGTAATAGGTGGGAAAACCAGAGAAAAGCAGCAAGAACAGCAACCAGGCAGGCAGAGAGCTCAGGGATGCAGCCAGGAACGTGGCGTGAGGGGATGACCCAGTGCAGAACAAAGGGGGAGAGAGATGGAAGGACAGGGAGAAGGGACAGTAATTGCAAGCAAACAGGCAGAGGCACCCGCTGCTGTGGGGAGAGGTAGGGAATAATCTCTTGGAAGCAAGCGAGGATTGGGGAAGAAAGGGGGGAAAGAAGGTGATAAATAATTAAAGGAGATCAAACGAGGCAGGCAGCAGAACAGGCCTAATTGCAAAGATTCGCACCGAGGCTCAGCAGCTCCTGATGCAGAAGGCAGGCAGTCAGGAGCGGCTGTGCTGCTGCCCCTGATCAAAGCCCAGCACTGCCTTGATGCTCAGCAAGGGAGCGCCAGCAAACAGGGGGAGCAAAGCAAAGGCAGGAAGCGGAAGGGTTTGGGGGCACCGTTATCTCTGGGGTGTGATGGGATCGGGTGCTTGAGCAGCCTGTGTGCATCTGGGGTGACCTTGGGCCAGTCGATTGCAGCTTGGTGGCTGGAGGCTCTCATTGATTTGGGCTTGACCCATGGCCGCACGGTCATGCTTGGTGCTGGGTGGCATCTCCTCTTGCTCCCCCAGGGCTCCCTAAGCCTCAGCAGGGATTTATCTTCCCTATGGATTTGGCTGACTGCTGGTTGAAGGCCTGGAAACACTTTGCACTGCTGCAGATCAGGGCCAGTTCAGTCCTCCCAGAGCATCATCCAGCATGAGTTCCCTCCTGCATCCTTCCCCATGACCAGCTCCTACCCTATCCTCAGTGATGCCATGGATCTGTCCCATGGTCCCCAAGGACCCCCACAGGCAGAGTGGCAGAGCTCAGCTGAAGCGTGCTAACCTCTCCTAACAGGCAATCAAATCCCGCCCCGGCAGGAGTCCCTGCATATTAATCTCACTGTGCTATCCAGCCATCTGTTCCCACAGTCAGGAAAAGAGCAGTCCCTTTGCTCTCCTTTATTAACAGGTTTCCCTGTAAATGCAAACAAATCCTCCCATCCCGGCGCCACGCTCCAGCTCAGCTTTGAGGCACTCAGGAGGGAAGCGAGAGCTCACAGGCATCTCAGTAAATCAAGAGTAGTGAATGCAAAGGTGGTGATTTCACACTGCCCGTGGCCAGGAGGGGGCTGATGGTGTCTGATCCTCCTGCTCACATCAAAGCCTCTCTCCATCACCCTGTAAGGAAGGGAGAAGCTGCAGGGGAGAGGAAATACCCCACATTGGGGTGCATTTCTCCCTCTCCCTATTCACCCGCCATCTCCCTGGGCAGGACACTTTCAGGATGCAGCCTGGGTTGCTCCATCACAGGGAGGTTTTGCACACTGACCTTGCCCATAAGCAGTGCTTAGTGCAGAGGAAGGGCTCTGCATGACCACACACGGTAGGATGCTGGATGTGTCTGGGTGAAGCCAAGAGAGACCTGGCTCTGCCTGCCAGTGAAGAACTCACTTTGCCTGCTTAGCAAAGCATGCCCCCTGCAATGGGGGATCAGCCACACAAAACCTGTTGTGAACCACCAGTCCCAGTGAACTGAGGCTGACCGCAGTGACAGGACACCAGCATCTTTTGCGTGGTACCTCCAGCCCCCGAGTTTTGCTCCTTTCCAGGAGCTGGGAAGGCAGTCAAGCTCTGGCAAGGCAGAGGCTGCAACTGTCTTCCTGTTGTTTGCCCTGATTCTCTTGTGAATCACCAAAATGCCAGTGATTGTCCCCAGGCTTGGCTCTGCCTGCTGCAGGTGTACCAGGGCAGCAACCCTGGATGGATGGAGCTCAGGGGATGATTAGGATGGAGCTCAGAGGCGGCAGGTCTGGACCGCCACCCAATGCACCAGCCCTTAATCAGAGCCAAGAAAAGTGTTCCCAGGCATGAGGGACACAGGGCTGCCCACCTGCAGCCATCCCACCTGAAGCACCCCGGGACACTGAGCTTGATCAGGTTTAAAGACTCAAGCTGCAATGCTCACCCTTTGCTTTTCTCCATGTTCTATCCTTCCCTGCACTTTACCAGTGGCCCCAGCAGCGCAGGAGTGGCAGGTGGGAGCAAGCAGCCTGGCACCTGGCCATCTGGAGTAGCTTTATTTATTACTCTTACTACGCATCTCCTCTGTATCTTGACATCTGGGCTCCAGTGCAGAGCTGGGCTGAGAGAGGAGGCACCTGCTCCATGCATAAGTGATGCTGCAATGGAAGATGTCAGATGCTTCAAGACCCTCAAGACAAAAGCCTGCTCAGGAAACAGGATGAAACACAAAAGCACTGAGCAGGGCAGGTTCTTCACCTCCTCCAGACCGGGTCACTCACCTGCACAGGAGGTAAAACCACCGGAGTTAGTGCTGTGACTCAGCAAGGCAGCCGTGCTGCAGCAGCAGCTCACAGGACAGAGGATGAAGGTTGTGTGTCCCTGAAAACACCAGGCAAAAACCAGGTAAACCCAGCTAATTCTTACTCCTAATTCCTACTGGCACACCCCAGCTCCTTTCCTCCTCTGGGGAACCTGTTCAGAGAGAAGGGGTGGGATGTCCCACACTTATCTTTGCCAACCATCTGTCTTCAGAGTGATTAAGTTACCCACCACTGCAGTGTTCAGCCAGGGGAACAGCATGTCTGACCAAGCAGGAACACCTACACAGGTTCATTTCTCACCTTCATCCAATGTCCTTCTGGTCTCCGTCTTCACTGTAGAAAGCCACAAGAAGGGTGTCTCATTTCCCTTCCCAAAAGGACAGCACATTTCCCACACAGGCACAGGGAACAGCTGCAACTCCAAGCATGAGGTGTGGGACTGGGAGGAAGAAAAGCCCAAGCAACCCCAAAAGCAAACAATGCAGAAAGGGAAGGCAAGTTATTAACATTAGGGGGATTTGAAGTAGACCCTGAAGATCTGAGTCAGCAGGTGCTGGGAAATAATCCTCTTCCACCTCAGCTCCACTTACCCATGCTTCCCCCAAGTCCCTACTGGTATAAGCAAAGCTTTCTGCTTGTCCATGCAATTCCCACAGATTTCATTGGGATTGCACTGCTGACACAAGAAAAAGAATCACCTAAGCCACACCATGAACCTCAAGGTCTAAAATACCCCCAAACCTCAAATCTGCTCGAGCTGCTGTCTTAAAAATAGCAGGACTACAAGTGTATGTGCTTTTCCTCCTGGTTGCAAGGCAAGGCTCTCCCTGCAGCCACTAGCTTGGTGTCATAGCTGGCCAAAGTCTGGATAGTTACCACTCCTCGGTGTCCTCCAGTTCCTACATCCTCCTCTGCACCCCTCCAACACCATCTTTCCTTCTATTAATACCACCTAATAATTACTTTGTTCCAAGCCTTCTGAGTAACGACTGCCAACGCTTCTATTACATACTATTCCTGTAAAGAACCCATGCTTTAATACAGTGAATTTCTGCAGAGGAGTGACAGGAACTGCGCCTGCTGTCCTCTCTGTGTTCCACAAAGCAGAGAAAGAGCCAAGCCCTTTATTTTCTTTCCATCTTCAACAGTGTCACAACTGTGTGATCCAATTCAATGACAAACTAGTTAAAATTAAACAAATACATTAAAACCCACTTCAGAAGAGAGTTAAAGCAGAAGTGGGAGGAATAAAAAGGCAGTGACCAAAGAGCACCTACCACCTTTTGGTATCTTCCTTAGAAGCTTCTACACCAGGTTCTCTTGCTCATCTCAGGTCCTCCTGAGGTGCTGGGCTTTGGAGTTGCCTTCATCTAATCAAAATAAAGTCTGTTCAACTTGGAGTTAGACCTACATGGATTAAAGCAATTCAAAGCAATCGGGTTAGCAGCACATGGAGGACGAGAGAATTAATAGCTTCTTTCCTTAAAGCTTACCTTCAAAGAAGTCAGTGCAGAACTCATCATCACCATCTTCTTGCAGACATTTGTTTTTATATTCACAAGAGGATGAATGTGAAAGAAGTTTATGCAGACATTAAATCAAGGCTTTTGTTCCTGTCTAGAAAGTCACTTTCAGCATTTTAATTCTTCTCTTGGAGCAGGACTGACGTTTCAGCTCTGTACTAACTCCTTTGAAATCAAATTACATAAGAGACTAACGCAATGCCAGGTAACAGAGGAAACAGCACCTCCTGAAAAACACCTCTTGAATCACTGTTATCCCTTTCACAAACCTTTTCTGTCCATCTTGGTTAGACTTCTTCACACCTGGGTTCCCAGTTCCTGTACCCAACAAGCAGCCCAAGCCAAAACCCAGGCAGCAGCAGAGTTGAAATTCATCAGTTCCCCCACTTTAAGAGGCTGTTTTATCCCTCCTGAAACTGATAACTTGGGACCTACAACTTCGACCTTCAAAAGACCAGCACATCACAACAATTCCAGATGGTACACTGAAAAAATGAGGCCGTTTTATTGATGATCAGACTCAGCACTGGCAATAACCATTAAACTAATACAGACAGACTTCAATCAAAGCAGGAGCTTTGAATCAGAAGTCACAAAGTGACATGATGCCTTAATAAATTAAGGAAGTTGTTCACTCCTCTCCATCATCAACTCTTCACTTGAAGTTCTTCGCAAACTCCTCTCCTTTCTTAATAGAAGCCTTCAGCTCAGACATAGCATCAGCAACCATCTTCTGTTCAAAGGAGGTGATCTTGCCAATGCCTAGGTTCTTCTCAATTCCATTTTTCTGAAGGAAAGAGGATTTAAGGATTAACCATTCATCAAACTACCTACAGAGTAACTTAACAGCTCTGATTAGGTATTACGCAGCTGAGATAAAGACCCAGCCTGGGACCTCTGACACCTCCAGTCTGCCAACCCTGTGCTTCCTGGCAGGGCTCAGAAGCCTCTTACTATCTATAGTAACTTCTACAGCCTTCAAACTTCTCATTCACTGTTCAGAAGTGTGAAACTTGAAGCCAGTCCATCAGCTCCTTCAGGAGACTGACAGCAACTGCTCCTTCACATCTCTTCCTACCTTCAAACCCACCATTTGCCAAGAGAACCTGTCTCCTGGTGCATGCCCTTCACTTGCCACTGGCTTGCAATCCGAAACTGCCTCAGAGTTGCACTCCTTAGGATTCCAAGATCCCATGCCTACATCTAACCCTTCTCCTTTACTTCCATTCCTTCACCAGCCAGCACCTAAGACAGCATTACACCACCCTTTGCATTCCAGCAGCCACAATAAGGCTGCAGCATCCTTGTTTTTCACTACACCCACAGGGTAAGGGTGGCAAAAGGAATGCTGTTTTCAGAGTTCAGCAGAGGTCCCAAAAGCAATCTATTAATCCTAATCCATGCTATAGTTTCCCATGTGCCTCAATTTCTGACAGATCTGCTTGTAGCAGATCAAGCTGAAGAGACAGGATTGCTGACTCTGGTTAATCATATGAAAGCCTCCCATAAACAGGCACTGACTCAAGCCAAGCATGACCTCTTAAACTGAGCCTGAATCTCGGTTACTCAGCACAACCCCTAAGCAGAGAAAACCAGGAGCATCCCTGTCAAGCAGGAGGTATCTGCCCAAGCACAATATCCAAATGTTCAAGCACTGTTAAAGGTAGGCTCAGCTGTTAACTTCAGTGATACCTAGCATTAGACTAAACTGAAATCACTGAGCAAAAGCCACAAGCCTGAAATCAGTAGCTGCTGTTTGCAAGCCTCAACATTTAAAGTACATACTCCCAGGAGCAGAGGTGTAGAGAAGTAGGGGCTCTCGGTCTCATCCGATCGAACAAAGGCACATTCGATGACCCCTTCCTTGCCATTCATTGCATTCAACAGAGAGAATACAAACCGAGCACCAGCGTAGGCCATAGACAAGGTGGCAGATCCTGTAAAAGTTATATCACTTTTAGAACAGATCATGTTGGAATTGGATACTTTCTTCAGCTTCAAAGGCTTCCACACTATGTTCACAGAGCTGCAGTGTCAGACCTCAAGCTCCCAGCCAGCCAGACAAAGCAGCAGCTTTTGGCCAGCAGCATGGTATTTAGCTGACCAGACTGATAGGAAGAAACAGCTTAATCTGACAGCAGATTCTTTTTAAAGCCATACATGACATAGGATCAGTTAATATTTAGTCTTACCTACATACTGAGCTGCTTCTAGTGCCACAGTTCAGGCAGTCACTGACATGGCAGAGGAGCTAATTTGTAATCAGCAGTTCCCAATTCTGCAGCACAGTTGTAAATAAGATTAAACTGAAGAGGACTGCATCCATTCAGCTAGCCACTAAGAATTACTTGGAAGCTGGAGTCAAGAACCAACCTGCTCCTGCTTTAGCTTGAACAACTTCCGTGCCAGCTTCTTGAATTCTCCCTGTAAGCTTTATCAGCTGATCTTGAGGAAAGTCCACTTTTGGTGTGCACTAGATTGGAAAAAAGAAGTTACTATCAAACATCAGGACCTCTCCAGATTCAGCATAAGGCCAACCACATGATGCTTTCTGTACTGTTACAGTTGTTACCAACAGTTCTCAACTGGGAAAACCACTTAATCCAGATTGTGTAACACAGAGGCTGCTGGTTATTGGATGGACTGTAACAGGAACCATGTAGCCATGACCAGCTAAAGGGCAAACCACAGCCTGACAGCAAAACCACAGCTTGCCATGGTTACTCACTACGGTGTAGTCTCTTGCACCAGACAGATGCCCTCCAAGCATGTAAAAGGCCTTAGGAATTTTAAAAAGCCACCATGTAAATATTTGGGTCACTGTGGCATTACGGTAGTCAAGAGCCTTATGAAGGGTCCAGTCTGACAGCAGTATTTAGGAAGCTACTGAACCTTCAGATACAGCTACAAAGTATGTTAAGCACAGCTGTGTACCTCCCAGTTGACTAACAGGAGTACCCTCTCAGGATTCAGCTGCTCCAAAGCTCTTATTCCCTAAGAACATCCTTCTGTGAAGTATGCTTTATTCCCCACTTAGAGCAAAGCTTTTTTCTCCCCCTTCTTGCAGATTAATTGGCCATATCCTAGCTATTTCCTCATGAAGCTGCAGCCTGCTTTAGAACTGCATTTCATTCTGGCTTAGATCCCTGAAGGGAGCCTCTCCCTGACTACCATCACTGCTGAAGCAGGCTTCCCCAGGCAGCCTGAGCGATGCCTCCTCATGTCAATGCTGTGTGTGAAAGTGATGTTTCTAGTTCATCAGCACAAAATTAATATCATTTTCCTGCTGAAGCCAGGTACAGACATCATAGAATCATAGAATAATAGAATAGTTAGGGTTGGAAAGGACCTTAAGGTCATCCAGTTTCAACCCCCCTGCCATGGGCAGGGACACCTCACACTAAACCATGCAACCCAAGGCTCTGTCCAACCCAGCCTTGAACACCACCAGGGATGGAGCATTCACAACTTCCCTGGGCAACCCATTCCAGTGCCTCACCACCTTAGAGTAAAGAATTTCTTCCTTATATCCAATTTAAACTTCCCCTGTTTAAGTTCGAACCCGTTACCCCTTGTCCTATCACTACAGTCCCTAATGAATAGTCCATCCCCAGCATCCCTATAGGCCCCCTTCAACACCTGTCATAGAAAATAAGAACCCAACCAACCCGTGCTGAGACATCTGAACACTGGCACTACACCTCAGTTCTTATCCCAAACTCCTTTAGAAGAGAAAGGCTGGCAACTGTTTAAACCACCCAAATGGGCTCACTACTTTCCAGTATCTTGTCCCTCACCTCAAAATAAAAGCTGCCACAAGAGCAGGGAAGACTGTCTCTGCTGTATCTTAGCATGTTATGTGCCATCACAAAGACACTTTACATCAACTTTAGCACACTGATGAGTGTGATGCCACCCACATCAGTAACTGTGACTCACCTGAGAGATCAGAGGGATGATAGTCTTCCCAGCATGGCCACCAATAACTGGAACACTTACTTGAGCTGGATCTAAGCCCTAAGGGAAACATGAATACACTTAAAGCTTCTGAAGTGTACTGGCAAGAAAAAACATATAAAACCACCCTGCTTCATTTTCTGCCCTGGGTATTAAGACACATTGATAACCCAGTGCTACACTGGGCAAGAGTTTCAGAGGCAGCTGTACTCCAGGAACAAAGCCAGATCTACGGAGCTGAACTCCAGATTACTCTGATAATATCCTGTACCTGTCTAAAGTTATTAATGCAAGTTCAGATAAAAAGTGCATGTGCAAAGTCCACCAGGGATATTACGGGCAGGAACCTGTTACACCTTCTGATAATTGCAGAATATCCTGTAACAAGCATCATTGATAGTTTGACTTGCAAATACACACTACAAAATTCAACCCTCTCTTCCAGCTGCACCTGCAAATGCCAACAGAATGGAGATGAAACATGCAGCTTGCTCACAGGGGAGAGCTATGAAAAGGAAAGGTCAAAGAACCACATATTGCAAGAAACCCTATCCCCAGGCTGCTCTAGAGAACAGAGCAGGGAATCACTGCCTTCACCTCTAGCTCTACAGAAATCTGAGCTCCTTTGGCCCTCTGCAGTGATTTTAAACAGTGTTGATAGATCTGATGACTGAAACAGGCAGCACCCTTCCCCCAGCATCTCACTATGAACTACCTTTAGTTCAGCCACAAAAGTATTCGCTCTGACAATGTCCAGTGTTGTAACACCAAAGATTTTCTTGGGATCATACACTCCATGCTTCTTGAAGACTTCAGAAGTGATTGGGATGGTTGAATTTACCTATAAGCAAGAACAGGCAAGCATTTGTTGAAACCAGTGTAATAATGAAGCCAGTGCATGAACTGAACAGGCCAGTAAACAATCTTAAGTCAACTGCAGCCAATTACTTTAATTCCTAAATTGAAGATCAATTTACAGTCAGGAACTCATCCATTTTAAATAACCATTAAGACAATAAATTTGCTCATTCACATTACAAAGGCTGTACCCTTAGGGAGCCAAGACATTTATTCCAGCTAAAACACCAGCATGTACTAGAACCATGGGCATACCAATGTAGAGATACCAAGCATTTTCACATCCAGGTCTCCTCTGACTTAAATACAGCCAAGAAAAATAGGTTAGCAGAATCAGGCTTTTACTTCTTTTCTGTACATAACACTGTAGGCCTTGAAGATACTGGTCAAAACTAATATGAACTCAGACTACCGCAGTATTCTCAGTCTGGGGTGGGTTTTTTCCCCCCCTCTACAGTTTTAAGCTCTCCACAAGATGCTTACCGGGTTAGAAATGATACAGATCATGGCTTCTGGACAGTGCTTTGCACAGGCAGATGTCAAAGTAGCAACAATGCTAGCATTGGTGTTGAACAGGTCATCACGGGTCATACCTAAAACACACCCAGTACAGTATTTTAAGTTACTCATAGTTTACTTACTAATGGGCAAGCAACCCAGTCTAAACTCTGCTCTGGAGAGAGGAACATGAGCTTCTGGATTCATGTATCAAGAGCAAACTCTGCAGCTGCAGCCATGAACTGGCTCCAAACAGAACTCCTCTCGCTAATAAAAGATTTCCGCAATTTCAGATGGCACAGCCCTTTTCAGGAGCAACCCACCCAGCTTGAGGTACAGTGTAACCACACTGACACCACTGCATAACTGCTCCCAAGATGAGTTCTCCTTCTCTGCAGTCACCTCCACAGCTACAGTTTGAATGCCAACTGCTCTGTGTACAATATTGCTGCTTGCTGCAAGCACCACTTCTTATTTCTGGTGCAGCACTACTTTAACCATGAAAAATTAAGAATTAAAAAGAGCTAGGCTATAAAGTCCAGGATTTTCTTACATTCCCAATGGGGTACTGAAAAACAGAGCAGAAATGGAGCAGGTCAGAGACACTCCAGGAAGCCTTAGCAGCATTCATTCAGAGATGCCCAGAGAAGTTACAGAACAGTTAATGCAAAACAAATAGATCATTTCTGTTTGCTGAGAAATGAAACACTGAACCAGGGTTTTCACTAGAGCATTGCTCTGGGAAAAAGAAACATGAAGGGAGATTCAGGATCACTTGAATGAGAAGTCTTTGAGCCTCACCCCTACACAGGAACCCCGGAAATCAATCCTGCCCATTTTAGGAGGGACAATCTAAGAGACAGGCTAAATGAGGTACCTGATATGACAACAAGCAAGCTCTAGGTCAGTGTCATTAATAGACACTTATATCCCAAGCCAATACTAGCACAAAGCACCAGATACAGCTCTATTTGAATAACACTACTGCAGAGACACACTTCAATGAAGCCCTGGGGCTTTTTAACAAAGAGAACATACCTGGTTTTCTAGGTACTCCTGCAGGAATAACTACAACATTACAGCCCTTCAGACATTCTGGCAGCTGCACAGGTCCCATGAAGCCTGAAATGGAAGACATTCAGGCATTATGTTTTTGACAGCTATTCAATACACGACACTTTGAAATGCAAGATTATGCCAAGAGGCACCCAATTCCTTATTTAACTCAGCCTTCAACTCAGCCTTATGCTGAAAAGCAAAGCAATACAACTATGGATGGATCCTATTTGACATTATATCATTTCAAAACTTACAGAATGAGTGCTGAGAATCTCACATTCATCTGTTTCAAAACCCCTCAGTTCCTCCCGTTATATGTATTTACCTCTCCAACCCCCCGAGCTTGCATTAGCCAGTACCCCCAAAGAATTGCAGTAGGCACATTCAAGCCAAATGCAACCTCTTGGTGATCCTTGGATAACATGAAGATCAGTAGATTATGTTTTGATTTCATCAGAACTTGACAGCTGTCCCTCCAGAACAGCAGCACACAGAACTCACACAGACACCCAGGGAGCTTCAGTCTATTTGTAGTCAAACTTTTAAATTCAATGCTCAGGCTTTACCCCCCTCCCCAAGATGACTTTACTGAATGCTTCCAGCCAGTTATTACGAATTCCAGTTCAACAGGGGACTGGAGCACCTCCCATGTGAAGATAGGCTGAGAAAGTTGGGGCTGTTCAGCCTGGAGAAGAGGAGGCTGCATGGAGACCTCATAGCAGCCTTCCAATATCTGAAGGGGCCTATAGGGATGCTGGAGAGGGACTCTTCATTAGGGACTGTAGTGATAGGACAAGGGGTAACGGGTTCAAACCTAAACAGGGGAAGTTTAGACTGGATATGAGGAAGAAATTCTTTACTGTAAGGGTGGTGAGGCACTGGAATGGGTTGCCCAGGGAAGTTGTGAATGCTCATCCCCGGCAGTGTTCAAGGCCAGGCTGGACAGAGCCTTGGGTTGCATGGTTTAGTGTGAGGTGTCCCTGCCCATGGCAGGGGGGTTGAAACTGGATGACCTTAAGGTCCTTTCCAACCCTAACTATTCTATGATTCTATGATTCAACAGTGCAACCACAGCCCATCTTAATCTCCATACGCATCAATCTAATCAGCTAAACCTTCACTCATCACACTGCTTCAGTAAAAGCTTATTAAATTGACAGCAGGCTTCAAGATCATGTGAAGACTGCCCTTCACAAGCAACAGGCATCTTCAAGTATGAGACAACACCCAAAAGAACCCCTTCAGAATCACTTCCAGCAGTGCACTGTACCTTTCACATTCGCTTTTGTCTCGATGTGGCTGAGGTCAGCTGCCACGCCTGGAGTGTGAGCAATATCATAGAGGCTGAGCTTGCTCACCAGCGGGCTGTTCTTCAGCAGAAGGGAGAGAGGCTGCCCAATGCCCCCCGAGGCCCCAAGCACTGCTACCTTGGCATTGTTCTGAGGACAAAAGATGACAAACACCATTCTGGTTACTGCAGATGTAGCTGCATCAGTGACCTTGGGGATTTCACTCCAGTCTCTTTGCTTTTAGTTCTACTTCCCCATGTTTTTATCCAGCACCACACAAACTCAGTTGCCTAAGCCCACAGAAAGTGACCATCAGGGCAGTTTCCCAAAGATGCTTGAGGTTTACTGGTAGAGCAAATGCTCTTTTGCGATCTGAAGCTCAAAAGGGAAGCAAAACTAAGCAAAGTAACCCAGAAGATCACCTTTCTTCAGATAGAAATGTCTGACTGAGACTAATACCTGCTACCCTGTGGGCCTAGGTCTGACTTAGGGCAAAATCTGATTCTAGTTTTCATTGCCAGTATAAGGAGAAAGTACAGCTGCCCATCTGGCAAACCAATACACTTGATGGACCACAATAAATGCAATAACCATTGTATATGGAAGAAAGCGGGTATGCCCGAAATAGATCCAAAACAGTAGCTGCAGCTGCCTTAGGACTGAGGCCTGAGAGCACTAAGTGATGGTAATTTCCAGCTTTGATGAAAGGTGGCTGAAGCCAGTAGCAAAAACATTGGTCCTGGTGAACCAATCTGAATTCTAATGTGCTCACTGGAAGGAGGTCAATCCTCTCAAAAATGCCTCTTCTCCTATCTGCAGATGGGAGGAAGCCAACTTCCAAAGTCCACAACAACCCTAAACTGCAACACTCTGCCACAGTGGTGGAGAAACAGAGGCTAAAGCAGAGATGTGACACAGTAATACAATTACCACTGATAAGGACGTTCTCTATCACATTCTCTTACCAGATAAAGCCATAACAGCTCTAAGCCCCAACATGAACTGCTTACTTATTATACTCAGATGAGAACTAATCGACCCAGGAGCTAGATCAGCCTGCCCTCTGCTCGGTTCTCTTGCTACTGCAAGAAACACTGGTTAGCATAAAGCTCTCCAAAGGGAAGCACAGTCTAATGCTGGTAACTGCAACACCCAGTTACTTACGGCCGAGCCAATACCATGAGGCCAAAACCTCACTGATAATGAAGAGAAATCCCAGCAAAACAATCACAGCAGCCTCTCTTGCAAAGCATACCCTTAAATAACCATTTTGCCATATGCCACCGGGTGCTGTTCACATTAGAAGACAGACTCCGGTCTATGTATGCAGCCACAGTCCTCTGCTGATATTAAATCACACACTTTCAGAATATTAATGATTCAGAATTTATTGTTCAGAATATATTAAAGGTTCTCAAATTAAGGTTTCAGAATATGAAGGCTCTGTTGTTAAACCCAAACCACCAGCTTTAGCTCTTAAAACGTCCTGAAGGGCACGAAGGCAGCAGCAAACAAGCCCGAGTACGGCCCATCCCACCCTGTCCCGTCAGGACCAGACCTCACCCGGACCCAGACCCCGTCTCCGCTGGTGCACCCCTGCCCGGAGCCACAGCCCCAGCCCGGGCCCCTCAGCCGCGCTCCGCTCCCCTCCCCTCCCTCAGCACCCATCGGCCACACGGACCCCCGCGGCCGCCTCAGGGGCGCTCGGTCCCGGCCCGTACCTGCGCGGAGGTGGCGATGCCGCGGCGCAGGGCAGCGGTGCCGGCAGCGGCCGCGGGTCGGGCGGTGCGGGACAGCATGGCGGGGCCGTGACTCCAACGACCTCCACAGCGCAGCGCCCGCGCGGGACTGCCGCTGCTCTCGCGAGACCGCCCCTCTGCCCTCCCCTAACCGGAACTCTCGCGGGATCTCACGCCGCTCCTAGCGACCGCCGGACGGCTCTCCCTGGTAACCCGGCGGGGCCGTTGCCACGGCGACGGAGCCGGGCGGGGTGTGAGCGGTCGGGGGCGGCGGTGGGATGGCGGCGGTGGAGCTGTGCGAGCCGAGGGAGCTCTACAACATCCTGAACCAGCACTGGCTGCTGCCGCGCCTGGCTGAGCCCAACTACCTGTGCCTGCTGGGTGAGCCCGGGGGCTGCTGCCCGGCACTCGGGCACGGACACACTGACACGCAGACACTGACACACGGACACTGGCACACTGACACACAGACACTGACACTGACACACTGGCACACAGACACTGACACACTGGCACACAGACACTGACACACGGACACTGACACACGAACACTGACACACTGACACGCAGACACTGACACACGGACACTGACACACGGACACTGGCACACTGACAAAGGCACACGAACACTGACACACTGACACACTGGCACACGGACACTGACACACGGACACTGACACATGGACACTGACACACGGACACTGACACACTGACACGCAGACACTGACACACGGACACTGGCACACTGACACACAGACACTGACACTGACACACTGGCACACGGACACTGACACACGGACACTGACACACACACACTGACACACTGACACACACACACACTGACACACACACTGACACACGGACACTGACACACTGACACACAGACGCTGACACACTGACACTGACACACTGACACACAGACACTGACACACGGACACTAACACGGACACACAGACACTGACACTGACACACAGACACTGACACACACACACTGACACACTGACACACGGATACTGACACACTGACACACACAGACACTGACACACTGACACTGACACACTGACACTGCCACACTGACACACAGACACACTGACACTGACATGCTGGCACACTGACACTAACACTGACACACAGACACTCACACTGACACACTCACACTGACACATTGACACTGACAAATGACACTGACACACTGACACATTGACACTGACACATTGACACTGACACTGATGCACTGGCACACTGACACACTGTCACATTGACACTGACACTGACGCACTGGCACACTGACATTGACACATTGACACTGACACTCCTGACCATGCCTGCAGCCAGACACCACACACCAGCCTGGACAGGCATCCTGAGGCAATGGGGTTTGTGGGCTCCAACTATGGGCAAGAGCACACAGTGCTTGTGGTTGTTACCAGGGGTTGCAGTTGGGCTGTTTCAAGTGCCATGACATGGTACTCTCTGGTTTTCATCACATACAGCTCTTGCTGCTCCGATCCTTCCCAGGGATACACGGATACACTCTGCCACTCCCAGGAGTTGTAGAGGTGGATTTCTTGACCATTGCACTACGATTGCCCATAAGCATTTGCATCTTACATGGTGCCAGTATCCCCCAAAGGGTGCCTGATGTTGCAATAGTAAATGCTTTGGGGAGGGAGTCAGCAAGTTTGGGAGTCGGTTTGGTTGCCCCTCTCCCCATTTCTGGGATGTTCATGACCTGAATGTAACATATGGCATTGTACATAGACTCACACCAGTGCTGGTGTTCGTTATATCCACGTAGAAAGTCTCAGCTTCTAAAAACCTGAATCTCTTTCTCCGGTTGATGTCAGTGCCTGAATTCCCACTGCCCACAGTAGATACCAAGAGGAATCTACCTTTAAGCATCAAATACACCAATTGCTCTGTCTTGGCTCTTTGGATTTGCTTTTCAGATGTCCGCACTCAACGTGAATACGACGAGGGCCATATTCTTACAGCGCGCAGGATTGCACAGGTGAGTGTATGTAAACCATCCCTGGATTTAGCAATTAGTAGTGAGCCAAAAATAGGAATTGTCCCAGCCTGTTCCAGCCATATTCCACTTCTGCCGCTGGGGGGTTGTATTCTGTCACAAAGCAAAGGCAGCTCCAGTACCCCAAGGAATTGGCATCAGGCGTTGTGTATCAGGAAGAACATTGCACAGGAACTAACTTATTGTAGCCTTGTCCCACGAAGGACAAAGTGTAAGCATCTTTGCTGCTATGGCTGATGAAGCAATCTGGTGTAGTTTGCATCATTACTGAACTCTCTCTGGGTCTCTCGATGCCAAGTACAGACATAGACCGAAATCTGTCCCATAGGTATATAGTAGCATCTTGCAAAATGTCAATAGCGTTGATGCCACAAGAGTGGAGCTGTGCTCCTGATAAAATTCTTCTGTGACTTTGGCAGAGTCCTATGGGGAAGTATCTGGTCCCGGATTCAGAGGAGCTGGCGTGTGTGAGATACTGTGTGGTGTATGACTACGAGACCAGCTCGTTGGATTGCGGTGACTCTGATGAAGGAAGAGGTATGTGTGACCCATGCTTGTCAAGACCTCACTGTCAGATAGATATTCTTCCCATTCCTCATTTCATTTTATGAGCTTTTTGGAAGAGATGTGAATTTACCCAGTTTTATTTGAGAAACGAGCATCTGTGCTATGCCTCTGGATTTTCACCTTCTTGCATATGTTCTTAGGCTTAAAACCCCAGATTTTCTTCCAAAGCATCCTGGCAGGCCTGGTTTCCTAGCTGTAGGCTGATCCCTGTGAAGCCTCTTCTCACACGTGAGGAATGGGCTCTTTTTTCCCCTGCATTTCACTGAGATTGGGCTTGTCCTTGCCTTTCAGGAAGCAGTTTTTCTGACTCAAGTTCCACGTCTTCACAGAGTGAGTACTTCCTTCTCGGAGGGTTACAAAAGGCTTTCACGTCATCCTATTGAAAAAGACTTTGCTTTAATGGGGGTAGTGATTTGATGGAGTTCACTGAGAAACATGAAGAGCTGGAAACCTTGCCATGCAATTGTTCAGCCTTCCTTGAACCATGGAAATGTTCAGCTCGCGCACATCCTTTGGCAAGGAGTTCTGCTGTGTGCAGAAACACTTCGGTGTGTTTGTTTGGCTCCTCTTTAGTTGGTTAAAGGCTACTGGAGTTTTAGTCAAGATTTTCAGAGACAAAAGCATGGGAGTGTAAGGGGAATGAATAAAGCAAGTGTGTTCATAACTGCTCAGTGATGAGGGAGTAGCAAGGGAAGGTGGGAAGAGTCAGAAGTGGGTTTCTATTGCGCTGATCTGTTTCCAAGTCAGACATAGCTAGAAGCAAGGGGGACGGTTCCCTTGGGAGAAGGAGTGGGAGCAGTCATCTCACATCATTTACTTCACTGAAAGGAGTGTTTAAAACATGAAGAATGTATTCAATATACCTCCTTCTCTCCCCCTTTGCCTAAAGCAGACTAAAGAAAAGAGCCTCCATAAAACTAAGATTAATAGATCTAATTTGATACTACTTCCCCATTATGGAGCTTATTACAAGCATTTCCTAATGCATAATGGAGAGGAGGGAAAAAAGCTTTTATGGAGACCTACAGAAGAAACCAGAGAGTAATAAAAGCTCAGGACAAGCAGTGACAAGCAGTACGCCCTGTTACTGACCTGCAGCAACAGTTAAAGAGTAAGTCTAGCTTTTAGCAAGGCTTTCTCCAGAGCATTAGATGAAATGAGAAGGAATTTGCTGTGGGTGTCAGTGGGACAGAGGTAACCCCCAGCACTGATGGAGACACTCTGACCCTGCCAAAGAGCTTTTTGATCTCATTTAGATGCTGAGGAAGGAGCTGCCATCCGCTATGCTAAAGGCTTAGAGCAGTTCACCCGCCACCCCGTGCTCGTCCTGCAGGGAGGGTACAAGAAGTTTTCAGCTTGCTATCATTTCCTGAGGACTCAGAGGATTCTGTGGATGCCCCGGGTAAGATGAG
Source organism: Myiopsitta monachus (assembly GCA_017639245.1). Classification (NCBI taxonomy): domain Eukaryota; kingdom Metazoa; phylum Chordata; class Aves; order Psittaciformes; family Psittacidae; genus Myiopsitta; species Myiopsitta monachus. The sequence goes on from CM029932.1 coordinate 8,568,159, forward strand.
ACTAACTTGCAAGTAGAAGACATTAGCATTCATATTCAGCTGGTGATGGCTAATGGTGGTGGCCTAAACCTCGTATTAGAGTCATTTTAAACAGAGGAATCCAGTGCAATTTGAGTGGCCGTGCTTGCCCTGAGTCTCACCACTAATTCTTTGACAGCCATACTTTGCCTTTCTTTCCTCTTCTATCGCTAATGAGAACAACCTGGCCTACTGGAGAGTACAGGCAACTGAACAAACAGTCGTAAATGATGGAAAGAGGCAGGGTCCTCTCTCACATGTGGTTATCGGGGATGGGGCACAGTAACTGCAGACAAGAAGTACAAATCCTATCAAGCACCATGTTCCAGGTCTATAAAGCTTTGCACTGGGAAGGATCACAAACCAGGTGCTACTGCATTGTTTCAAGAGGCCCAGAAAGAAAACAGCCATCGACTGGAGCACTGGTGTCTTAATTGTTTGGTTTCACCTAGGAACATTGATCTATTTAGCTTATGAGAAACATTTACCCGTTTTTCACAGTCGAAGGACCTGAGGCAGAGCAGATTTAGAGGGTGCTGTACAGCAGAGAGCATCTCATTGCAACATGTCTTTTGTTTCTATGGTTCCTAGTCACTTCTCACTCACATGAAGTGGCCATGATACAGTCCTAACCTGTGGGATGCTGCAGCACAGCACTGAAAATCAGTTTGCTTTGTGCTTCTCTGTAAATGGTAGCAAACTGCTGAACTTCCCCCTTAGACTGAGCTCTCTGCTTAAGCTGTTGCTCTCTGTTGCTTTAGATTGTTAGGCTGCTGCTTTGCTCTGCTGTAGCATCAGCTGAGTATCAGGGATGTAGAAGCACTGCTGGCAACTCAGCCTTCACATGCAGACACAGGACGCAGTTGCACACTTGGGTTGTGCCACTCCAGGGCACCTGCAGCTCTGCAGGTGGCAGATGATGCCATTCAGCCTTGCAAACAGTAACCACAGAGAACATCAAACGAGTCCGTTATGCTGCAATACCCCCAGAAAATGGAAAGACTCCTGTTTAGTTAGGGTTTGTTTCAAGTAACGCCACAATGACAGCAATGCTGTTAATGACTCTCAGTACGTCTAAAAAAGACTTTGATATACACAAAGTCCAGGTGATTGAATGAGTCATTAGAGTAGAATGTGTCATGGGCTGTTGACTAAGTGTGTGTGCAGCTCTTCACATGACTTAGGTTCAAGAACTTACGAAGCTAATGGAAGCACATCCACTGTCTAAACTGAACCAATGGCTTCTCTCCGGCAGGAACTAGCCAGCCTCCAGACATACCCTGTAGAAATACTACCTGCAAAGTTATATATGGGCAATTTCAAGCAGGCCTGTGACCAACAAATACAGAAAGACCTGAAGATCAAAGCACAAGTCAACATCTCGGAACAGCGTGCAACACTGTAAGTTAAACAGTGCATTACCCTCACCAATGTCTGTGCCAGTGAAAGGAGGGAGGTGGCGCAGCACCAGAGCCCGTTCACAGAGGAGTCAGTGCCTGGGGACTCCCAGGGACGCCTGTGTTGTTTGCTGCAGGGTTTGAGTGCTGTTTCATGCTCTTGGTTCTGATCTCCACTCCAGAGCTAGCACAGTAGCAATGCAGTCCTGCAGCCCCCCGCCTTGACATGGGTGGATTGAGTGAGAGGAGGACTGGGAAGCCTCTTGGCATTCCGAGTCTGTCACATTCTACCCTCCTTCACAAAGAACCTACATCTCTGAGCAGCTTTCAGAGCAAAATCTTGCAAACACATCAGTGTAAAAGCTAAATTACTGATGTTGCTCAGATAAGGAAGCTGTAGATTGAGGTAAGATACCAATGCTGATACCACGTGGAATGGAGAAACCAGTAACTAAACTGGTTCTGTACTACAAGTGTCTTGGTGTCTTACCATAACAAATCCCTTATCATAATGCTAACGATGATGACGAGGTAAAGCTCACACATCTAACAGCAAAGACAATTGTCAGCTTGCCACCAGCAAACATGTTTCTCAAAGCTGCTTCTCTGGTGCATATCACACGATGTGCTCTTTTCCCAGGTTTGCAGACAGCGACAGATACCTCCATGTGTCTGTTCCAGATACACTCGAAGCAGATCTCTTTTCTTCCTTTCCCACCTATTTGTCACTTCATAGGTGAGTCGTTCCTGCTCTGCGATTCCTGAGACCTTGCTCACTGTAGGATATTAGGTGGGAGCAACTGTGATTCACTTGACAGGAAGCTCAGACAGAAGGGTCAGAAGCTGTCAAAACCACTGTGCTCCCAAGCAAGCCCACACCCCAGTGGACACCTTTTGACTCTCACCAGTCCAAATCTTCAGCCACCAGAGCTTTATTTGAACCAGAGAGTGGCACACGTTAGAGAACTCACCACAATCTGTGTGATTTGCAGTGCAGACCCACTGTAGAGCCTGGGAAGACTTTCAGGTTGGACGGCACAAACCTGCCTTCAACTGATTGCATCAGAGAGGGCAAGAAAAGACGTGCTCCCCAGCTCAGTGCCCACAGCAGGCACAGCTCCATCCTGTCATTGTGTCCAACCCTGTCATTATCTTTTATCACACTCAGTGGTGTAACACCAGGGCCCTGCTGAGCTGAGCGCTGGACCAACCCAGAATCAAAAGACCACTTTGTTCCCACAGACCTTATCATCCAATAAGAGAAATGACAACTGGGCACAAAGAGAGAAACAAGGAAATGACATTTGAGGATCTAATAGTCCTGAACTGATTCACATACATTGAAACCCAAATACCAAAATCTACTTCCTTGCCTTTCATTTTGCCCTGGGTTTCTCCCATTAGTATTTCAGAAGAAAGACTATAAGAGTTTATGAGCTGTAGCTCTTGTGGTAGTGTATGGTGTTTACTTCGTGGTCAAACTGTTCACTTGATAGTCTAAAGTAAATCACTTAAGCTGGAACGGTTATGGGTGAACACTACACTAAAGCTTTCCCCATAGTCTGAGAGGAGCGTGGAGATCATCATGCCAGGTGTGTGTTGGAGTGGGGCCATTTCTACTCAGGCCTTGGAACAGAACTAGTATTTCATGATAGCAATAAGTTACAGAACACTGGTTTGGTGCTTAAAAAATAATCTAAACCTCACAACCTCTTCACAGCAGTAAAAGAAGAACCTTTGCCCTATGAATTGTAGAGTTCAGTTGCTGATAAATACGTGCCATGCTGCCTGCTCTGGAGAGGGAAGGACAGCAATCAAAAGGCTGTTAATAAAATATGTGACCTTTCAGGCATAAGTAGCAGAGATACCGTGGTTAGGAGTGACTGACAGCATCCTTGGGCTTAGCTTTGGGAGAAAATGAGTTTCCTCATCTTAGCAAATTCCACTGCAAGGTATCCATCATCAAAACATCTTAAAACCAGCACCTTAGCTGGCACATACACACCTCTGACTAGTAATCCCCATAGAAAGGTAAGGGATTTGAAGTCTAAGTCCCCTCCAGATTGAAGGCTGATTCCTCCAGTTTGAGTGGACAACAGCCTTGCATTCACGGGCAATTTCAATACCTTTAAACCTTTCTGGGAAGAGTTTGAGGAGGTGATGTGGTGCTGACCAAGCTGACTGCTCATGGTGGACCGCTCTTCTTCAGCTACCTGATGGAAAGGTGGCCCTGATGTGTAATAAAGCATTGACTGGTCCTTGCCACCTAGTTCTGGTCTTCAAAGCCACGTCTTAACTCAGGCAAATGCTTCCAGCAGCAACAGGAGCTGGCAGTGCCCATCTGCTGCTGTCAGGGTTCATGAGGGTCCTGTCGCTCAGGCTGAGAGCCTGCCGGCTGTCACTGGGTTAGTGCTTGGCTGCTGGAAGCTCGATTTCCCAGATCCCTAAGCTGTGATTGGCATTTCTTTCCCCAGATGCTCAGCTGAATCACGGAGCGGTGCTGGTGTTCTCCAGCCTGGGGATAAGCCGGAGCAGCACAGGAATCATGGCCTATCTTATCCATTCCTGCGTGTTTTCCCTGAAGGTACATCACTGTTGTATTTCCCAGAGGTACTGGCTGGGTCTGCAGTTTATTTCTGCTTCTATAGCCTCATTACTGCAGTAATAAGAGAGGCATTATCTGTGCTTTCATGCAGGCTATCCACCTGCTAATGTAACAGATTATATTATATGAGATCGCATCTTCTTTATGCCATTAGGGAGGTGGCTCAGGTGTGATTTTGGAGCTGTGAGTCCTTATCCTGGCATCTCTGATATTCTTACATGTCCCTACTTAACTATGGGGGTATAAAAATAAAGCTGTGGTTACAGAACTTGGTACCTTTGCTCTCCTGGATCTGAGAAAGACGGGATCTGGAACCTGCTGGAGTTAATCCCATCTCTTAATATCATGGGGTTACAGGGAAATTTGGAAACCAGTGCTTGCAGGGCTCTGAGTCACCACTGACTTCAGTGCCAGCACTGACTTGTTCCAAAATCCTATTTTGTTTCTCCACAAGCAATCCCCTTGCACAGGTACTACTGTAGAGGAATCTGGAATGGGATAATACTAGCTCCGGAGGGGTATACCAGTTAGATGGCCAGCACATGCTGTTCCATAGCTCTGGATAACATAAGAATAGTAATGAATGATGGCTGAGAGTGACCTGGCTGTGCTTTAGCTTGGTGGCCTCGCCCCTGGTGCCAGGCCCTTCTTCCCTTTGCATGCAACACTCCGGCATCGTGCTGCCATAGGCACCCTCCAATGGTGCCTGCTTAACACAGAGCCAGCTAGTTCCCATGGGAACTGACAAGCATCTCCCTAAAATCCTTGTCCTTGTTTGGAAAATGTTTCCTCCTTCGGGAGCCTGAAAGGATTGGTCCAAACCCCACTGAAGCTGGGCCTATATCTAATCATTCAATTGATCTTGTGCAAACCTAAGGGGAAATCTTTTACCATTGCTGTGTGCTAAGGGGTAATTTCAGGCTGAGCAACCCAGCAGGGCTGCAGACACTGCTGATAACGTGGGGTGTGATTGCTCCTGCACGCTGATAACCGTTCGCATGCTATATTACTGCGGTGCCAAAGTCAAAAGCTGCCCCTTGCAGATTCCCCTCCGTTGGTATCAACAGGTTGGAGTCAGCATTTTACCAAGAGCCAAAAAGGAGGAGGAAAGGTTGACCTGCAGCAGCATGCTGCGGCTGGCCAGGGCGGTGCTTGGCTGGGAAAGGCTTTCCTGAGGGATTCTCCCGGCAGACAAGTTTGTTTCTTGCAGACGAAAGCAGTGCAATAGATTCCCATGGGATCCTTCAGCCAGCCCAGCCAAAGAGCTTTGAAAGCTTCCAAAGACGCAGATGTTGCAAAAGACAGATTTGGGATGGGCGGCCCCTTATTCGATTAGTAATCGATATGTGAGTAGATCTGTTGAGATCAGGGGAACTACAGACATCCACGCTGCGGGCGCAGAGGGATAATATTGGACCGTATCAGCCTTGGAGCCTGCAGAATCACTAATCAGAGATTACAAAAGCAAACCAATGGAGCGCTATCTTCTAACCTTTGGTCTCATTAGGCTTAAGCAATCCTCCAAGTGTGGGGGGCAGTCTGTTTTAAAAGCAGGAAACGGATGGATAAACCCAAGGATGCAGCTGGAGCAGAGCACTGTGATCCTGGGGGATCTATCCTGTGCGTAGCAGAGTTCCAAGCTGATTACTTGGAACTCACAAATAAGACGGCTGTAATCAGTGCAGTGGGGTAACTGGAGCATCATAGCTGCTCTATCACATCAGATCAGACCGGTCCAGAAACACGATAACCTTTGGGGCCTACTTGTGAATAGCTGAGGGTTCACTGCTTTGCTTATCATCCACGGAAGAAAGAGAGTTTTAGGGTAGAAAATCCAGGAGTGCGATGTTCCATTAGTGTAAACTAATGTGAGATACCTGCCGGGTAGTGAAAGCAGCCTGAGCTGTCCTCACATCCAGGAGAGCAGCGTGTGAAGGAGACAGGCTCGGCCGAAGCTCATACCTGAAACTGCGTGTCCCTGCTTTAATAGCCAAGGTCTTACCTGCAGGCTCTTATATCCAACTCAGGGAGTAAACACAAAGCTGTGCTGTCTACAAGTGCAGCTGTTTCATGTAAATCCCTGCGATTCAGTTCAGATTCCTAATGCTTTCTTTGCTTCCCTTCCGTTCATAGCGCGCTTGGAGCTACGTTCTGAAGTGCAAAACGAACATGAGACCACACCAAGGCTTTGTGAAGCAGCTCTCAGACTGGGAGACCCAAATCTACAGGACCACAGTCACAGACATCTCTGAACTCGACTACTGAAGAGAACACCCAGCGGGGAATGGCATTTCCCCATCTGGGCCACTGTGTTTGTAGAAGGCTACTTGAGCTTTTAATATATTAGAAAGGCTTTCCTCTTTAGCTCCATGGTTTTTGGGATCAAGGTCTGAAGCCATCTGGGGAACTCACCTGTGCTGTTGAAGGCAGCAGGTTCAGAAAGCAAATCCTGCAGGATGTGGCCCGTTACGTGCTGCTCATCTCTCTTGTAAGCTAAGGGGATTGTAACCGTGTTATTGGGCACACTCATTACTCCAGGCATGGGGCAGTCATTAGGGTTGTCTCTGAAAAGGTTTGTCAATCCATAGCCTGGGATGGTAAATTCAGAGTTTGACTGCGCCTGCTTCCATCCCGGAGGGGTGATGACAGAATTCCCCTGTTTCAGTTCTGCTGGAAGTTGGAAGACTTCAGCTGGAAGTCCCTTCCTTCTGCATGTGAATTCACATCCAGACCTGCCCGTGCTGACAGCAGAACAGCCCTCTGAGCTGCAAAGAGCCCCGTGCACTTGGAAGGGGCTGTGATTTTGCTTTTAGTCCCTCCTTATTTCCTTAGGCCAGGCTGCTGTTTACATGGAAAACTGGAATACAGCTCGCAGCCTGGGAAGCCAACTGTGTCCTGGGCTGCATCAACAGGAGCGTGACCAGCAGGTCGAAGGAGGTGATCCTGCCCCTCTGCTCTGCTCTTGTGAGACCTCACTTGCAGCGCTGTGTGCAGTGCTGGTGTCCTCAGCATACGGACATGGAGCTGTCGGACCAAGTCCAGAGGAGGATGCTCAGGAGCTGGAGCAGCTCCCGTATGGAGCCAGGCTGAGAACATTGGGGCTGTTCAGCCTGGAGAAGAGAAGCTGCTTGGAGACCTCCGAGCAGCTTCCAGTGTCTGAAGGGGGCTACAAGGATGCTGGGGAGGGGCTCTTCATCAGGGACTGCAGTGATGGGACAAGGGGCGATGGGTTCAAACTGAAACAGGGGAAGTTCGGGTTGGAGATAAGGCAGAAGCTGCTCCCTGTGAGGGTGCTGAGGCGCTGGCACAGGGTGCCCAGAGAAGCTGTGGCTGCCCCGTGTCTGGCAGTGCTCAAGGCCAGGTTGGACAGAGCCTTGGAGCACCCTGCTCCAGTGGGAGGTGTTCCTGCCCGTGGCAGGGGGTGGAGCTGGAGGAGCTTTAAGGTACCTCCATCCCAGCCCGTTCCCTCCATCCCAACCCTTTCCCTCCATCCCAGCCCGTTCCCTCCATCCCAGCCCGTTCCCTCCATCCCAACCCGGTCCCTCCATCCCAACCCGGTCCCTCCATCCCGGCCCGGTCCCCGGCCTCCATCGCCCCCCACCCGCCCCGGGGCGTGCCGGAAGCGGGCGGGCCGCGGGCGCAGGCCGCCGCCATGTCGGCCATGGCGGGCTCGGCGGCGGAGTGCCTGCGGGAGTGGGAGGAGCTGCAGGACGGCTTCCAGCGCATCCAGGTACGGCGGCACGGGCACCCTGCGCGGGGACCGGGACCGGGACCCGGACCGGGACCGGGCAGGGCCGTCTGCGCACGGGGGCTGTCGCTCCGGCTCCCCTCAGCACCAAGCCGGGCGGTCCCGAGCGGGGATCCCGCAGGGTGCAGCGCAAGGAGCGGGCCGGGCTCGGCGGTCACCCGAGGAGAAGGTTGGCTCGAGGGTCCTGTGCTGCGTCTGCACCGGTTCCCTTTCCCCTTCCATCCCTCCCGGGAGCGGATGTGTTGCGGCTGGGCCCGGATCTGGGACAAGGGAGGCTTTGAGAAACCTCCTCTTGCTCCATAGGGGTTGCGTGGATGTCCCGGGTCAGCCCCTGCCCTGGGATGGATCCTGAAGGCGTTATCGCAACAGCCTCTTGCGCTCGGTTGACTCCACAGCAGGAGGGGGTTCCGGGTGGGGAGCAGGAAAGCTCAGTGGGAATGGTCCTTGAGAGTCCGGGACATAAATCACTGCTGCGGCTCCCTGGGCTCCGCTCCCACCCCGCTGCTCAGCAGCAGCGGAAGGAGAAGGGGTCGTTTGCCCCCTCTGCATCCCCGTTTCCCCTTTCTCCTTTGAGATCTGATGATGAAGTGCTTGGTAGGAGCCACGGTGTGTGTGGGTCAAGGTCTGCTCCAGGGGTTGTTGTGAGCAGCGCTGAATGCCCGGGGAGGTGGTGCTGAGGCTGTGCTCCAGCTGACCTGGACAAGGAGCAGCATTGATCCAGCGCGCTCTCGCCTTCCCCTTCTAAATATAGTGAGGAATGGGATCTGGCCTTACCCAGGTGCGGTTGGGTTACCACTGCCTCGGGAGCTGGCTCCAGCCTCCTTGTTCTCCTTCGGGGTGCTTGGGATGGAGCCGTGAGCCGGTGGTGCAGGGAATGCCGCTCATTCCATCCCTGAAGCCAAAGCCACCGCTCTGTGTGGCTGTGGCTCTCAGTTGTATCCCTGGAACTAGCAGTGTGTTTTCCCCCCCGAGTCTTTTCATTCCCTTATGCCGCAATCAGTGGATTCCCAATGACGGGAGCATCCCTGCAGCGGGACCATGTTGCTGGCTAGACTTTCACAAGGGGGGGCAGACCCAAGCCATGCACAAGGCAGAAGGAGGCTGTGCCATGTGGATGTGCCTGTAGATAAATCCCTTGGGATTGGGGATGGGCATCCCCAGGGGCTGATTCTGCCCTCAGGCTGTCCCCAAACACGCCTGTGCTGACGGAGGCACCTCTGGGTGTCAGTGCTCGGCAGGCAGCGGTAGTGCACGGTGTTCTCTGCTTCCCAGGACAACCACAAGCTGTACAAGCAGAAACTCGAGGAGCTAACCAAGCTGCAGGACGGGATCTCCAGCTCCATCGCACGGCAGAAGAAGCGGCTGAAGGAGCTGGCGTTGTCCTTCAAGAAGTAAGTTCTTGTCCCGCGAAGGACGGGGCTCTCAAACCTCACGGCTCTGTCTCCAGCACAGCCCTTCCTGCAGCCTCGCTGGTAGCAAAGAGCTGTGGAGCTCTGAGCTCACCCAGGTGGATCCTCCTCAGCTCCCCTTTCCTCTGCCCCCGTTTGTGCCTTGTTTGCTGCTCAGAGCTGCAAGGGCTTTGCAGGGAACCCGAACTGCACGGAGCTCTCCCCATCCTTCCGGAGGGTGAAAGGACCCATCTGCCCTCACCTCGCTCTCATTCCTGCTGCCTTTCCTTGAGCATCATCCCAGCCTGACAGAGGAGCTCGCCCTGCACATGGAGTCGTGGACTTGCCTCCGGCCCATCTTCCCTGTCCTTGGGGTGTCCGTGCCTGAGACAGTCACGTATTGAGTTCCAGCCCATGCTGACTGTGTTTCAGACGCTATCCTGACGCCAGCACCTTGTTTCCTCCCCAGATGCAAAGCCCACGCGAGCCCCGAACAGCAGGAGACCATCCAAGAGACCCAGAGCCTGATAAAAGAGAGGCAGAACGTGTTCTTTGAGATGGAGGCCTACCTGCCAAAGAAGAATGGGTAAGAGGCACCTTGTCTCTGGCTGAAACACCACGTCCTCCCTCTGCAGCCCTGTGGCTGTCACCCTGCTCCTGGTGACAGTGTCACAGCCGCGCTGGAGAGCGCCTGGGCAGGAGCCAGGCTGAGCCTCTGCCTGCTGGTGGCCTTCACCTGCCCTTGAACGGTGGCCATGGGCCAGGGGAAGCCCTGGTAACACCACTGTGCCTGTGGGACATGGGGTGTTATCAGGTTTAACCACACCAGCAGGCAAGTACCAGGCAGCCACTCGCTCAGCCGCCCCTGGTGGGATGGGGTGAATAGGAACAAGGTAAAACCTGTGGGTTGAGATAAGTAATGACTGAAATGAAGTAGAATATAATAACAATACTAATAGGGAAAGAGAGAGGAAGAAAGCCTGAGACAGGCAGGTGATGCACAATACAATTGCTCAGCACCCGCTGACTGATCCCCGACCAGTGGCTCCTGCCCAGCTCCCCCCAGTTTCTATACTGAGCCTGACGTTCTCTGCCGTGGAATACCCCTTTGGCCAGTTGAGGTCAGCATTCCTGGCTCTGCTCCTTCCCAACCTTTTGTGCAGCTCCTCACTGGCAGAGCACAGGAAACCGGGAAGTCCTGGTCGCTAAGAAGTGCTTATCCTAAACCGTCGCTGTGTTATCAGCGTTATTCCCACACTAAAGCCAAACCAGAGCACGGCACCAGTTACTAGGAGGAAAATAACCTCTATCCCAGCCCAAACACCCATCCCCATGCCCTTGGGAGGCAATGCCAGCACTTCGTGCCACTCACGCTGCCTGGCAGCTCCAGGTGGGAGACAGCTGGGAGCTCCTGGATCCCATGGGATGGCTCTGCAGAGCACTGCCTGTCCTAACGCCTCTGCTCTCTCCCCAGGTTGTACCTGAGTCTGGTGCTCGGGAACGTGAACGTGACGCTGCTCAGCAAGCAGGCCAAGTACGGCTCCTGCACCCGGTGCTTTGCCTGCCTGGGACCCCCCCGGCACCAGGGAGCAACAACAGCTCCTCCGGGATGAGCTGCTGCATGTGCATGGCCCTCCCGGTGCGGGTTCTGCATCCAGAGGCAGCTGAGCCCTCGACTCCGTACATCCTTGCTGCTGGGCTGGGCTGGACCCTCAGCTCTGACAAGCTAAATAGGGTCCTCCACTGATGCCGTGCCAGGTTTTCCCTGTGTTAGGGACTTCCAGGAGAGAGAGACTCCTGCAGCCACTGGCAAACCCCTCTTCTTCCCTTTGGGAAACACCAAGGGCTGGTTTTGGCTCCTGAGAGCGTCCCCACGGTGGGACACCAATGCCAGAGGTGCCCAGCCAGGAGCTCATGTTCCCTCCCTCCGTTCCCCAGCCCTCTCCTTGGAGACAGACCCATCTGCCCAGAGTCCTTGATGGTGTCTGACCTTGGGAAAGCAGCCTGCTGTGCTCTCCTCAGGAATACCCGGGAGATGGGGCTTTTCCTGAGCATGTCCTAGTGATCCCCCAATGGAACATCACTTTTGCCCCCCTGGGTGGGATGGGAGGACACAGACTTCCAGCAGCCACCTTGCTCCAAGCCTGTCCTTGTGTTTCCCTGCAGGTTTGCCTATAAAGATGAGTACGAGAAGTTCAAGCTCTACCTCACCATCATCTTACTCATTATCTCCTCCTCCTGTCGGTTCCTTGTCAATACCAGGTGAGTCTGGCTTGGATACTGGACAGGGATCTCCTCCCAGAGCCCCTGAGTCCTCCTGTCCCATCCTGAAAGGTCCAGAGGAGATCCTGGCAAAGGATCTGGCTGCTGCCCTGGAGGTGGGGAGGCTTTTGTGGCTGCTGTGGTCTCACCGTGGCCATGGTGATGGTGGGGAAGCAGCTCTCACTGCCTTGGTGGGCATCCTGCTGTCCCAGCGCCTCTGCTGCTGCCTTTACACCCTGCTTTGTGTGACACCAGGGTGACAGACGCCGTCTTCAACTTCCTCCTGGTGTGGTACTACTGCACCCTCACCATCCGGGAGAGCATCTTGATCAACAACGGATCCAAGTGAGTCCCATGGGCTTGGGAAGGGGGCATGCAGCGAGTTGTCCTTCTCTGTAAGGAGAAGTTGTTGGGAGTTGGGACCCATCATGTACCTCGGTGCTTCCCAAGGGAACAGCTGCCTCCTGCTCCGGGTGTGTAGCAAAGCCTGGGGATGAGCTGTAGGAGCGGGGCAGGAAGAGTCCCCACACAGAGGTGGTGTGGGAAGGTGGAGCAGCAGTGGGAAGGGCCCTGCTCTCCTGGTACGTGTTTGGGTCCTGATCCGTGCTCAGGACCTGACACCCGTTCTCTGTGTCTGCCGTCCAGGATCAAAGGCTGGTGGGTTTTCCATCACTACATCTCTACCTTCCTCTCGGGGGTCATGCTGACATGGTAAGTCTGTGTCCCCTATCTCATGGGGGTCCTTGCTCGGGCTATGGACAGCTCAGGTGCCTTCGCTGCCCCAAGCCATTGCCATAATCCTGCTCTGTGTCTCAGTTCCATGTGCTTGTCGCCAGGCGGGGGGGGGGCTGCGAAACACGAGGTGGTGTCCCTAGTGCCCAACCTGGGGTGTCCCCCCGCTTCAGTGGGGCAGCAGGGCTGGCTGTGCCTCCTCTCACCCCACCTCTGTCTCTCCACAGGCCAGATGGGCTCATGTACCAGATGTTCAGGAACCAGTTTCTCTCCTTCTCCATGTACCAGAGTAAGTGCTGCCATGGGGGCTGTGACAGAGGGCTGCGCACGCCTGCCTGTCTCCGTAGCACCGGAGGACCTGGCTGTAGCTGCTCCCAGCTCTTGGGCTCCCCTGGGTTTTCCCTTGACCTCCATCCTGGTGCTGGGATGGGCAGTGTGGAGCTGTCCCAGCGCCAGGCTGATGCCTGGGCCCGTGCTGACCATGGCCATTCCCTCCTCGCAGGCTTCGTGCAGTTCCTGCAGTACTACTACCAGAGCGGGTGCTTGTACCGGCTGCGAGCGCTGGGCGAGAGGCACAACATGGACCTGACCGTGGGTAAGCCGGGATCTTCCCAGTCCCAGCGGGGCTGCTGCCACCACTGCCTCCATCCCAGCCCCAGCCTGGCGCTGGGCTCACTGGGAGCTCTGGTTTCTGGTCAAGGCAATGGTGATGGTGGCTTTTGTTTCGGGGTTAGTTTGGCTCTGGTTTATCAGTGGCAGAAGCAGGGAAAGCTGCAAGTGAAGCCAAAGCTCTGAGCAGCATCTCCCAAGAGGCAGCAGCATCCCATAGGCGGATGCTCCCCTGCTCCTGCTCTCCTGGGGCCACCAGGCCCCAGCTGGCACATTCCCGGGTCCTCAAAACCTTCTTCCTTTGCAGAGGGCTTCCAGTCCTGGATGTGGAGAGGCCTCACATTCCTGCTTCCCTTCCTCTTCTTCGGGCATGTGAGTGCACACTGATGCAAGAGGCCAGAGCCTCAGGTGGGAGCGGATCCTGCTGTATTCCTGGCAGCACAGGCACAGAATGGTTTGGGTTGGAAGGGACCTTAAAGCTCATCCAGTTCCAACCCCCTGCCATGGGCAGGGACACCTTCCACGAGAGCAGGTTGCTCCAGGTCCCATCCAGCCTGGCCTTGAACACTGCCAGGGATGGGGCAGCCACAGCTCCTCTGGGCACCCTGTGCCAGCGCCTCAGCACCCTCACAGGGAAGAGCTTCTGCCCAAGAGCTCATCTCAGTCTCCCCTCCAGCAGGTTAAAGCCATTCCCCTGTCCTGTCCCTACATCCCTTGGCCAAAGCCCCTCTCCAGGTTTCCTGCAGCCCCTTCAGGCACTGGAGCTGCTCTGAGGTCTCCCCTTCAGGAGCCTTTTCCTCTCCAGGCTGCCCCAGCCCAGCTCTCAGCCTGGCTCCATGGCAGAGCTGCTCCAGCCCTCGCAGCATCCCCATGGCCGCTGCAGGCTGCTTTAGGCACACAGTGCGGATGCAGGGAGGTGCTTTCAACAAACACTGGGCCTTTTCTTCCCTCCAGAGCACCCCCAACCTCCACCACTTGTGTTGGTGCTTGGTGTTTGTGCCCAAAGGGAGCAGTTGGGTGACCATCAACATGGGGCTGAGCCTAAACCCCCCTCGCTCTCCTCTCTCCTGCAGTTCTGGCAGCTCTACAATGCAGTCACCCTCTTCCGGATGCTCCAGCACCCAGAATGCAAGGAGTGGCAGGTAAGGGGGGGGTCCCTGGGCAGAGGGTCCCCCTCACACATCCCTCCTGCTCACGCATCCCTCTATAGGTCCTCATGTGCGGCCTCCCCTTCCTCATCCTCTTCCTGGGCAACTTCTTCACCACCCTCCGGGTCGTGCACCAGAAGTTCAAGAACAAGAACAAGGACATGAAGCAGGACTGAAGGGGGGCAGCGTGGGGGCCAGGACTGTTCCTCCCCACCAGCTCCATCTCCCATCCCCATATCTCCTCGATGCCGTCCGGACTGTGGTGTCTCACCCCGTTCCTTGGGGGTGGGATGTGAACAGACCGTGTGTTCTCTGCAGTGCTGGATCCGTGTCCCTGTCACACCCCTGGGGTTGGGAGCATCCTGCACCTCCTGCCCCATCTGCCTTTACCTGCAGGGGGGCGGTGCGCCTGGGGCTGCTGCTCCCTCCCCTCTGCCCTGAAGACAGTTACTGGTCCTTGGGGTCAAGCCCAGCTCTGTAAGTGCTCCCCATCCCAATGCACCATTGGGACAAGGCAGTGTCCAGGGGTGGCGGCCACCCCTTCCACAGCTCCTGGGGTGACCAAGGCCCTCATAGGCAGCCCTCTTTATGTTCCAAAGCAGCTGGAAGTGCTGGCTCTTACCCCAGCTCCTCCTTTACCATCAAGCCCCAGGGCAGAGGCGGAAGAGCTGCAGCACCAGAGGGGTGGGAACACCATGAGCCTGATCCAGGCTTCATCCTGGTCAGTCCTGGTGCAAACAGCACCTTCGGCATCTCTGGAGGATGCGCCTGTGACAATAAAGGGAAGGTGCTGCCTCGGGCACTGAGGCGGTGTCACAACAGCTCCTGTGGTTTTGGCTCATGCGGCAGCGGGCCCCTGACACAGCATCAGAGGGGGGGGAAGAACCATCACCAAGTGCCCCTGTGGCCACCTTCCCTTTGGCCAAGCTGAGCCCAGCAGGAGCTCAGTGTCCCCCGAGATTGGAGAAGAGAAGCTCTGACCCCCCTGAAGTGCTGTGACTCAGCAGAGCCATCGCAGGAAGGAAACGACACAAACGGGGGTTTTATTCCAAGGGCAGATGTATTTAAATAATTTACACCCATTGGACAGCCTGAAGGTGCCCCCCCCCCCATTAAATCACAAAAGATGGTAAAATAAAAACAGTATTTAAAAAATGACCGTGCACAGCAGGAGGAAGGGGTGGGCACAGGGGAGCTGCAGGGCTCCTGAGGGCTGAGACCCCCCAAACCAGAGGGGAGAGGAGGCATCCTCTCCCTGCTGCAGCAAAGGTGGGCAGCGGGGAATGGAGCAGGGGCCCTGCGGGGTGCTGGTGGCCCAGGGCAGTGCTGTGCCCACAGCCCCACAGCACAGGGCAATGCTGGCTGCTCCACACGGGATAAGGCAGCACCTCATGCTCAGGGAAGGACCCCAGAGCTCCTCCAACACCATCCATCCCCCTCTGCCCTGCATCAGCTGCATCCCTACCTCAGTGCTGGTGCCATGAGGTGCTCCCTGGGTACCAGCAGCACCACAGCCCCAGCTACCCCCCTGCCCCTCTCAACCCCACCCACCCCAGGGCACTCAGCCTCCCTTGGGGCTGCCATGGCCCAGGAGGGGTTGGGAGTGACACTGGGGTAGCTGTATGCTGGGGACACCATCACCCACAGCGGCAGCGGGCGAGCAGGCACTTCCCACCTCCCATGGGCCCAGGCTGGGGCCCTCTTCCCTCCGCGGCCCTGCTCTTAGCTCCAGACATCCAAGGAATACCGGCCCTTTGTCATCAGTTTCTTTACATAGTCTACGGCCTGGGGCTGGCTCATGTTCCCAAACTCGGCCACGATCTCATAGAAGGTGTTCTGCACATCCCGGGCCATGTTGCGAGCATCACTGGAAGCAAGGGGACCATGAGGGAAGCATCAGAGCCCCTGGCACCTCCCGACACCCAAACAGGGACAGTTCACCCACCCCAACCCAACCCGTTGCCCTCCCCTGCACAAGGACAGTGTAACCCTGGTAGCGCCGAGTCACCCTCATCTTCCTGAGAACAGGAACGTTTGCCCCAAGCCCCCTCCCTGCCACCGGACCTACCCGCACACGTAGATATGAGCGTTCCCCTCATGAACCAGCTTCCAGATGTTTTCCTTGTTCTTCTTCAGCAAGTGCTGAACATAAACCTGGTAAGAAACAAGGCAGGAGTGAGGTGAAGGGAGCAGAGCCCCCATATCACAGCCCATGGGGAGGTGGGGAAGCTGAGCCCATGGACATGGCTGCACAAGACAGCGGAGGTGCTGGGTGCTCCTAGGGCTGCAAGGGGAAAGCTCCAGCCCTCGGGGCCCTTCCCCACCGATGGGGAGCAGCACGAGCCCGCAGGCAGGGGAGCACGGTGGTACCTTCTCAGCCTGGTCCCTGGAGAAGGCGACGTGGAGCTGGGTGAGGACCCCATCCTGCTGGAAGCGGCCCAGCTCCTCGTGGTACAGGTAGTCCTCGTGCTCGCGGCGGCAGCCGTAGTACAGCACCGTCTCACCCACCTCTTTGCCTGCAGACACACAGCACCCATCAGCTGCACCCTGCAGCCCTGTCCTTCCCCCTCCCCTCACCCTGCCAAGCCAAGGGAGGCAGAGCCGATGATGCTCCAGGGAGACCTTATTGCAGCTCCAGTGCCCAAACGGGCAACGAGAAACCTGGAGAGGGACTTTGGCCAAGGGCCTGTAGGGACAGGACAAGGGGAATGGCTTTGACCTGCCAGAGGGGAGACTGAGATGAGCTCTTGGGCAGAAGCTCTTCCCTGTGAGGGTGCTGAGGCGCTGGCATAGGGTGCCCAGAGAAGCTGTGGCTGCCCCATCCCTGGCAGTGTCCAAGGCCAGGTTGGATGGGGCTTGGAGCAAGCTGCTCCAGTGGAAGGCATCCCTGCCCATGCCAGGGGGTTGGAACTGGGTGAGCTTTAAGGCCCCTTCCAACACAAACCAGTCTGGGATTCCGTGACTGCTTCTGCTCCCAAGGGGAAGCTCGAGACCAATTCCCAGCAGCAACCATAGAAACGAGTCTAAGTGACAGCTGTGGTTATCCAGGGACATGGGGGCAGAGGCCAGAGAACTGACTCGGGTCTATCCGCCCCCCTCAAGGGCCCAGAGGGGCAGAGAGCATCCTCACGCTGAGCAAAACCCCTTTGCTGCTGTTCACCCTGCTCTTGGCTAACCCCGTGGGTGACGTGAGCAGCACGAGCTGCACCAGCGGATGCCACAGAGCCCCCTCCTGCAGCGGCTCCGGTCCCCAGCGGCACTCACCTTGCTGCTTGAGCCAGGCGCGCTCCTGAATGAAGCCCATGAAGGGGGCGACGCCAGTGCCGGGTCCGATCATGATGACGGGGGTGCTGGGCTTGAAGGGCAGGCGGAACTGCGACTTCCTCACGTACATGGGCACCAGGGAGCTGCTCCCGTTGTTGGTGGGCACCTTGCCCTTGAGCCAGTTGGTGGCCACCCCTTTGTTCACGCGCCCCGTCTTGGTCTCGTACTCCACCGTCACGGCACAGATGTGGATGGAGTTGGGGTGAACCTGCAGGGAAGGGGGGGGTCAGAGCCAGGCAGAGGCAGCCCCACAGCTCAGTGTGTTCAGGGAGCAGGAGTTTAACCCAACAGATCAAGGCAGAGCAAACTTCCCACTGGACCCCACACAGGGCTTCTGTCCTGCACCCAACTCATCACAGGAGCACTGAGCTTCCACTCAGTAACGCCAACAGCCCCAAGGGCTTCAGGCACAAGGCAATGAGTGAATTTTGACCAACCCCTAAAGTGCCACCTTGCTTCCAAGCCCTATGGGTGAAGAGGAGCAGGGCTCTAGGGGAGGGTGGTGGTATCCAGGCGCAGCCGGATGCAGTGTGGGATCCTCTGCAGCCCCCGTGGCAAATGGGATGACCCCCTCTTCTCATGCATAGAGAAGTAAAGGTGCCCCTCTCACAGAAAGCATTGCCAGGGTGAGTTCCTCATGTCCAGCCCCCCATGGCACCGTGGGGCTGCAGCTGAAGGGGTCCCTCAGCAGCCTCAGCCCTGCACGCTCACCTTGGAGGAGGAAGCAATGGAGTAGTAGCGGGCTTGCAGGCGGGGCAGGAGCTCACACAAGTGGTCAATGGGGGGGCAGAGCGAGGGCATGTCCTGCAGGATGGCCAGGATGTTCCTCCGGGCTTCCACCACCCAGCTGAGGTACAGAGCCTGCGGGCAAGGAGGGCACACGCATTACAACTGCCCTATGAGAGCAGCAAACCCCCAGCTCTCTGCATCCCTTCTGGGGACACCCCAGCACCCAACCGAGCCCAGCAGTGACGATGGGAAGGCCACGGGTCCCACCTTGCCCTCGGGAGCAGACGATGCCATCTTCCGCAGGCGCTCCTGCTCGCTGGGGTCCGTGGCGTACTGAGCCAGCTCGTAGAGCACATTGGTGCGGGGCGGGTTGGTGATGTCCAGGTAGTACGTGAGCGCTGTGCGGTAGGACGTGGGGCAGGGGAAGGGATGCTTCTTATTGGATTCCTCTGGAGAGCAGGGAGAGGAAAAGAAACCACAGCAACCATACGCTGTTATGTCTGGTTTTGTGCCAGCAGATACATGCAGTGGGGGACAGCTGGAGATAAGAGCAGGGGAACAGGCTTCAGGGAGGAGGGAGCAGCCCTGGGGCTCAGGCAGCCCTGGTTCCACATTAAAGCAGCTCCATCTCCCAGTTGTCCATTTTGTGTTCCACAGATGCTGCCCAGCAGCTTATCAGCAAAACAATATATGCTGTGTTCCACCAAGTGGGGCTCTCTGCCCCCAGATACCCACACACAGAAGCACCCAATAAACTCCAGACCAAGCAGGGTGCCTGTTCTCCACAGCTGATTTGGCCTCACACATTTATGCCTCCTTCAGAACTAGCCTCAGAAGTGTTCTCAGCCTCCTTTGGCCATGGACAGTTGTGCTCAGAGCCGCCTTGGGAAAGGTAAGCACCAGCAGACAAGGCCGGAGTCATCCAGTTCCACAGATTAAGAGGTCCATAAGGGACAGAAGCTCTCTTAAGCTTCTGGGCGACCACATCTGATGCCTCAGGTCAGGCTGCTTCAGGAGCAAGATGGGCAGCAGCTGCCATCTCCCTCCTGCCAGAGGCCAGCTCTGCTGGGAGCACTGCCCAAGAAGAGCTCTTTGTATCAGCACAAGTGCTCCCTGCTGTGCCTCCTCCAAGGGTTGAATAACAGCATCTCAGACACTAAGGCCCCTGTTGAGCACCGGGGCTGCTGCGGCAGAGGGATGCTCTGGTGGCTGATGCTCTGTAATTAGGAGCGTGCTGTTGCATAATGCGTTGTTGAATGGCACACAAGTGCATTTCACAACTGACCCACTTCAGCTGGCTCCCAGCAAGCAGGCTCCATGCCACTGTTAAAATGCCATGGCATTCCGAGTGGCAAGAGGACATCTCTGCCTGCCTGGAGGTGCCCTATGGGACCTGCAGGTGACCTGGCTCCTGCGCTGGTGGGAAGGACAGAGGCCATAGCTGCAGCAGGAGAACTGCAGACATTCAGGGTGATCCATACTCACCATCCAAGTTGTTCAGGGACATGATCGTGTCCAGATTCGTGCCCAGAATCTCACCAATCTGATTGACCAGAGCGGAGTCGTTGGCTGGGTACACCGCCACGTGGTCCCCGGATTCATACCTGGCATGAGAGGAGGAGAGCAGATGAACCTGCTTCCCATCCACCCCAACCTGCTCAGCTGGATGACAAACGGGCTGGTGCAAGGGGCACCAAGATCTGAGCTGCCACACAGTGCCTGCGCAAGCAGGGATCCCAATGAGCCACCAGCAACAGCAGAAAGGACCGTTGTGGAATAATGGTTTTAAGAAGCAGGGTTTTCACAAGGGACCTCCAAGATAACAGCAGTTTTTGCTACAGATTTCAACCAGGTCAGACTTCCAGCAGGCACAGGCTGATTCCGTGACAGGCAAGGAACAAAGCAGCTCAAGACCTCTGCAGCGCAAGAGCTGGGAGCAAGTCCTCATGGGGAAACCTGACACGTGGTAGAGAAGCCCAGAGAGGCAGTGTCAAGGGATTATGAGAACAAGGTCCCCTCCTGAAGTGCTGGATGAGGCCAGTGCCACATCCTCGTTCCTTGCTCCTGCTGCAGACTGCTCCTGCCAACACAGAGGCGCCGGCTCCCATGGGAAGCTACCTGATTTTGGAATTGGAGATGTCCAGCTCCAGATGCATGAGGTGTCGCTCTCCACCCTTGTTCAGCTTGCGGTTCTCTGTCACCTGGGCCAGGAAGGGGTTCTTGGCATCAAACGGCCTGGAAAGGAAGACAAGCACCCTCTGTGTTACCCTCCGGCAGGCTCTCAGTGCTGGCTGCATCCACATACATTCCCTCTTCCCCCAGAGCAGGCTCCCAGCATGCGAGTACAGGGCTGTCCTGGTTTGTGCTTCAAAGCACGCCGCAGCACTAAACAAATGATGCTTCTGCTGCTACCCAGGGACTGTCGCACCCCAAAGGAATACTTCAGGTTGGCATTAATTTATACAGCTCATCTCCCCACAGCAACAGGGCAAGCACCCGCTGTGCATTAGCTACCCCAGGTGAGGAAAGGCTCTGAGTGACCTCAGGAGGTCATTTGTACCACCCAAACAGCACATGTGAACACAGCCATCGTCACACAATTTATGGTTCATAACTGGGGAATCTGAGAGCCCCAGTGGAGATCTGAGCCCATTGCTCTTGGGCAGAGACCTCCCCATGGCTGCACTGCAGAAATGACCCTGCCTGCAGAGCGGGTGTTGTTGGGAAGAGCAAGGATCCATCAATTGACCCTGTCCAGGGTGGATTGGCACTTACGGCTTCTGGTTCTCATAGCTCTTGAGACGACCCATCTCACCAGTGTAGACCTTGTTCATGTTCACATCCGTGTGCACCACCAGCTCGTACTGCCGGATGCTGGAAGAGGAAGCGGGAAAGAGGAGAAAGCCAAGCTGGAAATGACAAGGTACAGCTGGAAGCAGCACTTCACAAGTGCCCTCTCAAGTCCGGAGAGGGAAGTGCGGCTCAGGGCTGGCAGCACAGCCACAGTCAGACGTGGCCAACCTGGCACCCACAGGAACCTGGACCCATACCCACCTGGACTCTTCTCCTGTAGCCTCTACCCCAAAGTGCTCGCACACTGCTGGCCAGAACTGCTCTCTCCAGGTGATGAAGTCTTCTTCCAGGCTAGCCAGGGCAAAAGAAAGGTTCAATGACCTGTGGCCTGCCAAGATCCCTATGGACTTCCTGCCTTCACCATGGGAAAAGTCATTTGCCCCTGGACCCAAGCAGTTTGGTACCTCCCCATGCCCACAGGAGAGCATCTTCAGGTTCCTTTGGCACTGTTCCTATACCGGGCACCCCTCCCTTCACCTACTGTGCCAAGGAAGGCTCTGCTATCCCGCTTCAGTCTTTAACTCATTTCCCCTCTGCCCACTCCTGCCATCAGGTCACCCTCCTCGGAGGCAGATTCCGCCATAGCACTGCTTGTTGCTCTATGCTGAGTCTCCCGCACCCAGCACATCCCTCCATCAGATCTTGCTGCCCTTTGAGGCAAAACCACAGGATGATGTGATTTCCCAGGTTAAGCTGCTACCCACAGGGTGCACCCAGAGAAAAATCATTGTCCAAGGTGGAAAATTGCTGCCTTCCACCATTAAACCAGCAGTCCACAAGGAAACAGTTTTCCTGCACAACAGGGATAGATAAGTTTATCCATACAGGCTGGCTTAGCTATGGAGCTGCAGCAGTGCAAAGCAGACTGCAAAGCCTCTTCAGGTATGTAACTACGGTCATTTAAAGGTGATGTGGAATTTTCCAGACACATGATCCCCTAGGATACTCAAAGTGTACAGGGACCTGATTGTGGGGAGAGCAGAAAGACACAAACTCAGAGGCATGCCAGCTCCCACAGCTATCCCTATGGAGTTTATTGCTGTCTCAGCAGTAGAGCCAACTCCCTGACAAAGTTCCTTCCAACACGCTTTGGCATTCCAAGCCAAGCTACTCACTTGCCATCGTCATCTCCCAGCCCAAGTTCAAAGACACGCTGGGCTCCAAGTTCTTCCAGTCTCTTATCCACATACTTCCCCATGGCATTGAAGTGCTCGTAAGTCTTGTTCCCCAGCCCAAAGACCTGGAAGGGAACACTGATGAGCATGGAGAAGCAGAGGATTGACTTCTCCCACCCTGTTGGCATCCTTTGACCAGCATCACCCAGCAAAGGATGCTGAAGACAGACAGCAAGACCTCTCCCAGCTCCCCATCAGCTCTTTGTGGGCCTTGAGGAAGAATCTACCACTGGAGAGTGATCAGTAGGCACCAGCACCCCAGGCACGTCAAGAGGATGCACACAGAAAAGCTGCCTGCACCATCTCAAGGGACCAGTAAGAGCCTGGACACCCATTGCCGTCCCTTGCCTTCCACAAACAGCTCAGCAAATGTTTGCTTACTGCTTTACACAGAGCAGCTTAACATCTCCAGCAGTGGCTTTTCTCCTCGCTTGCAATTATTGTGCTGCCTAAGGAATGTGGCTGGGGTTTAGGTGAGGCGGCTGCATCTCAGCCAATTACTCAGCAGAGGAAAAGAGCTCCACACTGCACCAAGGGATTAATTTGTGGGAGAAGATCTGGCCCAGGGCTGCTCAATCAGCTGCTGAACAGCAGCAGCAGCCTCTAACTCATTTAGAGACTTTGGATTCTGGGTCTGCTGCCTGTTTGTGGCAACACATTCCCAGCAAATCCCTTGTGATGAGGGAGTGAAGAGAGTTCTCCGATGTCTGCATTTAAAGCCCCCAGATGGATGTTTGCAAGTGTCCATGAACAGGGACTGCATCTGCCACAGGCACAGACATTGTGCTGTGTCTTCACCCAAGCCATGTGAAGGCACAATGGAAGGCTTCTGACTTTGCTACCCAAATACAACATAAACTGGAATGGAGCCACTTACTGCAAACCGGAGACCGGACAAGTCAGCATCAGCCTCCTGCAACCAGTCATAGAAGTCTTGGGCATTGTCTGTGGGGTCCCCTTCCCCATACGTTGCCATGCAGAACACAGCTAAGGACTTGTCAATCTCAGAGAGGCGACTCAGGTCCGACTGCAGCCAAAGGAAAGAACAAACCCTCAAGGATCCTGCAGTGTGGTCATGGGGGAAGCCTATTCCTACTATACAGCTCTGGTGTGCAGAACAGCACCATGCAATGGCAAGCAGCTGATTACAAATGGGGTTGGGAAAGGCCAAACCTACAGAAAATGGCAGGGGAAACAAAGGTAACCACCCTCACTGACTGCAAGCCAATACTTCTACCCCACCAGAAAAAATCATGGGATTTTCCAAAGCTTTAAGGGACCAGGATTGTTATTCACACTGGAGAACACCACAATGTCAATGCCTCTGTCCAAGACTGCAGCAGTATGGGATCAACGCTAACTCCTGAAGGAATACAGAGCAAGTTTCATGCTGCCAGTGGATGACTCAACTCCCAAACACTCCAGGTTACCTTCCTCTTTCAGTCATATTGCAGCATTCCGTCGCAAGGACCAAGCCCATCTCTGCATCTCTCAGGCTGACCTTTTCATCCCTAAATGACATCACTAAAAGGGCAACTTATCTCTTGGTCAGGCTCCTGGGTTTTTAGGGTTCACTAAAAGGATGTTGCCTATCCTGAGGCTGTTCATGGTTAAATTACCAAATCATACTCCTCTGGATCTGCTGCCATGCCCCGCAGGCCATAGCGATGAGCATCTTTGGACAGACGATTGGCAAACTCCTCTGCTGTACCCGTCTGGGAACCATAGAAAACCACTATGTTCCGCCCCTGGAGGGAAGGAGAAATCTCTGTTAAATGGTGACTATTCATGTAGCACAGGATGAGCACATCTTGGAGGCAAAGGAAACACCTAGGATCAGGAGCCCTGCACTGCAACCTAAAGGCAACCAGGAGTCTGCGCTTGTACAGGACTCCCCTCTGGGTTTGCGGCACACAACGACAAGCGGTACATAAGAACATGACTCTTGTCAGCCCCAGAGAGGCGACTCAGATCAGACTAACACACAAAGTAAAGAAGAAAGTCTCAAGATATACCCTCAGCCTCAAGGCTGCAGTGTGATTTCTGTAATAGGGAACTCCCTGGATGAGAAAGGCTTCCAAAGCTGTGGCAAAGTGCCTAAGCACCGGAGCTCCTGCTCTGCCACAAGCCAGCTACTTTGAAGTGAAACAGGAAATACACCCAGCCCTTGCTTCTTCCTCTGCTTCCTCTGGTGTCCAGTCCAGCAGAGCCAAAAGCTGCCAGTTCTGCATACAACAACTCCCATTCCAGAGTGAGCCAGTCTGGGAACCAAGCATGCCCATGAACAGCAGCCAAGCAATGACTTTAAAGCCTCTGCCATTTCCCTCCTAACCTTTATCTCGCGTTACTCTCTTTTTGCACCAAAATTTCACTCTGATTTCGGATGCGTGTGCCTGCATCCAAACCAGTCCCCTCTGTGACAGCTAGACAGAGGGGAAGGAAGGACACGAGCTCCCTTCTCAGCGCCCCATGGAGCCAGAGCAAGCAGCTTACCGTCTTCTTCATCTTCTCAATGAAGCTGCTGTCCCTCACCGGAGCTGCTCTGAAAGACAGGAAGAACATCCTTTCAGATGAACATGTCCATTCTTTACGGTCAGGAACAAGCAATTGAAGAGAAGTGGCCCCAGAATCTCAGGACAACTGCCCAAAGCGGTGGGAGTCCCCATCACCCACTCTTATTTACCCAGGAATGTCCATCACTCGGCTGTGGAGCTGCTTCGCACACAACCATGGAGCAGGGTCTCAGAGGGGGAAAGCTGACCCCCTGCCCTACCTCCATCAGTAAATCCACAGACACTCAGCCCTGGGTGTCCGGAAACCTTTCCTCCATCAGAGGTTTCACAGCTGAGCAGGTTACAAGGACCTCAGAGCTACGATGCATGAGTAGGTCTCCGGATAAACCTCAGGGGGCAAGCCATGGTGGGAAAGAAGGGAACGGAGAGCTCCCTGCTTCCCTCACCACAGCAGCTCAGTCCTGAGCCATGCCCCCCAGGGCAGATTTCCCAAGCTTGAAGTCAGGCAGGGCTAAAATCCAGCTGTTTCCACCCCAAAACCACAGGCCAGACACAAGCCCCAGAGCTGGAGAGCCCTGCGGAGCAACGGGCATAGCTCATTGGACCCACAGAGCCTCAACAAGGGAGCTGCTGCCTGATGAGGTCCTGCAGGGCTCCCACCCTGGGGTTTCCATCTCCAGCATGGATCTCGAGCACAAAGTGCTTGCTTTATTGCATGGAGGCAGCTTTCTCTAGCTTGGAAGAGCGATAACCCACAGCAGCATCAGTAACATCAAAGCAGAGATTCACACTGCTACGGCTACTCTGTTAGGTAGGGAGACAGAAGAGCTTTGCTATCCTAAGCATATCCATAGGTTTTCAAGCCGTGGAATGAAAGCAACCCAGCTCTAGGGAGCTTCACAGGCAGAGGTGGCTCTACCTACAGTCAGATTAGGTGCTGGGTCATTTCAAGGCAGGAAGACAAGTGCCAGGAGCTCATTTGCTGTCTTCTCCCCGCGACTGAAACTCCAGTAGTGGGGAGGAGGAACGTGGGACCAGCTCTCGTTTCTCTTTCGCAATGGAGGAATGCAAGGCTGGGTGTCCTGTGGGAAGAGAGAAGCCTCCAGGCAAAAAAACAAATGGGGTTTGGCTCAGGCCCATGTGAGAATGTGCAGAGCTCACCAACAGCTTCCTAAACTGCAGCCCAGAGGGAGGGAGCTCTGTGGATGCGCAGAGCCATTTGCAGAGCACACACGCAGAGCAGCAGGGTGGGGGACACTGCAAAGCACACCTTCAAGCACCCCCTTTCACCCAAGGCATCCAGGAGCTCCATAACCAGGCCTGACAGCTCCAAGCACCTACAGGCTCATTCAGCACACATGAAGAGAAGCAAACCCTACCCAAAAAAGCCACCCAAGGCAGATGTGCTCCCAGGAGAGCGCTGCTTTGCACCCTCCACTTTGCTCTCTGAAGTTAGCAGTCTCCCCACACTGTCATTTGTCCCCTGTTGGGACGCAAGCATCTTGAGGGCAGCCCCAACACTGTCAGTGCTACCACCAGGATGGGGGTTTGGCACAGCTGCACCCCCCCAGCCCGCTCACAAGACTCAGCTCTCACTTCGCTTTTGGCTCCCCAGTGAACATCTTTGGTTCACTGCCCTCTGCAAATGGGATCCAATTAAAACCACTGTTGGGTCAACTGCTAAACAAACTGCCTCTAAAGGAGGGAAAGAAAGTGTTTTAAAGCCTTTCAGCAGCTCCCTTTGGAAGAGAAAAGGGTGCAGCACACGGAGCTGGTCCCTTTTCAAAGGAGCAACCCTGCACTGAAGTGTTGTGGTGTGGAATAGTCTGCGGCTCAGACACAGCAGAAATAATGAGTCTGGCTTTTCTAAAAGGCTACACAACTCCCTGGAACTGCTTCATCGGAGTGGCTTGAAAATCTGAGCTGCAAAACCACGCAGATGCCAAAGAAACAAATGACAGACAGGAAAACTTAGACGTGTGTTTTCAGCAGCGACTGCTCTTACAGCTTGGATAGCTCAGGGTAGCGACTAAAGAGAGTCAGAAGAAGTGAGGGGTGAAGGAAAGGGGATTAAGTCCATCGCATCGAGTCTTTAGCTTGTACAGACTGCCCAGCCTTGGTGAGAGCCCCCAGTCACTTCGATTTCAGGAGACAGAAAGGAGGGAAGGAAGCTCCCAACAGCTTAGCAACAATATCAAGTCTGCCTCAGTTGAATACCTCTCCTTCAGGGAGCTCCCATGCCCGTGGCTGTCCTCCTGGAAGCACACGTACATCCAGAAGTGAAACGCAGCCTGGCCATCGCACAGAAACCAAGCACCGACAGCAGGGTCCAGCACAGCCTCTCCCCTTCCTTCTCCTCTTGCCCCAGGAGGGACAGGCACCCCATTCCTCCCAGCTTTGGGGTGGGAAGAGCGACCCTCCGAACCGGAATGATCCCATGGAGCAGTAACTCACCTCTCCACAGCAGCCTCTTCTCGTGGGGCCGAGTACACACAGCCCATGGTCAGGGCAGGGAAGAGGCAGACAAAGAGTCGCAGGGCAGCCGTGTCTGTCTGTGAGGGGAGGTGTTGGGGGACGGATCTAACTTAGCTCTGGAGCAACCCGCGCACAGGCCTTCCCATTCTGCTACTCCTGGGCTTTAAAGCCAAGTGTCAGCCTTTTGTTAAGGAGAAGAGAGCCAGCACAAAAGGTCCCAGCACGGGTCATAGCAGGAGTGGTCCTGTGTGCTCAGCTCCTCGTGGTGGGGCTCTGGAAGTAACTGAGTGGATCCACACAGCCCTGAGAAACTCCAACATCTGGCAGCAGTGGCAGAAAGGAATTAGGAGTGGAGAATGAAAGCTCCCAGGATGCTCCGCAGCACACGTCCCTCTCTCATCCGCATGGAGCAGGGGGACGGGACACAAAACCCTTCCCCCTGCCCCGTTCCCTTGGAAACTGTTTATATCACAGCTGCTTTTAGATATATTCTGGTTTTAAAAGAAAGGCAAGGCAACGCTGTGGCTGAATGAAGTGATTCCAGACACTGAGTGAGCAACGCCACGGGTAACTATGGCAGTGCCATTGCGGAGGCAGCTCAAAGGAGTTTGTTCTCTTCAGGATCCTATTAAATTAAATTAGAGATGGTCTGTCTCTAACCCACACGAAGGCAGTGAAGAGAGCTAATCAGGCTGAGGAGCTGGAGCAATTCCTGCCACAGGAAGCCCTACAAGCACCAGAGAATGGATTGCTCTATAGCTGTGGGATAGAGATAAGCCAATTTCTGCCCTGAACAATGTTAAGGATGGGGGGGAGAAGGGAAGGGGTGACACCCAGCAAACCAATGGCATGTGCCTCCCCAGACTGCACAACTCCAGGGCGGGCACATGAGAAAGGAATCTGTGATTGAGAAACAGAGGAGGCAAAGAATAAAGCAGTGCATTCCCCAGCAATGCCTATGTGAGGAATGGGGTGGTCATCGAGAGCTGTTCGCCCTAATGACATCTCCAGAGCAGGCTGCAGGGAGGCTGCTCCAGGGGTTTCAATTAAGCCTGAAAATGGTCACAACACGAGCAGTTCTCAGTTAGCAGCATCCCTGCCTGCCCACACACACATGTATTACACAACAGAGGTACAGGACGTTTTGTGTGCAGGAAACCTCTGCATGGGATGGACTCTGCCCCTTTCCTGGGTAACTGGGCAGGAAACCAGCTTTAGATGTAGGAGTGGGGGAGCAGCAAGCACCTGAGCTGTGGCTGAACCCAGAGAGGCATTATCAGGGCAAGGTCATGACTGTTCCTGTGCCACGCAGGCTGATGGAGCCATGCAGAGCCAATCCAGCCCAGGTGCCATACAGAATAGGGTGTTGTGACCATGCATCTATTCTTCTACAATCAAGGACAGCTGCAGCAGCAGCACTTCCTTCACAGACCCTGCTGAGATAATGTGGCTTGATCAAGGCATGCTGCTCAGCAGCAGCTCCCAAAACCCCAGGCGAGCACTGAGTGCCCAGGTCAGAGGCTCTGCTTGCACTCCCCCACATGGCAAGCAAACCCATCAAAGCAGCAGCCACTGTGATGTGTCCAAATTGCTGCTCAGCATTTTTGTCCTGCAGCCTTCCAGGGCTGAAGCTGAAGTTGGAGGCCGAAGAGACACAACAGAAACCATCACTCAACACCATCAGATAAGGTTGGGACAGTTTGGAGAGCGAAGGCAGAGCTGCAGAGAACGTGCTGAAGGAAAGCAGCACTTCTTTAGGTTAAGATTCTCTAGCTGGAGAAAGCCCCACGGAGGGCTATTTGTCATCATGGGTCTGGAACTGTTTCCCTGCCTGCCCATGGACCAGCCTGCTATAGCCACAGTGCTATCCTGTATCCTGCCTATTTGCTTGCTCATCAGAAAGGAAACTCCACCCCAGCCTCAAGGATGACAGGAGAGAAGGAAACCTCAGGCTGAACAAGCTTGTTTTCCCCACTTATTTCCCTCTTGGTTCCAAGTGTCCCATAAAACAACACTGCAAAAGCTGCAGGAAGTAGCTGTCCCTACCCCAGAGGATGGATGTGCCACCAGCCACAGCCTTGGCTTATGGGTCCACACGCCCTTAGACCAAGCTTGCTCCCATGACCACAGCAGCTCCACTTGGACAGAGGTGCTGACCACAGCTGAGCTGCTCTTGCAAGGAGCAGTTGCACAGCGCATCTTCCATGCGGATGGAGAAGGCAGCATGGACCTCAAGGAGGAAATAAAGGCAAAATGCCTGAGAGTCAGCCCAAAGCCAAAACCTCCAGCCAGTCCCAGATGGAAGCCCATGAAAAGAGGTCCTGCAGCAGGACAAGGTGGTAACATACCTGCAGGAAGCAGTCAGAAAGCTTCTCTGCAGCACAACTCTGCAAGGTCACGGCAGCCTCCGGAATTACTGCATGTGATGGGTGCTGGGTGGAAACAGTCCCGAGGACTGGGAGCTCTCCAAGTCCCTGTGCCATGTCAGGATCTAATTTCAGATGGGCAGAGCCACTTCTGAGCTCTCAGCACAGAGCAGCCATCCCCACTACAATCTCCAGAGGCAACCGCACTCACGGATACGCACAGCCCTCTCCTGCAGGCTCAAGAAGGAAGGTATCCAACTGATCCAACACAACAAATTGCCAAGGTAAGGCTGAGCAGGCACACAATACCAGCCTCGTGTGCACCCACCAGCACAAGATCCCACAGCCAGGGACACTGCTTCCTGTTCAAACCTTCCCAAGCCAGAGTAGGTACTTTCCATCCTCCTGTGACACCAGTGTGCAGCCTGCCTGGGCGTTAGTTGTGTGTTACCCCTCCTGTTATCCAGGGACTGGCACCCCTGGCTCGCCTTCAAGCAGAGGACTCTGCACTGCAGAGGGTCATGATCTGACCAGAGCAGAAACAATGAGGCCAAACCTGCTCCTTTCCAGTTCTGACCTGAATTACAACACAAGCACTGGGTGATGAGCCCTGTAATCTGAAAGCAGCATAACCCACTGAGGTAGACATACAGGTCAGAGATAACAGACCACAGCTGCTTGCTGTGTTTATCTCCTACACACAGGGTAACAGGAGCATCAATCCCCTCCTGAAACACACCTTGGCCTATCACCAAACATCCTCATGTGAGCCTTGCATTACAAACCCAGAGGCTTGACCTTTGCTGTGCGGTTACCTTCTACAAAGGCCTAATGCTGGAAAGCACAGAGCTGGGCTGAGGCTGGCTTTCTCTGGGGCAAACTGCACACACACAGGAAGCAGATCCCACAAGACTGAAGGGAAAGGTACTGTACAACACCAGCTCCTACAGTGAGTTCCAAACCTTGTAGTGCTCTTACCAATGCTCCAGGAGGAAACAGAAGGAATGAGCTAAAAAGTCCAGCAGGAAACTGGTCTTAAGTATGTTACATGACAGAGACAAGGAACCAAAAGCATCCAGATCTCCACCAACATGGCTTGCCCCTAAGCCCTTTGCAGAAGACAGGGTGGAACAGGACTTCTCTCTCTCCAAATAAAGTCTCCTGCTGCTGCAGTAACCTGGCATCTGAGCCAAGCAAGTTCCACAGGAGCTGCCAAGCAGCTCACGCTCAGGAACTATTTCTTCTCTTCATAGCTAAGGGTAGATAAGATTCCTGATAGGAAACCTGCATAACAGCAAGTCCACCTTCCTCCAGATTTATCTGAATATGACTTTTATCAGGAGACACAGAGCAGCTAAAGCAATCCTTTAGGGTTCTGAAGTACAGCCAGAGGCTCTTCTGCCTTGCCTTGCTTAGGAAAGGCACATTACTGATGTGGCCCTCACGGTGGGGTAAGGCAGAACTGCTCCTCCACAGGCATTTCAGCACTGAGAGGTGAAAACACAGCTCAGAAGGAACATGAGTGGAGAGAAACCCACTTTGAGACCAAGTCCCCTCACTGGGGCACCTCTGTAATCCACCTGCAGAGCCTCCAAGGCCTCACCACGATGACAGACCCATGCTCACCCCATGCTGTCTGAGGGTTGTTACTTACACTGTCTGCACCCTGGGGAGGTCTGGCACTTCTTCCTTTTTCTTGCGGAAGAACAGCCAGTAGGTAAGCAGCCCGGTGATGAGGGAGATGAGGAACACGTCTGTCATGCTGAAGAGAGAGTCCTGCTGCGCAGTGCTGTCGGGAGGCGAGACGTTAGGTCCCATGCTGGCATCCCCCATGATGCTCAAGGCACTGTAAGCAAGGAAAACCAAATGAACACCAGCAGTGACACAGTGCCACGGATCACAAGAGCACGAAGGGTCATTCGGAGCACGCTTTTTCACTATACGTTTAGTCCTAGGAGTGCAAGGCAGCCCAACAGCTCTTGGGAGCAAGGCTTTGCACCACAGGACTGTGAGATCATTTTGTATCCCAAGGTCCTGTATCCCTGTCCCACCAAGCTTTTCCCTTCCCAATGCATCCATGCTGACCCATCAGAAGTGACTTCTGCCCTCCCTGGGCCAGCAGCCCCACGTTTCAGCCAGAGAGCCCAACCGGGCTCCCACTAATGCACCAGCAAAACTCAATAGGGACTCACAGCCAGCCTTTACCAACCTCTTACTCACCACAGAGCCCATGGGGTAGGAGTGGGGAAAGACCCCACTCTTCCCGTCACCCCACACATCTAGGGCTTCCTTCTTTTCCACAGGGTGATACAATGCCCTGGACTTACTGCTGTGCTTATGAACGGCAGAGCAGGACTGTGGCATGGTACTTCTGTGAGCAATGCCACGTTAGGTCATTACAACACAAGTGATGAATAGCTCTGATTTATTACCTACCTCCACATGCAGACTGGATTTACTATCTACCTCTTTTTGGGCCTCTGGCTTCCCAGTCCCCTCCACTCTCTTCCCCAGTTTAACTTACGCCTCCTTGAATTACTCCTTTCTACTCGCCAAGGCAGAGATTAAGTGACTTGTGGCCATACCCAGCCTGTGGCAGCACAAAGCTGAGCACCCAGCCCTCAAGTTCTTCACTAGGCCTATGGTCCTTGTCCTTCCCTTGGAGCCACCCATCATTCCCTCCCTCCCACTGCTCTGCCAAAGCTCTGAACTCCCCTGACCCTCATCCAGATGGGAAGTTTATCTTCCCAACGCACAAGGACGCACCGTGGCCAAGCAAACAGATAATCAACTCAAAACTTGATTTGTAAGGACAAAGTGACTCTCTTCTTGTACTTGGGCACCCCGCCAGCCCAGAAGACCATGGACATTTGAACTTACACATAGAGAAGTGACTCAGAGCTCAGTGTGACTCCGTCACCAGAGAGAAGGGACACGTCCCATGGCTGAGGGTAGAATTAACCTCTTCAGCAAAGCTGCGCCTGCTGCATTAGAGCTCCCAGACAGCTTTGCTGGGCGGGTGAAAGAGAAGCAGCAAACTCCAGGCTCTGCCTGTGCTGAGGAATAAACCTGGCTGAAGTTTAAGGCGATGCTAATGCATTCAGGAGCTGGGGAGAAAAGGGAAGGTGATGCTTAGGGAGTCCTAACGCGGGAGAGCAGATAAGGTCTTTAGCAAAGAACCACCCCTTGTTGTTACCCCCCAAAGTCCAGCCCTAGAGAACACAAAGCACTCTGCCACAGGCCAGCAGCGATAGAAGGCAGCCCTAAGGCGCATAGGGAGAAGCCCACAACCGCCTGCAGTGATCATGGGTGGGCTGCTGGGTACTTCTGCAACCCAACTAGTTCTTAACCTCCAGTTTAGTTCTTAACCTCCAGTTTAGCTCTTAACATGAAGTCTAATTCAGCAGAAAACTTGGCAAGTGACTGTACTACAAAGGGCACCAAAAGCCTACTTCAAAGCTTCCCATTCGCTTCCCAGGGATGACATTAAGCAGGGGGGTTA
Organism: Myiopsitta monachus; assembly: GCA_017639245.1. Taxonomy (NCBI): domain Eukaryota; kingdom Metazoa; phylum Chordata; class Aves; order Psittaciformes; family Psittacidae; genus Myiopsitta; species Myiopsitta monachus. Next base: position 8,601,003 of record CM029932.1, read on the forward strand.
AAAGAAAAATGGGAGTGATGCGCCTGCAGATGAGCAAACTGCCTATTCCTCTCCATCAGGTCACCCTGCCCTCTCTCCTTGCTTTCCAATGCTGCATCTCTGAGCCAAGCAAGAGCTGGGTGTTCCTTCTGTACAGCTGTAGGCTAAACTGTCAGTTAAAGCCTCCACAACTGGAGTTTCATTGCCAACAAGGCGCAGCTCCCAGCAGGGTCTCTCTCCTTCTCCTTATGCAGTTCCAGTAAACCACTAAGGAGCTGGTCCAGCAACTGACACCAAGGGAATGCACCGGTGGGGGAAAAGTATTGCTGGTTTATTGCCTTCATTCCTGATTGTAATATTACAACAAGCAAGACTCCAGAAGGTTTAATTGCAAGCTCTTCTCCTCTGACTCCAAACCTTTGCCCAAAGCCATAGGAAAAAACCCAAGGTTGATGGAGCCCACCCTAAGCTGGTTTTGGGCAGAAGCTGCACCCCTTCCCTTCCAAGCACCAAATCCAGCACTGGCAGCAGCCGAGCCCTAGGAAAGGCTCCTTGCACAGAGCACAACAGCATCCCTTGTAGCAAACAGCACATGGAGGAGAGTTTCAAGCTAGACACATCTTCAGTGAGCCAGACTGGGGTGGAACGGGTACAGGCTGCATACGCCTGGCCCCACAGCAATTCCCTTCCACAGGGTGAGAGAATGAGTTCATGGGCTCATGAGCAAGGCAAGGGCTACATCTCCCATCAGAGGTGCACTGCTCTGCCCAAAGCAGCAATGCTCCTGGGGACAAGCAGCAGCCAGGAGGGGGGTTGCTTTACAAGGTGGTCTGCCCTCCCAAGCAGCGGTGCCTTGGAAAGAGGCATCCTTGGGAAGGCAGCTCCAGGAACGCAGTGTGGGCACACAGAGGAGAAAGCTGCACTATCTCCTGGCCTTCGCCACGCTGCAGCTCTCCAGCACTTCAAAGGGGAAGCCTACAGCTGCCAGACCACCCGCGGCTCGCTCCCTCCAGCCAGAGGGAAGAGCACCATGTCTGTAGGCCTATGGGACTGGTGCATGGATCAGAGTCTTGCGTTCTCGCTTCATCCACAAGTCTCAGTAACATACAGGTCATATACTAACCTCTAATCCTGGAAGGAAACACAGTGATAGAACCAAAGCCACAAGAGCTGCTTTAGTTTTGACGATGGGCTCCATCTGGTCCTGGACGTTTAGTTATTCCAGTCCTATCTCCAAGCTACACGGGTAGGAAGCTGTTTGCTTGGATACAGCAGGAGAAAGGCAAAGGATATGGAATGAGACCTCACACCTCCTCTCGTAAAGGGTTGTCACAACTCAGGGACTATTTAACTCGCTTCCCCCAGCACAGGAAGGCTATTCCTCTATTTATCTCACTCTTACCTGGTTGGCTGTAGCAACTATTTGCCAGAAGTTCACTGCAGTTCAATTTCAAATACATGTCCTTTTCTAGCTTCCAGTGAAAAGAATCCTGACTCTGACTGGGCATACAGCTATCCTGGCACTCCTGCAGCCCCCAACAGAATCAGACCACCTTCTTAAAGGAGAAAAGAAACAAATGTACGATGCACAAGTAAAAGTTGCCCTGACATCAGTTTTAAGTGTAGTTATTTTATCCCTAATGTTTATTCTATCTTTAATCAAGGTAAGACAAGTTTCCATTTCCTTTTTAAGTCACGGCTCCTGTTCTTGGATCCTTGCTGATGCACACAGTACCTGGTGTAAAGCAATCAGCCTCAGATGAGGCATGGGGCTTCTATGTCACATAAAAGAGTCACAGAATCACAGACTGGTTTGGGGTGGAAAGGGCCTTAAGCTCATCCAGTCCCAACCCCCCTTGCCATGGGCAGGGACACCTTTCACTAGACCATGCTGCACAGGGCTCTGTCCAATCTGGCCTCAAACACTGCCAGGGATGGAGCATTCACCACTTCTCTGGGCAATCTGTGCCAGTGCCTCAGCACCCCACAGTAAAGAGCTTCTTCCTTATATCCAACCTGAACTTGCCCTCTTTCAGTTTGAGCCCATCACCCCTTGTCACAACACTTTGAAAGATGACAATGAAGCCACGCTGTATTTTAGCACAGCTTTTCACCCTCTGAATGCACCTTTTATTCACGTGAATTCGCTTGATACACAGCAGCTCACAATCATTCAAATCACAGGGACCCTCTCTGCACACCTCCATGCTACCAAACACAGGCTCTCCATTCTCATATTAAAAACATGTATTCCTAACTCCCATGCCCATCTTTGAAGGTCTGGAAGCACGGTCAGTGCCAGGCATCCTCAAATCGCCCACCAATTCCATAGAGCCTAAAGGTGCTGTCAGGTCTCAGGGTTAAAAACATTACAATAGAAATATGGTATTACAACAAACAAGACAGGATGAGGAGTGCCCCAACAGCCAAGTGGTCAGCAACATGAAGAGATCTATTCTTCCTCCTCTCTTGCACATAGCTGAAAGCAGCATCAGGAGATAAGGCAGCAGATACCCCCAAAAGCATGCTGGAGTACAGCACCACTAGCACAAAAGGTGGCTGGGAGGGCTCCCTTTCTGTCAGTCACATTGTACTGACCAAGCAGGCTTGGCTGTGAAGCTAAGCTGGCCATCTGGGCAGGAAGCTGGGACTTTGTGAGCTTGAAGCAGCTTCTCTATGTGATGTCTGTGACGAGTTTCAAGTATCTCAGGACAATTTCACTTCCCAGTTCCAGACCAGGTCTGTGACTCTTGCTCCAAAACTGAGTGACCAAACTCTGCGCTTGACTCTCCTCTGCCCTGTGCCACCATAACCCTGCTCTCACGAGAGGGAAGGAGGAAGACTGCTGACCAAGCACAGCCAGGGCTGCTCACCGATCCCCAGGCTCCAGCTGATCACAGCCTGCAGCACCAAGAAGCTCCACTGTTGAACTGAGAGGAACCCCCTCACGCAGAGACAGGCACGAGTCCCACTGTGCCCTATGGACGCTGCCTGCCCTGGCACAGGGCAGCACGGAGGCTGCACCCCCATGTCCTATGCTCCTGAGTTTATCCAAACAGCCAGAGTTTTCCCAACAGGAACAGAGCGGCATCAGCACCCTTTGGACACCTGCAGATAAACACAGGAGCTGCAGGCACAAGCTCTACCTTGCAATATGCGCAGGGAAATTTCCGCGATGAACTGAGCGACAAACCCACGCAGCGCCATCAGTCACCCTCTGCCCAGCACTCACACTGCTGCCAGGCACCACTCAAGAGGGAGCTGAGCAGGACACTGGCAGCCAAACTACCTCCAGCCCACAGCAAGGTCCAGGCTGCCCCAGCTAAACACCTCCAGGGACACCACATAGGCGGTGTGAAGTCAAACCACGCCTGCAGCAATGAGCTCCCCTTGTGTCTCACAGCAATACCATCACACTGCACAGAGCACCCAGCCCCTTGCCACTCACCCAGCAACAACACTCACCAAAGGACCTCTTTCCAGTTCCTTGTAAATGGGAATCCATGCACATCACCACCACATCCAACAGCAACACACCCTCAGAAAGCCAGCGGCTCTTTCAGACAGGCTTTCTCCAGCGCAGCCTTCCAGCAGTACCCTGCACAAGGTACCAGGGAAAGGACAAAGAGGCACTGCTGGCAGAGCTGACTTGGCAGGGCACTCTTCTTGCTCTCAACAGCCACATGATGATGACCCTCATGTCACTGACTCAGCACATGCACTGCATTAGTGAGCAAAGCAGAATCGCTGTCATGGTTTCCAGCACTGGGAGCTGGAATTCAAGCATTACCATGAGATCTGCCAGAGACACCTTTTGGATCGAGAAGGACCAACCCAAATTCCCTAGATGTACATGGGTGACATAACCAGACCTCCCTTCCCACCACGTGCCCTGTCTGCCCCAGGGATCACCCTTTCTCTTGTGCTGACAACTCTTGCACAGAACCATGGCACAACACAGATCAGGGGCATGAGAAGAAGCCTTAGAAAAGCCCGGTTTCAAACCAGCAATCAGTTCTTTTCACTGGCATCACAGCACAGTCTCTAAACCAGCTTCAGGACAGAGGGGTGATGCACAATGGAGATGAGCAGGCAACGCAAATGGGAACTCCTTCTCTTTGTACAGCACTGACCTGCAGCCCGAGCTTTAGAAACCATGGCAAAATGAGAAGACTGTGAACAGGAATGAACTAAAATACCTGGGAGATAAAAGAAAACCACTCCTGAGCCCTCTCACAGGTCACCATTCCTGTTCACAGCACCTCCAATGCTTGTCCAGAGCTCACAAAGACAGCAGCACCATAGGAAGCTGCAGCGAGCCCCCAGGGCTCTGCACAGCAGGGGCAGCAGAGGAAAAGGAAGAGCCTTGCTTACAAAGAGGAATTCAGTCTTGTGACCAGCACAGGGTTGTCTTCTTTTACCCACCAAAGATGCAAGACAGGCAGGTTATTGACACGTAACAGGAAGAGGAGCCCCACAAGACCATGAGGAAAGGGGAGAGACAGCAGCAGTGAAGAGAGCAGGGCTGTGCTGGAGATGGCATTTCTGCCCAGGTTCCTGGGCCCTGTCCCTTCCAAATCCACTGCAGTGACGACCTTCCTGGGTGGTATTAAGCCAGAAGACCCTTGTAGCAAAACCAGATCTTCTCGCATTCCTCTTTGAGGATGAATGCAACTGCTTGGAAGAAAAAATTCTGTTTATATCAGCCCGTGCCAAGTCTTGGCAAGTCTCAAATTACCTCTTTTTTCTCTTCCTTTTTAGCAAAAGGAGACCTGGCAAGAAAAATGGCCCTTTCCAAACCAAAGCAGACCACTGAAGCAGGCGCTCAGATCCAGGTTGTTTAACAGTGCCTCCAACAGCCCCCGGATTAGCCTGGTCTCTGCACAGAGATCACACTCCCCATCAGTAAGATCTGGCTGTGCTTGGTGTGGTCCATGCAGGCTCCCTGCGTTGGGTGGGCTCACCCCTGAGGGGCTGTGCTGGGGAGGGCAGGCATGGAAAGAGACCTGAGAGATTCCTCAGCCCATCAGCCTCAGTTCAACCACTGTGGAACAGGGTGGCCATTGCACACAGCGTGCCTTCCTCATCAGTGATAACAAGCAATGATCCAGGGCTCACTTCCACCAGTGCTACAACATCAAGACTTGGCTTTCACTAGAGACGAAGGCTCGCTACACCTCGCGCTTCCCCATCACCTGCTTTCCCAGCACATCCCACAAGTTCCCACTAACCAGCTCAATAGAGGGTGGAAAGCAGCAGTCTCTCTCACACAATAATGGGAAAGTGCCTTTCCACCCCATGCTTCCACCAACTCAGAGCCCCCAATCTAAACAGAGCAGCATCTTGAGCACAAGGGTAAGAAACACAAAAGCTGGGGGCAGGGGCTGTGAAACAGAACACACTACTCCTGCTGTGCAAGGTCTCTTCTAACCAGACCTTGACACACCAGCTCAGACATCAGCACACTGTCTATTTTAGGCAGGAGACAGATGCAGAGCGTGCATCAGTCAGTCTGGAGCTTGAAATATTGCATGTTTGAGCTTTCACTGTCACACGTGGACTTGCTTCTGGCCAGTAGGTCTGATTCAAGGACAGCAGAACAGCTGGAAAAGCAAGGAAGAGAACAACAAGGAAATATTTTACTGAGGAAGAAAGCAACTCTATGGGTATGTCAAGGTGGGGCTATTGCAGAGAGCCCAGTACACTCAACCAAAGGACTTAAGGCATTATCCGTCACAAAAATGAATTCAAACTTGCCAAGCTGCCTTAAAAGAAAGCAACCTGGAATTACTGAATCTGCACACTTCACTTCACCAGATAAAAGCCTGTGCTTCTACCTTTAAACAGGCATGAGGGTCATCCCACCAGCTTAAGCACCTGAACACCTTTCTTCACACAGATCAAGCCAGCACTGAAAAACAAGGGTTCAGGGTTATACAACCACCAAAACCTGCAAAGAGCAGGTAAACTGAACCTCCTGCTAACTAATGCTGCTCCCAACCTCTACTCCCAGGGAGGAACAAAGGGCTCCATGCTTCAGGTATCGCTTGAAAGAGGAACAGGGGTCTCAACACCACTAACATCCAAGAGTTGGGACAACTCTGCAGGAGTTATAGACCGCTCTGTTGCCAACTACCACGGGAAATACTCAAACCAACCACTCAGAAGGCCGCGCATGTGTTGAGGGTTCACATGACAAGCTGCGACTTCGCCTGCAGTCACTACAGGGAGAGGACAGCTCAGGGTTGGTAGCCACCGACTTTAACCTCTTCCACCAGGAGGAGTATGGACAGCAAAACCCCCTAACACTGCTCTCGTTTGGGATGTTCCCCTTGAAACTAAGAGCTGGAAGAGCATCTGAGGGACATGGTTAAATACAGATGCAAAGGTATAAGAACTGTAAAGATCTCCAATCAGAACAACATGCTTTGGGGACTTATTTAGAGAAAACCAAGCACGGTTTGTATAAGACTGGGATACCTTGTGTTTGTGAGATAGCGTTCCACGGAGGATGCAGGAGCTTTTCAGACATTACATGCCTGTATCCTATGATGCTGTACAGGAAGGAGGTGTTACTACGAGATGTAAGGATTGTGTAGTAATTCAGTAAGAGAGTTGCCCTCCTGGTCCCAGACCCAGGCTCCACATCTGGCACACCCTATTAGAAGGGTGTGCAGTCACCCATGACCCTCCCTGCCTGCAACGGGTAAGGCAACCTGAGCCACCCTTCACCTTTTTGACCATTTGTGACATACAACTCCCCAGCCCCCTGCAATCGCACCCAGTCACATGCACCAGAACATCAATCCTGTACCCAAAGCAGATGTCCCTGTGCCAGAAAGGGACACGAGCCACAGAACAACAGAGAAATCAGGCAGGGAATAAGCAAGGTCACAGGCTGAAAGGCTGACCTCAAGTTGCAAAAGCCACAGCTCTTCAAACTCCACACTCCCAGTCCAGTCAACATAAGCAGAAGATACTCAGCACAGGCTTTTCCTTTCCCTTTGTAAGGCAGTCTGCTCCTCTTACCTCCAGCAGTTACGCACACAGCCCTGTTACACAAGCAGGGCTTGCACAATCCTTGCGGGCATTTTATCAGCTCACTCTTCCAAAGCTTGGAGTTAGCTGAAATGAAGAGATGCTAGCAATGGCCCTCAAAAGCAAGTCAATGGATGTGTTTCACAAGCAACCACGCAAGATCCAGCATTACCTGCCAGCTACCGCAAAAAAGAGCTACCAACTCCCTCAGCTGGTCACTAAACCTTTCCAGCAGGCCTGCATGCAGTGCAGAGCAAGATCTGCCAAGGAGAAAAATCCAACCTCATCTTCAGCTCTGAACCCCTCCATCTCCTACTCCATGCAGTGAGAAAGGAAAGGAGAATCGGTCAATAACTCTATTCCTTGCAGAGGAATAACTGCGGGCACAGACGTGGCTGATGACTAAACAGGAATACTGCAGCAATCTGCCACCACAGGTCAAACTCAACCACTCTTTGGACTTGCGGTCCGGGGGAAGCCACTGGAGCAAAGCATACAAGTGCTCCTCTTCCAATCCTTCTGGATTCCATAAGCGATCTGCAGCCACAGTTCACTTGAATGTTTACTTGGGGAAAGGAGCAGCCTGTAATTATTTGTACTGATAGATGAAATTTCAAACTATAAAGCCCCAATCTTGGCAGAGGTGCGCCTGACACTGCAGGGCTTGTGACTCACCTCAACAATCACACGTAGAGAGTAATCTCACCACTCGGATCAAATGATCACATTGGGAAAGCAACTCATGCAAGGTGTATGAACTGTGGTTTTAAAGGTAGGAGAGCCCGCATCAGGAAACTGAACAAAGTTCAGTCAGCAGAGGTAACTGTCAGGCGGCTTCCTCTATACCCCAGGAAAGGGATGGGAGAAGATGGCAGGAGCGCACACTCGAGCAGGGAGACCTTTTCCCTAGTGCTCCAGGATTGAGCAAACACTTTGTCTTGGCTGCACCACAACAACCAAAGGAGCGAGTAAAGATCGAAGGGGATCTCAGGCCGGACACGGTTCCATATGCTTTTCCTGTGGGTGCCCTGGGTAAAGAGACCATCGCTCCCAACCACCCTCCCCTGAACCCAGCTGCACCCACAGATGCTCCACAACCTGCGGTGCTCCAAAGAGAGAGGTTACCTTGCACCTACGGTTCTGCAAGCTGACGGGGGCTGTGAGCTCCAGCACAAAGGGTGGTGGCAGCAGGGAAAGCCTCCTCAAGACAAGCAGCTTTGGTTGTATGGCCCAGTTGAGCTCCTCCTGCTGCTTAGGAAGAAACAAAATCAGAGGCACAGAAAGCACTTACTTGCTCAACCCTGGCTACGCTAAAGGAACCACCCCAGTGACTGCTGACCTGAACAGTAACTGCAAAGCAAAGACAACACAAGAGGTTTTACACTGCACAATTAGTGCAGGACAATTAACAGAGGGTTAAAACAACTGTTTGACACTACCTCATCCTTCCTGCCCCTTCTTCTCCATGGTTTTCACACTAGAAGATTAAATGAAAGTGCTCAGTTGTGACAGTCTGTTCTCTCTCCCTGTAGCACCGCTATTCTCCCTGCTTCTCCCCTGCCTTTTCATACACAGTTCTTGTGCACCACCATGTCCACAGACAACACAGAGGATTCTCCGAATCCACTCTTTGCCACGCACATCCCGTTTCAGTGCAACCAACCAGCACAAGATGCACCTGAAGGAAAACCAAGAGCTGCACTGGGACAATGTCATGCTCTCCAGGAGGGGTCTGACATACCAGCCCGAACACCAGTTTCCTCCCCTGCAGCAGATTAACCTGCAGCTTTGCTTTGCACGTGCACAACAGCTCATCGGGATTCCTCCGAGAACTATGGAAACTCCAGAAGCAAGCACATCCCCTTCTATCCAAAGGGATGCGTACAGCAGCGCGCCTCACTCTGCACAGCTCTGCCCTAACAAGCACTAAACTCCTCAGGACCCACTTTGTTGTGGATCCAGCACTGCGGAAGAAGGGATGCCCCCGCCAACACTAGCACTGTTTCACTTCCAGAAGTTAGGAGCAGAGCCCTGAGCCTGCCTTGTGCTTTTCCAGCCTCTCAGCTGGCATTACTCCTGCTTTCACCATTCCTCTTCACCCTCTGGAAGCTGACCCACGGTTAAGACACATGCAGATCAAAGCACGCTCCAAGCTGCTTACTCCCACAAGCAAGACAACTTCCTAAGAACCAATTCCATGCTGATAACTATCTGCCAACACTGTGATCCAGGTGACTTCATACCCTCCAGCTTTAGTATTCCCAGACAGGGGGGTTTCCATTATGTCCTTCCACAAGCACATTCCCTAAGGGAATAACTTCACAGTGCAAAGCAATTCCAGCAGGAAAAGACAGGGCAATCTTCCCAACACCCCAGAAGTTAGGGAGAACAGCAGCAAACCAGCCCAGCCTGCAGCAAAGCTGTCACTGGGAGGCCAGGAATTGCATCCTGCAGAGAAGTGCCAGAGAAAGAACTTCATTTAAGGCTTTTAACTCGCAGCAGCCTGGAATGGGGCAAGCATAAGCAGTGCTGGGGATGCGAGGCAGTGATGCAGTCATGCAGTGATGCAGGGCATCACCCTGGAGCACACCCCTGCCGTGCACCTCTTCCACCCTACCTAGCCCCTGCCCTATAGCCACTGGGGAGACAGGGACACCCCCTACGCCCCAAATAACAGAGGGCCCACATATGCCAGCCCCCACACAGGGGATCCCAGTCACACCAGTCCCCCCCCGTAACAGGGGGTCCAGTCACACCAGACCCCCCCCAATAACAGAGGCTGTACTCATCCACCCCCCCCCATAACAGGGGTCCAGCCACATTAACCCCCCCCCCAATAACCAGGGGCCGCTAACACCAGCCCCCCCCCACAATGGACCCCACTCATCCCAGTGACACAGGCCAGCGCTCCCACCCCACGCAACAGCGGCCCATTCACCCCAGTGCCCCCCCACCGGGGGGTCCAGACCTCCCCCCCCAACAGAGCCCGGCCCCCCTCAGCCACAGGGAGCCCCCAGGCCCGGCCCCCCCATCCCGTCCACAGGGGCGGGCTCCGTGCCCCGCGCACCCACCGCGGCCCGTCCGGCGCTGTCCCGGCGCGCCCGGATCGCACCACTCGGGCACACGCGCGGAAGGGGAAGGGGAGCACGCTCCGCCCCCACCGCCCGCCAATGGGCTGCGAGCGCGCCCGCCCGTGGAGATCACACCTCCCCCTCCCGCCGCTGCGGCGGCGCGGTTGGTACGGCCCCGTTGCGCCCGGCGTAATGGGGCGCCTTTAAAGGGGACAGGGAGCTGCGTGCGGGGCTGGGGTTAAGGGCGAGGGGGGGGCATGGGGCGGGCTTAGGGGTGTCAGGGCTTAGGGGAGGATGAGGGTGCAGGGGAGGGGATAGGCATTGGGGTGGGTATGGTCAGGTTTGGGGTCAGGTTTTGATTTAAGGTCTGTTTTGATTTAGGGTCAGGTCTGGTTTGAGGTCAGGTGTAGGGTTAGTTTTGATTTACAGTCAGGTCTGATTTGGGGCTGGGTTTAGGGTGAGGTTTGGTTTGAGGTCTGTTTTGATTTGAGGTCAGGTTTGTTTTGGGATTGGTTTTAGAGACGGGGTATGAAGCAGCGCCGCGCAGAGGCAGAGCCAGGACCCGCAGACCCCTGGGTGCAGTGCTCGGTCTCTTGTTGGGGTCACCACCACCCTCCCTCCCTGTGAATGGGGGGGCCGCTCCGCCTGGCAGGGCGGCAGAGCCAAGCCCGCTGGTGATGGAGCCGCAAACCGGACGGGTGGGATGCTCCGGGGGAGCCTCGTCTCCCGCTGCAGCCCCGCGGGACAGGTTCTGCAAGGCAGACCCCGGCTCCCGCGGGCACATCAGGGCTGGGGCTCCCCTTCCCCTTTCTCTGTGATGCTGGATCAGCCCAGCCCCGGTCAGCCCCACATCAGCCCCCAGCATCGTGCGTGGGGTCCCAGGGCTGGGTCCCCTCGCTGGCACATCCAGAGCCGCGGTCCTGCTGCTGTCGCTGTGTTGACGCTCGCTTCAGAGTCAATAAAACCCTCACGGAAGGTGCAAAGTCTGCGGTGGCAGAGCCAGGGCTGGCAGGCACCCGAGGAGGGCAGGAGGGGTGCGAGGAGGGGGCTGGGACCCAAAAAGCGTCAGCTTTGGGGCAGTGGGGACACCCTTGCAGGACAGCATCCAAGAGGGTCAGGGGCCAGGTGGGGAATGTTGGCTCTGGGACTGACCCCACAGAACCTCTCTGGGGTCACAGCCTCTGGTCTGTGACTCTCCCTCATAGGGTGGATGGCCACAGGTTAAAGATCACCTGCAGGAGGACAGAGCTGCTCCATGGTTTGGGGCTATCCCAGTCCATCACGTGCCTGGAGGGTGACAGGCACCACAGCACAGCTCATCCCATTCTATTCCTGCAAGGAAGGGGCTGGGCTCCAGCCCAAACCCTGCAGAGGACAGGGAAGCCTGCAGGGACCTGTTTGGTGGGTGCTTTCTCTCCATGCATACTTGTCCCACACACCCTGCTCACACCTCTCTGGCTCTCCTCCATCTCCAGCACAGGCTGGGGCTGAACTTTTGCCCATGGAGCCCCCACAGTGCTGGCAAACAAGGTGGGACCCCATGGGACCAACGCAGAGGTAGTGTTTGGCAGTGTCTTGGCCACAGCACAAGTATCTGCATCTACATCTGCATGCGTGTGCTTCGCCACAAATGAATGATGACCCAGGGAACTGCAGACCAGTCAGCCTCACCTCTGTGCCTGGCAAAGTCTTGGAGGAGGTTCTCCTATAAGGCACGCTGAGGCACATGAAAAACAACAAGGTGGTTGGTGACAGCCAGCATGGCTTCACTAAGGGGAAATCCTGCCTGATCAATCTGGTGGCCTTCTATGATGGGGCTACGGAACTGATGGACAGGGGTGGAGCAGTTGATGTCATCTACCTGGACTTGTGCAAAGTGTTCAACACTGTCCCACAAGACATCCTTGTCTCTAAGTTGGAGAGACATCAATTTGATAGGTGGACCACTCAGTGGATAAAGAACTGGCTGGATGGCTGCACACAAAGAGTTGTGCTCAATGGCTCAATGTCCAGCTGGAGACCAGTAGCGAGTGGTGTCCCTCAGGGATTGGTCTTGTTCAACATCTTTGTCAGTGACATGGACAGTGGGATTGAGCGCACCCTCAGCAAGTTTGCCGATGGCACCAAGCTGTGTGGTTTGGTTGATACGCTGGAGGGAAGAAATGCCATCCAGAGGGACCCTGACACGCTTGTGAGGTGGGCTGATGCCAACCTGATGGAGTTTAACCATGCCAAGTGCAAGGTCCTACACCTGGGTCAGAGCAATCCCAGGCACAGCTCCAGGTTGGGCAGGGAAGAGATTCAGAGCAGCCCTGGGGAGATGGACTTGGGGGTGTTGGTCGATGAGAAAATGAACATGAGCCGGCAGTGTGTGCTCGCAGCCCAGAAAGCCAACCGTGTCCTGGGCTGCATCAAAAGAAGCATGACCAGCAGGTCATGGAGGTGATCCTGCCCCTCTACTCGGCTCTCCTGAGACCTCACTTGGAGTATTGTGTGCAGTTCTGGTGTCCTCAACACAAAAAGGACATAGAACTGCTGGAACAAGTCCAGAGGAGGCCACGAGGATGATCAGGGGCTGGAGCAGCTCCTGTATGAAGATAGGATGAGAAAGTTGGGGCTGTTCAGCCTGGAGAAGAGAAGGCTGCATGGAGACCTCATAGCAGCCTTCCAGTATCTGAAGGGGGCTATAGGGATGCTGGGGAGGGACTCTTCATTAGGGACTATAGTGATGGGACAAGGGGTAACGGGTTCAAACTTAAACTAGGGGAAGTTTAGATTGGATATGAGGAAGAAGTTCTTTCCTGTAAGGGTGGTGAGGCACTGGAATGGGTTGCCCAGGGAAGCTGTGAATGCTCCATTCCATTGGCGGTGTTCAAGGCCGGGTTGGACAGAGCCTTGGGTGGCATGGTTTAGTGGGGGTGTCCCTGGCCATGGCAGGGGGTTTGGAACTGGATGATCTTAAGGTCCTTTCCAACCCTAACTGTTCTATGATTCTATGAATGAGAAACATGAAAGCAAAGAAATACAGACCTGATTTTCCTCCAGCATCAATGCCAGGATTCCCCATGCTCCCACATGGGGCAGTGGTGCAGGTCCAAGTCAGATCTGCTTTCCTCCTTCCTGACTCCTTGTCTCTCACACCGTGTGGGTGTGGAAGAGCAGAGGGCATGCAGCCTTTCCCCAGGTCGTTGTCACTCTGCAGTGACCTGAGGACACAGGGGCAACACACGAGGCTCTCTCGACTCTTCCTGCCTCCAGAGTGATGCAATCCTGGCATTGACAGAAGTGGCAATTTTACTGGGAATGCAGGCAATAACAGTCCCCCAGGCACAGCACGTCCTGGCTGAACTGGGAATTCATCCATTATCTTATTTTCCCCCTTTTTTCCTCCCCCGCCCCCGTTTTAGGAACTTTGATTCTCTGTCTCCCCTCCAAGGCAATGACCTGGTACTGCAACATGCAACCGTTAACACCGTGAGCTCAGTTAGGCAAATGCCAAAGCCCCATCAGCTGATGGTTTTTACCTCCCTCTTATAAATTCCTCTTTTCAGCCTTAAACATGTTTGCAAATGTCTCATCCCGACCTCTTCCTTTCATCCAGGAACTCCCCTTCCCTGTGTGAGGAGTTCCAAGTTTGCCACCAGCACTGGGAAACTGGGATTCGCTGGGACTCCACTGCTGGAGGAGCAGAAGGTCCTCACCTGATTATACAAGAGCATTTCACTGTACAGTGGCCCTCGGGAAAGGCAGGGAACAGACTACACCAGGGAAAAGAGGGATCATTGCAAACATCCATCTGAAGGCCACTAAGGACGGGTACAACATGGCAAGTGACAGGCAGGCACCACAGCAGTGGATGTGGAGCAGCCCTGAGGACACGGTGGAAGAGATCAGAGAGAGCCCAAGTGATCTGCCAAGGTCACCAGGAACTCACAAAGGGAAACCCCAACCTGTGGCTTTGTGCCCATCCTACCGTGTCCCATCCCCTGGGCTCATCACCTTCTCCCAGCATGGAAAGGTCAGTGGCTGGTACCTGCTCCCCTGTACATACTCCCACTGCTGGAGGATGTAAAGGTTTTCTGTCTGTTCCCCACAGCAGCCAGGCCTGGGGCTGTTCTCACTGCAACCAGTGATGCTATGGTGACTCTCACAGGCCAGGGCTCCCTGGACCACTGTAAAGCTGTGACACTACTCGCTGGAAAGATGCCATCCCTTTGCTGGCTCTGCAGGGAGAGTGATCTCTTACCTGATCAACTGATAAGAGTCAGAAAGGAAAACCAACCGGTTTCCAGCCCCAGGAGCGTTTTTCAAAGTGCAGTACCACTCATTCCCAGTGTGTGTCCTTTGCCACCAGCCTCACAGGCACCCAGCACCCATCAGACCAACACAGCGGTTCCTGGAGGGGCACATAACACATCTCCACTTGAAAGCAAACTCAGAGATGTAGTAGTTTGTCTTTCAGACTGTGTTTCAAGCTTACAGTTTGGAGGTATACAACATTTGCAATTGCTGCTGGTCCTTATCAACATTTCCAGCATGTTTCTGGAATGAACAGTGATAAAATTCTTAGGTTTGCAGGCAAGGATCTCACAAGGAGGAAAACCAAGGCACTAAGAGTGGAATATCAAGATGTCAATGTTAGCTACAGCATTTCTTTCCTGATATCAAAACCATGCTTTTAACTTCCAAATAAGAGAGCACAGATTCCTCCTGGGCACGGCACAGTAAAGCAGGCAGACAGCTGGAAACAAAGCTCAAGTGCCACCAACTCAACCAACATATCCTTTGTTACTGGCACAGGCACCAAACACTGCATCCTGCTTTGAATCCCTTGCTGAAACCTCCCCTATCCCTTTCCATCAGCTCTGAAGAAAACAGAGAGAGATTGTGCTAATATTGGTGGGTGAAGCATCTAAAGCTGAGCTGTGTGAACACCCCCAGTGGCATTGCCACATTCCAGTCAATTCTTCTAACCCACTGTTAAGGTCCCTCTCAGCTCCTTGCATTTATACACATTTGCCTCACAAATGCCCAAAATCCCTTACTGAAGAGGCACACAGGCGGAGCTAGCACAGGGCTATCAGAAAGTGAAGGCAACATGTTGGGGCATGCACAAACTGCAGCTAAAAAGGACCTTCAGCATTTCAGAGCTGTGTTTTGGGGGGCAGAAAGGGATGCTCTGTATTGACCTCTTGCTCACCCTTGTTTAACAAGCCCCCTTCAAGGCACACTTTTAGTGGAGAAGTCACTAATAGAAAAGACATCTGTCCTCCACTCAAATATTCAGTTATAAAATAAGGCTTTCATGATTCAAACCTCTTTAGGGTCCTGTAAACAAGATAGGAGGTTAAGGCTAAGAGATGGAGCACATCCTAACACTGCAGCCTAGTAAACATCAAATTAGCCCAGTGTTTTGACAACTGGGTTCCTAGCTTGAGTCAGGGAGCTGATGCACTACAGCTCTAGTGGAAGCATGGAAAAAGGCAGCTGCTAAATACAGCAATGAAAACAGGACTCCAAAAGGATGAGAAGCAGAGATGAGTCCCACCCCCAGCAACATCCAAAAGAGTTAAAAAAATAGTTATTAGAGAAATATAATAAAGCCTCCTGTGCCAGGGAGCAGGGGAGAATGGTCTACACTGGACCTACCAGCACATTCCACAGTCACCCCAGATACAGCAAAGATGCCAGCAATGCACTGCCGCACGATGGTCCTGCATGGTACAAGAGTCCTGCTGCTTTCTGGAGGATCAGTGCACCATGACTCCTGAAAGTTCAGCTGGAACAGGAGCCCCTGTGGGTTCTGGATACCCCAGTGCTTGCTGAACACGGGCCGGGGGCACCAGGCCTGCAAGTGTCTGTGGATCAGTCAGGCACATGTGTGGTGAAGGGGAGAACTGTCCAGGCGATGCTCCAGTGTGGGACTGCATGTAGCACCCTCCAAAGGCACCAGTGGCTTGGTAGGAAGAAGATATGAGGCTGTGTCCTGCAGCGTGGCTGTGCTGAGATCCCTCACCATATCCTGGAGCACAGGTGTGTTGAAACCCCTGGCTCTGAACACTGGGATGCTGCACCTGGAAAGCAGGAAAAGCCGGAGGCGAGGCGCAGTAGTAGCTTTGGGTGGGGTAAGTGCCTGGTGAAGGGTTAATCCTGGAAGGAAGAAAACAGAAGGTTACAGTGTGTTCAGAACTGGCATTGCCTAGTGATGGAATTGCCCCCAGGGTAGATTTCCTCCAGACCAGGGCTTAGAAAGGTCACTGCAATCCATCAGAGGGATTCATTACAGGAGAAGCTCTAATTATAAGCAGCACTCAAGTGAAAACAGGTTTACTGGCCTCCCAGGACAGATGTTCCCACTTCCAACCCACACCAATTCCACACCCACTGAAGGAGCTAGATTCTTGGTCTCTGTGCAAGTAATACTCAAGGCAAACTGCAGTGTGCTTGAAGATTAGCATACACATCCTCCCTGCCTTCCACTGAACACATCTGCTCAGTTATTAATCAGGAGAAGCCACAGCTGCCAAGTGTTATTTATCAAGAAGCCATAAAGGCCTTTGGTGCGAGTAAGAGCCCAAGGTATAGAGTGAAAAGGGAAGGAAGAGAGTTACAAGTAAAATTAATCATTCAGAAGCAAGGCCTAGAAACAGCCTTTGCCAACAGCAGGCATGAGTCATCCCCATGGAAGTATCAAGAGAGGCAAGCTGCCTGGAAGCCAAAGCCTCTGGGACTTCAGGAGTACTGCTCAGCCCACGCTCACCACTGAATCAAGACAATACTCACAAAGAACATGCCTGCCAGATTCCCAGCAAGAATAAGAGTGGCTCATGCTGGGGCTTTGGGGCTTGGATCTTATTTTATATGAGGTGTGGGTTTGGCTTGGGGTTATTTTTATTGTGATGCCAAAGCCTGGACCCCCTGGAAATGTCTCCTGTCTGCTGGCAAGTTGATACCTGAAGCCTTAGGACAATTTAAAGAGAAAAACCCAACAAGAAGCCATCATGAGCTTCTGTTTGGGAATATGAATCAAACTAATACAAATTAAGCCCCAGATGCACATACAGAACTTGTGTCTAAGACAGAGACAGGCAAATTCAGCTGCAGGAATGGAAAGATCCTAGAAACACCTTCCCACACCCTGCTTGAATGTAAATGTGTATGTAAATACCTTTGAGGCAGCAGAACAGTCTATTTATGTCATCTCACCTGAAGCAAGCAGGTTTAGACACAGGGCTGAGGTGCTGTTTGCAACAGTCATCAGCAGAAGCATGAGACTGTTGCAGACACAGCACAGCAGACAGTTCCTCCTTCCAAAAGCAGCCCTTGCACAGAAGGGAAAGAGTGAAACCACAAATGTTGCTGGATCTGCCTGGCCTTGTCTGCAAGCACTCACATGTCTGATTGCCCCAGTGGATCTGGGGTGCCCTCCTGCTGCAGGCAAGGGTTTGTTTTATGGTCTCCCCACAGGCGAGGGCAGATGCAAACACTTGGGAATGTTTCCATCACAAAGCTTTACAGTGAGCTGATGGCTTAAACAATATGTAGAGTTTAACCTTTAACAGAAAGCTGAAATCACATTTTAGAATAGGGAAAAATTGACCTACATTTCCAACCTGTTTTAGAATACAAGGGTGTTCTCATGGCTTGTGATCCACCCAAACTTAAAACCATTCCTGACTGTCAGCTATTGGCCCCAAGGTTTCTATTTGGTAATGCAATCTTTCTTTGACACGGAAATAATGCATTGAAAAGTTTACACTGAACTTCATGACATCTTTATAATGCTCTGCTCTTGTAGAGGTTTGGATACAACTCACCCCACAGCATTCCTGGGAGGAGAGGTGGGGCAAAGCAAGATAAAGATCATGCCCGAGGGAGCCATACAGCTGAGAATAAACGCTGCAAATCCTAATGTTGGGGCAGAACTGCACAAGTTAACTTTCATGTCAGCCTAGCTGCAATACATGTGCACACACTGCCCTTGCCACAGGTCAGAGGTAGATCACTTCAATTTAGCTTTCACTGAAAGACCTGGTTGAGCTAATGTGGGATAATGTATTCGTCACAGTAATGTCAGCAGTGTAACATCAGTGTGTTCCACCTAACACTTAGGATATGAACACAACAAGCACAATACAGCTCTTAAAGGCAACTTAATGCCTCTACTTAGGCTTCAAATTTCCCTTCTATCATAAGATCTTTCACAGGAACTCCTGCACTTACTTGCTGCTTTCGAAGGCTCTTCTCTCTGCTGAGGACCCTGGGATATATTTCAGCCCGGGTATCCTCTTTAGCAGACTGAAAGGGAACACCCGCTCCAGCTTAGAGCCCACCAACTCTGGAAAATCCAAGCAGAAACAGTAGCCAAGACCATCTGAAGTCAGCAGCATGTTAAGGAGGACCACAGACACAGTCACATGCAATCCCCCTCTGGCCACAAACCACTTTCCCTTGGAGAATCCTTCCAGTTCTACCCAGAGCCTTCTCTGCTCTGTGTTCTCTGCATGCACTAAAGCCACAGGGAAGTGGAAGCACGAGGTAAAAACCAAACGCAGAACTGAGTGGGATGAGGACCAGCAAAGCCAGTGACAGTTTAATGCAGAGCAAAAGCCCAGAAAACACCATAAAGCCAGTGCATCTTGGTGGTAAGAACTGCAGGATGTCCTCCCCCTCATGAGCCAGCAATCCCACTCTAGTTCAGGGCTTCACACTTGGAAAGGATACAGGCTTCCCCAGCTAAAAGCCCACACAGGTTACTCAAGAGAGAAGAATGAGGGATAAACCATGCAATGCAGAGCATAAACCATGGCACCAGCACCACTGGGACTCTAACCCCAAAAAAGAGAGTCCTCTTCATTTGTGAGCAGGTGGTGGAGACACCCAGCATAGCAAAAGCTACTGGCATGAATCCTTTGGCATCTTCCACCTCTGACACCCTCGAGACAACGGGCTCGAGTAAGAGGTAGAGGAGGGCAGAGAGGACAGCAAAGGCAACGGTGAGGAAGCAGTGCTTCACAGTGCCCACGTTCTTCTCAAAGCTGCCAGCAAAATACCAGATGATAATGGCACCGCAGGTCAGGGATATCAGGTCTTCATAGACAAAGATGTAGGTAATCAACCTGTAAACTGAGCACACCAGCACTTTAGAAAGGCAGAGGCAGCAATGTGTTTGTTTGCAACCACTACAATGACGCGCTTGAGCACGAGGGAGAGTGAGCCTACAGGATTAATGGCTTTCATTTCTATCCCTGCGTAGAAGAGAACTTAAGGGCTTTAAAACCAGGCATAAATCATCATTAAAATAAAATAAGAGCTGTCTTGGGTATCGCAGACATATGGACTGACTCTTGCTGCTTCCTGGGAAGTTGCCTGGAAAAAAGAATCGGTACCTGTAGTAAATTTCAGTCTCATTAAAAGAGAAGGCAGGAGACAGAAAAACAACTGGTGTTGTAACTGGGATTCTGCTCAAGGGGTAAACACTTCTTAAACTGCTGCAAGGCTGCCTTTTCTCACCAAAAAACGCCTGGAGGTTACCAGAAGTGCTCCCAGGCCCTTTGGTTAGCTATTCTCCCGGGCACTCAGTGAGGATGGAACCAGAGAGTTCTCCCTCAGTCCCACAGGCAGAAAAACAGCAGCTGTGAGTACAACCCAGTGCAACCCAACTGCGCCCCTTGGACACATGGGAGGAGATGGCAAATTCACCCATCAGCTCAGAGCACTGCACTGCTAAAAGAAATCACTCCATGGGGACAAGCAAGAACATAGGAATTAAAAGAGTGATAAAAAACCTTCTGGGAATAGCACATGGAAGCAAACTGAGGAAAGCAAACCTCTCCAGCTCCTAGCAGTGTACGCACACTGCACAGTGTCACAGAGACAGGGCCGAGGGGGAAGGAGTCTGATATAGGGAAGCTGAGAGGAGTGTGCAGCCAGCTGCGGAGGGGAAGGGACCGGGGCAGGGAAGCAAGAGGCACGGTGCGGGTCATGGGGAAGCCACGGAGGGAGCAGCAGGCTCGGTGAGGGACTTGAGGAAGCGCCCAGAAACGGGGTGAGGAGGCCGAGCAGACGGGCTCGGTGCTGGACCCCCCGACCGAGGGGCTCCGTTCAGTGAGGCCCGGAGAGAAGGGAAGCAAAGGCTCCATGCGGGGACACAGGGAAGGCCTGGAACGGGGAACCGGCGGTGGGGCCACGGAGGGGCCCCCGCTCACCTTCCCCGGCGCGCAGGGCCGCGGGGCGCAGCGCTGCAGCGGAGCGGGAGGCGGAAGCTCCCCGCAGCAGCCCGGGCGCGGAGGCACCGAGCGACAGCAGCAGCGTGAGGGCAGCGGCGGCCGGGACAGGGACCGGGACCGGGACCGGGACCGGAGCCCAGCGCGGGCCCATGCTGCCGCGCACCGCTTCCGGCCGCCGCCGGAAGGCATGGGCCGTTGCCGTGGCAACGAGAGGCTGTTGCCATGGAGAGGGGCGGGCGGTGGGGTTTTTTCCTCTCCCTCCTTTTAAATTTTAATTATTTCTAATTCTTTTATTTCTTTTTTTTTTTTTTTTTTCCAGAAAGGAAAAACGTCCCCGGGAGAGGCGGGAGCCGCGGCTCGGAGCCCGCCGGCCCTCCCGGGAAATCTCTGCAGGCCCTGCTGCGCCCAGGAAGGCCCGGGGTCCGGATAACCCTGGTGGGATGTACCACGCATTTCCCTTCGGGATGGAGGTGGAGAGGAGCAGGATGGAGGGGCTGCCCGAAGACAGGCATCCTCCATGTCAGTGGTTACGAACCTGCTGGAACCGCATCAGGGTGCTTTGCTGTTTGCCTACAGTGTGTGCGCAGCAGGGGAAGCGGTGCATGGGGTGAAACTCCCGAGTGAGGAGAGATGAGAGGAGGAGAAAAGGAGGAGGGAGAAGTAGAGGCTTTGCTCCAGTGGTGATGGGAGGCCCCAGCAGCAAGTGGAGAAGCTACATAGCAGAGACACTGCAGCCTCCGGCTCCTCCAGATGAGACCCCAGTCGCTGGCTCTCTAAGGAGAGAACAGTGAGGTCTCATCCACACAGGAAGGAGCCTCAGCATAAGGACATGGAGCTGTTGGAGCAAGTCCAGAGGAGGCCACGAGGATGATCAGGGGCTGGAGCAGCTCCTGTATGGAGCCAGGCTGAGAACACTGGGGCTGTTCAGCCTGGAGAAGAGAAGGCTGCATGGACACCTCAGAGCAGCCTTCCAGTATCTGAAGGAGGGCTGTAGGGATGCTGGGGAGGGACTCTTCATTAGGGACTGTAGTGAGAAGACAAGGGGTAACGGGTTCAAACTTAAACAGGGGAAGTTTAGATTGGATACGAGGAAGAAGTTCTTTCCTGTAAGGGTGGTGAGGCACTGGAATGGGCTGCCCAGGGAAGTTGTGAATGCTCCACCATTGGGGGTGTTCAAGGCCATTTTGGACAGAGCCTTGGGTGGCATGGTTTAGTGGGAGGTGTCCCTGGCCATGGCAGGGGGGTTGGGACTGGATGATCTTAAGGTCCTTTCCAACCCAACCCATTCTATGATTCTATGATTCACCTTCCCATACCCTCCCTGATTTTGCAAAGTGGGGAAAGAGTTTGAAGGGGCTGGGATCGCCTCCAGGCAAGGGGGTGAGCAGAACATTGAGGGGCCGACATCTTTTCCCCATCCCAGCTTCAAAGCTTTTGACTGGGATCAACAGAACACATCACGGCTGTGTCAGCAGGCAGGCTCATGGGAGCTCATCACTCCGTCTCAGTTAATGCCATTTTCCATTAATGGGAATCCTTCAGTCTCTGAGGAACACCAAGGCACTGAGAGACTACACAGAGCCAAAGATCCCACCAGCACCCCCACCCTGCCCAAGGTTAGGGAGCATTGTTTGGGATTTGCCCTAATCCTGATGGATTGCACAGGCAGCCTGCTGAGGGGTCCCAGCTTGCTGAAGGCCAATGGTGCAGGAGATGTCGAGGCTGGAGGAGATGAAGCTTTTCAAGGAGAAACCAAAAGCTGGGCAGAGAGCTCAACCCCCTTTTTTGTTGTAATCACGCTGGCCACTGCTTGCTTTGCAGAAATGTATTTTAGGCTTTGGCAGTGGGATTTGCTTCCTGCTGCTATGCCCAGGGGGGAAGAAACAGCCCATATTACTTGTAAATCCGCTCAACCCATTAGCTGAAACCAGAGAATACCCTTCAGTGCTTTGAAAAGTAAAAGATTCAGGATAAAAGCTCGCTGAAGCATGTGCAGGCTGCCACCAGACAGAGGGTGTGCAACTGTTAGGTCTGCCCCTCGCAGGAAGGCAGTTTGATCCAAAACAGGAGACAGGACTGCTGAAACCCCGGCCGGATGGAATAATCAATGCTGCTTTCACTGCTGGTTTGGTTCATTCTTCATTAATCTTCCTTTCTGAAGCCATGTCCCTCCTTTCCTAGAAGTGGCTCCCAAGATCATGACCCCTTTGCTTGGAAAGCCACTCTCCAAGTCGGTATTTGCCTTTTTGAGATAGTCAGAAACTCTGCCAAACCTCACTTATTTTAGGGCTCAGATTTTGGATGCTTTCTTTTAACTGTCATAGAACCACAGCCAGGTTTGTGTTGAAGGGACCTCAAAGCTCATCCAGTTCCAACCCCTGCCATGGGCAGGGACACCTTCCACTGGAGTTCATTGCTTCAAGCCCCATCCAACGTGGCCTTGAACACTGCCAGGGATGGGGCAGCCACAGCTTCTCTGGGCACCCTGTGCCAGCGCCTCAGCACCCTCACAGGGTAGATCTTGTTGCTTATATCCAACCTACATCTTCCCGTTTAAGTTTGAGCCCATCATCCCTTGTCCTACCACTGTCTTAGCATCCTGCCCCAAATGGCGATGCACAAGCAGGCATATGCCCCGCTTCCCTCACCAGCATCCCCCTCATCGCCCTGCGTGTAAATTAAACCGATTTACTCATTTTAATATAATCAATTTAATCCCCGCGCATCTCCGTACAGCGCCGAGCGCACCCCCCGGTATCCCCATCACCCTCCCCCCCCCCCGGCGCTCACTTGGTACAGCCCTCCCCCTCCACCCCCGCTTCCCAACACGAGTGGTAGGCGCCGCGCCCGCCGATTGGCCGCGGGGCCCCGCAGTCCGCGCGAGCTGCGGGTGCCCCAGTGTGCGCGCGGCTGGCGCGGCGCTCGGTCCCTCCGCCGTCCTCTCCCGTCCCGCCCGGTTACCGGCCGCCGCCATGGCTTCGGGTAGGTGCTTCCAGGCCCGCCAGGCTGCGGGGGGCGCTGGTGGCCTCCCCGCTTCCTGTCGCTAAGCGCGGGTGTGGGCGCGGAGGAGGGTGGGCGAGCGCCATGTGGCGCAGGTGTGGAGGAGGCCGCGGCCATGTTATGGGGAGCCGCGGTTTCTTCCTTCACCCTCCCCGCCCCTCGCACCTTCCCTTCCCCCCGGTTACCGCCCGCTACGGGGGGAGGGGAGGCACGCCCCCTTTTATCGAGGCCACGCCCCCTCCCCGGAGGTTGGCGGGGGGCCCTCCGTCAGCCCTCCCGGGGCCGCCCCTTTTCGGCCTGGCTACGCCCCCCCCCCCCGGTGTCGCAAAGGGGTGGGGGGATCCCCCGGGGGTTCCCCCCAGCCTATGGCACCCACCTTTGGGTTGTGCCTCCCTCCCCAGGACGTGAGATGTGAGCCCCGTTTTGGTTCATGCCCCCCCATCCGGTGTGAGCTGTAAGCCCCCCCCTTTAGGGTCATGGTCCCCCTTTGGGTTGTGTGTGTCCCCCTCCGGTGTGAGATGTTGACCCATCCTTCGGTGGTGCCACTCCCCACACATGGTTTGTGTGCTTCCCACATGGAATGCAAACACCCCCTTCCTGCCCCCCCGAGCACAGGACCCACCTTTGTGTTCCAGTCTGTATCTGCCCTGTGTTCCCCTTTAGCCACCAGCACAGCGAAGGGGGTAGCTCCACGCCCCCCTTCAGTGGGCTTAAAATTGGCTGTAATTCTCCAATGGAGGCCTTTAGCTGGGTATGGAGACAGCAGGTCTGCTGTCCCAGGTGACTTGATGCAGCCCAGCTTTTCCTGGGGCTTCGCAAGCACGTTGTGTTGCTGGTTTTCATCCCGTTGGAGGTCCCAGCAGCAGCGATGCCCCTGTGAAGCCGTGGATAGGTATTGTATCCTGCAGTGGGAGAGGGAATTCCCCAAAGCTGTAAGTGCTTTGCAGAGTGAGCCATGTTTTGTTAGGCTTGAGCCATCTTAGTGTCGTCTCACATATACATATATGAATGATAGAGAACAAAACCAAAGCAAGGTACGTTAAAGGAATCCTTTGATGCAAGGAACAGGTCTTTACCTCTAGGAGAAAGCATGTCCAAAGATACTGTAAAATGAGTTCAGACCATGAATTCTTCACTAAATGGGTGAAGTTTGGCAGTAAACTAAAACCTCTTTCTTCCCAGCCCTCAAGTGCTTTGCAGTGAAGCACCTGAGTGTTCTCCTCTGGTTTTACTCTATGATGGTGTTCAAAGATGAGGTTCTTTTTCTGATGAGAATACAACAAAAGCAGCGCTGCTGCTTCATATCAGTTGCTTTGTGTGAGAACTTTAGTTTTCAAATACACGCAGCAGGTTCCTCTATCTTAAGAAGAATACACATCCTGAGTGGTGCAGGGAGACTACTCTGCTATGCCTGTGCTTCATCCACAGGAGATTCTCCTGTGAGCTTTTTAAACATGCAGAGAAAAGTGTTTGTATATCCAGGAATTCCCAGAATAAACCATCTGTTATTTCCAAAAATCCTTAACAGTCTCTTGTCCCCACGGAGCCCACCAGAATCAATCACATCAGAGGCTTATAGGCTAAGAGATCCAGTGAAGGATGTATAAATAAAGGAGAATCCTCTGATTCTGCCTATTCCTATTTTACAGGTTCCTTAGCTGGTCGTTTCCAAAGTTTTTCCCAAATGTTGTGGTTTGGCAGAAGTTTAAGTGAGAAGCTAAGGAGATTAAGTATAGTCATTCAGTTTATAGCTAATTGCATCCTTAGTCAAGAATTCTTTCTGATACAACCATTAATATTCTTTCCTTTAATTAGCAGCATTAATGGCATATAAATTTTCGAGTTAAACCAGAGTTTTGAAGGTGGTTGCCTATTTAATACTCATCTTTGTGATCATTTAAATTGAAATAACATCAAAATTTGACCTTCATCTCATTAAAAGCCCTCAACATGTTGGAGCTGCACTTTTAGGTTGGCTTTTTAATTGCTTTACATTATGAAAAGGCAATGAAATCTTTGTGTAGCCGTGCAAAAGGAGGAGAATGTTTCACATCTGAGTGAAGCTCCTGTATAGGATGTGTGGAATGAAGCATTCTTTCATCTCATCTTAGCTTTTAGTAAACTTTTCTCTTGCAGAATATGAAATCTGCTGCTTTGTGTTGCTTCAAGGAGATACTTTAGCATTAAAAATACTGCTTCGTGTCTGAAGAGCTTAGGTGATACCCTCGTCTTGGAATTACATACACATGTGTTTAAGTATATGTGTAAGTAGGATTTGATTTATAACCAGAGGTTATAATGAGTAGGCTTTCAGCAATTTGATGAGTGTTTTGATTGGAAAATGGTTGTAGTCGTTCCCAGTCTATGACAGTTATCTTGCATTATAATTGATTCTTGATTTCAGCTTTTCAGTCAGTTTTAAGAGGTTAGAGACAGAGCTTTGGGGAAAAACTGAAATCGGGGCTGAAAGCAGAGACGTTCCTGCCAGTTTTCATTAGACCACAGCACCACAATATTTGTACAAGTCCTTGAAGTGATTTGAAAGGGAGAGAAAAATTGCAGGGCTGTTACCCAGAGTGACAGGCTGGTAGAGAGAGGGAAATTCCCACCTTCTTGTCTGCGTTTTGACAAGAAGGTGGGAATTTCAAGCAAGAATGTCAAGAGGAATTGAGACTCCCTCCTAGGCAGCAGATGGATGGAATCTGTGTAGTGAAGAAGTTGGTGGGGCGTTGAGCAGCTTGGGGGTGTGAGGGTATCTCTGAAGAGATGGAGCCTGCTCGTGACAGTCTGAATTCTGGAAGGGTCTGAGGTTGATGGAGCAATGCGTGTGTGTGTTCTGGGAGCCTGCATCTGTTTGCTGGTTTGGGAAGCTGAACTGGTAGGAATGTGTGTTTTCCTCTGGATAGTAAGAGCTTTTGACACGTAGAATTGTAAGAATTTGCAGTAGAAGTTTTAGATACGTACAGGCTTAAAAACATGAGGAAATCCATAATTTTGAGATTAACAAGCTAAAATAGCATGATAAACAGACACTGATAAGTAAAGACAAACACCCTACTGAAGAACTGAATTCCAGCTAGCAGGTAGTAGGGGTTTGCCTACTTTAAATACAAGTCAAACCATTTCAGTGATTTTTATTTTAACTTCAGGTCATCTTTTGAAATCCATATTCTTCTAGTGTGTTTCCAGAATAAATATCCTTGATAACTGATGTTTATATTGGAAATAATATCCATAGTGCCTGCCTGGCATATTGTGTTGTGTGAATGAATTCATTCTTGCATGGTTTGAGCTATCAGTAATGTTTCTCTTTTTGTAATACAAGGGAAGGGAGATGTCATGGTTCCTGCATCCCGGGTTTTACATCTCCATATTCTGCCTGTCTCTTTGCCCTTTGCTAGGCAGAGTTTTCTTATGGCATCTTAAAAAGGGGTTCAGTAGGACTGACCTGCTTAGCTTTGCTTGACTACTAAAGATGCTGCATTGTTTCTGTTCATTGGTGATGGTGCTCTTTGATAGCCATTAGAAGAGGTTTTACAGGCCTGGATATTTGAAGAGACTTCTTGAAAATGGAATTCAGATCCTTTAAAAAGAAAGTGCAAAGTGGCCATACCTGTGTCATGTTCCCTGCACCCTGTGCTCCTGTTCTCCCAGCCTTAGCATTTGCTAATAAAGAGGAAGCTGTCTCATTCTGCATGGAAAGCAGTTGCATTATCCAGTGTACTTGAACCTTTTTCCTTCTCCCCAGATTTCTTCGTTTTACAGGAAGTAGAGGAAGAAAATGTTAATTTTAAGTTCTCAGTATGACTTCATTCTTTTTCTAGATTCTGGAAGTTACAGTCAGTCTGGGGGCCAGCAGAGGTATGTGTGTGTGTGTTGGGGGGATTGCTGTTAGCAATTAAATCTGCAAAATAAAAGGCTGTTTAGTATTCCCATCATGATGTTTGACTCTTCAGGCATAACTGAGTGTTTATATATCTTGGAGTTGTGGGTGCAGAAACCTTGCTGCCCTGGGCCTTTGTTAATATATCTTATAAACCAGGGGAAAAAAAAGTCTTCCTGAAGACAATGAGCAGGTTTATATTGGAATGACATTGAAAGAACTTTGGAAATGTCATGAATATAGAGAAAGGTTTCTCATGTAACTGCCTTAAGCTGTTCAAGATTTTAGCCAAAGGTTGTACAAGTGGAAAGATGATGGGCCATATAGATGTAAAGAATATACATACCTATTTCCTTCTATATTTACTTCTATACTTGTATAGAAGTGAAATTTCACTGTTCCATCTGATAACTGTTCACCATTGTGAAAATGAAAAGCCAGTTCATGAAATAGCTCAAGTTTGGGGGGTGGTGATGGTATTTTCATTGGTGAAACAAAAGTGGTTTTATGGAAGTATGAAAATCATGGTTAATACTGACTGTGATAATGAAAGTCAGAAGGTTCTGTGTGTATAGCACTGTGAGTTTGAGTTCATATCTGAGTATGATATGAGTTTCAGCACATGGTGGTTCTCTCTGTTCACGAAGTCTTAAAGTGGCAGAATAACAAGTAAGTATAATCTCAAGCGAATGCGTTTTTGATGACGACATTGCTGAATAGTCCAACAAATACCAACTTGACAGTAGTTGATTAAAGTTAGCTTTGTAAGAATATGCTGCAAAACTTAAAGTGCTTTGATTTCATATGACAACAGTTTCTGTGATTGTGAAGAATGTCAAATGACAGTAATCCCAACTTGTATGTATTTTAAACTTACCCTTGAAACAGAGCAGAAATTAGGATAAGCTTTTCTGCCTTCTGACAGGCAACTTTGGTAACCAATAATTCATTGATGTGATTTTAGTATGCCTACAACTGAAGTACTTGGATTAAACACTTAGTTTGGAATGAAAAGAAGCTTAACACCAAAAATACCTTTACTTTCCACCCCATGTGGAGGGCACTGTCAGCATTTACTGTATGCATTTTTCTCTTACAGCTATTCGTCCTATGGCAATCAGAGCAGTCAAAATTATGGACAAGGACAGGTAAGGTGAAAAAAAACCATCATGTCTTTCAAAGCAGATGTTCCTTGAGTAAAACTAATTGTTCCTGAGTGACCATATGTGGGCCAGGAAGAATTCCGTTCTCAGCTTGATGTGTGCAGTTGTGTCTACTAAAGAACAACTGTAATTAGCTGCTGGAAGTTACACTTATGTGAGGACATTCTTGAAATTACAGGGATATTCTGGTTATGGGCAGAGTGGAGACAATTCCTCCTATGGACAGAACTATGGAAGCTATCATGGGAACTATGGACAAAATCAAACAGGTTTGGCTAGCTTGTTACATTCATTGGCAGGAATTAAATGGTGAATATTTACTAAAAATTTTCTTCCTCCGTTCCCAGGTTATGGACAAGATTCCCAGGGATATGATGATGAATCCGGTTATGAAAATCAGAATCAGAGCTCGTACAACCAGCAGTCTTACGGCAGTCAGGGACAGCAGAAGGGGTCGTCCAGAGGGTAAGGAGGCTGAGATTAACAGGATCTATTTGCAGTGCTGTCTAGGAATTGTATGCTCTTAACTAGAGCTATAGCAAATTTCATTGCTAAAAAAAGGACAAACATCTGAAAATCCACGTTCTTAAAACATTTTTAATGCCTGAAAGAACAGGAGGAAAAGGAATAATATTTCTTTGTGTAAGAAGGATGGGATGCAGTTGTTTTGAAATCAAGGAGTATGGGGAGATACACTTCAGAAAGTCTTTGGATAGTGACTCAAATGAAGAATGGACCTCGTAGAGAGTATTTTGATTAGGAAGAAGATGGATCAGGTACCTCTCCAGTCACGTTCTTTTGTATGAACTTACAGTACTCTTCTATTAACTTCAAATAAGCTGCCAGCAAGGAAATTCTTAGCTGTTCTTAGATTTGCAGGTTCCTTATCTGTCTTAGAATGACTTTTCTTTGTGAAAGAAAAAGATTCAGAGATGTCATTCACGAAATATCTTTTCCAACTAAGTAGGATTCTCAAAACATGATGTTTTTATATCCTCATCAGTAACTTTAATGTGCACTCTGATTCAGTACTTCACACTATTGCAAATGTATTTTTCTTGTAAGGGATATTGTACCTCCAGTAAGTTTCAGGAGGATTAATAATACGACCAATACAATTGGTTGTAAAATACCAACCCAGCTGCCCTTAGCAACTTACAAGGCCACGTTTTGCTTGAATACCTTTGTTATCTAACTTATAAGCTTCGTGCGTATACCCCAAGGTTGCTGCTCGCATTATGTCTTTAGTAAGTATCACGCGGCCTTTAAAATACAGTCTGTACTAAACCTCATTCTTGTTTTCAAGGTCCAAATATTTTTGTGTATTTTTGCAAGCTGATAAAACAGTCTGGACTTGGACAAATCTGTGCTGGGTTTCTGCTTTTGTAGTTATCGTTACAAAACGTCTTAATATGAACAAGCAGGGTCCCTATCTGTCAGCAGTAGGTGCTGTCATTCCCTGTGTCTTTTACACATCCCTAACAAAGGCTGATAGATGGTTTTAAGTTTTGCTTTGCTTTGTTTTCTGAGCATTTTAGAGCTATACAAAGCACTAGGCAATAACATGGGGTTTAACCGTTGATGTCCATTGGGGAAAAAATGCAATAGAGTATAGATTCTCCAACAAGTTGGTTTTGATCAGAAAAACAAAAAAGAGACCTTGGAGGGGAACTCCTCAATGTATGGTTGCAACAAGTAAAGAGAAGTTGAGAAATTAAATGGTAACAGTTTTGAAGAGGATAGCCACAAGGTTACAGCTCTCACTTCCTAAGGGAGGTAAGGAAGGAAAACCAGTAAATAGTGGACGCTCTCAACGATGCTTCTTTCCAGATGGTGCAAAGTGGAGCTTACTTGTTCCTAAGATATTAACAAAAAGTCTTCACAAGCTCTTTGCCACTGGGATTAGTTAATATTAAAGCTAAGATCTAGGCTAGGACTGGGACAGAGCAGACTAGGTGGTTATTTTTGCAGATGGGATATTTTGAGATGGGTTGAATCCAATGGACTTCATCTTAGAGTGCTTTGAAAAGCTAGTGGAGACTCTCTGTAGGCTCTTAGGTTTGCTTTTATGAGACATTTTGGCTAGCAAGTATGATTGCCAAAGACTGGAGAGCAGCAAACATACCTCATCCTTTGGAAAAGGGTGGGAGCAGGGAGGAGAAAGAGAAGAAAGGGTGACAGAGGTTAGTGATTAACTTCAGTTACTGAAAAAACAATACAGTTAAGCCACAGCTATGTACCCAGGGGGAAAACAAAGGTGTGAGTAACAGCCATTGTTTCCTGGATGCAATTTCTCATCAACTTATCTAATGTCTTCCTATGAAAGGGTAACCCAACTGGAACTATTCTCTAGATTTTTACAACAGTTTTGTTTCTACAAGAGAAGTATGGTGTAGGTGAGATCTGTTTGTGGTTACTCTGAAGTTGTTACTAGTCAGAGTAGAGTCGCAACTCCCTCTTAGAATGTATAGCCATGTTGTATTGGAATATCCTAGATGTGATGTTGGTCAATGTTTCTGATGGAAGTTGGTTGGATAGTTTATGTAAGTGACACTAAAGTGAGGAGAACTGTAAGTATGATGGGGGACATCACAAGAGTTAGAACAGTTCTTGGCCAAATGGTAGAACACCCAGGAAAAGATAAGCTGCAATTCAATGAAAGCAAACTTGGGGGATTTTTTTGTTTCCTAGGCAGCAGGTATGAGCTGCATAATACAATATGAGCAGCAGGCGTGTTCCCTGCAGTTCTGCAGAGAAGGATTTGTTGTTCAGCAGCTCATGGGCTATCCATCGGCCCATGTATCCATCAGTAGTCATGCTACCGGGGAGAGGGGAGAAAGCAGTGTTGTACTGGAGTATGTACAGCCAGTGATGCTCCTAAGTTAGTTACATTTACAGTGGAAATGGAGAATGTCTTGAAAGCGGTGGTAGTGTACAGTTTTCTACCTTGCTTGTATCAGAAGCCAAATACATCCCAACAGAGGTGAAACACAGTATTTTCCTATCTGTATGCCAGTAATGATTGGGAGGTAACTGGGATTAGGAAGTTTGAGCAATGTCATGATTTTTCAGCCATTATTTTGCTCTCTATTCTGTGAACATTTAGCTATTAATACCAATTCTGTTTATTTTAAGTGGAAGAGGCTCTTATGAACAAAAGTCAAACTATGGTCAGCACCAAAGCTCTTATGACCAGCAGTCAAGCTATGGACAAAACCAAGACTCTTATGACCAGCAGTCAAGCTCATATGACCAGCAGTCGGGCTATGGCCACCAGGGCTCTTATGACCAGCAGTCGGGCTATGGCCACCAGAGCTCATATGACCAAAAGTCAGGCTATAACCAGCACCAAAGCTCATATGGCCATTCTCAGCAATCCTACCAGTCTCAGAAGGGAAGCTATAGCCACAACAGCCAAGGTAAAATTCACAGGTTAAGTTCAATATTGGCTAGTAAAATTGAGCTGAAATGCTGTGAAATAGTTGGATTGCATTCCGTGGGCAGTTGATTTAATGAATAGCTGAAACTTTTTTCATGTTGTTTTTGGGGGATGTTTTATTTGTTAAGACCTTCTTCAATAAGTTAAGACTTCTCTTCAAGAGTTCTGCAAAATCTAGATGGAATTTTCCTCCTAAGCCATTTTGAACCTTCTTCCTACATGAAGGTGACATGCCTTGATCAGTCATGAAGAGCTTTTGCACTTCACATTCCAGCTTTATGCTGTGTAGGTGAATTCTGAGATAGAAGGAGATGAGAAGTTTAAGATCAGCCCTTCTCTTTGCAGTAACTTCACACCAGCGGCACAACCCACACTTTATCCTTGTTCTGTCTTCAGTGGTGCCTTTTGCAAACTGGGAAGGTGATATGGAAGTAGAATGCAAAGTATATTTTAGACAGTGTGTTTAACACTGGAAAATGGAGTCTGAGGAACAGTGTTTACCTTCGGAGATACCTTGTGACTCTGGGAGCTAAGAGAGAGAACCAGAACAAACCCAAACTTTGCTCCATTACTTTGTGAAGAGATTTAGGAGTTGATGCTTCCCAGGTTTACATGGCAAACCAGGGGAGGAAAAGCTGTAGGGTGGGAATTTTCACTGCAGTTTGCACTAGATTTCACTCATGTTTTGTTCTCTTCATTCCTCCAGATGATCGTCGTGAAAAGAGTAGGTATGGAGAAGATAATAGAGGATATGGCGGGTCACAGGGAGGAGGTAGAGGGGGATATGACATGGATGGAAGAGGTCATATGTCTGGATATAGGTAAGTGATCTCATTCCTGTGCCTGCAGTTCCCTACCCTTGTTTCTTATTATTTAGCTGACTTTAATTTTTTGTTTTTTATATGTCTATTCCTAATGTGGCTCAGATTTAGATTTCCAAAAATGGGAGGTTTCTAAAATTAAACCTTTCTGCACTGCACAGAAACCCATTTTGGCTAGGAAAAGCTTTTAGATTATGGCACGTAGCTGTGTTTTATTTACATGAGTTGCAATACACAAACTGCCTGAGCCCATCCCTTAAAATAAGATATTGTAAAACCTGAAACAGTGTATTTTCAATTGGAGGAAAACCAACAGCCAGGGATTGAGAAGGTTTTACACAATTCATAGCTAAGGTAGCTAACACTTTAGCAGGGAAGTCTTGACTTTACAGTGACAAATCATTGCACTAAGGATGGTTAAGTATCTTTCTGCTTCCTAGTAATAGCATTACTTGTTCTTTACTGGGATGTTTTGTGGTTTGGGATGGTTTTCAGTTTAAATTCTATTAAAATACAGTTTGTATTATTGGCTTAGCATGTCAGTTTCAACACATTTAAGTAGATTTTAAATATTAACAACCCTATTACCCCTTTTGCCGTTGCGTTAGACCTTGCTCCTGTCAAGAAAACTTATGCACATATTTAATGTAGTGCATGCAGATGATCTCATGCATACGCCAGAGTTTGGGACCTTTGCTTTAAATCCTGTTGCATTAGGCCAGATGACATTTATATTTCTTAATAAACTATCACTATTTGCTACCCTTTCATTCCCTCTGTGAAGTGGTTGGGGGTGTAGAGTGCTCACTGATGCAAAGTAAGGATGTGGGAGCTTCCAATGAGCTGTGGAGTATTGCTTGTTGACACCACTTGCCCTTTAATAGGCTGCAGGGGTTGTGGGTTATTGCTGGAACCCCAGACAAGAACTCTTAATTGTACAACACTGAACTGACCTTAACTAAAGAGAATAATCTAACAGTGTGGTAAGACTTGATTAAGCTTTTAAAGTATTGATTTTAAAACCATAGTTTAAATTTGCCTGCTTCTAAGGTGATCCCAAATTGTACTTTGTGACTTGTTGCTCAATGACAGAGGGGGACCTTACCTCTCCTTATTAGGCGTGATAGCATAATTACAAGTGTGTGTTAATACTAACTTCATGTTAGAGTTTTCTGGGGTTTTATGTAATAGAAACTTAACCAGCAAAGTAATTTCTAGATTAATTTTCAGTTAAAACTGAACAGTTGCTTTTAAATTGGCTTTTCTGTGTGGATGAGGGTTTTCCATATTCCTATGATAAAATCTGGGGCTTTAAAAGTCATTTTTAGGTGAGCCCTTTCCAACAAGAGGAATAAATGTGAGCTTTAAAAACCCTACTTTTGATAGATATTATCATTTTGAAACAAACTTCTGTCTCTGCAAGTTGAAGTAAATGAAATCGATGTCTGTGAAAATAAAGCCTCTTCCCATGTTTTTCCAAATTGTAAGGAAAATCTTGTTCACACATCCATGTAGGTTAATACATGGGTTATTATGTATTACCACTTTCGGCTTTTTCAGTGGAAAGCCAAACAAAAAAGAGTGGAAGTGAATGGAGAAGTGGGGGAAGATATAGCAAAGTGGGAAGGTATTTGGTAGGAATTCTGTTCACATCTATTAGGTGATGCAGTCTTTGATGTTGTCTGTAGTGAATTTCTCTGAAACTACGGTGTCATATATATTTATTCAGTCTTTCTGCATAATTATGGTGGAGAATTCTGTTTCTGACTTGTTTTACCAAAGTAATTCCTAATAGGAAAGTGTAAAGTTTAAATTAAATACCAGACTTGTATAATCAAGAGGAAAATAACTTTTAATAAGGTGAGAAATCATGTTAATTCCTGTGAAAATGTGGGATCTCAGGGTATTTTTTTGGCTTTATTTCCCTGGGTTTTTCATTTTTCCCATCCCCTAGAAGTAGCTTGTGTAGAAATGTCAAGTCTATCTCCAATAACTAGTTAGCATTTCAGATCACCTTTTAATGCTTAACATTGTATCATGAATCCATAGCCACTAGGAAATAATCTGTCTACAAGTGTTGCCTGCACAGATACTTGTAATCATGTAGGCTTTGACTTTCACAGTGCTTAGAAAATAATGTGTAACTGAGTTCTATCAACATACACCCAGAAGTTGTTCTTTGACATTACTAAAAACATTAATAGCTAACTCAAGACCATAGCAAAGGAATCTCTTGTGTGTTTGCAAGCAAGAAAGATTTTGCCTGGATGGGGAGAACATGTTGCAGCTTGTTGCTCATTGTAAGAGCTGTACCCAGTGGTTGGTGTTCTTACAGCTGTATTGCCTAACGTGCTCTGTTGTGCTGGGTGCTGCACCCCCCTTACAAGCATCATCCTGCACTTGCGAGATAGTGACTTTACCTGCAGCATCGGTTCTCCCACAGGATTCGTGTGAGTTGCAGTGCCCTGTATCAACCTACCCTGCATGTAAGAACCTTCAGAGTAGTGTGTAAGTGCTCAGCATCATTCTGGAATACGCGAAGCAAAATCCAGTTAACATTTCTAAATTCTAAGAGCTTAAATTTCTTTGAATAACCTTTCTGCAGGTTCTTCAAAACCTAGTTGGCAGTGTTAAGGTATGAGTTGTTATTCAGAAAAACAGAATGATTTGAATATGTACTGTAATGAATGCTTTCAGCTCTCATTTTTCTTTTGTGCCTGTGCAAAGTCAGGCAGCACTGAGAGGAAAATACCTTTTGAGAAGTTACTGTTCAGATTTTGTAGCTGATGTTATGATGGAGAACAATCATTTTCTTCTGTGTCAGATGTTCACTTCTTAATCTCAGTAACTCAGGGTTTCAGAATCATTCAGGTATTTTTTTAATGGCCTTCAATTACATCTTTAGGGGCTTCAGTAGAATTTGTCACCCTTTCATTGTGAAGCTTGAAAAATTCGTGGTCTAACTTGTATTCTGGCCAAGAAGCAAAATCTTTTCTGTGTTTTTTAAACGCACAGTAGAGAATTCTCATCTTTGAGCTCTCTTGGTTAGAAAGCAGGTACCCCAGGTCTGGAGAATGCAGGGTTTTACACCCAATTATTCTTCCAAGTTTCCTTGTAGGGTTAGTTCCCTTCTTGTTAGAGTCCTTGTCTGAAAAATAAGGAATTAGTTGTTTACTGTGGTTGTGGGACTGAATTGTTTTGGTTAAGCAGGTTAAGTGGGAAATACAGTAGCAATACAAAGCAGGTTTGTGTTCTTTCATGTTGAGACAGCCATTTGGGCTGTCAGGTAGCTCTGCCTGTGACACTACCCTTCTCTTAGAGTCTGGGGATTAAATGGGAGAAGCTCTGCCTTTGAATCAGCTTGTGCAGTCTGTGTGGTGGAACTACATGGATGCAGTTTAGAAGAGGATTTACTGTTGTGTTAGGGTTTGTCGTAGAAATACCAACTTTGCTCAGCACAGATTTTATTCTCTCCTGCAGAACTGATGTTGATGTGCCATAAACCAAAGTTACCTATGCAGCTTAACTGTTGTATCAGCTCGGATGAGTGGGGATAAGCTTATTGTTATAAAAAGAAACTACAGCTTAGTGCAAGTGGGTTTTTTTGTTTACAAGCGTGGTTTGTGTTCAGAATTACTATTTTGACTTGTAATATTCATGCTTGAGCTCAGGCTTTTATAGATAGACTTTGGGAAAACATGAAAAGAGGCAATAAATACAGGCAGGGGAAAAAAAAAGCCATCTGTCAGTGATTTTGTTGGTGCACCGAGCATTCCTTTCTTGTTTGTAAGAATACATTCTTACGTGCAGCTCCCACACGCTTGGCGAGACAGATACATGTTGGAGGCTGAAATCTGGTGCCTGAGTTCTTAGTGCTGCTTCTGCCATTTAAGAAAGGTATCTCTTGTATCTGTAGTGTTGAGCTCTCCATGTAACTGTGCCTTTAACTTAAAGAGTTATTCCCAGCTGAAGTAAGCAATATTCAGAAGCATTCCAGTTACAGTCAAGTAGGTGATGTTTAAATATATGACTGAGTACAGGGGGAAAAGAACATTTGATGGTGTTTCTTTCATAGCAGCGAGCTTTTGTCACTGTGATTGGTGCCTCTCTGACACTCTGGCTTCTTGCAGTTCAGTCACTTACCTTTATTGGTGACATTGCTGAATTTTAGGCTGCCTGTTCATGATTCTAACATAAGGTGTTAGAACTCCAAACTCCAGTTGGTTGCACATCCATTTGGTCTGTGGTAAAGCAGTAGAGAGTGAAGCACTGATACTAGGTTTTCCACATGTTCTGTGACGATGGTGTGGCAACTAATTCAATCAGCTTGAGACTTGAATTTTGGGTCGCAGGGAGAGGCAAATCTGAGATGCTTGCAGCCAGCTTCTGTGTTGGAGTTTGCTTGCTGCAGCATATCCAGGGGCCTCCTGGGGATCTTGGGTAGCTTTGCCCAGCAATCTCAGGAAGGGAACACGCAGCAGCTGTATAAATCACATATGAGATGTGACTTAAAAATGGAGGAAAGCATTAATCTATCATCAGGCTGATGCAGATTTTTGCCGGGTTGGTGAGTCAAGACTAAGCAGAAGATTACATGCTGAAGCATACTTGGGCAAAACCCTATTTCTACAGACATTAACTAGAACATCTAATTAAAATGTGGATTGCACTTGTTAGTGTGGGGTACAGAATTACTGTATTGCAAAGTTATAAATGAGGCATTTGATATTACTTCCTTTACATTTTAAATATCCAACTCTCTATCACTTGGCAGTATTGTGGTGCATGCGTTTTTACCCCAGCATCCCAGCAAAACCCTGTGTTGATCGCAACCTTTTTGTATGTTTTTAGATTGTGGATTTTGTCTTAATTTATGGCTCTGCTGCTGTATACTTAGAAATCAGAAAACAAATATTCTGGATAATGCTCTCCTGATGAACTGGGAACATAATCTAGGGCTGTGATAACGTTTCCATGATTGATGTATTCACTCTTGTTATTTCTGAGTTAAAATCCTAGAAGAATGGCTATCCGACTGAAAATTGTTATGTTATAATCCAGTTTTTCTTTTAGCTGAAGTGAATTGGAGGTGGCAGAAAGGTATTTACAGTCAATTTTATGATCGCTATTGTGTTTTTTATCATCAGTCCTTGAAAATAGCCAGCCTTGACTAAAGACCAGCTCTGATGTTGCGTATGAAGTTTAGTCATTTTACCTCTTTAATGAGCAGAATGAATTACAGAGGGGTAAATGACACTGCATAAGAGAAGTCCCAGTAAAAGTGATAGCCTGTTGTGGCAAATATCTAATAGTTCTTTTATGTACTGCCACAGAATGTCAGTCACCCTTCAAAGAATGTCTCTCTTAATCCAGCTTTGATAATAGCTGTTAAAACCTTGTTTCTTTTATATGCCTCACTTGGGGCAGATTTTACCTCATAGATGTTAAGCAAGCAGTACCTTCCCTTCATCACTTTGCATTTGCTGTAACAGAAAACAGATGCACAAAGTGCCAAGAAGTTACTCCCTAATTTTATATCATTGCCTCTTGCTGGGGTGCTTGTCCCATGTTTGCCGTCTGGTGTGGTGGCAGATAGATTGAATCAAAGCCTGGAGTGACTTCTAGTTGTGAAGCACAGTGGTGAAGAGGCTACTCATACTAGCACAGTAGTTCCTTAGCTACATCATGATTTGAACTTCTGCTGGCTTTATTTTAGCTGCTGAGTGTGAAAGCTGTCAGGATTAGGTGATCTGCCTAATCTTAAAGTAGCATCTATGCCACTTGTGTGAAGGAGGGCAAGCAGGGCTGTTGGACACAGCAGCATGAGACTTTCTGACACTTGATGACTTCCTAAACAATCCAGTGGTATTTTCCCTGAAGGCTTTGAATGGTTGTATTATGTTCATTAACATGGATGCACTTACAAATGCTGTTGTGAAAACTCCTGCTAGTACAAACATTGACATTGAAAAGAGTGAGGGTTTATTTTCATGCACATAATTAGAGGCATGACTGCCGTTTCAGACCCCCTTCTAACCTTTGAAACGTGATGTGTGTAATCTCTTAACTTGGTCTACATTTTGTGCCACAGGTATCAGAATGAATGAAATAAACCTTCACGGCCTCTGCTTTTGAAGCTCACATACATACACCTTCTCTGTAATGTCAAGTGCTAATAGTACAGTAGGTCCCCGCAGACCCTTTCTCAGAGAATGGCTGATACTGATCATTTGCCCTTTGTATATAAATGCATTACAATGGAGGTTAATTAACTTCAGCTCTTCTTACTTCGAGGGAAGTCCTAAAGCAGTAATTATTCCAAAGGAGCAGTTACACCCACAATTAAAGCCCATTAACCTTCATGAAATAATGTGTCTGTTTGAAACCCCAGGTTTTAATAGCAGGCATTTTGCCTTGTGGGATGGGAGAAAAGGTTGAAGCAACGACATGTGTGCGAGTTAGTTTAAAATATTCTTCAGGGCTTCTCTCCTCCAGTGAGTTTATTCACTTTCATGTAATTTAAGCTTTGAACAGTGAATGAGTGGTGAGGAGAACGTAGAGATGGTGCTTTAGCTGCCAGACAGTAACTCTCAACTTGTGATCAGTTAACTGTAGATTGAGCCTTGGGCTCAGCTCATAGAGACTTAAGGAAGAAATCATTTCTTCAATTTTTCCTCTGCAGTGGTGGTGACCGTGGTGGCTTCAAAAATTACGGTGGTAAGTGCCGAGTATCCAAAAATGTTTCAGTGGAAATCCTTTATAAATCTAAAAGCCACCAATAATATCTCGTTACTATCTCCTAGAAGCATTATGGTGTTTCGGTGAGGCTGGTGTGTTCATGAGTTTCTTTAAATAGCCAAACTTTTAGCCATAAACTGCATTTCTCCTTTGTCAAATTGCATGAACGAATTTGTGGAGACAGTGACGTTCACCGGATTGTTTCTTTTCTTTTCTTTTGTTTCTGTTCTTTTACGTTACAAACGCTTCTTAGAAAGGTTCTAGAGGTAAAAACTAAAAGCGGTAAACTGCTTGGTGATGTGACAACCAGCAAGAGAACACCAGCACAGCATCAGTGTGGCAACTGCCACGTGCTGCAAGTTAAAGAACATGTTAACGTCCTACAGACACCTTCTGTTGAACGTTTTAAGCTAAATAGCCTCTAAATCTCTGGTTAATGTTT
Organism: Myiopsitta monachus; assembly: GCA_017639245.1. Lineage (NCBI taxonomy): Eukaryota > Metazoa > Chordata > Aves > Psittaciformes > Psittacidae > Myiopsitta > Myiopsitta monachus. The sequence goes on from CM029932.1 coordinate 8,640,806, forward strand.
TAGATCTTAGCTGCATTGCATACATGCTTTAAATATTTTCTTGTTTCTAAAGAAGTCACTTCAATGTTTTGCTAAAAATAGCCTTTTTTTTTCCTTTTCTTTTTTTTTGTTTTCCTTATGACCCTTTCATAGGTCAGAGGGATTATGGACCCAGATCAGATGCTGGTAAGGAAACAAGCAGTGGGTGGGAATACATTGTAGCTCTTAGGTCATTGCTTTTAAAATGTATTGCTAGAAAGATGGATGTGGCTGCAGTTCCTATGGCTCAAAAGAAATCTTAACTAAAGCTTCTCTTCCTTGAGAGAAATCTGTTTTATTAAAGCACGTGAATTTTTGCATGCCTTTTCATGAAGCAAGTAAGAATTTGCTGATGAACTTTGAATTCCTTTGAGCCCAGGTGCTGCTTTCAGTGCCATAACACTTCCACTGAACTTGAGTTATTTAAAACATAGGCTGCTTTGATGGGTTTGGATGTCCTGGCTCCATGGATAAGTTGATTGTGTGGCTGTCCTGGGTTCAGCGGTAGCAATGACTGCTATGCTGGTCAGCTATTGAATGTACTCTGTCTCTGATGTACTGTGGCATCTGTAGGTGCTGTGCATGTGTGTCTGAAGTTGGCACTGTTAACTTCAAAATGATGCTCTCAACTCATCTTTTATTTCATGCAAGTTGTCTTTGAGATTTAAGGGTGTGCTACTGGGCAGCATAAAGCTGAGCTTAAAATAGTTGCTTCTGTTGCTACCACAGAAATGCATGGTAAATGTAGCTTATTTTGTCCTAGATTCAGAGTCTGACAACTCTGATAACAACACCATCTTCGTGCAAGGACTTGGAGAGGATGTTTCAACAGATCAAGTGGCAGACTATTTCAAACAAATTGGTATCATAAAGGTGTGTGAAATGAGAAATCATTGGTAAGAAGAAAGAGAACTTGCAGAGCTAGTACTGGAAAAGTACTGGTATCATTCAAGGCAGATGCTCACTCTGACTCCCAGTTGTAGATAGTATTTTTATCTGGGTTCCCAGATGACAGCTCATTTGTAAGCTGGCAGCACTAGCACCCTTTTTTTCCAGTGACATTTAGATTGCTTCCCATCTCTTCAGTCTTTTATAACCCTTACCACTGACACTCTATCCATTGTACCACCCCCATACTTCAGCACGTATGCTTCTGTGTTCTATGGCTGGGTTTTCTGTTTCTGTGATTCTAAATTAGGGCTTCCTGCACTTGACCTCATTTTTGCTTGTAAAACTGGGCCCATCATTACATCCTGGAGAACAGCCAGTCGGCATCCTTCAGTCAGAAGCATCTGCTTCTGCAGGCTAGCTCCAGGGGAATCTTCCTTCTAGTGATACTTAGCTTTGAACTAGCTTTACCAGTATTTCTCCTATGCCAAGTGTACAACCTTTCTTTTCAGACCAACAAAAAGACTGGCAAACCTATGATAAATCTCTATACAGATAAGGATACTGGCAAACCAAAGGGAGAAGCAACAGTATCTTTTGATGACCCTCCTTCTGCTAAAGCAGCCATTGACTGGTTTGACGGTAGGTGAGAGTACTTGTTCTGGTTATTTATGAACCTAACATGCAGTTGAAGAAGCAAATCAGTAACCTCACTGAGAACCTTGTGCTGGTTTTGGTGTGGCTTTCAGTTATTTTCTGTGTGCTGGCTTTCTCATTTGGTGGAACAGCAGCTTGGGATTAAGACCAAAAATCTGTAATGAAACCATTAAGATTTGTTGCTGTACCTCAGTTGTCCCTACACAAGTATGAGAGGTGGCATCATGTCACTCAGCAGAGTATAACCTCTTGCTCCCACCAGCAGAGCTGTAATCTGTGTCAGCAGCTGGAGGGGTTTCCTACAGTGTTAGCATTGATACCGTTAGTGCTGTGGTGTTATTTTTAGACTTTGGGGATGGCTCTGACAATTTGTGCCAAGTGCTTTGTATATATGCAGTGAAGAACAAGGGTTTTCCTAAATTATGGGTTCAGTGGAGGATGACAGCAGATCCCAGAAATACATTGATGTAAAACTTCGCATTCTTGATGCAAAAATACAGTGATACTTTTTGATAGTAGTAAACTTGAGGAGAGTCTTACAAGCTTTGTATTCAGTCTGTGTGTGCAAATCACTTCTGTGCTTCTGAACTTGCTGCTGGGCCCTTGAGAGGTGTATTGATCTTTCTCTCATTTCCTGTCTTTCCACAGGAAAAGAATTCAATGGCAATGTTATCAAAGTTTCTTTTGCAACTAGAAGGCCTGAATTCATGAGAGGAGGTGGAGGTGGTGGACGTCGAGGTGGGAACTGACATCTGTCGAGTCCTTGTTTTTTAATAGTTAAATGCTTTTTAGCTGTTCTTAGTTTATACACGTTGACTTTGAAGCAGTGATTCATCAAAGTATAGGGCCTTTGGGATTCTGCCATGAAAGGGAATAATAAGGATTGAACCAAGCACTCTAAACTGAAATCTGTAATCTCTTTTGCACAGCACAGAATTTACACTTTCCTTTTGAGCTGGAGAGTCTCCAGATCGTGTCTCAGCATTGCTTTGAAAGAGATAGTGTAACAAGGATGTTGAGGCTGTGCAGGTTCCACGTGTATAGGTGTGAATTCCCAGTGAGTATATTTACTCATTACAGCAAAGCCTTGAGATACTCTGCTGTTTCCAGATGGTATCAAGCAAGGTAAATTATTCAGTTGCTACTGACTTAGAGCAGCAGTTGGATGTCCGACTCCTTCAATTAAATGGATGTTTATCTCCCTGATTCTTTGCATAATACAGTTCTGTGAGTAGCCCATTGGATATTAATTACCGTTTTACAGGAAGCATGCTTTGTGTGGTGGCTGTCAACAACTCTTAGTTCTTAAATCGGGCAGTTTTGGAGGCTGGTACGAAAGTGATTCTTGAAGAACTTCAATTGGTATGAAAGTTTTGCTGCAGAAAGCAAGAACTGTGGTGTCCCTGCGCTTGTCGGATGCATCCTGGCATAAATCCAGACAGTTTGGGGTGGTTTTTTGTTCAGTTTTTGTTCAGTGACTAAGCCTGGCCGTGTGTGATGGATAGCCATTGTTAAATCTTTATGAAATTTCATTAATACACACAGTAGGTTTACATTTGCCCATTGGCAATTCAAGTGGATCAGGTTTCATTTTATTGCTGAAAAAGAGTACATAATAAATACATGATGGAGCAACTTTTTCTGGCCACCACATGCTATCCTTCCTTCTTAGTTTTTCCCATCTGCCCGAGTTAGAAATGTGCCCTGTATGGGCATATGTATTTCAGCTGTGCAGATACATCAACCTCAGGACATCAAATGCTGTTGAGATTTGGTTGTGGCTGAGACTTCTGTTTGTCCAAGTCTTCTAGCTAGTAAAACTTCAGCTGGTAGATGCTGAATTCTACCATGGTAGCATTTACTGTCCCTTGGCACTCCCTCCTCCTTCCAGAATTCCTCATATGGCTTGTCTAGGGAGATATATTTACGTTAGACACTTCTTCCACCTGAAAAGTCTGTCACTCAGGTTCAGAAGGTAGTGGCAGTCCTTAGTAAATGTTTCTCATGTATAGGTCAGAGGCACTTCCCCTCCTTTATTCTGACTATAATTTTGTCTACAGGTTCACGAGGTGGATATGGAAGAGGTGGGGGCTTCCAGGGTAGAAGTGGGGAACCCAAAAATGGTGATTGGGTTTGTCCTAACCCGTAAGTGTCTTTTTAATTGGGCAGTGGTGTTTCGTGGATGCTCTCTGAGTTTCTTAGCAGCTGAGTCTGGGGAATCCTTGTCTTTTCTAGGGGCTGTGGCAACATGAACTTCGCTCGCAGGAATTCCTGCAACCAGTGTGGTGAGCCCAGACCAGAAGATTCCCGTCCATCAGGAGGTGCGTAGGGAGCAGCTGTGTCTCTTCTGAAGCATTTAAAGTGCTCATGTCCCCTGCAGCCATCTTGGATGATGTGACTGATGTGTTGGTTTGCATCCCCTCCAGATTTCCGTGGGAGAGGTGGCTATGGAGGAGAAAGAGGATACCGAGGGCGCGGTGGCAGAGGCGGCGACCGGGGAGGTGGCTATGGGGGTAAAATGGGAGGAAGGTAAGCACTTGCTTTGTCCTTGCTTGGTGCTGGAGCAGACAGGCTGTGGAATTGATAGGGATGTGGGAAAGGAATGTTGTTTATGCGTGCATGCACACTGTGCTGTGAAAATACCAAGTCCACATGGGAGCTTCCAGAGGAAGTAAGTCAGTTGAGTGTGTTCTCTGAGTGGTTTTGGATGAGGCTATCCAAGCATAGAAGGATATGCAGGAGTTGGTGTGGAGATGTTTGACTTGAAAGGACTGCTTGTTGTTTGCTGAAGGGGATTCCTTATAACTTTGCATTTCCCTTTCAGGAATGACTTCAGAAATGATCAACGCAACAGACCATACTGAAGACCACTGTGAATGTTTTGTTTGTCTTCTTGATGCGTTTGATAGTGAAATTGCCAGAGTTTTGCCTGCAGCTTCACCCATGGCCTCTTTGGATAGTGGAATTGAGTGAAACTAGAGTTTTATTTTGGTGGGAGGGATTGGGGTGGTTTGGGAGGATTTGGTTTTTTTAAGCAAGACATGGAAATTTAATCTTGATTTCAACATTCTCCTCTTTTCTTCCCCCCCCATACCTTTTCAACAGGCCCCCGAGAAGAAAAAGGATAAACTGTAAAATATTGCCAAAATATGAAGTGTTTTGTAATACAACAATAAATGCTGATTGTTTTATTTGTGAAATCTTACTGGTGCAAGTTAATTCAGTTGCATGTGTTTCGTTATGTGCTCCCTGTCTTCCTGAGTATGCCGTAAGTAGGAAATAGAATCATAGAATCGTAGAATGGTTTGGATTGGAAAGGACCCTAAGATCATCCAGTTCCAGCCCCTGCTATGGGCAGGGACACCTTCTGCTAGAGCAGGTTGCTCCAAGCCCTGCCCAGCCTGGCCTTGAACACTGCCAGAGATGGAGCATTTACCACTTCTCTGGGCACCCTGTGCCAGCTCCTTAGCATCCTCACAGGGAAGAACTTCATCCTTATGTCTAACCTGAACTTCCCCTGTTTCAGTTTGAACCCATCACCCCTTGTCCTATCACAGTTGCTGATGAAGAGTCCCTCTCCAGCATCCTTTGGTGAGCCCTCTTGCTGTCCATACTTTCTATCCCAGACTTGCAGACTTGGCCCCGGCTCCTTTCTCGTTTTCCCTCTGAGGATGAAGTCCTGCTTTCCTACATTTCCTGCTACACATGCTTTGGTGCACCTTGCAGCCTTCAGGAGGAGCAGGCAGATGGCAGTGTGTTCTCATGCTGCCAGGGAGCATGTTGTGACCAGGCCAGGCTCAAAGACCGAAGTGGGATGGCTTTTAGAAAAAGAATGTCGATTTGCTATGTATTGCTGTCCCTTTCAATGGCTGCTTTTGAAACGTGGGTGATGCAAACAAGTACTGCGCTCATCTTTAAGGTAAGATGGAGGTGACACAGATGCAGAAGGCATGTTGTAAGCGTTTGGGATTCAGCACTGAAGCCAAGGTTTGAAGAAGCAGGAGCTCCTGCTTGGACTAGGTCAATGCACGCTACAGAGGAGAGGTAGTGGGAATGTGTGAGGAGCTGGCTGCAGTCAGCTTGTGTCCAGTGCAGCCTCTTCATCACAAGCCTCCAAGAGAGCATCTGGTTAACAATAATAGCTTTTGTTCATGTTTGTGAGCCAACTCCCTGCCTTGGTGTGCAGTCATGGTAATGGTAAGTTCAAACTGGGAATCACCTATGGCTGTAAATGTAGTGTTTTAAGGTTTCTCTTTGAGTGCAGTTGTCACAAATCACGGACAGCTCGTTCTTTGTGAAACACTGAACTGGAGGTGTATGTGCATTAGTGATGCTATAAAATTTACTGGATGGGAGAGACCTTCAGGAAGGCAAATAAATGCAGTATCTTGTTCTGCTTGAGGTTTAAGATCTGAGGCCTGGTACACCTAACTTGGTCCTGTCAAAAACGAGCCAGGATGGGTAAGTTGGGAGTGTTCCATCGCAGTTAAGCTGGTGTGATAGTTTGAGTGAAGCAGGCTAGAGGGAGCTCTTGCTCCTCGGATCAGAGAGAGCAGTGGCTGCTGGATGGGGTGACGAGGAAGGCAGTGATGCAGCTGAGAACAGAAAGGGATGTGTCACTGCCTGGGATCTCATGCCTAACACAGTTGTGCTGGCAAGTTGCAGGCACCTCCTTAGGGCAGCACCTTGATCCCATCACACTGTGTGAGTTGGGAAGGGCTGGGCTGAGCAAACCCAGTGGGGCAGAGGCACTCTGGTCCTGCACATTCCCTGCTGTCTCTTGCTTTTTCCCTCTGGGACTTTCAATACCTGGAGCAACAGTTCTAGCTCCCTTTAATCCTGACTCAGCTTCCAGCCCTGCTTTCCCCCCAGCCTAAAAGCATTTATGCCCTTAAGCAGTCACTCCCCAGCTGGATCACTAACCACACCAGTATTCAAGTAAGGCACAAAACTGCTGGAGCTGTCACCACCTTCCCAGCTTTTCCAGCCTGGCGAAGGTACTGGATGGTTGTTCTATTCACGTTCTGCTCCGCACTGGGGCAAGCACCACCTCTGTTCTACATGGCTTTTAAGACGGTGAAGACATCTTCAGCAGCTGCTTTGTCTCACAGAAAGCTAGCAGGGCAAAGAAAGGGGGGCACCAGGTCGGTGGCATACGTGTGTTTTAGTTGGTTTTGGTGTAGAGAGTTAAATTAGTTCATAGAGAGGCCTGGGAAGTGATGTTCTGTAGATGTAAACCTGGGTGGAGGTTTAACGATGCCATAGCCCTCCCTGCTGAGTCCTTCTGCATTGCACACACTGCCTATAAGGAGAAGTGTTCATTGAGGCTAAAAGCACAGTAAAAACCTTTACAAGAAGCCAGTATATTAAGGATTGAATGAATTTTAGCTCTTCCTGACATGGATAGTTCACAGCTTGCTGTTGGCATCCTGCACTTCGGTGGTTAAATACAGGGCCTTACCATCACGCTGGGGATATCCCCGTATTTAGTTAGATTCACTGCTCCTATTTTAGGGCCTTACTTGTAATACTGTGCAAATAAAGTGCTTTACTAATGTCAGTGCTCTCCACAAGAAGGCTTTAGGGTTTAAAGGTGCTGGAATTGGTCCTCTGTGGGAGTTTAGTAGGATTTCATCTCGTAAAACTACAGACTAAGGAGAGGGAAGGCTGTCGATGTGTTGGTTGAAAACCCAGAGCAGTTATCCCAGTAGAAGGGGCAGTTTGGGATATTTGAGCTGGGAACAGCTTTGCTCTGCTTCCTTCATCTCTTCTTATGCTCTATCCCCCAACTCACACTATAAGCAGCGAGGGTTTAGATTTGGAAATCAGTTCTGTATGGAATGCTGGTGGTTTATTTATAAAACACATCCTGCACTTGCCAAGCTCAACAACAGCTTTATGGAGGAACGGAGGGATGCCAGTGTGGAAGAGGCATGTGATCCCTGCGGAGATGAAATGCAACTATTATAGCTAAACAATCTAAGAGAGGGCCGAATAGTTTCCATGCTGGATCTATGCAGCCAAACCCACCTCACCCTTAGAAGTAATGCAACTTAAGTTGGTCAAATACCACAGTCCTGGAAGAGATATGGAAGCAGTGACTGAAGCCAAGAGCTCAGCTCTTGGGGGTTTGAGGCCAGGGTTCTGCCCGTGCTGCTTTGCTTAAGCTAGGAGTTATCATTCCCATTTCCAGGCTAACAAAGAGCTCGTGTGGCCTTGTCCCCAGTAGATGGTGGTTTTAATGCTGTTGCAATAAAATACAGCTGTCAGAATACACCCAACATTGCAAAAGGGCTTAAAAATCCACTTCTTGTGTCGCTTAGATTGCACCCTGCTCCTAGAGAGAGGGAGGCATGGATTTAGCTGTCCTCTGAGCTAATAACCAGGGAGGCTTTGACTGCTGCAGCCCCTGCAGTATGGCTCACGCTGGTGTGTTTGCAGCAGGACTTGTTGGCTGCATGCAGCCTCCCCAGACTTCCCAGGAACGCTGCACACGAAAGGGAAAGCCAAGGGAAGCGTCTACGGCTTTTGCATTTTCTGTTTTCCTGAACCCCTCTCTGACGAGCATCTGCTCCTGGCTCTGTGTAAGGCAGGACCCTGGACTGGGCAGCTGACTGCATTGAGTCCTTTGCCTTGTGAGAACTCACCATGATGGAAGTACCCATGGAAACTGTGTCTGAGCAGAAAAGCTTTACCCTTGTGATGGCCGAAGCCAGGGGAACACAAGCTGCTTGTGCCTTTGAAGAGCAGACCCTTGCAAGGGAGGGTTGGTGACCATAGCAAGCAGCGGAAGCCACAACTGCCCATCTCATCCACACTGACGTAGCTGTAGAGCTTTCAGCAGCAGGGTGAGTCCATCTGATGCTGCCCAGGGACCATCCTACAGCTCCCGGCTGCTGCAACCGCTACTGAGCAGCAAACATGCGAAGAATGGCTGTTGTACAGAGGCGGTGCCTCGAGTGCATGGAACAGAACAACTTGAACGTGCTCTTAGTGCAAAGCACTCAAGGCTTCTACCTGGCAGCTCTTGTGCGTCCCATCTGTCCGGGTAGACGCTGGCAGGGAGGAGTGATGGTGTTGCTATTTGCTCTATCAATTGTGGTAAACAGCCAGAGCCGTTCCAAGAAGTGCACGTCACTGGAGTGCTGTTTCATAATGTGCATTTATGAGCTGCTCTCGGAGCTCACCTCGGTCAGAAGCAGGCAGTGATTCACTCCATGGTGCCTGACTGCTCTGCCCTGCACCCATATAGACAGACAAAGGCTCCTTTGCTCCAGACCCGTGTCTGTGGGAGCAGCAGCGCATCCTCCCTGATGTTCTCAGGTGAATACGCTGCTGGTATTAGATCAGGAGCCCTCTGCATCTCCAAATTCAAGTTGTGAAGGCATCTTAGGAAAGGGTTTCCAAATGAAGCTACCTGCCTGCTGTGAGGCCCGTGTGGATCTGAGGGAGATGGGATTTTGTCTAGAAAGGGAATCAGGAATGCTTAGGCAACCAGAGCTTGTATGGATCTCTTTATCATGCTCTTCCACCATTTGCTAGTAAAACTTCATCAGCTCTTTGCCACAGGTTTCACTTCTTCCGTTTCACTTTTAGGGTACAAGTTATGAGGATTCCCTTCCTTCTGCTCCACTTTAGAGCTTTTACCTAACTCCACAAGAGCTGGAAATGCATTCACCTTCCCACAAGACAGCTTCTCTGCTCCTGATACCGCTCTGATTACAGCACCCGCGTAAACAGCTTTATACTCCAGCAGTCTGGGGAGAGCTGTGATTCGGCATCTCCAAGGCTGGGCTGGATTCTTCTCCATCTGAATGCTGAATCCCCTCAGGACCATAGCAGCGGCCCTAGGAAATGCCAGGCCGGGAAGCTGGCTGCTCCAGGGGCTGCAGGTGCCCTCCCAGAAGCTTCCCTGCATTACAGTGAGCAGAGGAGGGAGTTTCCTGCTCCTCCTGGAGCCGAGCCAGTCACTTTCTCATCATCTGTATTCTTAAGTGGAAGAGCAGATGGATCAGTCGCTTCCTAGATACGAACCAAACACGGATGCGTTTGCGGACAGAGCTGCTCTTGTTTTGAAGGGAAGCATGGGGCTGACCTGTGCGAGGAGCAGCCCCCTTCTGCCCTCACAGCAGCCCCTCACCCGCGCCAGCCTTCCCCTATCCTCTGCCAGCATCCCATCGGTCATCCCCAACATTCCTCGTTTCTCCCCTCTGTTTATTCCCCCTGTCATGTCCCAGCAACTGCCTTATTTTGCCATGTTATGCAGATCTTTCTCCCTCCTTCGAATCCCGCCTGCCTTCCCGACATGTTAATCGCTGTGCAGCTGAAGGCAATGTGTTACAGGATCCCTGCGGATCTCTTCAAGCTGCACTCAACAGATGCTCCTGGAACTTCAGCTTTTGGCCTGATTAAAAAGAAGAGGAAGAGGGCTGTGAGCTGTAAAATAGGTGTGTGGTTGAAGCTGGCATGAAAACAGAAGCAGACATAAGTCACATCCTATTTTTTCCCCCTGAACCAAAGCAGAATCAAAACATCCTTTTGCTTCAGTCAAATGAAAACACAACAGTCAAACAAAACACTGCAGGGAGCAAACAGAGCTGTTCACTTGTCACTGGAAGCCTCAAGATCATGAGCTCTGCGCAGGTCACAGTGCTGATGTGGGTGCATTGCGTTGCCTGGGGTGGCAACAGGTCCCTCAGTGCACAAGGCCTGCTGCTCTAATGTGGGCTTTGTCCAGCCTCCGGTGCCCGTGGCTGGTGCTGTTGGAGGAGGATGCTTTGCATCTGAGCCCTCTGCTGCTCTGCATCCTCAGGTGCGGACCACAGACAAACCCAGGTTTAGGAAATTCTGGACTTGCTTTCCCCTCTGTCCCCCTGCCACACTGCCACCGCTGCTGGGGGTTTGTCCCAGCACCCAAACCTGCCCGTGCTCTGCTCCCCATCCAGCCTGGACCGATAGCCCGCGCCGCGGGATGCCTCCTGGCGCGGACGCGCGCGTGTCCCGCTCTGCCACGGCTGGGGTGAGCTGGTGATGCCTGAGCGCAGAGCAGGGACGCTGCACAGGACGAGGACCCATCCCGGGGTGGGCGCAGGACGAGCTCGGCTCCCTCCCGTCCCTCCCTCGCTGTGCGCAGGGGAAGGGGCAGCGGACGGGGGTGCGCAGCGAGTCCCGGCCCAGGGCGGGCGGTGCCGGGGCCGCGGGAGCGGGCGGCGGAGCCCAACCCTCAGCCGGGGCCGGGCCGGGCGGGGGCCGCCCTCGGGGCCGGGCGGGGAGCGGCGAGCGGGGCCGGTGGGAGCGGAGCGGAGCGGAGCGGAGCGGCGCGGTGCGGGCATGGGGCCGCGGGCGGCCGGGGCGCTGCGGGCAGCGCTGGCGCTGGGGCTGCTGGCGGCGGCGCAGCCTGGGCCGGCAGCTCGGCAGCGGCGGGACGCGGAGGTAGGACCGGCACCGGGGCGCGGGGAACCGGGATGCCGCGGTACGGGCCGGAGGGAGGGGGGGGGCGGCAGCGGCGTCCCCATGTCCTGCGCCCGGGCGTCGTGTGGGCCGGTGCTGTAGGTGTGTGTGAGCCCCGGTGTGCCCATGCTATAGGGGTGTGTGAACCCCTGCCACAGGTGTGCATGAGCCTGTGCTATAGGTGTGTGTGAACCTGTGCTATAGGTATGCATGAACCTGTGCTATAGGTGTGTGTGAACCTGTGCTATAGGTGTGTGTGAACCTGTGCTATAGGTGTGTGTGAACCTGTGCTATAGGTATGCATGAACCTGTGCTATAGGTGTGTGTGAACCTGTGCTATAGGTGTGTGTGAACCTGTGCTATAGGTGTGTGTGAACCTGTGCTATAGGTATGCATGAACCTGTGCTATAGGTGTGTGTGAACCTGTGCTATAGGTATGCATGAACCTGTGCTATAGGTGTGTGTGAACCTGTGCTATAGGTGTGTGTGAACCTGTGCTATAGGTGTGTGTGAACCTGTGCTATAGGTGTGTGTGAACCTGTGCTATAGGTGTGTGTGAACCTGTGCTATAGGTATGCATGAACCTGTGCTATAGGTGTGTGTGAACCTGTGCTATAGGTGTGTGTGAACCTGTGCTATAGGTGTGTGTGAACCTGTGCTATAGGTGTGTGTGAACCTGTGCTATAGGTGTGTGTGAACCTGTGCTATAGGTATGCATGAACCTGTGCTATAGGTGTGTGTGAACCTGTGCTATAGGTGTGTGTGAACCTGTGCTATAGGTGTGTGTGAACCTGTGCTATAGGTGTGTGTGAACCTGTGCTATAGGTGTGTGTGAACCTGTGCTATAGGTGTGTGTGAACCTGTGCTATAGGTATGCATGAACCTGTGCTATAGGTGTGTGTGAACCCTTGCCACAGGTGTGCATGAGCCTGTGCTGTAGGGGTGTGTGCGTGCCATAGATGTGCCTATGTGATAGGTGTGTATATGCCAGCGGGTGTGCCAGCCCCAAGTGTGCCCATGCTATAGGTGTGTGTGTTCCAAGGGTGTATGCATGTCATAGGCATGTGCATGTCATAGGTGTGCCCATACCATAGGCATGCAAGTGCCATAGGTGTGTGCAAGCCCCAGGCATGCCCATGCCATGCGAGTGCAAGTGCCATAGGTGTGTGCCTGTGCCAGTAGGCATGGGCATGTCCCTGAGGTATATTCACACTATAGGTGCAATGCCCAGGAGGGCCTGATATCTGTGCATCCATCTGTATTGTGAGTGCCTGTTGTGTATACCCTGCACAGGCACATCCATGGGCTGCAGGGTGAGCCCTGTGTGCCAGCAACCTTCCCATGTCCTGGCAAATCCCAAGGGACAAAAGCCAGGCTTTCCCCTCCTCTGCCTCTCCCCAGGGCTGTCCCATCGCCTCTGTTTGGCTTTCTTCTTTTTGTCCCCGTATCATCGTCACTCCGTGCCCCGTCTGTTCCTGTTTGGTTTGGGAGGATGAGGTGTGAGGTTTGGCTGGTGAACAAAGGTTGTGCTGGGGATTTTCTCTTGTTCAGGCACCAATCCAGCGCACGTTTGCAAAGGTGCTTGGTCCGAAACCCCAGCACGTCCTCGTGCGTTAACTGGGGTTTCACATGCTCAGTGGGTTGTTTCAATGTGCGGGCTGCTCTGGGAGATGCTGTTCTAAAGAGGGCATTTATCCATGTGCTCGTCCCGGCGTGCGCTAACCCCAGCCCTGGGGAAAAACAAACTTACAAAGCTCTTAATGCTCACAGTATAACTTCAGATTCACTCTAAAAGCAGCTCACTGGGGGCAAGAGCTGCCTTGGGGCTCCTTGCTGGTGACTTCCTATCCCCCTGCCTCAGTTTCCCCGGTGTGATGTGCTGTGCTGGCCAGGGACCACATACACTGTGGACACAGAGGATCTGGGCTAAGAGTTTGTCTCAATGAACTGAGCAGATAATGCTGCTTTTAAAGAGGGAGCTGAATGTCTGACACAGCATCCAAGAGTTCCGGTGACTTGGGCCTTTCGGACCACCACCAGGCTTTGCTTCTAAGGCTTTATCCTTATTGCTTTAAACCAGGCGATGCTTGCAGCAACGGGCTGTAAAAGTGTGATCAAACACCCCGTTGTGTCGTTTTCCTGGCTCCCGCCCTGGTTTTCAGCGCCTTTGCATCGCTTGCAGCTCCAAGAGAGGGCAAAGAAGTGAGGAAATCTCATTGGAACCACTTGTGTGGTAAATCCTGTCGTTATCCACAGGCTCCAGGCAGGAGAAGGTCCGGTGCGGGGTAGCAACGTAGCTTGGCAGACCTGGGCTGTGCTCAGGATGCCGGTTTGGGTTGCGAGGCGATGCCCGAATCTCCCTGATCCCAGGGGAATTGTGTGGAATACGTGGCACAAGAGAGCTCACCCCACCTGGGGAGTGAAGAGCAAGGCAGGGCGCTGGTGGGGCCAGGGACTAAGGACCATAGGGTCCCTTGTGTGAGAAGGTACGGGTCTGTTGTGATGGGAATCAAAACTGGGTAGAAATCTGAGAAAAGCTGGGAATGCGAATGGGAATGGGAAGCACAACAGAGGGACTGTGGCATTCTCATTCTGGCTTATTTTCTATTAGTATCTTCTTTTCCTATCCTGTCCTCCTTCTCCCTCTCTTACTTTTCCCTATCCTGTCCCTCTTCTCCCTGCACGTGACCTCTGACTTACAACCCAAAGGCTCACATTTAGCCTGGGCTCTGAGCCATAGTTGTGCTTAGAAATGCTCCAGTGTCCGGATAAGCTCCTTTATGGAGCAGGCATCCAGTTGGGATGATGGATGCTGAGCGCGGCCTGGCTGGAGCGAGGGTCTCTGGTACGCTGTGGGGCTCGGGGTCAGCTGGGAGCCCCATGTGCTCCAGGGAACCCCCACATTGACATAAAGAGGAAGAACTCCTTCTTCCTGGGAAGGATTCCTGCTCTTCGGCCTCTGCATGGCAATGGAAAGAATGGAGGAGAGGAGGAGGAAATACTCAGGTGCCATCACCCCTGTGGGGCCCTGCTGGGCTCTGCATGGCTGGGAGAGGATGCAAAACCCATGAGACAAAGGCTTCTGAGGCAGCGTGGATGTGGGAAGTGGTTCCAAGGCATCCGTGTGCCGAGCAGCCCCTGAGTCACACAGTGTGAACAGCCCCGCTTTCTTCCCAGCTCCATTCCCAAACAATCCCTGCTTGTTACAGGGAATAACGCCCGCCAGGCAGGGGGTTCCCATCCCGACGGAGGGTGAGGATGGAGCGCCTCGCTTCCTTTCTCTCCTCTGACATGAAAGCACAACCAGGCTGCGTGACCAGACTGGTTTGCCTGCTGCTCTGCTATCCGCAGGGGAAGGTTTGGCCAAGCCCAGTGCTCTCCTTGCTCTCCCCAAGTGCTTTGGGTCGCATTCACATGGCTCTGGAGCTCGTTTCAAATGCAGGAGTGAATTGTAGTGATTGCTGATGAGATACTCCTCTATGTAGCACACACGCAAGCAGTGATTTGCACCCCCACAGGCAGATAACACCAACCCTGGTGTATTTCATGGCGTTTCTTTCCTTTCAAGTGACGTTTATTGTTCTGTCCCGAAGCATCCCTCCTGCCCAGGCAGAGGGGGAGGCAGGGAGCTAGCTCCAGTTCAGCATCCTGAAGATGCAGCTTGTGAAACCAGGAGGGGGTTTAGTCCTGCTTCTCAGCTCCAGAGGTGCAGAGACAAAAGGAGCTTAACAGAACCTGGGTGCAGCATCCCCCCAGCTCCTTATCTTCAGTGGTGAGGAGATAATCTGCTGCTGGAGCAGCTTTTCAGGAGGGGTAGGCGGGAGAGGAGATTCCTTCAGGTCTGGCTTTGGCACAGGAGGGGAGCAGCCGGATGGGGCCTGGGGTTCAGTCACCCTCGGTCATTAACATACAGAATTAGCCGAGGTTGCGCTGTCGTTGCAGCGGGTGACCAAGCTCTGTGCTTGCTAATCTCCCTTCTTGTGTGTCTCTGTATATAATATTTATACAGATACTTACACACACTTAAACAAAAGACCCAGGGACTCCGCCAAAAGGTTTGCAACTGCAGGCGGGAATGTGGCTTGAGAGAGAAATGAGTGTGTTTAAATGCCTTGACGTCTCCTAAAGGCAGCTGGCAGGCAGGCAGCATCCCAATGGGCAGGAGGAGATGCTGCTCCTCCTGCAGCCGTGCCAAAACGTGCTGGGGTGAGCTCGGCTCTGCTTGGGGGAAACCGAGGCAGCAAAGCAGGAGCTGCAGCTTCCCCTGTGTCTGTCTTGGTGGGGATGTGGGATGCAGCCTGGGGCTGACGGGCACCAGGGCTGAGGATCCCCTTGGGCTGCTGTTGTCTCGTGATTAAAACCCAGATCATGGGCTGGTGTAACCATGGCTTGGAATTCCAGCCCACCCTCCAGCAGGATGGGATAGCTTCCCTCTGCTGCTGAGGGATGGAGGGGAGAGATGGGGTTGTATCCAGGCAGAGCACAGGGGACCACAGTCAGCGAGAGCCCAATGTGAGGTTTCTCCACCACTTAAGTGGTGGAAAGGTGCCAGAAGCTGAGTGTGTGGAGCAAGGGCATGCAGGACCGGAGCCTGCTGTCTCTGCACTCTTGTTATCCCCGTTTCCAGGGAGGGAGGTCTGATTGTATTTACTGCTGGCTGTGTTCCACTGGGATGCCTGCGGTCAAGAGCAAGGTGTTTCCTTGGCTTCAGCTGTCCACAGAGATGATTTCCAGGGCTGTATCCAACTCCACATCAGAGCCCTGCGGTAGGAAGGGTCCCTCTGTCTCTCCCAAACTCCCCTCTTGCTCTCCCTGCTGCAGCTCCAAAGGCTTTCCCCCCCTGGCACTGGCTCCTGGGCAGCTGGATCTTTCCTCTTTTCCCTCCCTCGTGCAGAGGGGGAGCTGGGCATATTCCGTGTTAATGTTCAGCCCTTGGTTTCCTGCTGTTTTTCTTTCCCCATTGTATGGAAAAGAGCATTTCCCTGTCTGGGGCAGCAGGGAGGGGGTTTTCCCAGCATGGCCAGGCTTTGCGCTGCAGCCTCTGGAGAGGTTTAATGGGATGTGCCAGCTTCCACACAGCCTTAACAAAGCCTGGCTAGTCTCAGGGGGATGTGCAAGGCATGGGCAGTGCTAGAGGGGGTCTTGAGCACTAGTCTGGGCACAGGATACTGTGCTACGGGGCTCTTGGGCTCCCCTGTTGCCCTGCAAAGCCTCTGGTCCCCAGGGGCCAGAAGCTACAGGGAAACCGATGCTTTGGTTGGACTTGCAAAGCTCCAGGAGGTCTGGAGAGATAGAATAAAGCCAATGGCCTGCGTACATCATGGTGCTGCTCAGGAGCAGCTGCTGTGACAGCCGTTGCTCTTTGCCATGTACGCTGAGAGTCCAGATGGGGTTTCAAGCCTTCATGAGATCATGGTGGGGAAAAACCCATTTTCATGCTTGTGTTAGGTTACAGGGGAAGAAACAGCTTCAAATTGCTATGTTTTAGATGCTGAGTGAAAGCAAAACTGTGGTAGAAAAGGTTTATAGGCTGGGGCTCTCTGTCTGTGCGCTTCGGAGCTCACATTTATCTGCGGTGATGTAACTGCTGGGATTATCACCCCACATCCATATATGTAGCTGGTGCTTTTCTAGCTGTGGAGGAGAACGTTATGAAAACACAAGTGCAGAGAAAGAGGCCAGATCCCTCCTCCTCCTTCTCCCCAGACCTCAAACCTCCCTGCCACCCATCCCTGTGGCTCTCCTCCATCCCTGTATCCTCCTCTCCTGTGTGCGCATCCTGAGTTGCTGCCGTATTTTGCCTCCTGGTACCATGTAAAGGGGGGATTTATCCCCCTGTGGCTGTAGGGGTGACATGTCCAGGCTCTGTGGTCCATCCTCATGCAGAGGTGTTTTAGCTTCACCCAGCAAACAAGCTCATGCCTGATTTAACCTCAGTGGATGGGGTGCGCAGTGTCTGGGTGGCACTGATGCTTTCACTGCTGCAGCCTGGTGCTGCTACAAGATGCTGGTACCTCCAGCCGAGTTGGAGAACGTGCTTGGTGGGAAACACAGCCAGGTTTTTAGGCTGGGGCTGGGTGAAGAGCGTGTCCCAGCAGGAGGCTGTGCTGGTCCTTGCTAACGGAGGGGGATGCTCCAGGTAGAAGGGGGTGTAAAGGAGGAGATCAGACTCAACGGCTGCAGGAGCACATGGAAGGTGCCTGCCCTGCCCGCGGGGAGCTGGCGGGCACAGGGGATGAGTGTGTGTGGATGACGTGATGATGACTGTTAACAGCGTGTGAAGGGTTTGGGCAGGAGGAGGAGAGGGACAGGCCCTGGCGCACCCCAGGGCTGCCATATCCAGCAGCCATTCCCAATCCCTGCCAGCTCAGTGCTGTCTGTGCCCAGGAAGGGATGGGGGGCACAGTGAGATTGAATCACCCTCCAGAGATAGACAGTCAGCACCAGCATCGAGTGCAGGTTAACACCATCCCCCTTCTTTTCCCTGCCCTGAGATGAGCAAGGAGGGAATGAGACTTTAAAAGCCCAAGCTTTTCCAGTTCTGTTGTCCCGGGGCAGCTCATGGCATTCCTGGTGCTCAGCCCACAGCTCAGTATCCTTTGGGATGCGGGAAATGAAGCAGCCACTTTCCCTTTCTGTTGCTCATCACTTGAACTCCAGTTCTGCGCTCACAGGATGCTGAGCAGCTTGTTTGTCTCCTGCAGACAGCCCCGGCGGGTGTGGAGCATTCCTGCGACCAGGAATATTCACTTCTCCGGGAGCTGGGGCACGGGCTGAGCAGGGGGAAGCCGTTTATTTTCCTTAACGTGCAATTTGTGTGCTGGAGCCAGTTCAGAGCAACAATCTCCGTCCATGTCAAGGGCCGATAAGAAGAAGAATGGTTTGGCAGAGCAGATTGCCCCCAGAGCGTCTCCGCTTTGCAGCAGCACATCCTGCATGGGGATGGGGGGAGGCTGCAGCCTGACCCTGTCTCACCCCACTCTTCGTGTCCGCAGCACTTGAGCCTTTAATCAGTCATTGTGTCGAGCTGAGGTGATTCAGGCGGTGGGGTCGGTGGCTCTGCCTGCGGATGGCACGGCAGCAGCGCTTTCTGATCTGTCGGTAGCGATGTTTTCTCCTCCACCTTATCACACCATGGCCAAACACCAAGAGCCATCAAAAACACGGGGGAGGAGACACACATAACCCCGTGTGAGCGCAGGTTTGGGGTGCAGAGGTGTCAGGGATAGAATAACCAGGCTTTTTTGCCCAGTCCCGTCTTTGCAGCACTGTTTCCCGCCCCATCTCCCGTTTTCCCTTATTCCCAAGCCAATGCCTGCCGCTGCTCTGAGCTGTGCCTCTCCCTATGTCTCTTCTTCCAGCTATTCCTGGAGAAATACGGCTACTTTGGGAAGCAGGCGCCCGGCACGCACAGCCCTGAGGAGTTCACGGATGCACTGAGGTATGAGCCTTTGTTTAACCTGCAGCACTAACGCAGCAGCTCCGGCTGCACGGATGCTGCCGGCGGCTCCCATGCTCCGATGCTAAAGCACAAGCAGTCCCCCAGTCCCTTCTGGAAGAGCTGGTCCATGCCCAGCTGGGTGCTGGCTGCTGGCAGCCCCGTGCCTCACCGTGCTGCTTTATTTCCCTTTTATGGCCTGGTGCTCCCCATACAATGATATCTGCAGTGAGGCCAAGGTTGGGAACGGCTGGGAGATGTCAGGGGTGAGCTGACAGCCCCTGCTCGGGCTTCTCCTGATGGGAACACATTGACTCTGGGAGCATCCCTGGCCTGACCCTGCTCCAAGTCAAGTGCAAAGCCAAGCAACTGGGGCTAAAAGCTGGAAAAGGCTTTTTTCAGGCTCTTCTGTCTACTTTCGCCCTGCTGGGAGGCGGCTCAGTGGTCAGAGGGGGTTGCAGAGCAGCACCCTTCTTGTTTTATCACCTGGCTGCGTTCCTGTCGGCGGGGCATGAAGCTCGTCACAGGTCAAACACAACCACAGCCAACCCAGCTGGGGGATTTCGGATGTGTGTGCTGATGCCTCCCTTCCTTTTCCAGGGATTTTCAGCGGGTGACCCACCTCCCGCTCAGCGGGGTCCTGGATGCCCCCACGCTCCATCAGATGGCTCTGCCGCGGTGTGGCACTGGTGATGGGGAAAGCCGCGCTGCAGGGACACAACGGGCATCCGGCACCCGGCGCCGCAGGCGCACTGCACAGCACGGTGAGCGTCGGCCGTGGGGAGCACAGAGAGGCTCTCTGATGAGCTTGGAGGGTCGGTTATCCAGCAGTAACCGCAAGACCTGTTGGTGCTGGCGCTGCCTGGCCAAAGGGAGGAGTTCCAGCCACATTAAGGGGTTTACCTCTGCCCCGAGCAACTTCTCCTGCTGCTGTGCGTCCAGGATTTGGCCTCTTGTCTCCCACAAGCTGCCTCCTGGGCTTGTGGATGAGTAACTGGATTCCTAGAGAGCAAGAGGGCTGGGGCCAGCTGCGCTTATGACATGGGAAAAATGAAGGCGAGATTAAGGAAGGGCTCTGTCCTTGTCAGGCTGCCTCTGCATCTGGCAGGGCTGGTGATGGAAGGCCCCGGGAGACATCCCCATTGTCCTCCTCCTGCCTCTGGCTTTCCTTCCAACCCCTGATACAGCAGCATCACTCCTGCAGGCTCCATCCTGGGCAGAGGAGCTGCTGTGCGCAGCACAGGGTGATGAGGGGGTCTTTAAAAGCTCCGGTGGTCTGGTGATGGCAGATCTGTGTCAGCAAGCTGGGGTGCAGTGCCACTGCAGGTGGCAGTGCCTGCAGGCAGCAGGATGGGAGCAATGCCATAGCAGTGAAACAGGCAGCAGGATGGGAGCAATGCCATGGCAGTGCCAAAGGTAGCAGGATGGGAATGATGCCATGGCAGTGCCTGCAGGCAGCAGGATGGGAGCAGTGCCATGGCAGTAAAACAGGCAGCAGGATGGGAGCGATGCCATGGCAGTGCCTGCAGGCAGCAGGATGGGAGTGATGCCAAGGCAGTGCCAAAGGCAGCAGGATGGGAATGATGCCATGGCAGTGCCTGCAGGCAGCAGGATGGGAGCAGTGCCATGGCAGTAAAACAGGCAACAGGATGGGAGCGATGCCATGGCAGTGCCTGCAGGCAGCAGGATGGGAGTGATGCCAAGGCAGTGCCAAAGGCAGCAGGATGGGAATGATGCCATGGCAGTGCCTGCAGGCAGCAGGATGGGAGCAGTGCCATGGCAGTAAAACAGGCAACAGGATGGGAGCGATGCCATGGCAGTGCCTGCAGGCAGCAGGATGGGAGTGATGCCAAGGCAGTGCCAAAGGCAGCAGGATGGGAGTGATGCCAAGGCAGTGCCAAAGGCAGCAGGATGGGAATGATACCATGGCAGTGCCAAAGGCAGGAGGATGGGAGTGATACCATGGCAGTGCCCACAGGCAGCAAGGGGGGATGGTGCCCACATGGCCGGTGGCCCCGGCCAGGAAGGCCGCGGGCTTTGTGCTAAGCTGGCTGTTTATCCACTTGGAGCAGGAAGCCAATGCAGCTGAGCCAGCAAAGTGCTTTGTCACCCACCCATCTCCCAGCAGGAAATCGGGGTCTGCAGTGCAGGGCACTGGGAAGGGCACGCTTGCTCCCAGCTGCCTTGCGGGGCTTTACAGGCACTGGAGCTGGGTGGGAGCTCTGCTGACCAGCAGGACCGTGGCCAGACGGCATGTCGTGCAGCCAGCATCCTGGATTTCCCCTTGGGGAGCTCCCTGCCGTGATTATCCCAGGCTTAATGACTGCGTGTGGTGCCCAGCCCTCCGCTTGCTGAGAGCTGGCCCCACTTACCTCACCCAGCCTTGTCCGCTGGTGCTCTTACAGTGGAGATGCTCCTGCTGGAGCCTCCTATCCCCTGCCCACTGCTGCCCTCCATCCTTCTCCAGCAGGAGATGCTCTGCTCCTGTGGAGGGAAGGATGGGATGCCAGGGCTTCATCTTAGGCTGCGGCTATCCTGGCAGGTATTCAGCCTTTGCCACGCAGGGATTGTCCTGGCTGGAAAGCAGAGCTGTGTCCCTTTTGACTTGGAGGCTGTTGCTGCAATGATGAGCAGGAATAATTGATTCTGCCCCAAGGAGCACACCAGCTGGCCCAGAGCTGCTGCTCAGAAATGGGGGAGAAGGAAACAGAGATTGGATGGGATGGGATGGAGTGGGATGGGATGGGATGGGATGGGATGGGATGGGATGGGATGGGATGCCCACCAGGTTTTCGTAGCTCAGACCCTCAGCAGTGATTCCCGGTGTGCTGCTGGCTCCGTTCCCTCTGTTCCCTGCACATCTGGAGCAGGCACTAGAGATCTGTCACCGCTCCCACGCCTCGGCACAGGCGCTGGCACCTGCATCTCCCCAGCGCGGCCCCATGGCATCCTTCCCACTCCTGGACAGCTCTGGATGCACGTAATCACGGGGCCCCAGGGTCCCCACAGCTGCCGAGGAGGAGGGAGCCGTGATGCTCTGGGAATGAACACACATCTTTGCACTCCTGTGTGGTGGGAGGGGGGTGGGCAGCTTAGGGGGATCTCACAGGCTCATCTCCTTCATTGTCACCATCCACCCTGGTGGCATCCAAGCTCTGTCTGCCCTGAAAGGGTTTTTAAGGAAGCTGTGGGCAGTAAGATCGGTGGTGCCGCTAAATTGATGCTTTCAAAATGAATGGCAAGCAGTGATTTGTTCCCGCTGGGGTACCCCCAGCTGGGCTTCCAGGCAATGACTTCTGCAAGTAGAAATGGTCAGGATGCCCTTAAAAGCAATGAAAAGACAGCCCTAGCTTAGGGACCTGGCTGCTTCTCCTGGCTCACTGTCTGCTGTGTGCACATTACACACACAGGTATGTGTTTGCTGCCAGCTGAACGCTGCTCTGGGGTCTCTGGGTGGGTGATGGAGATCAGCATCTGCCTTATAGCAGAGGTGGCTTTGCTTTCTCCACCTGGAATCCAGACCTTGGGCTGCATCTTCTGGGCATAAAGCTGGCATCAGAGAGCTGCAGGTCAGGGACCCATGTTGAAATGGCCCATGATGAGGCAGGAGGGGTTCAAAGTGGGTGCCCCAGCTTCTCCTCAAACAGGTTTTGGCCCCTCTGTTAGGGTCTGGTTGCAGCTCCAGCCATGGGAAAGTGAGTAGGATCCATGGTGACACCTTCAGAGGGGTTTAATGGGTCAGATCCCGGTGCAGGATGCCGATGCTGATGGTGGAACACCTGGCTTGGCTTTCACCTTCAGCTTGGAAAAGGCATGGCTCTTCCCAGCACCGGGGGTGCTTTCCTCCACCCAGGGTGGAAGAACAAGCCCAGGTCCCCATCCTCGTGCTGAGCTTGTCCCTCTTGCAGGCGGGAGGTGGTACAAGCGGCACCTGACGTACCGGGTGGTGAACTGGCCCCCGTACCTGCCGCAGCACGAGGTGCGCCTCGCCGTCAGAGCCGCCTTCGAGCTGTGGAGCAACGTGTCCTCGCTGGTGTTCTGGGAGGTGCGGGACGGCCCGGCCGACATCCGCCTCACCTTCTTCCATGGGGACCACAACGACGGGCTCAACAACGCCTTCGATGGGCCAGGTGCTGGTCGCTTACCCCTCGTAAGCGTCTCTTTGTCAACGTGGGCTCTTCCTCGGCACTGGAGGAGGGCTGGGGGGGGATGGAGGCAAGGCATGGTTTAGTGGGAGGTGTCCCTGCCCATGGCAGGGGGGTTGGAACTGGATGAGCTTAAGGTCCTTTCCAACCCCGACTATTCTATGATTCTATAACCCACTTTGCTTTCTGATTTGGGGTCTTCACTCCCAGTTCTGCAACTGAAGCTTGCCAGTGAGGCAGCTGAGATGCTCATTATAGGATCAAGTCCCCCCTATCTCAACAGCATCCTCCAGACCTGAGCTCATTCCTTCCAGCTGAGCCTTTCTGCTTACCCACCATCAGACAAGCCTAGGGCTTCTCTCTCCCTGAGCCTTCGCCCAACATGGGTCGTTTTGGTGGCTTCAATCCCTGGCCCAAGCCCAGCAAGAAACCAAATGCTTTAACCACAGAGCATGCAACTGGTTTGGGTTGGACGTGCCGCTGGGAACAGTCGTGGGAAGCTGCTGTGCTCCCAAAGACCTAAAACTTGATGCGCATTTAAGCACAAGAGCTGCAGTGTGCCCCACTGCCCCTCTTTGTGGCTGAGGCCCTCTCCTGCCCCATGGTCCCTGATGGCTCTCGTGCCCCCAGGAGGTGCCCTGGCTCACGCCTTCTTCCCCCGGCGCGGCGAAGCCCACTTCGACAGCGCCGAGCGCTGGTCCCTGCACAGCAGCAAAGGGCGCAACCTCTTCATCGTGGTGGCACACGAGGTCGGACACACGCTGGGGCTGGAGCACTCCCCCGTCAAGAGCGCTCTGATGTCTCCCTACTACAAGAAGCTCAGCAAGGATTTCGTCCTCAGCTGGGATGACATCTTGGCTGTGCAGAGCCTGTACGGTGAGCACCCTGAGCATCCCTGCGGTGGAGAGTGAGGAGCAGGGATGGGAGCAAGGGGAGGGGGCCACCTGCGAGGGGCATGGTGGGGATGGGCCTCATCGCTTTGCGGCTGAGGAGGAAGATGTGGTAGGGCGTGTGGGGTGGGTACCAGGTCCTCCAGGACAGGGAAGGCTGGTCTTGCTGTGTGCTTGTTTGCAGCCAGGGGAAGGATGGTGCATGTGTTTTGGGGGTACCAAGGGATCTTGGCCACCATTATATAGAGGGGGACAGGTACCAGAGTGTTTGGAACCATGGGATGGTTCCCCAGCCTCGTGCTCATGTAGTGCCTTGGGGAAAGCCATTTCCCTGCCCCTTCTCCACAACTCACACCCCTGACTCCATCCCAGGGAAGCCATCCAAGGGCTTGGCCATTCAGCTCCCAGGGAAGGTCTTCACTCACTTCCAGGACTGGAGCACAGATCCTTACGGTGGGGACCGGCAGAGGAGCCCCAGCGCCTATTACTGCCACTCCTTCTTTGATGCCATAACTGCTGGTGAGTGTTGGATGGTGCAACCCTCTCCCAAAACATACACCCCTACCCCTTGCCCCAACTTGCCCCTTGCTCTGTTGAGCTACGGTGGTGGGAAAGGTGGGTTTGGCTGATCCAGTACCTGCCCGTGGGGCTGGTGGCATCATTGGTGCACATTGCTGGCATAGAGTCCATTGTGAGGATGTAGGAATGGCTCAGTGTGTTAGGAGCAGGGAAAACATCCTAACACTTGGCCATGGCAAGGCTTATTCGCTGGAGGAGCTCAAGTGTGAAAGACAAGCCTTGAGCAGGAGCTGTGCTCAGCTTTTATCCTCTCCAGGCTGGAATGGAGACAATGGATTATGAAAGCAGGAGGTGTGGCTGGAAAGGCAGAATGGAACATCCAAAGCCCGAGCGTCCTCAGGGCACTGCATGGGGAGGAGAGGGGAACCGGCGCATGGGAGCTGGGATGAGGTTTCTCACCTGGGACATCCCCACTCCCCCCTCTTCCCTGCAGACGCAGATCACAACATCTACATCTTCAAGGGCAACCACTACTGGATGGTGCCGGTGCACGGCAACACCAGCGACCCGCAGCCCCTGCAGACGCGCTGGCCTGGCCTCCCCGCTGATGGTATCGATGCCTCTGCCTGGTCCCAGAGCAGCGGCAAGTTCTACTTCTTCAAAGGTAGGTGAGCAGGAGAGCTCCCGCCTCTGCTCGGGCTGCCTGGTGTCCAAAGCACCTCCTCCTGCCCATGTGCCTGTGGTACAGAGAGGGAGCATCGCTGTGTCCCCCGTGTGCAGTACAGAGAGGGAGCATCGCTCTGTTCCCCGTGTGCAGTACAGAGAGGGAGCATCGCTGTGTCCCCCGTGTGCAGTACAGAGAGGGAGCATCGCTGTGTCCCCCGTGTGCAGTACAGAGAGGGAGCATCGCTGTGTCCCCCGTGTGCAGTACAGAGAGGGAGCATCGCTGTGTCCCCGGTGTGCAGTACAGAGAGGGAGCATCGCTGTGTCCCCCGTGTGCAGTACAGAGAGGGAGCATCGCTGTGTCCCCCGTGTGCAGTACAGAGAGGGAGCATCGCTGTGTCCCCCGTGTGCAGTACAGAGAGGGAGCATCGCTGTGTCCCCCGTGTGCAGTACAGAGAGGGAGCATCGCTGTGTCCCCGGTGTGCAGTACAGAGAGGGAGCATTGCTGTGTCCCCGGTGTGCAGAACCCCACAGGAGCCCTGTGCTTGGCCTTGGTTGTGTCACCCCGGCAGCCTGTGCCTCGGCTTCCCCATGCAGTAGAGCAGGGCTCACTGGTGTTTAACAACAAAACCAGATGCATCAAACCCTTTGGGCTCTCAGGGAGAGCACGTCCCCCGTAACACATGGGCAGAGGGGAGCTCAGAGGTGCTTTCATGGTGCACATGCTTCCCTGTGCCACGCTGGGGGCTGAGCTGCTGTGGGGAGCTCAAATGCCATCCACAAGCTGCCTGGGTAGAGGGAGGTCAAAGCAGGCAGCCTGGCTGCCAGGTCAGCCATAGCCTTGAATGGGAACCAGTAGCTGGCCCATCAGAAAGGGGGCTTTGTTGCTGGGGCTGGGTGAGAGCCAAAAGCCCCTCTGCCTCCCCAGCCCTCGGCTGCTTCCTCCCTCCCCATGGCTGGATCAGACTGTGGCTTGTGAGCAGAAAGAGGCCTTTGTCTGCCTGCTTTGTGGGGATAAGGCTCTGTGGGGATTGCTGAGAGCTCAGCCCCGGTTGCAGCTCCTGCTGCTGCAGCACTGCTCTGGCTCCGTGCCCCACTCACTGTGCAGGAGCAGGGGGGAGGCTCGCAAGGCAGCAGCATGGGCTAGCAGGCAGCACGGTGGCTTTGCTCTGTCCCCGGGGTCCCTTTCCATGCCTCCAAGGCCACCGTGCCTCGGATTCCCCACATCCCGCTCCATGGGTGCTGCTTGGATCACCAGCAGGACGGATGTCACGATGCCCCGTGGCTGAGCCCTTTGCATGGCTGGACCGCACTGGGACAGACTCTAACCTCTCCCCATCTCTCCCCAGGAGGGAGATGCTGGCGCTACGCGGGCTCCCGGTTGGATGCAGGTTTCCCACTGAAGTGCGGCTCCCGCGGGCTCCCGCGGCACCCGGACACGGCGCTGCACTTCCAGCAGCTCCGGCGCATGGTGCTCTTCAAAGGACCCAAGTACTTTGTGCTGAGCGAGGAGCCCCTCGCCCTGGAGCCCTATTACCCTCGCAGCCTGCGGGACTGGCAGGGGCTGCCCTCGGGCACCGCAGGAGCCCTCACCCACCGCGACGGCTCCGTCTACTTCTTCAGGGATGAGCGGTACTGGCGCTTCCACCCGGAGAAGCTGCAAGTGGTGGCCACCGGCAAATGGGCCTGCAGAGCTGCCCTGGATGGGCTGCTGGGATGCCAACGGTGGGCAGGTCCTCTTCTGAGCTGGACAACACAAGGGGCCGAGCCCCTGCCTGCATCCCTCTTTGTGTGACTGAATGGGAATGGTTTGGAGGGGCCCAGCAGGTTGGGTGGAGCTGCGGGGATGCAGTGGGGATGGAGCCATCGGTCCCAGCGGCTCTGTCACGGGCAGGGGCTGGAGGCTTTGAGAGACAATGCTAAGGCTGCAAACCAAAGGTATAAGCCATGAGACTGCAGTGCTCCTTCCTCTGAATGGTGAGGGAATCATCGTGCATTCGTCTTCCGCACCGGGACTGGGGGTTGTGGATGCTTTGGCCACGGCCAGGCAAAGAAGTGCCTCATTATTGCTTGCGTTGAGCCTTGGGGGTGTTAAATAAGAGCCTCGAGAATGTTTCCTGGTTCCAACAAAAGAGAAAAGAGACATCTGGACAAAACCCCGGGTCTGTGTTGAGCTTTGTCCTGCATAGAGCCCCTGCTCCTGCCTCCTCCATTCCTTCAGTCCCAGGATGGAGGATGAGCCCTGTGGTGCTGTGCTGGGTTCACATCCCAGCTGGAGACACAAACACTGCGGGGTTTTGGGGGTGAAGAGGGTTTTGGTGTAGGAGCCTCTACGGGGAAGGGAGAGCTGAGCTGCTGACTGTGGCACTAACAGGCAGCAGGAGCACTGCAGCCGGGCTTTATGATGGGTGCGTTCTCTGGTGTCTAATAAGGGCTGTGCTGACCTGGCAGCCTTTCTTGTGTGCAGAGAAAGCGTCCTGTTCTCCATCTGCAGGAGGACAGGATCGACCTGCGTTTGAGTCCCGTGCCACAGTTGGATGTGAGTAATCGACACAGTACCGGGGGAGGAGGACGGATGGACGTGTCCGTGCATGCTTGTGAGGACAGCGCGGCTGCATAGTCCTCATTCCTTTCCCAAAGCAGGTTCCCCACCTGGAAACGCTGCTGGCTCCTGCGCACCAAGTCACCGGTCACGTCTGCAAAGGGCCATCGCCTCCATAGAGGACTCTCTCTGGTGGGGGAGTGCCAGGTCCCCAGGGCTGGAATTCAGTGTCGCCCGCTATTGGTGCTGAGCAGGACAGGGCTCAGCTTCCTCAGGGGGTCCTTTGATTTGAGGGGTTTAGGGAGTTTCACCATGCTGGGCTGATGGTTCACTGATGGTCCTCCCAGGGACTCAGTCCCAGCACTGGGTGCCTTGCTTCGGCAAGGGGCTGTGGCTGGTCCTGCTGTGTTTGGGGTGCAGTGCTGGGGTGCCATGTCGGGGTCCCCTCCCAGTGCCAGCAGCTCTGGTGCTTCCTGAGGAATCCTGATGCTCTCCTGGTTTTGGGGTTTCCTTTTCCTCCCTTGCTTGCACGAGTGCTTCCAGGGGCTCTGTGCTGTCAGGATGCCTTGTGGTCACGGGTGATGCGGAGCGATGGGGTGACTGCTGCATCGCCTGAACCCCACAACATGGGGGACCGGTGGGAGATGGACTCACGCTGAGCCATGCAGTCAGCCCCACTGGTTGAAAATCCTGCTTCGCAAGCGTCCTTTTCTGCTGCTGGGCTCCCTGGCACACACCAGGCACGACTCCTCCGGCCTGCCATGCATTCCCAGCCTCGGGAATAGCTGGGATTCTTCTGTTTCCTCCCCCGAATGACACTGGCTGGACAGTTATCTGCAGTGAGCATCCTCCGGGGACAGGACAGGGGCCCTGGACGCAGCAAGAAGCCCCCAAGCCCATGAGAGGCTCCATTTCAATCCCAAGGTCAAGCACATCCCTGGTGGGTTTGTTTGCAGAAGTACCTGGGTGCTGGGCAGCTCTGGGTTAGGGAGGGAATCTCTGACATTCCCAGCAGTGCCCACTCATCCATGTAGTCATTCGCTTAAAGCCCCAGCTCTTGGAATCACACCATCCACGGAGGACCTCGGCTTTTGCCACAGACCTCACTGTCATGGGCAATTCGGGATGACGTTTGCAAGGGATCACAGTGCAGAGAAACCCCGAAGGTGGGATGCAAACAACTCCCTCCATGCTTCTGGTATGGATCTGCTTTCCAGAAAGAGGTTTGGGGGAGAGGACTGAGGCGTTTGTGCTGTGATTTGCAGCTCCCACAAAGGGCTGAGCCCTCAGGCAAAGGGAGCTGGGTCCTTGCAGAGACCTGCTCTGGTCCCCAGCCTTTGGGGGTGACAAGAGCTGTCTGTTGCCTGCAGAGGGATGAAGGGATCATCCTGAGGTTAAGTATAGGGATTGGCACCCAAACTTGAACAAAACCAGTGGCCTTTTTATCAGGAGATGGAAGTAAATGATGGGGGTAAGTGAAGATGCTGTGATCAGCCCGGGGGGGTTGTGGCTGGGAGGAGCTGATGGAGTGGGAGCAGAGCGGTTCCGGATTGCTCGGCTCTCAATCCTTGCTCCATGTCTTGGTGGAAAGCACAGAGCAGTCCATGGCAGTGGTGCCTCCATCAGGACCAGCTCCCTGCCAAGGCATCGCTGCCGTGATCCCCACTGCTTTGGGAAGCTCTTGCTCCAGGGTTTGGCTTTCCAGCTCCTGGTGCTGCTGTGCTGCATGGAGCAGACAGGAGGGATGCAGAGGGACTGGTCTGAGCATCACCCCCATGATGTGGTCAGGTCCTCGCACTGGACCTGCGCGGAGCTCAGCCTCTGGGCACCCCATCTCGAGAGGAGGGAGCCCTGCTCAGCATCGCCCATGCTGGAGGTCCCCTGTTTGGGTTGGCTCCTCACCACGGTGTTTGGGCTTGCACAGTACTCGGTGGCATCTCAGCTGTGCCTGAGCTTCTGAAACGGGTGCAAAAGTGTGACTGCCTCAGGGCTGTAGCTCAGGGGTACCAAGCTCTGAAGATGCATCTTGTAGGGCCCCCAAATCCTGGAGGTGGGTGCAAGGGTGGCGTGAAGGGAGAAAATCCTCCCTCTTCTGGTTGTGAGCAACTTGGGATGCTGATGAGCTGCTCCCTAACTCCCTCCCGCCCCAGATCCAGGGGCCTCCAGGAAAATCCAGCCCTGGATGGCTGGGGAAGAAGGAGCCGGCGGAGGAGCAGGCGCTGAAGGGTTAACGGGGAGTGTTTGCAGCCGGTCCCTTGTCACCAAGGAGAAGGGAACAGCACTTGGGAAGGAAACAAAACACCCACTGCCCAGGAGGGTGATTTCCTTTCCCCACACTGCATTACAGCCCTCGGACCCCAGAAGGGCTCCTGACACCACTGGGACAACGGCATCACCATCCCGAGTGGCAGAGAGCAAGCAGCACCGGGTGAGTGTGGCTGGCGGGGAGGTGGGCTGGGGACACACTCCCATCTCCCACCTCCACACCTCCCATGTCCCCATCACCCCTTTCCTTCCATCTCCTCCCAGTCCTATGGCAAAATGTGGGGGCCGCCGTGCCCCGCAGTGCGGAGCATCCGTCCCTACCGGTCCAGCGAGCAGTACCTCTACGCCATGAAGGAGGACCTGGCGGAGTGGCTGAAGGAGCTCTATGACCTGGACATCGAGGTGGGCACCTTCGCGGAGGTGCTGGAGACGGGCTCCGTGCTCTGCTCCCACGCCAACAACGTCACCCACGTGGCTGGGGAGTTCTCCCGTGCCTGTCCCGGTGCAGCTCAGCACCTCCGCCTGCCCGCTGCCGGTGTCGCCTGCAACCTGGCCGCACAGCCCGGCACCTTCCAGGCCAGGGACAACGTCTCCAACTTCATCCAGTGGTGCAGGAAGGAGATGGGAATTAAAGGTAAGGTGCCAGGCTGACCATGTCCTCCCGGTGCTGTTCCCCTATGGCTGCTCCTGGCATCACCCTGTGTGTTTGCCCATGCATCCCGCAACTGCCAGTGCCACCCAGCACCATGGGCACGCATCCCAGAGCTGGGATTACTTGCACAAGCTCCTCCAGGCTTGGCAGCAGGGTGCTGGCACGCAGGAGAGGATGTGTTTGCTTGGGTGCGAGTGTGAGCTGGGGGGTGGAACTGGAAAGGGTGCGTGCTACAGCATGATCCCAACCGTGATCCCATCAGGAGCAGTCCTGGCTCTGAGCATAGGGTTTGTCACCCTCTCCCTGCCGCTGGTGGATGCCTGGGAAAGGCATAGGCATGGAGTGATGCATCCTCTCCGCATCGGGTTTTGTGACTTTGGGATGCCATGAGAGAGCCACAGTGATTTCACTTGCAGATGCTCAAGGAGAAGGCTCTTTACCCCAGCTCTCATTGGACCATTCCTAGAGGGATGGCTTCAGGGAATAACATCCCTTGGGGTGGATTTTGACTCCGCCTGTGCCCCGTATCCCCTTTGTCCCCATCTCCGTGCACCGCACCGGCCCCGGCTCAGGCCAGCCTGCCCTGCCCCAGATGTGCTGATGTTCGAGACGGAGGACCTGGTGCTGAGGAAGAACGAGAAGAACTTCGTGCTGTGCCTGCTGGAGCTGGCGCGCCGCGCCGCCCGCTTCGGGATGCGCGCCCCGACCCTCGTGCAGATGGAGCAGGAGATCGAGGAGGAGCTGCGGCAGGAGATGGACCTGCCGCCCGCAGACACCCCCCTGCCCCGGCCCCCCCGGAAACCACGGGACCTCCACAACCTCGACCAGATGGTATTGGAACGCATGGAGCGGGATGGGGATGGAGTTGGGGATGGGGATGGAAGTGGAGGTGGAGGTGGAGATGGGTGGAGATGGAGATGGAGATAGAGGTGGAAATGGAGATGGAGATGGGTGGGGAAAGGGATGGGGATGAGGATGGAGATGGAGATGCATGGGGATAGGGGATGGGTGGAGATGGAGATGGGTGGAGATGGAGATGGAGATGGGTGGAGATGGAGATGGAGATAGGGATGGAGATGGGTGGGGAAGAGGATGTGAATGAGGATGGAGATGGAAATGGAGATGGGTAGAGATGGAGGTGCAGATGGAGATGGAGGAGATAGGTGGGGGAGGAGATGGGGATGAGGATGGAGACGGAGATGAGTGGAGATGGAGATGGGGATAGGTGAGGAAGGGGATGGGGGTGGGGATGGAGATGGGTAGAGATGGAGATGGATGAGGAAGGGGATGGGGATGGCTGGGGAAGGGGATGGCAATGGGGATGGGGAAGGGGATGGAGACGGATGGGGATGTCCACCCCAGGACCTTTCCCAGTGACCATGATGAGAACCTATTCCTGGTGCCTGCAGGTCCAGCACCTGGTGAGCCGCTGTACCTGCCCTGTCCAGTTCCCCATGATCAAGATATCCGAAGGGAAATACCGTGTGGGTGACTCTGACACCCTCATCTTTGTGCGGGTGAGACTGCTTCGCCCCGTGCTCTTAGGGCACAGGCACCAGGAATCTTGCTCTGCTGCCACAAAGCCTCTTCCATAATCCACCCCCAAAATGGGGTCAGTGTGTGGGTTTTGACTGTTATCCCAAAGCTGGGCAGCGGGGAAGCTCAGCCCTGCAGTACGTGCTTGCACGGATGTAACCATCCATGTGTACAGGGCAAAACCTGCCGTTCCAACCGGGGCCACGTCTCACCCAGCAGCGGGAGCACTGGGGTGCTCCATCCCTGCCTGGATCCGTCCCGAAGGGCTCAGCACACGATGGTGGAGCGGGGTTTTCCACAGGGCTCCCCATTCTCCTCAGGGTGATGAAATGTGCCCATTGGGATGGCAGCGGGAGCTGAGACACCCCCCCCCCCCCCCTTCAGTGCACAGAGCCAGGGATGAAGCTGTATCCTTTGAGAGACCCGGTGGCACTCAGAGCGAGCCCAGAGCCCTGAATGCCCGGCGCAGCGGGCTCTATATAGACGTGGGGGTCCCACCGGGTCTCACAGCACGCGGCATCCCATGCAGATCCTGCGGGAGCACGTCATGGTGCGGGTCGGGGGCGGCTGGGACACGCTGGAGCATTACCTGGACAAGCACGACCCGTGCCGCTGCACCTCGCTCTGTGAGTCCCTGCATCCCCAAACCTGCGGCTGGGGTTGGGGGGGTGGGGGGGTCCGCCGTGGGTCTCGCTGCTTCTGGGGCTGTTTAACAGAGGGGGAGGCTTCATTCCTGCCCTGCCCCATTGCTTTCCGGGGGGGATGCCTGGCGGAGGGACCCGCGTTGGCTCCGGTGGCCGCTAGAGGTCACGGCAGACTGATGGATGGAGCCCCATTGCAGGGAGCATCCCGGAGGGGCCGGATGCTGAGCAGCGGCTTGGGGGGGGGCTGCCCCGGGGGGTGGGTGCACGGGCAGCGGTGCTGAGCCCCCGTTGTTGCCCCTGCAGCTCACAAACAAGCCTTGAAAAGCGGGAGCCCGCAGCAGCAAGTGCAGCACGAGATCCGGCTGTGCGCAGCCTCCAAGGGCCGCGGCCAGCCCCAGCCCACCGTGTTGGTCAGCCGCTCGCAGAGCCCCCTGCCCCCTGTCACATGGGGGTCCCGGGTCCCCCCCGGCCCTCGTCCCCCTTCTCCGCAGGGCTCAGGTCACCCAGTGGGTGCGAGCCCCCGCCGGGAGCAGCCCCAGAGGGTCCCTTCGGGCAGGTGAGTGATGCAGGGATGCTTCGTGCCCCAAACCGTCTGCTTTGAGCAGTTTTCCTCACATCCATGAATTCCTTTCCCTATCCCTTCTGGAAGTGCCCAGCTCCAGGTGGGATGGGGGGGGGGGATGCAGCAGCTCCCCAGCCCCTCTTCACTCCTTCCTCTTGCAGGACACGAGAGCCATCAGCTCCCCCTTTGGGACGGCAGCCGCCACCATCCAGGTCCCCTGCTCGACCCAGCTCCGGCTGCAGGGTGCCGAGCCGCGCGCCCACCCCTTCCCGTGTAGCCCCCAGCACACAGGACAGAGTGGGGGTCCCCAAGGCACCGCATGGGAGCACCCCGATGAAATCCCCCATGACACCAGCACGGGGCAGGCCCAGGGCACCCAGCGCCCGGCTGGCACCAGCACCCCCAAAACCCACGCAGCAAGGGGGGAAACTGGGCATGGAGGCAGCCAGGCCGCAGGAAGGGGGGGTCCCTGCTACGTTGCACCCCCGTGCCCGCAGCCCCATGAAGGTCCATGCCCCTTCCCCGCATCACGGTGGCGCACGGAGCCCACGGGAAGGGAGATGGGGAGCCCCGGGCCCGGGCCACCCATTGTCACCCCGAAACCCCTCCAGCCAGCATCCGAAACAGGACATCAGCGTTAAACCCCCTGCCAAAGCCAGCCCGGCCTCCTGCCGGCCCCCCACCCCAGGGTGCAAGGCCTGTGCACCCCAGCAGTGCCGCCCAGCCCCAAGCCCGAGGGCTGGGGATGCTGAGGAGCTGGTGGATGAACCGGGGGCAGCCTGTGGTCCTGGCGGGGGGATGCAGGGATGCCAGGGGCACACGCAGCCCCTTGGCTATGACAAGGTAGTGGAGGAGCTCTCCCGTGGGCACCAACCCCTGCGCCCTGCGGGGAGCTGGGTCCCCAGCGTGGACCCACAGCCCACCGTGCCCCCGGATGGGGGGCAGGCAGAGGGGTCAGGAACGGGGGCCCAAACCCCGCGGGCAGCCAGGGCCAGCAGCGTCCCCAAGCCCCGGCGGTGCCTGAAGAAGCCCGAACGCGTGCCCTCCATCTACAAGCTGAAGCTGCGGCCCAAGGTGCGTCCCCGGCGGGACCACAGGCCAGGCAAGCGGCCCTCGCGCATCCCCACCCCAATGGGGCAGCGGCCACCAGCGCCCAGGGGTCAGCATCGTCCCACGGGGCTCCCCCGGCACCCCCAGCCCAGCAGCACCCGTCCCATGGCCAAGCCGTCACTGGCCGACAGCGGTGCCTGGATGACAGAGGACGATGAAGAGGAGTGGGTCTGACCCCCAGGTTTCAGCAGGGTTGGACCCCACGCTTGTCCTAAGGTGGGAGTGATGCTGGAGCTGTGGTACCCAAGGTTGGTGTGGGAAAGATGGGTTTGCTCCCAGGACACCCAGGAGGTCCCCCCATTGCTTTTTAGAGCTGCACCCTCTCCTTCCCCATGGGGTTGGTTTTGCACTGATTATTCTCCTCCTAAGCAGGCGCTCTTGCGCTGGTTTGAGTGGAAAAATCCAGCCCCAGGTTGAGAGAATGGGGCACCTTCTGCAGGGAAGAGGGGTGCAGCTGCCCCCTATGGTGTCCCCATAAAGCGGGGACACCCCGCACCCAGCACCCAGGCCATCTCATACCTCAGTCTTCCCCATCTGTACAACAGGATTGACAAACCTCCTACGGCACCAAGAGCCTTAAAGACTGTTTGAGTCGCTCAGGCTTGGGGGGGGCTATGTCACAGGAGTGACCCTTGCTGAGCCCCGTGGGCTTCTTTATGGTGGGAGACCCAGGGGGGGGGCAGTGGTCACTTTGATGGTGATGGTCAGCGTGGTGGCTGTCACCAAGGGTCATCGCCTGCAGCCATGGCCCTGGCAGTGTTTGTGCAATAGAGACATACCAAAGCTCTTCTGTTCCAGCATCTTTTCCAGATGGGTGGGGAGGGACAGGGGATGATCCTGATGGGGGGTCCCGGCGAAGGGAATTCCTGCTGCTGGTCTGTGTGCGCACAGCAAACGTCCCTCTGAGAGCCCTGTATTGGCCAGAAGAGCCCCATCTTCCAAGAGAGGCACAAGCCAGGCGCACACCGCTGCAGAGGAGCGGCAAAGGAGAGCACTGGGGGCCTGGGGATGCCAAAGCTGCCGGCAAAACTGCTCCTTCGGCGGGGGAGAGACCGATTCCTCCTCCCTCCCTGGCCCATTGCCTCTCGTACAGGAGCTGGTGGCAGGGGCAAAGAGCAGCGAGGCGGGTACAGAACAAGGGGACAGACCTGATTTTTAATTCCATTTCAAGTAAGGGAGTGCAGGGCATCACAGGCGGTGCAGGCACCTCGGGGATCTCCAGCAACAAGTCCAGGGGGAAAAGGAAAGCCAAGTCCAGGCAACCGGGACACTCACCGGGGCAGGAGGAGGAGGAGAGAGAAGCATCCGTGCTGGGCTGGACCAAACCCCGGCACCACGCGCACAGGGGCAGGAGCCCATCACCACCCTGGGGACAGCGGTGGGGACATCCTCAGCCTCTGCCAGGCTCAGGAGCAGGTTGGTTCAAGCGGGACCAGGGTGGCTTTGTATTAAAGGGTATGGAGCAGGGTTCTCGTAGCTGCTGCTCTGATCCCTGTGAGCCTGGGATGCTCCAGACTTCCCAGCCCTGGTTTCCCTGTGGGTGCCCCCACATACTCCCTCCTCCTGGGAGAGTAGCTCTTTGTAGCCCTCTTTTTCTTGGGAGCTGGGGAATGCTGTCAAAGCAGTGAGTTATTATTACTAATATAACTTTGTCTATAAAGTACAATAGAATATAACAATTATATTTATAACTTTTTCTTTTCTTTTTCTCCAAAATACTAAATAGATGCTATAAAAACCGGTAACTAATTGTGCTATAAACTGCAGGCTACAGGGTTGTAACAAACAATGTATTGGTTTAGTCGTTGATATGTGTACATCGGAGCACTTTAGAAATGCTTTATTATTAGCATTTACCAAGGAGTTTCCTTCTCAAACAATTTGGAGGGGTAAAGCCAGCCAGAGACCGATAACGTGGACTTACACGTGTCCATAAATCCTGATGGGATGAGGTCGGGGGCCATGAGGAAGCCCGGTCAGTTTGCCATGAAGGCAAGGGATGGGGATGAGTGCCCCTGCCTATCTCCAGCCGGGCTCTCGAGCCGCTGTGTTCCTCCACCACCTTTTCCCTTGGTTTTCCCTTATTTTACCATTTTGGAGCAAGGGGAATGGGGTTGGGGTGCTGGGGGTGGGAAGGAGGAGCAGAGTGAACCCAAACCCCACAGCATTGGGCTGCAGGGCAGCGCATGGGGTATGAAATGCACTAAGAGGGAAGTGTCATCCAGAGCACAGCGGTGCAGCTGTGAGGTGGAAACCTGGAGTGGGGGAAGAGATGGAGCTGGTGTCCTCTGCCAGGGCACTGCGGAATACCTGCATCGCCTTTGTTACACCAGAAAGCACTGGCATGGATCACATCCATGGATCGCATCACAGCCCCACATCCCGCTTTGGGAGGTGAGGATGCGCTTCTCCATGTCTCAAAGGGAGCAGCCGAGGAGGAGGCATCACAACACCTCACCAGCACATCCTCCCGGCACCGCTTCCTAACAGGAGCTGCACTTGGCACCTTGTGCAGGACAAGACACAGATGAGCTTCAAACTGGTGTAAAACGAGCTGAAAGGTTAAAACCTAATAACGAGGCCTCAACTTCCTATTAGGGATAGACAGGAGAAGAAGGAACGCAACCGGAAATCAAAGTCCAGGTCCCTATTGCTTTGGAGGATGCCTTCGCACCGCTGCCACCTCACGTGGATGGAGGCGAGCATCCCGATGGGAAAGCTGGCGCGGGGTGATGGAGTGAGAGGCTGCCCTGGGGACACCGGAGGGTGGTTGGATCCCGCTGAGCCCGGGACACGAGGTAGCAGAGGGATGACCTGCCCGGCCAGCAGCATTCCGGGGTTATTTGGTGTTCCACAGGCCGTGGGGAGGAGGAGCCTTCCTTGGCTGAACCGGGGCAGAAGGGGGACTCGAGGCCCTGGGGAAGCAGCACCCAGCACCCATGGGATGTAAGGGGCAGGATGTGGGCTCTATTTTAGTGTTTTCCTCCCCCCTTTTCTTGCTTTCATCCAAAAATTCCACCTGGAAATCTGGCCCAACTGAGCCAAAGGAGAGCCCCTCTGACCCGGCCTCTTGCTGGAGGCTGCTCTGCCCTCAGGAGAGAAATCCCAGTTCGGAAGGGGGGACTCCCAGCTCCACCGTGCCCCAGGGATGGAGCCACGCTGGGACACAGGCACTGGGCAGCTCCCTTCCAGGAGGCAGGTGATGGCAGGCAGCAGATGCCAGGGAAGGATGCAGCCAACAGCCAACCTCTGGGTACCGCCTGAGGCATCTCCTCTATGCCGTGCCATGCCACACATCAGGCACAGCAGAGACACAACCCCCCCTCCCCGGACAGCTTTGATCCCAATTCCGGAGCCTTGGGGAGCGCTCAGTTTAACCATGGTCCTCCCTCATCCCTTGCTCCCTCCAGGCATCCCGGCCACCCTCCCGCCCATGGCATCACCCTGTCCAAGGTGCACTGTCCCCGTATGTCACCGCAGGGTACCAGCGCTGGCGGGGAAGCAAACCCCGAGGTGCTTCCAGCACCGCTCCCACCACAGCATCACCCCCATCGAGCGGTGACACCGGGGAGCTGCGGTCCCCAAGGATGGGTGGCCACGATGGCGCGGCCAGAGGGGTCCGGGGGGGCTCACATGATGGTGCATCGGTTCCTGCGCAGGGCGCCCTGGAAGCGGATGGTGGTGTGGACGTGCTTGCAGCGGGCGCAGCCCACGCTCTTGAGCAGCTCACTGAAGAGCAGCAGGATGTGCCAGTTGTACTTGGCCGAGCACTCGATGTAGCCGCACTTCCACGTCTTCTTCACCAGGTTGGAGACGTTCCAGCGCGGGATCACCCGGCCCCGCTGCAGGTCCCGCTTGTTGCCCACGATGATGATGGGTGTCTCCGATGTGCCGATGACCCTGGGGAGGGAACACAGAAGGGGACAGGGCACACTGTGATGATGGGCCCGCGGACCCCAACCCGTCCCAAACCAGCTGTTGGCTTTGGCTTGGCAAGAGGGATGTGACTCCTCTTGCCTCGTCCCTCTTCATGGCCAGCCCCGCACTGTGTCAGCCCCAGGTGCTTTCTGCCCTCACCCACAGGCGATACCTGCCCAGGGTCATAGAATCCCAGACTGGTTTGGGTTGGAAGGGACCTTAAAGCTCACCCAGTTCCACGGGCAGGGACACCTTCCACTAGACCAGGTTGCTCCAAGCCTCATCCAGCTCCTTCCACCCTGAGGTCCAATTTCGCTTCAGGGCTCCCAGCCCCGCAAAGGGGCTTTGTCCCAGTCTGTAATATCGCATCCCCAATGCCAAGAGCAGGGAAGCACTGAGCTGCGGGGGGGATGCATCCCTACCTCGTCTCCAGGATCTGCTGGCGGATGGTTTTGATGTACTCGAAGCTGTCAAAGCAACAGATGTCATAGACCAGGATGTAGGCATGGACGCTCCGGAGCCCCCTGCAACACACGTCCGCCCACTCCTGCAAGGTGCAGAGAGGGATCAATCCTGGCTCAGCCCCAGCACCGTGCCTGAGGGATGCCCTGCACTGGGTGCACGCTCTCCAGCACCCATCTCACCTATGCTCTGCCGTCACCCATCCCTGTGATGCTGCATCTGCCCCCCACAGCCCTTCAGCCACCCCATCTCCAGAGATCCCTTCTTCCCCTCAGTAACCCATAGGAAAGTGAATGGGATTTGCAGCCCCAATTCCTCTCTTGAGTGAGGATTGATGCCCAGCGGTCCAGGGGTGAGCTGGGAACGGGGCTGAATGCACCCCTTGCCCTGGATGTAAAAGCTTCATCCTCCAGAGCTGTAATGAGGTGTGTTAACCAGGGATGCTCCCAGGCTTGCAGGCAGGGCAGGCGAGGAGGATGCTGAGGATGCATCCTCATCCCTGTGGGTCAGAGGGGGGAGGTGACAGCAGGGCTGTTGGGAGGGGGCATGGGGACAGGAGAGGGGCAGTGGCTGCTGTGGGGTCTGTGGGACTGGGAGCCAGGGCAGAGGCGGGCAGGGGCGGCCTCTCCACAGCCACAATGTGGAGCCGTAAGGAATCCACGTTGTCAGGGAGGCTTTGGGTTTCCAGAAATAACAGGATTATTTTTTCCATGCTATAGGATCTGTCCCACTTCCAGCCACTTTCCCAGTGCAGCAGCAGTACCGGGAACGGCAGCCCATGCTGACAGCACCACAAACCCTCCTGAGCACCGCCGGAGGTGCACCAAGGAGGAAAGGCATCACTTCTCCTGAGCAAGCCCTTTGGTACCATGAATCATCCCTTGCTGAGTTCATCATCGGGATGATGCAAAGCAAGACCTAGGACCGAAGGGAACTGGGAAGAGGGAAGTTTTGGGTGCGTGTTGGTCTCCATCACAGACTGCAGCAGGGGAAGGAGCTGGGACACCGAGGGGAGGAGGTGCTGTGCAGCTCCCTGTTGTCACTGCGATGCAGGCGGATGGAGCAGCATTGTCTCTCAGTCCTGATACACCTGGGAGATCCATAAATTGCAGCTATTCCACCTCTCTGGGGCGCAGCTTGCTCCGGAGCTGTGATGTCAGGATGGTTTCCCTTGTGTGGGTAGGTTTTCCGGGATGCTCAAGGTTGGAGGAGGGTCCCATGAGGGAGCGGGATGCTGGGAAGCCACCAGCTCCTGCTCCTCTCCCAGCACATCACAGTAGGGATGCTGCTCCTGGCCATGGAGCCTCCCAGCAAACACAGCCGTATCCCCCACCGCAATCCTCTTCTTCCCCCTCGGAGCCATCCCTGTGCCCAGCCTCTCTTCCCGGGAAACCTCCATCTGTTCCCACCGGCTGCATCCTCTCGAGCACAGCGAGGCAGGGAGTTAATCAAGTGTGGCAGCGTCGCTGCCATGTCAATACATTACCCTTTGCTATTCCGGGCTGTCTCGTGCTCTGACCTTTCATTCCCTGCACACACCGATTAATCCTAAACCTCCTCCTCGTCCCTGGAGCTCCCACTTCACCTCCCGCCTGACAGCGCAGGGCAGGAGCACTACAAGGCCCCATAACCCCATCCCCACAGGGCACCGGTGTGATATAATTATACTGATTAGATATAAAGGAGAGCGAGCTCCTATGGAGGTGCCCCATTGCCCTCCGGCCACAGCTGCTTTCCCCACAGCAGTGGCACAACTTGTGCGCCTGGGACGTGCCTATGGCTTGAGCCTAAAATCCCCTTCTTCCCCATTGAACCCCCTTGAAGCAGCGCTGGTGGCGATGCTCTATGAGCCCACGCAGCCCTTCGGGGCTGTTCTGGAAGCACCTGAAAGGGGTTTGAGGAGGTGCTGGTGGGCTCAGTGTTGTGCCATGCGTGGGGGTGACAACCACACTGGCAGGGGATGTGCAGCCCTGCTCTGCCTGGCATGGGCAGCGCATGCATCACTCTCTGGATGTCCCCGAACCCCCGGTTCGCACCTGAACGCCCTGGCCATGCTCCCCCAGCCCTTTGCTGGCGCCAGCTCTGGCTGGGGTCCATCACCCATCTGGATGGGACCGTGGGCATCGCCACAGGAACACCCCCCCCCCCCATTGGCCATCATTTTAGGGGAGAGAGCTTTCGAAGGCGCTTTCTCCCAGCCCCGCTCAGCCAATAGCCTGGAGGATGCCATCCCTCACACCGGCGAGCGCAGGGAGAAGCACCCCCTGAAGAGAAGGAACCGGGACCCCACAGGGTTCCGCAGCAAAACCCCATCGAGGTCCCCCCCCCCCGCAGAGGCGCCATCCCTACCTGCAGGGTGTTGACGGGGAAGGCGGTGATGGGGGGGAAGTCCATGATCTGCAGGTCGTGGACGTGGCCGTTCATGACGACGGCGGGCAGGTAGACGCGCCGGGCCGTGGTGGGCACGCAGACCTCGCTGAACTCGTTGTAGAGGAACTGCCGCACTATGGCACTCTTGCCCACGCCCTGCGCCCCCAGCACGGCGATCTTGACCGTTGCCACCATGCCGCCGCGCGCCGGCCGCTGCCCTGCTGCTGCCCCCGCGGTGCCGAGGCTGCATATTCCCACGCAGGGGGCCTCAGCCCCATTCAGGATGCATTTCCCCTGTCACTGCCAGGCCAAGGAGGAGATGGTCAGATCCCAAAGGCGCCCTCGGAGCACCTGCAGGTGATGCGTTTCCAGTGGGAAAGGGTTTGTCCTCGGGGAGCAGGAGCATCCCCCAGGGATGGGCAATGCCCCCAGTGGGGGCTTTGGCACTGCAATGTCCCCCTCGGGGGCTCCCACCCTGCAGAGCCAAGGATCTGGGCGAACTCCAACCCGGGAAGGAACTCCATTGTTCAGCCCTTTTGGTACCAGAGCAAAGAAACCTCTAGGAAAGGGACTGCGTGGCTCAGGGTTTGCAGCACTGGGGGCTCATCCCACAGCATCCATGGGGACTGTCACTGACTGCTCCATCTCAGTGCTGCCCCAAGCCAGGGAATCCATCTTCGCGCCGCTTGGACAGCTGGAATTGCCTTTTGCTGGGGCAGGGGGGAGATCGCTCTGTGCTGCAACAGCTTTAATGTTTAATTCCAGGCTTTGAGCAGTTTGGCAATTAACTTGATGGAGGCTAATTTCTGAGCCAGCTGACGGGGTGAGCCCGCGGGCTGCTGGCACATGTGTTGAGGCCAGACAAACCCGGGGCAGGGCCACACATGCAGGGGGGGACACAGGGTGATAGCCCACACGTAAGGAT
The DNA here is from genome assembly GCA_017639245.1 of Myiopsitta monachus. NCBI lineage: Eukaryota > Metazoa > Chordata > Aves > Psittaciformes > Psittacidae > Myiopsitta > Myiopsitta monachus. The sequence continues at coordinate 8,682,460 of CM029932.1, forward strand.
GAAGGAGCAGAGTCAAGGAGCCCAAACACACACCGGCCCCAGGTTCCCAACCAGAGGCAATGATGGGAACAACAAGGGCGAGGGGCTGGGAACCGCTTTTGCTCGCTCCCATCATCAGGAAGCGGCTTGTGCTTAATCCCAGAGTGGGGATGCTTTCAGCAGCGTGCGATGCTCTGGTCCGTTCTCCCTGAAAACCAAACCTCAGTGGCCCCTGAGCGGGCAGAAAGCAGCAGGTTCGAACCGCCCTGTCCTGACTGTTTGATGGAGGCGTTTGCCCCAGGAGAGCTTGGACATGGATGTCCTGGCTGCTGGGTGCCGGGCTGCCTGCGGTCCCCCAGGCTGGGCCATGGTTCCCACCATCCCTCATCCTCCTCACAGCGAGGCTGGGGGCTGGCAGGGCCTGACCCAGCCCCAGGGCAGCTGCAGGTTTGTGCCCTGGGCTGGGCAGCACAGCGCATGCACGGCACACGGTGCTGGCACCATCCCCTGGGGTGCTGCTGCCCTCGGGGACCTGCTCACCCCAGCCCCAGGAGTGGCTCCATAGGGACAGTGGGGCGCAGGAGCCCCCACGCCGGCCCTGCTGGGGCCTCTCTCCACCCGCAGAAAGCACTGTCATCGCCAGTCCCCGGGGGCCACTCTGCTGCAGGGACAACCCCACAGAACCCCTCTCCAATGCGGGGCTGGAGGGAGATGGAGACACAGCCGAGACCCAGCACCCCAAAAACCCCTTCCCCCCTCCGGGCTGGCACCGGGGGCCGTGCATGAGCCGAGCCGGCCCCAGGAGGCTTTTGCACCCTGAAGCATCGCATCCCGCCCCGCCTGGCTCCATGGGAAGCCGGGGACGCGGTGGGAGCGGGAGGCGAGGGGGAGGCTGCCCCGGGGAGGGGGCCCCGGCGCGACCTTGGGCAAGCGCTGACCCCGCAGCCCGGGGGATGCTCTCCGCGGCGGCAGCGCAGCATCCGCGGCACCGGGGCTGGAGGAGCCCGGGGGGTTCCGGGGACACACGCACCCCCCCAGGCCGGAGGGGACGGGGAACCGGGGAGCACCGGAGCTCAACTTTCGCTGGGGACCCCCCCCCCTCCGGACCCGGCTCTCCCCCCCGCCCCCGTCCCTGCCCAGCGGCAACTTCGCCCCTGTCCCCCCGTCCCCGTTCCCGGCGGGTCCCCCCTTACCTGGCAGCGGCGGCCCGGGCCGGCGGCGCCCCGGCGGGCGGCGGAGCCATGCGGCGAGCCCGGAGCGGGGCGGGCTGCCCCGCTGCAGAGCCCCGGCCCGGCGCGGCGATACCGAGGGGCCGGGCGGCGGCGGGGGAGCCCGGCCGGGGCACGGGGCGGGCGGTGGCGGCGATGGAGGCAGCGCCCGGGGGAGGGCAGGCACCGCTCAGGCAGGGATGCGGGCGGCGATGCTCGGGAGTGATGCAGGCAGAGCCCGCGGAGGGAAGGGGAGGCTCTGCCCGGGCGGGGATGCAGGGGATGCCCTGGGAGGGATACAGGCAGGGAAGGAGGCAGCGCCCGGGAAGGGAGGCAGGGAATGCCCAGACCGAGTCGCAGGAAGCCAAGGAGGGACAGCGGCTTCTCCCGGGGCTCTGGGGAGGTGCCGATGGGAAAAGACCCTCCCATGTCCCCCCTGCAGTGTGCTGGGTGCAACACCCTCAGCCTTTCCCTCCCCGGCGCCCAGCAGTGTCTGTCCCCTCATGCCCAACCCGTGGGACCCCCCAGGGCCAGATTCCTCTGGGGACGGGGGTAGGACCCCTCCGAGGAGCCCTTCCCTCCTCCAACACTGCCGCTCCCGTGCTCTCAGGCACATCCCCTCCTCCCCGATGCGCCAGGCCCCTGGCCCGCTGTCCCTGGGTGCTGCCAGGCCCCACCAAGGGAAGGACACTTCTGCTGCCGTTTTGGGACACCCCCCACCAGGCATTTACCTGCAGGCAGGACAGTGAGGAAGACGCCGGTCACAGCTCTGGGAGCGCGGTCCGGGCCCTCGGGACACGCTGCCGATGGGCTCCCTGTAGCTCTCTGCTCCTCGAAGCAGCCCCCGAGCCCCGCTGCAGGTCACCCTGACACCACAGGCACCAGGGTGTCTCCATGGGTCTGGCTGCGGTCACACAGGCTTGGCTGAGCCAAGCACCGGACACAGCACGGCTGGGCTGCCTCCAGCCCCATCAGCGCCGGGAATAACATCACCTCCAGGGGTTCTTCTCCGGGGTGAAGAGGGGAAACACTGCCATATCCTTCCTGGGGAAGCGGGGACAGCAGGCACAGCCCCAGGACACAGAGGGACACGGGCAGCCTTAGTGCCACCGCACACCTCAAAGGGAGTCAGAGCCCCTTCGTGCCTCACATTACCCCCAGGCTTTTCATTTGGGGCTTATATCCCTGTGGAGGTGCCTGATGCTCACAGCTAGGGAAGTACTGACGTGACCCTGGGGGTTATCACCAGGCCTGGATACTGCTCTGCTTCCCCGGCTCCTTTCTCTGCATCGCCATAAAGCAGCCGGGAGCCCTGGAACGTTGCTGGGAAAGGGCAGGGATCGCGGCTGCACACGAGCCCTCCTGCACAATCCAGGCTCCAGTCTCGGGGCTATTTTTAGCAGTTCCCTCCAAGATGCTCTTCACTTGCAGTTTTATGTGTGAGATTTAATAGAGGAGGCAAGGGGGAGGGGAGCGGGGCTGGATCCTGCATCCCGGCACATCCCCACTGGCTGCGAGCCTTATCCGACGCAAACCTAAACCCATCCATCAAAGAGCTCCCGTGTCCTGGCACGTGGTCAGCCCCTAAAATCCTCTCCCCGTGCTGCATCATGAGCTCAGGGATCTGCTGTCACCAGGTGCTGGCCCTTAGCACATGCACCAGCATGGAACAGGATGGGTGCAAGGAGCAGCAAGGGTTGGGGTGAGCACATAGAGCACAGCATCTCCATCCCTCCCCAAGGAGCCCCTGCAGAACAGGGAATGAAGGAAAAACCTTTCCCTTTGCCACGGGATGTGAAGGGGACAGCAGCCAGCACAGCACAGACCTCAGCATCGTGTATCAGCTTTAACTGGGCCAAATGCTGCCCCAGGCTCACCCCCAGCACCACAACAAGGAGCAGACATGCAGCAGGCAACCACCCCCCCCATCCCATCCCATCCCATCCCCGGCACACAAGGGATGCATGAAGGGACAGAACAGCAGCACCAGTGATCCCAAACCGGCCTCTCACTGCTGCTACAGACGTACACCAGCTTCTAACACAAAACCATCCCAACACAGAGCATGCCAGGCCCTTGGCCTCATCTCCAGGTGCCACAAAGGCAAGGCTGAGCCGGGCTGGGGATGGAGCTGCTCTGCTGCTTGTGGTGCTGTATTTCTGGCCGGAGCTTGGCTCTAGCCCCATGCAGAGGTTTTGCAGCCCGAGACAGCACCAGCGACGGGAAAGCTCTCTGGAAAACACCAGCACCAGGCCAGAGCAGTCCAAATGCATCACTGACTGTCCCGATTCCATCGTTTCACTGCAGGGAAAGCAGAGCCATTACACACAGCCCACCTGGGGCCCAGCAAGGGCTAAATGGGTACATGCATCTTCTGCTCCCTGACTGTCAGAGGCTGTCCTTGACAAGGTGCCAGTGCCTCCTGCAAGCAAAGGCCCTTTTCCTGCTGCCTTTTGAGACGCGAAGAGCAGCAGCCAGAGGCAGAGAATGACTGCAACCTCCTTGCCCTGAAAGCCCCTGTTTTTTGGGGGGGTCTCCATTGTAGAAATGGCTGCTGAAGTGAGGGCGAAAGGCTCCAGTGAACAAACAGCCTCCTCCCCACCGAATGCAGCCTTCAGCCCTGAGGAAGCACAGGACTTGGATCCTCTTCCCAGCCCCACAGAGCCACGCACAGCCCCAGCATCGTGGAAATGAGTTTATTGACACGGAGGGCAGGTAAAGCCTGAAGAGCAACACAACTACGCGGCCAACGCTTGGATGAGCAGTGCGGTGGGAGAGGGCAAACACCACGGAGTGAGCCAACATCATGGAGCGAGCCCAGGCTCTGCCCTGCGGTGCACAGACACCTGTGCACCCAAAAAGCTGGGAAATCAGGCAAGAGAAGGGGGTGGTCAGCAACCCCTCCTTGCATCAAAGCTACACCCTCCTCCCTGCCCCAACACAGCATCACACTCGGTGCCACCGGTGCTTCCATACTTGCTCTATGATTGTTGCAGGGTGCTCTGCAAATTCACCTACAGCACACACAGGCAGGGCTCAAGGGCTGGATTGCTCCAGCTCTGCCCCACTTTTCCCCCAGCCAGAGCACAGGGGTTCCTAACACAGGGATGTCACCTTCCTTGGGGTCCTGCAGCTCCAACTGGAGCTCCTCAGCTGCCTGCTGGAGTCTCTTCCAGGGCACTGTAACCTTTTCCCAGCACTGACTTCTTGGTTGCAGACAATGCCAAAGCCCTGATGAACTACCTCCCACCGCAAAACATGTATTGACTTTGAATGTGGCATCTAAAAAGACAACATGGGGGTCGCTATGCGTAAGAGCTTTGCTTGCTGGGGAGTAGATGGCATCAAAGCATGCTGGGGAGGGCAAAGCTGCTCTGGTTAGTGGCTTAGTTTGTGCAGGACAAGCTATGGATGGAGCAAGGACATGCAAGAGGCTTTGCTTTCACTGCTGTTGCTGCAGCACTTAGTGGTTGCAATGTGGCGAGTCCACAGCCATGGACTGGAAAGGGAAGCAGTCCTGGCCCTAAGGAGAGATTGGAAAAGAGAGACCAGGGCATGGGGCTGCTCAGGACAGGGGGTGAGAGCAGGAACCAAAACGGCCTCTGAGCTCCTGTGTGCCTCTGGGCACAAAGAGCCAAGCTGCACACGGAAGAAACACTTGGAACACTTGAAGCCTGGACTATCAGCCCAGGCTGAAAGCCCCAGGCAGGCAGTGAACACACACCATAAGCACAAAGCATCTCCCATCAGACCATGGCCTGGGTTTCGGGGGACAGCACAGGGAGAAGCAGCTCCACTCCCTTTGGCCCCAGACACTGCCAGCAGCAACCCCCCTGTGCAGGGGCACCGTTGGATTTACGACCACGAGCCTTAGGGGTTAGCGCAGCGCTGGGTGAAGGTGGCAGAGCTCAGAGGACAGCTGAGAAGGCAGTTTGGCCATAGCAGGCACGGAAAGAGCAAGAAGAGGGGCTGCAGGTGGGTGAGGATGCAGAGAGCATACCTGGAGCTCTGGCAAGAGCCTTTTGCTCTAAGAGTGGGCTCTTTTCCTTCATTTCAATCACCGCTGTCCTGTTATCAATCCAGGTCTGCAGCTTCTCCCCACACAAAAGCAGCCTCACTTCTCCAATCAGCAGCTAATGAGCCAGGGAGATGGCTGGAGTGAAAATACCATCAAAAGCAGAGTTGAGGCTGTCAGCACGAGTGTAATAAAAAACCCCCCTGTAGGGCTCCATCCGACTCCACGGATCAAACTGATGGCTCTGTTCCTAGGGCCCCGAGGCTGTGCTCACCCTGCTAGAGCCTGACATCCCTGCAAAGCTCCCCCAACACTTCCCTGGAATCACCTTTCCTTTAAGCCAATTCCAATAGAAAAACTCAAAAACCAACCCAAAAGTATAAAAATAGAAAATAAAGTGCAGTGTGACGTGTTCGACACTTTCGCCTTGTTTTAATGAGCCGACGGATGGGGTTTTGCCTGTTTCTTTTTCCCAATGAGTTTACAAAACCGGAACTACGCCTAAAGCCATTTAGAAAACACTGGACATTGGCACAAAATGGAGAAGCCCACGAGAACGGACAAGGAGTGAGGGGTGAGGGGGACGTGGGAGTAATCGAAGCAGTGGTTACAAACTCCATGGACGCTAAAAATACCAAAGGGGTTTGTTCCCTATCATCGTTAGCACGTGGATACTAATTGCTACCTTGAATCAGCGCCTTTGACTGACATCCTACACATGAATACAGCTGCTTCCAGTTAAGAGTGCTTTTCCCTGCGCTAGTGGTGAAGGAGGATCTGGGGACCCCTTTCTCCCGCCTCCTTCCGCAGGGTGAGGCACAGGCTGATCTCCTGTTAGTTTTTCAAGATGGCATCGTAGGCCTGGTAGATGTACTGGGACACTTCGGGAGCTCGGCATTTCAGGGAGAGCTGCAAAGAGGAGAGGAGACGTTAGTGGGGGTGCAAGGGAAGGCAGGAGCTTCCTACCACCTCCAGGAAGGCAACTGACCTACAGCATGGGTTGCACACATCATGGACGCGGCCGGTGACAGTCAACCCGAATACTTCTGCTTTGTCACCAAACTGCCTTTTTAAGAGCTTGCTGCAAGCAGGGGAGGTACATGGAAGCAAACTCCCACTGTGGGGCTCCCAAATTCCTTAACATGTATGTGCCTCTGCAGGCATGAAGGAAGGAGATGATGACCCAGATCTGAGACAAGGGACTTGCTTGCTCTCATGCCATAAGTCACAGCACTAAACCTGGAGGCTCAGCCCTGTTAGACACAAAGTTGGCTGCTGTCACTCCTCTCTATAACAAGGATCAGGACGAGAGCAGGTTTGCAGCATCAGTCCTTGTGCAAACACTTTAAATCACCTTCCAACGCTCACTTCCACCCAGGTCTTCAGACCACGGTTTTTTCCCGAAACTCCTGGAGCAGCTTCCAGCAGGAGCTAAATCCTTTAATAACAGGATGCTCGGACACACAGGTGCCCAGAACAGAGCGCACCTTTGCACCAGTCATAGGCTGATGCCAGCACAAGGCCAAAGAGGCTGTGACATCCAGACAGCCGGTCTGCGCTGCGGGAACACGGCAGGGCATAAATATGTCCTTGTTTGGGAGAGGGGGAAGGGCATCCTGGCAATGCTTCCTCGCTAATGTCTCTTGGCTTTATCTCTGGGTAACCTTGGCAAGTAGCTGCTCATTGCTGAGCGGGCATTATCCCAGCTCACTGGTAACAGAGCAGTGGAATTCTGTTGTTTCTCACTTGTTTTCCTCAGTTCAGTGGGCATTCCTAACCTCCTCCTGTCAATTAATAGGATCCCCCCAACAAACCAAACACATCAGGAGACATCACTCTGTGTGTGATGCGAGTCAGAAAGATCTCAGCCTGCACCACGTGCCCACTGCAGTCCGACGCCTTACCGTGTAGTTTGGGTTCCCCGGTTGAATGCGAAGCTCAGCCAAGATCCAGATGCCGTTGGTGAGCTTCAGAGACTGGTAGAGCATGTCCTGACCCTCCACGTTCCTCTTGGCAATGGTGTAGACATTGTTATTCTGCAGTTTGCTGGAGACAGTGTCTTCAGAGAGACAGAGGAAAAACATCTGTTAATTCAGATTCATCATCTGCAGAGACAGGAGAGCCCAGAGGAGCATTCCCAGGATGCAAGCGCACAAGGAAATGCTGACTTCTGTCCCAGGGTTTTCCCTGGGGACAGGAGCAGACATGACACAAGGAATAAAAATTCCAGTTAGCTCCTTTCAGGCTGTTAACCCTTGTGATGGATTGGCCCATCTTGCAGGGCTTTCACTTCCTGCTCATTGCTCTGGGTTGCTCAGGATTTACTGCCTTTATCAATGTGAGTCTGATGCTCAGAGGGCAGGAGGACTCTGCTTTATCTATAGTCCCCAACCAGCCCGAGGCAAGGGAACCTGGAGGCAGCCAGAAGATGAAGACAGAAGACCAAAGATCACTGCCTGAGGCTCACTTGGGAACCTGGTTCTAAGGTCCTGTCCCAACCATGACAACTCCCTCCTGCTTCTCCCACGCACAGACACTTCTGACCAAGCCAACGTCCTACAAGGTAGTAAAAATCCTTCCTTTCTTTCTAAAGCCATCTCTTGAAAAGTACAAAACCCCACAGACATCTGCCTCTAGATATCACAGGACTGTGATACAGCTTTTACACACTGTACGACCTCAGCACTCACAGATGTCTGATTTCACCTGGAGACCTGCATGGATGGAAGCACGAACATGTTATTTCTAAGGGGCCTTTCAAAGAAACAAGGACAGGGGCAAATACACAGAACACAAAGACCCAAATCAGTGGCTACTGGATGCCAAGGGACGGCTTCTCAACACAGCATAGAGCAAACCTCAGTCTCTGGATGCCAGTAACAGGGGTACATTCCCACTCTGAGTGGTAGGCTGAGGGAGGAGGACTCTCCCCCTGGTAAGCATCACTGGCAAATTCCCATTCCTAGGTGTCCAACATGAGAAACAGAACTCGTTCAAGCTCTCTGCCAGGGCGGGATGGAATGCTCTGTCTGTGCTGGGCCATTATCAGGAGGTTGTGCGCTTCTGAAAGAAAGCAAGGGAGAGAAGTAGCCCTACACCAATTTGCGCTGAAAGCCAAGAGACTGGAAACAAGGGATCCATTTCAAGGAGCACGAGGAGCAAGACAGCAGCAGAGAAGCAGCACAAAGTGACCGTGTAGCTCTAATCCATCCCTGCACCTAACACCATCAAGATCTGCCAGCATCAGTGCTAGATGTGAGAACGGACACAAATCTGTGCTGGTATATGGAAGGATGAGAGAGGGAACATGTGCCAGGGAATGGCAGAAGCAGGAAAGAAAGAGCCTCATGAATCTGTACACTGATGCAGAGACTTGGACCCGCTGCTTCTCCCCAGGGCAGCGTTGATAACCAGAGCTGCAGAGCAGCTCCACAGGCAGCCTGGACCCTTTGCCTGCAGCTGTGCTGAACCCCTTTGGTCCCCAGGCTTCAGAGCAGCTACATGCAGGTCGAGGAGGGTTCAGGCATCCAACTACCCAGATACACTCAGATTTAGGTTTTCTCTCTTCCCCAGTTACTATGGAAACTGGCAGATATAAGTAACTGATGAGATCCTTTGCTTAAAACCCCTCATTCCCTCTGTCTCCTCCTCCCACCTCTACTCCTCCTCTATACAACAAACTCATCCAGATTTGGGAAATGAGGAATGCAGAGCAGCCCTCTGCTCAGAGGGAGCACGGCTGGGAGAGACATCACCCACCAGGGATAAAGCCCAAAATCCCATCTCTTTGTGTCCCCCCAGCCAACGAGAGCAGCCCCCAGGGCTTTTAAAAGGCAGTGATTTCAACGAGTACTGGCTCAGAGACTACATCCTTGTTTGCAAGGGATGGTGGTATTAACTGTGATTTTGTTTGCCCAGTTTTAACAGGCTGGGGTTAAACCTTACCAGTCTGAAGTCTCTCTGGAGACGTATCCTGGAAGCGGAACTACTGGAAAGGGTTTAAGACTTTCTCCAGTCATCCTTATACCTGCTGGCAGCTATCTACCCATCCGCCGCCACAGCAAAGGCATTCCCCAGGGAGCATGGGTGCAGGTTGGAAGCAAGGCTGCAACTGGGAAGCTGCAATTCTGGCAGCTGTGGAGCTGCTACCCCATTACACAGCAGAGGAAGTGAGCGCTCCTGCTGCCCAGGGAGCTGTGCTCTGGGGGCACAGTGGGTGAGATGGGGCTGCGCAGGAACTATTCATGCCAAAGTCTTCAACTGATGGCATCTCCTGCACATAAACAGCCCTGCCTTTGCTGGAGAGCAGATTTCCAAGCAGGCACATACTTGTAGCAGGATATAGGGAGGGAAACTGAGGCAGGTCACTCCTAGGAAAGCCTGTTTTCCACTTCCCTGTCTGACCTCAGCTACCCTCTGAAGAGTGCAAGAAACCCTACCAAAACATACCCTGTCTCAGGCAGGCACCCCCAGCAATGGTGAGCAGGCTGGAGCGCTGATGCTTGGCTTGCCTGGCTCCTCCTGCCCCTCTCTCAGCACAGATGTGGGGACTGGTGAGATCCTACCCCTTCTTCCCCCAGGTAGCAGCTCCTATCCGTCCTGTGCTCCCGGAGTGTCAGGATTTGGGATTGTGGAGATGGGGCAGAGTTGCTAAGCAACAGTGCCAGGCTGTGCCTGGCTGAAGGCAGGACCGCAAATGCCATGTGACAGCACAGCCTTTAAAAGATAAATACATTTAAAAAGGCAGATATTTGCTGGGAGCAGAGCACTGAGCCCAGCTCTGCTGCTCCCTGAGCGAGAGGAGAGCACAGCACCCACCAGAGCCCCGGCCAGTGCCCAGTGCAGGCAGGAGGAGGGCTGAGCCGTGCTGCTATGTGTCCCCCCAACACATGGGGTCTGGTGACTGCAAACCAGAGCCACATAAGTCCTGCTGCAAGTCAGCACAGTCTATGCCTGACCTTGCTAAGCAACTTCCCTCAGGGCGGCTTCTTTTGGCTCAATGCTTGTTCTCAACACCTTCTTGAAAAACAATGCAAGGATACAGAAAGATTCCCCCATCCCCAAGGCCAGGGAAGCCGACAACATCAGTCCATCTTTTAGGGTTGGTTTTTTGTTTGTTTTCCTTTTCTTTTGCTTTTTAAACAGAATTCTTTCTCCTGCCTCAGCCCAGCAACTGAACAGCACACACGGAAACACAGGCACATAGGGAAGAAAGCTGGACAAGGGCTACTCCTTTGCACTGAGCTAATCCAATTCTTTCCAACAGCACTTTCCTTCTGGGTAAAGCAAAGGACATGCTTTAATCTTCTACCCCTGCAGCTTAAGCATTTCACTTCCAAACTCAAAGAGCCAAGATGCTCCAACTGGCAACAACAGGAGTTTTCACAGAGGACTTGCACAATGCGGGATCACAACCAACAATACAGCTTCTTTTGAACTTGGACCTTTGTGGTGTTTTGCACAAGCCCTGATGTTAGGAAGTAAAATTCAATGACTATATTTTATGCTGTGGTAGCTGGAAACATCCCCACAGCATTTCCAGCAACAACTGAACGGTTCTGAGCATCCAGCCAAGAGCTGCATTAGAACACCAAATGCATCTGCAGACTCAGATCTAGTGGGGAGGCACTTTGGTCAGTATTATGACAGTACATTCATTTCCAAGACATGGAATATACACGAGTTCTATACTTTATTAAATGCTGGGGTTACTAGATTTGCACATACAGAATAAAATCTTACCCGAGAAGCTAGTGTCCTGATTGTCCCTCAGGTTCCAGCAAGAATATCCAACTTCTCTTTGTTCTAGCATTAGCAAATTACTTGGGGAACCAAAGTGATCACTGCACTTCCAATAAAGCCATAATGAATTCCAAACACTGATAACCGTTGTTTCACACCAAATTGTGGGGCAGAACAAGCAAACCCAAAGCTCTTAGAGCTACTGAAGAGCACAGCAGCTAATTGCCTCCTGTCAGCTAGTCCTCTGTCATCCCATGGGTTTGAGTAAGCAGGATTTAGAGAAAGGAACACATTTAGTTAATCTGGTTTGTGTATTTTAACTTAATGCAACAGTCCTTTCAAATTCAATCAAACTTAGCATGTGCAAACAGGCAAAGCGTGTTTAATGCATGCTCAGTCACAGGGGAAACCTCAGCTGGCATAGTAACACCAACTGCACCCAGATTATTTGAGATACAACAGTCTAGGAATCTATTTTCATGCACCAGATTCTTTCATTTCCCTTAAGCTCACCCCAAATCAATTAACTTAGCACTGGATTCATAAGAGATGAGAATGTTTGGGTAGAACCCTGACCCTGTGTTTCCATTAGTTCTATTTCTGAACATGGTCTGCTCCATGGAACTATCACAACTTCCTCCTAAGAGGCAGACACATGAAAGAGTTCGAATGAATTCAAGATGTACAGTGCACCCTAAGTGCACCCTGACCCCATGATACATAACTCCAGAGAGACTTGCTCCTCCACAGCCATCCAGCTCCAGCTCTAACGAACAGCCTCAGGCCAGTGCCAGCTCTCACTGCTGGGAGCCTGAGTCCCAAATCCCTCATCCAGAATTAAGCACTCCTCTCTCACTGAGGCAACTGTGGGAATACCTTCGAGGGTTCAGGATTTGCTTTTTGTTTGGAAATCAAAATGCTGGAGATTGGGATCAGAGTGGAAAGCCCTCACCACTGAAAGGCCCCAGAGCGCGGCACCTTAGGCTTCAGCCTGCAGCAACCAAGATTTTCTGGTTCTTCTGTGCCCTGTTATGGGGTGAGCTGCCAGGGACTGGAGCTTTTCCTGCCATCCCCATTGCAAACCATCAAAGCTTGAGTCAATCCTATTTGGCTTGGCTTGTGGGCACAGGATGGATCTTTTACCTACAAAGGCCTGGGAGCACAGACTCACAAAGAAGCATCTCCACTGATGGACTGTGTTTATCTCCTTTTCGCTTGAAGGAACAAAGGAAGGAATCTGGGGAAAAGCCTGCAGTACACACAGGAGGTGCTGTAAGGTGACTGCTGCACTGTGACAGACAGCTCTGGGTGTACACAAAATGCACAAGCTGCTTTTCTTGACAGCTAAAATCCCTGTTCCAACCCCTTTCACTTTGGTCTAAAGAAAAAGGAGTTCAAATTTCAGTTTCTCCCTTGAATAAACCAGCATCCCCGTTTAGCTGTTCATCAGGGCCTCCTCCGTGTCTACACGTAACTTCGGCCTCACTTCTCACATGGCACACAAACAGCACAGATCTGAGCACTCAGGAAAGTGAAGACTCTTTGCAGTTAGAAAAGCAGGCACTGAGGGTGCAGGGGCCACACTTCTGCTCAGCCCTCTGCCCAGGAGCAGACACGTGTCGTTTGGCACTCTGCTCTGTCTACCCATCACCTGCTGCTGCCACGCAGCTCAGTCGCAGTGGCTGGCAGAGCTGCGATCAGGGCACATCAGCTGGGAGCAGAGGTATTTTCAGCTCCCAGCTTAATTCACGTCACTGAGCTGGAATCAGACTGAAGCATGAATGGTGTGGTGCGTCCTCGAGCCTCGACTCGCCACTAAGTGGGTGGGCTCACGCTCAGCATGAATTAGTTATCCCAGCGGATACGAGAGGAGGGAAAACGATTCACACGCGGTGGCTGCACACCTCTGCGGAGCTGGCAGTGCTTGGGAGATCTCTGCCTGTGCTGAAGGGTTGTAAAAACCCACCGTTTCCCAAGGTTTAGCCAGGAGCCATTGAAACCTGCAGGCTTTGTTCTGCACAGCTCTGCCATGTCAGCCCTTGTGTGTACCTTGTTTTATGTGGTGATGTGAGAGCTGCACGTGGTGGTATTTCACCAGTGAATAATAGAACTGCCACCAGCCCAAGCTGAGAGCTTTATTCTGGTTAAGCATCTCCTACGAGAGAGTCTTTTTAAAATGAACCACAAAGATGAAAGATTTTATACCCAGAGTTACTATTCTGGGAAGAAAGGAGATGTCTGAAGATTATTTTCACTGGATTTAAGTGATCAAGACTATTGCCCTACTGCAGCACATGGCCAGACATGCACCCTTGCTCCGGTATAAACTCGTAGCAAGATGGATTCAAGGGTCAACGCAGCTCATCCAGGTTGTTTAAGCCTCTGCCCTGGTGTGCACCACCAGCTACTTGCCACACTGTGAGAAGTCTCCATCCCTGAGGATGCTGGAAGCCCAGCACTCTATGGGGTGATCCCTTTTCAGGCAAGGTTTGATGCCCTTAGGATGGTCCGCAATACAGGAGGTTATGCTTGAATGAGATCAAGGTAAGCAGCAGACTCAGGCAGGGTTGCACTAGGGACTAAGACAAAGCACACAAGACCTCCCTAGTTTTCCCTCCTGCAAGCTATTGGCCTGCTCTGTGCTGAAGCCCAGGTGGCCAAGGAAGGAAATGGACATGTAGTTGCAAAAAGGAGATGTCTGCAGCGGAAACACAAACCCAAAAGCCTCAGCAGATGGAAGTGTTTGAAATCTGTTTATGAGACATGACCCACTTTCTCTCGTACATAAGCCAAAGAGGCTGGCAGGTCCTGCACACCCCCGAGCATCCCAAGTGATGGGCTGTGCTCAGGAGAGGCACTGCATCCAGGACTCTTGCTAAAGCACTGAGAGAAGCCTCTTCCCACCTGAGTCCTGGCAATGGCTGCGGATAGCACTGCAGAGAAACCACCCGGCATTCCTGTGCTCTCCCTGCAAGCTAGTAACATGTTCTCCACTGAGCATCACCCACTCAGGCAGGCCTGGGCAAGCAGCCTGCTCTTGAGCTGGCAAACCCTCCCTGAATGGTCTCAGAGGGAGAAGGGGGCTCAGGCCAGGCTGCAGGATCACAGTGCTCACCTTCCCAGCCACACACACCCCTTCTCTCCCTCCCAGCTACACCCTCCACTAGCCAGCACTGCAACAGCCCAGTGCCAAACACTGCAAGTTACCAACAATTCTGATTTGAGATCCAAAGAGCCCCAGACAGCGCAGGCAGAGCATGGCCGGGGCAGGAGGCACTACCAGCAGCAGCACTGCAGTGCAGGGGAGAAGCTATGCCAAGCTCATCAGACGAAGAGAGGACTGGGGGAGGCGCAGAGGTTGTTCCCATTTGAAACCCCACCGTGAAATCAAGTCATAAGGTCCAACAGCTGCTATTTTTTCCCCTCTCGCAGGCTCCATCTTTTATGTTCCAAAATAGTAATAATTACGAGTACAAAGAGACCCATAGTTTCTGTCCGCAATTGAAGCAAGAGGATATTTATTGTGTAATAGACAGGAGCAAATGAAAAGGTTACGGGGTTTGTAATCAATAGGGACAGTCTTTTTCCTCTGTGATACAGAGCAGCTTTTGGTAGAACCACTTGGCTCCTGCCCAGAGCCTCTTGAACAGGAACAAACTGCTACACTGGCCCCATTCCACTTTTGTACACTCCCTCACCCTTCAGCAGTAGTAAGGTCATACATACAAGTAGGAGGCTCAGAGACAACTAAACAGCTAAGCACAGAGGTGAACGGGACACAGTATGATCAAAATGCATCAATATATCAGCTAACAACAGCAGACCAAAGCTCTTCTGTCCTCCATACATGTCAAACCGTTTTCTAGTCTTTCACAACAGAAGGAACAAAGCAGATGCTAAAAGGTGAAGTGACTGGCCCAGGATTACGCAGTAGGTTAAAGTCAGGGCTGGAACACACAGCAGCAGGACAGGATCGCTGACCAGCCCCAGCACAGGATCGCTGACCAGCCCCAGCACCACATTCAGGTCTATTTAAAAGAGCAGCTTTGCAGGGAGGCAAAGTATAAAACAGAAAACAAGAATACAAGGGTCCAGAATGAAAGGAAGAGACAGGGAAAATCTAAAACCAGGATCTAAAGGATACCTGAAAGGATTTTAGATATTCTTTTATAGGGACCCAACTAAAGTTTTTGACTGAAGCAAGCCCTAGGATCCAAGGCTGTTCTCCTCATAAGCCAAAGCTGTTCTGTTCAGAAGTGCAATACCCATCTATCCATTAGCCATAGATATTAATAAGGTGATGCCTAGCGCCCACACATCAAAAGTGCTCTCAGCGTGGCAGAATTAAGCTACTCACCAGCATTCAGGTGACAGTCTTTAATCTGGAACTGAAGCTCGTTTTCATTTGGAATATCTTTCCATGTTGCAAGGAAGACCTGGCGCTCTAGAAACAAGACAGACAATGAGCCCTTCCCGGATCCTCACAGGACTGGAGCATTCATTAATTCACCACAGAATAGTTACAAGGTAGCCACACAAAAAGAGGTTTTGGTCACATTTTGTCCTGCCATGGACAGGTCCAGAATTTGCTCCTATAACAACTTCAGTCTCACTGTAAAAGCAGCAAAGCTTGGATGGATTTTGAAACCCTCAAACCAGAGGCAGTACTTTACCATATGAACTGTGTACGAACAAGGAACAGACAGGGATTTGACAAGAAGAAAGGAGATGCACACATTTAGGATTACATCATTAAAAGCTCCTTTTCCCCAGCCACTTCCAACAATTTAACATAGGTGATGAGGAATACATTAATTATAGTGGAAGTGGTATGGAAGCAAATTCTAGACCCATTTAAGTGGATTAAAACCTCAACACCCCAAACCATAAAACCCCAAAACAAAAACAAACACCCCAAAAATCAGCCTCAAAGAAAACAGATTCGCCTCTTATTTGGCAGAAAGAATCGGAGCAGAGGACATGGGCTTCTGTAACTACTGGAGTTGCAGCACAATGGGGCCAGGCTACCAAACCAGATCAATTCAGTCTCCTGAGATGCACTAGCAAGAAGGTCATGGCCAAGTGCTCATGAATCTCAGCCAGCCAGGCGCTGCAAGCTGGAGGATGCTGACCACAGACCTAAAGGCACTCACCCATTTTGCCATCCTCTACGAAAAGCACGTTGAGAGGAATTAGGCAGCTGAAGTAAAAGACATCGATGTTGTTTTTCACAGCCACCTGTTACAGAAGGAAACAAGGGGTTAATGGGGGTCTGTCAGCTGGAAGTCCGAAGGGATCCCAAGATTTCCAGCAGCCTCATCGCCTGCCCATACACCCTGCAGCGCTCTCTCTGAGCAGAGGCCAGATCTGAACGTTGAGATTACCTGGAGAGATGTTATTGAGCTTCTGGTTAGTTTCAGACAAGGCTCAGTCCCACCACTCTGCTCACCCCATTTTCACTAAAAGCTGCTCAATCCTCTCCTGTGAGCTTTTCAGCACGCTGCTTCAGAGCCAATTGCACTGATGGAGTCCCAGCCAGAATCCTTGCTCTTTTCTGCTCTTCTTCAGCCTCTCCCTCCCTGCATTTCTTCCACCTCTGAGGTGTGTTCATACCTCACAGCTGCACACAGCTACTATCATGTCTGTCATACTGCACATGACCTTCTCCACCACCCCTCTTTGCCACCTCACTCTTGCAAGTCCCTGGCTCCAATCCCCTATGTATTCTGTATTTTTCACCCCCATTTCTTCATTTTTCACCTCCTTGATTAGTCTTGTTTCAGCCCAGACACTTTCTGGAGAGCTTGAAGTAGGTCCTGCACCTTCCTTCCAGCACCTCCCAAGTCTCCTGCCTTTACCTTAGTGAAAGCAATGTAGTGAATGCACGCTGGGTGTTGATTCCTGAAGAAAGCCCTGCTACAGAGCAATCAGGGCAGGTAAAAAAAGATTCCTTGACTGAAGACTTAATTCTCAGTGTCATTAAACCCCACCAGCCAGGGAGATTCACTGCAATGCCTTTTATCACACATGCTTGCCACATTACCCACTAATCCCGCCTAACACAGGGAGCAGCCTTACGTTCACTCTTCCCCAGGCTGAGAGCTGACGGTTCAGCAGGAGCAAACTGGAGGTCTGAGAAAGTGCACTGTCATAATAGAGCACAAAAAAAGGGAGCTCTGGGCTTTATTTCTATGCCTCTCACACTCTCCTCACATCATCCCACACAGCCAAAGCCCGTCATGGGAATAGAGTTCAGTAGACACCTGCCATTGCTTTCAATGAGGGAAACTTCGCCTGTAAGAGAGATTGAGAATGGAAGCTGAGTGGGGAGCCCTGAATTTCAGGAGCTGTTTGAGCTCTTACTTCCTTTGAAAAATCCCAGAAGGAGTTCTCCAATTTGTCAGCCAGCTAAAACACAAACCAGACCATGCTAAACGCTGAGCCAAAGGAATAAATCTGCTGCTACAAAAGATGTATGCCAAGACAAACTCCAGTCACATTTATAATTACATATATTAGTGCTCTGCTGAGAAATCCTATTGTCCATAGCAGCAGGTTTAGAAAGACATCCCCAAAGGTCTGTAAAAACAGCTGCAGATAGACAAGGGAGGGCAATAAACCAGAGAATTCAAACCCCACTCAGCTGATCAGACATGCATGCAAGCCAGAGGATAAGGGGTAGGAGATCAAGCTCCTGAACAAACTCTTATAGCACTTGCAAAAGCCCCAGTAGGGCAAGGAACAGCAGAAAGGCAGTTGTGATAGTCTGTGGGGCTTCTGCTTTCAGCCATCACTAAAGGTAGCAGCTTATATTTAATTCCCACAGTGCAAACCAGCTTAAGAAGGGATTAATTTAAAGCCCTCTAAAACCATGTAAATGATGGAGCAACCTAGAAAAAAAAAAAAAGGGAAACTGTCCTCTGAAATAGGGGGGTTTAACGTGCTTTGATTGCTGCCGTTATACGTGCAAGTTGGAGTGTCCAGCGCTTGAGCTAAAGGCACCAAAGCCAGAGGGGTAAAAACAGATTTGGTGGATGGACTTAAGTGATTCACCTCTACAAAATATGATCACACAGACAGGGTGAGAGCCAAAAATGCACCTCTCAGTCTGAGAGGGGAGAGCTGGGGGAGACAGCAGTGTAGCCATTCCATAGCTGCGCTCAGATGTAAGGCATGGAGATGAGCCAGAAGAGGGAAAATCTAGGCTAAACACCTGGGAAAACTCAGTAGTGAGAATTACTAAGCAGCACAAAATACTCTTGAGGAAGAGAGGAGCTCCAGTACTTGGAGTATTTAAAATCAACCCTGACAATGCTCTCAATAAGAGGATCTGCAGAAAAACAACAAAGCATAGCAGGGACTACACTGCGTGACCTAAGATCTTTTCCAACTCTGATTTAATGATTAATTGCCGTGCCTTAGAATTAGCTTTTGTAGCTAATTGTTGTTGCCATACAACAGCGGTTTCTTACAAGAGGGGCTGGAAAGCAGAGCTTTCTCTCCAGTCACGGTTCTAGAGGCACACTCCAAATTAATATGCTAACCCTGTCCCTGCAGTTATAAGGATGCTATAAAAAGGTATCTGCTGACCTGCTTCTCAACTCTGCAGAAACATACTGAGTAAGCTGCTTTGGCTATACTCTGGAGAGCTACCCAATTAAGATGCTCTGAAATGCAATTTCTTCCCAGCAAAGAAAAGCAAGCCACATGCCAGCCTTCCTCCCAGACTGCATCATCATTGGGTTCAGGAATGACATCACGTGTCACCTTGCAAGCATCTGTAATGATGCAGAAACCAGCTGTTACAAATAACATTTGCAAACAGGAAAGGAAAAAGCTACCGCCTCCTTAAACCTACAGCACTAGGACAAAACTAGTAAGCTTTTCATTCACAACCACATACTGCCCCTGAACAGCCAGGCATGCACTGTTAATTCTGTGGTCCCCAAGATAAAGCACCTGCAGACACTCGGATGGGCAAACTTGCAGCAAGAGGAAAGCTAGGAGGCCCTACCAGTTGGTAACAGTTTTCCAAGGTCATATGCTTTAACCTCTGCACTGTTACATGAGGAGCATCCAATGCCATCTGACAGGATACAAAAGCACCTGAAGGCAGACAGATCCATGGCAGTGTCTGTGAGACACTGAGTAGCTAATAACAGTGACCTGCCAAAAAAATCAGTGCTCCTCAGATAGGAACGTCAGCCTGAGACTATCAATGGCACTTCGAGCTGATGCCAGCAGCCGAGAAGTCTCTCCAGGTTGGACATGCTTGTAAGGAACCTCTACTTGCATTCAATAAACCCTCCGGTCCAGACTAACTTTGCCTGTGTCTCTGCAGCTTTAACCTGCTGACCCAGCCAGGAACTACTAAATCTTTAGCTTGACCTTCAGCTTCAGACATTTGAGAGTTGAAACGGAAGCACTTCCAACAAAAATGGTTTTCCATCTGTGAGCTTTTTGAAAGGAGGAACAAAATAATACTACCTTGTGAATTTAGTCATGCAGACTACAAAGCTGCTGAGGGATAAAAGTCAAAAGGTGCCAGATTTTCATGTGATGCTTCACTGCTAAAGAGGTGTGAGCATCGGCTTCCCAATCACTTATGTCGTGTTCATGATCTGCCTAGAGGAAGCAGCACTTCTAGAAATAATCCCTGGGACATATTTGCTCATCTTGCAGCACGAGCACCCTTCTGTTGTCCTTTCTTGCAGCGCAACCTTCCGATAGCCAACACATGGTATTTCGGGGTAGAGGTACTCAGAAGTTATTTTCTTCAATAGTGTGGGTTTCTGACGCTTTAAATCCCAGACTTGAGCATAAGAACTGACTTTCAAAGTCAAGTCTGAAAGCAACACAGATGCTTTCCATCAGCAGCAAGCACACAACATACCCACTTGGAATCCCATTAGCACTTACACTAAATTAAGGATTTACTTCAAGTTGGGTTTTGCTTTAGAGCCTGGTAACAGCCAAACTGTTAAGGAGAGAACAACTCTCCTCTGCAGAGTCTTTTCACCTCTGCCAGCACGAAGTCGTGGTTTATTCCGTGACAGTTTGCTGCTCTGGCTGCCAGGTGCCCCCAGGGAGTGCTAGCTACTTCAGTTTGTTTGACAGGTGAGCTCTCAGGATCCTAGGGGCGCTTGACAGTCGCTGCTCTACCTACAGGCACGAGTGTTGAGCCTGGACAGTGGTGCTGCGCACAGACAGCGAGGATGGGTGCTGAGCCTGCCATCTCCAGGCACGCTGCTTACGTCAATGGTCAGGGTACAGCGAGTTCCTGGGAGGGTTATGCTCCCATGTGTGCCTGGCGGTACTTGAGGTTCGAAACGTACGTTCTATCACATGTGCTGTACCATGTGGCAGATCTACCCTCCATCGGCAAGCTAACAGCCTTCCACAGCTGAGCTAGGAACTGGCTGCAGATGCCAAGCTGTCATCCAAGTCCTTCATTCAGGGTGCTCCCAGGAGGGCTCTCTGCTGGAATTTGACCCTTACAAGTAGAGACTGGTAAAAAGCAACCCAGGCAATAAACCCAAGGAAGCACCTTCCACATCTAGCTACCCAAGGCTGCTCTGTGGTGGTTGGTCCAGTCATCCTGACTCAGCTCACACACTCAGGCTGATAGCATGCCATTTATTAAGCAGGCTCTGAAGGGAGAACATCTGCTGGCTGGACATGCTGCTCACGCCTAATTCTCAGCCTTGCTTTTATGGAGAGATGACGGTGTGGAATCTGTTTCCAAGTACTGAGAGCTCTGTATTTGTGACCTGAGGTACATTAACGCTTCTGATGAATGAAAGCTCCAGTGGTTCTGCATTGCAAGTGAGACACTGAAGAGTGGAGAAGCGCAGGTGATGAGTTACAGCAGAACTGAGCATGGAAGAGGAAGTATGATACTGCATTAGCAAGACTGATCTCTTCTCAATGAAGAAACTGCAACTTCATCTGCCTTTATAGAAAGGTTTTGCCAAACTCACTGGAAGAAACAAGTGTTCACACTGCTAGCAGCAAGGGAGAGGTCTGCGTTTCCAAGCGCCACTTTGGAGGAAGAAGTGCAGCTGGCAGATCCTTCCCTTTCAATACTCACCAGATCATTTTACAGGCATTTTGGAAAGCTGAAGCTCTGCTTCCTTTCAGTTGCATGCTCAGTAGCTGCAACAAAGAGCCCTGGCAGTTGACAGCAGGTAATGCTGGGGAATGTAACACACTGATTGTCAGTTCTGAATGTGGATCCCAAGAGAATGGCAATGCTCCAGGCTCAGACTCGCTGCTGCACCGGGAGTCCCTGAGGCTTGTTTTCAATTGTATTGTCTCCTGCAAGTGGTTACCACCTCACAGAATTGATTATCATTATTTGTGCCATGACAGGCCAGGCCTGAGCTCTGAAGCTCTCACAGCAGGCTGGGTCCTCACCCATTTCCAGGGTCAAGGGAGGAATTCTCATGTGCCCAAATGAACAAATCGAGTATTCTGATTTCACAGCCCTTGAAAGACCATTTATTAGGAGCAGTGGTTCTCTTTAGCATATAAAGGCTCTCATCCCAGGCATTTTCTTATTCCAATTTTGACTCGAAGTATCTGGAAGGAATTAATGTTCCTCACCAATGCAAATCCCTATTTCAGAAGCCATTTTCCTCTTTGCCACCATTTGTGTGAGAGCTCAAGGTCTCAAAGATTACCCCACACCCACCCCATCTGCTTCACTAGGAACAACCCTGACTACATGTCATCAAAGGGGTATCACTGCTTTGATTGTCAAAAGGCAACTACAGGACTCTGTACAACTAATAGCCATCTCCTTGGCTACCAAATACAGAGCTCAATGCAGCCTCTTGTACATGTTGGGCAAGAACTTGTTATCACTTACAAGTGCCATGCTCTGCAGAGACAGCTCTGGGCAGGGGAACCACAGCACCTACAAGTACCGTCCAAAACGCTGACAGGGCACTGCAAGATAAAGAATTGGCTGGATGGCCTGCATGCAAAGAGTTAGTGCTCAGTGGCTCAATGTCCAGCTGGAGACCAGTAGCGAGTGGTGTCCCTCAGGGATCGGTGTTGGGACTGGTCTTGTTCAACATCTTTGTCAGTGACATGGACAGTGGGGGACTGAGCGCGCCCTCAGCAAGTTTGCCGATGGCACCAAGCTGTGTGGTTCGGGTGATACGCTGGAGGGAAGGAATGCCATCCAGAGGGACCCTGACACGCTTGTGAGGTGGGCTGATGCCAACCTGATGGAGTTTAACCATGCCAAGTGCAAGGTCCTACACCTGGGTCAGAGCAATCCCAGGCACAGCTCCAGGTTGGGCAGGGAAGAGATTCAGAGCAGCCCTGGGGAGATGGACTTGGGGGTGTTGGTCGATGAGAAAATGAACATAAGCCGGCAGTGTGTGCTCGCAGCCCAGAAACCAACTGTATCCTGGGCTGCATCAAAAGGAGCGTGACCAGCAGGTCGATGGAGGTGATCCTGCCCCTCTACTCGGCTCTCCTGAGACCTCACTTGGAGTATTGTGTGCAATTCTGGGGTCCTCAACAGGACATGGAACTGCTTGGAACAAGTCCAGAGGAGGCCACGAGGACGATCAGGGAACTGGAGCACCTCCTGTATGAAGACAGGACGAGAAAGTTGGGGCTGTTCAGCCTGGAGAAGAGAAGGCTGCGTGGAGACCTCATAGCAGCCTTCCAGTATCTGAAGGGGGCTATAGGGATGCTGGGGAGGGACTCTTCATGAGGGACTGGAGTGAGAGGACAAGGGGTAACGGGTTCAAACTGTAACAGGAGAAGTTTAGATTGGATATGAGGAAGAAATTCTTTCCTGTGAGGGGGGTGAGGCACTGGAATGGGTTGCCCAGGGAAGCTGTGAATGCTCCATTGCTGGCAGTGTTCAAGGCCAGGCTGGACAGAGCCTTGGGTGGCATGGTTTAGTGGGGGGTGTCCCTGCCCATGGCAGGGGGTTGGAACTGGATGATCTTAAGGTCCTTTCCAACCCTGACAATTCTATGATTCTATGATTCTAAGAGTGTCCCCAAGCAGAAGTTAGCAGTGCACAAATAACTAAGTCAGATTTTCTTTGGCAACAGGAGCCACTCCAAAGGCATCCAACAGCAACTTTTAAATCCGTAGGAGACAAAAAATGATGAGACAGAAAGCAGAGGCTAGAGTCTGTTCAGCCCCCTACAGTGCTCTGTCCAGTCTAACTCTACCCTCTGAATAAAGCATTGCTTGACTGGGGGTTGAATCTGAGTCAACAGGTCAAGAAAATTATTATCTCTACTTTAGGATGGGAGGGAGAAGCCTGGTATTCAGCATCACAAGCTGCAAGGTGACTGGTGAACAGAAGACTTCAGTTATATTTTACCCAAGTAAGCCTCTGAAGATATTTCAGTCTTCCTCATCTTCTTGTAAAATGGCTTTTTGTTAACTTGTCACATATTTCAGTCTCATTCCATGATTACAAGTGTTGAGTTTAAACCAGCTGTATTGGGCAAAAGATTAGAAATGGTAATAAAAATAACCTGAACAAGACTTGAATTCATTACTTGTGAAATAGTTGCCTAAGGATGTATAACTAGGCTTTGAAGTTTCTAATTCACATGACAAAAGTTGAAAGCTATCAGTTTTAGTTACTTCAGGAGTTATTTTTCTTGTTACTAGAACAACAAAAACCCCACCAGAACAGATGAACATAAGGTCCTGAGGTTCAAACCAGCCCTGCGTCTACTTCAATGTTCCCCAGCTCAGAAAAACCACATTAAGCAAATTCAACTTGATGAGTGTTTTGGTTCTTCAATGAATACAGGAACATTTGTATTCTCTACTCCTATATTATGCTATAAATTGTTCCCTAAGTAGGTCACCAAAATGATTTCTGAATGTTTTAAGATAGATAATTCCTACGTGAACTCACAAAACAAAACCAGAGCCTTGGCTGTCAGGGCAATGACAGATCTCCATCAAACCCACTGCTGTCAAAAAAGTAAGGGGAGTGCTCTTTTTAACTTGGCATCTGCTATCATGATTCAACTCTTTGCAGAGAAATATACTATTACTCCATATGGCAGCTTCCCCAATTGTAAAAGGGCAGCCAACTTCTATGGCAATGAGAGAGCTAGCAAATTTGCAACGAAGTCTGGCACTAATGAATGCTCCGCTGTCTCAATATAAGGTAGCTGGAGGTTTCCTCGCATGTTTTCTCTTTGCTTTGTTCTAGCAGAAGATGCTGCAAGAAACAAACTCTGTTCTGATTCCTTTGGAAATTGACTAATCCAAATACTTCACTTCCTTCCTGATCAAAGGAAGCAGCAACTTGAGAGTGCCTTGATGAGAGCCCCCAGTGTTATGGCAGATGACAACTGTCACCTCCTAGAGCCTTCCAAACTTCCTTCAGAGCAGGCGGTAGATTTTACCACACCTGACCCAAATGCAGTGATACAAACTCATCCTCACGACCTGGATACAGAGGGAATCCAGCTTTTCCACAAGCTGGAAAGACCCTCTGTGGAAGACAAGCACATGTAATTCATTCACTGTCCACATGCTCCATCGCATGACTGAGCTCAGAGCCCGAGTGTAGGACTGCTCGTTTGAGCGCCAGAGAAGCTATTTTGAGCTGTTTGCCCAAAGACTCATCAATAAGTCATAAGCCCCAGAATGGAAGTCAAAAGAAGGGAAAAAAAACCCCACAGTTGCTCAAGCAGAATAAATAGTAACTTCATTGCATTCTCTTAATCTAAAAAGAGAATGAGCTACTTCAAAATATTCCCCTCCATGGGCTGCTACGCTACAGGAACACAATCTAGTTCCATCTCCTGGAGACTGGAGGCAAGCGAGGTGTGCTACAGAGCAAGTTAACCACATCTTTGGAATACTGGGAAAATCATCCTGGAGGACCCAGCTACACAGAGAAGAGGCAGGAGTCCCTCACCGAGCTCCACTCCACAGTGGCTGCACACGGGAAGGAGAACTGTCTACCTGAGAAGTACTTCAAGATCTTGAAGTGCCCTTGAAGTACATCAGGACTGCTGGAGACAACCTCTGGTCTAAACCAGAGGGGAACATCTGCCTGGGTCTGTTGTGAGTTTATTTGTCAGACTGGCAGCCCCGTCTGATAAAAATCCTCACCTAGGGAATGCTGTCCCTGACATGCAGCAACAGCCTCATTAATGAAACATTAGCTCACGTCATTTCTCCTCTGCCTTTCCTGGAACATCTTGTTTGCCTTGGATTAAGCTATCTGGGGCAGGGATGTGCCAATGTCTTTGTAAAGCACCCTCAAGTTAAGAGCACTAAAGAAATATTAATCACTCAGTAGCTGCCATCTTTCCTGCAATTCCTTTAACTTGCCTCAATTCTTAGTGACAGCTCTTGCTGCCTCCTCCACCACAGGCATGCGCTTTCTCTGTTCAGACCAGTTCATAAGTCTGCCTGGTTACCCTGCACACATGGTATTTTGTTACTAGAGTCATACCACATTGTGCTGGGCCAAACAAGCTGGGCTGAGCACCTGCTGCTCCCCCCCATCCAGAATGAGACAATCCTTACCTGGAGGTTGTTCAGAGGCTCCATTTTCATGACTGGTCCCAAAGTGTTGAGGGGCAGGGAGACATCAATACTTTGGTTTGGCATCAGAGGTGTGTGAATGGCCAGTGGGGTGCTTGGGATGACCCCGAAGCTGGGCAAGAGAAAAACAGAGGCAATGAGAGCAGTACTGCATTGACCAACACCTAATCCCCTTTTGCCAAGCACAAGCTGACTCATCTTCCATTACTTCTGAGCTGCCCTGCTGTTACTCAAAGGGAGGAACATAGCTCCTAACAGATCTCAAAGTAGGACAAAGCATAGGAAACTCAATCAGGTCGGCCTCACTGCAATGTGCACCATCCTGCTCAGGGGACCAGCATCTGGGAACTCTTCCATTACCCACACCATACTGGTCTATGTGCTGAGCAGCAGCTTGCCCAAGCAAGGAGCAGCCCCTACCTCAAACTCAGGCCTCTTGGCTTACTCTTACACAGCTGTAGAGCACTGCAAATAAGAGTGTATCACACACACTCTATGGCTGTTGTATCTTTTCAAGCTCTGGAAGAAGGAACTGAAGCCAACACAGAACAAATAGCCAAGGAGGAGTACGTGGTTTGTAGCAGAGCACTGGAGAACAAATGAATCAAGGTAGCCAGCTGTCTGGTCCCAAATGGCAGCGTCTGGCTCTGTTGCTTGGTTTGGGGCTCCTTCAGCTGGGGTTGTATACCACCATAGGAAAGCAAATGGTTACTTGCCCCTTCAGTCCAAGAGGCATTTAATTCCACAGGCATCTCTGCCTCATTCGGAGAAGAGGGAAGCAGCTAACATTTACCGCACCACCTCTGTACTATGTACTGGCTTCTTTTCAAAACCAGATGCAAGCACAGATTCATAACACAGATTCATTCCACTCACAACCTCGTTTCTCTTCAGCAGAATTCACATGAGCTAAGAAGTGATATTTACAGCAACAAAACCATAGGTGTGTACCTTTATGGACTACGAAACTGAGACTGCCTCTGCACAGTGCATGTGCATGAGGTTTGTCACTCTTTCAGAAACCAGGAGATGCTCATTCTTTGTTCTCTTTAGTTTTCAGCCCTAGGAAGCTGAAACAGGAATATTCTCAGCAAGGGCCTACCCACATGGTTTGCCTTCTGCAGCCATTTCACCTTGGGGGATATAAGCCCTAGTGTTTTCCCTAAGATCCAGAGGGAAAACAAAGTTGTATTTTGCTACTAAGCGGCTGGTATTCCAGCACATTGGAGCTTTAAGCTTGCTATTTTTTTTTTAGTGCTTTATCCCAGGACTGCAGTGAATGTGATTAGTAGCAGCAGGAGAGGGGGAAAAGCAACAGAAACCTCCCAGTCACAAACCTTAATATTTAGACCTAAACTGCCAGCCCACTGCAGCTCTTTTCAATGCACCAGCCACAGTGGAAAGCTGTGGCAGGAGAACAGTATTTGTAGAAGAGTAAATAGTAGTACGTTGTATACAGAATGTGTGCTGAGAGGCTGCAAAGGGAGAAGCTGCTGGTTTACTGTACAGTATTTAAACTTCCTGCATCCTTGAGAGGTACCATGGAGGTGTGGCCAGAACACAGCTTGATGTATGGGCAAAAATCACAAGCAAACCAGCTTTTTTTTCAGGCCAATTTGCATGAAATATTCGCACATAGCAGCTTAGCAAAACCCTCCAGAAAATACAGCAGTCCAGGGAGAACATTTACTAAAACTTAGTTAGCATAATGACTTCTGTAAGTAAATGTTCGTCCCAAGAAATCCCACATTTGCAAGGCTAACAGTGATATTAAAGAGGCAGTTTCAGTGGATCTGCAGTACAGAGAACTCTCTTCCAGCCAAAGGATATTAAGAAATATGGGGAACGTATCAGTCACAAGATATTCTTCACAGTCTGAATAAGAAGTAGCCTGATCCTTGCTCAAGGTAACATACAGCAAACCACAGGATAAGCTGACTAGGAAGGCTTATTTGTGGGAAGACGCCATGGCTGTACTGCCATGTCATGTCTTTTGGCTGAGATGGGTTTTTGAGAACAATCTGTATGCTCCAAACACTCAAGTGGCTGCTCCTTCTGACAAAATTATTTTGTTGCCAATTAGAGGGAAAACATGTGCCACAGGCTCTTAACTTGCAACTTCTTCACTGACAAATAGCTTTATTAATGAGACCTGTACTTCCAGACAGTCTGAGGGGCAGCACAGCAATTAAGCCAGGAGGCGGAGGCATTACAGACTGATACTTGTGCAGCTCAAATGCTTGGCTGTTTATGCTCTTGCTTTCCTCAGGGCTCTTAGTGGCTATAAAACCACTAACCTGCCCAACAACTCATGAGGCTGCTTTAAAACTCTGCAGAGATTAAATGGGGCAGATGGTGTTGCAGAGCTAGGAGACCGTCTGCTGCCCATTGCCTCACAGATTTATCAGTCTGCATTTCCAGCCATTTCACACAACTGGGGTGTGATGGAGAGTTCAGGCTGCATCATACAGCTGTTTCCATAACTACATTACAAACCTACATAAAAGTCCTCCCTGCATCTACCCATGTAGACGTAGACTCCTTTCACAGGAGCATGCAATCTTTTAAACAGAGAAAGTGGATTGATTTCTTACCTGTTCTTATTGAACTGAATGGCAAAGTCGGTCATGTGCTGCAAAGCCTTGTTGGTAAAGTTCATCTCCATGTAGATGTGTCCCTGCCTGTGACTGAACGTGCCCGAGATCTCCAGTCCTTTAGCTTTCACTGCAGGCAACCAAACCTTGAACACAAGAGATGTCATTCAGCATGAGAAGTCTGGCCTGAAGATAACAAATACAGTTTTCCAAACAACAGAGAAGTCCCGAGTTGGAAATTTCAGCTACGTTGACACATTAAGCCCACAAATGCTAAAGAAACACTACAGGAAAGACACAACATGGGGTGTTGAAAGGATCAAGCTCACCAATGAGTACTAAGCTCACTGCTCCTAATCTGTATTTGTCCACAGCGCTCACATAAGAATTCAAATATACTATAGCATTAGTGTGTACAAGAAACAGGGAAAGCTTGTGTCCATCACACTAACGCAAGACTTACCAAGTCTGCTGATGGACAGGCTTCTCCAAGGACATGTTGGGCTATTAGAGGCAGGACAACACTGAAGTTTGAACCAAATAAAGTCACAGGGTAGATACTACTACCTGCCTGGGTTCTGAATTCCCAAATCATCTTTGTGGGAAAAACCCAGACCCAAATTTGAGTGGTGCAAGATGAAATACTTCTTAGCTCAAAATTATTGGGGTCTTTTGTACTTGGTCTTACATACAGTGTACTATTTACTAGCAAGCTAAAGACCAAAAGCTTTGAGTATGCTCTGCAGTACCTTGAGATCCTAGATTTCACAGGATGACTTACGTTTACTCATCCATTGAGTGTTTAATCACAGTGCTCAGTTTTGTTTATTCCCTTTCAGGCATGAAAGGCTGAATCTGAGCTCCCCCACAGCCTGCTACCAGAACCACGTTCTGTATCTCACAAGCCCTTCAGACTAAGCACACTTCAGTCACTGCATCTGTGATCTCTGTCACTAACAGAGCATTTCTCTGCATTACGCTGCAGTGTGCTCATCAGTCACGTGGTTTTACCTTCACTGTCACACTGGATTCCTTCAAATAAACATATCTTCCATGAAAGCTGGAGCAAATTGCATCCCGCCCTCAGTTTCCTGGGGAAGCTTGCTAAGAAGCAGGTCTCCAGGAAAGCTGCTTGCACAAAATTGAGATTCTTTTATCTTACAAGGGCTGTTCTTTGGAGTAGTACTGTTAGAGGCAAAATGAGGGAACTGCTATAGACACAGAAGTATGCAACTTACAATTAACGTGGTCTCCAACACAGTTACTTTGCCTGAGCATCACTAATGGCATTGAGTTGAATTTGGTGCCTCAATAGCGCAAGAGACCACAATAAAGGGGACAAGCGAGCAACCTTCGACTTCTTGTAGCTCAAGGTAAGGCAATATACTGGGGATGATTCTTTTTCCTTACGTACAGACTTTGGAGCCACATATCCTCCAGGAGCCATGCCTATACCAGAGGAGAGCTCGAAGAGATCATTGAGTCCACTGCTCACTACCGCCGGGGTGGGTGAAGGGGCAAAGGTGGCAGGCACAGAGGAGGGAATGTAGGTCTGCCCCACCTGGAGAGGGTAGAAAGAACAAGCACTGATTAACATCACGTATGAAGAGCATCACTTATTAAGTAAAGCACAAATTCAGGCAATATACTCAATATTTTAAAGCCGTTTGCAGCGTCCCTGCTGAATTATCAATAGAGCTAAATAATGCATTTGAATCCCAAAGCTCCTGGCAACTAATCCCTACACTTGGCTGTCGCCTCAACCATGCAATAGCATTCGCATCATTCCTTATAGCTCCAGTTATCTATTCCCACTGTAGAGGAACCTTTCTTCTCCATCTCTCCTCCTCATAAAAACAATATGTGTTGTGGATCTACCCTATATAAACCCAAGGGAAAGAAAAATGTGCTTCAATTCTTCCCCCAACTATGGCAGTCTTCAGGGATCTGCGTGATTTTGCATATCCACAGATAGCAAGGGAGTCATGACCGTACTGTGTACTCCCACCCAAAGCCAGAGCTCTGCATTCTCAGCACTATGGTCCAAAAGGTTCATTACATGAAACAGAACTAGTTGTCTCTGCCACAGGACAACCTTTCTGCAACAGGGGCAATCTTTCCCTCTCAGGACTTAAATGAGGGCACCAAATCTGGAGTATTAACCTTTAGGTGCCCAGCTCCAGTCGGGACAGTCACACTCCAGTCAGACTCCCAAGCTCTCCTTTACTACGAACAGGAAATTATGTGCTTGAGAACAGCATTCATCAGTCAGCAGCCCAGAGGCAGGCAGAAGGGCTAAGGCAGGCAATAGGAAATACTGATGGCAGGTCTGAAGTCTCATTGCTGTTCTGTTGCTCAGGAACCCACCTGAGATGCGGTGTTCAGTCAACCCTTTGGACAGGGAGGACTGGTGCTTTTACACGACAGCTTGATGGGTTTATGATGGCACAGGAAGGCAGAGTCCTGGCTTTGTAGGTACAATCTCTATAGAGTAAGTACCTCCCACATTCTGGTCTGTACGGCCTGGGGCTACAGGTACACTGTACCACCAGCTCTCCTCTGCCCTGGTGCTGAGGTTAGAAAGGAATGCAGGAGTCACAGGAAAAGAAGGAGAGAGAATGGCTGCAGTCAGAACAAAGGTCTCTGAACAGCCCCCACTCCAGAACTGAGTATGCTTTCCTCATTGCATTACTGCCTACACAGTCCTGGGAAGAGGGACAGGAGCTTTCTCCAGGAGACTGCTTTTGGCTGTGGGTTGGAGACACGCTCCCTCCTGCTCACTGCATCTCCCAGTCACCTTGCATCCTTTTCCCATGCTTTCCTGGAAGAAGCTGGTATGCATTTGAAGTCAAGGGTGCTGTGGAAGCAGCCTGAAAGACTCGCAGGTCCTGGCAGGCGCTCTAGGCACCAGGACACTCACAAAGCACAGGCACAGAGGAGGAGGCCAGTGGCCGGCAGAGTTCAGCACTGACCACATGCAGGGGGAAAGCTCGGAGCACCTCTTCCTGATGTTCAGGAAAAACCTTATGTGGCATTTGGGAGGAGAAAAGCACTGAGTTCAGACAAGCCCATGGTGACACTGGGTTAGGGTTACAGCAGAACAGGCTTTGTGAGTAGAGAGGTAAGCACCTTGGCCTTTCAGCTCCCAAAGCAGCTGCACAAGGACTGGGGTACTGCTAGTGGTAACGCTGGTGCTCAACCCAAAAGCTCTGAGAAAGAAGAGCTAAGCAGATAGTCAACAGCTCCAGCACTGGCTGCTCTTCGGAAAGCCCAAGTGACATCTGGACTCAAAGCAACATAGACAGGGACCTGTGTGTTTCAGTTGCATTTGTCCATTTTCAAACATCTTGAGGGATTTAAAGCACCTTCCAGCACATAATGGGTGAGGTCGCATTGAAACACCCTGAGCTTTGAGCAGCTTTTTAAATTGGGGAAAAAAAAGGAATGGCACTTACTGCCGGGCTTCCTCCAATGCCCCCGCCAAGGTCACTGCCAAGCTGAAAGAGAGAAGGAGAAAGAGGAGAGAAAGACCGAGTTCATTTAAGCCAAGTGTCAGCAGGCCGGAGCGGAGCTGGGCTGCCCGCACTGCTCCCTCGCTTGCCGCGCACAGGATAGACAGAAACGCAATGAAAGCACAGGGAACAGAGGGGATTTTTTGCTGTTGTGTGAGCAGAGCTATTGGAGAACTACCCCCACACACCTACAGTGGACGGGAGGGCTTTGCCGGTTAATAAGAACAAAAGCTCATCCCTTCTTGCGCCTGTCATCTGCACCAAAATCTCTGCCCAGTTCTTTGTGCTTCATGCACCAGTGCTTTCCCTTCACCCCACCACGCTGGCTGCCAGCAGCCCTGAGCAGCTCCACAAAACCCAGTGGGGTAGCTGTGAAATGGCATAAAAATAAAGCTGACAGGAAGCTCACTTCCTGAAAGCTTTGGTTTTCTAGGGAACAGCTACGAACAACAGGAAAACATAATGCACCTTGGCTACGTTCCTCTGACATGCGGCTCTATTCAATGAGGAGGAAGAAAAAGAACAGGCTATTACAACAGCTCACATAGGTGGGCTTTTCTTCCTTTTGAAGATGCTCCCCTCCCTTAGACAGGAATAAACTAGCTTCATGATCTAATGGGCCACTCAAATAGTAAAAGAGACCTTACAGTGCACTAGAATGTTTCAGTAACGATCTCTGCCAAGCTATACAGCTACAGCTTGAAGCGACTGAAATAGCCACTGTGTACCACCCGCGCAACCCTCCATAAACACTAAATCCTCTCTGAAGCCCTTCTGCCAAACCCTCCTGCAGCCCACCTAGAAGCTGTCCTACCATGAACTCCCTTTACAAAGCACCCAGACCACTTTCTCAGTGACAAAGCCCAGTTTTTAAACATCTATGCCATCCTACACTCTTCAGAGAACTCAGTGATCAGGACAAACTCCAAAGCTGGCTACAAGTGCTGTTTGCAAGTACATCACTCCTGTGAACATTTATAAAGCACTTGACAGATGACTGATAGCCAGGAGGAAATAAGCATAGATCTGCAGTGGTTATTCACTACAGAGACATCTCCAGGCGTACCTGTGTCCTAGGCTTTTGTTTTCAGAAGACCATGGTAGCTTTTTGCCTACTTCAGGGCTTTTTTGAGCACACTCAGACAAGGATCATGCCCCAGCAATGTGCATGGAGGATGAGGCAAGTGCAGGGGTGAGGTAGAAGCCAGTCCCCATGGGGAAAAGGCTGGACTAGCAGAGCAGAACAACACAGATGTAGAGGTCTTTGCTCTTCCATTTGAACAGGGTGTGGGGAGGTCTATCTGCTTTAAAAAGCATTTGAGAAACTGAGCCAACAAAGGCTCTAGATATGGCGGTCAAATGTATGCTGATTGTTAAGATATTGGAAAAAGACACACCATATAGCTAAAGCAGAAGCTTCCAGTCTGTGCTTAAAGCCAAAAAGGCTCCAACCTTTTCTCTCTGCACA
Organism: Myiopsitta monachus; assembly: GCA_017639245.1. Lineage (NCBI taxonomy): Eukaryota > Metazoa > Chordata > Aves > Psittaciformes > Psittacidae > Myiopsitta > Myiopsitta monachus. The sequence goes on from CM029932.1 coordinate 8,715,537, forward strand.
AAAGACTTGGAACCTCAACTGTGTTCTGTCCCCAATAGCCTGTTCCCCAGGAGATCTCATGGCAAATGTACTTTACGCTGGTCAAGAGATACCATAAAGCTTCATAATTCTCTCCCTCAGAGCACAGATAAAAAGGATAAAATGCCTTGAGAACAGCAGTGAATTGCAAGACAGCGATTTACAGATGATAACTACCTCCAACAATACCAAAATCTGACAAATCCCTGTGCTGTTCTGGCTGCCCCTTCTATCCGCACCTCTCCTTCCCCTGGTCCCCACAGGAGCCACCCAATGCAACATTAGCTACCATGAATAGGTGTCAGAGACTCCTATCACACACACAATTTGCCTTTTGTTAAGAAGCCTTAAGAGCTCTTCTTATCCTGTGTGAAGCTCAGTTTATCCCTACTTGAGGTCATGGCAGAAAGTTATAGGACATCCCTCATCTTCTGCAACAGCCACCTCTTCACAGAGCAACCCATCCTCTTGCTGCCCATGGCAGTGCTCTCTGCAAGTCCAGCCTACTGAAGAGGTAACGGATAAAACTGAGCAATTCCAAAGTCAAAAGAAAGATCAGGCACAGACTGAAGGAAGCCAGCCAGGGGATGCAAATCCAATTAATACTAAGCTTATAAAATAGCGCTTATTACACTGTCAGGTCTTCCCCCCTGAAACAGCCTGGCAGAGCAGAGTTTTGCGCTACAGCCTGCTCCTTAAGCCAAGCCATGTTTTAGATTAATATATCAGATCATTTACATCTTGTTACTGGCTCACTGAGGAGTAATAAACGCAACTATTACACCTCATCCCTATTCACAGTCTTGCATGCAGATGAACTTTACACTTTATACTGACAGGCAGTGAAGTCCAGAAGAAAAAGGAAAAAGGTAAAGAATCCAGTTCGTTTCCAGATATTACTGTATGCATGGAGGATTTCTGGCACTGTTGTCTGAAGCAGAAGAAAGACTGGTTTATCAAGCAGCACGCATTTTACAAAGGGTATTATGGAAATGACTGAATAATTCTGCATAATGAAGCCAGATGTTAACTATTGTACCATTTCCTACTACACTCATCATAAGAAGCTGCAGGCTAGGAATCCAACCTCGGAGAAACCCATACACCGGTTATCTGCATGCATTCACTGGGAAGAATAACATATTGGGGTTCCTCAAGCTATCAGCAAGCCTTCCATCTTCCCTAACTGTCAGGCCTTGGGGGAAAAGCAGAATTTGGATTTATTGCCTGTCTTGGGCCAAGATTCCAGCTCTCATCCCCTACAAGGCAGAGAAAAAAAACTTCCCTGGCTCACAGAATTTACCGTGAGCCTCCTTAGATTTCTAGATTGCACCTAATTCCTCTGTGGCAGAAAGGATCTCTTCCCAATGCCAGGGAGCTCTGACCTGCTCCTCCTGAAGCCCTGCTTTACTCACAGAAGGGGTCTGCACATAGCAGGCTGCCACTCTTTTGGCTCCTATGCTTGGGAGTAAGTGCTGCAGATGCGCTACAAAGCTGCAGAGCAAGCTCCAAGGAGCTGGCAGCTTCACCAGGTCCCTAGAGCCAGAGCTGGCTCTACCTATGTAGTGAAAAGAGAAGTGACAACACATATACTTCAACAGAAATTAAAGGGGGAAAAGTTAGTAAACAACTAATCAGTTCCACATCAGATCCAGGGTGCACAACCCACTGAAGCAGCACAGAAATCCCTTTCTCTTGTTTTTCGTGCCGATCACCCTCCTATAGCACCAATGCTTTCCCCATTCAGGAACTACAGGTCTGGTTTACCCAATCCTCCTGCAAGATGCCCAAGACACAACTTTATTCCAAACTCAAAATGATGGAAGAGACGGTAACAGCAACGCGTGTGATTAAGAGGGAAGGAGGAAGGCAGAGAGAACAGGAACCAATTACCCACAGACAATCCTCTCCCATCTGGAGTGACAGGCAGAGTGCAGAAGGAAAGAAGCAGATATTAGTCAGGCATGAAGTACTGCTGAACCAATTCCCCAGGGCTGGCAGCTCTGGTTAACCATTTCCATTCATCTCAGGGGTGGGCAGCCACTCCTATTGGGAGGACAACGTAAACCTGCCTTACATGACAGCAGGCAACAGCCCCATGGAGGAAAGGATCAGGCTAACAGCACTGTGAGCCCTCCTCAGACTTGCTGTGAAAGTGGGGTGGATGAGAGCTGCCACTTGATGGCCAAGGGGAACTCAAAGCACTGCAGAGCCCTGATCCTGAGCATAAAGTCGACAGGCGTGCCTCCTGCTGAAGAGCATGAAGCCTCTACCCAGGGTGAAGAGCTGACGGCTTCAGGAGATGAGCAGGGGATGAAAAGGGAGCCTTGGCCACCAAATGCACGAAGTTCTTGAAAGAGGAATTCTCTTTACTCCCTCCAAACCCATCCTGCCATAACAGTACTCAAACAGCCACATGGGTTTAAAGAAGAAGCTGGGCTCAATCCTGTATCAGTAAAACCTCTTCCCAAACTGCACTGGTATCTTCACTTTGTATTAGTTGGCTTGGACAGGCATTGCAGCTGCTCTGCGGTTGAAGAGCATTTGCCCTGTAATCCCAGCTCGGTGTAAGCAGTTACGCTGACTTATGAAGTGCAGCAGTGCTGGAGTTACTGCATTAGCAGGGTTTATTTGCATCTTAACAGCAGCTCGTAATGAAGTGGCTCTGCCGAAGTGTTCATGTGATCTGGAGGGGTTACAATCACTTCTGCAACATGACGTGAGGCATTTGGAGCTCCAAAACATAACCAGGAGGGTGGAGCCAGGGACAGAAGCTGCAATGACCACTGCTCAGCAACCACTTTGCCTTGCGTCCATCACATCTCCGGGGCTCTCAGAGCAGCTATGCATGTCATAGAGTCATAATTCACGGGTTAATGGGGGACAAATGCTACCTCCCCTCTCCCTCACATCCCAAACCAAGAGTTAAGCATGCCAAGGAGCTAGATGGGAGCACACCCTCAGTAACACAGCAGCCAGGCACTTACCTAACAACAATCAGGCGATGGGGCTGAAGGAAATGCTGAGAGCAGGGCTGCTAGCAGGCCACTTCATCTGCTGACTTCCTGATGGGCTGTAGATACCTCATTGCAATGCCACTGTGGCTCACACACAGGCATTTGCAGTACCGCGTTTGCTGCCTATGTGTCTGTTCTCTTACTACCAAGCCAGGCTACTGTCCAAACCAAGGTGCGCTGTGACAAAGGTGATGGAGGATGGGTAATGCTGCCAATACCATAGCCACTAGTTTCAGTAGCACTTAACTACTAATGCTTTACCTTGCTGAATGATTTCCATCAGCAAATGAAACTAAGTACGAACATTTTCATTTCTGAAGTGTAAAAAAGCAGCTCTGCAAAGCTCTAGCAGTCTTATTACTGTTACAGCAACAAAAGCCTCTAATCAGGCATGAATGAGTGACCCACCAGAAGAGCTCCTTTTCCATATCAGCACTGCATCCAGCAATGGACACATGCCCTTTGTCAGAAATCCTAACAGATGTCCTTTGTAGATCATCAAAGCAGAACAGCCCAGATGAAAGGAGATGCTCAGTGCCTTGTCGGAGGCTGGGGAAGCATCACAACCACTGCATAAACGGATGCTGGGGCTGACCTGGTATGGGCGCGTTCACACTGTAGTTCCAGGAAAAGGTAAATGAAGTAGCTTTCCTCAGATTATAAACAGCGAGTCATCTGCAGAGCCAGGAGAGGAAGGTGGCACTTTTGGGCTTCAGCAACTACGTGAGGCTTCCTACTCCGAGTATGTGAAACAACTTAGTAGGAGTTTCTCTTTCATACAACATTGGTGAGTCCCTGATCAACCTCAACAAGCCAGGGCGCTGTCCACCGAGGCCAAATTTCAAACTCTCCACTTGAAGGCATCAGGGAGGGAGGAGTGACCATCCTTTTGGATCAGGCAGGCTCTCGGCACTGCTGGAACAGGCATTTCTTCCCAGGCTGCCAAGCCTACAGGCATCCAGGGCCCAGGACACCCCATGGGAGAGGGTAAGCTAGAGCTCACGGCCCTGCCCTCCATCACGCTTCAGAGCAAGCACAATGGTGGGACACAGCCCTGAACAATGCAGAGGAGACCCCTAGGGTCAGACCCCCCCATATCCAACCTGATTCCATAGAGGGGCACAGTTCCACCTGGAACAGCTCAAACCAGCCTAGGTATTGGAGAAAACTGCAGTGTTTATCAAGCAGCTTTACAATTCAGGACATCAATCAGTCTGATCAGCTGCCAGCCTTGAATCAATAATAGTCTTGTAGATGAGTGGCTAGAGTATTAAATAAAATCCTTACATAAGAGACAATCCAAGCATGTCCATTCCTACAGATTTACTGCTCTGCCCCCAGGTTTAGAGCCAGCCTCCCTGGCTCCCAGCCTGAGCTCTCATGCCCAATCGATCTTCAGAGCAAATGAATACACAGAAAGGTTTAAAGGCAAAGTGACCCTGACTTGTTACAGCACAGACAGCCCACAAAGCGCTGCATCGACACTAAACCAGGAGCTGGAGGACTGCCTATAATCTGAATTAAGTTTAGCCACTGACAAGATGGCTTTAAGGGGATAAAGCATCAGCTCTCAGCATGCACAACTCTGCATTTGGCATTCTGCTGTCCAAGCAAGTTTTGCTTCTCCCACATCACTACTTTACACTGTGGAGACCTCGACAGCTTTGTAACAATGGGCTTAGTCACCATTTCACAGACAAAGCAAAGCAGAGGTCTGCCCAGGGTGGCAAATGGGGGCACAACCCAGAGCAGGCTCACTGCTGGCTCTGTTCACTAGAGAACAGCCCTCCATAAGTCATACAGCATGCTCTGGTTATAAGCAAAGCATATCATCTTGTAACTAAAGGCTTTCCCCCCCCTTTTCTATTAATGCTCAGCATCTGTGCATGCACAATATGCATGTTACATTGATACCTATTACAGGACTTACTATGGAGATGAAATAGTTACTAAAGAAATTAACCTCACAAGCAGCTGGATTCTCACTGGTCATAGGGATAAATATCTACAAAGGCTGAGGAAAACTCCAACGAGCACTATTAATTTGGTGTTTATCCAGTTTTACAACATGCAGTCTCTATATAAATGCCTGGAAGAAAAAAACCCCACAGTTTAGGAAATGCAGGCTGACATTTGCCATGGAAGTTAATGCTGCTGTTGTTTCTTGCTTAGTCCTGTTGGGACTTTCACTGAAAGAGCATTCCTCTGAAGACAGACACCACTGCAAAGGAAAGGAGACCTTACCAAATACACAAGAGCTACAACAAGTCTCCAAGGGGCTCAACACATGACAGTGAGTGAATGTGACAACCTGGCTCAGATCCTGACAGCAGCTTCTTCCAGACCTTCAGCTGCCTTTGAGACACTTGCAGTACTGATGCAATCTCAATACCACAGCAACAGACCATGACTTTGTGCATTAGCTCAAGCACATCCTAAACCCTTTTCTTCCACTGTAACAGAGAGGCTTATTTAGGGTTTCTGACATACCAAAAGGTCGCTTGGAAAGTGGAAGTGGGGTTTAGGGCTCCTCTGCTCTGGCATTAAAGTAACTTATGTCCCTGCTCAGGCTCAGAGTTAATGCGAGATGCACAATGCAGAGAATATGCCATAGACTAATACTATGTTCACCTGCCTCCTCTCAGGTCATCTGTGATACAAAAGGAATCCACTAGTGATGAGCGGAAAACAGGGATCAATAGTAGAGGTGGTAAAAACTCCATCTTCAAAACATTACGCTAGGCAAATTCCTGTTTGGAAAATGCATTCTTCAATCCTTCCTCAGATCAGACCCCAGCCACGCTTGGTTCCAATACGCTTACTTAGACTCTTAAGACAACAGGAGGGATGGTAAAAGTAAAACCAAAGCAGCACATGCAGAGGAAGACTGCTCCCTTGACATTCACAAGCAAACAGAGGTACTTTCTGGTAGCACAAGGGCCAAAAGTGAAGTAAACTCTGGTTTGGGGAGGAGAGAAGGATGCTCCCACCACTCCACGTTTCATGCAAGAGTATGGGAGCCTCAGTCTGCCCAGAAAAGCAAGGGAAGAAATGCAATTAACAAAGACTTTAGGAGTAAAGGAAAGGGAGGCTTCAAAGCAGAACAAATCAGGCAGCAACATAACACAAAAGGTGCCTATAAGGTATCTGGAAGAGAAAGAGGAAGGGTTTGCTGCACCGACAGCCAGCACTCTGAGTTTTGGCACTGCATAAGTGTGGCTTAATATTAGCCTAGAATCCAACTGCCAATCTCCTTGCCCAGCCATGCAGCCAAGAGACACTGACCAGCAATTTAGCTAATACCAGGTTAGGGTTAACTCAGCTTGATACTTGTCAAACATGCCCACACCAATAAACGCAGATCACATTCACTCACACACTAATTAGACTCATTAGCATAGAATGAGAGAGTCACTCAGGTTGGAAAAGACCCTTAAGATCACCAGGTCCAACCATTAACCCAGCACTGCCAGCTCCACCACTAACCCATGTCCCTCAGTGCCACATCTACGCATCTGTTAAATACCTCCAGGGAGGTGACTCCATCACTGCCCTGGGCAGCCTGCACCAGCGCTTGACAACCCTTTGGAGAACATATTCTTCCTACTCTCCATCTAAACCTCCCCTAGTGCAACTTGAGGCCATTTGCTCTTGTCCTGTCGCTTGTTACCTGGGAGAAGAGATTGATCCCCACCTCACTACAACCTCCTTTCAGGCAGTTGTAGAGAGAGTTGTAGAGTTCAGGGTTGTAGAGAGCTGAACCTCCTTTTCTCCAGACTAAACACCCCCAGTTCCCTCAGCTGCTCCTCACAAGACCTGTGCTCCAAACCCTTCACCAGCTTCATTCCCTTCTTCACGCTCCAGCACCTCAACGTCTTTCTTTCCCCAAGCCTGTAGTAGTGCATGGAGTTGTAGTGACCCAAGTGCAGGACCTGGCACTGAGCCTTGTTCAACTTCATACAGTTTGGCCTTGGCCCATCAATCCAGCCTGCCCAGATACCTCTGTAGAACCTTCCTGCCCTCAAGCAGATCAACACTCTCATCCAACTTGGTGTCATCTGCAATGTCTGTATTAAGGAAGGAAAAGCCAGAGAAACACAGATTCACCAGAAAAAGATTCACTTCTACATGTGGGGGGATCAGGAGAGAAGGTATCTGATGCAACAGCACTTCAATAGGAATCAGCCCAGGGAAAACCAAACCCACCACCATTCAGATACTTTCCTTTTAGCGCTCACCCCAGCTGGTAACTCAGCTGAGACAGCGCTGGCCCAAGCAGCCCAAGGCACAGCTCCTCCCCATCCAGCCACGATCACTTTGTTCGATCACACTTCACAGCCCCATGGATTTACTTAAGGCTTGAGGAAAATATTAAGTAAAAGCCTTGTACTGTATCAGCTGTCAGCTCTGCTGCCAAAGCAGGGCACTAAATTAAGCCCATTTATGCCAACTGCGAGAGAACTCTTCCCAAAACCAAGTTTCAGCCCTCCCGCTGTGGCCATTTATTAGTCTCTGACACTAATGAGACACAAAGGTTTACTGCAAGTGGCCTGGAAGATGGTTTAGGCAGAGGAATTTAACTCCTAACCATTCTGAGCTGCCACAGACAGCAGTATTTGCTGCAACGCCTTAACACAGTTAAAAATACCAGTTTCTTAGTGGCACATCTCGGGATGCAGGGCAAAGGCTGCAAAGGTCACTGCTCTGGGCTCACTGTCTGCTTTCCCAGCACCTCCGGCTTAATCCATTGCCCTAATTCCCTACCTCCCCAGCAAAAGAAGTCTCTCTGCTAAATAAGCAAACTGCTGTTTAGATGGCAGAGAGGCTAAAGCACTTCTGACCTCTGTGAATGCCAACGTCAGTAAGTTAGTTTCCAGTTCATTAGCTCATGAAGTGCTGGAGCTGGAAATGTGCTTAATGTCTGCCTTTAATAAGATTATGGCAGCTTAAAGTAAAAACCTTTGACAAATAAGGATCTGCTGCATTGGGGTTCATCCAGCTGCCTCCTACCTCTATTATTCAGAGCTTGACTCAGAACTGAAGATGCACCTAAACCAGGCACACAGATAACCCAAGCCAGCTCATTACAAGCCAAACCTCAAACCAAAGCAAGACTGTATGTCTGATAAACACCCAGCTATGTTCACTGGGGTAGTCCTACTCAGGTTACATGGTGCAAGCATACCTAGGCTACTTCTTACCTCAGCAGGCAAGTCTCCAGCATGTTCGGGATCTGTGTGCTGTGCTCCACACAATGGGAACAACTCTCAGGCTGATAACTGCATTCATCACTTCTCAGTGTCTGGCTGCTTACCAGCATTAGATCAAAGCACCAAGCTCCTCCCGGCTGCCATGGTCTCCTTAAGTGATTCTCTCATTGCAGCTCATGCCCAGCTCACATCCCAGAGCAGAAGCAACGTGTGATTACTTGTACTCTAGAGCCTGACCCTGTTAGCACTAGAATACATCCTTATGAGCAGCTATGGCATGGAGAGGACTACTCAGAGTGCTTCTCTCTTGACCTAACTGCAATAAAATGTCACCAATATTAAACCATCGCATACTCTGGAGAATATACAAATGGGATGACACAGGGCTACAGCCTGCAGCCCTGAGAACTTTGCACTGAAATTCAGTAGGGGTGGGAACAGGGTGGAACAAACACCCTCTTGAACCAATTACAAAGCAGTGGAACACTTCGCATCCTTAAAACAACTTTTTGGTTTTCTTCCACAGACAGCAAAAGCATGGGACAAATATATCTGCTGACTGTGGGGATGCTACAGCATGCATCAACACTTGTTTTATAGCAGGAAAAACCTGCTGAAAGCTGGCATAGTCACACTGGTTAAATCCCCTTGGAGTTTTAGGACTCAGCACTGGGAACTCAGTGATCCAAGCATTACAGGCACAAATGATCACGGCTTTGCAGAGATAAGCACAGCTCCAATTATTTCACATCAGCTGAAGCTAAAGAGGATGCTGCTTACCAAACTGTCCAGCCCTCCTCCCAGGAGGTCCACAGCACCCATCTGCATGGAGGACACTTGGGGAACATTCACTGGGGGTCCCAGGTCCAGGTTGAGAAGGTCACCCAGAAGGTCGCCCTGGGATGGAATGACTTGTGGCTGCTCCAGGTTTGTAGTGGCTGTTGTGCCCACGGGGCTATCGCCTGCATCAGTGCTATGGGAGGAAGGAACAAGAAGCAGAAGAGAGAAACATCAGCCACCCTCAGCCTCTAGCTTCAGATTCCCAGCATGGGGAAACAGCAAGAAGTGGCTCATAAGCAGAAGCCATCTAAAACAACCTTATCCTAGCAGCTGCTCTGACCACTGCCATGTACAAGGCAGTGTGGATCTTCATGTGGATCTTCACAAAGGTATGAAATTTGCCCACCGTGGGCATCACAGACCACTCCAAAACAGTGAGCCATGAGTACTACATGGACTACAGCACTGAAAACAACGGTCTCCCAGCTCAGAAGAAACCTATAGAGATGATTTTCAGCCCACTGGCCTTGGAGAACTACATGTACACATGGGGGGAAAAAAGAAATCCAGATTTCCTCCGAGACCTAGCACTGATAAACCCTTCAGCCCTCACTCTAACCAGTGCAAACTCAGCACTCCCCACAGATCTGGATTAACCACCTTCTACTGACCAGCACCAAGCTCCACAACTCTTTTCTAACTCAAGATCTCAATCTAAAACAGATTCCTCCCTTCTATTCGTAATTTCTTTTGAGTTAGCAGCCATGCTGACTGCTAGAAATGCTCAAGATACAGCTTCCAAAACTCATCATGTGCAGTCTGATACCTTTTATATTCACTTGCACCTGAATTTTACAACAAGGAGAGAAAAAAGCCCAACTATGACTGACTGTAGCTCCTGGAGATCTCATTACAATGTATTTATTCTTTAAATCTGGAGACACTAATATTTTAGCTCCCTTAATATCTACTTTATCCTGTTGCCAGCAGTAACTGACAAAATTATTTCTAGTTCATGTTACTGCAGATGCAGCCAACAGGTAACTGCACACAAATGCTAAGGGAATGAGTGTCCTGATGAGGCGTTTAATGCTGGGGCTCTTTTGTTAGGGATTGCAGCTCCTGATTTTGAGTAGCCACAACTCTCTTCCTTGTCTTTATTCAGTTACCTGAGAGGAAAGCTTTAGCAACATGTTCTGGGTTCAGCTGTAGCAGCCCTTTTTCTCCTTTTCAGTAGATGAACCCAGGACACAAGAGCATATAAGCTGTTCCCAGCTTCAGCGCAAAGAGGAAAAGATGCAGCATAAGCACTGCAGAATGAATTAGCTACCAGGCAGTGACAGAAAGGGTCTAGAGCCTCTTTGCATTAAAAGCTTTAGACCCCTAGTAAGACTAATATTAGCTGTCTTTTCTGCTTCTCCCTTCAGCAGGGAGACTTCTGAGTATGCTGAACAGCTAGCTAAAATAGTTTTGAAGAGCAAGTGGTTACCGTGATGCACTCCCACCCCCAACCTGAGAACAGGGAAGAACAGCATGTATGAGCAGAGGCACATTACAAGCCGGTAGTGCACACACTTGGTTCGTTCCCAGTATATAATCCCTTTAACACTACACCTCTTCAACACTTACTCATCCTTCTTCTGATGGAGATAAAGCAATCCTTCAAGGTCTTGTGTAACTGCAGCTGCCCCGAAGCCCAACGAGAAATTAGGAAAGGACAAAACTAAGTCAGTTTGTATTAAAAAACAAAAGCACCAAAAGCCTTCCATTGCTCTTCAAAGAGATTTGTATGAACAACTTCGCGTTTTCTTTGAGAGAAAAAGAAATGAATAAAGAATATATAGGTTATAAAGGGTAAAAAGACTTGATATTTCTTCCTTATAATCATGGGCAGTGGTTAGCAGCTGGGTTTGCCCACATGAGCTGGAGATTGGGCCCCCCTATGAGTTCGGCCTCCAGAGGTTTCCAGGTGTTGGGTGTCACAGCCTAACCAGAATCACAAATAGCCTGTGTGGGAATGGGGACTCCTACCCAAGGCTCCTCCTCTCCCAGGAGCCCTGCAGACATCTCCCCAGATTTCTCAGCTGCATTACAGCCGAGCAGGGGTAGTGGGGGCCATCGCATGAAAAAACACTGCCAAGCAATCAGGAGACTTCTCCCCCTGCTTTAGGATTCATCTGCAGCTCTGTGACACTTGGGCTTATTGAAAAGGCAGGAACATCTCGCCACCTGGGAGCTGCTCAGTGGGTCTTCGCATAAGCTGAAAAGAACCCGTCCTACACTGAATGAAAATGAAATGAAATCAAAATGGAACGTATGTCGTATTCTGCCAACCTTAACTAACTCCTCCTAGGCTTACATCCAGGAAAGCACCACTCGTGTAGCTACTTTTGCCCATCTACTCAACACAATGCTATCTTGATCCTCTTAAGCCACATCCATTGTGGATACCTCTAAAATTCCATGCTTCCAACTCTATCTCACTGCGCAACCTGAAGGAAAACCTCAGTCTCTAGTGGACAGGTCAGCCACAAGAACGGTCATTATCAGAGTGCAGAAGTAATGAAGGTAGCTCCAAATAGCGAGATGAGGAGGTTAACCCTTCACTGGACACCCTCAACTTGCCTTAAACTAACAGACCTTCAGTATCTTTTCATGCACATTCAGCACTACAAAGAGGCAACCCAGCTGCTTAGTATTCAGTAAAATCATACTGGATACCCAAATTCTGGCTCCAACAACCATGCTCCTGTGGAGCTGCCCACTGTAGTTCTCATGGCTGAAAAGGGCAGTTTAGTAATAACATCAGCTTGGCATCAGCCTGTAAAGTTTTACTGTCTTTTTGCTAATAGTAAAGCAGAAAACCACAACAGCGGCCTCTTTATGAGATAAGCCATTAAATAACACCGCTCTTTTTTAACTTTCCAAACAGGCTAGAGCGCTGCATCAGTATGCAGCATGCTCCACTGAGCACCTTTCAGGCCTTTCCCAGCTTGCCACTGCTGACTGAGGCCTGAAGGTTTTATGCTGGAGTAATGGGTAATTTAGTAGTAAATACCACCAGGGCAATGTACAATACTGCTACAGTCAGAAAAGATTTAAGGTCGTCAGACTGTCTGAGCATGAACTACGAGAGTCAAACCACGTACACACAGCATAAGCAAGAAGCTTGTAGAAAGACTGCTCCTTGCAAAAGCTCCTTGAGTTGACTAAACTCACCTAAAACATTAGCTTCTGTAGTGACCTGAAACAACAGTGTACAGGAAGGCTGGTAACACCAAAGACCGAAGCTACCCCCATCCCAGCTCACTTTGCTATTGAAGCCAACTCTTTGACTATAAGAGGCAGCCACAGAAAGCACGCACTGCCTTTTCTGTCCGACCGGTAGACTTGTGCTTGCTGGTCCTGGGTCTCAGTGAAGCCAGACTTGATTTCATAGGCAGGCAGAAAACAACGCAGCTTCCCAAAGCTAGTCATTACAGAAATAGTTTTAGTTGCTAAGAATAGCAGAGAAGTGGTGTCAGAAAATAGAAAAGGAGCAGCATTGCACACTGATTTATCAGCACAACAGCAAAAAATAGCACTCCAAATGTCACTTTGGGAATATTAAGAGGTAAGCTTGGACACTTTGCCTCCTGCTGTAAAGCACACTTACATCTGTACTTAATGCCATTAGTGCAAATAGCACTACCTGAATGAGGAACCATGCGAACAGGCCCAACAGCAATGTTGCTGCAGCCCGGGACTACTGTACTGCCTGCTCTTGCAGATCTAACCCGCTTCTAGGACTGCAATCATGGGGAAGCATTAAAGCTCCAGGCAATAAGCCAAAGCATTTTCTCCCCACAGGTTAGACAGAACCACATCAGCCTAGACATTTCCTAAGCCCAGTTTCCAGTGATGGGACTTACATGGCTTTAGGACACCCCTGGCTTTATAGGCACCAAGTGAGAAAGGTAGTTTTACCAGTCCTTCCCCATTTTATATTGCAACAGCAAAGGATCCCTGCACTTGCCCGTTCCCGGGAACTAGTATTACTCTACACAACTGAGGCTTGTAAAGCGATGCTGTAGCTGAAGTAAAAGCTCTTACAAAATCAGTGAAGTGCATCCTTCTGAAAGATGCTGGGTTTTAACCACAGTCACCCTCCTACTGGAGGAGACACTTGCGCCAGTTATCCAAAGTTTCTGCTTTTTCATTCAGACTCTCCTGCCAAGAGGGCTTATAGCCAGTGTCTTCTCAAAAAACATCACAGCTTCTCCTCACACAAGAACTTGGATACTTCCTCTGTCTTCTGACCCAGGAACTCAGAAGCTACATACACAGGATTAAAACTTGCGATGAAATAGCCCCCTGAATGACCTGCAAGCCCTTACAACAGCAGTGAAAAAACCCACTACAGCGTTAAAAAAGATCTTTGCATCTTTTGGACTATTTGCTAGAAAGTAACAACCAATCCTGCCCATTATCACCATGGTTGCCCTCAGCTTACCTTCCATGGTGAATTGGCAAGTGTTTGCGGTGGATCCCATGGCTCCCCTCCACAAAAGCATTGGGTGGTTTGTGGTACACAGAAGCCAGAGACCCGATATGGCAGATCAACTCATCTAGCAGGGTGGGTTCAATCAGATCAGTCTCTTCAGAAATAAGTGGCTTTTCCGAGAGGACCACTTCTTTGGCAGTCACTGGATCCGTGGAAAGAAGGCGCCAGTAGATGTAGCCCCGATCCCGCAGGTCTGGGTTGTCGGAATCCTGAGGCAAAGCAATACATCAGCCACAGGTCTGAAGCAGAATAACGCCTGTAATCACTTCATTTTTCTGGATTAAAAAACCCCAGCCATCCAGTCACCAACTTCAGAGTGATGTTATGAACTGCTTGTTGTGATGAACATCCCAAAATGAGAAATAAGAACCAAAGTGTTAATGCCTAGCCTCCTGCTCAGCTGCTCAGGAAGCAAAAACCCCTGAGAAAACTGGAGAGGAGCTTTTGATAAAGGCCTGTAGCGACAGGACAAGGGAGAATGGCTTTAAACTGACAGAAGGGAGATGGAGCTCTTAGGCAGAAGCTGCTCCCTGTGAGGGTGCTGAGGCGCTGGCACAGGGTGCCCAGGGAAGCTGTGGCTGCCCCATCCCTGGCAGTGTTCAAGGCCAGGTTGGACACAGGGGCTTGGAGCACCCTGCTCTAGTGGAAGGTGTCCCTGCCCGTGGCAGGGGGTTGGAACTGGATGAGCTTTAAGGTCCCTTTAAGGCCTCAACTGCTTTCCAAACTCTCCTGCACTTGACAACAGTAAATATCAGGAGAACTCCAAGAGTTGTCGATAGGAGAAAAGAACATGGGTCGAAATGATTGTCACATACTAAGAGCAGACATATAATAATGCGTACTGGAACAGAATGATCCAAGATTCCTGGAAATACACAACTTACCCAAGGACACTGCTGAACAGAAATACACTGCAGAGCTACAGGATGGATCTTAATAAGCCATATTCTTCACACCAAAAAGAGATCTTATTAATCCTGCCTTTTAGTTATCTAATGAAGTATGTAAAGATGCTAATGACACAGTTAGGATCCTTCATCAGTTCTCCAGCTGTCAATAATAGCCTTGTTTCACTGCAGACAGTTCTGCCTCTGCATGAAGTGCTAATTATTTCTCTGCTTTTCCAACAGCTCTGCCCAGAGCAGCAAAGCGAATGGTGATAGTTGGCAGCTAGCGTTCTGGGGAGAGGGAGGTGGTGCGGTGCTGTAGTGCAACATGTTTGAACTGCTCATGGAAACGAGACCTGGGATTTTTAATCCCCATGTCAGCAGAATAACAGGTTAAAGGTTTTTGAGGCTTTCTTTCTCCCCCTGTTAAACTCTGGCAACACATCACACACCTCATTAGCCTTTCTACTTGGTAGTTTTTTTCCCCCTCCATGATCTTATTCCCACTGCTGCTGACCTCCTATCACCTGCCTCTCTGCTATCCGTCTCAAGACATTCACAGGCACACAGCAAAACCTCTCTTTGTAATGACACTGACCATGCTACGCTTGTTCTGTTGTAAGGACCTAGATACAATAAACAGACAGATTCCTCTGCAGTGCTGTTTCTCAGTTTGATGGTGGAGTCGTGGACTCTACACTTTTCACCTTTAATTCCTACAAGACTCTCTGCATCTTGCCTGCAGAGGCAGTTCAGGAGGAGGCAGGGCTTCTGCAAGGGCCGACATGAAAGACCATATGCTCCTATCTACTTGCAGGCACATACAGATTCAAGACTGACTGTTTCTTCCCACAGCCAAATAAACAAACTTGAAACTTTAGTAAATCTACTGGAACAGGAGGCTCGCACCTCCCTTTTCCACAGTTCTCCCAATTCTCTGCTCTCCAGGGGCTGCATGCACACCTGTGCTGCATACCAATGAACCCACGCTAGCCTAATTACCCACCCGTGCCAGATAAGAGCAATGGCTCTGTGCCATCCATTAGGTTATGGGCTTGCCAGGGACCCTGACTGCAGTTATACAGTCTGTGTCCCTCCCATCCCCAGCTGTTTTATTGCTATTTTTATCATTGTTGGCTGGATTAAGCTGACTTCTTCTACAACCACACCAACAGTTTGCTGTGCAGACATACTCTAAGAGAAACTTGAAGTGCAACAATATCTAAGCTGGGGAAAGAAATAAATGTGCAATTACTCTCCCACTCAAGTGGAAAAAAACAGTATCTCTCTACCTAGAAATCAGACCTTGACAGGACTTGTTAGTGTTTTACAGCCAGTTATCCTACACTGACTTATTATACATATAAAATACCACCAGCTAGACTGAATCAACATTTGTGACAAACAGAGAAAAAACAGACGCCTATTATATTCCTAGGGTACCATTAAGTGTTTTGTGACTCAGCATAGTGGGTTTTAGCACTTAGTACCTTTCTTCTATTGGCTTAAGACAAATGATAAAGCATGCCCTTGGCCCAATTCCTCTCAAAAGAGTTGCTGGGAGCCTGCTTAACAGCAGGTTTTGAAGCAACAAAAGCAGACCACAGATTTCTTGCTTCTGACCAATGCAACACCCCCAAAGGGATGAATAAAAGTTTTAAGTACTCAAAGTCCACAGCCATGGCTTGTTGCAGCAAAGGGGACCAAAAAGGCCAGCTAATGATAGACTCCAGGTCTTCCGCTCAGAAACAACAGCAGCCCATTCAGAACAGCTGAGAGACTATTTTCATCACTCGACACAGCAGGTCTGGAACAGATGTGCTCTTTTTGGGCTATGCCATCACACATTTACCCCAGTCATTACAGCCAGGGACTGTAAGAATATCAGCTCATGTCCTACCCACTCCAGCCACCATGACATCTCCACTTCTGTCCTGCAGAGCTACAGCACTTTTGTCTACCAGCTCAAGCCCAGTCCTGCCTGCAGTGATCTGAGCTCATAACTCAGCACCTCATGCATAATGAATCCAGGATCTTAACCCACTGTTAAAGCCTCCAGCAAAGCTGTCACATTGGCTGACAGCATCCAAATATAAAGGAAAAAACCTCAAACCTCAGTTCTTTCTTTTTCATAGCACTGCTTAAGCTTTGCTGTTCACAGAACCAAGTCTTTGCCAGACCCTTTCCCTCTGTCATAGCTCCAGATGTTTTAACTGCAAGCCATCTTCAAAGAGAAAGCATTTTGGTTTCTTCATAACTCTACCCTGTCCCTAGCTTTTCATTTGGTGGGGGAATGGGAGGGAATTAGGATGAAGCAAGAGCTAAGAAGGAGAGAGCAGATGCCAGATGGCATGGTAACAGGCACAGAGCAGCTCTTAAATGGAGTGTGTTTGGGAGAGAGGGGAACATGCTTGAATCCTATTTACTGCAAAGCTGACTTGCCTGGCAGATGGGACACACGACACAGCAGGCCAACATGGTGCCTGGAGGGCTCTGGTCCTCTCAATACCTTGGCTTACCTGTGTGGCCAGGCTGAGGACCTGCTGAACCAGCTCCTGTGTCTCAGAAGGCTTTTTTAAGAACAGCTTCACTATAGCAGTCAGTAGGGTGAGCTGCACCTAAGAGAAGCAGACACAGCAGAGATTCATCCATGCTTTAGCAATGTCTCCCAAATCTCAACATCCCTTACTGACACGAAACTCGAGTCCTGCGCTTTCCAACAGCATTACAACTATTCTTTGCCAGGGAAACCCAGAACAATGAGACTCAGACTCTTGCCTGCTGCAAAATACTTCCACAGACAAGTCCCAGATTAGCACACTGAGATTTCTGTTGTACGTTTACGCATCTCATCACTCTTCTGTAATGTTTTGGTCCCTAGTAGGGCTATTGCCCAAGACACATACAAAATCTAGAACCCCCTCCTGTTCTTTCTTATCCTTCCAAAAACAGAAGTTTGGGAAATACAGACAACATAGCAAGTCTACAGACTCCCAGGAGTTTTATTTTAGCCAAATACTGAAGTTTTCCTTGGGAGGTATTTTCTGACCACTGCAATGTTATTTACCTTTTATCCCACACACACACTGCATGAAACACTACAGACTAGATGCACAACACAATTTTACCTGGGTGCTTTCATCATGGAAGCCCTCCAAGAAACTCTCCAACAGCTCATCTGCATTGTCAATCCTTTCTGCATATTCGCCCACTATCCAGATCATCGCAGCTCTGGCATCTGGTTCATCCAGGGAATCAAGGTTCTCGCACAGAGTGGCAATGATGCTTTCATACCTAGGTTGTCAGAGTACAGGTGGATTACTGGGATGAGTTCCACTTGTGTTTCTCCATCTCTGCCCACATCGTTCTGCAGAGAATCCTGCACTGAATGACAATGTCTCGTACTTGTACGCAACAAGCAGCATTTTCACTCAACTACAGAAGATATTCCTAGCCTTTTTCTTTTATCAAGCTCACATGGTCCTCAAGAGCTCTGCAGTTTTGTTATTCAACAAGATCACCCAGGTGTGGAATTCTCCCTCCCTCTCTCTTTTGCTAAAGGGAACATTTGATCCAGCAGTTCAAACCATGAGTCTGTATCAGATCCTGCAGCCTCACCTGGCAACTTCAGACTGGCAACTCTAAACTGGATATTACACTTTCCCAAAGGCTTTGCTGTAAACCAGACTAAACCTCACTCTGATTATTTAGCTTCCCCTACTCCCATGTGTGGGTACCCCAGTCAAGAAGCAGGTAATCTGCCTTGTAACTGACTGCAGAAATTTCCAGAGAGGCCTGCAGAGGTCCCATATTACTTTTTAGGTGATCATGAAGTATCTGCTGAAAGACACTGCTGTTCTGCAGCCAAGAGACAAAACCTTCCTGCAGAAACAGCTGAAAAAAAAGCTGAGTACTGCCCGAGCCAGAGAGAGCTCCTGATGGTGAAAACTATGTGCTTTATTCAGCACAATCTGACCAAGATCTCAGCCCATGAAAGCCATGAACTTTCATGGCCTTGTATATAAACCTTCCAGAGGAGATGAGCAAAACCAGATGACCAGTGCTGTAAACTTGGTCTAATTCTCCTTCTGGCATTCTCTGTAAGAGCTTTACAGCTTTTGATTAAGGCTTATACTCAGCATGAATATGGAATGGTGGAGAAGGAAAAGCTTTCAATTCAAACTAATAATGTGCCAGGCTGATACCTCATTTAGAGCTAACATCTGAGTCCTGCTGTAGTAGGAGCTAGAATCAGAATGGACATGGCTTTTCAGAACAATGGCCACCTTTGCTTCAGAGCCCTGGTAAGCTATGCCGAGTGGGTTTTACATTGCTCCATCCTGATGTTAGCAACAAGGGCTTCCAAAAACCTTATACTACTTCCACCTACTTGTTGGGGTACTTGCGGAAGATGTCTCTGATGACAACAATTGCCTCCTGGACCACGTAGTTGACCTTGGTCTGGATGAGGTCTAGCAGTGTGCTCACGCAGCGCTCCGCAGATTGCTAGAGAGAACGGAACAATACAATTAAAACAAGCTGAAGAAACACCACAGCACATGCTGGGGAACAAGGCATGCATAAGAGAAAAGGCCCAAGGGTGGAAACAAAAGGACCACAGCTACCAACTCAATATACTTGCTCAGAAGAAACCTGCAGGTTGACAAGTGCTTGTGTACTACACTGCAGAAACCAGCTGATTCCAGCTCCTGCAAAAGTAATGTCTGAAGCAACTGTGCCAGTAGATAGCTGGATCACCACACAAAAGACCTTAAGAACATCACCTGCATTACTACTTATAACACCCTCTTGCTGGCTAGCAGTTGAAACAGGCCACCAAAATGAGCTCTCTTAGACTTGCCCAAGCTGTGGGCAAGGAGAGTTTTGGCAGGGACTGCTGGAAGGTGTCTTTAACAGCAGAAGCTAGAAGGCAGGATAAAACCATGCAGTCAAGCATGCTGCAGTAACAGCAGCAAAAAGCTTCAGTGTTTTTTTTGGGAGGTCACTAGCAACAAGTGAAGATACAGCTATAAACAGCAATCCAGCTCTTGCTAATGCAGCTTTTACATTAATTGGTTCAAAAATTCCCAGCCACAGGCTCTGCAGGATAACAAGGACTAGACACTGGCATGCTCCAGGAACCAGAACTGGAGTTAGAGGCAAGTAATTCAGGGAGGTCTAATCCCAAATAGCACTGTGAGGCAGAACGTCACAGGAGCAACCAACTCCAGCATCAAGGAGTCTCAAATAAGGACAGAGATTTGGCTATTAACAGAGCACATATGAAGCCTCATTACACAGCTGGTGATTAATGTGAGAAGCAGACTGCTCATGACACTGCCATCAGAACATTCAGAAAGCATTCAGCATCGAGACAAACAGCGTAGGGCACAAACAATAGCAACGTAGGTGGATTTTTCCATTCAAGTGAGCTAACAGTCCCCTTCACATTCAGAGTACTTGAAGGCTGGGCAGGAGGAGGAGGAACGAAATGGCATTTAAGTCACAGGAATCAGCTTTTTGAGAATGGGCAGAAATCTCAGGGACAAACCTCAAGACTCGTAGAGCTCAACTGGAGACAAGCAGACACTAAAACCTCTCGGTGACTGCTTGCCCTTGTGACTCTAGCTGTGGTGTCTTACAACCATGGCCTACAAGTGCAAGCAGTGGCAATGAGCAGCCAAGGCTGAACACACTATAAACCAGCATTTGCTCTGCCTTTGCAAAATGGCACTAAAGTGCATAGGAATCTCCCCTGAAACTCACACCAAAGAGAAACAAACCCAATACAATTGGTTGCAGAGTAAGGAAACGTATCATATAAAATCGTGATTGGTATCATGTATTTTATGATACCTCTCCCTCCTCAGCACAGATTTACAGGTCCCATGCCACTACAGAGGCGGTGAAATGGCAATTTGACAATGGCCTGCTCTGATCTCTTCCGCTCAAAAGGAGATTTGAGGCCTGGGACTTGGAAGACTTCCATTTCCTGGACACTGACCATGGACCTGGCTCCACACACACTGACACTGCTCACAGTGCAAACCCCACTGAAAGTCCTGAAGACAGATGCTTCAGAGCTTGCAATTTCATCTCTTACCAGTTCCCCCTACTTTCACTACATGTTTTAACAAGCGGCCTTAAGGGGCACTTGTGGTAAACCTGTCCTAGGCCAGCTCTACTCGACAGAACCTACAGTGGCCAGTTGCAACAAGCAGTCCAGCTCTGTCAGTCTACAACGAGTAAAGCACAAGAGAACTCAAGGAAAAGCAAATTAAGTTTATTTTTCTTTCCTTTAGGCACTTCAAAG
Organism: Myiopsitta monachus; assembly: GCA_017639245.1. Taxonomy (NCBI): domain Eukaryota; kingdom Metazoa; phylum Chordata; class Aves; order Psittaciformes; family Psittacidae; genus Myiopsitta; species Myiopsitta monachus. The sequence continues at coordinate 8,736,305 of CM029932.1, forward strand.
CGTGAGTTTTCCAGGAAGAGCACAACATGCACTTTGAAATATGCGGGATTGATTTTCAGCCCATGAGCCCCTTGGAAAGTGAGCAGCCACGCAGGCACACACACAGTAGAGCAGTCCCTCTAACAAAGCTTCCCTGTAGCAAAATCCATCTCAGCTCAGCCATCCCTTGTAAACACACTGCTGTTTGAAGGTGGCCATCCCAAGGGACCGCAGTGCTGTGCAAACTGATGAAAGAGTGCCCCAACCAGAGCAGCTCTCAAGTAGGAATGAGGAAGAACAACCAATCAGCGCCAAAACAGCTTTGTTTTTTCTGCAGAAAGCAAATGAAAGCCTGAACGAATACTGAAGTACCACATACCATGCTCACAGCCATGGGACTCAATGATTTCTAACAACTGGGCTGCTGGCAGAATCTCTTGGAACGGAGACAAATCCCCCTCTAATATGGCTCCTGCTGCTGCTGCTTTGCTCCAGAAGAATCACTACTCTTACTGCATCCACTTCGTTTCCTTCTCCCATAGGAGTGATGCTTGGTTCCTTATAAGCAAAGCATCGGATGACAACTTCATCTACTGTTGTCAGTGGAGGAAACCAATGCAAGTCTACCAACACCACATGCTTGCTGTAGACATTCTCAAACTAACTCTGAGCTAGCCTATCTATGCAAAATGATGTCGTTCCAACATGCCCCTAGACAATATGACTACTTAAGCCTAGGCAAAATCAACCTTTCTATTCAGCATAGGTATTGCTTGTATTTCCCAAACAAGCACTACCACCACAGTGCGCAGCAAAGGTAATGCCACACTTGCTCACATCACAGCAGACACAATGTCTTACTCATCTAGGAGAGACAATTAGACAAAAGGTAGGATCCCTGAAGCAGAGCTGAGGTTTCCTGTGAATGCTCATTCATCAACAGCTCCCTCCGGCTGTGCCCTACGCCAAAAAGCAGATTTTGAAGCCTTGGGAACTTGGACACTGATGGCTGAGAGGACGATGCTCTTGCATTAGTCATAACTCACAGTGCAAACAGCCTCTGGTAAACACAGGTGCACGAGGGACAGCGATCAACCCAGACTTGAGGACGCTGTAATACATTGTTCTATATTTGCCCTCTTTAAATCTGGCTCTTGTCAGAGTAGTAAACAGATCTCATTTGTAGCAGCAGTGTCTTCAAAGGAGCACTGCTAAACATCAAGGTTAACGCTACCTACTGAGAGAGACGATTACACAGTTACAGGGTCACTGCAAATTTGATGGGACATTATCATTAGTCCTTTGCATACTGAATATGAATGTCATAGTACCAGGGATGGGAAGAAAGAATGTAGGGGATGAGGGCAGGAAAGGGTAAAACCTTCTAAAACTGCCTTGATAGTGCAGGAACACACCACCTTTTATGTGAAACTATGACAGACACACATGACCAAATCCTAGCAAGAAAGCCCCTACTGAGAATTAAAGCCAACTCCCGGTACAAGCACTGCTACAGAAAGAGCTGCCACCAGCTTCTTCTAACTTGTCAGTAGCCCTCTTCCATGCTCAAGAGGATTTTCTGCTGTGACTGCTGTGGCTCCATGCAGTCAGCCTCCTGCCTGCACACAACATGGAAGGAGCACTCTGGTAGTTTGAACTGCAGACATGAAATACAGGCAGTGATCACCTGCTCCATTGGGCCATGCTTAAAAGAAAGCCCATGGCAGTGATAAGCCTTTAGGAGCTGAAGGAAGGAAGAGAAGGCTGCATGGGCAGTCGATTCTCTCAAGAGGTCAACAGCTGATGTCCTCTTTACACAGACTCACAGTAGCTTAGCTGGAACCAGAGACACCTGTGCACTGACACCAAACTCAGCCAGGCATGATGAGGCTTTCATTTCAACCTGCTGTCAGGCAAGTGCGCCTGGGAACACACTTTAGCAAAAGCTAAATGAGCTCAGCTGAAATTAGACGGCTTATGTGACATTTTGCACTTGGTTAGCAGTTTACTGAAAAGCGCTAACCATAGCATAAGTCTTCACTCTCCTCCCAGGCTTTCTGAGCTCCTGTCAGGCATACCTGACTCATTTATAGGGAAATTAACAGAGAGATCACTAAAAAACCATTCTACTATGATCATTTTGGTGGATGTTCAACTGGCAGAGGACACTGCAGACTGCTGCTACAGATAACTGCAGAGGTTCTTGGAACTTACTTGCATAAGCATCTAGGCACGCTCTAAATGAAGCTACAAGCTATATGGACCTGTAAAACTAAATAAGCAGACAGAGTCACTCCGTGTTTGTGCAAATTGCACTTAAGTGCCCCAAATCTCTAATTCTGTGCATGTGTTCTGTTCAGCTGAAATATGGGGGAACAAAGCATTTCATAATACCGAGTTCCTCTGCACAATCGCTTCTTCTTCCCCCTTCAGAAGGTCAGGCCAAAGCTATTAAAGAAGGTCCCTCATGGATCATAGAATCATAGAATAGTTAGGGTTGGAAAGGACCTTAAGATCATCTAGCTCAAACCCCCCTGCCATGGGCAGGGACACCTCCCACTAAACCATGTCACCCAAGGCTCTGTCCAACCTGGCCTTGAACATCACCAGCGATGGAGCATTCACAGCTTCCCTGGGCAACCCATTCCAGTGCCTCACCACCCTCACAGTAAAGAATTTCTTCCTGGTATCCAGTCTAAACTTCCCCTGTTTAAGTTTGAACCCGTTACCCCTTGTCCTCTCACTACAGTCCCTAATGAAGAGTCCATCCCCAGCATACCTATAGGCCCCCTTCAGATACTGGAAGGCCATGTTCTTCTGATGTTGAGGACACCAGAACTGCACACAGTACTCCAAGTGAGGTCCCACGAGAGCAGAGCAGAGGGGCAGGATCACCTCCCTCGACCTGCTTGTCATGCTCCTTTTGATGCAGCACAGGATATGGCTGGCTTTCTGGGCTGTGAGCAGTTAAGTGGTCATTGCAAGATAAGTGCTCATTGTTGCACTGAAGCCAATGCAGCAAAATATTTCATGAGGGACGAATTAGGTGCCTCGCTCTGCCTGCAAAGCTGAGGTCCGAGAGATGCACACCACCCTCCTGCAATGTACTCAACTGGAGCTCACCAGCTACTGATCAACATGAGCATGATGTACCCTGGTCACTCGATTGCCCACACAGGAGTAAAGAAACTTTGTGTAATGTGGAAACAAGATGACAAACCCATTACTGCTTTTGAAGTCAGAGGATCACAGAAAACCTCAAGGTTCAGGTACTTGCCTCAACTTTGATGGCACAGCGCCCAATTGCCCTGACAGCCTTGCGCACAAAGTCAACGTCCACCTCAGTAGCGTATTCCTTGAGCTCTGCCAGGACCTGCAAAGGAAATGCACCAATGTGAGTCCCTGGGGTCACACAGAGAGAACACACCACTGACAAGTGATGCTGCTTGAATATGAGAACACAAGCAGGATGCACACTTCCACAGCTAAGCACACACATCCAAAGCTAACGCAGTCAAACTCTGCAATCAATCTCTATCTCTGAAACCCATTGGTTTGGATCAGGCAGCAAAACTGATATGGAGTCGAAGGATGGCTCAGTCTGGATTAGTTTCAAAGTCCCCCGAATTAAAAGCCGGGGACAAAATCAGCCCTGTCAAATTTAAATGCTGCTATTCCTTCTTACACTGAAAATATAGTGAAGTTGGGGTCACATCCATACACATAGATTTATGCCTGGTTTACTGTACTTATTGCTCTACATTGACTGTATGCAAAGCTCTCGGCAACAACCATTTTTGATCTCTCCTTTTCTGTGCTGAGATGAACCTCTGGATCCCTACTAGATCCAAAACGAGGATGCAGAGGAGATCTGATGACACTCTGGAACACCTATACAGAGATTCATAACAGATATTTCTCCTCTTAAGGTTATTCTGCTAATGGAAACTGAACAAAGGCTTAAGCCAGGACCTGCTGGGATAGAGTAAATGATTCTTAAAAAAGACCTTATGCAATTATTACTACCTCAAAATCTCATTTGTGTCTGTTTCTTATGTCAAACACGACATCAGGGATTTCACTGTGATGTCACAAATGGATTGCAAAGGAGAGGTGAGCAGCACTAAGTGGGACAGTTGGTTAAAACAGTCTATAGTCAATGCAAATTGCCTCAAGCAAAGACAAGATAAGGAGGCCCTGAAGGGCCAGACTGCAGACAAATATCTGCAGTGTAGATGGGACACCTGTGTTTTGAAGCTCCTTACTTCCTTGGCTGATCTCTGTTGCACAAGACTTAGAGCACCCAGGTTTAGTAGCTTATGCTTTTCACACACTGCCCGAGTCTGAATGACTTGGATACAACTAGTCTGCTGCCTTGGTCTAGAATGGGCAAGGAGATGAAGAGCCTTGACAAACTGCACAGGGAGGATGTGGGCAGAAGCCTGCTCTCCTTGATCTCATTTCAGGGCATATTTCTGATGAAGCTTAGGTTGCTTTTAGGAATGCCTCTTTAGAACCAAGCAGAGATTCATTCATTAGTCTGCAGATACCAGTCCCAGACTCTGCCCTCCAGACACCATTGCCTTTCATCCAAACAACCCGCATTATTGAAACATGATGCATTAAAATTGCTATGGAGCCTACCAAGAATAAATAGAAAATTCTGAATAGATTTCTCAGGGAAACTGATTTTTAAGATGTTTTCCATGTCCCAGCACAAAAGGTGGGTGAATTACCTTCGCCCTGTTCCAAAAAACAGCAGAGGAAAGAGCTGCTTAAAAATGTCACATTAAATGAAATTGCTCTGTGACAATTAGGGTAGAACAATAATAGCATTAACCACAGGCATTAATCATTCTGCACTAGCGTTAGGTCCTGTGGTCAGGGCTGCACTCAAGAACAGTTCCTTTAAGAAAGGAATTTGGATTAAACCAACATCAAATCCAAGGAGAATCTACATACTGTAAAGCAGCCTCAATTCAGTTCAGCTTTGTGCTATTTCCACTCTGGAAGCAAAACAACCTTCATTTTAGCTCTGACAAGCACCTATGCAAGCGTTTAACAATTTAATACTCTTGAAATTCAGACCTCAGTCGTGGGCCATTGTGAATGCCACTGTTATAGGTGCACCTCTTACTTGAAAAAAGCCTCTCACTCCAATCTCAACACTAACAGCAACCCATTTGACAGAAGTCTGCTCTCCTTGCACAACAAGATCTACCTAATGGTAATGATGCAAGACATACCATTCTACTGACATCTTAACTATGGAGAAAACTCTACCACCTCCCTTGAGTAGCTCCAAAGAGCACTATACCAGGGACAGTGATGACTAAAAGCCAGGACCACACTAGGAGGTGGTTGCACACATCCTTATGCAAGGACCACAGGAGGGTTTTCCAGCCCGGAACACACGCAGAACACATGAGGATCTCCTCAGCTGACCTGGGCAATGTTTGCTTGAGAAGCCAGGCGGATCATGATGTCCAGTTTCTCCAGTTTAACATAGATGGGATCGTTGTACTTCACGAAGAACACCTTGATTTCCTGCTTCAGAATTTCAGGTCTGGAGGGAACATAACATTGTTTCACTCAAGACTGGTAAAAACAAGGGGCTCTATCCTAACCACAGGTATCTGTTGTTTAGACATCTACCCAAACATTTACTGAGAAACAGGATGGTGTCACTTCGCGTCCAGCTCATGTAAACACATGAGTACAACAGTTTGAATAACGTCAGAAGGCTGGAGCAGAAGATTGTTTAGGTACAAAATGCAGAATTCAAGTCTCTACCTCTGCCTACCTCTCTACTTCCTCCATCTGAACTGCTGAGCCAACCACTGCAGTCAGTCAGTGGATGACAGTGCTTTCAGTGAAAGAATAACATCCTTATCTTAATGCAAAACCCACCTACAAACTCATTTGCTGCTTTCACTTGCCAGATGCCTGTGCACAGTAACTCTGCCCTGAATACAATCACAAAGTGCTACTCAACCTATTCCATCTTTCCAGCAAGGAACAACAGTATTTAAACATGCACGTGGGAGTAAACTGATGGAAAAAAACCCCAACCCACTGTACATCAGTATGGCAGCAGCCTGGTTCTTCTTCTTACGCTGATAACAGCATAAGCACATTAAGTTTCTACAGGTCACCATGAACCGTAGTTATAGCCTCCTTCCTACTTGCGATCTGGATTACAGGCTAACGAGAGGGCAGTTCTTACTGCCCTTAGAAAGGTGGTAATGAGAGGGGAAGATAAAGAAATACTGTACGATACAGGTATCACATACATGCTGCTGAAAGAATTAATTCAGTCTATCAGAGTCATGAAACAGTTTAATCTGTCCCTCAAGGGATCCGAGCCTAAATTCAAGGAAGTTCTGTGCATGTGGAGCTATCTGAAGGTCTGAGATAACCAGATGCCCTTCGGCAACCCAGGGATAACACCGCATGAGGCTTTACCTTTTCTGTACAATCAAATTGATGTTCCTTAGGGCAACATACTGAACTTCAGGCTCTCCAGACAGCAGGGTCACCAGCGGAGGGGCAAGTTTCTTCAGCAGCATGTTGTAATAGTCAGAATCCTTGGGAAGAAGTTCCAGGAACTTCATCAAGACCTTCACTGCTGAGAGCACCACTGCGGAGTTGGCGTGAGACAGCCGAGGGGTCACCCGTTCGCAGATGCTGGAGAGAGAGGAGTAAGAGATGTAATTCAGAATGCCAGGTATTTCAGAGCTTCTCTGACTTTAGAAGACTGTACATGGCTGAGGGCAGCTTCTCAGACACTACTTTGATTTGGTTTTGTTCACAGAGAACAAGCAAAGTCCTGCTTTCCTGAACGCGGCAGGAAGCAAAGAACTGCTTCTCTCACAGCTTCAGGTTTCTCTCCTGCCACAGCAAGCTCCGGAACAATTCCAGCTCTCAGCATTCCAGACCCAACACACGTTCCATTATTAGTGCTTTCTGCCTTTGCCTGGTGGTATTCTCTATTGCTGTAATCTTGTCTGTCACTTACAAACACAATTTTAATGATCAGAAAAACACTTTAGCCCCCCCATAATGATCCAGCGGTGTTACACACTTCTGGTTTCCTTAAGGGCTGCTGCCATTTCAACCATTTGTTTCTGCAAAACTAGGTTTCTGTTCCACTGAAGATACAGGGAAAGAGTGACCTAAATACCACCCCCAAGTCTCAGCTTCACCACCTGCCTCAGTGGATCCTATAAATCAACAGCATCCTAAACAAGCCACCCCAAGCAGAAAGGAAGTTTGGGTTCATATGGTCTTTCTTACAGCATCTGTCAAGTTTCTTCCCACCCCCTCCTGCATATTGCTAACCCAGAACAATCTTATTCCCATCTGTGCCTCCTGAAGTTTCTTTCCCTGAAACGTTTCCTTTCAGCCACCCTGGAAGGGAAGCAGCATGGCTAGTGAAGAGCAGAGAAGTCGAAGTCAGAGGTGGGGGCAGTCCCCAGCTGCCTCTGCCCAAGGTCTCCTAGCATGCAAGGCTGCTTCGCCTCTCTGTGCCTCAGTTTCTTCCTGCACAGGGGTAATGACACCATCCTTGCTGTAAAGGAGAAAGCTATTTAAAACCAGGTGCTATCATTCTCCCCTGAAATAAAGGCAGGCTCTGAGAGTCAAACTCCACACAAAAGAGCAAAAGTAGTTACTGCCCATCCAGTTTCATACAGCACTTCAGAGGAATCACTGATGAGGAACTGGGACATGTTCACAGTTGTTCAAACTGGTGGTCCCTTTCTGACAAAGCCAGGATAATACTGGCCTGACACCCTGGAGATCTCTGCAGGTTTCTAGCACTCATTAATAGCTGTTTCTGGCACAGAAACAGAAGACACGGGGAGGGAGGTGGGAAGAAAGAAAACCTAGCAAGACTGGCAGGCTTTTCTAAAGAAGTGGATTATAAAACCACAGTTAATGAAGATACATGTCAAATTTGAAAAGGCCTGCCCAGGATTTTGCATGTGGGCTTGTGCCCCTTCTTCCCCCTCCACTCCCACATCACCCACACAAAGCAGATGAAGAATAGTGAATACCTGTCCCAAGTACTTTTCCCTGATGGTTCCTTGTTCTCTTGGGTACAGAATCTGACTTTTTATGACTCTGGACAAAGATGAGGAGGTTTGAAGTACACACATTAACACTCTAGTTCCTAAGCACTAAGCTCTTTGCATTTAGGTTTAGTCATTGCAGCTAAAGGTAAAGGCACAAAGATAAATTTGGAGTGATGAGAAATAATCATTTCTTACCTTTATTTCAGTTCTATCTTATCACAGACTAGTTTTTAGTTGGAAAAAAATATTACTGCCTCAGATCTACAGTACTCTGAAGCCCCCAAACTTATAAGGGCTTCTTGCCTGCCAAAGTAGCAAAACCAGATTTGAGAGCCCTGCTTTAAACCAGAAAATCCTCCAGTCTTGCCATTGTTACAGGTCTGGTCTTGAGCTGATCCCTTCTTAGGGGCACCAGTTCCCCTAAGAACTAGACTTCTAAATGGAAAAGGGGAAAAAAAGCTACTGATAAGCAGAGAAAGTGGTTCTGCAAAGGGGACAGCAGGTTTCCAGCATCAGCCCAATCTACCATAAGTTGCTTCCCTTTTAAAGCTCTTTTACTTCAAGTCTTAATTGTGCTGCTACAGATCTCAACAAAAACCCATTAGCACAAGCCCTTTTCAGAGTTCTAACACTGCAGAAGCCTGCAAGTGACCAAACAACCCCACGTGGCTCGTGCTAAGAGCATGAACAACCATACCTCTGAGCTTCACGATCATCCTTGGGGTTGTAGTTGGACAGACAGTCCAGGATGAAGATCTGGCCCCACTCTGTGCACTCATTTAAAGCTGTCAGTAGCTTATTAATGTTCTGAGGGTTCAAATCCAGCAGGTTGCTGTTGGGATGCGATTCGCTGATTTCTGACAAGGCGGCCACAGCGTTCGCTACCACCTGGGAGAAGAGACAAGGAGATGTGTTCTTTGCTGGCATTCCATCAATGGCTTGCAGGGATTAACCTGGGTTTACATGGGTTCCACATGGCAAACAAACATGGAGATCCTGGTGTGTGCTATCAGCTACTCAGCAGCAGCCACCACATCAGTCACCTGAGCACATACAACCTCATAACCAACCTGGAGAGCCCGAAGCTTGACTGTAACCTTGCTCTTTGCCAAAATTTGAAGGGTCTCTTGGGAAGGAAGTGAAAGAAGAGCAGCAGAGAGCAGGAAGGGGCTGCCAACACACACAGGAAACATGAAAAGCCAGCCTGGATGCATTTTGCTTGAGAAATTACAACTTGAAAGTAGTTTTGTTGGAGATAAACTAAAGTCATCTCCAGCCAGAGCTTGGACCAGGACCTCCTAAGAGACATTACTCTGAAGGGAGATAGACATGGTAGCAGAGTATCCATGCGGAACAAGAACACCTCCCCTTTCTGCAGGCTCCAGACTTCCACCCTGGCTCGCTTCAAGTAGACATCACCTACCCTCACTTCCAGGAGATGCTCAGCTGATACAGTCCAGGTCTAAAAAGCTCTAATTGCCCTACTTATTCAGGAATGCATGCCCCTTGCCTGACTTCCCCTTGGCAGCCCCACAGCACTTGGCTTAGTGTGATCTGAGAAATGAGAGGAACCACCTGAGAAATGAGAACAACCATCTCCTTGGTAAGAGGAGGTGCCTTCAGGTGCCTTCAGCTCTGCAGCAACACTGCCAGGTCACTCAGTTTGAAAGCAAACACACGATTTCCCTAAAATGGGCAACTCACAAATACCACCTATTTCAATTCCAGATAGTCCCCATCACATCCACTTGTCTGCCTTACAGAGTCCTGTTGGCAAGCACTGCAGCACAACACTGAAAATACTCTGGCTACATTGAAGACTATATACGGTCTTCTCTAAGCATAGATGACAGGAAGCAGAGAGAGGAGGGTCCAGGGTCCAGCCTGACAAGAGCAAGAAGTGGGAGTGCAACAGACATTTGGAGTTCCATAACTCAAATTCAACAGTTATTCTAGCAGATGCCATGTGAAGATGTTCAAAATAGAAGAGTTGCAGAATAGAGAGACAAAAATAGAAAATTTGTAGATGAGACAAAAGTCTTCTATCTGTTTAATTCAGCAGAAAAGGGATTTAAGCTCGAGTTCGACGCACAATTTACTAGACCCTACGCAAAGGCATTTTCAGGCTATTTTACAATGGATGGCATGTCCAGCCCAATTCACAGTACAACTCTGCTAGAACAAAGATTTATAACATTATTTTCTATGGGATTAAGGCAAAGAAACATCTTATCTAAAATCAGCTGATTCTCTGGATGCCTAAAGATGCTTTTGATGCAGTACATTGAAAACGAGAACAGCACGACCAGAAAATTCTCTGTATTGTTCCCATCGCTGCCTGTCATTAAACCAAGCTATTCCAAAGTCATTGCATGAGCACAGTGATGTTGACTAGTTTGCATTTCACACCTAGAGGTCAGAGATAGGATTTTGATCCAAGATTTTATGAATTTCATTAGTTGAATGAGCCTTCTGTCACTAAAATCAGCAGTAATTAGAACTGCTGTCTCCTTGTACTGTTTTAATGAGTAACGTATTAAGAGCTGCTGCTTATTCCCCCCATCATGTCATTTGCCTAACTCCTGAATGGTTAATGTGACACAGCAGAAAGCTGAAGTAAAAGACTGTTTTAATTCCATTATATTTTGGAAGTATGTAAGTCGAGACAGATCAATGCAAGTTAAAAGCTCAAAATCCTGATGGAAAAACACTTTTAGAATGGAACAACTTTTGAAAAAAACATCAAAACTGAAATAATATAAAAAGTTACAGAGCCAAAGCATCACAGAGACGGGTACCTGGCAGGTGTACTAAGGAACAGGGCTGAGCTCTGGCAAATGCACTCACACTGCCAGGCACTACACACTGGAGTAACTGGGCCATGTGCGTATCTTAAACCCTGGGGTGGGCACAAGTCAAAGAAGCTGCGCTCAGGTTTTCTTTCTTGCAGAGGAAGTGTGGCCTAGCATGGAGTTTGCCTCAGGCAAAGGATGCACAGAAGTTCTGTCACCATGGGCTGCCTGACATCAGAGTAGCCACATAGAATAGAATCATAGAACAGTTAGGGTTGGAAAGGACCTTAAGATCATCCAGTTCCAACCCCCCTGCCATGGGCAGGGACACCTCACACTAAACCATGCAACCCAAGGCTCTGTCCAACCCGGCCTTGAACACTGCCAGCAATGGAGCATTCACAGCTTCCCTGGGCAACCCATTCCAGTGCCTCACCACCCTTACAGGAAAGAATTTCTTCTTCATATCCAATCTAAACTTCCCCTGTTTGAGTTTGAACCCATTACCCCTTGTCCTATCACTACAGTCCCTCATGAGGAGTCTCTCCTCAGCATCCCTATAGCCCTCCTTCAGATACTGGAAGGCTGCTCTGAGGTCTCCACGCAGCCTTCTCTTCTCCGGGCTGAACAGCCCCAACTGTCTCAGCCCATCTTTATACGGGAAGTGCACATGGAACAAGAACATCTCGCCTTCCCTCAGGCTCCAGACTTCCACCCTGGGTAGCTTCACAGCAGCTCCAACCCAGAGCCCTGACTCTGAATGAGGGCTTGTTTTCAGGATTTTTTTTAGGAACCAACGTGGCAGCATTAATGCAAGTGTCCAAATCAGTGCTGAAGCTGGGACACTATAAGGCAACCCACTAGCTCACAGATTCCCATGAAGTGCATCCATAAGAAGGAGTGTCAGATGGCAAGATGCACTTAGGAGTATGGCCTGGGGTCTCCTTGGGTGTTTAGGAAAGAAGGACTGGACAAGGCTGTGAAACATTCGGCAGTAGCTCAGTTCTGCCAGATGAGCTGGGATCCACAACCCTATAGCCCACAATTACAGCCAGTCCTCACCATCTGCCTTAGCAGAACTGTGCTGCTGTCAACTTGGTGACAAGATAAATAAAGCAAAAGGGGATAAGGGAATATCTTCAAACTTTAAGCAACATTTATTACAGGGAAAAAGAAGTCCTTGCTGGCGATTCGCACTGAACATATTGATGTGTTATGGTATGCCAACAAAAATAATTAACATCTTTAAGGCTTTTTAGACAGCAGCAACACAGTTGAAATGAAAACAGATTGCAGGAACCAGTCCAACGTAAACACTGGTTCAAGTATGCAGGCTCACCTCTCCTCACTGGCATTGCCATTGGCTTCATTAGAAGACAGGAAAAGAGAGCAATACAAGCCAGCACTGCATGGCTTCATTCCAGTACACAGCAACTCCGACTTTGCTGACCTCTCTCACTAAGTGATGGCTCAACCAACATGGAAATAAACATTGAAGCACTGTCCACAGTTTGGGATACTAACAGTGGTCAGTCAGGTATGGGGAAAGAAGTCATTAAGTCAACACCAATTCAAGTGTTACCTCACCTGGTAACCTAGTGTATACTTTGGCCAAAGGGGAAGTTCAGCTTCGGTGTTGTAGACTAGCTCTTCAACTCAGTTGACAGCTCCTTATTTAACAGAGGAACATGAGATAGTGAAGTCCAGCTGCACTGAACAGCAAGTACAAGGTACAAATGGATAAAATAACTCACACAACACGCTGGGCTTTCTCACTCTTAAAAATAAGAATCAATGATGATACACTTGCTGGGGGACACATTAAATATAAAGCTGAAGCTTTACAAGGGGTACAGGACAAAGTCCTACATGAAGCTGGACAAGTTTCACAAGCACTTCCATGCTTTGCTGAGGAAAAAAAGCCATAAACTTCTTCAGCAAACAAACAATTCCCTGTTTTTCAAATCATTTGGTTGAGGAACCAACAGGAGCTAAAAACTTATTTCACAGATAGGAAGGAGACTAAAGGACAAGAAACCAACATCTCCTATAGCCTTTAGTTCTCAAAAATAACTAAGAAAACTGAGGCCAACCCACTAGTCAAACATACGTGAGCCCAAACAACTACTGAACAGCAAAAGCTTAAACCTGTAAGTTAACTCCACGGCAGAATGCCTCACTTGGCTCACAATTGACACCACTGTCTTTAAGCTAAGAGTTACCAAGCACTGAGAATCAGCCTAAAACCCACCTAGAAAGTACAAACTTTGTACTTTTCTGCAGAGCAGACTGAGGATTTAGTAATAATAATAGGTGCCTGGCTTGCTGATGTAAATCAGTTCACCCTGGGTACATTTCAGCAGTATTCAAATGCACTCACATCCCCTTAAGAGCACAGTTGAGCTGAATGACAATAAACCCGCTTTTTGGCTGGAATTTCCCAATAAATTTAGACTCTCAAAGCAGCATCACTGGGATAAACTAAGTCTCACAGACTCTTATTAAAAAACACAATAAACCCGGCACTTAAAACTCCATTACAGATTTAACAAGAACCCAACGTTTTTAAACCCACCTACAGACAATCCCCCTCTGCAGCCAGAGAGACCAGATCCGACCCTGCGGAGAGCTGCAGAGGTAGGAACACTGATTTGCCAGTTATTCCTTCTGGCAGCTCAAACCTTTAGCTCAGAGCAAATGGTGTAAAATACATTAACAAGGAGGAAAGGGGGTGGGTGAAAACCTGAGTGTCTGCCTATCAACCCACACGGAAAAGCTTTGCAGGGGGTGGGGGGACAGGAGGGAAACTAGGCAGATCTAGAACACCCAACAGACAAAGCAACCAGATTATTTTGCTAGCATACTAGACTAATTGGAAATTAAACCAAGTGTGTAATGGAGTTAATGAAATACAATGTTCTGCTGTTTAAAGCAGGAACCTCTGGCTCAACATCCCATTAAAATGAGGAGAAAATGAAGAAAAAGAGACAAAATTAAGGTGCTCTGTAAAGATGCTGAGGAGAGGCAGCCTTCCTCACATAGCTGGAGGCTCCTGCCCTCAGGAGAGGCAGGCACCACGTGATGTTTTCCAGAACAGAGAGGTGCTGACATTTCCAAAGAGCACTCTCAGCTTGCATGGTGTGGTCATGTCATTAAGCACAGACTCCCAGATGGGAATATCAGGGGCATCCGCATGGATGGGTACTTCACAGGGCTGCTCATTTTCATGGCCACACGATGCTGTGTGCCTGAAAGGTCCCTAACAAGTGCTAACACAGACAAGCACTCCTTCCCTGCATGACCCCTGCTTCTGTTCACATTTAGTCTTTCATCTACAAGCCCCTTTTACTTTATTTCTCTAGAAGTGGTCTATAAACAATTAAAATGGCCCAATCAGGCAAGTCAGAGAGCCTGTACGAACCTCTCACACCATTACTGCATGCACTCCCTATAGCTTTAAATTAAAGCTCTGTGCAACTAACACATCCCCAGTCTACGCTAGTTGTGCAAAGCAACAGCTCCCCTGTTCAGCCTTAATTGTGACAGGTTTCCAGAGCCCAGGGTAAATCACTCATCTCCCACTAATTCCACTGCAGGAGGTTTGCACCTAGAAGTCTGCAACCGCACTGCTGGATATATGATCAGTTCCTGACCACGTCCCGAATATTGCCTGCGTGGGGAAGATCTCCAGCTTGCTTTTTGCAAGTAGGATGAATTTTTCTGGAGGTGACAATGAAAGGACAGTCAAAGTGTTATGCTTCCCACGGCGTGCTTGTCCTGACTGGTTTCTGCACTTCCCTGCTCCCGCTCTGCACTGCAGAACAATGCCACTCTGTGACGGACTGAAACGCCCCTCCTGCTCTGATGTCCTGCAAGATCAGAATGGATTAGTTGTAAAACAGGAGACCACTTGCCCCAACTGTTGAACCTCTTGAGGCAGGCAGGCAGGCAAGAAGCTCTTCAGGGATGGCTCCAACTCAAAGGGTTTCTGAGCCCCCCAGTACAAAACATCAAGCTCTGTAAGGAAGCCACTGAGGCCCCGCAACCAGCTATACTTCCAGAAAGGGCCAGGCTCTGAGCCCAGCCTGGATCAGGCACCTATCACACACCAGGAAGGATTTTTATGGGGCCTTTTTTTGCCAAGGCCCTTTGCACTTTGGCTTGCAGAGGTTCTCACTGGCACCATCCAGCGGCCAACAGGGCTGCCTCTGCTCCAAGCAGCTATATAGAAGACAGGCACCAGCTAAGCATCAACAAAAGCCTGCTATAGCCCTGAAAAGGACGGTGCAGTTACAAAGGACCATGGCCATAGCACTTTTTGACAAATGATGCTTGTCATTAGCTCGAAGTGTCTGTTCCAACTGAAAATGTAACAGCTAGATACATGTCCCTAAAGCTCTCCAACACTCTGATTGATACTAGAGATCCTGGAACGATCTATTCAGCAAGACTAACGCGTTGGGAATTAGACACATAATGGCAGTAGTAACTGGAAGGAGACAAGTCCCTGATGGATGGATTTGTCAATTAAGCTTTATAAATGAGGGGTCTGGGAGGAAAGACTCTGCAAACAGTCATGGGAATCCATGCATTATCATACAAAATCCTTGCATCTGACAGTGTCAGTATTCCAAAGGCAAGGAGAAGCACAGCTTCTACAGGAAGTGCTCAAGACCAGCATCCTTCATCCACAAGCCTACAAATCCCATCAATCAAACAAATGAGGTCCAACATACAGGCTTGGAATTCCCTCAGACCTGTTTAGGATGACAACCTGGATTAAAAACTAGCTACTCAGTAAGTCAGACTCCGGCTTCCTCTGGAGAAGCAGCTGCAGGAGCTCAGCCCAAAGCCAGCTGCCTAAAGCCGAGGCTCCAGACACAGAGAGCGCAGGGCCCGGGTGGCTAACCTGAAGCTGTGCCATCGATTGCAGACAGCAGCTCTCCCTTCTCCTCCAGTTTAAATCTTTGCAGTCTGACTGCTGCAACACACACACACACAGGCTGGCTTCTAACTCCCCTGGCAATCTCCCATGTTGCCCCTTTCAAGGCTCAACACAGACATGGTTGGGAGAGTTCAAGACACAGCCTTCATTCTGCAGCACCTAGGTTGAAACAAGGGATGTTTTCCAGCCAGGGTATCTCGGAGGCAGCCCCAGACTGATGACATGCTGCAGAGGCACAGCCCACAGCTCCTAGCAATATTCAACACTCCAGTAGGATGTGAGTTTCCGAGTCCTTACAACCTTCATGAGCAGGAATCACAACCTCATCCAGCAGTGGTGGTTTACTCCCGGCACTAGATAAAACATCAGCTGCAGAGGGGAAAACACACAGCTGTGCAAAGTCCAAGTTTCCCCATGAGGAACAAGTGCTTTCCTGTGCCCATGAAGAAGGTGGTGTTCCACTCCCTGCTCTCCAAGAACAGTCCCACATCCCAGACTGCCTCCTACAAAGTCCTTTTGGGACTCAGAGGAACCACCAACAGCTTCTCAGCAAGAGGTTCATTTCTCAGCTTTATTACACAGAGGGATAGAATTCCTGTAAAGTACAAAGTGGAAGACAGGCCAGGAGACAAAACGCTACTTCTGTTTCTAAACAGGCTTGTTCCTCAGGACATGATCTCAGAGAGACACACTGCTTGCCAGCTAGTAGGGAAAAGAACAAAAGGAGGACCTTCTTTCTCCAGAAGGTCATCCAGGAAGTCCACACATACACTGTGAACTTGCGGCTGGCAGAGAAGGAACCTACATGTCTTGCTGTCACAGCACGGAAGACAAGAGAGCACTGTGATTTAGATCACTATACTTTTAGTCTAGCCTGCGAACTACAGAAACTCAACCCTGCTGGAGGGAATTCTGATTAGATCAAGAGGGACCTCACCAGCTCTCGCTGTCCGATCTCAGTCGACTCCTTTCTAAGTGCAGGCTAACGCTAAAGGCAAAAAAATACCCTGGCATGACAAAAGAGTTTAATTATATCCCACACACTTGATGTATTTCCTAGTCAGCTCCTTCTGTGATCTCAGATTACTCTGTACTGATTCACAACAGTGCTTCCCCCATTACGCTGGGATGTGTAGATGGTGTAATACATATACTTGGGCAGCACGTAAGTGCTATGTCTATGCAGTCCACAAAAACCCAGGAGCAGAGCAGCCACACTTATGAAAGGTTTGACTGTGCACATCACAGTGACAAAACAGAGCATAAGGATGAAGAAATGCTACAAAAAGCAATAAAAATCCCAACAGCACCTAGAAATGAACTGGAAGAAGGTGACATCAACCTAACTTAAGCCATGTGGATAACAGGCAGATTGACAGGAAAGCTATTCCATGAGTTAAAAGTTACTCTAGAAGGTCAAGGATTGAAAATATTTGGAGAGAAAGGTCATTCCGTTCAAATATTACAGACCAGGAAGGCTTAGGATGGATTTCCTCTTACGTTTTTCTGCCAATATTTACATTTCTGGAGAAAACCGAGTGCAGTAAAAAAAGCCAGGAGGGAACCAGTTACAAAATAAGGTGTCTATGGACAGCTTTGGCTCTGCTTTAAGCTGCTGCCATCTCGTGGTCCTGGTCTTCATCACCAGGGCTCAGCACCTGCAATGCTCCAACGAGCAGCAGGCATTAGGTCTGAAGCACAAGTGTCAGATCAAGACAGTATCAAGAGAACTTAAAAAGCATAGAAGTGTGTCCAGCACTCCAGAGAGCCCCTGGCCAACAGCAGGTGTGTAACAGACCTACTTCTCCCATCCCATTGCCATTTCCTGCCATTGCTGGGTGTAAACAATGTTGTGCAGTAACCTGTGTGCAATGAGGAGTACACAAAAACCCCGGGGTGTCACAAAAACTGTAGGAACACAAGGATCATGGGAGGGCATCCTTTCCGAGTTGTACTACACCGAAGTTATCAGCAAGAAAGGTCCTGAGGACTGAATAAGTGCAGCAGCACACCGACAGCCGAAACCAGGCTCTAGCTTTGCATCCATCCAGACCTGGTACTGATGAGCTTCATGCAAAGAAATGCACAGCAAAGGAGGGTTTGCCTTAGACAGCTCTGGGAAGAAATGAGGGTTCCCTCTATGAATGGAAACTCACTGCCACGATCCCAAGTGACAAAGGGCAGCCACAAGCACTTTAGGCCCATCTGTAAAATGAGATTAAAGTCTCCATTCATAATCAAACTTGTGCAGTGTAACCACCCAGTAACTGAACCATGCCCTTGTATGTGCTATTGGCCCACTGTCTGCCCAAGGTAAGATACAGAATCATAGAATGGGTTGGAAAGGACCTTAAGATCACCGAGTTCCAACCCCCTGCCATAGGGCAGGGACACCTCCCACTAAACCATGCCACCCAAGGCTCTGTCCAACCTGGCCTTGAACACCTGCCAGCAATTGAGCATTCACAGCTTCCCTGGGCAACCCATTCCAGTGCCTCACCACGCTCACAGTAAAGAATTTCTTCCTCATATCCAATCTAAACTTCCCCTGTTTCAGTTTGAACCCGTTACCCCTTGTCTTATCACTACAGATCTCAAATAACTCAGCTGAAATGTAGTAAGCCACTAACCCATTTGGTAACTTGCCATATATCAATATATATGCAATTAGAAGTTTGAATTAATTCATCCAAGAGAAACTGCAAAGCTATCACAGACATTTCTCAGAAGAAGCTAATGAACTACCAGCCTCGGGGGTCAGTCCTTTCATCACAACTACAGCAGCTCATCTGCAACCCCTCAGCTCTGCAAAACACCACTGTATCTGAACAAAGGCCAGACCCTGACAATAAAAGCCCAGATAAAGAGGGAAAGTGCCATGGCTGTGCACCCACAGCACCTCAACAGGACTTGCTAGAACATCCCATGTTAATAAACTATTAGTCTGAATATAGGAATTAAAAAAAAACCCCAAACTCAAATGTTTCTGACAAAGTCACCTCCAACTTAGACACAGAATCATAGAACAGTTAGGGTTGGAAAGGACCTTAAGATCATCCACTGCCAACCACCATCCACTAGAGCAGGTTGCTCCAAGCCTTGTCCAGCCTGGCCTTGAACACTGCT